>CM038674.1:581460389-582916917 GCA_021605145.1 Aegilops bicornis | reverse complement strand
TTCCCACGTAGTTGGTTAGTGCGTATAGACCAAATGGCCAGACTCAGATCAAATACCAAGATCTCGTTAAGCGTGCTAATGATGTAACCGACACCGACCAGGCCCAGGCCCACCTCTCACCTAGGCGGTCTCAACCTGCCCTGTCGCTCTGCCACAAAGATCCACATAGAGGGCCGTTGGGGCAAAGGTCCTTTCAGCCCCCAATCCGTGAATCACTCGCGGGTGCTCCACAAGCCGACCCGACTTTAGTCACCAATTGTATCATGTATAAAGTATATAATATATACCCGTGATCACCTCCCAAGTGATCACAGCCCGATAGTATAGCACAGTAGATAGACAAGCATGTAGGGCCACTGATGAAATACTAGCATCCTATACTAAGCATGTAGGATTGCAGGTAAAGGTAACAATGATAGTAGCAAGGGCATGCTCTGTATCAGGATAGGAATAACGGACAGCCGTAACAGGCTCCACTACTCTAATGCAAGCAGTAGAGAGTACAATAGGCGATATCGGGTGATCAAGGGGGGGGGTCGTGCCTGGTTGCTCTGGCAAGAAGGAGGGGTCGTCAACACCGTAGTTGATCGGGGTACTAGCAGCAGCGTCAGTCTCGTAGTTTACCGGAAAGAAGAGGGGGAAGGAACAATGAATACAATGCAAACAGATGCATATCGATGCATGACATAACAAGTAGCGGTGCCAGGTGTGCCCTAACGAAGTAGGTGGTGATACCGGCGAAGGGGGGAAACAACCGGGAATGTATCCCCAGTGTTTCGCGTTTTCGGGCAAAGGTACCGGAGGGGAAAGTTGCGTGTTTGATATGCTAGGGGTGTGTGGCGGACGAACGGGTTACGTATCCGGATTCGTCTCGTCGTTCTGAGAAACTTTCATGTAGAAAGTATTTTCATCCGAGTTACGGTTTATTTTATATTAATTTTTTAAGTTTTAATTCATTTTCTAAATTTAAATTAATTTGAATTTAAACAGTGGAATATTCTTTTATACCTAGCAGCAGCTAGCTACTGAGTATGACAGGTGGGGTCTAGAGGCTGAGTCAGCATGCACAACAAGAGTCAAAGGTCAACGCGTTGACTACCAAAAAGGGGTGGGACCTGGTGTCATAGGATGTTTTATTAACAGCAGTTTTAATTAGTTAGTTTATCATAGGGGGCCCACTAGTCAGTGGGATATTAGGTAGGGGTTAGGTTAGTGCCTAATTAACATGGTTAATTAGATTGATTAACATGGTTAATTAGATTAATTAACAGAATTAATTAAGTTAATTAATTAATTAATATTCTTTTCTTTATTTTTGTGAAAACGTCCTGGGGGGTGGCCCACTCGTCATAGCCTCAGAGGCTTAGCAGGAGTCGGGTGCAGGTCACAGCCCAAACGGGCGCTGGAGTCCCCAGGGTGCTGGCGCGGGCGTCCGATGCCGGGCGCCGGAGCGTTTGGCGACGGCGGGCGCATGCTCGGGCGACGACCGGCATGGAAGGAGGCCGAGGTAGGCGGCAGCAGGCAGCAGAATGGAGGGCGCGGCACCCACTGCAGGCGTGGAGGGGTGGAGGCCGACGGGCGCGATGACGCAGGGCGAGCAGAGCGGGGCCGGTCGACGATGTTCGGCCAAGCAACAGCAGGCCTGGGGCACGGAGCTCAGCCCGGGAGCGGAGGGCCACGGTGGAGCTGGGCGAGGCGCAGCGCCGCAGGTCACGGGGCCGGGTGCAAGACTGGGCGCGACAACATGAGTGACCGTGATCGGTCGGCGATGACACCGGACGGGGAGAGGCGATAGGGGAGAGACACAGCGAGAGGCGCAGAGGAGAAAGGGAGGGGGCGGTTGCTCACTAGGCCTTGTAGGTGTGCGAGAGTGAGGTCGAGGCGGCGGTTCGGCGTGTCGGCGACGCGAGCTCGTGGAGGCCGTTCGGGGATGAGGACGAGGACGGCGTGGTCGAGGTGGAGAGGCTCCGGTGAGGTGGCCTCCGGCGTACGGCGACGGGCGCGGGCCCCGACCCAGATCGAGAAAAGGGGAGGAGTCGTGGGAAGAGTGGGGTGGGTGGTTAGGGTTTTCCCCCAGTGGGGTGTATATGGGGGAGGGTGTGGGGTGCGGCTGGGCCGGCCTGGCGGCCCGATGGCCTGCTGGGCCATGGTCCAGCAGGGGGGGTGTTTCTTCTATTTCTTTTTCCTTTTCTATAGTTTTTATTTTATTTTTGCTCTGGTTTGTTAATTGCTTAACCACCAAAGGACTTTTGTAAATCATGTAGCTTGTCACATGAACATCATTGCATTATATAGCAATGCCACAAAAAGTCAAGGTCTTTCAAAAGGTTTAATTATTTTTAGAAAGCGAAAAAGGCCAAGTGATGTGTTGTTCGTCCACTGTTTTAATTCCTAGGGGCATTTTTGGAGTTTCTAAAGTGTTGGTTTTATTTTTATAACAGCTTTGGTAATTTTTGCAATATTGTGAACATTTTAGTTTTTAGCGTTAGAAAACTTTTGTAGTTTGTTTTTATTTTAAATTTGAATTCGAACGGGATTGAATCATCGGTAGATTAACAACAGTAACAAAGGTGACGTGGCGTCGTTAACGCGGGATTACTGTAGCCTAATTATCCGGGTGTCACAAAAGGATCACTAGGAGGTACGGTAATAGAAGCAAGACCAATAATTTCATCCTTACTAGGCAATTCTTCTTCACGGTGTTGTCTACTAAATTTAGAGAAATTAAACTCATGAGACATATCACCCAAGCCTATAGTAACAACATCCTTTTCGCAATTTATCCTAGCATTGACAGTGTTTAAGAAGGGTCTAGCAAATATAATGGGACAAAAGCTATCTTGTGGGGAACCAAGAACAAGAAAATCAGCAGGATATTTAGTTTTCCCACACAAGACTTCAATATCTCTTACAATTCCCATTGGTGAAATAGTATCTCTATTGGCAAGTTTAATTGTGACATCAATATCTTCTATCTCAGCAGGTGCAATATCATGCATAATTTCTTTGTATAAGTCATAAGGTATTGCACTAACAATAGCACCCATATCACACAAGCCATGAAATGATCTCCTATTTTAACAGAAATAACAGGCATGCCTACCACAGGTCTATGTTTATCTTTAGCACAAGGTTTGTCAATTCTAGCAGTTTCACCGCAAAATAAATAACATGCCCATCAATATTATCAGCCAAGAGATCTTTAACAATAGCAACATTAGGTTCAACTTTAACTTGCTCAGGAGGTGTATAAGTTCTAATATTGCTTTTACGAACCACAGTTGAAGCTTTAGCATGATCCTTTATTCTAACAGGAAAGGTGGTTTCTCAACATAAGAAGTAGGAACAATAGGATCATTATAAGTGATAGTCTTTTCTTCAACTTTAATAGGTGCAGCTACTTTTACTTCTATGGGAGGATGATATTTAAACCACTTCTCCTTAGGGCGATCAACATAAGCAGCAAAAGATTCACAGAAAGAGCCTACTATCTCAGAGTCAAGTCCATATTTAGTGCTAAACTTATGGAAAACATCGGTATCCATAAAAGATTTAACACAATCAAACTTAGGTGTCATACCTGACTCCTTAACTTCGTCGAGATCCCAATCTTCAGAGTTGCGTTTAATTATATCCAATAAATTCCATTTGAATTCAATAGTCTTCATCATAAAAGAGCCATCACAAGAAGTATCGAGCATGGTGCGATTGTTTTCAGAAAGCCGAGCATAAATTTTTTAAATAATTATTTCTCTTGAGAGCTCATGATTGGGGCATGAATATAACATTGATTTAAGCCTCCCCCAAGCTTGAGCGATGCTTTCTCCTTCGCGAGGCAAAAAATTATATATATAATTGCGATCGCGATGAACAAGATGCATAGGGAAAAATTTCTGATGAAATTCCAATTTCAATCGTTTATAGTTCCATGACCCCGTATCATCACATAGCCTATACCATGTCGATGCATCTCCCTTCAAAGATAAAGGGAAGACCTTCCTATTAAACATCACCGGCTATACCTGCAAGTTGAAATAATCCACAAACTTCATCCACATATATTAGGTGCTCATCAGGATGCTTTGTTCCATCTCCTACAAAAGGATTAGCTAGCAGTTTTTCGAACATAACCGAAGGAATCTCAAAGTGGAAATTTTCATTTTCATTTTCAGTAGGTCGAGGAGCAACTCTTTGCTCTATTGGTCGGGGTGAAGATACCCCGAACAAGCCCCTCAGAGGATTACTTTCCATAGTAACAAGTGATAGTAAATTTCAGCACACTATATAAATTTTTCCTTACCAAATTCCACCTACCAAAGACGCTTCACTCGCCGCCAACGGCGCCAGAAAAGAGTCTTGATGACCCACAAGTATAGGGGATCTATCGTAGTCCTTCGATAAGTAAGAGTGTCGAACCCAACGAGGAGCAGAAGGAAATGATAAGCGGTTTTCAGCAAGGTATTCTCTGTAAATCTTGAAATAAGTGGTAACAGATAGTTTTGTGATAGGATAATTTGTAACGAGCAACAAGTAACAAAAGTAAATAAAGTGCAGCAAGGTGGCCCAATCCTTTTTGTAGCAAAGGACAAGTCTGGACAATTTATTATATGAAGGAAAACGCTCCCGAGGACACATGGGAATTATCGTCAAGCTAGTTTTCATCACGCTCATATGATTCGTGTTCGGTACTTTGATAATTTAATATGTGGGTGGACTGGTGCTTGGGTGCCGTTCTTACTTGAACAAGTATCCCACTTATGATTAACCTCTATTGCAAGCATAAGCAACTACAACAAAAGTATTAAGGTAAATCTAACCATAGCATGAAACATATGGATCCAAATCAGTCCCTTACGAAGCAACGCATAAACTAGGGTTTAAGCTTCTGTCACTCTAGCAACCCATCATCTACTTATTACTTCCCAGTGCCTTCCCCTAGGCCTAAATAATGGTGAAGTGTAATGTAGTCGACGTTCACATAACAACACTAGAGGATAGACAACATACATCTCATCAAAATATCGAACTAATACCAAATTCACATGACTACTAATAGCAAGACTTCTCCCATGTCCTCAGGAACAAACGTAACTACTCACAAAGCATATTCATGTTCATAATCAGAGGGGTATTAATATGCATATAGGATCTGAACATATGATCTTCCACCAAATAAACCAACTAGCATCAACTACAAGGAGTAATCAACACTACTAGCAACCTACTAGTACCAATCCCGGACTTGGAGACAAGAATTGGATACAAGAGATGAACTAGGGTTTTGAGAGGAGATGGTGCTGGTGAAGATTTTGATGGAGATTGCCCTCTCTCGATGAGAGGAGTGTTGGTGATGATGATGGCGATGATTTCCCCCTCCTGGAGGGAAGTGTCCCCGACAGAACAGCTCTGCCGGAGCCCTAGATTGGTTCCGCCAAGGTTCCGCCTCGTGGTGGCGGAGTCTCGTCCCGAAAGGTTGCTTATGATTTTTCCTCGACGAAAGACTTCATATAGCAGAAGATGGCCACCGGAGAGCCAACAGGGGGCCCATGAGGCAGGGGGGCGCGGCCCTGGTAGGCGCGCCCCACCCTCGTGTCTGTGGGGCCTCGACGCACTTCTTCCATTCAGTATTTTTATTATTTCCAAAATGACTTTTGTGGAGTTTCAAAGATTTTGGAGTTGTGCAGAATAGGTCTCTAATATTTCCTCCTTTTCCAGCCCAGAATTCTAGCTGCCGGCATTCTCCCACTTTATGTAAACCTTGTAAAATAAGAGAGAATAGGCATAAGTATTGTGACATAATGTGTAATAACAGCCCATAATGCAATAAATAATGATATAAAAGCATGATGCAAAATGGACGTATCACAAGCTCATCACTAATCCCTTATCTATGGCAGTTACCCCTCCATTGATGTGTCTATGGCTTTTCACAGCTATGTGATTAACATTTATGGACTTGACATTTTGTCTCATAACTACTTCAGTAAGCTATCACTATGTGACCCAAAATCTTATCCTATAAGTGGTGAGTTTGTAGGGATATTTAGAATATGACATCTCACCGACTAGATATTACACATATCATACATTTCACATAGATACATTACATTTTCACACGTAGATCATAATTATGGTTCAGGTGCATCCTCTCAGTCAAGTATTACAACCTCATCTTCTTGCATTTTGGCCCCATCAACGGGTCAACTATGCCGACATCTCTAGAGTACATAGGTGCAATGGTTCGGGAAATCTTAGGCTTCTTCAGAATAGGAGGGTACCCAACATGCTTGACAGGTCATCCTTTTTCTTAGTGACACTGGTGCATATTCATCCCAATCTATCTAAAAACACAGCAAACAATAATGTTAGAGAAGAATTTAGAATGAAACAATAAACCAAACTTGCAACACCAATGGTTACACAAAGAATCTTGGGAGACAATTACAATATAATATATAAGACTGGTATGTTTAGGTAGAATGAAAAAATGAAGAAAGAAATCAAATAGACAACATAGAACCACTTACTCACTTGCCACTTATGATTGAATCCCCAACGACCAACCTCACTATATATTATAAATTATAACGGTAAAATAACCAAACATTGCTTTAATTTATCTGGCCTACCCTTCATATCAATGAGCTATAAATTCTGCCTTGCGGGGTTTAGTTTTTTTCAGTTCCGCATCACCTCTGTCCTTGATCATAACAATTGTTGGATGTAGAGTGTTTGTGTAATGTATGTGTTCATTTGTACACTAACACAAATGACACAACCATATCAGAACATACAATTTATACCGTCGTACTAGATCACCAATGCCATAAGTACAAATGAAAATAGACGAACAAGTTACTAAATATACACTAAATCATGTGGTAATAACTACTTCGATTGAAAATCACACCTTAGTTTGGGATTAGAGAGGTTTAAGGATGGTGAAATCACTTGATAAAGAAATAATATGGTGATGGAAATAACAATGTGGGCGAGGGTGGCGCCCCGGCGGCATCCCGACGCCACCAGAAGTGAGGGGCTCCCTCCTTCCTTGACGCCCCATGCATGGTGTTGTGTTTCTCCTCCATCTTTTCATGGATATGAAGGGTGGAGGCCAAGAACCTCCCCCTAGATTGGATCTTGACTTTGGGAGAGACTTTCTTCCTTGTTGTTTTTTGACTCTTCATGCTTATTGATTCTCGAAGATTCGTAACTCTAGAAAATCTTGTGGAAAAAAGTGTGCGATCATAACATTTGTGCAAAGGATCCTTTCAAAGGGTACGCTTTGTAAAAATTTAGAGGCCTACACAGGTACGTGGTGCGGTCTTGAGGCACGACACAGTGGGGTCACATGACTCTCCTGGCTTGCCCTTTTGCAGGGCATGTGATTCCTCTTGAACGTTCTGTATAGTTTTCTTGTTTTTTTGCGAGAAACTTCTTGAAATCACATAATTAACAAAGACAAGATCTTCTTGTGATGATAATTAGGTTTGTCCACAAAAGCATAAATAATTCATGAAATAACGGAAAATATGCAATTAAACTTCAAAATAAATCGGCATGCTTATTATGTATGAGCAATTGGCCCATATATAGGCAAATGCGTTAGTGAGATTTTCTCAAATCATGTCGAAGGAGATCGAGGGGGCAACCACGGGTCCCGCATGAGTGGCCATGGGTCCAAGCCTGGCCGCACCATCGTGCCACTAGGCACACCATGGTTTGTCCATGCCCCCTTTGGGCTATATATTCATCTATTCATCGTGTTCCTGAAGAGAATACCAGAGAGCCACAACTACCCTATTATTTATATAGGGGGAGGTTATAATAGAACACTACATAGCATTGCATTAAGCACTTTGATATATTGTTGGGGTAACCTCAGATATACTTACTTCGCTTTCTCCTTAATGAGGTGCTCTAGGTAATGTGTCCACAAACACAATATTATTCTTTCTTTCTGTCATTGGGCTATACCCGGTACACCCCATCCAATGCATACCATTTCTTATGACATCTTCTCATCGTAACCTAACCAGGTTCAAAATAAAGAACAAGGATCCCCCAAAATAGATCATAGATAAAAGATAAATGCCAATATAGATTTATTGCAATAATGTTCTAGAACTCATATGAAATACGCAGAAAGATTTTGCTACATAGTTACCAGTGAAACCCGTAGTCTCGAAGGACTACACGCCTTCATCATGGAAGAAATATATACATATTTTCTGAGAGGCGCCTAATCTAGATTAGATCTAAGGAGGCCTCTCATATTGGACATGCAATTCCCTTTGTTCGCCATTTGGCCTCTTCTAGTCCACTTGGCTCTTTGGAGAATGTCCAAAAAGCTCAAACAAAAAAGGCCGTAGACATAGGAGTTTAGGATAAATCCTCGGCCGAAAGGGGGATGTCGATGGCCACCGTGGGCCCACCTTCTTGGCCTTCTGTGTGCCCCCGTGAACTAGCCTTCCCCTTGTTGCTTTATCCTAACATTTTGATTTTCATCCTATTGTTCTTCTATCTACTTTCACGAATTTCTCCCAAAACACATACATTACCAAGTTTTATTCTCAAAGCCATTAGTATGATTAGTCTGCAATCAAATATTCAGTTTACATACTTAAACTTCAAGAGATGTAAATATTATTTTAACGAATCACACGCAAAAAAGGGTGCCCGCACTACTAATAGTTGACCGATGGCCAACACTGGCAACAAAACTTTCTTTTTAGAAACTTGGGTAATCATGAGAAGTGTTCTTCTATTTAATGCAATTGCTCGCAAATTAAGCTTTAATCTGTTAAAAAAGGTAATCCCTAAATAACCCTGGTCTTGTCAGGTTTGAACTTTTTTTAACACAGTACAATTAAAGTCGCTCACATACACGAGCATACGCTCATCCCTATGATCACGCATCCACACACACCGTACCCCTGTGAGCACCTCCGAGAGACTGAGCCGGCATCTTAAGATTTTACGAAGTCGCCGCAGACGCCTTGCAGTCGACAGGAACATCTCTTCCCACTGAGCGAACATTGCCGAAAACCTGAAATAAATCAAGGAATAATGCGAGCACTAATGTCAAGTAGTTTAGGATTTGAACTCTGGTGGGTAGGGGATACCACCGTCCTCTTAACCATCAAACAATAGGTTGGTTTGTGATAGGTTCGAACTTTGAATCATTTGAGCTCATAAATATTTATCTTGATGAATTTGCTAAAAGTGCTCCAGAAAATAAATGCATTGAGAAAAGTAAATTTTCCCTTAACTTCGGGTGGTCCTTAGGTGTAGCTGTCTCGTTTGGTGGCGACGATATGATGATCACAGACGAACATCAAGTGAACAATTGGTGGCCCGAAAAAAAAGGTGACAATTGGTGGTGTTATCTATTGCTCGTATCTAATCGAAACGGCCTAAAGTACATGCTTATTCTTATACTGCTATCCGTATGTAACAGATAGAAGAAGCATATAGTCGGTCTCATTTGTCTTTTATTATGACCTTTTGGCTTTTGGCTTCATTTATCCCGTGCAACGGAGTATAGTTGGCGACCTAATGATTTTGTAATCATTGTCCCGTCATTATCGTTGCATGATAACTAAGGATGTAGATCTAGCTGGCAAAGGAAAATCATAGCACTAGTTTTTCTCAATAAACATTCTTAATTTGGAGAAGCTTGGCAAGTTGGGGTTAAATATTTCTATGTTTTTGACGATATTGCAATGCCAAACTTTCTCCCCTAATGGTCACGAGGGACCGGATTCCACCATCATTACGATAAACAACCATGAGATACCAGAATTTGCTTCTTCTTCTTTTTTGCGAGAAAACTTTCAATCTATTCATCAACTGTTAAGGTAGTACAAAAAACACTAGAAGTAAAATTTACATCTAGGTTCGTAGACCACCTAGCGACGACTACAAGCACTGGAGCGAGTCTAAGACGCGCCGACGTCATCGCCCCTTCCTCGTCGAAGCCGGGCAAACATTATTATAGTAGACAGTCAGGAAGTTGTCATGCAACCCAATTCGTTCTCTTGAGTATGGCAGTATCGATCTGATGTAATGCTTTCTTTGTAGGCAGCCAAATGTAGAAATCTTCGATACCTACCGATTTTTGAAAGAGCACCCACACCGTGGCTCCAAAGGAGAAGTAATATCCACGTAAAAAAACATTAGTACTAGTGCTAACAAATAGTCAACTGAAGGAGCGCCAACTTTTTTCTTGAAAGATGATTTCCCTATTTGTACTTGCTTGACCCATGCTTTCAACACGGACCAGGACCAAGCACCTGATTCCGGGTCGGGATTCCTCACAAAAATGAATCGATCCTATGAGCTCCACTGTTCACTTGCTACCGCCGTTAATATCAGCATGGAATCGGAGAGCAAGATGACCACATAACACACAACCTAGAAAAACATTCTTCACGTCGGTCGATCCCAAGGGATCCATTCCCATGGTCGCACCCACTGGAGACAAGAACTCAACGACGGCCACTCGCCCGGAATGTGTCGTCACGTATTATTTGATCCGCAGCCGTTCTCCCTGTCATGGCCTCATGACTTCATGACTTGCACAGCCGCTCGAGTCGCTATTGGCCAATGGCCAATGGACATGCATGGCAAGGTCTCGATCGAGCATCTTTTGTCGCTGGATGGCATTCTTTACTGTTCCTGGTGATGTTCGTGGAGGGCATCCGGCCATCAGCCTAGGTTGTGGCCGTCAACCGTCGTCTATGTTGGGGGACAGTGTTTATACATAACCGAGTACGAACTAACTAGCTAGAGGGCTTGGTCTCTGATGTATTTCCATATAAGAAATTTTGAAGAAAAAAACATAAATAATTTGAAAACATAGGCACGGAGCTCACGGTGAATTTGAAAATCAGTTGTAAGTACTGATAATAGTAGCAAAATTTGTCCTGCACCACCAAATTCAGTTCCTCATGCATGCACGGGTCGATCCATGGACCACATTTTTGTGTCATGATACATGCATGTAATGCAAACCGTCACACAAAATGAATCCATCTTGATTTAAAAAATGAACTTATCTTGATTTAGAAAATGAATTTATCTTGATATAGCTTTTGACCTTAAAACAAAGTGCACGAGTGCATCCAATTCTCTCCCATATGGCCATATCGAGGAGAAAAGTGCATCTTATTTTGATTGTTCAGAGGGCGACTATGGAGTCACTACATGAAGCCCCATTCCATTCTTTTGGAGATGCTGACCAGCCGCAAGGTTGATATTACACTTAGATTCTCCGTGTTTAAACTGTTGCATAATATGTGGTTTTCATGCAATGCATATTTTATGGCTCTGAATTTTAAAACCAGGCAAAGCAAACTCTAAACTTGAAAAACCACATGAATCAATAGTAAAACAATTATAAGTGATGTGGATGCTCCCTTCTATGCTCATTGAACAAGCATGACCTACTATCCCGGTGCAAATCTCACCTCCCTCTTATCCGGAACAAACATTTTCTCTCGCTTGCACTTTTCTTCTTTGCCTCCATATCCTTATTGCTTTGCCCACACACAGTCATTGATGTTTGGCTTATCATTTGGATCACAGCCACCCAGTACCATCACAACAGTCGCCGCGTAAACGCAACAGCCAAAAGTAGTATAATGTGTGTGTGGCTGAGTGGGCTCCTTCACAATGCCTCCTCGGCCCATCTGTATCTATGGTGATCAGAAGCGACCATCCTCCTTTGCGTCGCCACCAAGCCCCTGTGTTACCATGGCCACCAAATGCGACCAACTTTCTCTGTGACGTAGGCTAGTAGGGGTACCACGGTTTTATCCCCCCCCCCCCCCCCCACACACACAAATTATGGGGTCACAATGGATTTATTTTCTTGTATAGTTGTAACTTCACTTCTTAGCTAGTTGAATGCTAGTAGTCGTGCAATTGGAAGTTATTTTATTTGAAAATAGGAAGTTTGATCATCCAAGTTGGAGGAGTTTTGTTGTGGTGGAAGACTGTGACTAAGGAATGTTAAAGGTTGTGAATTTTGGAAATTGTAAGTTGTGCTTAGCCAAGTTTAAAGTTGTATTATTTTTCCTTTTTCTCTTTGGCGATAAGGTTGGACATTCTGAACGACCAAATGTTGCATAAATAATGATTGGGCGGACCATGGAGTTATGGCTTCTCCTTTGGATGTTGCCAGCTCCCATGGGGTTTTATGTGTATGCATGATTATGTAAATGGCCAACTATAACTCCCACAACCTTCCGTTCTCTGGGTTGAAAACCCTTCATCTTGTTTCGGGCAAGGATGGCCAGATGGCGTCGTACCCTTCCGTGGAGGTGCCTCTGTGATCCACTAGGGTGATAGTTTAGATGTTGTGTAATTGGTGGTTGCTCGTGCTAGCTTCAATATTGTCAAGTTTTGGTTGGGCTTTGTGGTGAATCCGATAGTTTTGGATATCAATATTCTTCTCCCCTCGAGGCCCTGCAATACAACATCTGATCGCCTTTTGTAGGATCGTTTAGTATGTCCAAAGGGGGAATAAACAACAAGAAAAGGCTAGAGGGCAGGTTCTTGATTTTTATATTATTGCCAATTTTAAACTTTTTGAGTGCTTGCCTGAGACTCCCTACGCATGCAGCTCTACAAGGAGTAAGAATAGGAAAAAACAACTTGCATATGTAAGAGGCAAGGTTAGGAGGATGAAAACATGAGGTTGCTTGATGAAGATTTTTCCCGTGGTAGTTGACGCTATAATTCTCCACGTTTATGGAGGCTTCGAATGATAGAGATTTTGGTTGCAAGGTCCGTAGAGGAAAACAACCACAAAGGGTCTATGACGGAGCAACCAACTTATTCCGACCACGAAGGTCTAGCCTCACTCGAGGTAGATCTTCAAAAAGTAGGCGATCTCCTTGTCTTTACAAACCTCTTGGTTCTTTCACACCTTTGAAAGCTCTCAAGCACGCCTAGCCGATCTAGGACGTGCCCACTATCCAAAAGTAGAAGATAAAGTTACTCTTTGATGAATCATTTCCTCTTGTGCTTCAAAAGAAAGTATCTTCGAGACTCAAATCTCTCTCAAGATATAGATCTTTGGATTGTACAGAAAGGATTGTAAGGCAAGGAGGAAGATTAAACAGGTGGCTTGAAAGCTTGTGTAGAAATCCCTTTTAACTCATCCCAAGAAGTGTTAGTTCTCTCTCGGAAAATGTGATTTGAATGTACTTTGAGCGAACTGGTGGGATAAGTGTAGGTATATATAGGATGGACACAAAATTGCAAGTGCATGCCTTTTTGCACGGCTTAGAGGCTCAGAATGATCAGCTCAAAATCGCCAAACAAAATAAAGGAGGCAAGTTTTGAATGGCTCGAAGGGGGCGAACAAATGTTGTCCAAGGCTCTGAATAGCCTTGCGCTCAATTGCGCACCCTACTAGACTTGTTCGGAAATTTTTACATGAAAACATTTGGAAGCTCTGAGCAGTGTACATAAGAGTGCACAAGTGTTTGGGTGGATTAGAAGGGAAATGCCCTAGAGGCTCTATCCGACTTAGTGTTTTTAAATGAATGTCTCTTAGCAGGTTGATCCTAGAGTCCTAATAAATGTGGTTTGGAGGATCCATGTAGAAATGTAGAGAGATGGTTGCAAAATGATAAGCTTTTGAGAGGTGTTGGAGTTTGATATATAAGCATATTTAAGAAAGAAACTTAGGTTAGTAAGCTCGATACCCTTCTGATACTATCAGCATACCTATGGATTCAGAGTTATCTTAGAGTTATCTTAGACCAGTCTTGAGTCTTCTGAACACTTGCCATTGAAGAACTGGGGGTGGTCTGATCATTTTCCCTGTTGCATATTTTGGGACATAATCGGAAATAGACTTGATAAACTATTAATCTCTTGAGATATTTGGACATTAATAACAAAATCCACATAGAACTTCAGATTTACTTCTAGCCCCCCTCCTTTTTGGTAATTGGTGACAACATAGATCAAAGCTTCGCATAGGGTATAAAATGAGCATGTGTCTTTGAGAAACATGTCATATACAAGAGCTCCCCTAAATTTGTGTATTATTGAGAATTTTGAGAATGCAAACGCACAATCATTTGGATACATGAGAAACTCTTTTATGTCACATGGATCTAGTGAGTGCATAGAGAATAAAAGTATTTTAAATATGCTCTCTACGAATGCAAAATAACAAAGAAAGACATGTCAATGAACTCAAAAGATGTACTAAAGCATAAACATGAAACATAAGTACATGAAGTAGCAACATGTTTAGATCATGGCATGAAGCTTAGAGTTTATGAGCTAATCAAATCAAATAAACTACCAAGGCTAGTAACTCAACAAGTAGAACTGGCTCTTGTGGAGCTAGTACAGATCTATCAGTATCCCCATTTGGCATTGAGGTAGCAAAAAGTGAGAGTACTATTGTCGCTCAATACTAGACACCGTAGTCGGGCAGTGGTGAAGAAGACTTGGCAGCGATAGTGTCACTGTCGACGGTCATAGAGGAATTAAAGGAAATATGCCCTAGAGGCAATAGTAAAGTTGTTATTTATATTTCCTTATATCATGATAAATGTTTATTATTCATGCTAGAATTGTATTAACCGGAAACTTAGTACATGTGTGAATACATAGACAAACAAAGTGTCACTAGTATGCCTCTACTTGACTAGCTCGTTAATCAAAGACGGTTAAAGTTTCCTAGCCATAGACATGAGTTGTCATTTGATGAATGGGATCACATCATTAGAGAATGATGTGATTGACAAGACCCATCCGTTAGCTTAGCACTTGATCGTTTAGTTTATTGCTATTGCTTTGTTCTTGACTTATACATGTTCCTATGACTATGAGATTATGCAACTCCCGAATACCGGAGGAACACTTAGTGTGCTATCAAACGTCACAACGTAACTGGGTGATTATAAAGATGCTCTCTGTGTCTCCGTTGGTGTTCGTTGAGTTGGCATAGATCGAGATTAGGATTTGTCACTCCGATTGTCGGAGAGGTATCTCTGGGCCCTCTCGATAATGCACATCACTATAACCCTTGCAAGCAATGTGACTAATGAGTTAGTTGTGACATGATGCATTACGGAACGAGTAAAGAGACTTGCCGGTAACGAGATTGAACTAGGTATGATGATACCGACGATCGAATCTCGGGCAAGTAACATACCGATGACAAAGGGAACAACGTATGTTGTTATGCGGTTTGACCGATAAAGATCTTCGTAGAATATGTAGGAGCCAATATGAGCATCCAGGTTCCGCTATTGGTTATTGACCGGAGATGTGTCTCGGTCATGTCTACATAGTTCTCGAACCTGTAGGGTCCGCACGCTTAACGTTCGATGATGATTTGTATATGAGTTATGTGATTTGATGTACCGAAGGTTGTTCGGAGTTCCGGATGACATCACGGACATGATGAGGAGTCTCTAAATGGTCGAGACATAAAGATCGATATATTGGAAGGCTATATTCGGACATCAGAAAGGTTCTGAGTGATTCGGGTATTTTTCGGAGTACCGGAGAGTTACGGGAATTCGACAGGGGAAGTAGTGGGCCTTAATGGGCCATACGGGAAAAGAAAGAAGGGTCTCAAGGGGTGGCCGCGCGCCCCCCCATGGCAAGTCCGAATTGGACTAGGGAGGGGGTGATACGTCCATATTGCATCATGCTTTTATATCGATATTTATTGCATTATGGACTATTATTAAATGTTATGTCACAATACTTATGCCTATTCTCTCTTATTTTACATGGTTTACATAAGGATGGAGAATGCCGTCAGCTGGAATTCTGGGCTGGAAAAGGAGCAAATATTAGAGACCTATTCAGCACAACTCCAAAAGTCTTGAATCTCCACAAAAGTGATTTTTTTGAAATAATAAAAAATATTGAGCGGAAGAAGTTCACCAGAGGGGGACCCACCTGGCCACGAGGGTGGGGGCGCACCCTACCCCCCAGGGCGCGCCCCCCCTTCCTTGTGGCCCCCCTATTGGCTCTTTGATGGCCATCTTCTGCTATATGAGGTCTTTCATCGAGGAAAAAATCATAAGCAACCTTTCGGGACGAGACTCTGCCGCCACGAGGCGGAACCTTGGCGGAACCAATCTAGGGCTCCGGCAGAGCTGTTCTGCCGGGGACACTTCCCGAGGGAGGGAAGTCATCGCCATCATCATCACCAACGCTCCTCTCATCGGGAGAGGGCAATCTCCATCAACATCTTCACCAGCACCATCTCCTCTCAAAACCCTAGTTCATCTCTTGTATCCAATTCTTGTCTCCAAGTCCGGGATTGGTACTAGTAGGTTGCTAGTAGTGTTGATTAGTCCTTGTAGTTGATGCTAGTTGGTTTATTTGGTGGAAGATCATATGTTCAGATCCTTTATGCATATTAATACCCCTCTGATTATGAACATGAATATGCTTTGTGAGTAGTTACGTTTGTTCCTGAGGACATGGGAGAAGTCTTGCTATTAGTAGTCATGTGAGTTTGGTATTAGATTCGATATTTTGATGAGATGTATGTTGTCTAGCCTCTAGTGGTGTTATGTGAACGTCGACTACATAACACTTCACCATTATTCGGGCCTAGAGGAAGGCATTGGGAAGTAATAAGTAGATGATGGGTTGCTAGAGTGACAGAAGCTTAAACCCTAGTTTATGCGTTGCTTCGTAAGGGCTGATTTGGATCCATATGTTTCATGCTATGGTTAGGTTTACCTTAATACTTTTGTTGTAGTTGCGGATGCTTGCAATAGAGGTTAATCATAAGTGGGATGCTTGTTCAAGTAAGAACAGCACCCAAGCACCGGTCCACCCACATATCAAATTATCAAAGTACCGAACGCGAATCATATGAACATGATGAAAACTAGCTTGACAATATTCCCATGTGTCCTTGGGAGCGCTTTTCCTTATATAAGAGTTTGTCCAGGCTTGTCCTTTGCTACAAAAAGGATTGGGCCACCTTGCTGCACTTTATTCACTTTTGTTACAAGTTGCTCGTTACAAATTATCTTATTACAAAACTATCTGTTACCAGTTATCATTGTTGAGGAAATCGTTAACCGGTAGCTGCTCGGTTGGCTGGCGAGTAGGGGATTAATAGGCTAGTTGGCAAGTTAATCGGCCGTTTAATCAATTAATCAGACGATTTATCGGTTTATTAGCTACTCGGTGACCCTAGGAGTAGGGATTAATCGGCAAGTTAACTGGTTAATCGGACGATTTCTTGAACAGGGCCAGTTATTTCAGTACTTGCAGAGAATACCTTGCTGAAAACCGCTTATCATTTCCTTCTGCTCCTCGTTGGGTTCGACACTCTTACTTATCGAAAGGACTACGATAGATCCCCTATACTTGTGGCTCATCAAGACTCTTTTCTGGCGCCGCTGCCGGGGTGTGAAGTGCCTTTGGTAGGTGGAATTTGGTAAGGAAAAAATTTATATAGTGTGCTGAAATTTACTCTCACTTGTTACTACGGAAAGTAATCCTCTGAGGGGCTTGTTCGGGGTATCTTCACCCCGGCCAGTAGAGCAAAGAATTGCTCCTCAACCTTCTGAACCGACTGAATGAAAATATTCCATTTGAAGTTCCTTCGGGTATGTTAGAAAAACCGCTAGCTAATACTTTTACAGGAGATGGAACAAAGCATCCTGATGAGCATCTAATATATGTGGATGAAGTTTGTGGATTATTTCAGCTTGCAGGTATACCCGATGATGTTGTTAAGAAGAAGGTCTTCCCTTTATCTTTGAAGGGAGATGCATCGACATGGTATAGGCTATGTGATGACACGGGATCATGGAACTATAAACGAATGAAATTGGAATTTCATCAAGTATTATCCTATGCATCTTGTTCATCGTGATCGCAATTATATATATAATTTTTGGCCTCGCGAAGGAGAAAGCATCGCTCAAGCTTGGGGGAGGCTTAAATCATTGTTATATTAATGCCCCAATCATGAGCTCTCAAAAGAAATAATTCTTCAAAAAAATTATGCTTGGCTTTCTGAAAACAATCGCATCATGCTCGATACTTCTTGTGCTGGCTCTTTTATGATGAAGACTATTGAATTCAAATGGAATTTATTGGATAGAATTAAATGCAACTCTGAAGATTGGGATCTCGACGAAGGTAAGGAGTCAGGTATGACACCTAAGTTTGATTGTGTTAAATATTTTATGGATACCGATATTTTCCGTAAGTTTAGCACTAAATATGGACTTGACTCTGAGATAGTAGCTTCTTTCTGTGAATCTTTTGCTACTTATGTTGATCTCCCCAAGGAGAAGTGGTTTAAATATCATCCTCCCATAGAAGTAAAAGTAGCTGCACTTACTAAAGTTGAAGAAAAGACTGTCACTTATAATGATCCTATTGTTCCTACTTCTTATGGTGAGAAAGCACATTTTCCTGTTAGAATAAAGGATCATGCTAAAGCTTCAACTGTGGTTCGTAAGAGCAATATTAGAACTTATACACCTCCTGAGCAAGTTAAAGTAGAACCTAATATTGCTATTGTTAAAGATCTCTTAGCTGATAATATTGATGGGCATGTTATTCATTTCTGCGGCGAAACTGCTAGAATTGCCAAACCTTGTGCTAAAGATAAACATAGACCTGTGGTAGGCGTGCCTGTTATTTCTGTTAAAATAGGAGATCATTGTTATCATGGCTTATGTGATATGGGTGCCAGTGCTAGTGTTATACCTCATACTTTATACGAAGAAATTAAGCACGAAATTGCACCTGCTGAGTTAGAAGGTATTGATATTACAATTAAACTTGACAATAGAGATACTATATCCGCAATGGGAATTGTTAGAGATGTTGAAGTCTTGTGTGGGAAAACTAAATACCCTGCTGATTTTCTTGTTCTTGGTTCCCCACAAGATAGCTTTTGTCCCATAATATTTGGTAGACCCTTCTTGAATACTGTCAATGCTAGAAAAGACTGCGAAAAGAATGTCGTTACTATTGGTTTGGGTGATATGTCTCATGAGTTTAATTTCTCTAAATTTAGTAGACAACACCGGGAAGAAGAATTGCCTAGTAAGGATGAAATTATTGGTCTTGCTTCTATTGCCGTACCTCCTAGTGATCCTTTAGAACAATATTTGCTAGAACATGAAAATGATATGTTTATGAATGAAAGAATGGAAATAGATGAAGTATTCTTTAAGCAGGAACCCATGCTGAAACACAATTTGCCTGTTGAAATCCTAGGGGATCCTCCTCCACCCAAGGGTGATCCCGTGTTTGAGCTTAAACCTGTCACGCCCAATATGCGACCCTATCCAAAAGGAACTCGACGGTCCCACCAAGGATAGACCCGCATATTGAAACGCTTTTGCAAGGTGGATATCATTACATCAACATTACATAATACATAGGGATACATACATAAGGCACAAATGCCACAAGAATACATCAATATCATACAAGAGATCAACATCCGACTACGAAAGAAACATAAACAGAAACACAAACGACATCCACCCTGCTAGCCCAGCCTGCCGACCTGGAACCTATCCCCTGATCGAAGAAGAAGCAGAAGAAGAACTCCAACACAAGCAAACATCGCTCTCACGTCATGATCATCGCAAACCTGTACCTGCAACTGGTGGTGTAGTAATCTGTGAGCCACGAGGACTCAGCAATCCCATTACCATGGGTATCAAGACTAGCAAAGCTTAATAGGAAAGGAAGGGGGTAAAGTGGTGAGGTTGCAGCAGCGACTAAGCATATATGGTGGCTAACATATGCAAATGAGAGCGGGACGAGAAACAAAGGAACGGTCGTCAACTAGTAATGATCAAGAAGTGATCCTGAACTCCTACTTACGTCAGACATAACCCAGAAACCGTGTTCTCCTCTCGATCAACCCCGAAAAGAGACACTCACGGATTACGCACTGCAGTTGGTGTATTTTAGAAGAGTTTGCTTCAAGTTTACTACAACGGACATTAACAAATTCCCATCTGCCACATAACCGCGGGCACGGCTCTCGAAAGTTTATACCTGCAGGGTGTCCCAACTTAGCCCATGATAAGCTCTCGCGATCAACGAAGGATATTCCTTCTCCCGGGAAAACCGATCGGTCTCGGAATCCCGGCTACAAGACATTTCGACAACAACAAAACAAGACCAGCAAAGCCGCCCGGATGTGCCGAAAAATCCCGATAGGAGTCGCACGTACCTCGTTCTCAGGGCACACCGGATAAGTCAAGCTACGAGTAAAACCAATCCTCGAGTTGCCCCGTGGTGGCCCCGCAGGCTGCTCGGGTCGGACCAACACTTCGAAGGAGCACCGCCGGGGGCTAAAATAAAGATGACCCCGGGCTCCGAAACCCAAGGGAAAAAGGGCATAGCTGAGGCAAATGGTAAAACCAATGTTGGGCCTTCTTTGGAAAAGTCTTATTCAAAGCGAACTGTCAAGGGGTCCCATACATCACCCGACCGCGTTAGGGACGCAAAAATCCGGGAACATAATACCGATATGACGGAAACTAGGGCGGCAAGAGTGGAACAAAACACTGCATAAGGCCGAGCCTTCCACCCTTTACCAAGTATATAGATGCATTAATAATATAAAATATATTGTGATATCCCAACCAGTAAACATGTTCCAACAAGGAACAACATCTCCATGTTCCAACAAGGAACAAAACTTCATCTTCACCTGCAACTAACAACGCTTATAAGAGGGCTGAGCAAAGCGGTAACATAGCCAAACAACGGTTTGCTAGGAAGGGTGCAAAAGGTTAGAGGTCGACATGGCAATTTGGGATGGCTTGATAAACAGGTAATAGGTAGCGCAGCATAGCGATAGAACGAAGCAACTAGCATAGCAATGATAGTAGTGAGATCCAGGGTAGCGGTCATCTTGCCTGAAATCCCGCAAGGAAGAAGAACAAGTCCATGAAGAAGACGAACGGATGAAGCCGAACCAAGCGTGAGCGAACGAATCCTCACGATCGCAACGAAAACAGGAACTAACAAGAAGAAGCACACAACATAGGTAAACACACCACCATGAACAAGACATGATGCACAACAAGCATGATGCATGACAAAGCTACATGAAGCTACTCATGGCAAGAGATGATGCAAACAAGAGCAACACATCAAGGCAAGTTTAAATGAGGCGGAAACAACATAGAACAATTCGGTAAGTCCTCATATGCAAATTTCGAAATTGGTCCAGATCTGAATAAACATTATGTTCAAGTTGTTAAACAGCAAGTTAAGATGCACCACAATGATCTACACGAAATTCTAGTCAAGTTACATATAAAGTTCATTAGATTCGTAGCTACGGCCTAGAAGATATGAGCAAAACAAGATAAGCATGCCATTGATGCAAAATGCATACAAACATCAAGGAAACACTCTCAAAACATGGATGCAACATGATAATATGAAGCTACATGCAAAATCAAGCAAGTTTCATATAGAGCACACTCAAAACGGAGCAACGGTTCAACACATACACATGAAACAAGTTATAGCAACAATCTGTCCAAAACAGCAAGTAGGCATATAGCAAGCATCAAAACAACATGCTACAGGACCTCAACATGAAAACAAAAGGCATGGGTATGATGTACAGGTAAAGCATTACAAAACATGAACACTGAGCTATCTCCAGAAACAACTAGAACATGTTCAAAATGACATGGCAAGATTGCAAATAATAACAGTTTCAGGCATTGGCGGAAATAACATCAGGTTGCAATGTTTAGAGCTATCAAAAAACATGCTACAGGAACTTAACATGGAAAACAAAGGCATGGAATGAATCTAATAATTGCATAGAACAAAAGTCCTTTACTGACCATAAGCCAAAAAGGATCAGAAAATATAGTAACACCCATGTCAATATTGAAAGTTCCGTTAACAGATTCAGCAACATGGCATGTCAAAAACTGATAACAAGTAGGCATGTTTACAAGCTCAATGCACTCACTACAAAGCCTTAAATGATACACTAAGCATACATACATCAAGAAGACATGGCATAGAAGACATACATGGCAAGAACAATAACATAGCATACATGGATCAACCACAACAACCTTGGCAAAATTGAATAACATGTAAACAATCTGCCAGGAAACATTTTATAGCAAAAGTAGAGCTCGATTGACTCAAGCTATGGTACTCCATAATTGCAAACAAGGGCATGGATGGATAGATCAAGACATGTTTAACAAAACATCCTTACTGAAGTATCTCAAACTATGCATGGATCTCTCGGTACCATCAAGTTAACATGGCATCAAAATATCAGCAAAACAGAGCTGAAATCAGCAACATCAGGACGCCTACTTTGCATGCTTGTGCTAGTCACCACATAGATCACAAAAATACATGGCATATACCCCTGGAAAGATGACATGGCATATTACAAAACACATGTAGGACTCATATTCATAGGGTGCACACATCAATCATGGCAAAAATAACAAAAGTGCAAGTTCTGTTAAGAAACAGAAACTAACATCACATAGCCCTCTTCTAACAGCATTGCGGGCATCAAGATGAGCTCGAATGAAAATGATACAATGAGATGAAATGATCTACACTTCGAGGCGAACATTTTCATATATTATACGCACAAAATGGAGCTATAGATGCAAAGTTATGCTACGGTGAAAATGCCACAAAATATTAACAGGATGCAAAATACTTGGAAGAAATTGAGGGGGGAAGAAGGTCAACGAGCTCGGCTGGATCCGACCGATCCGGATCGGGATGGCGACGGGCGGCGATGGGCGCTGCTCACCGGAGGAGAGGAGAGGGGACGCTGGCCGGAGGAGGTGGCGGCAGCCGGCCGGGCGAGGGCGGCGGCGGGTCGGCGGCCATGGCGAGGCGGGAGGAGGTCACGGCCGGCGGCGAGGCGGCGGAGGAGGGTGGCCGGCGGCGGCGAGGCGGCGGAGCGGGCCGGCCGGGGCGAGGGCGGCGAGCGGGGCGCTGGCGGCGCCAGGCGCTGACAGCCGAGGCTTCGCTGGTTTCGGCGGCGGCCGGAGACGGCGTGTACGCAGCGAGATTACGGCCGGGCGGACGTGTCCGCGCGGCGGACGCGCGCGGGCGTGGAGGAAAATTAGGGTTTCGGGATGGATTTGACCGCGAGATTTGGGGAGGAAGACATATTTATAGGTAGAGGGAGCTAGGAGACTCCAAATGAGGTGCGGTTTTCGGCCACGCGATCGTGATCGAACGACCGAGAGTATGGAGAGGGTTAGGTGGGTTTTGGACCACTTTGGAAGGGGTGTTGGGCTGCAAACAAAAGAGGGCTTTGCGGTTATCCGGTTAACCGTTGGAGTACCAAACGACCTCCAAATGATCCGAACCTTGACAGGCGGTCTACCGGTGCTATACCAAGGCCGCTTGACAAACCTCGGTCCATTCCGAGACCGTTTAACACCCGCACATGAAAAGAGGTAAAAGGGCGCCGAGACATAGGAGTGCCGGATTGGAAAAGCAGACAACGGGAAAATGCTCGGATGCATGAGACGAACACGTATGCAAAATGAAATGCACATGATGACATGATATGAAATGCATATGATGACATGGAAAAGTGCAACACGCAAGAAAATGACATGGCAAAGACGGCGAATAACTGGCAGACACCTGGCGCATCGAATCCGGGGCGTTACAATTGCCTGATAATCTTAAATATGCTTATCTTGATGAAAAGAAGATATATCCTGTTATTATTAGTGCTAACCTTTCAGAGCATGAAGAAGAAAGATTATTGAAAACTCTGAAGAAGCACCGTGCTGCTATTGGATATACTCTTGATGATCTTAAGGGCATTAGTCCCACTTTATGTCAACATAAAATAAATTTGGAAGAAGATGACAAACCGGTTCGTGATCATCAACGACGGCTGAATCCTAAGATGAAAGAAGTGGTAAGAAAAGAAATACTAAAGCTTCTGGAAGCCGGTATAATTTATCCCGTTGTTGATAGCTAGTGGGTAAGTCCTGTTCATTGTGTCCCTAAGAAGGGAGGTGTTACTGTTGTTCCTAATGATAAAGATGAATTGATTCCATAAAGAATTATTACAGGTTATAGGATGGTAATTGATTTCCACAAATTAAATAAGGCTACTAAGAAAGATCATTACCCCTTACCTTTTATCGATCAAATGCTAGAAAGATTATGCAAACATACACACTATTGCTTTCTAGATGGTTATTCTGGATTCTCTCAAATACCTGTGTCAACTAAGGATCAATCAAAGACTACTTTTACATGCCCTTTTGGTACTTTTGCTTATAGACGTATGCCTTTTGGTTTATGTAATGCACCTGCTACCTTTCAAAGATGCATGATGGCTATATTCTCGACTTTTGTGAAAAGATTTGTGAGGTTTTCATGGACGACTTTTCCGTCTATGGATCCTCTTTTGATGATTGCTTGAGCAATCTGGATCGAGTTTTGCAGAGATGTGAAGAAACTAATCTTGTTTTGAATTGGGAAAAGTGCCACTTTATGGTTAATGAAGGTATTGTCTTGGGGCATAAAGTTTCTGAAAGAGGTATTGAAGTTGATAAAGCCAAGGTTGACGCTATTGAAAAGATGCCATGTCCCAAGGACATCAAAGGTAGAAGAAGTTTCCTCGATCACGCCGGATTTTATAGGAGGTTCATTAAGGACTTCTCAAAAATTTCTCGGTCTCTGACTAATTTATTACAAAAAGATATACCATTTGCCTTTGATGATGATTGTGTAGAAGCATTTGAAATACTTAAGAAAGCATTGATCTCTACACCTATTGTTCAGCCACCTGATTGGAATCTACCCTTTGAAATTATGTGTGACGCTAGTGATTATGATGTAGGTGCTGTTCTAGGGCAAAGAGTTGATAAGAAATTAAATGTTATCCATTATGCTAGTAAACTCTAGACAATGCTCAAAGAAATTATGCTACTACTGAAAAAGAATTCTTAGCAGTTGTATTTGCTTGTGATAAGTTCAGACCTTATATCGTTGATTCTAAAGTAACTATTCACACTGATCATGCTGGTATTAAATATCTTATGGAAAAGGAAGATGCTAAACCTAGACTTATTAGATGGGTTCTCTAGTTACAAGAATTTGATTTGCATATTGTTGATAGAAAGGGAGGTGAGAACCCCGTTGCAGACAACTTGTCTAGGTTAGAAAATGTTCTTGATGACCCACTACCTATTGATGATAGCTTTCCTGATGAACAATTAAATGTTATAAGTACTTCTCGTAGTACTCCATGGTTGCTGATTATGCTAATTATATTGTTTCTAAATTTATACCACCTAGTTTCACATACCAGCAAAAGAAAAAGTTTTTCTATGATTTGAGACATTACTTTTGGGATGACCCACATCTTTATAAAGAAGGAGTAGATGGTGTTATTAGACATTGTGTACTGAGCATGAATAGGAGCAGGATCCTACATGAAGTGTCACTCCGAAGCTTATGGAGGATACCACGCTGGAGATAGAACTGCACATAAGGTATTGCAATCCGGTTTTTATTGGCCTACTCTCTTCAAGGATGCCCGTAAGTTTGTCTTGTCTTGTGATGAATGTCAGAGAATTGGTAATATTAGTAGACGTCAAGAAATGCCTATGAATTATTCACTTGTTATTTAACCATTTGATGTTTGGGGCTTTGATTATATGGGACCTTTTCCTGCCTCTAATGGTTATACACATATTTTAGTTGTTGTTGATTACGTTACTAAGTGGGTAGAAGCTATTCCAACTAGTAGTGCTGATCATAACACTTCTATTAAAATGCTTAAAGAAGTTATTTTTCCGAGGTTTGGGGTCCCTAGATATTTAATGACTGATGGTGGTTCACATTTTATTCATGGTGCTTTCTGTAAAATGCTTGCTAAGTATGATGTTAATCATAGAATTGCATCTCCGTATCACCCACAGTCTAGTGGTCAAGTAGAGTTGAGTAATAGAGAACTGAAATTAATTTTGCAAAAGACTGTCAATAGGTCTAGAAAGAATTGGTCCAAGAAACTTGATGATGCATTGTGGGCCTATAGAACTGCATATAAAAATTCTATGGGTATGTCTCCGTATAAAATGGTTTATGGAAAAGCATGTCACTTACCTCTCGAACTAGAACATAAGGCATACCGGGCTATTAAAGAGCTCAACTATGATTTCAAACTTGCCGGTGAGAAGAGGTTATTTGATATTAGCTCACTTGATGAATGGAGAACCCAAGCTTATGAAAATGCCAAGCTGTTTAAAGAAAAAGTTAAAAGATGGCATGACAAAAGAATACAAAAGTGTGAGTTTAATGTAGGTGATTATGTATTGCTATACAACTCTCGTTTAAGATTTTTTGCAGGAAAACTTCTCTCTAAATGGGAAGGCCCTTACATTATCGAGGAGGTCTACCGTTCCGGTGCCATAAAAATAAACAACTTCGAAGGCACAAATCCGAAGGTGGTGAACAGTCAAAGAATCAAACATTATATCTCAGGTAATCCCATAAATGTTGAAACCAATATTATTGAAACCGTAACCCCGGAGGACTACATAAGAGACACTTTCCGGAATGTTTCGGACTCGAAAAGGAATAGGTGCATTAGTGGTAAGTAAACCGACTCCAAAACAGTTTTTAAGGCAGTATTTCTCCGTTTTGGAATATTTAAAAAAATAGAAAAATAAGTAGCAGTCCGGGAAGGACACGAGGGCCCCACGAGGGTGGAGGGCGCGACCCCTACCTCGTGGGCACCTCATGTGCCTTCCGGACTCCGTTTTCTTGCACGATACGTATTTTGGTCGGTAGAAAATCATTATATAATCTCCCGAAGGTTTTGACTCCCGTAGCACGCAAATATCCCCTGTTCTTGTTTCGAGTTGTCCTGCTGCAGATTAGAGCAACATGTCGTCCCAGGATTCGAAAGGACAAAGCTATGTGGACAATTACCTTGCAGATCCTAGGGTATATGGAGATGTGGAGCATTGTAGTTGGACTACGGAGGAAGAAGAGGACTATGAACCCAAGAGGAAGGAGGAGACGAGCTCAGATGAAGATGAAGCCCCATTACCTCAACCTGGGGGCATGCATGTGGAGTTCAAGAAGTCAAGCCTCCTTAATAGAGCAAAGAAACCTAAGATCGAGTTTATCCCTTTTCGTCTCTTGCAGGAAAACAAGCAGGAACTATACAAAAAGATATTAATCCTGGAGCAGGAGATTGACGACTTGAGGGATCAAAATTCTGTCCTCAAGCGCAAATTAAGGAAGAAGCCTTCGCCAGCAACCAAATTACCACCTTCTTAACCAACAAAGAAGGAGACATAATCACATGGGTATGGGCACTCCCCTTGGCAACTGCCAAGCTTGGGGGAGGTGCCCCGGTATCGTATCACAACCACATCTCCTATCTTTACCATTTTTTCTTAGTTCGATCCTATTAGTAGTATCTTGATCTAGTAGAATAAAGTTTATGGCATGATCTAGTTTTGAGTTTTTTCTTTATGATCTCTCTATGTATTCGAGTCCGTGAGCTATATAATAAAGATTAGTGTTGAGTCAAGGGCTTGATTATTTTGCCATGATCTTGAGTGAATAAAAGAAAGGGAAAAGAATAAAAAGAAACAGAGAATTCATATTGATCTTATTGAGAGTAATGACTTCACATAGGAAGAGTATGATGATTAAAAGTTGTTGGGAGTTGGCAAACATAGCTTTGGTCATCGTTGCAATTAATAGGAAGTAATAAGGAAAGAGGGGTTCACATATAAATATACTATCGTCGACATCTTTTATGATTGGGAGCACTCACTAAAATATGACATGCTAAAGAGTTGACGTTGGACAAGGAAGACAACATAATGGGTTATGTTTTCTTATATCTGATATAAAGTATATTGTCATGGATCGTCCAACATGTTGAGCTTGCCTTCCCCCCTCATTCTAGCCAAATTCTTAGCACCAAGTAGAGATACTACTTGTGCTTCCAAAAACCCTTAAACCAGTTTTGCCATGAGAGTCCACCATATCTACCTATGGATTGAGTAAGATCCTTCAAGTAAGTTGTCATTGGTGCAAAGCAATAAAATTGCTCTGTAAATATGTATGATTGATTGGTGTGGGAAATAAGCTTTATAGGTTCTTGTGATGTGGAAGAAATAAAAGCGACGGACTGCATAATAAAGGTTCATATCACAAGGGGCAATATAAAGTGACGTTCTTTCACATTAAGATTTTATGCATCCAACCATAAAAGCGCATGGCAACCTCTGCTTCCCTCTGCGAAGGGCCTATATTTTATTATTATCTTTTACCTTATGCAAGAGTCATGGTGATCTTCACCTTTCCTTTTTACACTTTATCCTTTGGCAAGCACAGTGTGTTGGAAAGATCCTGATAGATATATCTAATTGGATGTAGGGGACCATGAGTTATTATTGTTGACATTACCCTTGAGGTAAAAGGTTGGGAGGCGAAACTATAAGCCCCTGTCTTTCTCTGTGTCCGATTAAAACTCTGTAACCACAAGTATCGCGTGAGTGTTAGCAATTATGAAAGAATAAATGATAGTTGAGTATGTGGACTTGACATAGACTCTTTCTGATGTTATGATAAATTACAATTGATTCAATGACTGAAATTATAGTTTGTTGGTTCTCAATAAAGTTTATGATTCGTACTCTACATTGTGAATGGATTATTAGTTGAGCATAAGAAATCATATGACAATATCTATAAATGTTGCTATTATGAGAATAATCATGATGCCTTCATGTTCGTATTTTATTTTTATCGACACCTCTACCTCTAAACATGGGGACATATTTATCATTATCGGCTTCCGCTTGAGGACAAGCGAGGTCTAAGCTTGGGGGAGTTGATACGTCCATTTTGCATCATGCTTTTATATCGATATTTATTGCATTATGGACTGTTATTACATGTTATGTCACAATACTTATGCCTATTCTCTCTTATTTTACAAGGTTTACATGAGGGAGAATGCGGCTTTGGAATTGAAATTTGGAAAAGGAGCAAATATTAGAGACCTATTCTGCACAACTCCAAAAGTCCTAAAACTCCACGAAAGTCATTTTTGGAAATAATAAAAAATATTGAGCGGAAGAAGTTCACCAGAGGGGGACCCACCTGGCCACGAGGGTGGGGGGCGCGCCCTACCCCACAGGGCACGCCCCCTGCCTCATGGGCCCCCTGTTGGCTCTCTGATGGTCATCTTCTGCTATATGAGGTCTTTTGACGAGGAAAAAAATCATAAGCAACCTTTCGGGACGAGACTCCGCCGCCACGAGGCGGAACCTTGGCGGAACCAATCTAGGGCTCCGACAGAGCTGTTCTGCCGGGGACACTTCCCTCCAGGAGGGGGAAATCATCGCCAACATCATCACCAACGCTCCTATCATCGGGAGAGGGCAATCTTCATCAATATCTTCACCGGCACATCTCCTCTCAAAACCCTAGTTCATCTCTTGTATCCAATTCTTGTCTCCAAGTCCGGGATTGGTACTAGTAGGTTGCTAGTAGTGTTGATTACTCCTTGTAGTTGTGCTAGTTGGTTTATTTGGTGGAAGATCATATGTTCAGATCCTTTATGCATATTAATACCCCTATGATTATGAACATGGATATGCTTTGTGAGTAGTTACATTTGTTCCTGAGGACATGGGAGAAGTCTTGCTATTAGTAGTCATGTGAGTTTGGTATTCGTTCGATATTTTGATGAGATGTATGTTGTCTAGCCTCTAGTGGTGTTATGTGAACGTCGACTACATAACACTTCACCATTATTCGGGCCTAGAGGAAGGCATTGGGAAGTAATAAGTAGATGATGGGTTGCTAGAGTGATGTAAGCTTAAACCCTAGTTTATGCGTTGCTTCGTAAGGGGCTGATTTGGATCCATATGTTTCATGCTATGGTTAGGTTTACCTTAATACTTTTGTTGTAGTTGCGGATGCTTGAAATAGAGGTTAATCATAAGTGGGATGCTTGTTCAAGTAAGAACAGCACCCAAGCACCGGTCCACCCACATGTCAAATTATCAAAGTACCGAACGCGAATCATATGAACGTGATGAAAACTAGCTTGACGATATTCCCATGTGTCCTCGGGAGCGCTTTTCCTTATATAAGAGTTTGTCCAGGCTTGTCCTTTGCTACAAAAAGTATTGGGCCACCTTGCTGCACTTTATTCACTTTTGTTACTTATTGCTCGTTACAAATTATATTATTACAAAACTATCTGTTACCACTTATTTCAGTACTTGCAGAGAATACCTTGCTGAAAACCGCTTATCATTTCCTTCTGCTCCTCGTTGGGTTCGACACTCTTACTTATAGAAAGGACTATGATAGATCCCCTATACTTGTGGCTCATCAGGGGGCGGCGCCCCCTCTCTTTCCTTCTCCCTCTCCTACTCCTTCCCTCTCTCCCCTCTTGGAAAAGGAAGGGGACTCCAACTACGATTGGGAATTCTAGTTGGACTCCCCCTATAGGCTCGCCCCTCCTAGGCCAGCCTCCTCCTCCTCCCTCCTTTATATATGTGGCCAGGGGGGCACCACAAAGACAAACAGACAATCTCTTATCCGTGTGCGGTGCCCCCCTCCACAGTTACACACCTTGGTCATATCGTCGTAGTGCTTAGGCGAAGCCCTGCGCCGGTAACTTCATCATCACTGTCGCCACGTGATGTCTACTACGCAACCTTATTCTTGTAGACGCTGTTGGGCCTCCAAGTGCAGAGGTTTGTAGGACAGTAGCAAATTTCCCTCAAGTGGATGACCTAAGGTTTATCAATCCATGGGAGGTGTAGGATGAAGATGGTCTCTCTCAAGCAACCCTGCAACCAAATAACAAAGAGTCTCTTGTGTCCCCAACACACCCAATACAATGGTAAATTGTATAGGTGCACTAGTTCGGTGAAGAGATGGTGATACAAGTGCAATATGGATGGTAGATATAGGTTTTTGTAAGCGGAAATTATAAAAACTGCAAGGAAACTAATGATAAAAGTGTGCGTAAACGGTATTGCAATGCTAGGAAACAAGGCCTAGGGTTCATACTTTCACTAGTGCAAGTTCTCACAAAAATAATAACATAATTGGATCATATAACTATCCCTCAACATGCAACAAAGAGTCTCTCCAAAGTCAATAATAGCGGAGAACAAATGAAGAGATTATTGTAGGGTACGAAACCACCTCAAAGTTTTCCTTTCTGATCGATCTATTCAAGAGTCCATAGTAAAATAACACGAAGCTATTCTCTCTGTTCAATCTATCCTAGAGTTCGTACTAGAATAACACCTTAAGACACAAATCAACCAAAACCCTAATGTCACCTAGATACTCCAATGTCACCTCAAGTATCCACGGGTATGATTATATGATATGCATCACACAATCTCAGATTCATCTATTCAACCAACACAAAGAACTTCAAAGAGTGCCCCAAAGTTTCTACCGGAGAGTCAAGACGAAAACGTGTGCCAACCCCTATGCATAAGTTCAAAAGGTCACTGAACCCGCAAGTTAATCACCAAAACATACATCAAGTAGATCACGTGAATATCCCATTGCCACCACAGATAAGCACATGCAAGACATACATCAAGTGTTCTCAAATCCTTAAAGACTCAATCCCGATAAGATAACTTCAAAGGGAAAACTCAATCCATTACAAGAGAAGAGAGGGGGACAAACATCATAAGATCCAACTATAATAGCAAAGCTCGCGATACATCACGATCGTGCCAAATCAAGAACACGAGAGAGAGAGAGAGAGATCAAACACATAGCTACTGGTACATACCCTCAGCCCCGAGGGTGAACTACTCCCTCCTCGTCATGGAGAGCGCCGGGATGATGAAGATGGCCACCTATGAGGGATCCCCCCTCCGGCAGGGTGCCGGAACAGGGTCCTGATTGGTTTTTGGTGGCTAGAGAGTCTTGCGGCGGAGGAACTCCCGATCTAGGTTATGTTCTGGGGTTTTCTGTATATATAAGAGGTTTTGGTGTCGGGAACAAGCCAGGGGGTTTCCGAGGCGGCCACGAGGTAGGGGGGCGCCCCCCCCCCACCCTCGTGTGTGCCTCGGGACTCTTCTGGCCCATCTCCAATGCTCCGTGGGCTTCTTCTGGCCCAAAAATAAACTCCGTCAGTTTTCAGGTCAATTGGACTCCGTTTGGTTTTCCTTTTCTGTGATACTCAAAAACAAGGAAAAAACTGAAACTGGCACTGGGCTCTATGTTAATAGGTTAGTCCTAAAAATCATATAAAATAGCGTATAAATGCATATAAAACATCTAAGATGGATAATATAATAGCATGGAACAATCCAAATTTATAGATACATTGGAGACGTATCAGCATCCCCAAGCTTAATTCTTGCTCGTCCTCGAGTAGGTAAATGATAAAAATAGAATTTTTGATGTGGAATGCTACCTAACATATTTATCAATGTAATTTTCTTTATTGTGGCATGAATGTTCAGATCCGAAAGATTCAAGACAAAAATTGAATATTGACATAAAAATAATAATACTTCAAGCATACTAACCAAGCAATTATGTCTTCTCAAAATAACATAGCCAAAGAAAGCTCATCCTTACAAAATCATATAGTTTGGCCATGCTTCATCTTCGTCACACAAAATATCCAAATCATGCACAACCCCGGTTTCAACCAAGCAATTGTTTCATACTTTAGTATTCTCAAACTCTTTCAACTTTCACACAATACATGAGCGTGAGCCATGGACATAGCACTATAGGTGGAATAGAATATGATGATGGGGGTTGTGTGGAGAAGACAAAGAAAGGAGAAAGTCTCTCACATCGACGCGGCTAATCAACAGGCTAGGGAGATGCCCATCAATTGATGTCAATGCGAGGAGTAGGGATTGCCATGCAACGGATGCACTAAAGCTATAAATGTATGAAAGCTCAATAAAAGAAACTAAGTGGGTGTGCATCCAACTTGCTTGCTCACGAAGACCTAGGTCATTTGAGGAAGCCCATCATTAGAATATACAAGCCAAGTTCTATAATGAAAAATTCCCACTAGTAAATGAAAGTGGCAAAATAAGAGACTCTCTATCATAAAGATCATGGTGCTACTTTGAAGCACAAGTGTGGAAAAAGGATAGTAGCATTGTCCCTTCTTTTCTTTCTTTTTTATTTTTGGGCCTTTTTTTATTTGGTCTTTCTCTTTGGGGGGGGGGGGGGCAATGCTCTAATAATTATGATCAAAACACTTCTATTTATTTACAACACATGGATTACAACACGATACAAGAACAAAATATTACTCAATATGAGTGCCTCCGGTGATGTGCAGGATGGGCAATGAATCAAGAGTGACATGTATGAAAAATTATGCATGGTGGCTTTGCCACAAATACGATGTCAACTACATGATCATGCAAGGCAATATGACAATGATGAAACGTGTCATAATAAATGAAACAGTGGAAAGTTGAATGGCAATATCTCTCGGAATGGCTATGGAAATGCCATAATAGGTAGGTATGGTGGCTGTTTAGAGGAAGATAAAAGGGGGTTTATGTGTGATAGAGCGTATCATATCACGGGTTTTGGATGCACCGGCAAAGTTTGCACCCACTCTCAAGGTGAGAAAGGGCAATGCACGGTACCGAAGAGGCTAGCAATGATGGAAGGTGAGAGTGCGTATAATCCATGGACTCAACATTAGTCATAAAGAACTCACATACTTATTGCAAAAATCTACAAGTCATCAAAACAAAGTACTACACGCATGCTCCTAGGGGAAGGGTTGGTAGGAGTTAACCATCGCGCGATCCCGACCTCCACACAAAGGATGACAATCAAAGAAATACCTCATGCTTCAAATTTGTTACACAACGGTTACCATACGTGCATGCTGCGGGACTTGCAAACTTCAACACAAGTATTTCTCAAATTCACAATTACTCAACTAGCATGACTCTAATATCACCATCCTCATGTCTCAAAACAATCATAAAGAATCAAACTTCTCATAGTATTCAATGCACTTTATATGAAAGTTTTTATTATATCCCTCTTGGATGCCCATCATATCTACTATTCTTAAGAAGTTGCTCCCCACTACACCCTATTCTCTCAACATGCACACTGTCCACATCACCGATGTGCCACATCATTTTCCATATAGTAATAGAAGCCCCACACTAAGTGATTTTCCTTCCTTCTCCTGCATCCATGTCATCACCGTTTCTCATGGCATTGTCGCTCGCACGATGGAATCGCTACCTTTCCTATGCCTGGGCCGTACAAAGCCGACCTAGGATCTACCTGGGCTGTATCAAGCCTACAACTTTTGCACCTGGGCTGCCGTACTGTAGCCTGACTTGAGTTGACTTCTTTCAATGTTTCAAGCCCATTGGTGTTAGACTTGACAACTGAATCTCAGAAAAAGAGAAATCAGCCCATCAAGTATCGTTGTTTGTTTCTCTAAAAAGGAAAAGTAGATCACGGTTTCGCCCCTAAAAAAAGGTAATAGATCATGATTAATCTTCCATGATGCTATTCTTATCGCCAACGCTCTCTCTTCTGCCGCCACGATCGATCATCTCCTAGTAACAAATGCAACCACAAATGCCGAAAACCACAACACTCATTCATTACATGGTGCTCCATTACATGCAACGGCCCCTCATTACCCAATGCCCCCTCATTGCCTCGCCTCAATTACCTACAATGCCTTTTATAAAGGACACCACCGGTAGCTCCCCACGATCGCCGCCTCAATGCCAGTCCACCGCCACAGCAACAAACCATGTGTGCAGGTTACCCCAAGCCAGTAGCAAGCGCAGTCGCTGTCGGTGTCAAAACCGGCGGATCTCGGGTAGGGGGTCCCGAACTGTGCGGCTAAGGCGGATGGTAACAGGAGGCAGGGGACACGATGTTTACCCAGGTCCGGGCCCTCTCGATGGAGGTAATACCATACTTCCTGCTTGATTGATCTTGATAATATGAGTATTACAAGAGTTGATCTACCACGAGATCGTAGAGGCTAAACCCTAGAAGCTAGCCTATGGTATGATTGTTGTCCTTCTATGGACTAAACCCTCCGGTTTATATAGACACCGGAGGGGGCTAGGGTTACACCAAGTCGGTTACAATGGGAGGAGATCTACATATCCGTATTGCCAAGCTTGCCTTCCACGCCAAGGAGAGTCCAATCCGGACACGAGAAGAAGTCTTCAATCTTGTATCTTCATAGTACAACAGTCCGGCCAAAGGATATAGTACGGCTGTCCAGAGACCCCCTAATCCAGGACTCCCTCAGTAGCCCCCGAACCAGGCTTCAATGACGATGAGTCCGGCGCGTAGATTGTTTTCGGCATTGCAAGGCGGGTTCCTCTCCAAATCTTGAATACCTGCTGAGTAGTGTTCGCCTTCCCATAAATGTTGTACTTCTTGGCTTCCACGTCCAATAATGGCTATCCTCCACGTGTCGAGCGAATGCAAGAGGCCAGGGCATTTTTACATTTGCCACCCTCGCTATGTGAGTAAACTGTCTATTAAAGAGACGGGAATTCTTAGATCCAAATCACACCATCCCTCCACGGCGAGTATCCATCGGAGCACGCTCGAAAAAATCCATTCCAGCATGGCCGGCCATCGCAGCTCCTCCTCTTGCTCCCGTAGCCCTAAGCCCGGAGATTGGAAGAAGTGTTCCATCCCGCACAGTCAATTAGTGGAGTTACAAACCCAGGGATTTCTCCCTCCAGTGTATATGGTCCCTGTTCGAGCCGGGCTCGCCACCTATAATGGCGGGGAGCAAGCGGAGAGCTTTCCCAACCCCTCCAAGGGGGAGCGGGTATGCCTTGTCCCTTATTTACTAAGGGGACTTGGATTTTCAATCCATTCGTTCCTCCGAGGGTTCCTGGAGTTTTACGGCCTCCAGTTGCACAACTTCACCCCTGCTTCCGTATTACACACCGCCGGTTACGTAGCCCTTTGTGAGCTGTTTCTGGGCTGCGAAGCTCATTTCGCGCTGTGGAAGAAGCTATTCTGCCTTGTGCCCCGTACACAGAGGGGGTCAATATATCAAGTGGGCGGAGCCGAAATATGGCGCATCGTCGGGACCGGATACCTGTCCGGTACCCTGAAGAAGACGTCCGAAGACTTGCCTTCAGAGTGGTTTTATATGGAGGACGTCCCCCTACTGGATCCTATTCGGATGGGTCTTCCCGAGTTTGACAACGCCCCTTTGAAGAAACGCCAAAGCTGGCGCCCACCGAGCCCTCGGGAGGAAGATAATAGAGACGTCCTTTACCTGATGGGCCGGATAAAGGTGCTGGCTCAATCAGGACTGTCAATAATCGAGGTTATGTCAATATGCATTATGCGGGGGGTGCAGCCACTTCAATATCGAGGCCACCCCATGTGGCACTTCAACGGGGAAGATGATGCCACTCGCTGCGGGCGTAAGGGACCTGACTCAGCTGCTGCCCTGGCAAGAATTCTGTCCGATTTGTATAAAGGATAAGAAGAGGAGTTCATCCGCATTAAGCCACGGGATGGATTCTCCATGTACAACCCTCCAAGCTGGGTGAGTTGCCATTCTTTACTCCCATCTTTTCCATACTCGTCGTCATATGTATTTACCTTTCCATTTCGCGGCAGGAACTGCGGAAGGCTGTAAGGGAGGTCAACTGCCCGCCTCCACAACTGGAGGACCCTGACCGGGCCTTTGATCCCGGACTCGAAGAGGATCTGGACATATTTGTGGAGCTGATTGACAGGATATTCTATCAATTAAGCTGTGATGATGCCATGGTGGCCATTATAGCTGACTATCCTGGGCTATTCCCCGCCTCGCATGTAAGTAAAACCAGAGTCCCGACTTCCGAGAAGGATCCCCGTTTATGCACTTCACCTATCGTACCTGTATGGTAGTTTTACAGGGAAGGCCCTCGGGACGCCATGCCGAACCCGTGGTGACTCGCCAACAAGGGGCGCCGAAGCCGGGCAGGCTAAAAAGGAAGGTGGTCCGGACGGAGACGCCGGCGCAGAGGAATGATACAAAACCTCGCTCCATGGTTGTCGTCTTTTAAAACATAATTACACCCATGTTTCCTAGAAGGAAAATGCTTGCCGGACTACATCCGGAGAGGTTGCCGATCACGCCTCTACCAGTCGGGCTCCAGGGCCGGACACAGAGGCGGAAGCTAACATGGGGCACGTGTCGGATGCTCCTCCTACAGAGGATGTGGATAAAATATCCGCTACAAATTCCGAAGTGGAGAGCGCCATGAATCACAGGCGTCGTCGGGCCGTACTCCGTGACGCTTGTTTCTTCCAAGAGGCGTTTGATGCCTTCAACTCGGGAGACGCGTACATCCGTGCTGCTCCAAATGGTCTTGCCAGAGCCACGGACCAGTATGTAAAGGATATACGGGTAAGAAAATTTGATGATTATATATATCAGTAGCCCCTGAGACTTGAAACAGTTGGCACAACTGATTTAAGGATCATTATTTGTGCTTGAGTTCTTATAGAGAAGAATACCCAATTGTCTCAAGAGCTGGAAGAGTGCAAGGCCCAGCTACGGGCCGCAGTTGCCGCATTGAAGGAGTCCAAGAAGGCCCCCTCCGGTAACACTTATTTCAAGGAATGATAGGTTCCATATAATATGCGACATGCATGCAGATCTAACAATAGATATTGCAGATGACTCTGGAGTGAATCCGGATGAGCAACATGCCATATGGCAGCTAAAGGCTGGCGAGCGCGTGCTTACGCAAGTTAGGCGGGAGAAAAACGATCTGCAAGACACCAATATTCAGCTGGACGTGGAACTGAAAGATGTTCGAGCCCAGCTTGCAGACTCCGTGAAGGAGAATAAGCGGCTTCGACGCGGCATTTTCAGTAAGTGCTTGAACGAACTTTTGAAAGAGTTCGGTGAAGAAGCCTGCTAACAGAGTTATGTCTGCAGGTATGCTGACGGGTCATCCCGCGGAGGAGATGCCTGGGCCTGCGGGTGAACTTCTACCAGAGCTCTCACAACTGCACGAACAAGTTCGGCAGGTGATGCAGGGTATTGCCCAGGCCTTGTGGCCATCTGTCTCCCTGCCAGGAGGCATTGGAGAGCTTGCAGAGAAGCTCAAGGGAGCGCGGAGGCGCTTCCAATCATGGAAGATATCAGCTTACCGTCAAGTTGCCAGGGAAGCCTGGGCCATGGTGAAGACGCGGTATACCAAGGCTGACCCAAACCACATGGCCGAGGTCAGACCTGTGGGGCCCGATGGGAAAGAGATCCACGTCAGTTTGGTGTATGACCAAGTAGAATTAGCCGCAAAGTATTCCGAACAGGATTGTAGGCTAGACAGCCTGTTGGATGGGATATAAGAAGAATTTAGTCAGTCTAAGTGACTGTGTAATTTAAGTGACATATATAATGTCCCTAGCCGGATTGTAAATCATTTGTCATGGCGGGCCTTTTTGCTTCGACCTCCGGACCCGATAGTCCGAAGTGTATCCGAATACCCGCTCAGTTATATAAAAACTGGGGTATGCGTGGAAACCAGGTGTAGGGGTCATAAGTGCTTGAACAGACAAGTACCCAACTAGCTATGTTATATTACATGGATAGTAAGAAACATCTTCCATGGAGAATAGTTCCGTTAAGGGTTCCTTTCTCTGGGTACACATGCCCTAATGTGCATGTCCGAACTGCGAAAAAAGACGCAGGCAAAAAAACATCTGGGGGCATGTATCAAAATAAATAAAAGTCATCTTTTGTTCATCGACCGAATATTCCCTTAAGAACACTAGCTTTCGGCTTCACCCAGTCTGAGGTACACATCCGGCTGACCCGACAGTAACAATCGGAGAGGTGCTCCCCTTATGCCCTAGCAGAATTAACGGGAACGTACGACATAAGTACAAGATCCAGGCAACCCAGCTTGGCCAAAACTTAAGTCATATCGATGCATATAATGGCGAAAAAAGGTACATGCGGAAGAATAAAACATGTGTGGGGCATGAAGCCCAGAAAAATAGTTATATTAAGCTTCTGTATAAGAAGCCCCCAGGTATGATGAGCGCGGTTGGCGCGCTAATATTGTGTAGTCAAGACACAAGTTGGCCTTTTAAGGCCTTGAGGAGAAGGAAAAAGAAGAAAGAAAGAGAGAGAAGACAGATAATGTATATTCGAAAAATGGACAGGGGTAAGGATACGAACATAGAGTCCGGCACTAGGCGTAGAATCTTCGGAGTCTGGCTGCGTTCCATGGGTTTGGCTCAAGTCGATTGTCCGATGCATCCCGCAGACGGTACGCTCCGCCGGTCAGAACTTGGTCAATAATGAAGGGACCTTCCCATTTGGGCTTAAGCTTGTTCTTTTTCTTCTCCGGCAGGCGTAGAACTAGTTCGCCAACGTTATAAGTTTTGGCCCGTACTTCTGCCTTTGGTACCTTCGAGCCTATTGCTGATAGAATGCGGAACGGGCTTTTACCACGTCGCGCTCCTTCTCCAGGGCGTCCAAACTGTCCTGCCGATCAAGCTCGGCCTCTTTTTCTTCATACATGCGCACTCGAGGTGAGTCATGAATTATGTCGCAGGGCAAAACCGCCTCTGCGACGTACACCATAAAGAACGGTGTGTATCCAGTAGTGCGATTCGGCGTGGTCCGCAGCCCCCATAAGAAGGAGTCGAGCTCCTCTACCCAGTGCGTGTTTGGCTCCTTTAAGGACTACACTAATCTGGGTTTGATGCTGCTCAGGATAATACCATTTGCTCGCTCGACTTGACCGTTAGTTTGCGGGTGATAGACGGAAGCATAATCGAGCTTGATGCCCATGTTGCTGCACCAAAGTTTTACCTCGTTGGCTGTGAAATTCGTGCCGTTGTCGGTGATGATGCTGTTGGGGACGCCATAACGGTGTACAACCCCAAATATGAAGTCTACCACCGTCCGGATTTGGCCGTTTTAACGGGTTTGGCTTCTATCCATTTGGTGAATTTATCCACCATGACCAGTAAGTATTTTTTCTTATGGGTTCCCCCTTTAAGGGGTCTGACCATATCAAGCCCCCAGACCGCGAAGGGCCAGGTAATGGGGATTGTTTGGAGAGCGGTGGGCGGCATGTGGCTTTGATTTGCAAAAAGCTGGCAACCGACGCAGCGTTGGACCACGTCTTGTGCATCTGCCTGAGCCGTCGGCCAATAGAAACATGTACGAAAGGCCTTGCCTACAAGGGCCCAGGCTGCGGCGTGGTGGCCGCCAAGTCCAGCATGGATTTCTGCCAACAGCTTCCGCCCTTCCTCTTCGGAGATGCACCTTTGAAGGACTCCGGTAGTGCTTTTCTTATAAAGCTCTCCCTCGTGGACCTTGTAGGCTTTAGATCGCCGCACTATGCAGCGTGCCACATTTTGGTCCTTGGGTAGTTCCTTCCTAGTTAGGTAGGCCAGGAATGGTTCTATCCACGGGGCTATGACGGCCATTATTACGTGGGATGAAGGTGTTATTTTGGTGGCAGAGCCTCCGATTGTGTCGGAGTGTTCGGTATCTGGCGTTGTGGCCGGGTCCGGACTATTGTTCAGGTCTTCGAAATCTGCACATAGGCGCCAGGATTTATCCTTCTTTGGTACCATCACCAGGTTTGCTAGCCAGTCCCGATGTTTTATTTCTCTAATGAATCCGGCCTCCAGTAACTTGGCTAGCTCCTCTCCCATGTCTTGTCTCTTAGGTTCAGAGAAACGCCGAAGAGTCTGCTTGACCGGCTTGAATCCCTTTACAATGTTAAGGCTATGCTCGGCCAACCTGTGTGGGATTCCTGGCATATCTGAGGGATGCCAGGCAAATATGTCCCAATTCTCACGCAGGAACTCCCGTAGTGCGGCGTCTACAGCGGGGTTTAACTGTGCCCCGATGGAGGCTGTTTTTGTAGGGTCTGTTGGGTGGACTTGGAATTGGACTATTTCATCCGCTGGCTTAAAAGAGGTGGACTTGGATCTCTTGTCAAGTATCACGTCGTCACTGTCCACTTTGGAGCGCAACACAGTTAATTCCTCGGTCGCAAGGGCTTCAGATAATGCCTCGAGGGCCAGTGTGGCTGTTTTGTTTTCGGCGCGGAGTGCTATGTCCAGATCACTAGCTAGAGTGATGATTCCATTGGGCCCAGGCATTTTGAGCTTCATGTACCCGTAATGGGGTATGGCTTGGAAGATCATGAATGCCTCCCGCCCTAGAAGGGCGTGGTATCCGCTACTGAACAGGGCCACTTGGAATATGATTTCTTTGGACCTATAATTCTCCGGCCTGTTGAATACCACATCTAGTGTGATTTTCCCAGCGCATCGTGCCTCCCGACTAGGGATGATTTCTCTGAAGGTCGTGCTGCTTTGCTCAATTCGGTTCATGTCTATTTCCATTTTTTGAAGAGTCTCCTTGTAAATGAGGTTTAATCCGCTGCCGCCATCCATGAGTACTTTGGTAAGTCGAAAGCCGTCCACAATTGGATTGAGGACCAAAGCGGCTGGTGCTCGGGCTGTTCGGAATTTGGGTCGTCACTGGCATTGAAGGTGATAGCCGTGTCGCTCCATGGATTTATTGCTGCCACGTGGCAGACATCAGCGAGGCTGCGGAGTGCTCGCTTACGCCTATTATTTGAGGCGAAGGTTTCGAAGACTGTCAATACTGTATTGTTATCCATGGGATGGTGCTCTGCGGTGTTTTGAATGAGGAGATCCTCACCGCTTTTGGCCACCTGCCGTAGTACCCAATATGCTCTCAGGCTGCTGAGTCGCGCTTCCATTCCTCTCATAGTCGAAGATCGGCAGGTACTACAAGACCACACCACGTCACCACACTAGCTAGGTTGTTGGGATCTTCTCACATATTTCTGATCTATTTTGTTAGGTGGCTGAACTTGATGGATTTGTATCACTCACTTCCTTCTTCCTTTTTGTCCCAGACCGGAGAACTATGGTTCATTATGGTATCCATCCATCTACAGATAAAATCGAAATAAGTAAAGCTCAAATCAATGTGCATGTCTAATGTGTTGATGTGCAGGTAAAGCTCAAAAGATTCCGTGCCCATAGTCAATTGTCAAGTACAGGGTCCTCATGTTTCAGTGTTTTGTTTCTTCAGAGGATGTTGTTTTTCAGATAAGTTAGTGTGTGACAATGTTTAGTTCTTCTTGCGATGCAACCTAATCCTACTTATCGAATTGGTGCACAACCATATGCTGGGTTTAGTACGTATGAGCCACATATTTTACTAGAATTTGATTTTTTTTATCTCTGCTCTAACACATGCACTTTGCATTAGATTCTGATAGCAAATTAACACACTTGATCCCCAACCTTTGTAATATAGCCTGTAGGAAACTCTTGCTGCAGCCATTCAAATCTCCTTAACGATTGGTTTTTTTGCGGTGAAAAGCACATAGGTTAATTGATTTCACATAGCGTTACACTTTTGGTCCATTTTTTTATCAAATTTAACTATTACTGTTTTCATTGTAGGGTACATGCATGGGTCCTCCGATACAAAATTGATTCTTTTGTTGTGGTAAAAAAACAGGTGACAAATTAATGGTATATACCTGATGTCTAAGGTTTGTGGACAGTTCATCGCAGATTTTTTCAAATTTATTGATACAAGATACATAGATAGTTGATTCATGTTATGTGTACACCCCGTAATTTGTAGATCAATTCTCTCATTTCTTGAGATGGCATATGAGAATAGCATTTTAATTTTATATTGAAATAATCGAGGAGGGTTGCCAAATTGATTCTTCATGTCTCCTTTTTTGGGAAGATAGTTCCCAGACTTACTTTTGCATTGATTTTTCTCATAAATTCCGCAGCAATGCGCGGGGTATCCACTAGTTAGGACTAAATTCATAACCAAAGCAAATTACCATGCTGTTCTAAAGACTCTCAAAATAATATAAGTGAAGCATGAGAGTTCATCTATTTCTTCAAAATAAAACTACCGACGTGCTCAAAAAGATATAAGTGAAGCACTAGACCAAACGACAAACTACTCCAAAAGATATAAGTGAAGATCAATGAGTGGTCGAATAATTATGCAACTATGTGAAGACTCTCTAACATTTAAGAATTTCAGATCTTGGTATTTTATTCAAACAGCAAGCAAAACAAAAGAAAATAAAAGCTACGGAATAAACGGAGACTAGCTAAAGGTGAGCTGAAGATATGTGTTGGAAGTGTTTCCAAGGTTGACGTGATCAAGCATCGCACGCTCCCTCTACCATCGAGATTGGTGTTAAACCTAGATAATTGTTATTTGGTGTTTGCGTTGAGCATAGACATGATTGGATTATGTTTATCGCAACACGGTTATTCATTTAAGGAGAATAATGGTTACTTTGTTTATTTGAATAATACCTTCAATGGTCTTGCACCTAAAATCAATGGTTTATTGAATCTCGATCGTAGTGATACACATGTTCATGCCAAAAGATATAAGATAGTAATGATATAGTGCCACCTACTTGTGGCACTGCCATTTGAGTCATATTGGTATAAAACGCATGAAGAAGCTCCATGTTGATGGATCTTTGGAATCACTCGTTTTTGAAAAGATTGAGACATGTGAACCATGTATATTGGTATATACGCATGAAGAAACTCCATGCAGATGGACCGTTTGGACTCACTTGATTTTGAATCACTTGAGACATGCAAATCATACCACATGGGCAAGATGACTGAAAGCCTCGTTTTCAGTAAAATGGAACAAGAAAGCAACTTGTTGGAAGTAATACATTTTGATGTGTGCAGTCCAATAAGTGTTGAGGCATGCAGTGGATATCGTTATGTTCTTACTTCACAGATGATTTGAGTAGATAATGAGTATATTTACTTGATGAAACACAAATCTGAGTTATTGAAAGGTTCAAGTAATTTCAGAGTGACGTTGGAGATCATCGTGATAGGAGGATAAAATGTCTATGATATGATCATTGAGATGAGTATCTGAGTTACGAGTTTGGCATACAATTAAGACATTGTGGAAATTGTTTCACAACCAATACCGCCTGGAACACCATAGTGTGATGGCATGTCCGAACATCATAACTGCACCCTGTTGGATATGGTGCATACCATGATGTCTATTATCGAATTACCACTATCATTTATGGGTTAGGCATTAGAGATAACCACATTCACTTTAAATAGGGCACCACATAATTCTGTTGAGATGACACCATATGAACTATGGTTTAGAGAAACCTAAGCTATCGTTTCTTAAAAGTTTGGGGCTGCGACGCTTATGTGGAAAGCCTGATAAGCTCGAACGCAAAGCAGATAAATGCATCTTCATAGGACACCCAAAACAGTTGGGTATACCTCATGTCTCAGTTCCGGAAGCAAAAGGGGTTGTTTCTAGAATCAGGTCCTTTCTCGAGGAACTGTTGAAAGAATTGAGTGGGAGGATAGTGGAGACTTGATGAGGTTATTGAACCATCACTTCAACTAGTGTGTAGCAGGGCACATGAAGTTGTTCCTATGGCGTCTACACCAATTGAAGTGGAAGCTAATGATAGTGATCATGAAACTTCAGATCAAGTCACTACCAAATCTCGTAGGTCGACAAGGATGTGTACTACTTCAGAGTGGTACTTAATCCTGTCTTGGAGGTCATGTTGCTAGACAACAATGAACCTACGGGCTATGGAGAAGCGATGGTGGGCCAGGATTCTGACAAATGGCTCGAGGCCATAAAATCCGAGAGAGGATAAATGTATAAAACAAAGTGTATACTTTGGAAGAACTACTTGATGGTCGTAAGGCTGTTGGGTACAGATGGATTCTAAAAGGGAAGACAGACAATGATGGTATGTGTCACCATTAAGAAAGCTCGACTTGTCGCTAAGATGTTTTCCGACAAGTTCAAGGAGTTGACTACGGTGAGACTTTCTCACTCGTAGCGATGCTAAGAGTCTGTTGGAATTGTATTAGCGATTACTGCATTATTTATGAAATCTTGCAGATAGGATGTCAAAACATTGTTTCCTCGACAATTTTCTTGAGGAAAGGTTGCATGTGATACAACCAGAAGGTTTTTGACAATCCTAAAAGATGCTAACAAGTATGCAAAGCTCCAGTAGTCCTTCTAAGGAATGGAGTAAGCATCTCGGAGATGGAATATACGCTTTGATGAGATGATCAAAGACTTTGGGTTTATACAAAGTTTATGAGAAACTTGTATTTCCAAAGAAGGTAGTGGGAGCACTATAGCATTTCTGATGAGTATATGTTATTGACATATTGTTGATCGGAAATGATGTAGAATTTTTGGAAAGCATATAGGGTTATTTGAAACTGTTTTTCAATGGAAAAAAAACTAGATTAAGCTACTTGAACATTGAGCATCAAGACCTATAAGGATAGATCAAAATCGCTTGATAGTACTTTCAAATGAGTACGCACCGTGACAAGATTTTGAAGAAGTTCAAAATAGATCGGCAGAGAAGGAGTTCTTGGCTGTGTTATTAGGTGTGAGTATTGAGTAAGACTCAAGACCTGACCACGGCAGAAGAGAGAGAAAGGATGAAGGTCGTCCCCTATGCTGTGAGTATTGAGCTATTCGCGATGTTTGACACCGCGAAAGTAGAAGTCAAGTAGGAGCATCAATTGTTGATGGTTAGTAAAACCATTAGTTTCAAGAAGGGCAAGGGCAAGGGCAAGAAGGGATACTTCATGAAACGGCAAATCGATTCTTTGCTCTAGTGAAGAAACCCAAGGTTGAACCCAAACCGAAACTAAGTGCTTCTGAAATAAGGGGAACGGTCACTGAAGCGGAACTACCCTAGATACTTGGTAGATGAGAAGGCTGGCAAGGTCGATAGAAGTATATTGGATATACATTATGTTAATGTGTACTTTACTAGTACTCCTCGTAGCACCAGGGTATTAGATACCGGTTCGGTTGCTAAGTGTTAGTAACTCGAAATAAAAGCTACGGAATAAACGGAGACTAGCTAAAGGTGAGCTGACGATATGTGTTGGAAGTGTTTCCAAGGTTGATGTGATCAAGCATCGCACGCCCTCTACCATCGAGATTGGTGTTAAACCTAAATAATTGTTATTTGGTGTTTGCATTGAGCATAGACATGATTGGATTATGTTTATCACAACACGGTTATTCATTTAAGGAGAATAATGGTTACTCTGTTTATTTGAATAATACCTTCAATGGTCTAGCACCTAAAATGAATGGTTTATTGAATCTCGATCGTAGTGATACACATGTTCATGCCAAAAGATATAAGATAGTAATGATATAGTGCCACCTACTTGTGGCAATCGCCATTTGAGTCATATTGGTATAAAAGCGCATGAAGAAGCTCCATGTTGATGGATCTTTGGACTCACTCGCTTTTGAAAAAGATTGAGACATGTGAACCATGTATATATGTATATACGCATGAAGAAACTCCATGCAGATGGACCGCTTTGGACTCACTTGATTTTGGATCACTTGAGACATGCAAATCATACCACATGAGCAAGATGACCGAAAGCCTCGTTTTCAAAGAAATGGAACAAGAAAGCAATTTGTTGGAAGTAATACATTTTGATGTGTGCAGTCCAATAAGTGTTGAGGCACGCAGATGGATATCGTTATGTTCTTACTTCACGAGATGATTTGAGTAGATACTGAGTATATTTACTTGATGAAACACAAATCTGAATTATTGAAAGGTTCAAGTAATTTCAGAGTGAAGTTGGAGATCGTCGTGACAGGAGGATAAAATGTCTATGATATGATCATAGAGATGAGTATCTGAGTTACGAGTTTGGCATACAATTAAGACATTGTGGAAATTGTTTCACAACCAATACCGCGTGGAACACCATAGTGTGATGGCGTGTCCGAACATCATAACTGCACTCTATTGGATATGGTGCATACCATGATGTCTCTTATCGAATTACCACTATCGTTTATTGGTTAGGCATTAGATACAACCACATTCACTTTAAATAGGGCACCACGTAATTCTGTTGAGATGACACCGTATGAACTATGGTTTAGAGAAACCTAAGCTGTCGTTTCTTAAAAGTTTGGGGCTGCGACGCTTATGTGAAAAGCCTGATAAGCTCGAACCCAAAGCGGATAAATGCATCTTCATAGGACACCCAAAACAGTTGGGTATACATCATGTCTCAGTTCCGGAAGCAAAAGGGATTGTTTCTAGAATCGGGTCCTTTCTCGAGGAAAAGTTTCTCTTGAAAGAATTGAGTGGGAGGATGGTGGAGACTTGATGAGGTTATTGAACCATCACTTCAACTAGTGTGTAGCAGGGCACATGAAGTTGTTCCTATGGCGCCTACACCAATTGAAGTGGAAGCTAATGATAGTGATCATGAAACTTTAGATCAAGTCACTAGCAAACCTCGTAGGTCGACAAGGATGCGTACTACTTCAGAGTGGTACTTAATCCTGTCTTGGAGGTCATGTTGTTAGACAACAATGAACCTACGGGCTATGGAGAAGCGATGGTGGGCCCAGATTCCGACAAATGGCTCGAGGCCATAAAATCCGAGAGGATCCATGTATAAAACAAAGTGTAGACTTTGGAAGAACTACCTAATGGTCATAAGGCTGTTGAGTGCAGATGGATTCTAAAAGGGAAAGCAGACAATGATGGTATGTGTCACCATTAAGAAAGCTCGACTTGTCGCTAAGATGTTTTCCGACAAGTTCAAGGAGTTGACTATGGTGAGACTTTCTCACTAAATAGCGATGCTAAGAGTCTGTTGGAATTGTATTAGCGATTCTTGCATTATTTATGAAATCTTGCGATAGGATGTCAAAACATTGTTTCCTCGACAATTTTCTTGAGGAAAGGTTGCATGTGATACAACCAGAAGGTTTTTGTCAATCCTAAAAGATGCTAACAAGTATGCAAAGCTCCAATAGTCCTTCTAAGGACTGGAGTAAGCATCTCGGAGATGGAATATACGCTTTGATGAGATGATCAAATACTTTGGGTTTATACAAAGTTTATGAGAAACTTGTATTTCCAAAGAAGTGAGTGGGAGCACTATAGCATTTACGATGAGTATATGTTATTGACATATTGTTGATCGGAAATGATGTAGAATTTCCGAAAGCATATAGGGTTATTTGAAAGTGTTTTTCAATGGAAAAAAACTGGATTAAGCTACTTGAACATTGAGCATCAAGACCTATAAGGATAGATCAAAATCGCTTGATAGTACTTTCAAATGAGTACGCACCGTGACAAGATTTTGAAGGAGTTCAAAATAGATCGGCAGAGAAGGAGTTCTTGGCTGTGTTATTAGGTGTGAGTATTGAGTAAGACTCAAGACCTGACCACGGCCGAAGGTCTTCCCCTATGCTTTAGACGTAGGTCGTCCCCTATGCTTTAGACGTAGGCTCCACAGTATGCTATGTTGTGTACCGCACCTAAAGTGTGCCTTGCCATGAGTCAGTCAAGGGGTACAAGTGTGATCCAGGAATGGATAACAAGATAGCGGTCAAACATATCCTTAGTAACTAGTAGATTAAGGAATTTTTTCGATTATGGAGGTGGTAAAAGAGTTCGTCGTAAAGGGTTACGTCGATGCGAACTTTGACACTAATCCGGATTATACTGAGTAGTAAACCGGAATCGTATAGTAGAACAGTTATTTGGAATAGCTCCAAATATAGCATGGTAGCTGCATCTAGGAGATGACATAGATATTTGTAAAGCACACACGGATCTGAAAGGTTCAGACCCGTTGACTAATAAACCTCTCTCACAAGCGAGATATGATCAAACACCATGGGTGTTGGATTCAATACAATCACATAATGATGTGAACTAGATTATTGACTCTAGTGCAAGTGGGAGACTGTTGGAAATATGCCCTAGAGACAATAATAAAATGGTTATTATTATATTTCCTTGTTCATGATAATTGTCTATTGTTCATGCTATAATTGTATTAACTGGAAACCGTAATACATATGTGAATACATAGACCACAACATGTCCCTAGTGAGCCTCTAGTTGACTAGCTCGTTGATCAATAGATGGTTATGGTTTCCTGACCATGGACATAGGATGTCATTGATAACGGGATCACATCATTAGAAGAATGATGTGATGGACGAACCAATCTTAAGCATAGCACAAGATCGTGTAGTTCGTTTGCTAAAATCTTTTCTAATGTCAAGTATCATTTCCTTAGAGCATGAGATTGTGCAACTCCCGGATACCGTAGGAATGCTTTGGGTGTGCCAAACGTCACAACGTAACTGGGTGGCTATAAAGGTACACTACAGGCATCTCCAAAAGTATCTGTTGGGTTGGCACGAATCGAGACTGGGATTTGTCACTCCGTGTGACGGAGAGGTATCTCTGGGCCCACTCGGTAGGACATCATCGTAATGTGCACAATGTGATCAAGGAGTTGATCACGGGATGATGTGTTACGGAACGAGTAAAGAGACTTGCCATAACGAGATTGAACAAGGTATCGGTATACCGACGATCGAATCTCGGGCGATTACTACCGGTAGACAAAGGGAATTGTGTACGGGATTGATTGAATCCTTGACATCGTGGTTCATCCGATGAGATCATCATGGAACATGTGGGAGCCAACATGGGTATCCAGATAGCGCTGTTGGTTATTGGCCGGAGAGTTGTCTCGGTCATGTCTACATGGTTCCCGAACCCGTAGGGTCTACACACTTAAGGTTCGATGACGCTAGGGTCATAAGGAATAGATGTACGTGGTTACCGAATGTTATTCGGATTCCCGGATGAGATCTCGGACGTCACGAGGAGATCTGGAATGGTCCGGAGGTAAAGATTTATATATGGGAAGTCCTATTTTGGTCACCGGAAAAGTTTCGGGTGCTATCGGTAGCATCTGGGGACCACTTGGGAGGGTCCCTGGGGTCCACCAGGTGGGGCCACCGGCCCCAGAGATCTGCGTGGGCCAAGTGTGGGAGGGTACCAGCCACAGGTGGGCTGGTGCGCCCCCCCCCCCATCAGTGCCGAAGGCAAAGAGAGAAGGGAAAAGGGGAAACCCTAGGCTCAGATGGGCCTAAGGCCCACCTAGTGGTGCGCCCCCCTCTCTCCCCCCCTTGGCCGCCTCCCTAGATGGGATCTAGGGCTGGTCGCCACCCCTAGGGGTGGAAACCTAGGTGGGGGTGGAGCCCCTCCCTTTCCCCTATATATAGTGGGGGTTTGGGGCTGCCATACACATGAGAACATCTCCCTTTTGGCGTAGCCCTACCCCTCTCCCTCCTCGTCTCTTGCAGTGCTTGGCGAAGCCCTGCTGGAGTGCCACGCTCCTCCACCACCACCACGCCGTCGTGCTGCTGCTGGACGGAGTCTTTCCCAATCTCTCCCTCTCCCCTTGCTGGATCAAGGCACGGGAGACGTCATCGGGCTGCACGTGTGTTGAACACGGAGGCGCCGTTATTCGGCGCTTAGATCGGAATCAACCGCGATCTGAATCGCTCTGATCTGACTCCTTCATCCAGCGTTCTTGTAACGCTTCCGCGTCGCGATCTTCAAGGGTATGAAGATGCACTCCCCTCTCTCTCTCGTTGCTAGTATCTCCGTAGATTGATCTGGGTGATGCGTAGAAAATTTTGAATTTCTGCTACGTTCCCCAATAGTGGCATCATGAGCTAGGTCTATTGCGTAGATTCTTTGCACGAGTAGAACACAAGTAGTTGTGGGCGATGGTTTGTACAATTTGCTTACCGTTACTAGTCCTATCTTGATTCGGTGGCATTGTGGGATGAAGCGGCCCGGACCGACCTTACACGTACGCTTACGTGAGGCGAGTTCCACAAGTGACATGCAATTGTTGCATAAGGTGGCTAGCGGGTGCCAGTCTCTCCCACTTTAGTCGGATCGGATACGATGAAAAGGGTCCTTATGAAGGGTAAATAGCAATTGGCATATCACCGTTGTGGCTTTGCGTAGGTAAGAAACGTTCTTGCTAGAAACCCATAGCAGCCACGTAAAACATGCAACAACAATTAGAGGACGTCTAACTTGTTTTTGCAGGGTATGCTATGTGATGTGATATGGCCAAAAGAATGTGATGAATGATATATGTGATGTATGAGATTGATCATGTTCTTGTAATAGGAATCACGACTTGCATGTCGATGAGTATGACAACCGGCAGGAGCCATAGGAGTTGTCTTATTTATTGTATGACCTGCGTGTCAATGATAACGCCATGTAATTACTTTACTTTATTGCTAACCGTTAGCCATAGTAGTTGAAGTAATAGTTGGCGAGACAACTTCATGAAGACACGATGATGGAGATCATAATGATGGAGATCATGGTATCATGCCGGTGACGATGATGATCATGGAGCCCCGAAGATGGAGATCAAAAGGAGCAAAATGATATTGGCCATATCATGTCACTATTTGATTGCCTGTGATGTTTATCATGTTTATGCATCTTATTTGCTTAGAATGACGGTAGTAAATAAGATGATCCCTCATAATAATTTCAAGAAAGTGTTCCCCCTAAAGTTGCACTGTTGCGAAAGTTCGTTGTTTCGAAGCACCACGTGATGATCGGGTGTGATAGATTCTAACATTCACATACAACGGGTGTAAGCCAGATTTACACACGCGAAACACTTAGGTTGACTTGATGAGCCTAGCATGTACAGACATGGCCTCGGAACACAAGAGACCGAAAGTTCGAACATGAGTCGTATAGTGGATACGATCAACATGAAGATGTTCACCGATGATGACTAGTCCGTCTCACGTGATGAGCGGACACGGCCTAGTTGACTCGGATCATGTATCACTTAGATGACTAGAGGGATATCTATCTGAGTGGGAGTTCATAAGATGAACTTAATTATCCTGAACATAGTCAAAAGGTTTTTGCAAATTATGTCGTAGCTCGCGCTTTAGTTCTACTGTTTTAGATATGTTCCTAGAGAAATTTTAGTTGAAAGTTGATAGTAGCAATTATGCGGACTGGGTCCGTAAACTGAGAATTGTCCTCATTGCTGTGTAGAAGGCTTATGTCCTTAATGCACCGCTCGGTGTGCTGAACCTCGAGCGTCGTTTGTGGATGTTGCGAACATCTGACATACATGTTTTGATGACTACGTGATAGTTCAATGCGTAATGTTATTGAGGCACCGAAGACATTTTAAAACGTCGCCGAACATATGAGATGTTCCAAGAGCTGAAATTGGGATTTCAGGCTCGTGCCCACGTCAAGAGGTATAAGACCTTCGACGAGTTTCTTAGCCTGCAAACTAAGTGAGAAAAGCTCAATCGTTGAGCTTGTGCTCAGATTGTCTGAGTACAAAAATCACTTGAATCGAGTGGGAGTTAATCTTCCAGATGAGATAGTGATGTTTCTCCAAAGTCATTTCCACCAAGCTACTAGAGCTTCGTGATGAGCTATAACATATCAGGGATAGAGATGATGATCCTTGAGCTATTCGCGATGTTTGACACCGCGAAAGTAGAAGTCAAGTAGGAGCATCAATTGTTGATGGTTAGTAAAACCATTAGTTTCAAGAAGGGCAAGGGCAAGGGCAAGAAGGGATACTTCATGAAACGGCAAATCAGTTGCTGCTCTAGTGAAGAAACCCAAGGTTGAACCCAAACCCGAAACTAAGTGCTTCTGAAATAAGGGGAACTACCCTAGATACTTGGTAGATGAGAAGGCTGGCAAGGTCGATAGAAGTATATTGGATATACATTATATTAATGTGTACTTTACTAGTACTCCTAGTAGCACCAGGGTATTAGATACGGTTCGGTTGCTAAGTGTTAGTAACTCGAAATAAAAGCTACGGAATAACCGGAGACTAGCTAAAGGTGAGCTGACGATATGTGTTGGAAGTGTTTCCAAGGTTGATGTGATCAAGCATCGCACGCTCCCTCTACCATCGAGATTGGTGTTAAACCTAAATAATTGTTATTTGGTGTTTGCATTGAGCATAGACATGATTGGATTATGTTTATCACAACACGGTTATTCATTTAAGGAGAATAATGGTTACTCTGTTTATTTGAATAATACCTTCAATGGTCTAGCACCTAAAATGAATGGTTTATTGAATCTCGATCGTAGTGATACACATGTTCATGCCAAAAGATATAAGATAGTAATGATATAGTGCCACCTACTTGTGGCACTGCCATTTGAGTCATATTGGTATAAAACGCATGAAGAAGCTCCATGTTGATGGATCTTTGGACTCACTCGTTTTTGAAAAGATTGAGACATGTGAACCATGTATATATGTATATACGCATGAAGAAACTCCATGCAGATGGACCGTTTGGACTCACTTGATTTTGGATCACTTGAGACATGCAAATCATACCACATGAGCAAGATGACTGAAAGCCTCGTTTTCAGTAAAATGGAACAAGAAAGCAATTTGTTGGAAGTAATACATTTTGATGTGTGCAGTCCAATAAGTGTTGAGGCACGCAGTGGATATCGTTATGTTCTTACTTCACAGATGATTTGAGTAGATACTGAGTATATTTACTTGATGAAACACAAATCTGAATTATTGAAAGGTTCAAGTAATTTCAGAGTGAAGTTGGAGATCGTCGTGACAGGGAGGATAAAATGTCTATGATATGATCATAGAGATGAGTATCTGAGATTCTGAGTTTGGCATACAATTAAGACATTGTGGAAATTGTTTCACAACCAATACTGCGTGGAACACCATAGTGTGATGGCGTGTCCGAACATCATAACTGCACTCTATTGGATATGGTGCATACCATGATGTCTCTTATCGAATTACCACTATCGTTTATTGGTTAGGCATTAGATACAACCACATTCACTTTAAATAGGGCACCACGTAATTCTGTTGAGATGACACCGTATGAACTATGGTTTAGAGAAACCTAAGCTGTCGTTTCTTAAAAGTTTGGGGCTGCGACGCTTATGTGAAAAGCCTGATAAGCTCGAACCCAAAGCGGATAAATGCATCTTCATAGGACACCCAAAACAGTTGGGTATACATCATGTCTCAGTTCCGGAAGCAAAAGGGATTGTTTCTAGAATCGGGTCCTTTCTCGAGGAAAAGTTTCTCTTGAAAGAATTGAGTGGGAGGATGGTGGAGACTTGATGAGGTTATTGAACCATCACTTCAACTAGTGTGTAGCAGGGCACATGAAGTTGTTCCTATGGCGCCTACACCAATTGAAGTGGAAGCTAATGATAGTGATCATGAAACTTTAGATCAAGTCACTAGCAAACCTCGTAGGTCGACAAGGATGCGTACTACTTCAGAGTGGTACTTAATCCTGTCTTGGAGGTCATGTTGTTAGACAACAATGAACCTACGGGCTATGGAGAAGCGATGGTGGGCCCAGATTCCGACAAATGGCTCGAGGCCATAAAATCCGAGAGAGGATCCATGTATAAAACAAAGTGTAGACTTTGGAAGAACTACCTAATGGTCATAAGGCTGTTGGGTACAGATGGATTCTAAAAGGGAAAACAGACAATGATGGTATGTGTCACCATTAAGAAAGCTCGACTTGTCGCTAAGATGTTTTCCGACAAGTTCAAGGAGTTGACTATGGTGAGACTTTCTCACTCGTAGCGATGCTAAGAGTCTGTTGGAATTGTATTAGCGATTCTTGCATTATTTATGAAATCTTGCAGATAGGATGTCAAAACATTGTTTCCTCGACAATTTTCTTGAGGAAAGGTTGCATGTGATACAACCAGAAGGTTTTTGTCAATCCTAAAAGATGCTAACAAGTATGCAAAGCTCCAATAGTCCTTCTAAGGACTGGAGTAAGCATCTCGGAGATGGAATATACGCTTTGATGAGATGATCAAATACTTTGGGTTTATACAAAGTTTATGAGAAACTTGTATTTCCAAAGAAGTGAGTGGGAGCACTATAGCATTTCTGATGAGTATATGTTATTGACATATTGTTGATCGGAAATGATGTAGAATTTCTGGAAAGCATATAGGGTTATTTGAAAGTGTTTTTCAATGGAAAAAAACTGGATTAAGCTACTTGAACATTGAGCATCAAGACCTATAAGGATAGATCAAAATCGCTTGATAGTACTTTCAAATGAGTACGAACCGTGACAAGATTTTGAAGGAGTTCAAAATAGATCGGCAGAGAAGGAGTTCTTGGCTGTGTTATTAGGTGTGAGTATTGAGTAAGACTCAAGACCTGACCACGGCCGAAGGTCTTCCCCTATGCTTTAGACGTAGGTCGTCCCCTATGCTTTAGACGTAGGCTCCACAGTATGCTATGTTGTGTACCGCACCTAAAGTGTGCCTTGCCATGAGTCAATCAAGGGGTACAAGTGTGATCCAGGAATGGATAACAAGACAGAGGTCAAACATATCCTTAGTAACTAGTGGACTAAGGAATTTTCTTGATTATGGAGGTGGTAAAAGAGTTCGTCGTAAAGGGTTACGTCGATGCGAACTTTGACACTAATCCGGATTATACTGAGTAGTAAACCGGAATCGTATAGTAGAACAGTTATTTGGAATAGCTCCAAATAGAGCGTGGTAGCTGCATCTAGGAGATGACATAGATATTTGTAAAGCACACACGAATCTGAAAGGTTCAGACCCGTTGACTAATAAACCTCTCTCACAAGCGAGATATGATCAAACACCATGGGTGTTGGATTCAATACAATCACATAATGATGTGAACTAGATTATTGACTCTAGTGCAAGTGGGAGACTGTTGGAAATATGCCCTAGAGACAATAATAAAATGGTTATTATTATATTTCCTTGTTCATGATCATTGTCTATTGTTCATGCTATAATTGTATTAACTGGAAACCGTAATACATGTGTGAATACATAGACCACAACATGTCCCTAGTGAGCCTCTAGTTGACTAGCTCGTTGATCAATAGATGGTTATGGTTTCCTGACCATGGACATAGGATGTCATTGATAACGGAATCACATCATTAGGAGGATGATGTGATGGACAAGACCTAATCCTAAGCATAGCACAAGACCGTGTAGTTCGTTTGCTAAAAGCTTTTCTAATGTCAAGTATCATTTCCTTAGACCATGAGATTGTGCAACTCCCGGATACCGTAGGAATGCTTTGGGTGTGCCAAAGCGTCACAACGAATCGGGTGGCTATAAAGGTACACTACAGGCATCTCCGAAAGTATCTGTTGGGTTGGCACGAATCGAGACTGGGATTTGTCACTCCGTGTGACGGATAGGTATCTCTGGGCCCACTCGGTAGGACATCATCATAATGTGCACAATGTGATCAAGGAGTTGATCACGGGATGATGTGTTACGGAACGAGTAAAGAGACTTGCCATAACGAGATTGAACAAGGTATCGGTTTACCGACGATCGAATCTCGGGCAAGTACTATAATGGTAGACAAAGGGAATTGTGTACGGGGTTGTTTGAATCCTTGACATCGTGGTTCATCCGATGAGATCATCATGGAACATGTGGGAGCCAACATGGGTATCCAGATCCTGCTGTTGGTTATTGGCCGGAGAGTTGTCTCGGTCATGTCTGCATGGTTCCCGAACCCGTAGGGTCTACACATAAGGTTCGATGGCGCTAGGGTTATAAGGAATAGATGTACGTGGTTACGAATGTTGTTCGAGTCCGGATAAGATCCGGACGTCACGAGGAGTTCGAGAATATTAGGAGGTAAAGATTTATATATGGGAAGTCCTGTTTTGGTCACCGGAAAAGTTTCGGGTGCTATCGGTAACGTACCGGGACCACCAGGAGGGTCCTGAGGGTCCACCAGGTGGGGCCACCGGCCCCAGAGGGCTGCGTGGGCCAAGTGTGGGAGGGGACCAGCCACAGGTGGGCTGGTGCGGCCCCCCACCAGGGCCCAAGGTGAAGAGAGAAGGGAAAAGGGGAAACCCTAGGCTCAGATAGGCCTAAGGCCCACCTAGTGGTGCGCCCCCCTCTCCCCCCCCCCCCCCTTGGCCGCCCCCTAGATGGGATCTAGGGCTGGCCGCCACCCCTAGGGGTGGAAACCTAGGTGGGGGTGGAGCCCCTCCCTTTCCCCTATATATAGTGGGGGTTTGGGGCTGCCATACACATGAGAACATCTCCATTTTGGCGCAGCCCTACCCCTCTCCCTCCTCGTCTCTTGCGGTGCTTGGCGAAGCCCTGCTGGAGTGCCACGCTCCTCCACCACCACCACGCCGTCGTGCTGCTGCTGGACGGAGTCTTTCCCAACCTCTCCCTCTCCCCTTGCTGGATCAAGGCACGTGAGACGTCATCGGGTTGCACGTGTGTTGAACGCGGAGGCGCCGTTGTTCGGTGCTTAGTTCGGAATCAACCGCGATCTGAATCGCTACGAGTACGACTCCTGCATCCGTGTTCTTGTAACGCTTCCTGTCGGTGTCAAAACCGGCGGATCTCTGGTAGGGGCTCCCGAACTGTGCGTCTAGGCGGATGGTAACAGGAGACAAGGGACACGATGTTTTTACCCAGGTTCGGGCCCTCTCGATGGAGGTAATACCCTACTCTGCTTGATTAATATTGATGATATGGGTAGTACAAGAGTAAATCTACCAGGAGATCGAGAGGCTAAACCCTAGAAGCTAGCCTATGGTATGATTGTTGTTCGTCCTACGGACTAAAACCCTTCGGTTTATATAGACACGAATAGGGTCGAGGTTACAGTCGGTTACAATGGTAGGAAATCTAAATATCCGTATCGCCAAGCTTGCCTTCCACGCCAAGGAAAGTCCTATCCGGACAAGGGACGAAGTCTTCAATCTTGTATCTTCATAGTCTAGGAGTCCGGCCAAAGATGATAGTTCGGCTATCCGGACACCCCCTAGTCCAGGACTCCTCAGTAGCCCCTGAACCAGGCTTTAATGACGACGAGTCCGGGCGCATATTGTCTTCGGCATTGCAAGGCGGGTTCCTCCTCGAATACTTAGAAGGTTTTGAACACAAGGATAGTGTGCGGCTCGCAAAAACAAGTTCCACATACCACCATAGAGAGAATAATTTTTGCACAGATCTGCTGACGTATTCCGCGGCGTGACATCACACCACGGCCAAGCCTTTATTTGAATCGTTTTTTACTGTCCCACCTCAGCGCGTTTAGCGAGGCGGTTTCCTTGGCACGTCTTATCAAAGCGTAGATCGTGCCCCCTTATTCCGGGATTCTCATCAATACAGACGTGGGTAACCCAACCGTGCCCGTTGGCACGCCTCCTCTATCAAAGGCGTGTCCCAATCGACCACAGGGAGGGCTCTTGGTATTAGACCTCTTTATAATGAGACCAAGGCCCTCTTTTTTTTCCACCCTCCATCGAATTCGCCTCGCGCTTCGAGTTCTAACACCCAAAGCTTCAGATTTAGGCGCTTCGGACCTTCGACGATGTCCAGCTCCGACCAGCTCGGTTGATGGATGTCTTCTTCCGTCACAGAAGAAGATGTGCTAAAGGCGTGAGACGCCAGGTATCTAACGGCGAGATTTCGCATAGGCTGCCTGCTCCAGGGCAGGTCATTCCCACTCCGAGCCCGGCGAGGCGTGGTGTTCGTGTCTCACTTCCTTCGGGTTTAGGCCTCCCGACGGATCCCTTTGTCGAGGATCATGTTTTATTATGGGTTGGATTTCCATGACTTGAACCCAGAGTCCATCCTCCATATCTCGTCATTCATTGTCGTATGTGAAGCCTTCCTCCATATTACCCCTCACTTTGGATTGTAGCTCAAGACCCTTCAAGGTGGAGCCGAAGATGATCGAGGGGCAACAAGCAGAGTGCGGAGGGGCGGTCATAAGCAAGTGTGCTGATGCTCCGTGGCCGAGGGCTCTTTTCAAGAGGAGCTTGGTTTGTGTAGCAGGAGTGGTTTTATATCACCGCTCCTGTGGGTACCAAATGGGTGGCGCCACCCGGCTTCCGCCAGTCCACCAGAGTGGCTGGCATCATGGGTCAACCAGGGCTCGACTGGGGGCCGCCCAAGGACGTTCCTGCATTGCGGGGCCGTATTCGAGACCTCCAAGAAAGAGAGATCAATCTGGTCGTGGCGGCGCGAGTTATGCTGATTCGGTATACGCCCTGCAAGCGTTGCCCCCTACATGCGTGGGAGTTTAATCCGGAGGGACCACGAGCTCTCCAACATTTTATGGGCGCGACGCCCAAGGAGATGTACAAACTGTTCTTGGATCACAAGAGAAGTGTCCGGACTTGACCGAGGACCTTGAGTCTAAGCTGCAATCACCCAGATACTCAAGTAAGTAGCCCTGTAACCGGACAGGCTGTTCATTTATTTATCATATATATGCCCTTTAAGGGAGCCGTTTCTTGAACAATAGTGGATAGCCAAGGCAAAGTTGATAAGGTGTCCGGCTCCCCTCCCAGAGACCACGCCGGATCCCATGCTGACCAAGATGTTGAAGGCCGCGCCTTTTAAAGAAGGCGAAGGGGAGCAGGAAGCAAGCGCCTCCATGAAGGAGGCTTTCAAGGAAGAGGGATCAGGATCCTCCTTCCAAGGGAGAAGAGGACCGCTTAACACCCGGAAGCCAAGGCCTCAAAGCGGGAAAGAAGTCCTCGTCCGAAAGTCCGTGGCCGGAAGTACCCCAGCTGCACTATTTCCCCAAGGATCAGCCCTCCAACGAGCCGTAAGTAAAAAGAAGGGTCCTGTGAATAAAGAACATCCCTGTATTTATTTCGAAGATAACCGAAATTGTACCTTGTAGTTCGGATCTCAGCCCTTCTCGTGAGCTCATCTTCGGGGGATCTTCGTCCGGAGATGATAGAGAGCGAAACGCCTCCACCTATCGCGCCTTCGTGCGAGGCGGGCGACCCTGAAGTGTCATCACAGAGAGTTTCCCCGAGTCCGGTGGGGCCGGACGGTCCGGCACCAACTGGCGTGCGGTCGGAGGAGCTGAAGGGCCTGCTCGGGCGAGCGTATATCTCAGAAGATCACCGTGTGCTAATGGCTACGATAATTGAAAGAATTGCATCCGCTGAGAGCGGATTGCATGAAGCCGCCAGAAGTTCACTGACGGGGTTTGAGGTACGAGAAAAAAATGATGTACCTTCTGACAGTTATGCATATAGAATGCGCCCTGTATAGATAGTAGCCCCTGAGACTCGGTATCTTGTCTGGCCCGACAGCGTGCCAAGGATCATAATCTCAGTACTAACATGTCGCCGTTCCTATGTAGGTGGCGGGGCGTCCGGTGGCTAGCCGGACTGATGAATTTGTCGAACTAAAGCGGCAACTTGACGAGGCGGATGCGGACATCGCGCTGGTCAATAAACGGTTTGACGAGTCACAAGGTATGCGACTTCTCCGCGGACACCTGGTAAGGGAGCTTAACGCCCATGCTTTACTACTTGTATGCTTTGATGCAGATGGTGCCGCTGCTGTGGAGAGGCTGCGGGCGGAACTTGCCCGAGCTAAAGAGCAAGCCCAAAAGAGTAATGCGGCCGCTTTAAAGGCGGCCGAAGAGCTGAAAGTTTAACGGGCTGCTCATCGCCGAAGCAAAGAGGAAATGGCCGATTTGGCCCTGAAACTGAAGAATACTACCGACCGCTGCAAGGTTCTTGAAAAAGAACGTCTAGCGGAACAAGAGGACTTGAAAAAGGCCACCGCTGAATCCAAGGATGCCCATTCCGCTATGAGAGCTGCCAAGGAGGAGCTGAGTCAGGCCGGGGATATTGCGGCTAGAAAACCGTTTCTGCTGCGGAGGAAATATACGGATCCGAAGTATGCTCAGTTGGACAAGCTATGGAGTTCGGAGGATGCTTATCTGGACTTAGCGGCGAGCGCTGCGGACGCGATTGAGCACTTCCGAGGCCAGAAGGGGCACAGAAGGGAAGAGCTATTTTGGTCGCAATTCCATAGTCTGGAGCGTCCTCTTTCATTGACCGATCGGTTGGTCGAATGGGCTGAGCTGAATCGATTATCCGGACTTGCCATGAAGCATGTCATGACTCATTTGTGGCCAGGCGGACCCCAGCCGAAGAGTTATTTTGGCTTAGTGCAGCAGTTCCTTGGTGCGGTACCACGTATCGACGCAATGAAGCGGTCGGCGTGTATTGAGGGGGCGCGGAGGGCTCTTGCCCGTGTCAAGGCATACTGGGCTGAGATGAAGGCCACCGATATTGCGTCCCCAGATTCGGACGGCAATGAGTACCGATCGGCGCTATTTTGAGGAAGTTCTTCCGGCGCTCGTTTAATAGAGACGCAGTGCTTTCGAAGGATGTTATGTTTGAATGACATGTATAATTTTATGAAACAACGTTTCAATTTAATGTAACAGCCTTTTATACTTGTGCCTTCAAGTAGCAAACTACCTCCTGTGCGGCCGTTGATGTATATATGTATATAACCTGAAAGATGGCAGTCTTCAGCTTCAGCCCCCACGCACATAGTGCGGGGGTGTTTGCAAAGAAGTCGCGCTTTCACACTTAATCCAACGTCTTGGTCCTATAAAGGAGGTGGTAGCGTAGCAAACTAGGCAACCGGACTATAATGCTTTATCACTTTCACTTAGCCATAGGAGTTCGATGGTGGGGCTACTATATAGCCCCTGGGGGCACCGCACTCTCCCGAATTCGGGGTGCGTATGTGCCTGACCGGAAAACGCTCCTTCATTAATGTGGATGAATTCTAAACATTCCGGTGAGTGATCGAGTGGTTGACCAGTCTCTCGCTATATCATGGCAGTCAGTTTTCGGCTTTCTCTACTGAGGTGCTCGCCCGGCCGAATCGGGGCACAATCGCAGTAGTTCTCCTGGTGCCGCGTTAGCCGATAGAACGGAACATAAGGCAGCAAAACACAGGAGCCGGGCAAACCCAACATTTAACCAAAGACATGATTCGGAGCTGATGCATATAAGGCCTAACTCGAGACGCCGAACACTCACTAAGGTATTCGGTCTTTTATAAAGCGGGTCGAACAATGCCCTTGGTAACAAGCCCCTGGTGTCCAAGTACGTGCAAACTTCTGACGCGACCGATGCCAAAACGCCAGCCTCCTCCTCGGTTATAATAAGAGACCGGGGGATGAGTAACAACAAGAGACAGTGAAAAAAGGTTTACGCATGGTCTTAATCTGACAAGAATGCTTGCAACGGGTCATTGCTGCACGTCTGCGCTACCGTGGTTCCGCGCAGCCAGATCTGGACGGGTATAGCACGGCGTTCATCTCAGAAAAGAGAGGAACTTGGTTTGAAAAGATCGCGCTTAAAATGTAATTGGAAATAAAATAGAGTATGATTCAAAAATGAGTAAAATTGAGCTTTATTGTCTCTTGTTGTACATGCGTGGAGCCCCTTGTAAGGGGGGTACGCGGCTAGTAAGCATCATGTTTATTTATGCCGGACTCGCCTAACCGTGTCCGGGGTCTGAACGACCTGCTTTGGACGCTTTTGGCCAGCAAGTCCGTATTAGTGTGAGGCTGTTAAGGCAGTCTCACATTCTTTCCTTGAGGGACACGCGCAGCTTCCCTTTAATGAAATGATGCCTCGTGGACCGGGCATTTTAAGTTTAAGAGATGCATAATGCGGTATTTCGGTAAAGCGGGCAAAAGCTTCGCGTCCCAGTAGTGCTTGATGGCTACTTTTAAATGGGGCGATGTGGAAGACCAACTTTTCCCGACGGAAGTTGTCGGGTGAGCCGAACATAACTTCCAATAGTAGGGAGCCCGCATAATGGGCATATGTGCCTGGCATTATTCCTTGGAAGGAAGTGTTGCTATGGCTAATCCTGTTTGGGTTTATCCCCATGTTGCGGATTGTGTCCTGAAATAGCAGGTTTAAATCACCGCCGCTGTCCATTAGGACTTGTGTAAATTGAAGACCGTCGATTATAGGTTCTAGTATCAAGGCAGTCCATCCCGCGTTAGGATACTTTCGGAGTAGTCACGATGGTCGAAGGTAATTGGTTTTGACAACCAGTGTTGGGACTCATTTGGGGTAGATTGTGCGGCGCAATGGGTGCCGCTCTGCTTTTCCCCTTTGTTACTTGAAGTAAGTTTACTGTTTTGACCTCTTGTGGGAAATTCTTTTGTTTTCCGGGGCTCGCTTGTGGTGCTCGTCATCATCCTCACTTGGTGTGTCGAGCCCCTTGTGTTCGGCGTTGAGTCTGGCTGGATCGCTTGAAGACCCAACAATCTCTGTGGGTATGGTTTGCGGGCTTCCGGAATCTTGTGGATTTGGCATATCTTGTCCAAGATTTTGTTTAAATTGGATAGCTCATCGCTATTGTCCTTAAGGGGAGTTTTTATTGTTCTGCCGTGAGCTTTTGAATCTGGCGCGTTGACCGCGCTCTTTGGACCGTTCCTTAATCCGGCGCTGGTCCTTGCTGCGTCGTGGTTTCCCATTCCATCCACGACTTGAATGTACTTGGGTCACTGGTATCGCATCTTGCTAGCCAGCTATCCTCTCCCGCTAAAAGCGGGTCATGAGGCTTGTTAGTGCGGCCATTGTTCTTGGCTTTTCCTGGCCAAGGTGTCAAGCGAGCCATTCGTCTCGGACGTTGTGTTTAAAAGCTGCTAAGGCTTGACGTCCGGACAATCGACTATTTGGTTCTTTTGGTGAGGAACCTGTTCTGCAATTTTGAGCTGACTCTCCGGCTGTTGGGTTATGTGACTTAGATCGTCTGCGTCCGGAGGTCGGACATAGGTTCCTGAAATTGGCCCGAAAAGCATCCTCAAGCTCTTCCCAACTACCAATGGTGTTTTCGGGGAGGCTTTTAAGCCAATGCCGGGCTGGCCCTTTGAGCTTGAAGGGTAGGTATTTTATGGCGTGGAGATCATCTCCTCTGGCCATGTGTATGTGGAGGATATAATCCTCAATCCAGACTCCAGGGTCTGTCGTTCCGTCGTATGCCTCTATGTTTACGGGCTTGAATCCCGCTGAAATTCATGATCCATCACCTCATCGGTGAAACATAGAGGGTGTGCGGCGCCCTATGTTGGGTGTGCCGTGATGTTCGGATATTTGACGTGTTGTATTGCTCGCTGAACTTGTTTCCTTGGCCCGTAGATAGATCTAACTGGGCCATCCTTTTGGTGCGAATCCTTATGCGGAACGCGTGCCGGCTTGTGTGCGGCGCCGCTTGCCGCTCTATGTTTGCCATGTGGTCATCTATCCGACCAGGCGGCCTCTTTGTTTTTTGATCGTGGGGGCTCTACGGCTTCCTCATCGAATTCGGGCAGTAGTTTGAGCTTTGGGTAGCTCTTTGCTTGGCGGCTGTCGCCATATTTGTCTGCAGTGTTGAGTAATTTACTCCATCTCATTCGGAGTGCGTCTTCCGCTGTTGAGCCTCTGTTTCTGCTTTTTCAAGCTACGCGCAGTAGCGAGGAGCTCTTTGTGGAGATTCTTCTGATCCAATGACGTGTCCGGCGTGAGATCGTCCGGACTGTTGTCCTTGCCGGGGATGGGTTGTTTGTCCAAGTTGGCCTGTTCGGATGGTTGCTCAATGGCATGTTCGTCGTCGGCCGGATCACCCTGCTCTATGGTTGGGTCTGTGTGGGCGCTATCTTTGTCGAGGTGGGGTTTTGAGCGGCGCTTATGCCGCCGCTTTGACTGCTTCGCGAGGGAATTTTCTTCCGCAGCGTCTCGTCGTACCTCGTTATCGCTTCCCTTAGGTGTGTCCACCATATATATATCGTAAGTTGAGGTGGCCATCCGATTGCCCTGGGCGCTGGTTCTTGGTCGTCTCCGCGCCGCCGTCCATATCGTCAATGTCCTCGGAGTCGAAGTCGAGCATGTACATTAAGTGATCGGCGGTGGCTACAAAGTGGGTGGTGGGTGGGCGTTGAATTTCTTCGTCGTCCGAATCCCAACCTTCCTAACCGTAGTTCAGCCAGGGCTCCCCTGACAAAGAGAGAGACTTTAATGAGTTCAGGATATCGCCAAAGGGCGAGTGCTGAAAGATGTCTGCGGCGGTGAACTCCATAACCGGCGCCCAGTCGGATTCGACTGGCAGGGGCGCGGGAGGTTCGGAGTCCGGAAAGGAGTCCGGCACCTGGGAGTCACGAGCTTTGCAAAGGACAGGGATGGTGTTCGGCTCAATCGCCGTAGAGATTTCATCCCTCGAGGCGGTGTCCAACCAACCGTCCTCGATCGGCGAAACCGGCTCCGGATTAAGGATCGGAGCGGGCACCGGTGCGACCTCCAGGGCACTGTTCGGCGGCAGAGCTAGATCGTACCTATCGAGACAGTGCGGCACGCTCGGCTGTGGCTTGAATCCGTCGAAGATCAAGTCTCCACGGACATCGGCCGTATAGTTCAAGCTTCTAAATCTGACATGATGGCCAGGGGCGTAGCTTTCGATCTGCTCCAGATGGCCTAGCGAATTGGCCCGCAGTGCAAAGCCGCCAATACGAAGATCTGTCCGGGGAGAAAAGCCTCACCCTGGACTACGTCGTTGCTGATGATTGAAGGAGCCATCGGGCCTATAGGTGACGACACAGAGGAACTATCAATCAAAGCACCGATGTCGGTGTCAAAACCGGCGGATCTCGGGTAGGGAGTCCCGAACTGTGCGTCTAGGCGGATGGTAACAGGAGACAAGGAACACAATGCTTCTACCAGGTTCGGGCCCTCTCGATGGAGGTAATACCCTACTCCTGCTTGATTAATATTGATGATATGGGTAGTACAAGAGTAGATCTACCACGAGATCAGAGAGGCTAAACCCTAGAAGCTAGCCTATATATGGTATGATTGTTGTTCGTCCTACGGACTAAAACCCTTCGGTTTATATAGACACCGAATAGGGTTAGAGTTACACAGAGTCGGTTACAATGGTAGGAAATCTACATATCCGTATCGCCAAGCTTGCCTTCCACGCCAAGGAAAGTCCTATCCAGACAAGGGAAGAAGTCTTCAATCTTGTATCTTCATAGTCTAGGAGTCCGGCCAAAGATGATAGTTCGGCTATCCGGACACCCCCTAGTCCAGGACTCCCTCACTTCCGCATTGCGATCTTCAAGGGTATGAAGATGCACTCCCCTCTCTCTCATTGCTAGTATCTCCGTAGATTGATCTTGGTCATGCGTAGAGAATTTTGTATTTCTGCTACGTTCCCCAACAACAATGGCACCAGAAATTGCTTGATGTCTACTACGCAACCTTCTTCTTGTAGACGTTGTTGGGCCTCCAAGTGCAGAGGTTTGTAGGACAGTAGCAAATTTCCCTCAAGTGGATGACCTAAGGTTTATCAATCCGTGGGAGGCGTAGGATGAAGATGGTCTCTCTCAAGCAACCCTGCAACCAAATAACAAAGAGTCTCTTGTGTCCCCAACACACCCAATACAATGGTAAATTGTATAGGTGCACTAGTTCGGCGAAGAGATGGTGATACAAGTGCAATATGGATGGTAGATATAGGTTTTTGTAATCTGAAATTATAAAAACAGCAAGGTAACTAATGATAAAAGTGTGCGTAAATGGTATTGCAATGCTAGGAAACAAGGCCTAGGGTTCATACTTTCTCTAGTGCAAGTTCTATCAACAATAATAACATAATTGGATCATATAACTATCCCTCAACATGTAACAAAGAGTCACTCCAAATTCACTAATAGCGGAGAACAAACGAAGAGATTATTGTAGGGTACGAAACCACCTCAAAGTTATCCTTTCTGATCGATCTATTCAAGCGTCCGTAGTAAAATAACACGAAGCTATTCTTTCTGTTTGATATATCCTAGAGTTCGTACTAGAATAACACCTTAAGACACAAATCAACCAAAACCCTAATGTCACCTAGATATTCCAATGTCACCTCAAGTATCCACGGGTATGATTATATGATATGCATCACACAATCTCAGATTCATCTATTCAACCAACACAAAGAACTTCAAAGAGTTCCCCAAAGTTTCTACCGGAGATTCAAGGCAAAACGTAGCCAACCACTATGCATAAGTTCACATGGTCACTGAACCCGCAAGTTGATCACCAAAACATACATCAAGTAGATCACGTGAATATCACATTGTCACCACAGATAAGCACATGCAAGACATACATCAAGTGTTCTCAAATCCTTAAATATTCAATCCGATAAGATAACTTCAAAGGGAAAACTCAATCCATTACAAGAGAATAGAGGGGGAGAAACATCATAAGATCCAACTATAATAGAAAAGCTCGCGATACATCAAGATCATGCCAAATCAAGAACACGAGAGAGAGAGAGAGAGAGAGATCAAACACATAGCTACTGGTACATACCCTCAGCCCCGAGGGTGAACTACTCCCTCCTCGTCATGGAGAGCGCTTGGATGATGAAGATGGACACCGGTGAGGGATCCCCCCTCCGGCAGGTGCCGGAACAGGGTCCTGATTGGTTTTTGGTGGCTACAGAGGCTTGCGGCAGCGGAACTCCCAATATTGGTTATGTTCTGGGGGTTTCTTTATATATAAGAGGTTTTGGCGTCGGGAATAAGTCAGGGGGGTCTCCGAGGCGGCCACGAGGTAGGGGGGCGCGCCCCCCACCCTTGTGGATGCCTCGGGACTCTTCTGGCCCATCTCCGATGCTCCGTGGGCTTCTTCTGGTCCAAAAATAAACTCCATCCGTTTTTAGGTCAATTGGACTCTATTTGGTTTTCCTTTTCTGCGATACTCAAAAAAGGGGGAAAAACAGAAACTGGCACTGTGCTCTAGGTTAATAGGTTAGTCCCAAAAATCATATAAAATAGCATATAAATAAATATAAAACATCTAAGATGGATAATATAATAGCATGGAACAATCAAAAAATATATATACGTTGGAGACGTATCAGCACGCCGTCGTGCTGACGGAACTCTCCCTCGCCCTTAATTGGATCAAGAGTATGATACGTCTCCAACGTATCTATAATTTTTGATTGCTCCATGCTACTTTATCTATTGTTTTGGACTATAATGGGCTTTATTTTCCACTTTTATATTACTTTTGGGACTAACCTATTAACTGGAGGCCCAGCCGTAATTGCGCTTTTTGCCTTTTTCAGTGTTTCGAAGAAACGAAATATCAAACGGAGTCCAAACGGAATGAAACCTTCGGAAACGTGATTTTCTCACCGAACGTGATCCAGGAGACTTGGACCCTACCCCAAGGAACAACCGAGGCGGTCACAAGGGTGGGGGGCGCCCCCCCAGGGCGCGCCCCCTGCCTCGTGGGCCCCCTGTTGCTCCACTGACGTACTCCTTCCTCCTATATATACCTACGTACCCCCAAACGATCAGAACATGAGCCAAAAACCTAATTCCACCGCCGCAACTTCCTGTATCCACGAGATCCCATCTTGGGGCCTGTTCCGGAGCCCCGCCAGAGGGGGCATCCACCACGGAGGGCTTCTACATCAACACCATAGCCTCTCTGATGAAGTGTGAGTAGTTTACTTCAGACCTTCGGGTCCATAGCTAGTAGCTAGATGGCTTCTTCTCTCTTTTGGGATCTCAATACAATGTTCTCCCCCTCTCTCGTGGTGATCTATTCTATGTTATCTTGTTTTTGCCGTGTGTTTGTTGAGACCGATGAATTGTGGGTTTATGATCCAGCTTATCTATGAATAATATTTGAATCTTCTCTGGATTCTTTTTATGTATGATTGATTTATCTTTGCAAGTCTCTTCGAATTATCCGTTTGGTTTGGCCAACTAGATTGGTAGTTCTTGCCATGGGAGAAGTGCATGGCTTTGGGTTCAATCTTGCGGTGTCCTTACCCAGTGACAGAAAAGGTTGCAAGGCATATATTGTATTGTTGCCATCGAGGATAACAAGATGGGGTATTTATCATACTGCATGAATTTATTCCTCTACATCATGTCATCTTGCTTAAGGCGTTACTGCTTTTTAACTTAATACTCTAGATGCATCTTTGGATAGCGGTCGATGAGTGGAGTAATAGTAGTAGATGCGTAATCGTTTTGATCTACTTGTCACGGACGTGATGCCTATATACATGATCATACCTAGATATACTCATAACTATGCTCAATTACATCAATTTCTCAACAGTAATTTGTTCACCCACCGTAGAATACTTATGCTCTTGAGAGAAGCCACTAGTAGAACCTATGGCCCCCGGGTCTATTCTCATCATATCAATCTCCATCACTTTTATACTTGCTTTGTTTTTACTTTGCTTTTTACTTTTTACTTTGCATCTCTATACCAAAAATACCAAAAATATTATCTCTATCAGATCTCACTCTCGTAAGTGACCGTGAAGGGATTGACAACCCCTAATCGCGTTGGTTGCGAGTAGCTATCGTTTTGTGTAGGTACAAGGGACTTGTGCATGGCCTCCTACTGGATTGATACCTTGGTTCTGAAAAACTGAGGGAAATACTTATGCTACTCTGCTGCATCATCCTCACCTCTTCGGGGAAAACCAACGCAAGCTCAAGACGTAGCAAGAAGAAGGATTTACGCGCCGCTGTCGGGAGTCTACGCAAAGTCAACATACCAAGTACCCATCACAATCCCTATCTCTCGCATTACATTATTTGCCATTTGCCTCTCGCTTTCCTCTCCCCACTTCACCCTTGCCGTTTTATTCGCCCTCTCTTTCCCAATCTCCTCCTCTTTTTCCCTTTGCCGTTTGTTTGCTCGTGTGTTGGATTGCTTGTTTGTCGCGATGGCTCAAGATGCTACCAAATTGCGTCACTTCACCAATACCAATAATAATGATTTCCTTAGCACTCCGATTGCTCCTCTTGCCAAGATCTTGAATCTTGTGAAATCAATACTGCTTTGTTGAATCTTGTTATGAAAGATCAATTCGCCGGCCTTCCTAGTGAAGATGTCGCTACTCATCTTAATAGCTTCGTTGATTTATGTGATATGCAAAAGAAAAAAGATGTCGATAATGATTTCGTTAAATTGAAGCTATTTCCCTTTTCACTTAGAGAACGTGCTAAAGCGTGGTTTTAATCTTTGCCTAAAAATAGTTTTGGTTCTTGGAACAAGTGCAAAGATGATTTTATCTCTAAGTATTTTCCTCCCACTAAGATTATCTCTCTTAGGAACGATATTATGAATTTTAAGCAACTTGATCATGAACATGTTGCACAAGCTTGGGAGAGAATGAAATTAATGATACGTAATTGTCCTACTCATGGTTTGAATTTGTGGATGATTATACAAAAAAATTGCCGGATTGAATTTTGCTTCTAGAAATCTTTTAGATTCGGCCACGGGAGGCACTTTTATGGGAATCACTTTAGGAGATGCTACTAAACTCCTAAATAATATTATGGTTAATTATTCTCAATGGCATACTGAAAAATCTACTAATAAAAAAGGTGCATGCGATAGAAGAAATCAATGTTTTGAGTGGAAAGATGGATGAACTTATGAAATTATTTGCTACTAAGATTGTTTCTTCTGATCCTAATGATATGCCTTTGTCTACCTTGATTGAGAATAATAATGAATCTATGGATGTGAATTTTGTTGGTAGGAATAATTTTGGTAACAACGCGTATAGAGGGAATTTTAATCCTAGGCCTTATCCTAGTAATCCTTCTAATAATTATGGAAATTCCTACAACAACTCTTATGGAAATTTTAATAAGATGCCATCTGAATTTGAGAATAGTGTTAAAGAGTTTATGAATTCACAAAAGAATTTTAATGCTTTGCTTGAACAGAAATTGCTTAAAGTTGATGATTTGGCTAGGAACGTTGATAGAATTTCTCTTGAGGTTTATTCTTTAAAGCTTAGATCTATTCCTCCTAAGCATGATATCAATGAGTCTCTCAAAGCTATGAGAATTTCCATTGATGAGTGCAAAGAAAGAACCGCTAGGATGCGTGCTTCCAAAGATGCCTCTATTAAAGCGTGTTCTTCTAATTCCTATGAAAATCAAGATGAAGATCTAAAAGTTATTGATGTGTCCCCTATTAAATCTTTGTTTTGCAATATGAATCTTGATGAAACTGAATATGATCTTCCTTTACCTAGAAGGCGTTCTAAGAATTGGAGTTTTAGATCTTGATGATGAAATTGATAAAAGTGGGATTGAAAGAAATAAAAATCTAGATGTTGATAAACCCACTATATTGGATCTCAAGGAATTTAATTATGAAAATTTCTCTTTAATTGATTGTATTTCCTTGTTGCAATCCGTGCTAAATTCTCCTCATGCTTATAGCCAAAATAAGGCCTTTACCGAACACATTGTTGATGCCTTGATTCGATCTTATGAAGAAAAACTTGAGTTGAAAGTTTCTATCCCTAGGAAACTCTATGATGAGTGGGAACCTACTATCAAAATTAAAATTAAAGATCATGAGTTTAATGCTTTGTGTGATTTGGGTGCTAGTGTCTCTACTATTCCCAAAACTTTGTGTGATTTGCTAGATTTCCGTGACTTTGATGATTGCTCTCTAAACTTGCATCTTGCAGATTCCACTATTAAAAAGCCTATGGGAAGAATTAATGATGTTCTTATTGTTGAAAATAGGAATTATGTGCCCGTAGATTTTATCGTTCTTGATATAGATTGCAATCCTTCATGTCATATTATTCTTGCTAGACCTTTCCTTAGAACGATTGGTGCAATTATTGATATGAAGAAAGGGAATATTAGATTCCAATTTCCATTAAAGAAAGGCGTGGAACACTTTCCTAGAAAGAAAATAAAATTACCATATGAATCTATTATGAGATCCACTTATGGATTGCCTACCAAAGATGGCAATACCTAGATCTATCCTTGGTTTTATGCCTAGCTAGGGGCGTTAAACGATAGCGCTTGTTGGGAGGCAACCCAATTTTATTTTTAGTTTTTAGTTTTTTGCTTCTGTTTAGGAATAAATAATCCATCTAGCCTCTGTTTGGATGTGGTTTTATGTTTTAATTAGTGTTTGTGCTAAGTTAAACCTATTGGATCTTCTTGGATGATAGTTATTTGATCTTGCTGTAATTTCCAGAAACTTTGCGCTCAGTGCCCGAATTGTTAAAAATCACCAGAACGTGATAAAATACTGATTCCAGTTGCTTCTGATCAATAAGCAAATTTTCCAGGTCTTCTAATTTTGGTAGAATTTTTTGAGTTCCAGAATTTTGCGTTAGTTACAGATTACTACAGACTGTTCTGTTTTTGACAGATTCTGTTTTGCGTGTGTTGTTTGCTTATTTTGATGAATCTATGGCTAGTAAAATAGTTTATGATCCATAGAGAAGTTGGAATACAGTAGGTTTAACACCAATATAAATAAAGAATGAGTTCATTACAGTACCTTAAAGTAGTCTTTTTCTTTCTCTAACGGAGCTCACGAGATTTCTATTGAGTTTTGTGTTGTGAAGTTTTCAAGTTTTGGGTGAATTCTTTTGATGGATTATGGACCAAGGAGTGGCAAGAGCCTAAGCTTGGGGATGCCCATGGCACCCCCAAGATAATCCAAGGACACCAAAAGTCAAAGCTTGGGGATGCCCCAGAAGGCATCCCTCTTTAAATCCACTTCCATCGGTAATTTACTTGGAGCTATATTTTTATTCACCACATGATATGTGTTTTGCTTGGAGCGTCTTGTATTATTTGCGTCTTTTCTTGTTAGTTTACCACAATCATCCTTGCTGTACACACCTGTTGAGAGAGTCATACATGGATTGGAATTTGATAGAATACTCTATGTGCTTCACTTATATCTTTTGAGCTTGATAGTTTTGCTCATAGTGCTTCACTTATATCTTTTGAGCGTGATAATTTTTGCTCTAGTGCTTCACTTAGATATTTTAGAGCACGGTGGTGGATTTTTTTAAAGGAAATTGATCTCTCATGCTTCACTTAGATTATTTTGAGAGTCATTAATAGCATGTTAATTTGCTTAATGTTAATATACTTGGTATTCAAGATATGTGAAACTTTCTTTTGAGTGCGTTGAATACTAAGATAAGTTTGATGCTTGATAATTGTTTTGAGATATGAAGATGGTGATATTAGAGTCATGCTAGTTGAGTAGTTGTGAATTTAAAGAATACTTGTGTTGAAGTTTGTGATTCCCGTAGCATGCACGTATGGTGAACCGTTATGTGATGAACTCGGAGCATGATTTATTTATTGATTGTCTTCCTTATGAGTGGCGGTCGGGGATGAGCGATGGTCTTTTCCTACCAATCTATCCCCCTAGGAGAATGCACGTAATACTTTTCTTTGATAACTTCTAGATTTTTGCAATAAGTATATGAGTTCTTTATGACTAATGTTGAGTCCATGGATTATACTCACTTTTTCCCATCCTTCCACCATTGCTAGCCTCCTTAATACCGCGCACCTTTCCATGGTATCATACACCCACCATATATCTTCCTCAAAACAGCCACCATACCTACCTATCATGGCATTTCCATAGCCATTCCGAGATATAAGCCATGCAACTTTCCACTGCTCCGTTTATTATGACACGCTCCATCATTGTCATATTGCTAGCATGATCATGTAGTTGACATCGTATTTTTGGCAAAGCCACCGTTTATAATTCTTCCATACATGTCACTCATGAATCATTGCATATACCGGTACACCGCCAGAGGCATTTATATAGAGTCATATTTTGTTCTAGGTGTCGAGTTGTAATTCTTGAGTTGTAAGAAAAATAAAAGTGTGATGATCATCATTATTAAAGCATTGTCCCAAGTGAGGGAAGGATGATGGAGACTATGATTCCCCCACAAGTTGGGATGAGACTACGGACGAAAAATAAAAAAAATAAAAAAATAGGCCATAAAAAAAAGAGAAAAGGCCCAAATAAAAAAATGAGAGAAAAAGAGAGAAGGGACAATGTTACTATCCTTTTACCACACTTGTGCTTCAAAGTAGCACCATGATCTTCATGATAGAGAGTCTCTCATTTTGTCATTTTCATATACTGGTGGGAATTTTTCATTATAGAACTTGGCTTGTATATTCCAATGATGGGCTTCCTCAAACACCCTAGGTCTTCGTGAGCAAGCGAGTTGGATGCACACCCACTTAGTTTCTTTTGTTGAGCTTTCATATACTTATAGCTCTAGTGCATCCGTTGCATGGCAATCCCTACTCACTCACATTGATATCTATTGATGGGCATCTCCATAGCCCGTTGATACGCCTAGTTGATGTGAGACTGTCTTCCCTCTTTTTGTCTTGTCCACAACCACCATTCTATTCCACATATAGTGCTATATCCATGGCTCACGCTCATGTATTGCGTGAAGATTGAAAAAGTTTTGAAAATGTTAAGGTATGAAACAATTGCTTGGCTTGTCATCGGGGTTGTGCATGATTTAAATACTTTGTGTGGGGAAGATGGAGCATAGCAGGACTATATGATTTTGTAGGGATAACTTTCTTTGGCCATGTTATTTTGAGAAGACATAATTGCTTAGTTAGTATGCTTGAAGTATTATTATTTTTATGTCAATATGAACTTTTGTCTTGAATCTTTCGGATCTGAATATTCATACCATGATTAAGGAGATTTACATTGAAATTATGCCAAAGTATCACTCCGCATCAAAAATTCTCTTTTTATCATTTACCTACTCGAGGACGAGCAGGAATTAAGCTTGGGGATGCCTGATACGTCTCCAACGTATCTATAATTTTTGATTGCTCCATGCTACTTTATCTATTGCTTTGGACTGTAATGGGCTTTATTTTCCACTTTTATATTACTTTTGGGACTAACCTATTAACCGGAGGCCCAGCCTGTAATTGCTATTTTTTGCCTTTTTACGTGTTTCAAGAAAGCAGAATATCAAACGGAGTCCAAAGGGAATGAAACCTTCGAAACGTGATTTTCTCAACGAACGTGATCCAGAGACTTGGACCTCACGCCAAGGAACAACGGAGGCGGTCACGAGGTGGGGGCGCCTAGGGCGCGCCCACCTCGTGGGCCCCTGTTGCTCCACCGACATACTCCTTCCTCCTATATATACCTACGCACTTCAAACGACCAGAACAGAGCCAAAACCTAATTCCACCGCCGCAACTTCCCTCAGTATCCACGAGATCCCATCTTGGGGCCTGTTAGGAGTTCATGGGAGGGGCATCCACCTTGGATGGCTTCTACTTCAACACCTTTGCCTCTCCGTTGAATTGTGTGTAGTTTACCTTTGACCTTCGGGTCCATAGTTAGTAGCTAGATGGCTTCTTCTGTCTTTTTGGATCTCAATACAATGTTCTCCCCCTCTCTCGTGGAGATCTATTCGATGTAATCTTCTTTTGCAGGTGTGTTTGTTGAGACCCATGAATTGTGGGTTTATGACCTAGCTTATCTATGAATAATATTTGAATCTTCTCTGAATTCTTTTATGTATGATTGAGTTATCTTTGCAAGTCTCTTGAATTATCCGCTTTGGTTTGGCCAACTAGATTGGTAGTTCTTGCCATGGGAGAAGTGCATGGCTTTGGGTTCAATCTTGTGGTGTCCTTACCCAAAGGATGTAAAGGGTTGCAAGGCACGTATTGTATTGTTGCCATCGAGGATAACAAGATGGGGTATTTATCATATTGCATGAATTTATTCCTCTACATCATGTCATCTTGCTTAAGGCGTTACTCTGTTTTTAACTTAATACTCTAGATGCATGTTGTATAGCGGTCGATGAGTGGAGTAATAGTAGTAGATGCAGAATCGTTTCGATCTACTTGTCACGGACGTGATGCCTATATACATGATCATACCTAGATATACTCATAACTATGCTCAATTACATCAATTGCTCAACAGTAATTTGTTCACCCACCGTAGAATACTTATGCTCTTAAGAGAAGCCACTAGTGAAACCTATGGCCCCCGGGTCTATTCTCATCATATCAATCTCCATCACTTTTATACTTGCTTTGTTTTTACTTTGCTTTTTACTTTTTACTTTGCATCTCTATCAGATCTCACTCTCGTAAGTGACCGTGAAGGGATTGAAAACCCCAAATCGCGTTGGTTGCGAGTAGCTATCATTTTGTGCAGGTACAAGGGACTTGTGCATGGCCTCCTACTGGATTGATACCTTGGTTATCAAAAACTGAGGGAAATACTTAGGCTAATCTGCTTCATCATCCTCTCCTCTTTGGGGGAAAACCAACGCAAGCTCAAGACGTTGCAGAGTACGAGGGACGTCATCGAGCTGAACGTGTGCTGAACACGGAGGTGCCGTACGTTCGGTGCTTGGATCGGTCGGATCGTAAAGACGTACGACTACATCAACCGCGTTGATATAACGCTTCCGCTTTCGGTCTACGAGGGTACGTGGACACACTCTCCCGTTCGTTGCTATGCATCACCTAGATAGATCTTGCATGTTCCCCAACAGTGGCATCCGGGCCAGATCTATGCGTAGATGTTATATGCACGAGTAGAACACAAAGAGTTGTGTGCGATAATAGTCATACTGCTTACCAGCATGTAATACTTTGATTCGGCGGTATTGTTGGATGAAGCGGCCCAGACCGACAATAGATGACCGCGTTCATGAGACTGGTTCTACCGACGTGCTTCGCACACATGTGGCTAGTGGGTGTCTGTTTCTGCAGCTTTAGTTGAATCGAGTGTGACTACGCCCGGTCCTTGTTGAAGGTTAAAATAGCACACTTGACGAAAAATCGTTGTGGTTTTGATGCGTAGGTAAGAACGGTTCTTGCTAAGCCCGTAGCAGCCACGTAAAACTTGCAACAACAAAGTAGAGGACGTCTAACTTGTTTTTGCAGGGCTTGCTGTGATGTGATATGGTCAAGATGTGATGATATATAAATTGTTGTATGCGATGATCATGTTCTGTTGAAGTTATTGGCAACTTGCAGAAGCCTTATGGTTGTCTCTTTATTGCATAAGATGCAAGCGCCAAATAATTGCTTTACTTTATCGCTATGCGATAGCAATAGTTGCAAGAGCAATAGTTGGCGAGACGACCATGTGACGACACGTTGATAGAGATCAAGATGATGGAGATCATGGTGTCATGCCGGTGATGATAGAGATCATGACGGTACTTTGGAGATGGAGATCAAAGGCACAAGATGATCATGGCCATATCATGTCACATATTTTGATTGCATGTGATGTTTATATTTTATGCATCTTATTTTGCTTAGTACGGCGGTAGCATTATAAGATGATCCCTCACTAAAATTTCATGGTATAAGTGTTCTCCCTGAGTATGCACCGTTGCGACAGTTCATCAGGCCGAGACACCACGTGATGATCGGGTGAGATAAGCTCTACGTTCAAATATAACGGGTGCAAGCCAGTTTTGCACACGCGGAATACTTGGGTTAAACTTGACGAGCCTAAGCTTTATGGGAACGTAGCAGAAATTCAAAATTTTCCTACGTGTCACCAAGATCTATCTATGGAGAAACTAGCAACGAGGGAAGGAGAGTGCATCTACATACCCTTGTAGATCGCTAAGCGGAAGCGTTCATGAGAACGGGGTTGAAGGAGTCGTACTCGTCGTGATCCAAATCACCGGAGATCCTAGTGCCGAAGACGGCACCTCCGCGTTCAACACACGTACAGCCCGGTGACGTCTCCGACGCCTTGATCCAGCAAGGAGAGAGGGAGAGGTTGAGGAAGACTCCATCCAGCAGCAGCACAACGGCCTGGTGGTGGTGGAGGAGCGTGGCAATCCTGCAGGGCTTCGCCAAGCACCGCGGGAGAGGAGGAGGACGAGAGGCAGGGCTGCACCAAGAGGGAGAAGTTCTCATGTGTTGGGCAGCCCCCAAGCCTCAAGTATTTATAGGGGGAGAGGGGGCTGCGCCTTTAGGGTTTCCCACCCCAAGGGGTGCGGCCAGCCCTAGATCCCATCTAGGGGCGGCCAAGGGGGAGGAGTGCCTCCCAAGTCAAGTGGAGGCCTCCCCTTTAGGGTTTTCCCCTTCTCATGCGCATGGGCCTTGGGGGCTGGTGCCCTGGCCCATTAAGGCTAGGGCGCCCCCTACAGCCCATGCTACTGTATTGGACGTGGTGGAACAATTTCCGGACCTCCGGACCCTCCGGAATCCTCCGAGCCTTCTGAAGCTTCGGTACAATACCGAAAAAAACCCGAACTTTTCCTAACCCGAACAACAACTTTCCATATATAAATCTTTACCTCCGGACCATTCCGGAACTCCTCGTGACGTCCGGGATCTCATCCGGACTCCGAACAACATTCGGTAACCACATACAAACTTCCTTTATAACCCTAGCGCCATCGAACCTTATGTGTAGACCCTACGGGTTCGGGAACCATGAGACATGACCGAGACGTTCTCCGGTCAATAACCAACAGCGGGATCTGGATACCCATGTTAGCTCCCACATGTTCCACGATGATCTTATCGGATGAACCACGATGTCAAGGACTCAATCAATCCCGTATACAATTCCCTTTGTCTAGCGGTATTGTACTTGCCCGAGATTCGATCGTCGGTATCCCGATACCTTGTTCAATCTCGTTTCCGGCAAGTCTCTTTACTCGTTCCGTAACACATCATCCCGTGATCAACCCCTTGGTCACATTGTGCACATTATGATGATATCCTACCGAGTGGGCCCAGAGATACCTCTCCGTTTACACGGAGTGACAAATCGATCTCGATTCGTGCCAACCCAATGCAGACACTTTCGGAGATACCGTAGTGCACCTTTATAGCCACCCAGTTACGTTGTAGGACGCTTTGGTACACCCAAAGCATTCCTACGGTATCCGGGAGTTGCACAATCTCATGGTCTAAGGAAATGATACTTGACATTAGAAAAGCTTTAGCATACGAACTACGATCTTTGTGCTAGGCTTAGGATTGGGTCTTGTCCATCACATCATTCTCCCAATGATGTGATCCCGTTATCAACGACATCCAATGTCCATGGTCAGGAAACTGTAACCATCTATTGATCAACGAGCTAGTCAACTAGAGGCTTACTAGGGACATGGTGTTGTCTATGTACCCACACATGTATCTGAGTTTCCTATCAATACAATTATAGCATGGATAATAAACGATTATCATGAACAGGAAATATAATAATAACTAATTTATTATTGCCTCTAGGGCATATTTCCAACAGTCTCCCACTTGCACTAGAGTCAATAATCTAGTTCACATCGTCATGTGATTAACGCTGATAGGTCACATCGTGATGTGACCAACATCCAAAGAGTTTACTAGTGTCTGTAAACTAGTTCACATCATCATGTGATTAAGACTCAATGAGTTCTGAGGTTTGATCATGTTTTGCTTGTGAGAGAGGTTTTAGTCAACGGGTCCGAACCTTTCAGATCCGTGTGTACTTCGCAATTCTCTATGTCATATTGTAAATGCTGCTTCCACGCTCCACTTGAACCTTATTCCAAATGGTTGCTCCACTATACGTATCCGGTTTGCTACTCAGAGTCACTCGGATAGGTGTTAAAGCTTGCATCGACGTAACCCTTTACGCCGAACTCTTTATCACCTCCATAATCGAGAAACATGTCCTTATTTACTCCAAGGATAATTTTGACCGATGTCCAATGATCCATTCCTGGATCATTCTTGTACCCCTTGACTGACTCATGGCAAGGCACACTTCAAAGTGCGGTACACAAAGATAGCATACTATAGAGCCTACGTCTGAAGCATAGGGGACGACCTTCGTCCTTTCTCTCTTTTCTGTCGTGGTCGAGATTTAACTCTTAACTTCATACCTTACATCTCACGCAACAACTCCTTCTTTGACTGATCCATCTTGAACACCTTCAAGATCATGTCAAGGTATGTGCTCATTTGAAAGTATTATTAAGCATTTTGATCTATCCTTATAGATCTCGATGCTCAATGTTCAAGTAGCTTAATCCAGGTTTTCTATTGAAAAACATCTTTCAAATAACCCTATATGCTTTCCAGAAATTCTACATCATTTCGATCATCAATATGTCAACAACATATACTCATCAGAAATTCTATAGTGCTCCCACTCACTTCTTTGGAAATACAAGTTTCTCATAAACTTTGTATAAACCCAAAATATTTGATCATCCTATCAAAGTGCATATTCCAACTCCGAGATGCTTACTCCGGTCCTTAGAAGGATCATGGAGCTAGCATACCTTTTAGCATCCTTAGGATCGACAAAACTTTTCCGATTGTATCACATACAACCTTTCCTTACGTAAACCGGTAAGGAAACTCGCCTTGACATCCATCTGCCAGATTTCATAAATTCAACTAATGCTAACATGATTCCGACGGACTTAAGCATCGCTACGGATGAGAAAATCTCATCGTAGTCAACTCCTTGAACTTGTGAAAAACTCTTCGCCACAAGTCGAGCTTCATAGAAGGTGACATTACCGTCCACGTCCGTCTTCTTCTTAAAGATCCATTTATTTCAATGCCTTGCCGATCATCGGGCAAGTCCACCAAAGTCCATGCTTTGTTATGATACATGGATCCTATCTCGGATTTCATGGCTTCTAACCATTTGTCGGAATTTTGGGCCCACCATTTCTTCTCCATAGCTCAGAGGTTCATTGTTGTCTAGCAACATGACCTTCAAGACAGGATTGCGTACCACTCAAGTAGTACGCACCCTTGTCACCCTCACGAGGTACGTCGGTGACTTGATCCGAAACTTCATGATCACTATCATAAGCTTCTACTTCAATTGGTGTAGGTGCCACGGAACAACTTCACGTGCCCTGCTACACACTTGTTGAAGTGATGGTTCAATGACCTCATCAAGTCTCCACCATCCTCCCACTCAACTTTCCGAGACAAACTTTTCCTCGAGAAAGGATCCGATTCAACAAACAATCCCTATTGCTTCCGGATCTGAATTAGGAGGTATACCCAACTGTTTTGGGTGTCCTATGAAGATGCATTTTGTCCGCTTTGGGTTCAAGCTTATCAACCTGAAACTTTTCCACATAAGCGTCGCAGCCCCAAACTTTTAAGAAACGACAACTTAGGTTTCTCCAAACGGTGTCGTCTCAACGGAATTACGTGGTGCCCCATTAAAGTGAGTGCGGTTGTCTCTAATTCCTAACCCATGAACGATAGTGGTAATTCGATAAGAGATATCATGGTACGCACCATATCCAATAGAGTGCAACTATGATGTTCGGACAGACCATCACACTATGGTGTTCCAGGCGGTATTAATTGTGAAACAATTTCCACTATGTCTTAATAGCGTGCCAAAGCTCGTAACTCAGATACTCATCTCTATGATCATATCATAGACATTTTATCCTCTTGTCACGATGATCTTTAACTTCACTCTAAAATTACTTGAACCTTTCAATAATTCAGACTTGTGTTTCATCAAGTAAATATACTCAGTATCTACTCTAATCATCTGTGAAGTAAGAACACAACGATATCCACTGCGTGCCTCAGCATTCATTGGACTGCACACATCAAAATGTATTACTTCCAACAAGTTGCTTTCTTGTTCCATTTCACTGAAAAACGAGGCTTTCAGTCATTTTGCCCATGTGGTATGATTTGCATGTCTCAAGTGATTCAAAATCAAGTGAGTCCAAACGGTCCATTTGCATGGAGTTTCTTCATGCATATACACCAATAGACATGGTTTGCATGTCTCAAACCTTTCAAAAATGAGTGAGTCCAAAGATCCATCAACATGGAGCTTCTTCATGCGTTCTATACCAATATGACTAAAATGGCAGTGCCACAAGCAGGTGGTACTATCATTACTATCTTATATCTTTTGGCATGAAAATGTGTATCACTACGATCGAGATTCAATAAACCATTCCTTTAGGTGCAAGACCATTGAAGGTGTTATTCAAATAAATAGAGTAACCATTATTCTCCTTAAACGAATAAATCAGACATTGCGATAGACATAATCCAATCATGTCTATGCTCAACGCAAAACACCAAATGACAATTATTCAGGTTTAATACTAATCTTGATGGTAGAGGGAGCGTATGCGATGTTTGATCACATCAAACTTGGAAACACTTCCAACACATATCGTCACTCACCATTAGCTAGTCTCCGCTTATTCCGTAGCTCTTTTATTTTGAGTTACTAACACTTAGCAACCGAACCGTATCTTAATACCCCGGTGCTACTAGGAGTACTAGTAAAGTACACATTAACATAATGTATATCCAATATACTTCTATCGACCTTGCCAGCCTTCTCATCTACCAAGTATCTAGGGTAATGCTGCTCCAAAGGGCTGTTCCCCTTATTACGAAGCACTTAGTCTCGGGTTTGGGTTCAACCTTGGGTTTCTTCACTTTGGAGCAAAGAACTGATTTTTCGTTTCAAGAACTGTCCCTTCTTGCCCTTGCCCTTCTTGAAACTAGTGGTTTCACCAACCATCAACAATTGATGCTCCTTCTTGATTTCTACTTTCGCGGTGTCAAACATCGTGAATACCTCAAGGATCATATCTATCCCTGACATGTTATAGTTCATCACGAAGCTCTAGCAGCTTGGTGGCAATGACTTTGGAGAAACATCATTATCTCATCTGGAAGATTAACTCCCACTCGATTCAAGTGATTGTTGCACTCAGACAATCTGAGCACAAGCTCAACGATTGAGCTTTTCTCCCTGAGTTTGCAGGCTAAGAAAATCGTCGGAGGTCTTATACCTCTTGACATGGGCACGAGCCTGAAATCCCAATTTCAGCCCTTGAAACATCTCATGTGTTCCGCGACGTTCCGAAAACGTCTTTGGTGCCTCAACTCTAAACCGTTTAACTGAACTATCACATAGTTATCAAAACGTGTATGTCTGATGTTCACAACATCCACAGACGACGTTTGGGGTTCAGCACACTGAGCGGTGCATTAAGGACATAAGCTATCTACTATCCGCATAATCGCCATCACAACTTTCAACTATATTTTCTCTAGGAACATATCTAAACATTGGAACTAAAACGCGAGCCATTTACATAATTTGCAAAAGGTCTTTTGACTATGTTCAGGATAATTAAGTTCATCTTATGAACTCCCACTCGAGATAGACATCCCTCTAGTCATCTAAGTGATTACATGATCCGAGTCAACTAGGCCGTGGTCCGATCATCACGTGAGACGGACTAGTCATCATCGGTGAACATCTTCATGTTGATCATATCTACTATACGACTCATGCTCGACCTTTCGGTCTCGTGTTCCGAGGCCATGTCCGTACATGCTAGGCTCGTCAAGTTGACCCTAAGTGTTTCGCGTGTGTAAATCTGTCTTACACCCGTTGTATGTGAACGTAAGAATCCATCACACCCGATCATCACGTGGTGCTTAGAAGCTTACGAACTTTAGCAACGGTGCACGCTTAGGGGAGAACACTTCTTGAAATTGTTGTAAGGGATCATCTTATTTACTACCGTCGTTCTAAGTAAACAAGATGCATAAACATAATAAACATCACATGCAATTATATAGTAGTGACATGATATGGCCAATATCATATAGCTCCATTGATCTCCATCTTCGGGCTCCATGATCATCATCGCCACCGCATGACACCATGATCTCCATCATCATGATCTCCATCATCGTGTCTTCATGAAGTTGTTTAGCCAACTATTACTTCTACTACTATGGCTACCGGTTAGCAATAAAGTAAAGTAATTACATGGCGTTGTTTAATGACACGCAGGTCATACAATAAATAAAGACAACTCCTATGGCTCACGCGGTTGTCATACTCATCGACATGCAAGTCGTGAATCCTATTACAAGAACATGATCAATCTCATACATCACATATCATTCATCACATTCTTCTTGGCCATATCACATCACATAGCATACCCCGCAAAAACAAGTTAGACGCCCTCTAATTGTTGTTGCATGTTTTACGTGGCTGCTATGGGTTTCCAGCAAGACCGTTCCTTACCTACGCAAAAACCACAACGTGATATGCCAATTGCTATTTACCCTTCATAAGGACCCTTTTCATCGAATCCGTTCCGACTCAAGTGGGAGAGACTGGCACCCGCTAGCCACCTTATGCACCAAGTGCATGTCAGTCGGTGGAACCTGTCTCACGTAAGTGTACGTGTAAGGTCGGTCCGGGCCGCTTCATCCCACAATACCGTCGAAACAAGATTGGACTAGTAACGGTAAGCATATTGATCATCATCAACGCCCACAACTACTTTGTGTTCTATTCGTGCAAAGAATCTACGCAATAGACCTAGCTCATGATGCCACTGTCGGGGAACGTAGCAGAAATTCAAAATTTTCCTACGTGTCACCAAGATCTATCTATGGAGAAACTAGCAACGAGGGAAGGAGAGTGCATCTACATACCCTTGTAGATTGTTGCGGAAGCTGCGTTCATGAGAACGGGGTTGATGGAGTCGTACTCGTCGTGATTCAAATCACAGATGATCCTAGTGCCGAACGGACGGCACCTCCGCGTTCAACACACGTTCAGCCCGGTGACGTCTCCCATGCATTGATCCAGCAAGGAGAGAGGGAGAGGTTGAGGAAGACTCCATCCAGCAGCAGCACAACGACATGGTGGTGGTGGAGGAGCATGGCAATCCAGCAGGGCTTCGCCAAGCACCACGGGAGAGGAGGAGGAGGAGAGGCAGGGTTGCACCAAGAGGGAGAAGTTCTCATGTGTTGGGCAGCCCCCAAGCCTCAAGTATTTATAGGGGAGAGGGGGCTGTGCCCCCTTTAGGGTTTCCCACCCCAAGGGTTGCGGCCAGCCCTAGATCCCATCTAGGGGGGGCGGCCAAGGGGGGAGGAGTGCCTCCCAAGTCAAGTGGAGGCCTCCCCCTTTAGGGTTTTCCCCTTCCCATGCGCATGGGCCTTGGGGGCTGGTGCCCTGGCCCATTAAGGCTAGGGCACCCCTACAGCCCATGCTACTGTATTGGACGTGGTGGAACAATTTTGGACCTCCGGACCCTCCGAATCCTCCGAGAACCTTCCGAAGCTTCCCGATACAATACCGAAAAACCCGAACTTTTTCCGAACCCGAACAACAACTTTCCATATATAAATCTTTACCTCCGGACCATTCCGGAACTCCTCGTGACGTCCGGGATCTCATCCGGGACTCGAACAACATTCGGTAACCACATACAAACTTCCTTTATAACCCTAGCGCCATCGAACCTTATGTGTAGACCCTACGGGTTCGGGAACCATGCAGACATGACCGAGACGTTCTCCGTCAATAACCAACAGCGGATCTGGATACCCATGTTGGCTCCCACATGTTCGACGATGATCTCATCGGATGAACCACGATGTCAAGGACTCAATCGATCCCGTATACAATTCCCTTTGTCTAGCGGTATTGTACTTGCCCGAGATTCGATCGTCGGTATCCCGATACCTTGTTCAATCTCGTTTCCGGCAAGACTCTTTACTCGTTCCGTAACACATCATCCCGTGATCAACCCCTTGGTCACATTGTGCACATTATGATGATGTCCTACCGAGTGGGCCCAGAGATACCTCTCCGTTTACACGGAGTGACAAATCCCAGTCTCGATTCGTGCCAACCCAACAGACACTTTCGGAGATACCGGTAGTGCACCTTTATAGCCACCCGATTACGTTAGGACGCTTGGTACACCCAAATCATTCCTACGGTATCCGGGAGTTGCACAATCTCATGGTCTAAGGAAATGATACTTGACATTAGAAAAGCTTTAGCATACGAACTACGCATCTTTGTGCTAGGCTTAGGATTGGGTCTTGTCCATCACATCATTCTCCCAATGATGTGATCCGTTATCAATGACATCCAATGTCCATGGTCGTGAAACTGTAACCATCTATTGATCAACGAGCTAGTCAACTAGAGGCTTACTAGGGACATGGTGTTGTCTATGTACCCACACATGTATCTGAGTTTCCTATCAATACAATTATAGCATGGATAATAAACGATTATCATGAACAGGGAAATATAATAATAACTAATTTATTATTGCCTCTAGGGCATATTTCCAACACTTGGAACACTGGAGACCTAAAGGTCGAGCGTGAATCATATAGTAGATATGATCAACATAGCGATGTTCACCATTGAAAGCTACTCCATCTCACGTGATGATCGGACATGGTATAGTTGATATGGATCACGTGATCATTTAGATGACTAGAGGGATGTCTATCTAAGTGGGAGTTCTTAAGTAATATGATTAATTGAACTTTAATTTATCATGAACTTAGTCCTGATAGTATTTGCATATCTATGTTGTAGATCAATAGCTAGCGTATAGCTTCCCCGTTTTATTTATGATATGTTCCTAGAGAAAACTAAGTTTAAAGATGTTAGTAGCAATGATGCGGACTTGGTCCGTGATCTGAGGATTATCCTCATTGCTGCACAGAAGAATTGTGTCCTTGATGCACCGCTAGGTGACAGAACTATTGCAGGAGCAGATGCATACGTTATGAAGGTTTTGGCAAGCTCGATATGATGACTACTTGATAGTTTAGTGCACCATGCTTTGCGGCTTAGAACCGGGACTTCAAAAACGTTTTGAACACCATGGAGCATATAAGATGTTCCATGAGTTGAAATTGGTATTTCATACTCATGCCCGTGTCGAGAGGTATGAGACCTCTGACAGTAATTTGCCTACAAGATGGAGGAGAATAGCTCAACCAGTGAGCATGTGCTCAGATTGTCTGGGTACTACAATTGCTTGAATCAAGTGGTAGTTAATCTTCCAGATAAGGTAGTAATTGACAAAGTTCTCTAGTCACTATCACCAAGTTAGTAGAACATCGTGATGAACTATAATATGCAAGGGATGACGAAAGTAATTCCCGAGCTCTTCTCGATGCTGAAATCGGCGAAGGTAGAAATCAAGAAAGAGCATCAAGTGTTGATGGTTAACAAGACCACTAGTTTCAAGAAAAGGGCAAAGGGATAGAAAGGGAATTTTGAGAAGAATGACAAGCAAGTTGTTACTCCCGTGAAGAAAACCAAATCTAGACTTAAGCCTGAAACTGAATGCTTCTACTGCAAGGGATTAATCACTGGAAGCGGAACTACCCCAAATAATTGGTAGATAAGAAGGATGGCAAAGTGAACAAAAGTATATTTGATATACATGTTATTGATGTGTACTTTGCTAGTGTTCATAGTAACCCCAGGGTATTTGACACCAGTTCAGTTGATATGATTAGTAACTCGAAACAGGAGTTGCAAAATGAATAGAGACTAGTTAAGGGTGAGGTGATGATGTGTGTTGGAAGTGATTCCAAGGTTGATAAGATCACCATCGCACACACCCTATACCTTCGGGATTGGTGTTGGATCTAAATAAATGTTATTTGGTGTTTGCATTGAGCATGAATATGATTTGATCATGTTTATTGCGATACGGTTATTCATTTAAGTCAAAGAATAATTGTTGTTCTATTTACATGAATAAAACCTTCTATGGTCATACATCCAATGTAAATGGTTTATTGAATCTCGATCGTAATGATACACATATTCATAATATTGATGCCAAAAGATGCAAAGTTGATAATGATAGTGCAACATATTTGTGGCACTGCAGTTCAGGTCATATTGGTGTAAAGCGCTTGAAGAAACTCCATGCAGATGGACTTTTTGAATCACTTGATTATAAATCATTTGATGCTTGCGAACCATGCCTTATGGGCAAGATGACTAAAACTTTGTTCTTCGGAACAATGGAAGGAGTTAAAGACTTATTGGAAATAATACATACCGATGTATGTGGTCCAATGAGTGTTGAGGCTCGCGGCGGTTATCATTATTTTCTGACCTTCACAGATGATTTGAGCAGATATGGGTATATCTACTTAATGAAACACAAGTCTGAAACATTTTGAAAAGTTCAAAAATATTCAGAGTGAAGCGAAGAATCATCGTAACAAGAAAATAAAGTTTCTACGATCTGATCACGGAGACAAATATTTGAGTTACGAGTTTGGCCTTCATTTAAAACAATGTGGAATAGTTTCACAAACTCACGCCACCTGGAACACCACAGCGTAATGGTGTGTCTGAACGTCGTAACTGTACTTTATTAGATATGGTGCAATCTATGATGTTTCTTACCGATTTACCACTATCGTTTTGGGGCTATGCATTAGAGACAGCTGCATTCACTTTAAATAGGGCACCATCTAAATCCGTTGAGACGACACCGCATGAACTGTGGTTTGGCAAGAAACCTAAGTTGTCATTTCTTAAAGTTTGGGGCTGCGATGCTTATGTGAAAAAGCTTCAACCTGATAAGCTCGAACCCAAATAGGAGAAATGCATCTTCATAAGATACCCAAAGGAGACAGTTGGGTACACCTTCTATCACAGATCCGAAGGCAAATTCGTTGCTTAGAGTGGATCCTTTCTAGAGAAGGAGTTTCTCTCGAAAGAAGTAAGTGGGAGGAAAGTAGGACTTGATGAGGTAATTGTACCTTCACTCGAGTTGGAAAGTAGTTCATCACAGAAATCAGTTCCGGTGATGCCTACACCAATTAGCGAGGAAGCTAATGATGATGATCATGAACCTTCAAATCAAGTTACTACCAAACCTTGTAGGTCAACCAGAGTAAAGTCCGAACCAGAGTGGTACGACAATCCTGTTCTGGAGGTCATGTTTCTTGACCATGACGAACCTATGAACTATGAGGAAGCGATGATGAGCCCAGATTCCGATAAATGGCTTGAGGCCATGAAATCTGAGATATGATTCATGTATGAGAACAAAGTGTGGACTTTGGTGGACTTGCCCGATGATCGGCAAGCCATTAAGAATAAATGGATCTTCAAGAGGAAGACAGACGCTGATGGTAGTGTTAGTATCTACAAAGCTCGAATTGTCGCAAAAAGTTTTCGACAGGTTCAAGGTGTTGACTACGATGAGATTTTCTCACTTGTATCGATGCTTAAGTCTGTCCGAATCATGTTAGCAATTGCTGCATTTTATGAAATCTGGCAAATGGATATCAAAACTACATTCCTTAATGGATTTATTAAAGAAGAGTTATATATGATGCAACCAGAAGGTTTTGTCAATCCTAAAGGTGCTAACGAAATGTGCAAGCTCCAACGATCCATATATGGATTGGTGCAAGCATCTCGGAGTTGGAATATACGCTTTAATGAGTTGATCAAAGTATATAGTTTTATACAGACTTGCGGTGAAGCCTGTATTTACAAGAAAGTGAGTGGGAGCACTACAGGCTTTCTGATAAGTATATGTGAATGACATATTGTTGATCGGAAATGATGTAGAATTTTCTGGAAAGCATAAAGGAGTGTTTGAAAGGAATTTTTTGAAAGAAAGACCTCGGTGAAGCTGCTTACATATTGGGCATCAATATCTATAGAGATAGATCAAGACACTTGATAAGATTTTCAATGAGTATAGACAAGATTTTGAATTAGTTCAAGATGGAACAGTCAAAGAAGGAGTTCTTGCCTGTGTTGCAAGGTGTGAAGTTGAGTAAAGACTCAAAACCCGACCAAGGCAGAAAATAGAAAGAGAATGAAAAGTCATTCCCTATGCCTCAGTCATAGGTTCTATAAAGTATGCTATGTCAGTGTACTGCACCTATTGTGTACCTCACCATGAGTTTGATAAGAGGGTACAATAGTGATCTAGGAGTAGATCACTGGACATCGGTCAAAATTATCCTTAGTGGAACAAGGAAATATTTCTCGGTTATGGAGGTGACAAAGAGTTCGTCGTAAAGAGTTACGTCGATGCAAGCTTTTACACCGATCCGGATGACTCTGAGTCTCAATCTGGATACATGTTGAAAGTGGGAGCAATTAGCTAAAGTAGCTCCACGCAGAGCATTTTAGACATAGAAAAATTTGCAAAATAGATACGGCTCTGAATGTGGCAGACCCGTTGACTAAACTTCTCTCACAAGCAAAACATGATCACACCTTAGTACTCTTTTGGTGTTAATCACATGGCAATGTGAACTAGATTACTAACTCTAGTAAACCCTTTGAGTATTGGTCACATGGTGATGTGAACTATGGGTGTTAATCACATGGTGATGTGAACTATTGGTGTTAAATCACATGGCGATGTGAACTAGATTATTGACTCTAGTGCAAGTGGAGACCGAAGGAAATATGCCCTCGAGGCAATAATAAAGTTGTTATTTATATTTCCTTATATCATGATAAATGATTATTATTCATGCTAGAATTGTATTAACCAGAAACTTAGTACATGTGTGAATACATAGACAAACAAAGTGTCACTAGTATGCCTCTACTTGACTAGCTCGTTAATCAAAGATGGTTAAAGTTTCCTAGCCATAGACATGAATTTTCATTTGATGAACGGGATCTCATCATTATAGAATGATGTGATTGACAAGACCCATCCGTTAGCTTAGCACTATGATCGTTTAGTTTATTGCTATTGCTTTCTTCATGACTTATACATGTTCCTATGACTATGAGATTATGCAACTTCCGAATACCGGAGGTACACTTAGTGTGCTATCAGACGTCACAACGTAACTGGGTGATTATAAAGATGCTCTATAGGTGTCTCCGATAGTGTTTGTTGAGTTGGCATAGATCAAGATTAGGATTTGTCACTCCGATTGTGGGAGAGGTATCTCTGGGCCCTCTCGGTTATGCACATCAGTATAAGCCTTGCAAGCAATGTGACTAATGAGTTAGTTGCGGGATGATGCATTACGGAATGAGTAAAGAGACTTGACGGATACTAAGTATCGAATCTCGGGCAAGTAACATACCGATGACAAAGGGAACAACGTATGTTGTTATGCGGTTTGACCGATAAAGATCTTCGTAGAATATTTAGGATCCAATATGATCATCCATGTTCCTCTATTGGTTATTGACTGAAGATGTGTCTCGGTCATGTCTACATAGTTCTCGAACCCGTAGGGTCCTCACGCTTAACGTTCGATGACGATTTGTATTATGAGTTATGTGATTTGATGTACCGAAGGTTGTTCGGAGTCCCGGATGAGATCACGTACATGATGAGGAGTCTCGAAATGGTCGAGACATAAAGATCGATATATTGGAAGGCTATATTCGGACATCGGAAAGGTTCCGAGTGATTCGGGTATTTTTCGGAGTACCGAAGAGTTACGGGAATTGGCCGGGGGAAGTAGTGGGCCTTAATGGGCCATACGGGAAAAGAGAGAAGGGCCTCAAGGGGTGTCCGCGCGCCCCCCATGGTAAGTCCGAATTGGACTAGGGAGGGGGCGGCGCCCCCCTCTCTTTCCTTCTCCCTCTCCTACTCCTTCCATCTCTCCCCTCTTGGAAAAGGAAGGGGATTCCAACTAGGATTGGGAATCCTAGTTGGACTCCCCTATATGCGCGCCCCTCATAGTTCGGCCTCCTCCTCCCTCCTTTATATACGTGGCCAGGGGGCTCCCCAAAGCACAACAGACAATCTCTTAGCCGTGTGGGGTACCCCCCCCCCTCCACAGTTACACACCTCGGTCATATCATCGTAGTGCTTAGGCGAAGCCCTGCGCCAGTAACTTCATCATCACCGTCGCCACGCCGTCGTGCTAACGGAACTATCCCTCGGCCTCAACTAGATCAAGAGTATGAGGGACGTCATCGAGCTGAACGTGTGCTGAACACGGAGGTGCCGTACGTTTGGTGCTAGGATCGGTCGGATCGTGAAGACATACGACTACATCAACCGCATTGATATAACGCTTCCGCTTTCGGTCTACGAGGGTACATGGACACACTCTCCCGCTCGTTGCTATGCATCAGCTAGATAGATCTTGCGTGTTCGTAGGATTTTTTTTGAAATTACTGCGTTCCCCAACAGGAATTTCTCGTGAAGCCTACGAATTCGACTATGGTTGTGGCTGACGAGGTAGAAGGAGCACTCTAAGCTGGAGGAGTTGCAACTTACCGTTGAGAGGATCTGATAGTTGGAGTGGTTGAAGGTTGAGGAGCTCTCTAAGCACGCTCACATTTGTTGGCATTGGTAGGTCCTTCACCATCTTCACTAGTATAATAATTATCGTCTTGGTCAACATGTGTCTTGATAGCGGTAACATCCACAATCATGCTGGTGATTGTCACATCGACTTAGTGAAATTTGGACATCCCCACTTCCTCGAAGCTCTCCTAGCAGGAAGAAAGGGTAGCTATGTCTTGGTCAATTCGTTCAAGAGATGCAGAAGAAAATGAGAGTGTCACGACACTAGATTTTGGAGTATTTGTCGGAGCAACGTCTTGAGCTACTAGTAGTCACTTGGTGGAGAAAGGAGCATATGGAGCTGAAATGGAGGTATCATCCTTCGAGTTGGCTGTCAATTCTTCCGGAGTTTGCTTAGGGTCAAGCACAACCATATTGTATTCTAGAGGAGATAATACGTAGTTTGCCTGCTCTCTAGAAGGAAGACCTTATCTCCATCATCCTTGTTGATCATAATATGAATGAAAGGGGCATATAAAAATGAGCTCTTTAATTTAGCTCTCGTCCTCTTGATCATCTAAATGATGAAACCCATGATGTTGAACTTGGTATTGCGATCAAGATGAACCAAAAGATTGATATCATAGGATTATATCATCTTCACGTATCATAACTTGGGATAGAATGTGAACCAAAGAGTGATATTGATCATTGAGGGACCTTGTTGTCATGTAGTATATAGAGCCCATCACAACTTGCTAATTTCGATCAGCAGTGAAGTCATACTATATGAAAGCATTTGCAATCATGCAATTTATCTTCTTGTAGACATCAAGTAAATCTTCATTGTCTCGAGGAAGTCCAAGTAGAGCTTCCCACTTATCGACTGAAAATTTGTACTTGGTACCATTCCTCATCCAGGTAACTTTCCCATCAGGCTAGAAGTGTACCACGGCATAGAAGTCTAGAATGAATTTGACCGCGAATCTTGTTGCATATCGATGACTAGCTTGTCTAGACCACATGAAGTGAAGCTTTGATGGACTAGAAAATCTCAAGGGGTTATCAAAAAAATGTATTTCCAGTTAATCCGTTCCTCTTGATGACTCCGAGATCTTTCTCGGACATCATAGTCTCGCAATAGTCTTATTTTTCTAGAGTGAAGAAATGGTCATCTGTGACAGTCTTTCTTCCTTTATAAGGATCATTAGCTCTCCAGGCTAGTAAACCTTTGTGTCTTTGCTTCTTCTTGCCTTCAGCCTCGGGATGCCTATTGTTCTTTTCTAGCAACTTAGGATGAAGCTTCGTAAATCCTCAAAGCACTGGAGCATGCAAGTTATCTTTGATTCCAAGCTAAAGCAATGTGACGGTGGAAAGGTTGCAAGCGTGTTTGTTAGGAATAACTAAAGTGTACAGTAATTGTAACACAGAACAACACGTTAATGGAAATGATGAAAATTGCACAAGTGTTAAAATGAGTTTTCATGGTTTTCAAAATCACCACTAGTATGTGAAATAATAATTAAGTAGAAATATATAGTTACTTTAATATGTGTTATGTGATGGCAGAGCTAATAGTAAGATACGTACTAATGCCTTAGTTCTGTATCACAACCACCTTTACCCCATACTAGCTGCCACTAGAGTACGATGATGATTAAGGGCCCCATGGATACATAATAACGTATATGTGTCTTTGTTATTCCCTTATCAGTTGGAATGGTAATAATATCCTTCATGTCCACATAAGGCAAATATATTACCACAACCATACCACCTAGATCAAATATATTATTGCATTCAATTCATCTAAATACTAGGGTTCCTCTATAGCCCCAAGAACTAGGTAACTACTCAGACATGGGAGCACAAGACACATCGATGTAATCATATGAATAACATATGGATGGTTAAAGTGTTACATATACGATGTCGAGCTGGATGCCCTTCTACTAATTCCCCCTCTAAATCCCTTCGGGAGGTTGTTTTTGGTACTATTTCGTATGGTGGAGTCTCTATTCGCCGTAACTGATATCTGATTGCATGGGGTGGAAGTGGTCGATCAAGAGAAAGTGACATCATGCAATATGAGCGGGCGTTCTCATACCACCCGACATCTTCTACATAGCGTGATTTTTACTCACACATTTGTCCATTCGTAAGGAAGTTTTTTATGACATCCAATCAACATATTTTCCACCAAAAAATAGGTTTCCAATGAATTATCCAAATATCTTAATTCTGGTGATCCTGGTGAAATCAGACAAAAACGAGCAGGCGATCATAGTAAAACACAGAAAAACCTATGTCTACAGTGCAAAAACACTAAGTAAAACATGATATAAAAATCACACAACAATGAACCATTAGTCCTTTGAGATATCTTGACATTAATTACCAAAATCCACATAGGGGGCAGGATGCACTTTCACCTTCCTTCCTAGGCGAGAAGGGAAAGGCTTCCCCTCTACAACTGCAGTGGTATGTTTGGGCTGGCAAGAGCTCGGTGTTCCAATGGGTCCAGTTCTTCCGCGGTGGTGTGGTCGACTTTTTCTTCATAGTGCCTTCTTAGTTTGTGAGTTCATTCTACATGTTCTGTCTTCTGTTTTGTTGTGCCATGGGAAACGGTGGGTCTCTTTTGAAGTTCAGTCTATGACATGGGCGGTTCTGTCATCCCCTGCCAGGCAACCTAGTTGCTAATGGCTCATTCGACTTCAAGGGAGAACTACTTCACAAGTCAACAATGCACCATCCTTCCCTTCGATCTAGGATGAACGGGCATGGCCCCTTTATCAGTGGTGAGGATAGATGACATTGTGTCCTTGCACCTCCAATCGCTCCTAATATGATACCTCCCCTCCCCCAACACACCCACACCCACACCCACACACATACACATACACAATCAGTGTGGGTTCGTTGGTGCTGGTCACTCGCAAATGACCGCCTTCACGATTTCAAAGTTTTTTTCTAGTTTTTTCTTTCGTTTGCATGTGTTGTCTTTGGCACATGAGCTGTTTGTAAGCATCGTGTATCAGTCATTTGCAACATAATTAATCTCCTTAGTTTTATTTTTCTAGTTTATAAGTGTGTTGACTTAGTGTACACTCTTAACTGATTGAGGGTTCTATTAGTTTTAAATTAGAGTCGGGCTCGTCTTTAGTCCAAAAATATTTATCACCACATAAATCTTGATAAGTATGCACGGGCTGTCATGCATCCTGCCATGCCAGGGACATTAGCAGATCTCATAAATGCGTTAACCACCTTGCAAAGCATACATACTAGTTCCCATGGAGTGTTGATTTTGGGTTCGACAGCCTCTACAGACTACAGGTGAAGCAGCGGTTTTTACGTGGCTCTGAACGCAGCTCATATGACTAGTCCCTCTTCAGTTCCATTATATATATAATAACTACGGATGATACCCCACACATTGTTGTGGGAATTGGGTGCAATTTTTTCAGTGGGAATTGGTTGTAGGAAACATTAGTATTCAGACTAACAATGTGTGAATTGAAACTAAAATACATATACTTTATTGTATTTTGTTATTCTACAGTTGCATAATTTCTCTTGATATGAGTAGGATGCATTGTATTATATGTTGATATGGGTGCATGTAGGATGTTTTCCCTTGGGCCATGGGCCTTAAACCTCTAAAACTTATCTCTTAATCAATGAAAATGACAAATCTTTTGCCTCGTTGTAAAAAAACATGATGGAGTGGCATAGTTGCATGCATGCTGAGAAAACTGAAGCTAGTGACAATGCTTAAACACATGAGTGTGATTGACGGAGCCCCTGTCGAGGCGGTTGTGAGGCAACCCCGACGCGAGCGAGCAGATCCAGGCCAGGCGGCGGGATCTGTCACCACTGAGAGAGGAGAGATTGAGAGAGATGCAGGAGGAAGGCATCAGGAGCCTGCAGATCCGCTGGGCAGACGGAAGGACTAGATCAAGATCAGAGAGGTGATGCGGAGATATGCAAAAAAGGAAAAATCTACCCAGGGATTGAGGAAACAGATCTCAGGTAATGCGGGAAACCCTTTATGTGCAAGCTGTGATAGAATCAAAAGCAAATTAGCGGATATGAGGATGGATCTGATTGCTGGCAAGTTAGGAGGAGATCAAGAATCTAAGGCAAGAGAGATCAGGGACCAGGAGGATAAGAATCCACCAGACAAAGGAAAGGAAAGAGATCCCCGATTGCAGGCCATTAGAATCGGAGTGGGAGAGGAAAATCATTTCCTGCCCGATAATGAGCATCAGTCATCAACAGGGGAGAGGAATCCTGACTGTATAAATCTTCTGCGCTCTGCAGAGCAGTTCTACACACATCACCCGCAGTTTTACATTGACGAGAGCATAGCACCCATGGCTGAGCAGAGCAACCGCAGGGACAAGGCACCTGTGAACCCTAGTGGAGTGGTAGCTGCCATGGGTGAATCGGAGTTGGGCTCGAGACCGCTTGTCCGTGGTGGCTCCTCAAGGGACAGGGGTGACATGTTCCGCACCCCAATCGGCCAAGAAGTGCAGGTGTCCCAGGGAGTAAGGTATGTAGAGAGAGAGCATGTCATAGCTCCTGTGTTCCCGGTTAACATGGATGTGCAGAGGCCAAATGTGGTGGAGCTGAACCTGGCAAGGCAGAGAGCAGACATGCGATCAAGGTGGAACGATGTTGGCCTGTTCTTCTCGGTGCGGATCTTCAGCATCAGCGGGCTCTTCCAAGAGCTCAAGAGCAAGTGGGGGCTGAGGGGGTGCCTCAGCTACACTCCACTCAAGAACAACCGCTTCACCCTCGAGTTCGAGCGCGAAGGGGATCTCAGGTTCATCCTCAACAATGGGCCATGGACCCATAAAGGAGATGCCTTCCTCATGGTGGCGGTGGACGGGAGCGCAAGGCCAGGCGATGTGGAGGTGGCCCATATGCCAATGTGGGCATGCATATATGACCCCCCCCCCCCGGTCATGCTCTTCGAATCGGTGGCCAGAGCCCTTGGCGCTGAACTTGGTAAGGTGCTGGAGGTGGACGCAGACAAAGAAGGCAGAATCTGGGGCAATTACATGTGTGTTCGCATCAACCATGATGTGGATGAGCCTATTATAAATAAGTTAGAGTCTTATGATAATGCCGAGGGAAAGATTTATAAGTTGAATGTTAAATATGAGAGGCTCCCTAGGTTCTGTAGTGCCTGTGGCCATCTAGGTCATGGGCAGCGCGATTGTAAGCTTCCGGAGGATCTCCAAGAGATGAGATACTCGGCAGCATTGCGCGCGTGCCCTTTAAAAAGAAGTAGTATGAGAGGAGGGGTCATCGTCCCGGAACCAAGCAGTGCACGCCGCTTCCTCCTGTTCGAGCCAGAGAACACGGGTGCAACAAAGATGATCCAGTAGAAGAAGGATATAGAGAGGTATGGTAGAGTCCCAGAGAAGGTGCTGGCTGACCCCTTGGTACAGGCTGCTATTGCGGCAGTCAGTAGGATCAAGCTGGACACCGGCAGCGACGAGGATGGTAGCTTGGGCGACGCTATCAGTGGCACTCAGAACCAGGTTAAGGCTGGGCAGGTTGATGCGGTGGATGGCCTAGTTGACAAAGGAGCGAACAACAACAACTTCAATCCCCCCCCATTCTGCTCATGTTCGAGATGTTACTGACAGAGGGTGTGTGGAGGCAGACTCGGCTTACCCACCGGGTTTTGACCCTCACCACCAAGGACCAGTGCAGCCTGTTGGAGCTGTAAAGGGGACCCTCGCAAATGGGGAGGTCATACTAGCTTCAGGAAACGGGGCAGTGGGCGGGCATGGAGGAAAAAAACAGAGAAGGAAAAGCTTCTGCAGTATAGAAAGAAAGAGGGCTCAGCAAACAATTTGGCAGTGAACAGGAAAATTAAAAAGAAGCAGAATGGAACCGCATCTGCATCACTTGGAAAGGGCATTCCTGTAGATGCTAAGGGGGACAACTCAAGTGAGCAATGTAAGAAAAAGAAAGCTACTAAGGAGGAGGAGGCAAAGAGCCTGGAGGAAAAGGAGGGTGGAATGGCAGCAACCGAGCTCGGGGCTCTCGGTCAACTGACGGGTGCTGAGGAAAGCACCTGTCAGGAGCCACGGCGCTCATCAGCTAGAACTGTCGGGGGATTTGACAACCCCGGACAATTCGAGAGCTTGTGGAGCTTGTCCGCATTCACAAGCCCAAATCAGTGTTCCTGTCCGAGACTCGGAAGAGCGATGGGTTTGTGAATAATCTGAGATGGCCACTAGGCTCCGTCATTGTATCATGCAAGCTGGCTCCGGGAAGGGGGTCGGGATGGCTTTGTTCTATGATGAAAGTGTGAAAATTAATAAAATCGCTCTTGGCCCGAGGTACATAGATGTGTTGATTCGCTTGTGCCCTAATGGTGTGCAATGGAGGGGTACATTCATCTATGGGGAACCGAGAGCTCACGAGAGACATCATATGTGGGAGCTCTTGATAAGAATTATATGCAATGCATCCGAACCATGGCTCATGATAGGTGATTTCAAAGAAACTATGTGGCAAAGCAAGCACTTCTCGCGTGCTAGGAGATCTGAATCAAATATGGCAGATTTTAGGAGGGTTCTAACAGATTGCAACTTATATGATCTGGGGTATAAGGGCACATCTTGGACGTACGATAATAAACAGAAGGGCGTAAACAATGTGAGGGCACGGTTGGACAGAGCAGTGGCTTCTCCTGAGTGGAACAAGATGTTTGGAGAGGCATCGGTCCAGCATATCTGATCATTCACCACTTTTATTGCGACTCGGAAAGAGACAGGAGTGGAGGCCAGTAAAGAAAACTTTCAGGTATGAGCAAATGTGGGAAAGAAATGACTCCCTTTCGGCTGTGATTAGTGGCGCTTGGAGAGAGGGGGACATGGAAGCGGACGTCAAAGGGGTAGCCAGCAAACTAATGTCAATGCAGGATGTGTTGAGTCGATGGTCACAGAGAGAGTTTGATTCGGTTCAGAACAACATTCGATCTCTTCGAGGGAGCCTTCAGAAATTGCGCCTGCTTCCTCCAGCCCCAGGAACTGTTTCAACAGACCTTGATGAATGGCTATTACGGGAGGAGCTAATGTGGAAGCAGAGATCAAGGATAAAGTGGCTGCGGGAAGGAGACAAGAACACGGACTTTTTTCACAGGAAAGTTACATGGAGGAGAAATAAAAAAAATTGTAAAAATAAAGAGAGAGGACGGGTCTTGGGCTGATAACAGAGTGCAGATTCATAAAGAAATCAATGATTATTTCAAGGGTCTATATGAGAGGGACAACAATGTGGACCCTCAACCGCTGTTAGACTTGTTCCCTAACAAGGTTGAGAGCTACATGAACGATGCTCTGATCAAGCCGTTTACAGAGAAGGAGGTCAGTGACGCTCTTTTCTAGATTGGTCCACTAAAGGCGCCGGGACCGGACGGATTCCTAGCATGGTTCTTCCAAAGGAATTGGGCAGTTCTCAAAGAGGAGATCATTCAAGGTTTCCTCAGTTTTTTTGCGCAGGGTGAGATGCCGGAAGGTGTAAATGGGACCACGATTGTTCTGATTCCGGAGACAAATGACCCACAATGCATCAAAGATTACCGCCCAATTAGCCTATGCAATGTCTTGTATAAAATCATTTCTAAGATGTTGGTCAATAGGATGTGGCCTTTCCTTGATGATCTTATTTTTGAGACTCAGAGCGCTTTCATCCCAGGAAGAATGATCACAGATAACATAATCATTGCGTTTGAATATTTCCACAAGATCCAGAACAACAAAAACAAAAGGGGATCCCACTGCGCATACAAGCTCGACCTTGCAAAAGCATATGACCGTGTTGACTGGACTTCTTGGCAGGGGCTCTAAGGAAGTGGGGTTTTGACGAAAAATGGATCAAGTGGGTCATGGTGTGTGTCAGGTCAGTAAAATTCTCAGTCCGGTGCAATGGAGAGTTGCTGGATCTATTTATCCCAACTAGAGGTTTAAGACAGGGTGACCCCCTGAGCCCATACCATTTTTTTTGTGGCGAACGGTTTAGTCTCCCTTCTGAAGAAAGAGACGGAATTGGGAAGCATTACACCCACCAAGATTGCTCGTGGAAGCCCGGGGATATCAAACCTGTTGTTCGCCGATGATAGCATCCTTTTTCTCAAAGCCTCGGTGGATCAGGCGTAGAAAGTGAGAGAGGTGTTGGACTCCTATCAAAGCGCTACGGGCAAACTGCTCAGTCGTGCCAAATGCTCATTACTCCTGCCAGAAACAATCCCAACCCACGTAAGAGAGAGCATAAAGGAGACGTTGGAGGTTGAGGCAATATGTTTTGAGAGTAAGTACCTAGGGCTCCCTACCCCCGAAGGCAGAATGAAGAATGATAAATTCCAGCCTATCATAGAGAGGTTTGGAAAAAGATGTAATGGATGGAATGAAAGATTCATGTCGCAGGCAGCCAAGGAGGTAAACGTTAAAGCTGTGGCACAAGCTCTTCCCACCTTTATCATGGGCGTGTTCAGACTTAACCAGAGTTTCTGTGACAAGTATGAAAAACTTGTAAGGGATTTCTGGTGGGGGAATAAGGAGGACAAGAGGAAAGTACACTGGATGTCATGGAAGAATATGACAAAGCCTAGGAGAGCAGGAGGCATAGGGTTCCGTGATATGCACCTCTTCAATAAGCCTTACTGGCCAGGCAATGGTGGAGACTTATCCAAAATCCGAATAGCCTTTGTGCGAGGGTCCTCAAGTCCAAATATTATCCTAACAGGAACATCCTTGATATTGTCTTCGCTTCGAATGTCTCTCCATCTTGGAGAGGGTATTGAGTTTGTGTTGGAATTACTTAAGAAGGGACTTATATGGCGAGTTGGAAATGTTAGGAAGATACAAATAACAAGGGACCAATGGATACTGAGAAAGGAAGGATTGAAAGCAGCCTCTTTTGTGAGAAGATCAAGGCTCATATGGGTCAACCAACTCATTGATGATGAGACCAAAGAATGGAAATATGAACTGGTGCACCAGATTTTTCATGACTTTGATGCGGAGGACATATGTAGGATGAGGATCCCAAGAGCTGAAGTAGAGGATACGGTGGCTTGGCATTATGAGAAAAATGGGATATTCTCGGTGAAGTGTGCATACAAACTTGCAGAGTCTTTGAAGAGAAATACCATAGCCGAGGCATCCACTTCAGGGAGCGATCCGGGGGATCGCGGAATTTGGGATGCTATCTGGAAAGCGTAGATACCAAACAAGGTGAAAATATTTGGTTGGAGAGTTGCGACAAAAACCCTTGCCACTAAACAAAATGCTTGCAGGAGAACTATGGCCATTGATAGTGTTTGTGACATATGCGGCATGGCTCTAGAAGATGAATTCCATGCTATCATTGCGTGTACGAGGAGCAAATCACTTAGACATGAAATGAGGAGGCATTGGGAGCTGCCAAGGGAAGTTGACATTAGGGATACAGGGCCAGATTGGCTTCAGCTCCTCCTCGCAAACACCGAGGCAGTCAGAAGGAATACACTCCTACTGCTATGGCAGGCTTGGAACCTGAGAAACAACGTTGTCCATGGAGACGGGAAGGAAAGTGTTGCCGGAGGCGTGCTTGCTCTAATCAGGCTGCAGGAGGATCTGGCAGTAGCGGAAAGTGGTCAAGGGGATGAGAAGGACATAAACAAAATGTCAGTCTTTCCGATGATGCCCCAGGTTTCCGCACACCCAACACCTGATCATTGGGATGCCCCCCCCCCCCTGCTGGGAGTAGCTAAGCTAAATACGGACGCGTCCTTCCTCGCCAGCACGGTTGAGGTGCGGTAGCAAGAGACCACCTGGGACGGGTTTTTATGTCAGTTGGAGGAAGACTGAACCAATGTTTTTCGGCAGAGGAGGCCGAAGGTGCTGCAGCTGTCCTGGGGCTCAGTGCTTTTGCTAGTAGATACAATGGACGGCTAATCCTGGAGACTGACTGCATGAGTGTGGGACGCCAAATACAAGATGAGGGAGAAGTCAAATCCGCATGCTACGCAGTTCTGGCAGATGCAAGACGCATATTGACCTCCTTTGCTAGCTGGGAAGTAAGTATCATTGGCAGAAACAAAAACTCACTAGCACATGAGTGGGCTGCAACAGCGAGAAGGAAAAGTGACTTCAGTCTACTGGCGAACGTCCCGAACGATGCGAATATTGTAATGCAGAAGGAAGTTGTAACTACTATGGCTTAGTGTCCATGGTTTTTCTCAAAAAAAACTGAAGTTAGTGGATATTAAATATGAGTAGTATGCATAGTGCATGTTAATATAGGTGTTTTTTCATGCATGATAGCATGATGATATGGCATCATGGCATGTTGAGAATTGGAGTTAGTAGCGAGTATATAGGATTGTAGTCAGTGGGATCAACTATTTAGGTATTATAGGTATTATAGATAGGATCCGACTCCTTGCAAGGCTGGATGGTGCGTATTGGGAGCTTTCTAGAGCGCGCGGAGGCTACTCTGCAAAGGCTCCCTCTTGCACAGGCTCCCGTGGTTGAGTCTTCTGTTGGCTTCATGGATGAGGTGGATACGGAGCTCTTTGGTAGCTTCTCGCCCCGTGTTGGGTCTAGTTCGACGCCCCTTGTGTTGCCAGACTCAGTGGGTGAGGCATCCGCCGAGGTTGTGTCTCCAGTTGCCTGAGTTGCAGGTTTTGTGTGGGGAACATGTTTCACCTGTGTCGATGGAGCAGCTCAAGTTGGGCTCTCTCCAGGCTTCGAAGGTGGACCATGTGTCCTCACCACCCCCCGTGGAGCCTTGTCAGGCTTCGGAGGTGGACTTGGTCCCCTTACCACCACCCGTGGAGCCTTGTCGGGCTTCGGAGGTGGACTTGGTGCCCTTACCACCACCCGTGGAGCCTTGTCAGGGGTCAGACAACCTATCTCTCAGCGTGGAGCATGGAGTTTTAGATGTTTCTGCCCTTCCCTCGTCTACGACCGTCGGGCAGGTGATGCCTGTGAGTGGCATGACCATTGAGCCACTTGTGTTGGCACCTACTCCAAATCCAAATGCTCTTTTCGCGAAGGAACTCTGTGATTTGCTAACCAGCGTGGAGGTTGCTAGACCTGGTTTGGGCAGGTCAATTGCTTGTCTCCTGACGGGGGCGTAATAAGGGGCAAACAAAAAAAGGCGGGCAAAGGCAAAAATGATGCCAAAAGCAAGGTGTCTATGGCTGCTTGATGGATGATCTTTGGTCTCTCGGCTTGTCCTCTTTGTTTGGGTTCTCGTTGTGGGTTGGGAGGTGCTTGATGTCTTGTGTCGAGGTGTTCTCGTGGGGAGTCACTTGGCGTAGTAGCAGTGAAGGGGTTTGTGGATGTTGTGTTTTTGGAGAGTTTGGCGGGCCGCCTGTGCGGTTGTGGGGTTTCATGTCTTGGGAGTAGTTTGTCCGTGCTTTGTTTGTATTGGTTTTCGCCCGGTTTTCCATAAATTAACTGGGTAATTCTCTTCTTCTTAATTAATCGATGAGGCAAAACTTTTGCCTCCGTTTAAAAAAAATAGATAGGATGCGACGGCAGCTACGCGTGCTGGTATACAAAGGAAACAAGCCATGGCTAAAGCTTCACCTTCTTTACAAAACTAGCTTCGCCTCGGCCTTCATGGACAAAAGCTAAAAGGACTGTGCTAACTTCCGAACAGTCGGAAGTTAAGCTACAGATCCGAACGAATCGAAGCAGCAGTATAATGATCGAAGTGTATGCGGTCGTCTTCCTTTCACGTAAATCCTCCTTTTAACATGCATGCAGAAAAAGATAAAAATGATGATGTCAGCCTAGTTTCCTTTTAATTTCAAAATTGAAAATGTTTTGTAGATTAAACTGTTGGTCCGATTGAAAAACTGTTTCCATACAAATGATTTGTAACGACGAGATCTTCGAAACTAGATCCCATGTTAATATGTTTCGATGACTTTTTTTCTGGTAAAAAGTTACCACGTGTTCTACATAAGTTATCATGCATGTGGTGCATAAGTTATCATATTGTTTACATAAAAATTATAAGGGCATAAAAAAAGTTCCTCCAACCTTCTCTTCACAAGCACATGCGTGCATGCATTAGATAGAGCGACTAACATCCGGACGGCAGGAAATTAGCAACAGATCCGCACGATCGAACCCCACCTTGCTCCCGCGACCTGCGAACAACTAACAATATACCAAAACAACCTCACTAATCACGCATGCAGTGCAAACTCCCTCGCGTGCATATGTAAACTCCCTCTTGTTGGACAATGGTTGCATGCAGAAAAAGAAAAAAAAAGCTGATGTCATCAAATATTCCATCTAAAAAAATATTCAGAACATTTTGTAGCTCAAACCATCGCTCCGTTTGAAAAACTGTTTTCACATAAAAGATTCGTCATGACGAGACCTTCGGAACTATATCCCATGTTGGTATGTTTCGGCGACTTTTTCAGGTCGCAAGTTACCAGACAAAGACTGAGTAAGTTATCACGTCTATGATACATAAGTTACCATCTTATTTACAAAGAAATTACCTGGGCATAAAAGGTGGTCCTCCAATTCTCCCATATGCAAATGAATTAGAAGACCGGAAAGTTGATGTCATCCTTGATTCCCCCTTATTTTGAAACTTCAGAATGAGCTCGAATATTCGACCCGATCAATAAAATCGTTTTCACATAAAAATCATGCCACGAAGAGGGCATGAAAACTAGATCCTATGTTGATATGTTCTGACGACTTTTATTTCAGATCAAAACTTACCACTTCTGGGCTAAGTAATTTATCACGTATGTGCTGCATATTTTAGCATGTTATTTACACAAATATTGCTAGGGCATAAACCTTCTAACCTTCCTATCAGCTCGGGTTAAAGTTACTGTGGTGCTTGTGCATGTGTTATCACGTATACGATGCGTATAGTACCAAAAAAATTACACAAAAGTTGTCGGGCATGTTTTTAAACAACTCCCTCGCCAAAGTAATCAGGACCGAGGAACATAAGTTATCAGATCTGATATGTGTGAGTTACCACGCAATTCACACAAAAGTTACCGGGGGTATGTCATCAACCCTTCCCCCCATGCCAAAGTTATCAAGACCGAGGTACATAAGTTATCAGGTCTGTGATGTGTGAGTTATCATGCTATTCACATGAAAGTTTTCAGGGGATATTTTTATCAATCACCCCTGCGCCATCTCCCCACGCTAAAGTTACTAGGACCGACGTACATAAGTTATCAGGTCTGCGATGCGTAAGATATCATGCTATTCACACAAAAGTTACCGGGGGTATATTTCAGCAACCCCTCCCCCCCACCCCGCGCATCCTTCAAGGTAGTGGAGAAGGCGGCCCCGTGCCTTCTTGATCGCGGACGGCAACACCTCCTTGGCGGTGAGCCGGTGGCGACGATATGGCGCGTCCATGTGGCCATACCTACTGCGTGGCGGGGATGCCGCGTGGTGCGGGGAGCAGGCCGGTTCCTCCTTCATGCGGCGTCCGATCCGACGGGCCTTGTGATTGCCGGGTGAGACCGGCTCCTTCATCACAGAGACGGAGTGGAGACACTGGCTCGTGCTTTGCAGAACGGAGTTAACGCACAATTTACACAAAATTTAACATGATATATTTTTCCACAAATTTTTTATATCACAAAAGTTATCTCATCCTTCGTGCGTAAGTTATCGAGTTGGTGGTGCGTATATTACCATCGTATTTACATAAAATGTAACCGGGTGTATGTTACATCACCTTTCACATGTCAAAAAGTTAGCATGGTGTTTGTGCGTAAGTTATCATCTCTGTTTTGCATAATTATGATGCTATTTATGCATAAGTTACCGATGAAAATCTTACGTGAACCAGAAAAATGCATTGGGCGTCATCAAATCAAAATAAAAGTCACCAAACACATGACTTAACAAACCAGCTGACTTGAGTTCAAACATACAAAAGACTCATAATTAGGATCCACAATTTGTTGTAAGGAGAAGCACGTTGACCATTTAACTTGCGTATTTTAAATAGCTGAAGGTCATTTCGTTAGAAAACTACAAACGAAAGTACAGTTGGTTTGCTGGGCTGAAGCATTAGTCTCTTCTCTAGACGGCCAGGGATCGAGTCCCAACCGACGCAAGTATTTTTTGTGAAGCGCTGCATAAGAAAAACGGTTCAGCGACGCAGAAGAATCGGAGGGACAGGCAGTCGAGGGAACTCGTATGAACGAGCGGTGCATAAAAAAAACGATTCAGCGACGCGGGAGGAAAAAAAATCGCTCGATTGAACAGAATCGTCCGTGCCTGTAGCTAACCACCAGTGGACTGGTGGTTAGATTTCTCGAAGCTAAAAAGGAAGGCACTACTAAATATCGCACGCACGCACGCAGAATCAAACTATATCACGAGACCAGCACGCACGCGTTCTAGAGCCAAAACTTGATCCTGATCATCTCATCCCATCGATCGCACGCGGTCACCACCAAGCCGCGCCCGCGCACACGACGGACGTGGAAAAGGCGGCTCTCATGAATCTTCTGCATGTTCGTGTGGCCAACGTCAATTCGTTGATGCGTCGACGTCAAGACAAAAATCTCCAGGAGCCATGACTAGGAGGAGACCGAGCACGCGTCTTGGACGTCGCCGACCAGCTTTCCCGTGGCCGGTCTCGATCGATCGACGATCCTTTGCACCGGCCACCGTGGCGGGCTTTACCTTCCATATACGACCACCCGTGTGATCCACTATCCCGCCCCGCGCCACCTCACCGGCGCCGACCTACCGATGGACAGCCCTGCTGCCATCCCCGCCCGCCAGTACGCCGAAAGCCGGCGAGCCACCTCGCCCGCCACCGCCAGCGACCCGGCCGCGTCTCCGTCACGCTCCATGCATGCACCTCGACCTCGTGCACGTACGAGTTGAACTCGCCGGCTCCCGGTCGAGGTAATAGGCGAGCGACACCTGAGCGCCGGAAAAACGCCAGCGCGCGCCGGCCGCCATGGATGATTGGGCCATCATTCGATCTCGCCGTCGCTTTTTGATCGGTTCGCGGGATCTTTTCGGCGGATCCGTCGCCAACTTTTGACGGATCTGTCTCCGGAGACGGAAGGATACATGGGATTTCACCGGCGCGCGCACTAGGGAGGCGATCGGTGTGTGCCGTGCCTCTGTGGCCGCGCTCGTGTGGATGGATGGAGATATTGCTTGTTTATGCAGGAATTGGCAGGCACATATATCAAACATCGATCGCTAGCTTTTCTCGAAAGCGGGATACAGTGTACAGTCACATTATATAATTGAGCCCAGGAAAGTGGTGGGATATTATCGACTACCCTGGTGTGGTAATACGTACTACTAAAATAATCTTCACTGGAAAGCAGGGGACACGGTTACATCTCCTTTAGCAGTGGCCATTGGTAAAGGTCACGAAGGTGGCATGAAAAGAGGATCCAGACCTAGAGTGTTGGAAGAGTACTATTTTGGCAGGAAAACGTTGGAAGAGTTGCATTACACGCAGGGGTGGGCCCAAGATTTTTGGGATGGATATTCAAAAATATTTGATGCATTGAAAAATGATTAAAGAGTGGGTTTGGCACCACGGTACTAGCTTTGTCGAAAATGAGAAAGAATGTGGCTAGGTCTCAGTCGACTGAGGCTTAACCAAGTCGCAGTCAAGTGATATAGTTTGTAAGAAGAAAAACGAAAAATTGAAAAGATATTTTTGTACGAATCTCCATGCAAAATCAAAGGAAAATAGTATCGACTGAGACATAACTAAGTCTCAGACAACTGAGACTTAGCAAAACTGAATGTGAAATACTTTCGCAAAATCTATAAAGTACATACATCTAAACATTTTTTTCCTCCTTGTAAAAAATTCATTTTCGAGAAAATTAATATGCAATTGTTCGGCACGTGTTTTGTGCAGGTGTGTGTGCACTTTACAATGTATAAATGATCTAACAATCCAGAAACATAGAACAAATTAGTGAGCAAAATAAATTAGTGATGATTAATCTGAATTGGAGAGAGTACCCAAAAGAAGATGCTAATGGCAGATATTGAACTCATGGTCTATTGCCTCGTTCCCTTACGTGAGTCACAACCGACTAGGTACAACTGGATAAGATTGGAGTATCAAACACTAGAACAGTACTTCCTCCGTCCGAAAATACTTATATCAAAATGAATAAAAAGGGATGTATCTAGATGTATTTTAGTTCTAGATATACCCATTTTTGTTCATTTTAATGACAAGTTTTTTTAGACGGAGGAAGTATGTTTTAATATCCTCCACAAAAATTTGGGTACACATTTGAATACTCATGAATTGTGGTGGGCCTGCCTCCGGCGTCAGGCCTATCTAAAACATGTATTCTCACCATCTCCACGGATATCTTAAACAATAATAACTACCAGATCAGCTGCTTGATGCTTGATATGATGCGTATCAGTCTTGCAGCCTTTTACCTTTTTGTGGTTAATTATTGTTCTCCTAGTACTTAAAATCAAAGTATCGGCTTATGTGCGTTTTGGATGGTCACCTCAGGTGGCGATAAATCATGCAACTACATCAATCTTATGTTTACCAGATCCCTGTGAAAAAATCGCATGGTACACGCACTGAGCAATTGGGCGGATTAAAAGTTACAAATCTAGTATAGTAAGAAAATAATTGGATATTATCTTATCAATCACCCTGGTGTCTGGAATCTGGACTTATCCTAGCCGACTATGTAGCAGTAATCCGATCTTCACTGCAGGGCAAGGGTTCGGGATACGGTTTCCTCCTCTGTCACTGGCCACTGGTGGCATGTCAAGAGGATATTCAAACCATGAACGTTGAAATATTTTCTCTCCTTAATACAAAGAACATGCAATTCTCTTGGTGTTCTCGAAACATGAACGTTTGAAAAGTCAAAAACGTGTAGTGCATCAACGTGACTCAAAAATGAATAACTCAGGCAAAGTTATTTTTCCGATGTTCTCTTTTCCTCTTTCTGCTGTTTTGCAATGAAAATTTACCATTGTCGACAATTATCGTAAAGAACCGAGCTGTTTACCCCAGATGATTAGTGGAGTTGTTCCCATCATCCGCACAGAACTTTCGTACGTCAGTACTACTATATATACGGGCGATTACTGTATAGCTTTCTATCACACCTATCTAAAACATACCTAAAACATGCATGGATATGGATGTATTGTCACCATCTCTACGGATATCGTAAGGAATAATAGCTACCAGATCAGCTGTTTGCTGCTTGGCGCTTGATATACCTTTGTAGGAATTAGAACTTGTATTCCCACCATCTCCACGGATATCTTACAAATAATAGTAACTACCAGATCATCCGTGGGAACAATAGCTTTTGTTGTTAGTTAGTGTTCTTCTAGTACTTTTACAAATCAAAGTATGGACGGTCGTGCGTTTTGGGTGGTCACCTCAGGTGACTCGGCATCGATCTTATGTTACGAGTTCGCTGTAGAATTTATCCATGGTACGCGCACCGCCCAAGTGGGAGAAAAAAATAGTTACCAGGGTACTAGTAAAGTAACTGGAGTGCATGGTTATCATACATAATGTCGCGACAGATATTTCATAAGATAAAAAGGCGTTAGATTCATATGATCATGGCACCTTTTGTGTTGGAATATAGTACTAGCTAATCTATAGTATCTTGCATCATCCCTTTGGGTTCCGAATAGATATTGTTTCAAACAGAAAAGGTGGGTTCACATATGCGGACAAGAATGCAGGCGAGTCATCTTCTTAACAGTGACTGCTGGCTACTGGAAGACATGCATACATGGCACCTTTGATTGATTTATTTATTTATTTATTACTGCACATGACACCTTTTTTTCAGCAAGTGCACCTTTGGTTATTATCCATAGAAAGATCACAGGATTAATTAAACTCACATGAGGCCATGAAGGCACCAGAAACTTATTTGGCGCCAACTGCGCCACTTAAAGGTGTTTCAACAAACAGCAAACAACACACTGGTAGCTAACTGGGCCGGCCCGTGTAGGTATTTTCTTTCACTGATTTCTCATCTCATGTTCATTTTTTATTCCTTTTTTATTTTTTCGTTTATGGTTGTCAATTTCATTTCCATTTTTATCAATTTTTTGAACTTATCACAATTTTCGTGAAGTTTTTTCAAGTTTGTAGCTTCTTTCAAATTTTTGTGAACTTTCTATTTTAAAATTCACGAATTTTTTCTCAAATCCGTGATTTTTTTTATTTTCGTGAGATTTTTCAGATTATGACCCTTTTTCCAAATATTTTATGAAATTTTTCCAAATTCGTAAAGTTTTTCATTTTTGCGATCTTTTCCAAATTACTAACTTTCTAGGTCTTGAACTTTTTCCAATGTCATGAACTTTTTCCAAATTTTCTGATTTACTTTTAAAAAAATATTTTTTATTTTTGTGAACTTTTTATTTTACAAATCCACAATTTTTTGAACATGTGATTTTTTTTTAATTCCTGATTTTTGCATACTCCCTCCATTCCATAATTTAGTGCATATAGATTTTTGAAGAAGTCAAACTTTACGAACTTTGACCAAATATTGAGAGATAACTATTCATATCTACAATACCAAGTATATACCATATGAAAGTATGTATCATGATGTATATAATGATATATATTTGGTATTCTAGATATAAATAATTTTCTCTACAAAAAGGTATATGGAAGTTGATTTGACCTTATGTATACCTTTTTTAGGCAAATCACAAGCTTTATTCATTTGAAATTACTATTACATCGCTTATGAGGATTGGTACAATTTCGTTTAAAGGCTCCACGAACCAATCATAAGTTAAAGAAAATCTAGCCATTCTAGCAAGCTTGTTAGCAATTTATTTGCTTGTCTATTACAATGCTCAGACCTAGAAATAGGGAAATCACAAAGAAAATGGAAAAAATCATCAAAAAATTGCCACCGCCACACCCTCCGACCGTCCTCCGTCTTTCATGGTATCAATAACCTCTAGGTTGTCTGAGTTGACAATAGGACGATTGCATCTCGCCTTTTGTGCAAGCATAGACCAAATTTGAGAGCCAAAACTTCAGTTGTTAGGACATCCGCACACTAGTCTATCTTCTCATTCTCCCAGGGATAAAATCTTCCTTTGTCATCTCTTAAGACCGCCCCCATCGTATCCCTAAGCAGGTCATGGTCAAAAGAAGCATCAACATTAAGTTAAAAAAACAGGAGAGGGTGTGAGCAGTCCACCCTGTTCATGGAAACCTTTGGAGAGAAAATAGTAACAAAGTTGGCCGTCGGAGAACGGGTCTCGAAAGGAATCTAGTCCGCGTTTTGGTTGACTCCTTGTGAACCAGTTTGCACCTTTCCCACCACCAATACCAAGTTGAGATGACAATCATTTCATGCACATTCTCATTACCCATAAGACATAAGTCGTGTTCTCACAGAAGAAGTAAATATTCGAGCACCGCCTCACTAGCTCAATCAACTTCACAGGCTTTATAAATAATATCATCCATCGCTAGCCTTTTCCAAACCTCCCTTATTCTATTGTAAAGAAATACCATGTAGCGTATGCCAAAAAAAATTAACCTTTGCCGGACAAGATAATTTCCATATCTTACACCAAACATGATTAACGGTGGTTTGTCCCATCCCGTTAGTATGTTGCAGTTTGCTTCCATATTGGTGATCCCATTCCACAAAATAGGCAGACCAAATTAAAAACATACCCTTTTTCGTGTAGCTCCAAGCGAGGAAATCTGGCATATCATGTTGCAAGAGTGGGACTACGAGGATCCGTTGTACATCAATAGGCCACAGAGTTTTTTTAATCAGATCTTGATCCTAGATGTTTGCACCTTAGATAGTAGTTGCCCCCCCTTAGGAGTAATAACTTTCATGTCGGCACAATTTGGAATCTAGGTGTCTTCCCAAATATTGATATTCTAACCATTTGCCACTCGCCAAATATAACCATGTTGAAGATAATTCACGCCCGTCATAATACTTTGCCATGTAAAAGAGGAGCCCTTTTAAAATTCATATTCAGCAAATCGCCATCAGGGTAGTACTTTACCCTCAGAATAGTAGCTCATAAAGTGTCAAAATTCTCAAGAAGGCGCCAAGCTTGTTTAGTCAGCACTGCCAAATTGAAACAATGAATATCATGAAAACTCATCTCTCCTTGATTCTTTGGGACACACATTTTCCACCAAGCTATCCAATGCATCCTCCTTTCGTTATATTTGTCTCCCCAACAGAAATGTGTCATCGCATCAATAATTCATTTGCATTTTTAGGGATTTTAAAGACCGACATTGCATAGGTGGGAATGGCGTGAACAACGGATTTGAGAAGAATCTTCTTACCTCCGACTGATAGTAATTTTTCCTTCGAGCCACTTATTTTCATAATAATATGACCATTCAAGTACTGAATACAATCGGGTTTATCTACACCCACAATGGCAGGCAAGCCTAAATATCTATCGTTGAGGGCCTCGGTCATGATATTCAGAGTAGTACACATTTGTTCTATAATCTCCACACTTGTATTAGGACTAAAAAAGATGCTACATTTGTCAACACTGACCATCTGTTCCGAGGCCGCACAGTACAAACGTAGAACTGATTTCAATATTTTTGCACTGTGCAAATTAGCTTTCATGAGGATTAGTGAGTCATTCGCAAAGAGAAGATTTGTAACACCTTCACTCCCGAAATATTTTTATTTTCCTCCGCATGTGTCAATAGTGAAGGAAATATGCCCTAGAGGCAATAATAAAGTTGTTAATTTATATTTCCTTATTCATGATAAATGTTTATTATTCATGCTAGAATTGTATTGATCGGAAACCCAAATACATGTGTGAATACATAGAAAAACGTTGTTTCCCTAGTGAGCCTCTACTTGACTAGCTCGTTGATCAAAGATGGTTAAGGTTTCCTAACCATAGACATGAGTTGTCATTTGATAACGGGATCACATCATTAGGAGAATGATGTGACGGACAAGACCCATCCGTTAGCTACTTAGCTTAGCATATTGATCGTTGCGTTTTATTGCTATTGCTTTCTTCATGTCAAATACATATTCCTTAGACTATGAGATTATGCAACTCCCAGATACAGGAGGAATACCTTGTGTGCTATCAAACGTCACAACATAACTAGATGATCATAAAGATGCTCTACAGGTATCTCCGAAGGTGTTTGTTGGGTTGGCATAGATCGAGATTAGGATTTGTCACTCCGACTATCGGAGAGGTATCTCTGGGCCTTCTTGATAATGCACATCATAAGAAGCCTTGCAAGCAAAGTGCCTAATGAGTTAGTTGTGGGATGATGTATTACGGAACGAGTAAAGAGACTTGCTGGTAACAATATTGAACTAGGTATGAAGATATCGATGATCGAATCTCGGGCTAGTAACATACCGATGACAAAGGGAATAACGTATGTTGTCATAACGGTTCGACCGATAAAGATCTTCGTAGAATATGTAGGAGCTAATATGAGCATCCAGGTTCCGCTATTGGTTATGGACCAAAGAGGTGTCTCGGTCATGTCTACATAGTTCTTGAACCCGAAGGGTCCGCACGCTTAACGTTAGATTACAATTTTGTATTATATGAGTTATGTGATTTGGTGACCGAATATTGCTCGGAGTCCCTGATGAGATCATGGACGTGACGAGGAGTCTCGAAATGGTTGAGAGGTAAAGACTGATATATAGGATGATAGTATTCGGACACCGGAAGTGTTCCGGATAGTATCAGGTATTTATCGGAGTACCAGGGGGGTTACCGGAACCCCCGGGGGAAAGATATGGGCCATATGGGCCATAGGAGGGGAGCACACCAGCCCACAAGGGGTGCCCCCCCCAGTGAAGGATGTTGAGTGGGGAAGGGAAAGAGGGGGTCCCCCCTTTCCTTCTCTCCCTCCTATTACCTTTCCCCCCCTCCGGAAGTAAGGAAGGAGGGAGGCTGAATTGGGAGAGGACTCCAAGTAGGATTCCACCTACTTGGGGCGCCCCATGGCTGCTCCCCTCCCCTCCCACCTATATATACGCGGGGAGGGGGCGCCTAGAACACACAACGACAATCATTAGCCGTGTGCGGCGCCCCCCTCCACAGTTTACGCCTCCGGTCATATCTTTGTAGTGCTTAGGCGAAGCCCTGCGTGGATCACATCACCATCACCGTCACCACGCTGTCGTGCTGACAGAACTCATCTACTTCCTCGACACCTTGCTGGATCAAGAGGGCGAGGGACGTCATCGCGCTGAACGTGTGCAGAACTCTGAGCTGACCTATGTTCGGTACTTGATCGATCGGAGCTAGAAGAAGTTCAACTACATCAACCGCGTTGTCAAACGTTTCCGCTTTCGGTCTACGAGGGTACGTGGACACACTCTTCCCCCCTCGTTGCTATGCATCTCCTAGATAGATCTTGCGTAAGCGTAGGAAATTTTTGAAATTGCATGTTACGTTTCCCAACAGTGGCTTCCGAGCTAGGTCTATGCATAGATGATATGCATGAGTAGAACACAAAGAGTTGTGGGCGGTGATCATCATACTGCTTACCACCAATGTCTTATTTTGATTCGGCGGTATTGTTGGATGAAGCAGCCCGGACCAACCTTACATGACCACGTTCATGAGACCGGTTCCACCGACTGACATGCAACTAGTTTTGCATAAAACTGGCTGGCGGGTGTCTGTTTCTCCTACTTTAGTTGAATCGAATTTGACTGCGGCCGGTCCTTGTTGAAGGTTAAAACAACAAACTTGATAAATCACCGTTGTGGTTTTGATACGTAGGTAAGAACAGTTCTTGCTAGAAGCCTGTAGCAGCCACGTTAAACTTGCAACAACAAAGTAGAGGACGTCTAACTTGTTTTTGCAAGGCATGTTGTGATGTGATATGGTTAAGACATTATGTGATATACGTTTTTGTACGAGATGATCATGTTTTTTTAAAGTTATCGGCAACCGGCAGGAGCCTTATGGTTGTCTCTTTATTGTATGAAATGAAAACTCCCTGTAATTGCTTTACTTTCTCACTATGTGTTAGCGATAGTTGTAGAAGTAATAGTTGGCGAGACGACCAAGACGCTACGATGGAGATCAAGGTGTCGATCTGGTGACAATAGAGATCATGATGATGCTTTGGAGATCGAGATCAAAAGCACAAGATGATGATGGCCATATCATGTCACATATTTTGATTGCATGTGATGTTTATCTTTTATGCATCTTATTTTGCTTAGTACGGAGGTAGCATTATAAGATGATCCCTTAACTAAGTTTCAAGGTATAAGTGTTCTCCCTGAGTATGCACCATTGCGAAAGTTCGTCGTGTTGAGACACCACGTGATGATCGGGTGTGATAGACTCCACGTTCAAATACAATGGGTGCAAGAAAATTTGCACATGCGGAATACTCAGGTTAAACTTGACGAGCCTGGCATGTATAGACATGGCCTCGGAACACTGGAGACCGAAAGGTCGAACGTGAATCATATAGTAGATATGATCAACATAGAGATGTTCACCATTGATGACTACTCCATCTCACGTGATGATCGGACATTGTTTAGTTAATTTGGATCACGTATCATTTAGATGACTTGAGGGATGTCAATCTAAGTGGGAATTCTTAAGTAATTTGATTAATTGAACTTCATTTATCACGAACTTAGTCCTGATAGTTTTTGCATATCTATGTTGTAGATCAATGGCATGTGCTACCATTCCCTTGAATTTTAATGCGTTCCTAGAGAAAGCTTAGTCGAAAGATGATGGTAGCAACTACTCAGACTGGGTCCGTAACTTGAGGATTATCCTCATTGCTGCACAGAAGAATTATGTCCTTGATGCACCGCTAGGTGAAAGGCCTACTGCAGGAGTAGATGCTGATGTTATGAACGTCTGGCAAGCTCGATCTGTGACTACTCGATAGTTCAGTATGGCATGCTTTACGGCTTAGAGTCGGGACTTTAAAGACGTTTTGAACGTCATGGACCATATGAGATGTTCCAGGAGTTGAAGTTAATATTTCAAGCAAATGCCCGATTTGAGAGATATGAAGTCTCCAACAAGTTCTATAGCTGCAAGATGGAGGAGAACAGTTCTGTCAGTGAACACGTACTCAAAATGTCTAGGTATCATAATCACTTGACTCAGTTGGGAGTTAATCTTCCAGATGATAGTGTTATTGACAGAGTTCTTCAATCACTGCCACCAAGCTACAACGGCTTCGTGATGAACTATAATATGCAAGGGATGGATAAGACAATTCCCAAGCTCTTCGCAATGCTCAAAGCTGCAGAGGTAGAAATCAAGAAGGAGCATCAAGTGTTGATGGTTAACAAGACCACTAGTTTTAAGAAAAAGGGCAAGGGAAGGAAAGGGAACTTCAAGAAGAATGGTAATCAAGTTGCCACTCCCGGGAAGAAGCCCAAAGCTGGAACCAAGCCTGAAACTAAGTGCTTCTACTGCAAAGGGACTGGTCACTAGAAGCGGAACTGCCCCAAGTATTTGGCGGATAAGAAGGATGGCAAAGTGAACAAAGGTATATTTGATATACATGTTATAGACGTGTACCTTACTAATGCTCGTAGTAACGCCTGGGTATTTGGTACTGGTTCGGTTGCTCATATTTGTAACTCGAAACAGGGGCTACGGATTAAACGAAGATTGGCTAAGGACGAGGTGAGGATGCGCGTCGGGAATGGTTCCAAGGTCGATGTGATCACCGTCGGCACGCTACATCTACATCTACCTTCGAGATCAGTTTTAGACCTGAATAATTGTTATTTGGTGCCAGCGTTGAGCATGAACATTATATCTGGATCTTGTTTAGTGCGAGACGGTTATTCATTTAAATCGGAGAATAATGGTTGTTCTATTTATATGAGTAATATCTTTTATGATCATGCACCCTTGAAGAGTGGTCTATTTTTGTTGAATCTCGATTGTGGTGATACACATATTCATAATATTGATGTCAAAAGATGCAAAGTTGATAATGATAGTGCAAACATATTTGTGGCACTGCCGTTTAGGTCATATTGGTGTGAAGAGCATGAAGAAACTCCATGTAGATGGAATTTTGGAATCACTTGATTATGAATCATTTGATACTTGCGAACCATGCCTCATGAGCAAGATGACTAAAACTCCGTTTTCCGAAACAATGGAGCGAGCTAATGGCTTATTGGAAATAATACATACCAATGTATGCGGTCCGATGAGTGTTGAAGCTCGCGGAGGGTATCGTTATTTTCTAACCTTCACTGATGATTTGAGCAGATATAGGTATATCTACTTGATGAAATACAAGTCTGAAACGCTTGAAAAGTTCAAAGAATTTCAGAGTGAAGTGGAGAATCATCGTAACAAAAAAATAAAGTTTCTACGATCTGATCGTGGAGGCGAATATTTGAGTTACGAGTTTGGCCTTCATTTAAAACAATGTGGAATAGTTTCACAACTCACGCCACCTCGAACACCACAGCGTAATGGTGTGTCCGAACATCGTAACCGTACTTTATTAGATATGGTGCGATCTATGATGTCTCTTACCGATTTTCCACTATTGTTTTGGGGTTATGCATTAGATACATGTGCGTTCACGTTAAATAGGGCACCATCTAAATCCGTTGGGACGACACCGTATGAACTGTGGTTTGGCAAAAAACCTAAGTTGTCGTTTCTTAAAGTTTGGGCTTGCGACACTTATGTCAAAAGGCTTCAGCCTGATAAGCTCGAACCCAAATCGAAGAAGTGCGTCTTCATAGGATACCCTAAGGAAACAATTGGGTACACCTTCTACCACAGATCCAAAGGCAAGATCTTTGTTGCCAAGAATGGAAACTTTCTAGAGAAGGAGTTTCTCTCAAAAGAAGTGAGTGGGAGGAAAGTAGAACTTGATGAGGTACTTGTACCTTCTCTCGAATAGGAAGGTAGCTCATCATAGAAAACCGTTCCCGTGATGCCTACACCAACTAGAGAGGAAGCTAATGATAATGATCATGAAACTTCAGATCAAGTTACTACGGAACCTCGTAGGTCAACCAGAGCACTATCCACACCAGAGTGGTACAGTAATCCTGTTCTGGAAGTCATGTTACTAGACCAAGACGAACCTACGAACTATGAAGAATCTATGATGAGCCCAGATTCCGATAAATGGCTTGAGGCCATGAAATCTGAGATAGGATCCATGTATAAGAACAAAGTATGGACTTTAGTTGACTTGCCCGATGATCGCGAGCCATAGAGAATAAATGGATCTTCGAGAAGAAGAATGACGCTGATGGTAATGTTACTGTCTACAAAGCTGGACTTGTCGCAAAAGGTTTTCTACAAGTTCAAGGAGTTGACTACAATAAGACTTTCTCACCCGTAGCGATGCTTAAGTCTGTCCGAATCTTGTTAGCAATTGCCGCATTTTATGATTATGAAATCTGGCAAATGGACGTCAAAACTGCATTCCTTAATGGATTTCTTAAAGAAGAGTTGTATATGATGCAACCAGAAGGTTTTGTTGATCCTAAAGGTGCTAACAAAGTGTGCAAGCTCCAGCGATCCATCTATGGATTGGTGCAAGCATCTCGGAGTTGGAATATACACTTTGATGAGGTGATCAAAGCATATGGTTTTATACAGACTTTTGGAGAAGCATGTACTTACAAGAAAGTGAGTGGGACCTGTAGCATTTCTAATATTATATGTGGATGACATATTGTTGATTGGAAATGATGTAGAATTTCTGGATAACATAAAAGGATACTTGAATAAAAGTTTTTCAATGAAAGACCTCGGTGAAACTGCTTATATATTGGGCATCAAGATCTATAGAGATAGATCAAGACGCTTAATAGGACTTTCACAAAGCACATACCTTGATAAAATTTTGAAGAAGTTCAAAATAGATCAGTCAAAGAAAGGGTTCTTGCCTATGTTACAAGGTTTGAAGTTGAGTCAGACTCAATGCCCGACCACTGTAGAAGATAGAGAGAAAATGAAAGTCATTCCCTATGCCTCGGCCATAGGTTCTGTCATGTATGCTATGCTGTGTACCAGACCTGATGTGTGCCTTGCTATAAGTTTAGCAGGGAGATACCAAAGTAATCCAGGACTGGATCACTGGACAGCGATCAAGAACATCCTGAAGTACCTGAAAAGGACTAAGAATATGTTTCTTGTTTATGGACAAATAGCTCATCATAAATGGTTACATCGATGCTAGTTTTGACACTGATCCGAATGACTCTAAGTGACAAACTGGATACGTATTTATATCGAATGGTGGAGCTGTCAGTTGGTGCAGTCCCAAGCAGAGCGTCGTGGCGGGATCTACGTGTGAAGCGGAGTACATAGCTACTTCAGAAGTAGCAAATGAAGTAGTCTGGATGAAGGAGTTCATATTCGATCTAGGTGTAATACCTAGTGCATCGGGTCCAATGAAAATCTTTTGTGACAATACTGGAGCAATTATCTTGGCGAAGGAATCCAGATTTCACAAAAGAACCAAACACATCAAAAGACGCTTCAACTCCATCCATGATCAAGTCAAGGAGGGAGACATAGAGATTTGCAAAATACATATGGATCTGAATGTGGTATACCCATTGACTAAGCCTCTTCCACGAGCAAAACATGATCAACACCAAGACTCCATGGGTGTTAGAATCACTACAATGTAATCAAGATTATTGACTCTAGTGCAAGTGGGAGACTAAAGGAAATATGCCCTAGAGGCAATAATAAAGTTGTTATTTTATATTTCCTAATTCATGATAAATGTTTATTATTCATGCTAGAATTTTATTGATCGGAAACCCAAATACATGTGTGAATACATAGACAAACACCGTGTCCCTAGTGAGCCTCTACTTGACTAGCTCGTTGATCAAAGATGGTTAAGGTTTGCTAACCGTAGACATGAGTTGTCATTTGATAACGGGATCACATCATTAGGAGAATGATGTGATGGACAAGACCCATCCGTTAGCTTAGCATATTGATCGTTCAGTTTTATTGCTATTGCATTCTTCATGTCAAATACATATTCCTTCGACTATGAGATTATGCAACTCCCGGATAACAGAGGAATACCTTGTGTGCTATCAAACGTCACAACATAACTAGGTGATCATAAAGATGGTCTACAGGTATCTCCGTAGGTGTTTGTTGGGTTGGCATAGATCGAGATTAGGATTTGTCACTCCGAGTATCGAAGAGGTATCTCTGAGCCCTCTCTCGGTAATGCACATCATAAGAAGCCTTGCAAGCAAAGTGACTAATGAGTTAGTTGCGGGATGATGTATTATGGAATGAGTAAAGAGACTCGCCGGTAATGATATTGAACTAGGTATGAAGATACCGACGATCGAATCTCGGGCAAGTAACATACCGATGACAAAGGGAATAGCGTATGTTGTCATAATGATTCGACCGATAAAGATCATCATAGAATATGTAGGAGCCAATACGAGCATCTAGGTTCCGCTATTGGTTATTGACCAAAGAGGTGTCTCGATCATGTCTACATAGTTCTCGAACCCGAAGGGTCCGCACGCTTAACGTTCGATGACGATTTTGTATTATATGAGTTATGTGATTTTGTGGCCGAATGTTGTTCGGAGTCCCGGATGAGATCACGGACATGACGAGGAGTCTCGAAATGGTCGGAAGGTAAAGATTGAGATATATAGTATGATATTATTAAAACACCGGAAGTGTTCCGGATAGTATCGGGTATTTATCGGAGTACCGGGGGGTTACGAGAACCCCCCGGTGGACAGATATGGGCCATATGAGCCATAGGAGGGGAGCACACTAGTCCACAAGGGGTGGCACCCCCCACCCATGGAAGGAGGCCGAGTGGGGAAGGGAAAGAGGGGGTTCGGCCCCCCTTTCCTTCTCTCCATCCTATTACCTCCCCCCCCCTCCGGAAATAAGGAAGGGGGGAGGCCGAATTGGCAGAGGACCCCAAGTAGGATTCCTCCTACATAGGGTGCCCCATGGCTGCTCCCCTCCCCCTCCCACCTATATATACGTGGGGAGGGGGCGCCTAGAACACACAACAACAATTGTTAGCCGTGTGCAGCGCCCCCTCCACAGTTTACGCCTCCGGTCATATCTTCGTAGTGCTTAGGTGAAGCGCTGCGTGGATCACATCACCGTCACCATGCCGTCGTGCTGACGGAACTCTTCAAATTCCTTGACACCTTGTTGGATCAAGAGGGCGAGGGACGTCATCGCGCTGAACGTGTGCAGAACTCGGAGGTGTCGTACGTTCGGTACCTGATCGGTCGGAGCTAGAAGAAGTTCAACTACATCAACGGCATTGTCAAATGCTTCCGCATTCGGTCTATGAGGGTACCTGGACACACTCTTCCCCCCTCGTTGCTATGCATCTCCTAGATAGATCTTGCGTGAGCGTAGGAATTTTTTTGAAATTGCATGCTACGTTTCCCAACAAATAGAGCCATCAGGATCTTCATGTAAGACAAGAAAAAGGTAAGCAGATAATGGATCTCCCTGCAATAACCCCCTAGTAGGCTTAAAACTCTCAGTTTTGTCCACGTTAAACCGGATTCAATATTCAACAGTGGAAATTCATTGCATAATAAAATTTACCTAGTTCTCACGGAAACATAATTTCGTTTAGGAAAGGTCACTCAACCCAGTCATAAGCATTGTGCATATTGAGTTTTATAGCACACATGCCCTCTTTGCCTTCTTTCATTTTCTTGATTGTATGGAAGCACTCATACGCCACTAAAACACTATATGTAATAATCTACCATGCACAAAAGCACTCTGGGTCGAACGAATAATATAAGGTAGGAAGATCTTCAAACGAGAGGTCGCTATTTTGCAATTACTTTATACATCACATTGCACAAGCTGATCGGCCTAAATTAGGTTACCTTTTCGGAGAGTTAAACTTTAGGATCATCACAACCACATTGTCATGCTAGCCATACAATATTGTACAAGTGTTAACCGCTTGTAAAAATTCCTCAATTAGATCGTCCTCTAGCATGGGACAAAATCTTTTAAAGAAGATAGCGTGAAGGCCATCTGGTCCTGGTCTTTTAAATCCCCAATATCGAACAAAGCCTCACGAATATCTTCAACAGTATAAGGAGCAAGAAGGGCATTATTCATCTCAGTAGACATTCTCCTCTGAACAAGTGATAAAACCTCCTGGTTAGGTTGCGATATTTCTGAGGTGAAAAGCTTAGAAAATATTATGTGATGTGATCCTTCAATTATGTATCTTGCCAAGAAATTTCTTCATTTTGTTTCTTTTTTCCTGGCCGTTGCTGCATTATGGAAAAAAAATACGATCCTTGTGCATCAGCCAATTTGCTCGACCTCTTTGTAGCCAAAAAATTTCTTCTTGATCCAAAAGATTCTCAATGAGCACAATAATTTCCTTCTACCGAGAGCGGCCTTTTGTATACTAATCTCCCTTACTCCCCAAGAACACGTAAAATTTAAATCTCCCTTATTCTCTAAGAAGCATATTTCCCGTATTTTATATTTCGGTAGGAGTAATTATTTCCTGGAACCCCCCAAAAGCACCACCTAATCCATAAAGAGAAGAGAACCAAACATTCATAGGTGGTGTTCGGAAACACCTTAGAAAAAACAACTAAAGCCGCAAGTGGAATACTATTCCATGTTGTCTGCTAGTCTCATTGACATTAGTCAGTAAGATGTCTTGGAAGGCCAGGTGTGCATGTGCCATGGAATATGCCTATTATGCTCTTTCCACACATTCCATATAACATAGAGCAGATGAGCACTTCAAAATCTATGTTCAGTCTCTTTGGGATATTCTTGTGCGCTTCGAGTTTTTAGGGTCCTGGGCTAGAGAAAATCTTTGGTCGTACAAACAGAGAAAAAATGTGCCCCTTACCATCTAACTAGCAAATCTGGACACAAGAACGGACGAAGAAGGCGGTCACTTGGGTATCACCTTGTCGGAGTAATGGGCCACGGGTAGCCTAACCCGAGTCCCTGAACCTTTCAAGACATCGGGGCTGGCTGCGCCTGATACGTCTCCAGCGTATCTATAATTTATGAAGTATGCATGCTATTATATTATCCATCTAGGATGTTTTATATGCATTTATATGATATTTTATATGATTTTTGGGACTAACTTATTAACCTAGAGCCCGGTGCCAGTTTCTGTTTTTTCCTGGTGTTTGAGTTTTACAGAAAAGGGATACCAAACGGAATCCAATTGACGTGCCAATTTTTGATGGTTTTTTCTGGACCAAAAGAAGCCCCCCGAGTAAAAGAGTTGGGACAGGGAGAGTCCCGGGCTGCCCACGAGGTGGGGCGCCCCGGGCGTGGGCGCCTGCCTCATGGACAACCCGGAGACCCCCCTGACGTGAGACCTATGCCAAAAAATCCTATAAATACTGAAACCTCCAGAAAAGAGAATAGATCGGGAGTTCCGCCGCCGCAAGCCTCTGTAGCCACGAAAAACCAATCGGGACCCTGTTCCGGCACCCTGCCGGAGGGGGAATCCTTCACCGGTGGCCACCTTCATCACCCCGGCGATCTCCATGACGAGGAGGGAGTAGTTCACCCTCGGGGCTGAGGGTATGTACCAGTAGCTATGTTTTTTATCTTTCTCTCTCGTGTTCTTGATTCGGCACGATCTTGATGTATCGCGAGCTTTGCTATTATAGTTGGATCTTATGATGTTTCTCCCCCTCTACTCTCTTGTAATGGATTGAGTTTTCCTTTGAAGTTATCTTATCGGATTGAGTCTTTAAGGATTTGAGAACACTTGATGTATGTCTTGCATGTGCTTATCTGTGGTGACAATGGGATATTCACGTGATCTACTTGATGTATGTTTTGGTGATCAACTTGCGGGTTCGATGACCTTGTGAACTTATGCATAGGGGTTGGCACACGTTTCGTCTTGACTCTCGGTAGAAACTTTGGGGCACTCTTTGAAGTTCTTTGTGTTGGTTGAATAGATGAATCTGAGATTGTGTGATGCATATCGTATAATCATACCCATGGATACTTGAGGTGACATTGGAGTATCTAGGTGACATTAGGGTTTTGGTTGATATGTGTCTTAAGGTGTTATTCTAGTACGAACTCTTGAATAGATCGATCCAAAAGAAAAACTTTGAGGTGGTTTCGTACCCTACCATAATCTCTTTGTTTGTTCTCTGCTATTAGTGACTTTGGAGTGACTCTTTGTTGCATGTTGAGGGATAGTTTGTCACGACCAGTTTTCAATAAAAATATTTATTGAACAACCGACCTATGAAGACCAATATGAGGAAAATCCTTCATACCGGTAGACAAAACTTTGATACAATAAGCCAATAGCATTACAATATTACAGGGGTCGGACTGAAAATGCCCAACCAATTATTACAAACACGCCGATAATAATACATAATGGCGGATATGACTCAAAGGTGTGGTGTGGAAATACTACTGACTCGAGATATGAGTGGTTGGTGGAATAACACAGCAGGGTGGCTAATAAGTCTCTTGCCTTTGGCGGCTCATCGGCCGAGGTGAGGCTCGATGAATTTATTTGGGTAGCGGAAGCGGATATATCACAATGACTAATCCAGGGGTCACACGAGATCGACCGGGATTCCTCTAGGCGTCGGACTCGCTATCAAATTCTTCATCCATGAGATCGCCTTTCACAAGATTCCGCCAAATCAACAAGCCGGTGAGTACTTTGAAAGTACTACGCAAGACAGTTCGGACAAAAGATATAACAAATGAATGCATGAATGAGTCATGATTAATTTTAACAATGCTCAAATAAACCAGTATAGCAAAAATAAAATAAGAAGGGAATCGGCGGTAGTCCGCTCGAAAACCCAAAGAAGGATAAACTCAAAACCGATCGAATTAATGCGAAGTGACGCCTCGAAGGGTGAAAATAAGTAAAACATCCCACAATCGGGCGTCTGGGCGACACCTCATAAAGGGCTTATATTGAAATAAAAATACATGCGTGCCGCAGTCGGACGTCGGAGCAATAAACCAGTATAGCAAAAATAAAATAAGAAGGGAATCGGCGGTAGTCCGCTCGAAAACCCAAAGAAGGATAAACTCAAAACCGATCGAGTGTCTGAAGTGACGCCTCGAAGGGTGAAAATAAGTAAAACATCCCACAATCGGGCGTCTGGGCGACACCTCATAAAGGGCTTATATTGAAATAAAAATACATGCGTGCCGCAGTCGGACGTCGGAGCGACATCACAGAAAGGGCTTATAATAAAAATAAATAACAACAATGCATGATCGGACGTCCCGGCGACATCGCAGAAAAGGGCTTATAGTGAAAATAAATAACAACAATGCCGCGATCGGACGTCTGAGCGACATCGCAGAAAGGGCTTATAATGAAAATGAATAATAACAATGCCGCAGTCGGACGTCTGAGCGACATCGCAGAAAGGGCTTATAGTGAAAATAAATAACAACAATGCCGCAGTCGGACGTCTGAGCAACATCGCAGTAAGGGCTTATAATGAAAATGAATAATAACAATGCCGCAGTCGGACGTCTGAGCGACATCGCAGAAAGGGCTTATAATTCATTATTCATAACTGACAAGATATAGTGCTCACGGAAAATATTCATCACAAGACGATAAGCGGGTTAGTCCGTTCACTGGAAAGTAAACATTTAATACTCAAATGGTTCTCGGGAGTTTACATCGAGGCCGACACTTGACAAGATGAGACGATCACGGTACTTGGACATGAATAAGATGAATTCAAGAATTTTGACTCTGCAGAGTTTGTACCAAAATTTCCACAGCCAACGGATTTCCGTAGTCACAAAGGACTAGTTCCGTTTACGGTATTTCAGAGGAAACACAACTAGCTAGTACACACCCATCATACCTCACGTTGCCAGGAATCACCCTAGACAGCGTTTAAGAAAAACTTTGAGACAGGGAGATCACAATCTCGAATATCATGGGATCAAATTTATATCGCAGCGCTCTAAGGGTGCCCCCCTCTCGGTCCCAACCGGAAACACCCATGCCCCCTGACCGGATGAAAGGCTTTAATCCAGGGCCATGGAACCTTCATCCCGGCCTCTCGATTTGGTGTGTACCAGGGAGTGGTTTGCAACCTACTAGGCCGTATCCCTTGCGGGAAACAGGTGGTAGTACGGAAAGGAAGACGGACGGGAAACTGACCGATTTATGTTGACACTGGGTCAACGATATGGCATAAACCTGGCATGCTACAACACTGCCATCTTACCCATACTCATGCCAACTCATGGCCATGCAACAAGTTTCCAGCAACTCACGGATTTACCGAGCTCATTTGCCTCAATGCTCACGAGATAAACTATCATCGAAAATGCTCATGAACGTGCCATGATACAAAAAATAATGCAAACCTGCCTAGACACTCATCATATCAAAAGTTCAAACTTTGCTTGCCTGGTTCGGAGTAGTCGGGGTCTAGCTCGGCGAAGTTCACGGTTCCGTCACCTCCTTCGGTATCTACGGTACACAAAATACACGCGCTAACGTAAATACCGTGAGGTGCACAAAAATTACTCCAAATATTTTTCAAATAAATCTGATAACAAACTAGACAAAATTTTAAAGAGAACAGAAAAAGAATCAATCAAAAATTCCTTTCTGTTAAAAAGTTATAAGGGTTTTAGCCCAAGGACTCATATGTAATGAAACAGAAAACTTCTAGGGTTCTGCGGAAAAGTCCAGATAACGTTTCGTTTAAAAGAAATGACTGAGAGGCTGACAGGCGGGCTCCACCTGTCGGGCTTAAAAATTTAAAAGAGGGAAACAGGGCGCGACGGCGCCCGAGAGGTGCGGTGGTCGCCGGCGGCGATCCACGGCGAGGCAGAGTGATCGGACGGTACCTTCGTGATCAGCACGTCCTTCCGTGTCTGTGGGAGGTGGCAGAGGTCGTCGACGAGCACCACGTCGACGGCGGCCCTTGCTCCGGCGGACGGCGGTTCGGACGGTCGTGGATCTCGCCGGAGAGAGCTGCGGGGCCAAAATTGATGTGGGGGTTATGCTACTAGAGGTGGTACGAGGCTACGGGCGAAAGTAGGGCGGCAGAGGAGTTCTCGCCGGAGAGAATGATGCCGGAACCCGAGGCGGACGGAGGTGGCCGGAGTCGAGGAAGAAAGGCACCCCCGAGGCCCCTCCAGTGGCTAGGCGGGGTCTGGTGAGGTGGTGGAGTCGTGCGGGGGCGAGAGCAGGCTCGGGGGTGCTATATATAGCCGGCCCGAGTCGGTTGCCGTGAACGAATAAGTCCGGCGAGTTGATTATGGCGGCGTTGTGGCTGGACGGTCGGCTTAGGAGCTTGAGCATCGCCTAGGTGGAGTAGTGGTGCCATTTTAGGGTCCAGCTCAGCATGGGAGGGAGGTTTACAGCTTGCCCTCGACGGAACAGCCGCACGGCCCGTCGGCGGCAGAGAGCGCGCTCTGCGCGTGCCAAGCCACGGCGATGGTGCCGCATGCGTCTTGGCAAGGAGGTGGCCAGCGGAGCCACCAGACGCTTGGCGGCGCCGAACGGCGTTGCGCGATTTTGCCCCCTGTCGCCGTTCACGGTGGTGCAGCCGCGCAAAAGGCACGCCGCGGCGAGCGAGTGCCACCGACGCCGGGAAGGCACCAAGCGCGTGTGTGGAGCTCCGGACAAGCAGGCCAGGCTGCGAGCATCGAGCCAAACGCACTGTGGACTCGTGACTGAAGTTACTGACGGAGATCGACACTGAACTTCTGAATTTACTGAATATGAACAAAACAGTGCATGCCAGGTGTTCGACAAAATGATTCTGGTATCCAGGGATTTTTCCTTGAGCTGATTTTTGGTGGAGTGGTCTCTCATTGCAACTAGAGGTTGCCTGAATTTTTGTTGGAATTTTTGGAGAAGTGTAGATATGAATTTCACCAAATTTGGCAAATCTGGTCCAAACTTGCAGTGAGTGAAATTTGAAATATTTGAAATGAAGAAGAGTGGATCAAGATGGTTCTGGGTTGAGGATACCAAGGACTATCCAGGGGTGTGGAGTTGAGGTCAAAATTCAAAAGCATTAGGGTACTTGCTTTGCAAATCACCTAGGCTCAAAAGAAAAGACAGAATTATTTTGGGAGGAGAAATAATTGGAATAAAATCCAAAAATGGATTTTATTAGTTTGGACAGAATGTTTGAGTTGTACCAAAGTGGAAGGAGAGATTTTTGGGAAGGTTTTACCATGTGGTGCATGGAAGAATCATGAATGGTTTCAAATATGGGAGAGGATGAAAAACTCCTAGGGTTTCCTTTTGAAAGAAAATAAACTCCAAAGATTTTTCTTGAAGTTTTGAGAAGAGGGCTAATAGAAGAAAATTTAAAACCAAACACTAGAGTTGAAGGAGATGCAAAAAAATAAAATATTTGCTAAAGGGAAAAAGCTTTGAGAGAGATTTTTGGAAGGGTTTTGGAGACCTCCTTCAAATCCAACAAAATTTTGAAGAAAACCAAAGGAAAAATTTTGGAGTGTCACATAGTTATATGAAATCTTGAAGGTATATCTTTAGATCTTGCAATCGAATCTTTTTGTTTCTTGTTTTATCACTAGTTTCGTCTATAAAAGAAAACTACAAAAAATGGAATTGAGTTTGCCTCATACGCTTCATCTTTTTAATATCTTTTGTAAGTATGATGAAAAGGAAAATTGTGCTCAAGTGCTAGAATAAAAAGTCTATAAAATGTTTGGCACTAAATCTTTGAATGATGAGCATGATTGCAATGTTGTTAGTATGAACTCTTTGAATATCCATAGTACTAATGATGATTGCACTAGTTATGATGAAAATGTCTCCTATAAACATGTTAGTTTTTGTGGAGTGCATTGGGTTTGCAAGTACACACCAAATAGGGAAGATAGATATTGCAAGAGGCATAAGCATTTAGAAACTAAATGGTTGCAAGAAAGGCTAAATGTTAGTGCTGAAAATTTAAAATTTGTTAGCCGTACTTGTGAACTTTGCAATGAACACGGTCATTTAAATATCAAATGCAAATTGTTTCATGATCGAATCGTGCCCAAAAATTGTGATGACTTGATTTCCCTTGCACATCATAATGAACTTAGTTTGCTTTTGGGTTATGAAGAAATGAAACGTCAAACTAAGATCATTCCAGAATATATCCTTGAGAAATTCCTCGATATTGATCTAGAAGAAATTTATATGTATTGTGCGGTGAATTGCATTGAAAATCCTTATATTGCCAATTACATAAAGCAAAGAAAAAAATATAGGCTGAAGAGAATACTAATGAAAGGGAAGAGACTTCCCAATATTCTCCTATTATTTCTTATGATGAATCAGGTAACGAGGAGGAGTCTTCTATTCAACCAATCTCATTAATAAGGAGCTCCAAAAAGAGGATTGAACCCACACATGATGTGAAGAAGAAAAATAGAAGACGGAGAAGCAAAGGTAGAAAGGTATCTCTCCCAAATGATGTTGCTCCTATTACTCATTGTGATGATGATAATTGCTATACTATTGGTGCTATCCATACTATTAATGATGAGAGTGATTATGCTTATGATATGAAAAGACCCAAGCTTGGGGATGCTATGTTTGATGAGGATGATGTTTTTGAGAATATATTTGCTGCAATTAATGTTTGTCCCAAGCTTGGGATGCTATGTTTAACGAAGATGATATTTTTAGCCTCCCAAGTTTTGATATGCAAATTTATTATGATGATAGCATGCCTCCTATTTATGATGATTATTGTGATGACACTTATGCTATAAAAAGTAGGGATGATTGTATTAAAACTTGTCATGATTATGATTACCCTTTTTCTGAATATTACTCTTTTAATGTGGAAACAATTTATAGTATTCGAGTCTCTTATAATATTCCCACTATTCTGAATGAGAAGAATTTTGCTTATGTGGAGAGTAGTAAAAATTCTATACTTGTAGATCATGAAAACAATGCTTTAGGTGCTGGTTATATTGTTGAATTCATTCATGATGCTACTGAAAATTATTATGGGGGAGGAACATATGCTTGTAGGAATTGCAATAATATCAAGTTTCCTCTCTATGTGCTTAAAGTTTTGAAGTTATGATTGTTTTGCCTTCCTATGCAAGTTGACTATTGTTCCCATAAGTTGTTTGCTCACAAAATCCCTATGCATAGGAATTGGGTTAGACTTAAATGTGCTAGTCATATTCTTCATGATGCTCTCTTTATGTTTCAATTCTTATGTCTTATGTGAGCATCATTGAAATCATCATGCCTAGCTAGGGGCGTTAAACGATAGCGCTTGTTGGGAGGCAACCCAATTTTATTTTTGTTTCTTGATTTTTGGTTCTGTTTAGTAATAAATAAATCATCTAGCCTCTGGTTAGATGTGGTTTTATGTTTAATTTAGTGTTTGTGCCAAGTAAGACCTATAGGATCTTCTTGGATGATAATTATTTGATCTTGCTGAAAATTCCAGAAACTTTCTGTTCACGAAATCAATTGTTTAAAATCACCAGAACGTGATAAAATAATGATTCCAATTGCAGAAGATCAATAATCAAATTATATAGGTCATCCTATTTTGGTAGATTTTTCTGAGTTCCAGAAGTTTGTGTTAGTTACAGATTACTACAGACTGTTCTGTTTTTGACAGATTCTGTTTTTCGTGTGTTGTTTGCTTATTTTGATGACTCTATGGCTAGTAAAATAGTTTATAAACCATAGAGAAGTTGGAATACATTATGTTTAACACCAATATAAATAAAGAATGAGTTCATTACAGCACCTTAAAGTGGTGTTTTGTTTTCTTTCGCTAACGGAGCTTATGAGTTTTCTGTTGAGTTTTGTGTTCTGAAGTTTTCAAGTTTTGGGTAAAGATTCGATGGAATATGGAATAAGGAGTGGAAAGAGCCTAAGCTTGGGGATTCCCAAGGCACCACGAGGTAATTCAAGGACAACCAAGAGCCTAAGCTTGGGGATGCCCCGGATGGCATCCCCTCTTTCATCTTCGTTCATCGGTAACTTTACTTGGAGCTATATTTCTATTCACCACATGATATGTGTTTTGCTTGGAGCGTCAATTTATTTTGTTAGGATTTTCTTGCTTCTATTTAGAACAATGTTTTGCATCTTTTATTTCAATAAAAGTGGCATTGATAGCCTTTACTATGCCTATTTTACAAGTCTACATGTTGCTGTTTGAAAAACAGAAAGTTTACTGCTGTTGCAAAAATTCCCTAGAAAAGTAAGAATGTGATAAAATGTTGAAACCTTTTGCATAATAAGCTCTGATAAATTTAATACAGTGGTAATTTTGTTTCATAATTTTTGGAGTTAGGGAAGTATGATGAATCTTACATTCTTTACAGACTGTACTGTTTTGGCAGATTGCTGTTATGTTTGCATTGTTTGCATATGTTTGCTTGTTTAATGATTCTATTTGAGGATAGGAGTATTGAATATGCAGAGACATTTAGTATGCAATGTTGAATAATATTTTTTGTGATTTGCTACAGTAGAGAATGATAAGGTTTTTGCATTGGTTTATACTAACTTATCTCACGAGTTCTTGTTGAGTTTGATGTGGATGAAGCTTTCGAGATTTAGGAAACCACGATATAAAAGGAATTAAGGAGACGCAAAAGTTCAAGCTTGGGGATGCCCAAGGCACCACCAAGATAATATTTCAAGAAGTCTCAAGCATCTAAGCTTGAGGATGCCCCGGTAGGCATCCCACCTTTCTTCTTCAACAATTATCGGTTAGTATCGGTTGAGCCTAAGTGTTTGCTTCTTCACATGATAAGTGCCATCCTTGAAATGTCGTCTTATTTTGTTTTGCTCTCCGTTTGAATAAAATACCAAGATCTGAAATTCTTAAATGAGAGAGAGTCTTCACAAAGCTACATAATTATTTAACTACTCATTGATCTTCACTCATATCTTTTTGGAGTAGTTTGTCATTTACTCGTGTGCTTTATATCCTATGAGTAAATGGTTGAATGATTTGAATGTCATAAATCTGAAATTTTACATGTTTCATATGCTTATCCCATGGGCAGTAATGACTTTACATATAAGAAGTAGAGGTGGTAAATTTTTTGAAGGTTAGGAAACATTGTATTGGTCACTTGAACAATTCATGACAGAATATTGAAGGAAGAGAGATTTCACATATAATTATACTATCTTGGACATCTTCTATGATTGTGAGCCCCATTAATTATTTTCAAACATGAGAAAATTAGTTGAAGTTGGGCAAGGAAGACAATATAATAAGTTATGCTTGGGTATATTTGTATAGAAGTTATATTGTTATGGATCCTCTAACATGTGGTGCTTGCTATTTAGAATCCTTTGCTGGCCAAAATATCTGTACTAAGCGGGAATATTGCTTGTGCATCCAAAATCCTTGAACCAAGTTCCTTCCATGAGTGTCCACCATATCTACCTATATGCGGTATTTACCTGCCGTTCCAAGTAAATTTGCATGTGCCAAACTCTAAACCTTCAAATAATAATCTGTTTTGTATGCCTGAATCGCTCATGTAGCGACTAGGGGTTAGCAGTATCTTCCATGCTAGGTGGGTTATTCTCACGATGAGTGGACTCCGCTCATCATTCACGAGAAAATGGCTGGTAACTGGGATGCCCAGTCCCATGATCAAAAGATCGAAATCAAATCAAAAATAATTGCAAACAAAACTCCTCCAGGATCGATGTTAGTTGGAGGCACCCGTTGTTTCGGGCAAGCCATGGATTGATGATTGTTGGTGGAGGGGGAGTAAAAATCTTTACCTTTCTGTTTGGGAACCGCCTATAATGTATGTAGTATGGAAGATATTGGGAACTCCTGGTCGTTGTGTTGACAATGAAAGCATACCTCTCAAAATTATTTTCATCTCTGTTTTTGCTTCGAGCTCTGGCACCTCTGCAAATCCCTGCTTCCCTCTGCGAAGGGCCTATCTTTTACTTTTATGCAAGAGTCAGTAGTATTCCTTATCATTCCAACCTACTCTTTAGTTGGCAAGCATCATATGATGGAAAGATCTAAGCATATATGGCCATTCAAATATATTTGATCATGAATTATTACTATTGACATTACCACTGAGGTAAAAGGTTGGGAGGCGAAATATTAAGCCCCTATCTTTCTCTGTGTTCGATGAATACTATTTGTTCTAAAAATATGCTTTGAGTGGTAGCAATCATGGAAGACTAAATGATAGTTGAGTATGTGGGATTTGCTAAATCAAAGCTCTGACATAGACTCTTCCTAAAAATAAGATGAATTGTAATGGTTTGATGACTAATAACGTGGTTTGTTAGTTTTCAAGAAAGTTTATGATCTATACTTTAACATGTGAATAGTTTGTTACTTGATCATGCAAGGTTTTATGATATGAGCTACTGTTATGACATATAATGATGCTAGAAAAGGTGACTGAAATTATCATTGATCAAACTTATGCACCTGCTAGCATTCACACTTCATAAATTCTTTCTTTTATCATTTACCTACTCGAGGACGAGCAGGAATTAAGCTTGGGGATGCTGATACGTCTCCAACGTATCTTTAATTTATGAAGTATTCATGCTATTTATATTATCCATCTTGGATGTTTATGGGCCTTATTAAACACTTTTATATTACTTTTGGGACTAACATATTAGCCCAGAGCCTAGTGTCAGTTCCTGTTTTTCCCTTGTTTCAGTGTTTCAAAGAAAAGGGATATCAAACGGAGTCCAAACGGAATGAAAATTTCGAGAAAGTTATTTTTGGAAGGAAAGCAATCTGGGAGACTTGGAGTGCATGTCAGGGGATCAACGAGGAAGGCACAAGGCAGGGGGGCGCGCCCACCCCCCTGGGCGCGCCCTCCACCCTCGTAGGCCCCTCGTGGCTCCCCTGACATATTTCTTCCTCCTATATATACCAATATACCCTAAAACTATCGGGGAACAGAATAGATCGGGAGTTCCACCGCCGCAAGCCTCTGTAGCCACGAAAAACCAATCGGGACCCTGTTCGGCACCCTGCCGGAGGGGGGATCCCTCACCGGTGGCCATCTTCATCATCCCGGTGCTCTCCATGATGAGGAGGGAGTAATTCACCCACGGGGCTGAGGGTATGTATCAGTAGCTATGTGTTTGATCTCTCTATCTCTCATGTTCTTGAGGTGATACGATCTTGATGTATCGCGAGCTTTGCTATTGTAGTTGGATCTTATGATGTTTCTCCCCCTCTACTCTCTTGTAATGGATTGAGTTTTCCCTTTGAAGTTATCTTATCGGATTGAGTCTTTAAGGATTAGAGAACACTTGATGTATGTCTTGCGTGGGATACCCGTGGTGACAATGGGGTATTCTATTGATCCACTTGATGTATGTTTTGGTGATCAACTTGCGGGTTCCACCCATGAACCTATGCATAGGGGTTGGCACACGTTTTCGTCTTGACTCTCCGGTAGAAACTTTGGGGCACTCTTTGAGATTCTATGTGTTGGTTGAATAGATGAATATGAGATTGTGTGATGCATATCGTATAATCATTCCCACGGATACTTGAGGTGACATTGGAGTATCTAGGTGACATTAGGGTTTTGGTTGATGTGTGTATTAAGGTTTTATTTTACTACGAACTCTAGGGATGTTTGTGACACTTATAGGAATAGCCCAATGGATTGATCGGAAAGAATTACTTTGAGGTGGTTTCGTACCCTACCATAATCTCTTCGTTTGTTCTCCGCTATTAGTGACTTTGGAGTGACTCTTTGTTGCATGTTGAGGGATAGTTATATGATCCAATTATGTTATTATTGTTGAGAGAACTTGCACTAGTGAAAGTATGAACCCTAGGCCTTGTTTCCTAGCATTGCAATACCGTTTACGCTCACTTTTATCATTAGTTACCTTGCTGTTTTCATATTTTCAGATTACAAAAACCTATATCTACCATCCATATTGCACTTGTATCACCATCTCTTCGCCGAACTAGTGCACCTATACAATTTACCATTGTATTGGGTGTGTTGGGGACACAAGAGACTCTTTGTTATTTGGTTGCAGGGTTGCTTGAGAGAGACCATCTTCATCCCACACTTTCCACTGATTGATAAACCTTAGGTCATCCACTTGAGGAAATTTGCTACTATCCTACAAACCTCTGCACTTGGAGGCCCAACAACGTCTACAAGACGAAGGTTGTGTAGTAGACATCAAGCAGTTTGGCGCCATTGCCGGGAGGCTAGGTGGCGGCACTCACACCCGTCAACTAAGCTAGTTTAAGGCGTCGTTCTTTGGGAGGTGAGTGCTTGAAGGTATATCTTTAGATCTTGCAATCGAATCTTTTTGTTTCTTGTTTTAGCACTAGTTTAGTTTATAAAAGAAAACTAAAAAAATGGAATTGAGTTTGCCTCATACGCTTCATCTTTTTTATATCTTTCGTGAAAATGATGGGAAGTAAAATTGTGCTCAAGTGCGAGAAGAATTAAATAGAATGCTTGGCACTAAATATTTGAATGATGAGCATGATTGCAATGTTGTTAGTATGAATTCCTTGAATATCCATGATGCTAATGATATGCAAAGCCATAAGCGTGGGGAAGCTATGTTTGATCAAGATGCTATTTTTTATCCCCCAAGATTTGATGAGCAGATTTACTACGATGAAAGCATGCCTCCTATCTATGATGATTATTGTGATGACACGTATGCTTTAAAGAATAATGATAACCATGAAACTTGTCATCTTGATCTTAATTTTCAATCATATGATAGTTATTTTGTTGAGTTTGCTCCCACTACTATTCATGATAAGAATTTTGCTTATGTGGAGAGTAATAAAATTTCAATTCTTGTGCATCACGAAAATAATGTTTTATGTTCTGGTTATATTGTTGAATTCATTCATTATGCTACTGAAAATTATTATGAGGGAGGAACATATGTTTGTAGGAATTGCAATAATATCAAGTTTCCTCTCTATGTGCTTAAAGTTTTGAAGTTATGCTTGTTTTGCCTTCCTATGCTAGTTGATTATTGTTCCCATAAGTTGTTTGCTCACAAAATCCCTATTCATAGGAAGAGGGTTATACTTAAATGTGCTAGTCATATTCTTCATGATGCTCTCTTTATGTTTCAATTCTTCTCTTTTCTGTGAGCGTCATTGAAATCATCATGCCTAGCTAGGGGCGTTAAACGATAGCGCTTGTTGGGAGGCAACCCAATTTTATTTTAGTTTCTTGCTTTTTGGTTCTGTTTAGGAATAAATAATCCATCTAGCTTCTGTTTAGATGTGGTTTTGTGTTTTAATTACTATTTGTGCCAAGTAAAACCTTTGGGAAGACTTGGGTGATGTCTTTATGATCATGCTGTAAAAAACAGAAACTTTAGCGCTCACGAGATTAGCTAAATAATTTTACTGGAGAGTGATATTTAGTTGATTCATTTTGCATATGATTACTAGACAAATTCCTCAGGTGCACCAATTTATTTTAGAATTTTTGGAGTTCCAGAAGTATACGTTTGATACAGATTACTACAGATTGTTCTGTTTTTGACAGATTTTGTTTTTCGTGTGTTGTTTGCTTATTTTGATGAATCTATGGCTAGTAAAATAATTTATAAACCATATAGAAGTTGGAATACAGTAGGTTTAACACCAATATAAATAAAGAATGAGTTCATTACAGTACCTTGAAGTGGTGTTTTGTTTTCTTTCGCTAACGGAGCTTATGAGTTTTCTGTTGAGTTTTGTGTTGTGAAGTTTTCAAGTTTTGGGTAAGGATTCGATGGACTATGGAATAAGGAGTGGCAAGAGCCTAATCTTGGGGATGCCCAAGGCACCCCAAGGTAATATTCAAGTACAACCAAGAGCCTAAGCTTGGGGATGCCCCGGATGGCATCCCCTCTTTCGTCTTCGTTCATCGGTAACTTTACCTGGGGCTATATTTTTATGCACCACATGATATGTATTTTGCTTGGAGCGTCATTTTACTTTGTTAGTATTTGCTTGCTGTTTGAATAAAATACCAAGATCTGAAATTCTTAAATGAGAGAGAGTCTTCACAAAGCTACATAATTATTTAACTACTCATTGATCTTCACTCATATCTTTTTGGAGTAGTTTGTCTGTCAGGACCCCGATCCTAAGTCACACCGATCTAGCATATAACACCTCATATCACTTTGCGGCCTCACGCACGGTATTCCCACGGGTGTCGCCTTACCATGGCCCGGGACCGTTTGCGTCTTTTGGCTCACGTATATGATAATGTCGCTAGCATCCATATGACAAAGAACCCGGGCCGACATGGCTAGTCGTGAACCCAAAGCGGCGCTTAACCTATGGGGACAGGCATACATGAATCACATCGAGCATGTCGGTCATCAACGTATGTATTCGGGCTGTAGCACCGGGCTAACAGGACTCCGAAACCCGGGCTGTAGCAGGCTAGGCAGGACTCGAATAACACCGCGTGACATTTCCCGAAGGGATGTATATAGGAACGAAGTGAAACACATGCCGCCAGTCAAGTGTCCAAGCAGTAGTGCTTTGGGCTAGCAGGACTCCGGTGAACCGGCCAGAAGCGGACTACTATCGCTCAGAAGCACGAGACTACATTTCCCCATATGAGAGGCTGCCAAGGATAAACAACTAGTTTGTCGGATCCCACACATACCAAGCATTTCAAACATACACACATTATGCTCAATATGCGTAGATACAACATGGCATCACAACATAACTCTACGACTCAAATATTATCCGTTAGGCTCCGAAGAGCGAGATATTACAAACATGGGTCTCATGACCCAACACCCAGAGCATACAAGTCAAAGCACAAGCGGAAGCTAATCATGTCTGAGTACAGACAACTATAAATGAAAAAGGCTGAGGAGCCTGACTATCTACCAGATCCTGCCGAAGGCACAAGATCGTAGCTGAGGTATCAAGCTAACCGTCGAAGTCCAAGCGGAACTACTAGCGAGACTAAAGTCTCTGCAAAACATAAAATAGGCAAACGTGAGTACAAACGCATTTCAGCAAGACTTACATCGAACTAGCTACATATGCATCATTATCAAAAGGGGTGGTGGAGTTTGTTGCGACAAGCCAGCTTTGACTTCGGTGGCTATCCTGAACTACATCGCAAGTAACTCTTTTGAAGTGGCGCACACGAGTCCACATATTCACCATGTCAATACACCACTATGGACCCGCTCCGTCTCCCTACGAGAACGCCATCCATAGCACTCACACTTATCTTGCGCATTTTAGAGTATCCACTTTCACTTGTCTATGAACTGATGTAGGCAACCCAGAAGTCCTTTTCCGTGGACACGGCTATTCGAATAGATCATATTTAACCCTGCAGGGTGTACTTCTTCACACACGCTCACCACTTACCGCGTTTACACGACATGTACTCGGCAACCTTCAAGCGGAAGCCCAACGTGGGTGTCGGCCACGACCTACCTAAACACTCAAGTCCCTAGTCCAGGTTTATCGCCTATTCGGGTTCCATCCGCAGGAGTCCGCCGAGGTTTCCCATACAGCCCGAACGATGTGTGCAGGGTTCCCGAGATACCAAACGGGCACTCGGTACACCGGGCCACGGTGCCTACCGCAACACAACCCACCCACGAGGTCAGCGCTATGCGGCGGCCCCCAAAGATACTACAAACACCGAAACTACTTGCAACTCCGGACCAGGAACAAGGGTGGTTAAGAAGCCGAGAGGGTCCATTGGTTTCGGGCCCAATGCGTGGTAGTAACTGTTTCATGGATCACAAACACAGATCTCAGTTCTCGAGGACGGTTTCAATGAGACAACCCACCATGTACTCCTACATGGCCTCTCACCGCTACCTTTACCAAATCGTGTTCACACACTTAGCTCACACACAATAGGACATGTTCACACAACCATTCCAATTCATTCCCGATGAATCGGACCCGATTCAACTCTAGGCGATAGCAGGCATGACAAACAAGCATAAATGAGTAGGCACAACATGGCTCAAACAATTCCTACTCATGCTAGTGGGTTTCATCTAATTCTTGTGGAATGACAGTCATGCAAAGGATCAAGGGGTTCAGCTACCGCAGCAAGTAAAACATGAGTCGCTTTTTGTCCTAATGCAGTAACATAGAGCAGGAGCGAGAGAGTGGGATTATATCGGAATGAACAAGGGGTTTTGCTTGTTCGGCACTTCGAAGATAATAGTTCTTCATCGGTGTCATCGAATAATCATCGCTTGTACAACGTCTACCGGAGGGGACAATTACCAGCAAACAAGAGAGAACACAATCAATGCAATGCACATATATGATGCATGATCATGTTAAGGTACTGAATTCACCTAATGCAATAATAATCCAAGTTAGTTGAAGTGGAATTCAAACAAGGTTGAATTCCAACTCCAAATGCTATTTCATAAATTACCCTAATCATGATTCATCCTATTCAGTGATGTTAACTTGTTCAAACATGCATGATCATGGCATAAACAGATTCTTCATATTTTTCTGATCATTTTTCATATATAAATTATTTCCATCCGAGTTACGGTTGAATTTATATGATTTTTAGAAGTTTAGAGTATTTTCTCGAATTTCTTGAATTAAATTAAATCTAGAAACCTAATTATTGCGTCACCGACGTCGATGTGGACGTCAACGGTCAACAGGGCGCCCAGGTCAAACCACGACCTGCGGGTCCATCGGTCGATGATGAGGCGCTAATCCCGCGTTGACTCGGGCTTTGACACGCCGCGGGGCCCGCCGCCGTTGTCTAAGGGGTTAGCTGGCGAGGATTAGTGCTAATGACGAGGCCACGTCGGCTCGCCGGAGTTAGGCCGGGCGGCGACCAACCGAGCGGCGGTGGCACGCCGGACTTGCGCTTAGGGCGTCGGATTAGCGCTACCGAGGGCACCGGGGCATAGCTCTTGCTCGTCCGCATCCAACGGAGCAGTGGGAGGTCGCGGGTGGTCGGAGTCGCGGAAGTGAGCTGGCGCGGCGCCGGAGTTCGGTAAGTGCGGGGTTGGCGCCACGATGCACGGGAGGGCAAGTGGATGTGCGGGTTAGGCTCACGGGGTCTCGAGCACGTTGACACGCCCGACGCGAGCGGCGAGGCTGTGGCGGCGCCATGGCCGGCGGTGAGGAGCTGTCGGCTGCGACGGAGCTATGGCCTAGATCTCTCAAACGAGAGGGGAAAGGAAGGGGTTCTGCAAGGGAGCTCACCGCGTGTCTGGTAGCGACAACGGCGGGGTCGGGGACGCCCGAGCCGACGAATTGCCGACGGCGACCGCGGGTCCGCAGAGGGGAAGAACGACGGGCGGCGCTTTGGGGCCCTTCCGGTCACGTGGATCGGTGAGGAGGGAGGAGAGGGGCTAGGCGGAGCTCGGGGCATGTCGGGAGGAGAGGGGATGGCGGTGGCAGGTACGGCGATCGGCGTCGGCGGCCGCGTCGGGCGAGAGAGAGAGAGCAGAGGAGAGGGAGGCGTCCGAGGGAGAGTGAGAGAGTCCAGGGGCGTGGCTGTTCCAGCGTCGCGAGAAGGTCGGGGAGGCCGCCAACAAGCGAGGTGGCAGCGGCATCGCCGGCCACGCCTCGCCTCGCCTTTCCGGCAGAGAGGAAGACGATGATGGTGGGCGCTGGCTGGGCCGCTGGGCCAGCGAGGGGAGGGAGAGAAACTGGGCGGTTGGCGCCAGGTAAGTATTTCCTCCTTTTAGTCTTTTCTAATTTTCCTGCAACTTTGTGGGGTTTTTAAAAATACCAAAACTATTTTAAAAATCACCAGAATGCTCCTCGGTCACTTGTTAGAATATTCCTAACATGAAACATTTTGGTTTGGTAATTTTTGAACATTTAAAATATTTTATATAATTTAAAATGCTCATTTCAAAAACTTGTGGATTAATTCTAGAACCCTTAGATGACCTAGAAAATGGTACATCTCCTTTGACATGGGTTACGAACCAAAGTAAAGAGGATGAACATTTTGAAGGGCATTTCGTGTTCATTGAAAAAAAATTTAGTAAACCCTAGTTGTTTTAAGGGTGGGGTGATAGTGGGTTTCCTGCCTTCCCCATTTCAATTTTCATGGAAATTAAACATGATGCAGGGATGCAATGCTACTAGTTACAAGCAAGCTCTAGGGTTGATCTGGGGCTGTGACAACTCACCCCCACTAAACAAGAATCTCGCCCCGAGATTCAAGACGTGAGGCAAGAGGAAAAGGGAAGTCGCAAACTATCACAATCTTCATGATCAATTTGCCCTTCGCGAAGATGTTGATTCATTCCATCATCTTGGTCTTGACGTCTTCGAGATCTTCACTTGACACGACAACAGAAGGAAAGGGGAAAACCCTGCATGATTCGATCTTCACGAAGATCAAGTAAACATGATCAACTCACGGACTGAAGTGGTGACACATCTCGAGTTGAGGCACCAAATACATCGAGAGAGATGGGAGAACAACAACGGGGTTTGATTGGTGGCAACAATCCCACGCTTAGAGAGATGGTGGATGGTGTCATGGTGGTGAGGAAATATTTACCATGATCCCGTAACGGGGCACCTCGAAAAAGGTGACGCAAAGAACTATTCCCTTAAGTGGCAAAAAGAATTACTTTTGAATTAGAGATCATTGAGACTCTCCATACCAACCTAAGGCAAATCACAAACGATCATGTGGTGGAATGCAAAGGAGTGGTACACCGGACTAGAATAGATTATGTGGACTACCTTGTTGAAGACAACGCAATGGATGATTGTGCTTATCATCGAAGGTGGGGAGGGAACCCATGGTAAGTCCACTTTTGTAATTAAACCTGGACAAGAATTACTAAGGAGACAGTCTATAGCGAGATAGCACAAGGACGGTGCAAGCTGGGAACGAAATGCAACTGTTGGAATGTTCCAAACATCATATCTGCCTGAGTTTCAGATCTGGTTGGGGTTAGGATATTTCAGACTCAGCATGCCTGAAAAGGAAAGGTGGCAACACAATTTGACGCGATGGTGTTGCGAGATTCTCGGATATGAACTACGATAGCAAGCTCCAAAACATGAGCTGGTTCTGCTACAAACCTGTGAACACATTGTCCTAGACAAGCATGACCACATGGTAGTCTTATAATAAAACACTACCGAGTTCAGGTTAGGAACCATCATCGAGGATATCGGAGTTTAACATAAGTCATGATTAGCTCTTATGAAAGAACTCCTTTTCCTTGAACAAATCAATCAGTGGCTTGGTGTGCTAGGGATACATATGGAATGAAGATGATCAGTCTATCAAACCATAGAATACTTCGCACGCATGACCTGGCTTGGAATGATTCCAGAGGAACAAAACAAACCTTTTTCAATTCATGGCGGCAACTTACATCAGATGCACATGAACTAGAGGAAGTCACTACTTTCATCCAAACATATGCTTCATGAACAAAACACGAAGAAATGCTTACACAAGTTTCCAATACTAGGTTGATGCTCAACATGGCTCATGGGGGAGACAAAATGCTCTTGATGGGCTCAACACAACTCATCGTAATTTCCATATCACTTTGGACTTCCACCATCATGTGAACACGGTGATAGCATTGGTCAGACCAAAAGATGTAATGGTGTATGCTCGAGGGATCAACCACGAGTAAGACAACATTACGAATATCGTTGGTTCTGATTTGACTTGACAATGGCCCATACTCAAATCAAAGAATTGGTAGGACGATAGATCCAACAACTGATCACGAGGAACGATCAATGAAGATATCATCTTTCTTCAACACACACTACACAAGAATATCCCTTTGGAATGCGCTAAGTTAGGCAAACTTTTATCTTCCAACTCTCCAAGTTGTTGTCTAGCTCAACCAACTAGTTCAGGGATATTCAACATGATTCTTGGAGAAGGGGTGGTTCACAGGAAAACCAACTTGACCACGAGCTCAACATAACGATCAGGAACAACCGGTAACACTTCCAAGAAGATATTTGGAAAGTCACGAACCACCGTATGTTACTAAGCTCGAGAACAATCTTGCTTTTCAAGACAAGATGATATTATCAATTGAGTGAGGACTTGACAAGATCCCAACTCGTCAATCGAAGTGTGCACCGTAAATAAGGACTAGGTAGCACGATCAATCTTAGGATGATGATTCAATAATCAACACGCTAAAAATGAGGATATTGTCCATTAACTACCAAGCAACGAGTGGCTCGAGTATTGATTTCGCACATCACAATTCACTTGCCGGCATTCCGTTACAACAACACGGAACCGAGGAATGAATAATGATAGCGAGAGTATCACTGCGTCAAGAATTCCTAAGAGGTTGTGCAATTCCCATGACATTCTTGACATAAAGATGGTAACACTCCAAGGTAGAGCAGAATCAAAGCTGGATTGACATTTTGATCTGCGGAATACAACTGCTTTGACCCAATCCTGGAAATAGATGAGGTACTGGAGTTTGTTTCTCCTAGTCATTCCGTAATGAATGGCTTGACGGACCACAAGGATAAAATGCATTGATGACGAGTGCACGCCTACTCCCGACTATCAATTGATAGACGAAGATCGGAATGCAACTGAAGAGAGCAACTCAGAGGAACATATAATTTTCTCGAGTTGTGGATGCACAGATTAGTATGTCGAACGAAGCTCAATATTTCTTCCGGATAATCCATGCAGAGAAGGTAGAACTGGCAGAGTCACAATTATGAATGGAGAACTCCTCAAGAGCACTCTTATTGTGATCTTTTGGCTCAAAAGAACTTCTGCCCTAAGCGGTTCATGGTATTTGGAAGAAAGAGAATACCACGGACTTCGAGGACTATCGCAAGGTTACTAATATCCTAAAGGCACTAGCAAATACTAACAACATGAAGTAGGATGAATATCGGGTTCAACAACCCAGAAGTAGAATACCTACTACTAAATGGCATCACGGGATGCTTTCGAAAATGATGGCGTAATCATCACATCGGGATATAAAAGCATTGCTAAATTGCTAGGTGACCTCCTAAGCATCTAGGGTCATAATAATAGTTCCAACATATGTGTTGAGGCAACAGAGTACCTCAACTTATCGATTGGTGTGTTTATTCGACCAAAAGATCATCGAACGGAAGGAAAGAATTTGCAAATGCATCGAGACTATTTAGAGACCTGGGATGACTCGGACAAAGCATAACGGCTGTAATCGCTCAAAATGATTTGAGGCATCCTGCAAAAATGGTGGTATAACCACTCAACAACATCATAACAAGATTCTCAAATCAACGGTTATCATACAGAGTAGTAGGAACTGAATCGGGATTAAAACCAACAATCTTATAAGTCTATGGATTAGTAACACGTCATTCTAATAGATAGATGAGAAGCCTAGTTCTTAAACCCCGTAGAAGAGAAGAGGATGACTCAGATCAGAAGGCCATGAGGTATAAGGAGTAAAAGAGCCTTACGTTCCTTCCACAATCAATTCCCTTACATAACTAAAGCACTTCTAGACACAACTTCACCAGTTTGGCTTGGTAATCCCACAGCAACAGCTCGATACCAACGCTGTCGGGACCCCGATCCTAAGTCACACCGATCTAGCATATAACACCTCATATCACTTTGCGGCCTCACGCACGGTATTCTACGGTGTCGCCTTACCATGGCCCGGACCGCTTGCGTCTTTTGGCTCACGTATATGATAATGTCGCTAGCATCCATATGACAAAGAACCCGGCCGACATGGCTAGTCGTGAACCCAAAGCGGCGCTAACCTATGGGGACAGTATACATGAATCACATCGAGCATGTCGGTCATCAACGTATGTATTCGGGCTGTAGCACTGGCTAACAGGACTCGAAACCCGGCCAGAAAGTGTGCTAGGCAGGACTCGAATAACACCGCGTGACATTTCCCGAAGGGACATATAGGAACGAAGTGAAACACATGCCGCGGTCAAGTGTCCAAGCAGTAGTCTTTGGGCTAGCAGGACTCGGTGAACCGGGTCAGAAGGACTACTATCGCCGAAGCACGAGACTACATTTCCCCATATGAGAGGCTGCCAAGGATAAACAACTAGTTTGTCGGATCCCACACATACCAAGCATTTCAAACATACACACATTATGCTCAATATGCGTAGATACAACATGGCATCACAACATAACTCTACGACTCAAATATTATCCGTTAGGCTCCGAAGAGCGAGAAATTACAAACATGGGTCTCATGACCCAACACCCAGAGCATACAAGTCAAAGCACAAGCGGAAGCTAATCATGTCTGAGTACGCATAACTATAAATGAAAAGGGCTGAGAAGCCCGACTATCTACCGAATCTGCCGAAGGCACAAGATCGTAGTTGAGGTATCAAGCTAACCGTCAAGTCCAAGCGGAACTACTAGCGAGACTAAAGTCTCTACGCAAAACATAAAATAGGCAAACGTGAGTACAAACGCATTCAAAGCAAGACTTACATCGTAACTAGCTACATATGCATCATTATCAAAAGGGGTGGTGGAGTTTGACCGCAGCAAGCCAGCTTTGACTCGGTGGCTATCCCGAACTACGATCGCAAGTAACTCTTTTGAAGTGGCGCACACGAGTCCACATATTCACCATGTCAATACACCACTATGGACCCGCCCCGCCTCCCTACGAGAACGCCATCCATAGCACTCACACTTATCTTCCGCATTTTAGAGTATCCACTTTCACTTGTCTATGAACTGAGGTAGGCAACCCAGAAGTCCTGTTCCGTGGACACGGCAATTCGAAGAGACCATCTTTAACCCTGCAGGGGTGTACTTCGTCACACACGCTCACCACTTACCGCGTTTACACGACATGTACTCGGCAACCTTCAAGCGGAAGCCCAACGTGGGTGTCGGCCACGACCTACCTCAACACTCAAGTCCCTAGTCCAGGTTTATCGCCTATTCGGGTTCCATCCGCAGGGAGTCCGCCGAGGTTTCCCATACAGCCCCGAACGATGTGTGCAGGGTTCCCGAGATACCAAACGGGCACTTTCGGTACACCGGCCACGGTGCCTACCGCAACACAACCCACCTCGAGGTCAGCTATGGCGGCCCCCAAAGATACTACAAACACGAAACTACTTGCAACTCCGGACCAGGAACAAGGGTGGTTAAGAAGCCGAGAGGGTCCATTGGTTTCGGGCCCAATGCGTGGTAGTAACTGCTTTCATGGATCACAAACACGTATCTCGGCCTCGAGGACGGTTTCAATGAGACAACCCACCATGTACTCCTACATGGCCTCTCACCGCTACCTTTACCAAATCGTGTTCACACACTTAGCTCACACACAATAGGACATGTTCACACAACCATTCCAATTCATTCCCGATGAATCAGACCCGATTCAACTCTAGGCAGTAGCAGGCATGACAAACAAGCATAAATGAGTAGGCACAACATGGCTCAAACAATTCCTACTCATGCTAGTGGGTTTCATCTAATTCTTGTGGAATGACAGGTCATGCAAAGGATCAAGGGGTTCAGCTACCGCAGCAAGTAAAACATGAGTCGCTTTTTGTCCTAATGCAGTAACATAGAGCAGGAGCGAGAGAGTGGGATTATATCGGAATGAACAAGGGGTTTTGCTTGTTCGGCACTTCAAGATAATAGTTCTTCATCGGTGTCATCGAATAATCATCGCTTGCATAACGCGTCTACCGGGAGGGACAATTACCGCAAACAAGAGAGAACACAATCAATGCAATGCACATATATGATGCATGATCATGTTAAGGTACTGAATTCACCTAATGCAATAATAATCCAAGTTAGTTGAAGTGGAATTCAAACAAGGTTGAATTCCAACTCCAAATGCTATTTCATAAATTACCCTAATCATGATTCATCCTATTCAGTGATGTTAACTTGTTCAAACATGCATGATCATGGCATAAACAGATTCTTCATATTTTTCTGATCATTTTCATATATAAATTATTTCCATCCGAGTTACGGTTGAATTTATATGATTTTTAGAAGTTTAGAGTATTTTCCGAATTTACTGAATTAAATTAAATCTAGAAACCTAATTATTATGGCCACCGACGTCGGCAGGACGTCAGCGGTCAACAGGGCGCCCAGGTCAAACCCTGACCTGCGGGGTCCACTGGTCAGTGACAGAGGCGCTAATCCCGCGTTGACTCGGGCTTTGACATCGCGGGGCCCTACCGCCGATGTCTAAGGGGTTAGATGGCGTGGATTAGTGCTAATGACGAGGCCACGCCGGCTCGCCGAGTTAGCCGGGCGGCGACCAACCGAGCGGCGGTGGCACGCCGGACTTGGCGCTTAGGGCGCCGGATTAGCGCTACCGAGGGCACCGGGCATAGCTCTTGCTCGTCCGCATCCAACGGAGCGGTGGGAGGTCGCGGTGGTCGGAGCTCGCCGGAAGTGAGCTCGCGGCGGCGCCGGAGTTCGGGTAAGTGCGGGGTTGGCGCTACGATGCACGGGAGGGCAAGTGGATGTGCGGGTTAGGCTCCTGGGGGTCTCCTGAGCACGTTGACACGCTCCGACGCGAGCGGCAGGGGCTGTGGCGGGCGGGCGCCATGGCCGGGCGGTGAGGAGCTGTCGGCTGCGACGGAGCTATGGTTTCAGAGCTCGCAAACGCGAGGGGAAAGGAAGGGGTTCTCCACGGGAGCTCACCGCGGTCTGTAGCGACACCGGCGGGGTCGGGGACGGCCCGGAGCCGACGAATTCGTCGACGGCGACCGGCGGGTCCGCAGAGGGGAAGAACGACGGGGCGGCGCCTTGGGGCCCTTCCGGTCACGTGGATCGGTGAGGAGGAAGGAGAGGGGCTAGGCGGAGCTCGGGGCATGTCGGGGAGGAGAGGGGATGGCGGTGGCCGCGGGTACGGCGATCGGCGTCGGCGGCCGCGTTCGGGCGAGAGAGAGAGAGCAGAGGAGAGGGAGGCGTCCGAGGGAGAGTGAGAGAGTCCAGGGGGGGCGCGTGGCTGTTCCAGGCGTCGCGAGAAGGTCGGGGAGGCCGCCAGCGCAAGCAGGAGGTGGCCGCGGCATCGCCAGCGCTCGCCACGCCTCGCCTCTGCCTTCTGGCAGAGGAAGACGATGTGGGGCGGGTGGGGTGGCCGCTGGGCCAGCCCGAGGGGAGGGGAGAAAGCTGGGCGGTTCGGGCGCCGGGTAAGTTTTTCCTCCTTTTAGTCTTTTCTAATTTTCCTGCAACTTTGTGGGGTTTTTTAAAAATACCAAAACTATTTTAAAAATCACCAAAATGCTCCCGGTCACTTGTTAGAATATTCCTAACATGAAACATTTTGGTTTGGTAATTTTTGAACATTTAAAATATTTTATATAATTTAAAATGCTCATTTCAAAAACTTGTGGATTAATTCTAGAACCCTTAGATGACCTAGAAAATGGTACATCTCCTTTGACATGGGTTACGAACCAAAGTAAAGAGGATGAACATTTTGAAGGGCATTTCAGGTTCATTGAAATAAATTTTAGTAAACCCTAGTTGTTTTAAGGGGGTGTTCTGGGGTTTCTGCCTTCCCCATTTCAATTTTCATGGAAATTAAACATGATGCAGGGATGCAATGCTACTAGTTACAAGCAAGCTCTAGGGTTGATCTGGGGCTGTGACATTGTCATTTACTCGTGTGCTTTATATCCTATGAGTAAATGGTTGAATGATTTGAATGTTATAAATCTGAAATTTTACATATTTCATATGCTTATCCCATGGGGAGTAATGACTTTACATAAAAGAAGTAGAGGTGGTAATTTTTTTGAAGTTTAGCAAACATTGTATTGGTCACTTGAACAATTCATGACAGAATATTGAAGGAAGAGAAATTTCACATATAAATATACTATCTTGGACATCTTCTATGATTGTGAGCCCCATTATTTATTTTCAAACCCGAGCAAATTAGTTGAAGTTGGACAAGGAAGACAATATAATGAGTTATGCTTGGGTATATTTGTATAGAAGTTATATTGTTATGGATCCTCTAACATGTGGTGCTTGATATTTAGAATCCTTTGCTAGCCAAAATATTTGTACTAAGCGGGAATACTGCTTGTGCATCCAAAATCCTTGAACCAAGTTCCTTCCATGAGTGTCCACCATATCTACCTATATGCGGTATTTACCTGCCGTTCCAGGTAAATTTGCATGTGCCAAACTCTAAACCTTCAAATAATAATATGTTTTGTATGCCTGAATTGCTCATGTAGCGACTAGGGGTTAGCAGTATCTTCCATGCTAGGTTGGTTATTCTCACGATGAGTGGACTCCGCTCATCATTCACGAAAAAAATGGCTGGTAACTGGGATGCCCAAACCCATGATCAAAAGATCAAAATCAAATCAAAAATAATTGCAAACAAAACTCCCCCAGGATTGATGGTAGTTGGAGGCACCCGTTGTTTCGGGCAACCCATGGATTGATGATTGTTGGTGGAGGGGGAGTAAAAATCTTTACCTTTCTGCTTGTGAACCGCTTATAATGTATGCAGTATGGAAGATATTGGGAACTCCTGGTCGTTGTGTTGACAATGAAAGCATACCTCCCAAAATTATTTTCATCTCTGTTTTTGCTTCGAGCTCTGGCACCTCTGCAAATCCCTGCTTCCCTCTGCGAAGGGCCTATCTTTTACTTTTATGCAAGAGTCAGTAGTATTCCTTCTCATTCCAACCTACTCTTTAGTTGGCAAGCATCATATGATGGAAAGATCTAAGCATATATGGCCATTCAAATATATTTGATCATGAATTATTACTGTTGACATTACCATTGAGGTAAAAGGTTGGGAGGCGAAATATTAAGCCCCTATCTTTCTCTGTGTTCGATGAATACTATTTGTTCTAAACATATGCTTTGAGTGGTAGCAATCATGGAAGACTAAATGATAGTTGAGTATGTGGGATTTGCTAAATCAAAGATCTGACATAGACTCTTCCTGAAAATAAGATGAATTGTAATTGTTTGATGACTAATAACGTGGTTTGTTAGTTTTCAAGAAAGTTTATGATCTGTACTTTAACATGTGAATAGTTTGTTACTTGATCATGCAAGGTTTTATGATATGAGCTACTGTTATGACATATAATGATGCGAGAAAAGGTGATTGAAATTATCATTGATCAAACTTATGCACCTGCTAGCATTCACACTTCATAAATTCTTTCTTTTATCATTTACCTACTCGAGGACGAGCAGGAATTAAGCTTGGGGCTGCTGATATGTCTCCAACGTATCTATAATTTATGAAGTATTCATGCTATTATATTATCCATCTTGGATGTTTATGGGCCTTATTAAACACTTTTATATCACTTTTGGGACTAACCTATTAACCCAGAGCCCAAAGGCCGCCTCGCTTTTTTCCCTTCTTTTAGTGTTTCGAAGAAAAGGAATATCAAACGGTGTCCAAACGGAATGAAACCTTCGGGAAAGTTATTTTTGGAAGGAAAGCAATCCAGGAGACTTAGAGTGCATGTCAGGGGATCAACGAGGAAGGCACGAGGCAGGGGGGCGCGCCCACCCTCGTGGGCCCCTCGTGTCTCCCCTGACGTATTTCTTCCTCCTATATATACCAATATACCCTAAAACCATCGGGGAACATAATAGATCGGGAGTTCCGCCGCCGCAAGCCTCTGTAGCCACGAAAAACCAAGCGGGACCTGTTCCACACCACGGGAGGGGATCCCTCACCGTGGCCATCTTCATCATCCCGGGCGCTCCATGACGAGGAGGGAGTAGTTCACCCTCGGGGCTGAGGGTATGTACCAATATCTATGTGTTTGATCTCTCTCTCTCTCTCTCTCTCTCTCTCTCGTGTTCTTGAGGTGATACGATCTTGATGTATCATGAGCTTTGCTATTGTAGTTGGATCTTATGATGTTTCTCCCCTCTACTCTCTTGTAATGGATTGAGTTTTCCTTTGAAGTTATCTTATAAGATTGAGTCTTTAAGGATTTGAGAACACTTGATGTATGTCTTATGTGGGATACCCGTGTGGTGACAATGGGGTATTCTATTGATCCACTTGATGTATGTTTTGGTGATCAACTTATGGGTTCCGCCCATGAACCTATGCATAGGGGTTGGCTCACGTTGCCTCTTGACTCTCCCAGTAGAAACTTTGGGGCACTCTATGAGGTTCTATGTGTTGGTTGAATAGATGAATCTGAGATTGTGTGATGCATATCGTATAATCATTCCCACGGATACTTGAGGTGACATTGGAGTATCTATGTGACATTAGGGTTTTGGTTGATGTGTGTCTTAAGGTGTTATTTTACTACGAACTCTAGGGCTTTTTGTGACACTTATAGGAATAGCCCAATGGATTGATCGGAAAGAATTACTTTGAGGTGGTTTCGTACCCTACCATAATCTCTTCGTTTGTTCTCCGCTATTAGTGACTTTGGAGTGACTCTTTGTTGCATGTTGAGGGATAGTTATATGATCCAATTATGTTATTATTGTTGAGAGAACTTGCACTAGTGAAAGTATGAACCCTAGGCCTTGTTTCCTAGCATTGCAATACCGTTTACGCCACTTTTATCATTAGTTACCTTGCTGTTTTTATATTTTCAGATGACAAAAACCTATATCTACCATCCATATTGCACTTGTATCACCATCTCTTCGCTGAACTAGTGCACCTATACAATTTACCATTGTATTGGGTGTGTTGGGGACACAAGAGACTCTTTGTTATTTGGTTGCGTGGTTGCTTGAGAGAGACCATCTTCATCCCACGCCTCCCACGGATTGATAAACCTTAGGTCATCCACTTGAGGGAAATTTGCTACGCCCCTACAAACCTCTGCACTTGGAGGCCCAACAACGTCTACAAGAACAAGGTTGTGTAGTAGACATCACTGGCAAGACCATGAAGCGGCGGAGCAGCCTGTCGGCTGCATTGCATCAGTGATGTGGCCCACCAGCGGTGGGCCAAAGCAGCCGGGCGGAGAAGCCGCCACTGTGGATTCTTGACAGCCGGGTCCTACACCCGGCCAGATTACCAATGTACCCTTGGGGGTAGGCCTATATAAACCCCCCAGGGCACACATGCAAAGGGTTCCCAACCTGTTAGAACTAGACTCATACCTATAGGAAGGAGAGAGCGAGCCTGCCTTCTTCCTCCTCTAGCATACAGCTCGAGGAGCACCATTGTATCCACTAGTGCCTTAGTAATCATGCGGAGACCCCGCAGAGCAGGACTAGGGGTGTTATCTCCTAGGAGAGCCCTGAACTTGGGTAAAGTGCGTCCGCGTTCGTGTCTACGCCTCATCCCGCTTCTAGGCACTGGCGACGTTCTACTCACTCCCACCATTATAAGCCATCCATTGGCATATGTCGCACCCAACCCCCGACATTTGGCGCCCACCATTGTGCAAGGTGCACCGTCTCCCGGAGACCTGTTTTGGACGGGAACCTTGTTCCTTCCTGGCGAGCGCAGCCAACCCGGCACGCCAGACGGCGTCTGCGCCAACGCACTGCACGACGTGGAGGTCGCCTGTGCGGCGAGCTGCCTCGCCGATCTTGTTGGTGAGATTCGCCTCTCCGACGAGCCCGCGTCTGATGCGGGCACAGAAGGCCCCGAGAGCCGCCTCGTCAGCCTCCTCGATCAGCTCCACGTCGCCAGGGAGCCTGCTGCGGACTTGGAGTCGATTGGCTCCACCGACCCGATGCTTGTCGACTCCGACACGGCGTCGCTCGACGCGTTCCCCACCAATGTGGTGGTCTCACGCATTTAACCGCTTCCTCGGACGTGGGCGGCAAAGACACGATCATGGAGGTGCTCGTCATCAGCCACGGCGAGCACTCTGGCGGAGGTGGCCAGGACCCGTTGCAGGCGGCGATGCAAGACTTGACTGTCCCCATCCCGGAGGACGGCGATGCCGAGACGCTGGAGGCACGCCGTGTCTATCTCGTCAAAAGCGCCAACCGGCTGGCCAGCATGAGACACCTTCCGGAGGCCTACCAGCATGAGATGGACCGTGCCGTCGGCGGCACGCCGGCTCCTGGTGGGCCTAGCCGCATTGGCTTGATTCGCCAGTGTGGCACGACCATCGCCAGCATGTTCTGGACAGATCGTCTCATCTACGCCACGCCCGCAGAGAACATACGCTACGCAAAGCGGCACTGCATTTGTGCTAGACAAGCTCGAGGGCGAAGCGTTGCTACATGACGGAGCGCCCCAAGAGCTTCTTGATGCGGCCGCTGAGCAAAGAAGAGGCCGGTGCCGCATCAAGCGCCTAACCGGCGAAACGATGACCCGCCTCCTCGCCGAGACCAAGGCGCGACATCCCGGACGCCGACTGGGGGCGTCCGCGGTAGAAGAGACAAGGAGCCAACTGCCAGCCGCAGCCGGACTCGCATCACCATCGAGCACGACCAAGATGGCCGCCCAAGAGCAGTGGAACATCGGGACGACTGCCCGCCTCCTCCTCCCCCTCGCAGGGAGAGGCGCGCTTCCCCGCCGCCTGTTGATCACCCGACACTCGGCGACCTCCTTAGCCGCCGAGAAGGAGTCGGAGAGAACGATGCCCGCCAACGGATCGACCGCCCCAACCGATCCCTGGTGCTAGAAGAAGAAGACGAGTTGGGTCCGCCTTGTTTCGGCCCCCGCATCCGAGATGAGCCCTTCCCCAAGGGGTTCACTCTCCCGAGAGATACGCCCAAGTACACCGGCTCCGTGAAGCCGGAAGACTGGCTGGTCGACTACTCCACGTACCGCCAAAGATCACTTAACGGCAACAAGCGCGTCACCGTGAAGTACGTTCCGCTCATGCTCCAGGGCACAACCCGGACATGGCTAAACAGCCTGAAGCCCTGCAGCATCAACAGCTTGGTTGATTTCACTGAAGCCTTCATCCGCAACTTCACCAGCACGTACAAGTGGCCACCCAAGCCTTGCCAGCTCTCCTTGTGCGTCCAAGGCCCCAACGAGTCGACTCGCGATTACCTCACGCGTTGGGCCAAGCTGCGCAACTCTTGCGAGGGAGTGCACGAGGTGCAGGCCGTCGAGTACTTCACCGTCGGGTGCCGAGAGGTCACCCTCCTCAAGCGCAAGCTTCTCTGCGATGAGCCGACGACCCTCGATGAACTGCTGATCATAGCAGACAAGTACGCCACGGCCGACTCCTCCATGAAGGCGGAGATCCAAGTTGATGCATCTGGCTAGGTGGCTCCCCAAGCTCCTCAGACCATGGCTGGTGACACCAGTCGACGACAACAACAGAATGACCATAAGCGCAAGGCCACGCAACTGACTTCCACGAGCCGCAGGTGGCAACAGTCGAAGATCAGCAGTCGGAAGGGCAACCTCCTCCCAAACGCCAAAAGGGCGGCAAGCCTAACTGGTTGCCTGCCTTCTTGTACGAGCAGACTCTTGATGCACCCTGCAAGTTCCACAACAGCGCGAATCCGTCCAACCACACCACTCGGAAGTGCCACTGGCTCACCAGGATCGCCAAGGGTGATGGACTCCTGCCTCCTCCGCCTGCCGGCCCGCCGCCTCCTCCTCCCCAGCAGCCGGCGGTTCGGCCAGTCGGTGCAATACAAGATGAATACCCAGAAGAGCATGGAGCTTATGTCGTGTTCACCAGCGTGGCTGACGATAGGCATAGCAGATGGCAACGACATAAAGAAGTAAATGCAGTAACATCCGAGACCCCCGAGTTCATGCATTGGTCTGAGAAGCCCATCAGCTGGAGCAGAGCCGACCACCCGGAGGTGATGCCCAATCCCGGTTCTTATGCTCTGGTATTGGATGCCACCTTTGCCATGGAGAGGCGGGCTGCTCGCTTCTCCCGAGTTCTGATAGATGGCGGCAGCAACATCAATATCCTGTACAAAGATATTGTGGAGAAGTTGGGAATCAAGCAGAGACATCTTCAGCCCAGCCGGACTGTATTCCATGGCATAGTTCCTGGCCTTTCCTACTCACCAATCGGCAGGACTCAAATTGACGTCCTCTTCAGGGACAAAGAACACTTTTGCCAAGAGCCAGTCTGGTTTGAGGTGGTGGACCTTGAGAGCCCTTACCACGCACTGCTTGGCCGGCCTGCTCTGGCCAAGTTCATGGCGGTCCCCCACTATGCTTACCTCAAGATGAAGATTCCGAGATCCAAGGGAATCCTGACCATAGCAGGGGACTACAAGAAGTCGGCCGCCTGCGCATCAGATAGCAGCCGGCTAGCCGAGTCCCTCGTAATCGCGGTTGAGAAGCGGCTCCTTGACCGGGTTGTGGCAATGGCAGGCAAGCAGCCCGAAATGTCGCCCAACCCCAAGAAGTCAGAAGCTGAGGGCTCATTCAAGCCGGCAAAGGAAACAAAGAAGATACCCTTGGACCCGGAGCACCCGGAGAGGCACGCCGTCATAGGTGCGAACCTTGACAGCAAATAGGAAAGCGAGCTCGTCGATTTCCTCTGTGAGAATCGGGACATCTTTGCATGGTCTGCCAAGGACATGCCGGGTGTTCCGACGGATTTCGCCGAGCACAAGCTACATGTCCGACCTGATGCCAAGCCTGTTAGGCAGCCTTTGCGCCGCCTGTCAGAAGAGAAGATAAGAGTTGTTGGAGAAGAGATAGCCCGGCTTCTAGCATCCGGTTTCATCATGGAGGTATTCTTCCTAGAATGGTTAGCCAACCCAGTCCTTGTGCTGAAGAAGAATAAGAAGTGGCGCATGTGTATTGATTATACCAGCCTTAACAAAGCTTGCCCCAAAGATCCATTTGCTTTGCCAAGAATCGACCAAGTAATTGACTCCATAGCCGGATGCGAGTTGTTGAGCTTTTTGGATGCATACTCAGGGTATCATCAGATCAAGCTAAACCCAGCCGACAGGCTGAAGACCGCCTTCATCACGCCATTCGGAGCCTTTTGCTACCTGACCATGACGTTCGGCTTGAGAAATGTCGGCGCCACGTTTCAGCATTGCATGCATAAGTGTCTCCTCAAGTAACTCGGCAGAAATGCCCACTTCTATGTGGATGATGTTGTGGTAATGACAGAGAAGCGCGGAACGCTGCAAGAAGACCTCAAGGAGACTTTTGAAAACTTGCGCCGATTTCAGATCATGCTGAACTCGGAGAAATGCGTCTTTGGAGTGCCAGCCGGCCAGCTTCTTGGCTTTCTGGTCTCAGAGCGCGGCAGTGCAACCCTGTGAAGATCAGGGCCATCGAGAAGATGGAGGTGCCCACCCGACTACTGGACGTGCAAAATTTCACCGGCTACTTGGCATCCATCAGTCGTTTCATCAGTCGGCTGGGCGAGAAGGCTCTTCCCCTGTACCAGCTCATGAAGAAGACCACTTTCTTCGAGTGCAACGACAAGGCGGGTGAAGCTTTTCTCTAGCTCAAAAATATGTTGACCACCCCGCCTGTCCTGGCGGCTCCGACTCCTAAGGAGCCCATGCTCCTCTACATCGCCGCCACCAGCCGGGTGGTCAGCATAGTCATAGTTGTGGAATGCAAGGAAGAAGGCAAAGCACTACCAGTCCAGAGGCCAGTGTATTACCTGAGTGAAGTGTTGTCCGCCTCCAAGCAGAAATACCCCCACTATCAGAAGATGTGCTATGGCATGCACTTTGACGCCAAGAAGCTGAAGCCATACTTTCAAGAGCACCCAATCACTATGGTCTGCACTGCTCCACTTGCCGAGATCATTGGAAGCCGAGATGCTTCAGGCCGCGTGGCCAAGTGGGTCATAGATTTTCCCCCCTACACCATCTACTACCAGCCTCACACCGCCATCAAGTCACAAGCACTGGCCGACTTCCTCGTCAACTGGGCCGAGACCCAGTACCTGGCGCTGCTAACTCTTGAGCACTTCGTTGGATTTCCTTAAAGAGGAAAGGATGATGCAGGAAAGTAGCGTAAGTATTTCCCTCAGTTTTTGAGAACCAAGGTATCAATCTAGTAGGAGGCTACGTGCGAGTCCCTCGTACCTACTGAGGGAGTCCTGGATTCAGGGGTATCCGAACAGCCGGACTGTATACGACGTCCGGACTATTGAAGCGTGAAGATACAAGACTCAAGACTTCGGCCCGTGTCCAGATGGGACTTTCCTTGGCGTGGAAGGCAAGCTTGGCGAACCGGATATTATATTTCCTTCCTTGTAACTGACTCCATGTAAACCCTAGCCCTCCCCGGTGTCTATATAAACCGGAGAGGTTGGTCCTTAGAAGGCCGATCACAATTACAATCATACCATCATAGGCTAGCTCTTAGGGTTTAGCCTCTACGATCTCGTGGTAGATCTACTCTTGTACTACCCATATCATCAATATTAATCAAGCAGGAAGTAGGGTTTTACCTCCATCGAGAGGGCCCGAACCTGGGTAAACATCCGTGTCCCTTACTTCTTGTTACCATCAGCCTTAACGCACAGATCGGGACCCCCTACCCGAGATCCGCCGGTTTTGACACCGACATTGGTGATTTCATTGAGAGTTCCTCTGTGCCGTCGCCGTCAGGCTCGATGACTCGTCTTATCGTCAAAGACAACATTACTTCGAAGGGGGCTCTGGCTGTAGGCCAGACGCTCCGGCTTGGTGGCTTTATCATGGCCTCCCCATCGGCGGTGGCGCCGACGATGACTTCTCAGGTCGTCGATCATAACCTCCACGTCAGTTCAGAATTTGCCGAACATATGGATCCAATGGAGCTCTCCTCCCTTAACGAACTCTTGGATCGTGACGCCGCCTCGGGAGTCGCTACAGACTATGACCGGATTGGGCTTAAACCCGACCCGTGGGACATCAGGTCCCCGCGGGCCACCCACGAGATAGCGATAGTGGAGGAACCACACGCGGATTGCCCCTCAACTTTGAGGACAAGCTGTATTCGGATCACCGAACTCCTTGAGCCAAATACATACTCAAAGGAAAACCTGACCCAGGTCCCGGACTTAGAATCGGGCATCGGGTCGAAGAGATTGGGCACCCCAGATCCTGAACTGTTTAGCTCGGGACCGCCCGCGCCCTTGGGCGTTAGATCGGATAAAAATCCAGACTTTAGGCTAGACCTAAACTGTCTCTCCCGCATCAGGAAAGAGCCCCAGGAAACCGTACATCGCTACTGGGCCAGATTCCTCCTTGCGCTTAACAAGGTCAGGGACTGCCGCGAAGAGGACATGGTCTCACTTTTCTGCAAAGACTACACGGACGAAGGACTCCTCAATGCTATAAGCCGCCGCGACATAGTACGCTTCACGGACTTGGCAACCATAGTACGGAAGTACTGCGATGATGGAGAGCGCTTGGAAGACCCAAACAGAATTTTGGGATAGATCGCTCGCTAAAACCTTTGTCCGAACTAAACGGACGAACTCTCGTAAGTCGTCCGACCCAATCCCCAAGAAATCGAAGCCCACTCAGGGGCAGAGATCCGTATTGGAAGATTGGCTCGACGGGCCATGTAAGCTCCACAACACTCCGGATACACCACCTACCCATAGCCTTAAGGCATGTTGGATACTCCGGCGGGTGGCAAAAAGTGGCGGGGATCTTCTTATGGGCCACACAATGGGACAACATCCTGCCAGCGAACACAATACGGTACTAACAGTCTTCGAGACTTTTGCCTCGAACAATAGGCGCAAGCGAGCTCGTCGAAGCTCCGCTGAAATTTACCATGTGGCAAAAATTAACCCTTGAACGACATCGCTATAACTTTTAACGCCAGTGACGAACCTCGATCCCGGGCTGTCCGGGCGCCGGCCGCTCTGGTTCTTAGCCCAATCGTGGACGGATTTTGGCTCACCAAAGTGCTCATGGACGGTGGAAGCGGATTAAATCTGATCTATGAAGAGACACTCAGCAAGATGGAAATTGACAAAGGCCGTATTGAACAAAGCGGTACAACCTTCAGGGGAATTATCCCTAGTCAGGAAGCATGGTGTGCGGGAAAAATCACACTTGACGTAGTGTTCGGCACCCCGGAGAATTATAGGTCCGAAGAAATCACATTCCAAGTAGCCCCCTTCAGCAGCGGATACCACGCCCTTTTACGGGTACATGAAACTTAAAATGCCCGGGCCCAATGGAATCATCACTCTAGCCAGTGACCCAGACGTCGCACTTCGCGCCGAAAATAAAACCGCAGCACTAGCCCTGGAGGCACTATCCGAGGCCCTAGCAGCCAAGAGTTGGCAACATCAAGGGCTACCGTGGGATGTGGACGACGTGATACTAGACAAGCAACCCAAGTCCACCTCATTTAAACCTGTAGACGAGATAATCAAATTCCAAGTCCATCCAACGGACCCCATGAAGACAGCTTCCATCGGGACCTAGCTGAGTCTCGTGATTGACGCCGCACTACGAGATTTCTTACGCGAGAATTGGGACATTTTCGCCTGGCACCCATCGGACATGCCAGGCATCCCGCGCAGACTGGCCGAACACATCCTCAATATTCTAAAAGGATATAAACCAGTCAAGCAAAACCTAAGGCGATTCTCAGAGCCCAAATGGCAGGCAATGGGGGAGGAGTTAGCCAAGTTACTCGAGGCCGGATTCATCAGAGATATCAAACATCCGGAGTGGCTGGCAAATTTGGTGATGGTACCAAAGAAGGACAAATCCTGGCGGCTATGCGTCGACTTCAAAGACCTCAATAAGGCTTACCCCAAGGATCCCTTTCCCCTCCCTCGCATCGATCAAATCATCGATGCCACAGCAGGACACGACTCGCTGTGTTTTCTCGACGATACTCTGGATACCATCAAATAAAGATGGCAGAGTCTCACCAAGCTGCAATAGCTTTTATAACGCCATATGGCCCTTTTGCTTCAACACTATGCCCTTCGGCTCTAGAATGTCCAAGAACCTATCAACGCATGATTCAAACATGCTTGGAAAAACAAATCGGCAAAACAGTAGAAGCATATGTGGATGACGTGGTCATAAAAACTAGACACGTCGAAACCCTGATAGATGACCTGAGACTCACATTCGAAAACCTCCGGACATACGACATCAGGTTGAATTCGGAAAAGTGCGTCTTCTGCGTCCCTTCAGGGAAACTGCTGGGCTTCATCATTTCCAACAGAGGAATTGAGGCGAATCCAGCAAAAATCCGAGCTCTATCACAGTTGGCTATACCAATAGACCTCAAGCACATCCAAAAGCTAGCCCGATGCGTGGGTGCTCTCAGCCGCTTTATCTCCAGGTTAGGAGAAAAGGCACTACCGCTCTATCGCCTTCTTCGGCGCACCGAACACTTCGTATGGACGGAGGCAGCCGCGGCTGGACTGGATGAAATAAAGACCTTATTGGCTAGTAATCCAGTGTTAACAGCACCGAAGATCGATGAACCTATGCTGTTGTACATAGCTGCATGCATCAAGTCGTAAGCGCGATGCTCATCGTCGAACGAGACACAAATACCCGCTCCAGAAGCCGGTCTACTACGTGTCCACGGTCCTAACCCCATGCAAATCCCGATACCCATACTATCAAAAAATAGCATATGCTATGTTCATGGCATCCCGGAAGCTACGACACTACTTTCAAGAGTGTTCGATCACGGTGGCCTCCGAAGTACCACTCAATGACATAATAAATAACCGCGATGCTACGGGCCGGATTGCCAAGTGGGCTATTGAGCTCCTTCATTCGACATAACGCATACAAACCACGGCGGGCCATCACGTCGTAAGTGTTGGCTGACTTCGTCACCGAATGGACAGAAGCCGAACTCCCTAAAGAGTACGACGCATACTCAAACTGGATCATGCACTTCGACGGCTCTAAAATGCTGGCCGGATTGGGAGCAGGGGTAGTCCTGACATCACCCAACGGCGACACGGTCCAGTACGTCCTCCAAATATTATACACAGACTCCAACAATGCAGCCGAATATGAGGCTCTGTTGCACGGTCTTTGGATGGCAGTCTCTATGGGCATTCAATGCCTAGAAGTGCGCGGGGACTCGAACCTCGCAATATCACAGATAAACAGAGATTTTGATGCCAAGGACCCGAAAATGGTGGCCTACCGTAATGCCGTCCTCAAAATGTCAGCTCGGTTCGAGGGGCTCGAATTCCACCATGTGGCTCGAGAAAACAATCAAGCGGCGGATGTCCTCGCTCGCATCAGCGCTAAACGCGACCCTGTCCCACCTAACATATTCTTGGAACGGATGTTCAAGCCATCCGTAGTATGGGAAGGGGAGTCCGGCAACACTAGCACGGACCCGAATACACCCCCAGATTCTGAACCATCAGACACTGTCGGAGGTTCTACCCCCGAAATAACGTCCTCGGCCCACGAAATCATGGCTGTAATCGCCCCGTGGACCGAGCCCTTCTTGGCCTACCTAAATAGGCAGGAGCTCCCCGAAGACCAAAATGAAGCACGCTGCATTGTCCGGTGCTCTAAAGCTTACAAAGTCTACGAAGGGGAACTCTACAAGAAAAGCGCTACCGGAGTACTTCAAAGATGCATCTCCGAAGAGGAAGGGCGGCAGCTCTTGGCTGAAATCCATGCCGGCCTGGGCGGGCACCACACCGCGGCTCGGGCATTAGTCAGCAAGGCCTTCCGTACAGGTTTCTATTGGCCGACGGCCCGAGCAGACGCACAATACCTTGTCCAACATTGCGTCGGTTGCCAGCTCTTTGCCGATCAGAGTCATATGCCCCCTACCGCTCTACAAATAATCCCCATAACTTGGCCCTTTGCGGTCTGGGGGCTAGATATGGTCGGACCTCTTAAAGGGGGAAGCCATAATAAAAAATACTTACTGGTCATGGTGGACAAATTCACCAAATGGATAGAAGCTAAACCAGTCAAAACGGCTGAATCCGGACCAGTAATTGACTTCATATCTGGGGTCGTACACCGATACGGTGTCCCCCACAAAGATCATCATCGATAATGGCTCAAATTTCACAGCCGATTTAAGTGAAAACTTGGTGCAAAAAAATGGGCATCAAGCTCGATTACGCTTCCGTATACCATCCACAAACTAACGGCCAGGTAGAGCGGGCAAATGGTCTCATTATGAGCGGTATCAAACCCAGGCTAGTGCGATCCTTGACAGAGTCGGATACGCATTGGGTGGAAGAGCTCGACTCCGTACTCTGGGGGCTACGGACCACGCCAAATCACACCACCAGATACATACCATTTTTTATGGTGTACGGCGCGGAAGCAGTTTTACCCTGCGACATAATACATGATTTGCCACGCGTACGCATGTATGAAGAGAAGGAAGCCAAGTTAGATCGGCAGGAGACAGCCTGGAGGAGGAGCGCGATGTCGCAAAAGCCCGTTCCGCATTCTATCAATAGCAGGCCCGACGATACCAAAGCAGAGAAGTGCGGGCCAAAACTTACAATATTGGCGAGCTCGTTCTACGACTACCGAAAAGAAGAAGGACAAACTCAAACCCAAGTGGGAGGTTCCCTTCGTCATTGACAAAGTTCTCACCAGAGGAGCGTACCGCTTATGTAATGCATCCGATAACAGACTCGAGCCGAACCCATGGAACGCAGCAAGACTACGGAGATTCTACGCCTAGCGCCGAACACAGTGTTCGTATCCTAACCCCTCCCTTTGAATTATGCCCCATCTCTTTTTCCTTTCTCGACCTTTTTCTATCTTCACACAAAGTATTCAATACAGCACGGATTTCGGATCGCTCCGGACGCACTAAGTGTGTAAGCAATACCTGGGGGCTTCCTATACGGAAGCTTAAAATGATTACTCACATGGCTTTTTGCCCGTCGCATATGCATTCTTTTTTCCATATGTGCCTTTTCTTCACCATTATATGCATCGATATGACTTAAGATGTTGCCAAGCTGGGTTGCCTGGCTCTTGTGTTTATGCCCTACGTTCCCGTTAATTCGGCTAGGGCATAAGGGGAGCACCTCTGCGATTGTTATTGCCGGTTCAGCCGGATGTGTACCTCAGACTGGGTGAAGCCGAAAGCTAGCTTCCTTAAGAGAATATTCGGTCGGTGAACAAAAGATGTGTTCGTTTATTATAACATGAATCCCCAGAAGTCTTGTATTATGCGCCATCATTCGCAGTCCGGACATGTGCGTCATCGCATGCTTACCCAGGGAAAGGAACCCCTAACGGAACTATTCTCTCTGGAAGATGTTTCTTACTATCCATGTAATATAACATAACTAGTTGGGTACTTGTCTGTTCAAGCACTTATGACCCCTACGCCTTGTTTCCACGCATATCCCGTTTGGCATAACTGAGTGGGTATTCGGACACACCCCGGACTATAGGGTCCGGGGGCTGAAGCGAAAAGGTCCGCCATGACAAATGATTTTAATTCGCCTAGGGGCTAATCATGCTCATCAATTCACACAGTCATTTGGACCGATTACATTCCTCTTCTATACCATCCAACAGGCTATCTAGCTTACAATCCTGTTGAGATTACTTAGAGGCTAACGCTACTTGGTCATACACCAGACTAACGGGAATCTCTTGCCCATCGGGCCCCGCCGATCCCACTTCGGCCATATGGTTCGGGTCCAGCTTGGTGTAGCGTGTCTTTACCATTGTCCAGGCTTCTCTTGCTCCTTGCCGGCATGCCGATATCTTCCATAGACGGAAGCGCCGCCGGGCTCCTTGCAGCAGGTCCACAAGTTCCCCCATGCCATTCGGCAGTAGGCTTGATGGCCACAAAGCCTGAGCAACACCCTGCATCACTTGCCGAGCTTGCTCGTGCAGTCATGAAAGGTCTTGTAGTAAATCATTTGCAGATGAGGGCATCTCCTCCTCGGGGCGACCCGTTAACATTCCTGCAAGCAAAATTCTTTCAATATACTTCCTCGCTGAACTGTTCAACAGTTCGTCAAGGCACTTACTATAAATGCCGCGTTGAAGCCTCTTGTTCTCCTTCATGGAGTCCGCCAACAGAGCGCGGAGATCTTTTAACTCCACGTCCAGCTAGACTTTGGCATCTTGAAGATCGTTCTTCTCCCGCCTAACTCGCATAAGAATGCGCTCGCCAGCCTCTAGTTGCTTTTTGAGATGCGATGCGTCCTCTCCTACGCCCTCCGGATTCACCCCGGGATTGTCTGCAGAATTTTCTGTTAGACTTGAAATATTTACTCACTGGTGCATCTTCGCACAATTGTGATAATTACCAGATGAGGGCCTTTGGGGTTCCTCTAACTTGGCAACTGCGGCCCTCAGTTCGGCCTTGCAGTCCTCCAGCTCCCGAAACAATTGCTCGTTCTTCTCTACAAGGACCTGTACATAAATTGATCCTTAAAACTGTTGTTTCAACCGTTTCAAGTCTCAGGGGCTACTGCTATACATACTTATCAAAATTTCTCACCTGTATGTCTTTGGTATAACGGTTTGTCGCTTGGGCAAGCCCGCCCCGAGCAGCTTGGACGTACGCATCCACCGAATTGAAGGCATTAAATGCCTCTAGGGAAAAGATGTTGTTCCGAAGTACGGCCCGTCGGCGCCTGTGATTCAGGGCGCTCTCTACTTCGGAATTCGTGGTTGAGAGCATGTCCGCACTCTCTGTTGGAGAGCCATGCGGTGCTGGCCCCGTGTCTGCATCCACCCCTGAAGCCGGTTCTGCAACCCGGCTGGTGGAAGCGTGATTGGTAGGGTCTCCGGATGTAGTCCGGTTATTCTTCTTCCTGCCAGACACAAAGGGCGTTGTCATACTTTAAATTGTATAATTACAGGACAGGTTATTGTTTTACCTCTGTAGCGGTGTGTCAACCCTCACCGCCTTCCTCTTGAGCCTGCCCGATCTGGATGCCCATGGTTGACGAGTCCCTAGGGGCTCAGCCCCTCGTTTCGGCCGCCGTTTCTGCAAATAGAACGACGCCTCAAAGGTAAATTATGACACCTGGGGGGAGTCCTCTTCAAAGGATAGGGCTTTCTAGTTCGGCTTACACATGAGGCGGGGAGCAGTCCAGGGTAGTCGGCCGTAATGGCTACTAGGGCGCCATCCCAGCTCGCCTGATAAAATACCCGCTGATTTAGCTCCACAGTGATATCCGGATCCACTTTAAGTCCCGGATCTAGGGCCCTTCCAGGGTCCTCTGGTTGCGGGGAGGGGCTGAAGATTCCTTCTACGGCCCTCCTTAATTCCTGCCCAGAAGCATTGATGCAAGTAATCTTAGCAGAAGAACGCTAGAGCAAAGCGGGGGAAAAGAATGGCAACTTACCCACGCTGGGGGGTTGTACATGGAGAATCCTTCCCGCATTTTCAGATGAAGGAATTCCTCCTCTTCCCCTTTGTACAGATCGGACAATATCCTTGCCAGAGCGGCAACGGAGTCCGGACCTCTACGGCCGCAGCGGGTGGCGTCGTCTTCCCCGTTGAAATGCCACATGGGCTTCCCCCGATGTTGGAGTGTCTGCACTCCTCGTCTTATGCATATTGCCATAACCTCAATTATCGTCAGTCCGGATTTGGCCAGTAACTTTATCCTGTCCATCAGGAGGAATATTTCCCTCGTGTCCTCTTCTTGAGGGCCCCGGGCGCCAGCTTAGGCGTGCCCTTGGCGGGGCGTTGCTGAACTTGCGGAGACCTGTCTCGACCGGATCCGGAAGGGGACGTCGTTTATATAAAACCACTCAAGGCCAGTTTCTGGTGCCTTCTCAGCAGTGCCGGAAAGGTATCCGGTCTCGGCAATGCGCCATACTTCAGCCCCGCCCACTTGGCATAGGGACTCCCCCTGGGTGCGGGGGACGAGGCAGAACAGCTTCCGCCATAATCCGAAGTGTGGTTCGCATCCTAAAAACAACTCGCACAGAGCAACATACCCCGCTATGTGCAGAATAGAGGCAGGGGTAAGATCGTGTAACTGGAGGCCGTAGTACTCCAGGAGCCCGTGAAGAAACGGGTGGATAGGGAACCCGACGCCCCTCAGCAGATGAGGGATCAGACATACACGCTCCTCCGGAGATGGGTTAGGAGATCCCTCAGCTTGGTCTCCCCCGTCATAAGTGGCTATTCCAGCTCGGACGGAGACCATGAACGCCGGTGGGAGAAATCCTTGGGTTTGTAACTTTGTCAAACGGCTATGAGGAACTGAACACTCTCCCCAATCCCCTGACTTGGAACGAGAAGGGCAAGCAGATGAGCTGCCGGCCGCCATGTTGGAATGGCTTTTTATGCGAGCGCTCTTTGGAATCTTGGCTCGGGAGGGAGAGTGAGGTTTGGATCTGAGAATCCCCGTCCCTTCAAATAGATGGTTCGCTTGGAGGATAGAGGGTGACAAATGCAAAAATGCCTCAACTCCTCGCATTCGCTCGTCACGTGGAGATGGTCATTACTGAGGCACCGAAGCCGAGGAGCACAACATTGATTGGAGGCCAGACACTATTCGTCATAACAAACACTTTGGAGTATTCGGAGAAGGAACCCGCCTTGCAATGCCGAAGACAATACTATGCGCCGGACTCATCGTCATTGAAGTCTGGTTCAGGGGATACTGAGGGAGTCCTGGATTCAGGGGTATCCGAACAGCCGGACTGTATACGACGTCCGGACTATTGAAGCGTGAAGATTCAAGACTCAAGACTTCGGCCCGTGTCCGGATGGGACTTTCCTTGGCGTGGAAGGCAAGCTTGGCGATCCGGATATTATATTTCCTTCCTTGTAACCGACTCCGTGTAAACCCTAGCCCTCTCCGATGTCTATATAAACCGGAGAGGTTGGTCTTTAGAAGGCCGATCACAATTACAATCATACCATCATAGGCTAGCTCTTAGGGTTTAGCCTCTACGATCTCGTGGTAGATCTACTCTTGTACTACCCATATCATCAATATTAATCAAGCAGGAAGTAGGGTTTTACCTCCATCGAGAGAGCCCGAACCTGGGTAAACATCGGTGTCCCTTACTTCTTGTTACCATCAGCCTTGACGCACAGATCGGGACCCCCTACCCGAGATCCGCCGGTTTGACACCGACACCTACACAAAGCAAATAACTCCTCGCAACCAACGCGAATAGGGGTTGTCAATCCCTTCACGGTCACTTACGAGAGTGAGATCTGATAGATATGATAGATAATATTTTTGGTATTTTTGGTATAAAGATGCAAAGTAAAATAAAAGGCAAAGTAAAAAAGGAAAGCAATAATAAAGTGATGGAAGATTAACATGGTGAGAATAGACCCGGGGCCCATAGATTTCACTAGTGGCTTCTCTCAAGAGCATAAGTATTTTACGATGGGTGAACGAATTACTGTTGAGCAATTGACATAATTGAGCATAGTTATGAGAATATCTAGGTATGATCATGTATATAGGCATCACGTCCGAGACCAGTAGACCGACGCCTGCCTGCATCTACTACTATTTATCCACTCATCGACCGCTATCCAGCATGCATCTAGAGTATTAAGTTAATGAAAACAGAGTAACGCCTTAAGCAAGATGACATGATGTAGAGGGATAAATTCATGCAATATGATAAAAACCCATCTTGTTATCCTTGATGGCAACAATACAATACGTGCCTTGCTGCCCCTACTGTCACTGGGAAAGGACACCGCAAGATTGAACCCAAAGCTAAGCACTTCTCCCATTGCAAGAAAAACCACTCTAGTAGGCCAAACCAAACTGATAATACGAAGAGACTTGCAAAGATAACCGATCATACATAAAATAATTCAGAAAAGATTCAAATATTGTTCATAGATAATCTTGATCATAAACCCACAATTCATCGGTCTCAACAAACACACCGCAAAAAGAAGATTACATCGAGTAGATCTCCACGAGAGAGGGGGAGAACACTGTATTGAGATCCAAAAAGAGAGAAGAAGCCATGTAGCTACTAACTATGGACCCAAAGGTCCGAGGTAAACTACTCACACTTCATCGGAGGGTCTATGGTGATGATGTAGAAGCCCTCCGTGGTGGATGCCCTCTCCGGCGGAGCTCCGGAACAGGCCCCAATATGGGATCTCGTGGGTACAAAAGGTTGTGGCGGTGGAATTAGGTTTTTGGCTCCGTATCTAATCGTTTGGGGGTACGTAGGTATATATAGGAGGAAGAAGTACGCTGGTGGAGCTTCATGGGGCCCACGAGGGTGGAGGGCGCGCCCTAGGGGGTAGGCCTGCCCCCCTACCTCATGCCCTCCTCTAAGCTTCCTTGACTTAGGGTCCAAGTCTCCTGGATCACGTTCGGTGAGAAAATCACGTTCCCGAAGGTTTCATTCCGTTTGGACTCCGTTTGATATTCCGTTTCTTCAAAACACCGAAATAGGCAAAAAACAGCAATTCTGGGCTGGGCCTCCGGTTAATAGGTTAGTCCCAAAAATAATATAAAAGTGGAAAATAAAGCCCAATATGGTCCAAAACAGTAGATAATATAGCACGGAGCAATCAAAAATTATAGATACGTTGGAGACGTATCAGGCATCCCCAAGCTTAATTCCTGCTCGTCCTCGAGTAGGTAAATGATAAAAACAGAATTTTTGATGCGGAGTGCTACTTGGCATAATTTCAATGTAATTCTTGTGGTATGAATATTCAGATCCGAAAGATTCAAGACAAAAGTTCATATTGACATAAAAATAATAATACTTCAAGGATATTAACTAAGCAATTATGTCTTCTCAAAATAACATGGCCAAAGAAAGTTCATCCCTACAAAATCATATAGTTTAGTCATGCTCCATTTTCGTCACACAAGAATGCTCTCATCATGCACAACCCCGATGACAAGCCAAGCAATTGTTTCATACTTTAGTAATCTCAAACTTATAAACTCTCATGCAATATATGAGCGCGAGCCATGGACATAACACTATGGGTGGAATAGAATATGATGGTGGGGGTTATGTGGAGAAGACAAAAAAGGAGAAGATCTCACATCAACGAGGCTAATCAATAGGCTATGGAGATGCCCATCGATTGATGTTAATGCAAGGAGTAGGGATTGCCATGCAACAGATGCACTAGAGCTATAAATGTATGAAAGCTCAACAAAAGAAAACTAAGTGGGTGTGCATCCAACTTGCTTGCTCACGAAGACCTAGGGCACTTGAGGAGGCCCATTGTTGGAATATACAAGCCAAGTTCTATAATGAAAAATTCCCACTAGTATATGAAAGTGATAACTCAAGAGACTCACTATATGAAGAACATGGTTCTACTTTGAAGCACAAGTGTGGAAAAAGGATAGTAACATTGCCCCTTTTTATTTCTTTTTTTGGGCCTTCTTTTTTTGGCCTTTCTCTTTTTTGGGGACAATGCTCTATTAAATGATGATCATCACACTTCTATTTATTTACAACTCAATGATTACAACTCGATACTAGAACAAAGTATGACTCTATATGAATGCCTCCGTGTGTGCAGGGATATGCAATGAACCAAGAGTGACATGTATGAAAGAATTAAGAACGGTGGCTTTGCCACAAATACTATGTCAACTACATGATCATGCTAGCAATATGACAATAATCAATGTGTCATGATAAATGGGATGGTGGAAAGTTGCATGGCAATATATCTCGGAATGGCTATGGAAATGCCATAATAGGTTGGTATGGTGGCTGTTTTGAGGAAGATATAAGGAGGTTTATGTGTGAAAGAGTGTATCATATCACGGGGTTTGGATGCACCGCTAAGTTTGCACCAACTCTCAATGTGAGAAAGGGCAATGCACGGCAATCAAGAGGCTAGCAATGATGGAAGGGTGAGAGTGCGTATAATCCATGGACTCAACATTAGTCATAAAGAACTCACATACTTATTGCAAAAATCTACAAGCCATCAAAAACCAAAGCACTACGCGCATTCTCCTAGGGGGATAGATTCGTAGGAAAAGACCATCGCTCGTCCCCGACCGCCACTCATAAGGAGGACAATCAAAGAACACCTCATGTTTCAAATTTGTTACATAACGCTTACCATACGTGCATGCTACGGGACTTGCAAACTTCAACGCAAGCATTTCTCAAATTTACAACTACTCAACTAGCACGACTTTAATATTATTACCTCCATATCTCAAAACAATCATCAAGCATCAAACTTTTCTTAGTATCCAACACACTCAAAAGGAAGTTTTTACTATTTTTGTATACCTAGCATATTGAGATTATTAAGCAAATTACCATGCTATTTAAGACTCTCAAAATAATCTAAGTGAAGCATGAGAGATCAATAGTTTCTATAAAACAAATCCACCACCGTGCTCTAAAAGATATAAGTGAAGCACTAGAGCAAAACTATATAGCTCAAAAGATATAAGTGAAGCACAAAGAGTATTCTAATAAATTCCAATTCATGTATGGCTCTCTCAAAAGGTGTGTACAGCAAGGATGATTGTGGTAAACTAAAAAGCAAAAACTCAAATCATACAATACGCTCCAAGCAAAAAACATATCATGTGGTGAATAAAAATATAGCTCCACGTAAAGTTACCGATGGAAGTAGACGAAAGAGGGGATGCCTTCCGGGGCATCCCCAATATTTGACCTTTTGGTGTCCTTAGATTATCTTGGGGTGCCATGGGCATCCCCAAGCTTAGTCTCTTGCCACTCCTTGTTCCATAATCCATCAAAAGATTTCACCCAAAACTTGAAAACTTCACAACACAAAACTCAACAGAAATCTCGTGAGCTCCGTTAGCGAAAGAAAACAAAAGACCACTTCAAGGTACTCTAATGAACTCATTCTTTATTTATATTGGTGTTAAACCTACTGTATTACAACTTCTCTATGGTTTATAAACTATTTTACTAGCCATAGACTCATCAAAATAAGAAAACAACACACGGAAAACAGAATCTGTCAAAAACAGAACAGTCTGTAGTAATCTGTAGCTAACGCAACCTTCTGGAACTCCAAAACTTCAGCCAAAATAGGACGACCTAGGCAATTTGTTTATTTATCAGAAACAATTGGAATCACTATTTTATCACGTTCTGGTGATTTTTAACAATTGTTTTCGTGAACAGAAAGTTTCTGGAAATTTCAGCAAGATCATATAACTATTATCCAAGAAGATCCTATAGGTTTAACTTGGAACAAACACTAATTAAAACATAAAAACACATCTAACCAGAGGCTAGATCTAAGATTTATTCCTAAGCAAAAGCAAAAGCAAAAACAAAAAAAAATTGGGTTGCCTCCCAACAAGCGCCATCGTTTAACGCCCCTAGCTAGGCATAAAAGCAAGGATAGATCTAGGTATTGCCATCTTTGGTAGGTAATTCTTCAATGAGTCATCTATCATCCTTAGGAATTTCTTTCTTTTTAGTAATTATCAAACTTCTAGGCACAAAATCAAAAAATTCATTCGTAGCAAATGGTTCCTTAATCATAGCAAAAAGATCGGGATGAATACTTATAGATTTAAGATCCGCAGTTTCCTTACTAGAGGATTCACCCTTATTTTTAGGAACATACATAAGCTTGGAAATTTTAGTAGGTGGACTTGGAGTATTCTTTATGGAAGAAAAATCGGTTCCCAAATTAGTAATGATACCCTCAAGTTTATCGATTCTAGTAGAATCTTGATTTATTCTTTCATTAACTATGGGTTCCTTCTCCTTAATATTTTTTTCAAAGCGACTCCTACCTTAGATCCATATTGGGTAATTTGGTTGTGGATCTTTTTATCCAGATTTTCAATCAACTCTACGGTAGCAACTTTATTTTCAATAATTTCAAGTCTTTGCATTACATGCTCCAAAGTTAACATAGTTCCATGAACCAAAAGCGGTGGTGAGCCAAATAAATCTATCATAGCATTATAAGAGTCAAAAGTATGGCTACCCAAGAAATTCCCTCCGGTAATGGTATCAAGGATATATCTATACCAAGGATTAGCACCTACATAAAAATTGCGGAGAAGAACTGAAGTAGATTGCTTCCTGGTAGATCTATTTTGAGCATTGCAAATTCTATACCAAGCGTATTTTAGATTTTCTCCCTCCCTTTGCTTAAAATTTAGAACTTCATTCTCGGGAGATAATGGAGAAGATATAAGACTAGCCATGACGACAAGAAAGCGAGAAAAAGGCAAATGGAAAAGAGAGGGCGAATAAAACGGCAAGTGTGAAGTGGGGGAGAGGAAAATGAGAGGCAAATGGCAAATAATGTAATGCGAGAGATAAGGGATTGTGATGGGTACTTGGTATGTTGACTTTTGCGTAGACTCCCCGGCAACGGCGCCAGAAATTCTTCTTGCTACCTCTTGAGCACTGCGTTGGATTTCCTTGAAGAGGAAAGGATGATGCAGCAAAGTAGCGTAAGTATTTCCCTCAGTTTTTGAGAACCAAGGTATCAATCCAGTAGGAGGCTACGCGCGAGTCCCTCATACCTACACAAAGAAAATAACTCCTCGCAACCAACGCGAATAGGGGTTGTCAATCCTTCACGGTCACTTACGAGAGTGAGATCTGATAGATATGATAGATAATATTTTTGGTATTTTTGGTATAAATATGCAAAGTAAAATAAAAAGCAAAGTAAAAAGCAAAGCAATAATAAAGTGATGGAAGATTAATATGACGAGAATAGACCCGGGGCCCATATATTTCACTAGTGGCTTCTCTCAAGAGCATAAGTATTTTACGGTGGGTGAACGAATTACTGTTGAGCAATTGAAAGTATTGAGCATAGTTATGAGAATATCTAGGTATGATCATGTATATAGGCATCACGTCCGAGACAAGTAGACCGACTCCTGCCCGCATCTACTACTATTTCTCCACTCATCGACCACTATCCAGCATGCATCTAGAGTATTAAGTTAATGAAAACAGAGTAACGCCTTAAGCAAGATGACATGATGTAGAGGGATAAATTCATGCAATATGATAAAAAACCCCATCTTGTTATCCTCGATGGCAACAATACAATACGTGCCTTGCTGCCCCAAATGGCAATGGGAAAGGACACCGCAGGATTGAACCCAAAGCTAAGCACTTCTCCCATTGCAAGAAAAACCAATCTAGTAGGCCAAACCAAACTGATAATTCAAGAGACTTGCAAAGATAACCAATCATACATAAAAGAATTCAGAAAAGATTCAAATATTGTTCATAGATAATCTTGATCATAAACCCACAATTCATCGGTCTCAACAAACACACCGCAAAAAGAAGATTACATCGAATAGATCTCCACGAGAGGGGGGAGAACATTGTATTGAGATCCAAAAAGAGAGAAGAAGCCATCTAGCTACTAACTATGGACCCGAAGGTCTGAGGAAAACTACTCACACTTCATCGGAGGGGCTATGGTGATGATGTAGAAGCCCTCCGTGGTGGATGCCCTCTCCGGTGGAGCTCCAGAACAGGCCCCAAGATGGGATCTCGTGGGTACAAAAGGTTGCGGCGGTGGAATTAGGTTTTTGGCTCCGTATCTGATCGTTTGGGAGTACGTAGGTATATATAGGAGGAAGAAGTACGTCGGTGGAGCTTCATGGGGCCCACGAGGGTGGAGGGGGCGCCCCCCTACCTCGTGCCCTCCTCGAAGCTTCCTTGACTTAGGGTCCAAGTCTCCTGGATCACGTTCGGTGAGAAAATCACGTTCCTGAAGGTTTTATTCCGTTTGGACTCCGTTTGAAATTTTCTTTCCTTGAAACACTGGAATAGGCAAAAAACAGCAATTCTAGGCTGGGCCTCCGGTTAATAGGTTAGTCCCAAAAATAATATAAAAGTGGTAAATAAAGCCCAATATGGTCCAAAACAGTAGATAATATAGCATGGAGCAATAAAAAATTATAGATACGTTGGAGACGTATCAGCCGCCAACGCCAGACTCCACCCATTGGCGGATGCACTTTGATGGTTCCAAGATGCGCACCGGTCTGGGAGCCAGCATCGTCCTCACCTCTACCAAAGGTGACAAGCTCAGATATGTGCTGCAAATCCACTTTGCCGCCTCCAACAACGTTGCTGAATATGGAGCACTCATTCACGGGCTCCGGCTTGCTAAGGAACTCGGCATTCGCCGGATCCTGTGCTATGGCGATTCCGACTTAGTGGTCCAACACTCGTCAGGCGACTAGGACGCCAAGGACGCAAATATGGCCAGCTACCGCTTCCTCGTCCACCAACTCAGTGGATACTTTGAATGGTGTGAGTTCCTCCATGTTCCAAGAAATGACAATGAGCAAGCCGATGCTTTGGCACGGATTGGCTCTACCCAGCAAGCAATACCAGCCGGCGTCACCCTGCAACGCCTCCTCAAGCCGTCTATCAAGCCGTCACCAGAATCAGACTCCATCTTCATGTCGGCTCCTCCTGAAGCAGTCGGATCCGACTTGAGGACCCCAGCGGCCGGCACGGGGAATTCGGCAGGCAACCCGGGGATTGCAGCAGCCACACCCGGCCCGGGACTTCAGAACCCGGCCCGGGGACTGCAGCAGTCGGCCCGGGGACTTCATCGACTCAGCAGGCGGCAGCTGACTCCAACCCGCCGCCCCCCCAGCCCAACTGCCCTTGTGCAAATTGCAGTCCTGACAGTCGAAGAAATAATAGCACCTTCATGGGCTCAGCCCATCCTCAAATATCTAGTGAACAAAGAGCTGCAGACCGATGAGATCTCGGCCCGGCAAGTGCAACGCCGGGCAGCAGCATACACCATTGTCAACAGAGAACTTGTGAGGCGCATCGTCATTGGTGTTTACCAGCGCTGCGTGGAGCCGCAGCAAGGCCAAGCAATCCTCAAAGATATCCACCAAGGCGAGTGTGGTCACCACGCGGCTTCAAGAGCACTTGTCGCCAAAGCTTTCCGCCGCGATTTTTTCTGGCCGACTGCTCTAGTAGATGCCAAAGACTTGGTCCAGAAATGCAAAGGGTGCCAGAAGTTCTGCTCAAAGCCACATATGCCGGCTTCCGCACTCAAGACCATCCCCATCGCCTGGCCCTTTGCCATCTGGGGACTGGACATGGTGGGACCATTCAAAACAGCATGCGGTGGCATGGCTCATCTGCTTGTCGCGATGGACAACACTACAAAAAAAGACACATCCGTGACATTTTGGGCCGAACGAAACTTTTTCCTGTCATACATACGACACTTCTATGACGATAATTGTGAAAAAACCCGGTATCATCATAGAATGTGGTGGGCTACTACTTCTATGACAAAAAATCATGACAGAAAATGGGCTTTTCGTCCTGGGCGGGCCGGAGACGCAGCTGCATGACATTCTTTGGGCCATCCATGACGGAAAAAACCGTGGTAGAAGCGAGGGGGAGGAAATTTTCGGGGAGTTCCGGTTACGGTGGGAGGTCGGGGCCAAGCGATGCACGCTTTCTCTCGTGACACGACGCGTGCGTGTGTGCGGCGCGTTGGCTCTAATCGAACCCGAAGCGAGGCGTTGGGTTTCTAATCGAACCCGAAGCGATTACATCTGCAGGCTACGCTACATCGAACCCAGAGCGATCGATCGATGGCTATTAATCGAACCTGATCGAGCGATTCTTCGCCGCTACTGCCGCTAATCAAGTCGATCGATCTTGGCTCTGGGATGAACAAAGTGAGTGTTGCGGGGGGTTGGATGAGCGGTGAGCGGTGGCGTTTGCCTCTGGATGAATAGGACCCCGTGGTGTGGAGGGCTGGATGAACAGTAGACGGTGGAGGGGTGCCCGTGGAGGGGTGGTTGAACATGACCCCATGGTGTGGAGGGCTGGATGAATAGTAGACGGTGGAGGAGTGCCCGTGGAGGGGTGGTTGAACAGTAACCATTGGAGTAGCGCACGGTGGAGGCTGGATGAACAGGAGCCCGTGGAGGCTGGAGGAGGTCGACGGTAGCCCGTGGAGGCTGGAGGAGGTCGACGGTGGAGATGAACAGTATCCCGTGGAGTCATGTTTTGCGGTATGCCACACCCCTCCCGATGAACAGGACCCCCGTTTCGACCGTAGAAGGTCCGTTTCGTCCATTTTGCGGTACGCCACACCCCTCCCAATAAACAGGACCTCTGTTTCAACCGTAGGAGGTCTGTTTCCTCCGTTTTGTGGTACGCCACACCCCTCCCGATCAACAGGACCCCCGTTTCGACCGTAGGAAGTCTGTTTCCTCTGTTTTGCGGTACGCCACACCTCTCCCGATCAACAGGACCCCGTTTTGAACGTGGCCGGTCGAACACAAGGCCGTTTCCTCCGCCAGCAAGACGCCAGCCTCGTTTCCATCGCCTGTTCTGTCCAAGCCAGTTGGCTCCCACGCGTTCCGTTGCCTCCCGATGAACACGACGCATTCCTTTGCCTCCCGATGAACACGACGCATTTCGTTGCCTCCCCATGAACATGACACATTCTGTTGCCTCCCCATGAACACGACGACGACGCTGTTTCTCCGTTTCAACCCAGCCATGTACACGAGCCCTCGCCGTACGTATGCGCGAGTAGGCGTTCGAGACCCCGCCCGTATGTACACATACGTGGCTGTATTTTCTTTTGTTGCACCCTGGCCACTGTACGTACGTGTACATGCTACGTGCGCGCCTGTACTACGACACGTACGCGCCTCTACTACGACACATGCGCGCCTCTACATCGACCAGTATATATGTACGTACACGTTCGCGACCAGAATGACAACGCTACGTACGCTTCGACCAGGTGGGTCCCGACTGTCAGGCACTTCCTTGCGTGCGAAGATGTAGCTGGTGGGTCCCAGCAGTCAGGGGGGCGAATCGTTTTTTTCGGACGCACTTCCTTGCGTGCGAAGATGTAGCCGGTGGGTCCCAGCAGTCAAGGGGCGAATCGTTTTTTTTTGCTTAGATGCACTTCCTTGCGTGCGAAGATGTAGCTGGTGGGTCCCAGCAGTCAGGGGGCGAATCGTTTTGGTTTTTTTTTGCCCGGACGCACTTCCTTGCGTGCGAAGGTGTAGCTGTTGGGTCCCAGCAGTCAGGTGGGCAAATGTTTTTTTGCCCGGACGCACTTCCTTGCGTGCGATGGTGTAGCAGGTGGGTCCCAGCAGTCGGGGGCGAATCATTTTTTTTAGGACGCACTTCCTTGCGTGCGAAGATGTAGCTGGTGGGTCCCAACAGTCAGGGGGGCGAATCGTTTTTTTTTCAGACGCACTTCCTTGCGTGCGAAGATGTAGCTCGTGGGTCCAAGCAGTCAGGGGGCGAATCATTTTTTTCATGAAATACGGTGGCCAGTCCGGTGGGTCCTCGCTGCCGTGGACCCAGCTGTCAGCCTCTCCACGTACAGTCCACGTCCGATGGAAGTCGTTCCTTGACCACGTCGACCACGCCGCGCCGAGACCACCACGGCGGTGGACAACGGCGAGGCCTAGGAAGGGGACGACGCGGAGCCGGGGAAGACGCGACAGTGGATGCACACGCGGAGAGGAGTACGAGGGTTCACTGGTTCGGCTGCGCTGCCGTCGCCGCAGAATAACAGGGGGTGTGGGTGAGTGGAGGGTGGCCCGCCAGCGGTGGGAGTAGTAGGGGCGGTGAGGCCTCCGCGGCAAAGATAGCCGCCACGGGAGGCAGGAAGCGGCTGACGACCGGCGCTGCTTTGGGCAGCTAGAGCAAGAAGACCAGAGGTTGAAAAAGCACGATGGCCGTTGGATGGACATCGTACGGTCACTGCAGCTAGAATCGTTTATATTGACTAAGTTGAAAAATCCCTTGGTACGTCAACTTAGTAGGCCCACAGGTCAGCTTCCGAAGCAGTGCACCCCAGATGTCAGGGGGAGGAATCATTTTTTGGCGGGTGAAGCTAGAATATCCGAGATTGAAGAAGAAGCACGGCATCTGTTGGATGGACATCCAACGGCCCCTGCTGCTAGAACCGTGTGTTGACTATAAGTTGACAAAGCCTTGCATACGCATCAACTCTGTTTTTTTAGGGACGCACAACTTAGTAATGCCGTAAGTGTGTGGCAGAGAACTTATAGCCCATTTGAGATTTGTAAGAATGTGTAGCCCATTTTTGAATTCTAATGGAATTTACTACAGCCCATTTACAGTTTGTTAAAAGTACAACCCATTTCAACCAACCGTTCAAAACAGAATTCAATAAAATTTCCCACATTTTGATGGGATCCGAAATATTTTTATCCCGAAATTTCTAGTCAAATTAAATACAATTTCAATATAAATTTATATTACGTAGAAATCCAACGAAACATTGCGCTCGCAACAATTAATGAAATTAAAATTTTTAATATCCAAAAATAATAATTTATAAAGTAATCACGTGTTTGGTGCATTTTTTTATAGTTACTACCCAGTTTTTACAATTACGTCCCATTTATTATTTCTTAAAGCCCATTTTCTTGTTAAGCCTAATGTCCCTCCTAGGAAAGATTTGCAGCCCAGCGGGGCGGAGAATATAACTTGACCTTGCCTGGGTATTCCTAAAAAAAAGTATAGCTGAGCTAGCCATTTTCAGCTTGAAAAAAATTAATATCTGGGCTGGATATCTGCTCGGGCTAGACGGGCCACAGCCCCGCCAAGTTAATACCTGCAGCGATGTTTTCATTGTTGTTCAGAGGAGAAAAATTAATATCTGGGCTAAACACCGAAAACTCTGCACAAATCTTGCCGAGCTGCTTGGTCCCAAATTGCCGGCCGCTTCTTGTGCAATTCTCTCGTTTATTGACTACTCCAGGAGGTTGACAACGGCGTGGGACCGTGATGTCAGGAAACCAAGAGGAAGCAAAATAAATTATAGTTATATATATATATATAATAAGGAGGCACTTGCGTACGTGAGGCTATGGACCTGGTGGGTCCCCATTGTCATCCTCTCCATGTAAAGTCATCTCCTCGCCAAGGCCGCTTCCATGCTGAAACAGTCAGCGCCGCCCACCCCGCTTCCCAGTGCAGGCGATTGCTCCGCCTTCAAACGACACAAGTGTCGTCCGTCCGTCCATCTTCCGCCCACATTAATGATACGCGGTTGCTGAGGCGGCTACTCCGGCGCCACACGTCCGTCCCTCCTGCCTGCCCACCATTGCTATATAAACTACTGCGCCGGCCATAGCCACAGTCATCCGCATCCGTTCCCTTTCTCCTGTCCACACTACTACTGCCCACCATGGCTTCCTTGCGCTCCAGCGCTCTTCGGGACGGGCGGACGACGGACCACAAGGAGATGGCAGCCATCGCTGCCGACCGGCTGGCCGGCAGGCAGCTGGAGGACAACGACGTCCCAATGGAGAACATGGTAGTCGACGATCCAGCGCCAACCCCTCCTCCGCGCCATCCTCGTCGGTGCATTGCACCATGACCATCAGCGAGGCCCGTGCCCAATATATAGACAGGGTGAGGCAGATGCGTGAGGAGCAGTTCCGGGAGGTGCAGGCCGATGTTGCCTACAACCACCATCTCCTCCAGGAGCACCTGCAGGCGGAGGAGCAGATCGCCGCGGAGCGGGCGGAGCAGGAGGCGCTGCTCGACTCGTACTGCTCCGCCCGCAAGGGCCGCCTCGAGCGCTGGCGGTACCGCATGCGGGTGGCGGAGGCTGCGGCCGCCTACAAAGAGGCTAGCAAAGAGGGCGATGAAGCGGGCGAGGCGCTGTTTGGCGAGACCGAGGACGAGGCAGAGAATGATGCCGGCTCCGACGAGTCCCCGCTCTGCTGGCGTCGACGAGGCCTTGCTCCGCCGAGGCCCCGCAGCACCAACAACGAGGCAGAGGACACCGACATCTCCGCCGAGGCCCCGCCCCGCCAACAACGAGGCAGAGGACATCGCTGGCTTAGCCGAGGCCCCACCCTGCTGGCAACATGGGGGGGGGGGGGATTACCACCGCTCCGCTGAGGCGCCGCCCGCCGGCAACGAGACAGAGGACATCGCCGGCTCCGCCGAGGCCCCTCCCCGCTGCCAACGAGGCCGCGCCACACAGAAAACGAGGAAGAGTAGAACACGGTAGGTCGCCGCCGCTTGGGTCCAAGTAAGGCCACCGCTGCTACCCTTCGATTGAAGCCAAGCTAGGCGGGTTGACCATTGACGGACAGTTAGCTTCTTGGCGGTGACGTGGAGTCGGAGAGCTGCTGTGGAGAAGAACGCTGCTTCTACTTAAGTGCTGGTGCAGTTGGCTGACTGACACGTGGTCCCAACAGGCCACATGTCGATTCACGCAAATGCACCTGCAGATTAAGTCAAGCTTTCTGTTCGCTCGGCCGGGACACAGGTGGGTAGCTTCGGTTAATTAATTATACCTCGGTAGCACCTTTTTAGTTGAAGAATGTATGGAATGTAATGAAATCCGACATGTTTATATGAAATCCGACCGTGTATGAATGAATTTATTTCGATTAGTTCGAATTCCTGTATCATTGGCATTGGATGAACATGCAAAACAATACGTACTAGCATTATTCCCAGGGTGATCACCTCGTTTGCAGCAGTTTCACATGTACTCCCTCCGGTCCTTTCTAGTGTGCATACAAGTTTTGTCTACAGTCAAAGTATCTCTACTTTGACCAATCTTATACCAAAAAGTATGCCCTTTCACAATGTGCAAAGTAAAAAGTAACAAAAGGAGTACAAAGAGTTTGAGCAGCTTTTTAGCGTTTCTGTACATTGCAATAAAACACACAGGCCTGGCAATTCATAGAGAACATTCAAAACAATCGATGATTATGCATCTCAGCGACTCCCATGTCAGAAGCAATATTTACTTCACAACTAAAGAATAAAGAAGAAATTGATCGACGCTCACGACAAAGAAAGGGCGTCCCATTCGAAAATATCAAACGCATATCTTGCTAAAATCAATGAGCAAAATTTGACAAGGTTGTCCCATTCCAAAATATCAAATGCCTATGATTGTGGAATGGGCAGGGTTTGCCATCAGTTTGGACATTGACATGGCACCTCGTGCTAAATAAACCAGCTGTTCTTTTTGTGCAGTTCCACCAAAATCAACCAAATTCGCACGTAGCTTGTATGACTTCGCCGTTATATGTTGCAACGCCTTGAACTTATCGGCACCTCCTTTCTTGTGGTGGAAATGAATGATTCGATGTATTAATGAACATTTTGTGCAGTTCCCATTGAAATCAAGTTGAGCACCCCTGTTTGCACAAATCCAAAAAAGTGATTAGTATAAAGCAATATGTACTATGATTTGACAGTTTCAACAGGCACATACATGGTCCATGTAGAGCACACTTTTAGAAAAATGGAACTCACCAGAAAGAATCCTAGAACAACATTGTACTCGCGCATCACAGCAAAAAAATGGAGATTTGTCAGTCCTTCTGAGCTGAAGTTAGTTTGGTCTTGTGGGGAGTAATGTAACCATCCTTCAAGCTGCTCCTTCCGATGAGAAGATAGACAGGCTTCTTCATCACGGCTTAATCGGAACTAGTCACTTCACGTAATACATATTCTTCTTCAGAGGAAGATGATCCTATTGTGCAAAGACAAGAGGACTACTAAATGCTAGCATCCATGTTTGCTCGAAAAAAAGGAAAGGAAATATTTAAAACAGCACAGATGAAGCACTTCTCAAGGACAATACTTTTCATGACAGTATCTAAACAGTAGCACAACACCAATAGAGATGCCAAAGCTCAATCATATGGATGAAATTAGTGGGCGAGTACCAACCTTTGTCAGGAGGTTGATTGTGTAGAGCATACAGATGAAGCACTTCTCCGGAACCAGTTGTTGCTATCTACGGGGGTGGCCATGCTTACTATATACTCCTCGATTAGTTTAATGTTTCCAACATCTTCTTGTGCAATTCCACTAAAATATATGGTATCTTCAAAGAAGATCCCAGTTTGCACAAGTAGAGATAATTACGTATGGCATCAAATCAGTGGCAAAACAATTGCTCGTTCCAGCCATAGCAATAAATTAAGATGCAAAACTTATCATTACTTGTGTCATCACAGTTCGATTGCTTCATTACAAAGACCAGGAGTTGATTTTTGTTTTCTTCCGCTTGTTCTTCCCCTTCATCACTTGGTTCGATAATGAGACAAGCTTCGCCTTCAATGTAAGATTTGGCATGTCAATTAGGGAGCACAAGTATAGTACTAAACTTAATTTTCGATGAAAGTGGCAAAATACAGGGCCAGCCAGTTGTGAAATATCCTTATCTTACCTCAATGGGATATTACGGTGCACATACAGATTGGAAGTCTTGTCTCCATTTGTGCAGTTCACTAAAATCAAGCAACATTATCGTACAAGTAGCACAACATATGAAAGCACACTGCAGAATCATGTGAAAGAAGGCTAGTACTAACCTCTCATGATGCGGAATTCAAACAACTCACAAGAAGAAGATCTGAACCAAATTCGCCTCAACGGATAGGAAGTAAGATCTCCACTTGTGCAGTTCCACTAAGATCAAGCAATCAAGCAACGTTGTCGGTGTGACATTTTGGTTGAACAGCACAAAACACTCTTAAAACAAAAGTGTTTTGTGCAGTGCAACAAAGGTCACAATGGCAACGAGGTGAAGTAGATAACCCTGTTTACACAGAGGTGCAAAGGAAACAATTAGTGGTCAATAACGGTGGATGACACGGAAGCCAACAAAAAGAAGCATCTACCTTATCTAAATGGGAAAGAAAGCAAGACAGTAGCATTTATCAAACGGGGGCATTGATTAATATTAACATAGAGATTATATTAATAATAAAATTCGTTAAACATGTAATTTTCTTTTAACGGTGGCATTGCATCAATTTTCCAGCGGCATTATTAGAGGGTGTTTGTTTACAGGGACATTTTGGTGTAGGGACTAAAAAAACTCCATGTCGGTCCCATCTAAACCAAACAAGAGGGACTTTTAGGGACTAAAAGTGGGCATTTGGGACTAAAGAAAGAAGACCCCGAGGGAGTCTTTTTGGGACTTTTTCCAACAGTTTCCCCTGCCACGCATCCCACCTTGTTTCTATTAGTTCATTACTAGGGGTAACATGGTCTTTTAGCATGTCATTTAATAACCTCTAGTCCATGTTTAGTCCCTGGAAGCAAGCAGGTAGGGACTAGGGAGTTTTTAACGAAACAGGGCCTTAGATTAACAACAACTAATGAGTTGCACGGGACAGTGGATGCACCAGCACCATGTGCATCTACCGATGTCTTGTGGTCATGCATGATCTGTTGCAACAAAGAACAAACAACCAAGGAGCATATTTGCGTTGGTCCCGATTTTGTTATCTTTAGACACCTTTCCCTATGTGAGCTGACAAATCTAGTCCTGCTCAAACTCTACAGCTTTGTCCCTTCCTTTCCTTTTTGAACTAGTACTTTCGCCCCTTCCTTTTCTCTTTGAACCACGTCCTAGATTTATGCGATACAACTTTCCCCACTACTTTCCCACATTCCTTTCCTCTTTGAACCACGCCCTAGATTCATGCTATACAACTTTCCCCTTCATTTCCTCTTTCAACCACGTCCTAGATTCATGCTATATACTTCCTCTGTTCCTAAATATAAGTCTTTGTAAAGATTCCACTATGAACCACATACAGATGTATATAGATGCATTTTAGAGTGTATATTCATTCATTTTGCTCCGTATGTAGTCCTAGTAAAATCTCTACAAAGACTTATATTTAGGAACGGAGGGAGTACAACTTTTCCCACTACTTTCCCCCACTCCTTTCCTCTTTGAACCATGTCCTAGATTCATGGTATACATGCAGCTAGAGCAATGCATGTGGAGTAAGTAAATTATACCTTAAGGTTCTTGGGGCGTGGTTCGATTGGTGACGGGACGTGGCGAAGAAGAAGGGTCGGAGGCCCTCCAGCGCGCCGGCTGGGTAGAAAGTGAACAACTACGCCGGTAGTGGATTCCCTCCCTCGCCGACGGCGACAGTGTTAAGCCTCCTTCCCTTCCCGGCGGACGGATCCTGCCGGCTCTTTGAGCAGCAGTGAGGGGAGAGAGAGAGGCCAAAAAAATCTTGTTTAGATCTGGAGAGGGCAAGAGAGTGTGAAGAGAGCAACTACAAGCGATGAGGCTACAGCGGGAGAGGGCGAGAGAGTGTGAAGAGAGCAACTACAAGCGCTGAGGCTCCAGCGTGTATATATATACTGGAGAGAGTGTGAAGCGTGCAAACCCTAGAAAACATTTTGACCAGTCAAAGAATCCTCCTGGCAAAAATTATGCTCAAGTGTAGTTATCGAACCCGAGACCTCAAGTTTGATGAGCGAACAGGCTAACCAGCTACACAACCCTCCCGTTATGTTCAACGAGAGGAAAATAACCTTCTATACATTCATGCATTCATGTGACAAGCATGCCGTGTTTTCTGTGTGTGTGTGTGTGGGGGGGGGGGGTCATTGGGATTTCAATCATAATCGTGTCATGTGGCTTTGGTGGTAAGACTATCCACAGTGGTGCAGAAATAATGCAGCCTTAGTCACCTTACCTCTCTCCACGTAGTACGTTGGGTCCCACCAGTCAGAGGGTGAAACAAACAAATTAATAAGAAAAATTAAAAGCGCCAGCGGTGTATCTTACCTCACACATCTCGCTACTACTCGGGAACACTGTACAATTGATCCCTCTATTCTCTCACGTACTATTTTAAGTGAATCCTTATTATAACATGCACACAAATTTTGGGCACTTGTATTCGACTTAAGTCAGTGTGCCACCGTATCTCGTATACTTACTACTCCCTCCGTCTAGGTGTAATAAGTCACGTTAGAAGGTGCAACGGAACCAAGGTGTGTGCGTGTGCGTGTGTGTGTTTAACAGCATGTGTGTGTTAGAGAGTGCGACAGATCGACCTACTCCTACAGAGAGATGGTGTGTAGTGTACGATTTTAGCCGCGAGATTCGGTGCATCCTCTCGTTTCCGGGCGTGTCCGGTACGGACATGCGGACAGCTGCCACGCCCGATCCTGACCAGCCTGGCCCACCAAAAGCCCCTCCATCGCCCGCGCGCGCTTCCCGCCCGAAACGATCAGCGCCGCTCCAAAGAATCGGTGCCACATTCATGCCCGGGCAGAGCGGATGCGACCTCTCACTGGCGCAAGAGTGATGGTTGCTTCGTCCGTCCAACTTATTGCTGGGTCTATGTGATTTGACGGCTCATTGGTCTTTATTACTGAGGTGGTAGGACTGCTGGATGTCCCACGCTTTCGGCGAAAGGAGGTACTACTACTACTAGATTACAATTTTCTCCATTCTTACATCGGAGTAGTGCAAGAGCAGTGAAAACATGCACGCTCGGTGATTACATAGCCCACCTCACACTATCACCGTGCGACGCCTAACTCTTTACATAGTACTCCCTCCGTTCCTAAATATTACTAGATGAGTCCCCGCGCGTTGCCCGGAACAGCGGTATATCTCTCTGCGCAAAATTATCGATTTCATTGAACTAAAGAAACTCTATAACCACATGACAAATGTGGTAGCCAAACTAAATAAACTCCCATCATCATTTAGATCATCCCACGTAAGGAAAAAAGATCAGCCAACTCCTAGTGCATAATGGGATTATATTTTTCTTTTGGACATGTTAATGGGACTTAAAAGCTCACTTACATGCATGCTACCGGTGCATGCTTGCATGCAGACATGTTGATGTGATTTAAAACCCACTCACATGCATGTGCCACAGTATTTCTGCATGCTTGCATGTGGCTTAGTGCGGAGCCTCTCAACGTCTAGATCAAACGGCTATTATGGACTGATTTACTTCATCTAATGGCTACATCAATTTTGATGATGTGGCTCAAGGAGAGGACAGAGAATTCCTAGTAGTGGGGGCTAGCTATTACTAGTAGATAAGTCTTTGTAGAGATTCCACTAGGTGAACTACATACGGAACAAAATGAATGAATCTACACTTAAAATGCATCTATATACATCCGCATGTGGTTCATGGTGAAATCTCTACAAAGACTTATATTTAGGAATGGAGGAAGTACTAGTATAGTACGTCTTGTAATTTATCGGTGAGATAAGTTTGTACAATGTTATGAAGCTTCCGACACATTACATGTATCTTGCGTCCAAGGTTGCCTGTTGCAACATTTCATCAAATACAAAGGAGACTAACATGCATGCTATTGCATCTCATGATTGACACATCATAGCAAATATGTACTTCCTCCGTTCCAAAATAAGTGTCTCAACTTTGTGCAAACTGTAGTACAAAGTTGTACTACTACTAAAGTTGACACTTATTTTGGAACAGAGGCAGCTAAAGAAAAAAATGATCCATGCAGTCCCTAGCCCTTGAACCGTGAACCCTGACCAGGCTTCAGTTTGTTGGCAACGTTCGAGCTTCCTAATAAATGAAGTTTGCAACCTTTTGACCATCGGATCATTTTGTGCAGTTTCACCAAAATCGAGATGAGCATCCCTATGGCAAAGAAATTGAAGAAGTGTGATTAGAATAAGATTATCGGGACTAGTTGATGAGACATAAACTCATCACAAATCTGAAGACGAGAAGCCAGTAGAGGTATGTGCGGGGCAAAGAAGTAGAGAAATATCCACAGGGAGTGATGTGGGCAGCTGGAGCAGTGGTGCAAGCCGACTGTAAAGGGAGTTGTACCTGAGGGACGTAGCTCAACCTTGAGGAGGGCGGCGGGAGGCGGCAACTGCCCACGTCGTGGCAGTGAGCAAGGGACGAAGGCAACCTCACCGGCTTTGTGAGAGAGAACGGCGGGGACCCCTGATCGGGACGTGCCGACAGTGGGTTTTCGCCGTCGGCGACGGCCACCGCATCTACACTAAGCATCCACCCCTTCCCCAAGCGGACGTGATCTGCCGGGATGTTAGAGATGTGGCCACAGTCGTTTTGTGCGCGAGAGAGAGAGAGAGTGTGTGAAGAGAGCAACCCCAGCAAGCAACCGTGTAGGCTGGCCCGTCCTGACTATGTATATAGTGGAGCGGTTTCCTTTTCTCTCCATATGAACCTATCATATTGCGTACGTGGCACTGAAGAAAAAATACTTCATTTATAAATGACGCGGCACCTACTACTCGTTCTCCTATAACCTTGCGCTTGGCATCTCCAAAATATTAACCTTGCGATTGGCTCTTCGCCTCTTGAAGTCGAGCAATAATGGTAGTGCAGTATATATCATTCTGGCTATATGAGACCGAATGAATTGCTGCACGTCCACCACGTGGGCGAGGGTCGATGGGCGAGGGAGAGTGCTACATACGGAGCAAAATGAGTGAATCTACACTCTAAAATACGTCTATATACATCAGTGTTTGGAGTATGTACTAGTAGTTCCTATTGAAATCTACTAAAGGACATATATATTCCAAGCAATATGATATAATCTCTATAACCAAGGTAGTAGGGACGAGGAGTAAATGGAGGGAGTAGTAAATTTTTCTCCTCGTCCTGCAAGCCACCGCGCGCATGGGCGAGGGAGCGGGCGTAAGGCGGAGCAAGCTTCACCTCATCCTGCGAGCCACCGCGCCCGTGGGTGGGGGAGACAGCGTACTAAGCAAGCTTCTCCTTGTTCTGCGAGTTGACGGGACACATCAAAAGTCTTGCCTCTAAGGTAGGCCCCACATGGTTTGCCTCTTTTTTTAACATAACACGTCAAGTCACAATTTGTTTGTTCACCCGTGGTAGACGATCCTCCCTCCACCAAGTGGACAACCAAAGACACGTGCCAAATTACCACGTGGGCTGCCTTTTTCATATGAAATTGAGCTCCACCGTGTACCAGCGGGTGTGGTTGGGAAAGAGACGGGAGTACGTTCACGGTGCATGCACCTCTCCTCTTCGTGCACGTCCCCCACCTACGTGGGTGTGTGAGAGAGATACAAACCGCGTTCGTGAGTGTTTATTGTTTTGGGGTGGGGGTGGGGGTGGGGTGGGGGTTGATTTCATGAATTATTTGTGGGAATATGTGTCGATGACATCTCAAATAAAATTTTGCATGCAATGTGTGTGAAATGGAGGCCTATCCATATCATACATAGAGGGTCGGGCAATCGACGAGAAGAGAGGGAGGGGTCATAGCTATCGATAGAGTCGAAGAGAGGATCAAGTGGGTGGGTGCGAGATCGATGAAGAGAGCCATCGAAATTGTGTTTGTGTGCAAGTCAAAGATATAGGGCGACTGGCCTACCGGAACGAGGGCACATGTCAAGTTTGTGTGTGGCAGGGAGACATGACTAGAGCGCTCGATGTATCGGTGTGTGGGGGGGGGGTGGGGAGGGGGTGGGGGCAGGGGTAGGGAGAGGCCTAACTATAGAGGTAGAATGACTCGTATATGTGTTGAGAAGGAGAGACCCAGCTATGTCTTGAGGGAGATCGGTCGACATCCATACATAACTGAAGGACAGGAAATATGATGGGACAGAGAGAGAGAGAGAGAGAGGAGAGGGAGAGGGGTAGAGTGCTGGATGGGTGATGGAGTTGCTACTCGGAGATGGTGGGAGATGCGTACTAGACAAACTGAGGGTGGAACTGCAATGTTATCAATAAGAGTGGGGATGTGTTTACGTGTGTGCACATGCGTGATAGATCTGTCGGGACGCATCCATGGATGATGAAGGGGAACCATGTGTTTGGTAAGCAAACCTAACTAGATCAGTAGATCAATTGTTGTTTGTCGGAGGAAGGGAGAGACACAACTAATGAGGTAGATCGATCGACGTGGGGGTAAAAACGAGTTATAAGGACCTAGCTAGCTATATGTATACCAAGAGACCGGTCGGTGTACGTCCATTTGTTAGAGGAAAATAAGGCCCAGCGAGACGGATAGACAGAGATAATGGAGCTAGGAGGTGGTGCGAGAGGCCCAACTACTAGCTAGATAGGGGGAGGAGTGTGCGGTTGTGAGATCGATGAAAAGAGGCGAGAGTTTACACGTGTGTCGACCGTATGAGAGACACGAGGCAAGGACACATAAAGGAGGAGATTGAAGGTGTGTGTTTGTATGTTGTAGGCAGGCATCGCTGGAGAGGTTTATCGATCGGTGTGTGTCGGAAAGGAGTTGTGGAGGCTCTGGGAGAACGACCTAAAGAAGAAAATGAATGTGCCCGGTGGATAGAATGCCGAGGGAGGGGAGGGCGAGGAGGGCGTGTGCATGCACGAGAGAAAGTTAGTGGTAGCTACAAAGGTTAGAGGATTGTGTGGGTGTAAGAGACTAACAAAGATCATAATTTGATATGAAAGCGGATTCATATATTTGAACAGGAGATCATAGTCTTTTAAACATTGCATGCATGAATATAGCGGTGATACACGTGCTGTGCACATGTTATACCATAATGTGACAATGCATGGCGTTTGCAACTCACAACTAAATGCCGAACAATCTAAACCATACTATACATCAAACAATCTCACATTTTATTTGAATTTGTGATAATATGTGGCATTTGCAGCTTACAACTAAATATCGAACAATCTAAACAATACTATATATCGAACATTCTCACATTTTATTTGAATTTGTGGTAATGTGTGGTGTTTGCAACTCACATCTAAATACTTGTAGGCGTAGGGGGCGGAGCACCATACATAATGTGATAAACACATTATACATATGAGACATGGTTTAGATTATGAGGATCTAGCTAGAGCTAGAAATGTAATGTGATTTGAAATCAAAATAAAGTGGATTCAAAAAATCTAGTTCGAGTTCATATAGTACACATAGTTCGTATGTAACTCGAGACTAATCATGTGGTGTGCTGTGAAGATAATACACAAACAATGGTTTAACTTGACAATAATGATGATTGTAGATCTTATTAAAATAGAGAAACGAATTCAAATGCTTTGACTTCACAACAATCATTACTATAGATCTTATTCAAATATAGAAATGAATTCAAATTTAGTTCATATTGAAGCGGTAGTATATACGTTTGGAATGCACTAAAACGTTCATTTGAGTAGTAGGTTGCATGCATTATACACGTAGCGGAATATTTTAATTGAACATAACATGACTTCAAAGTTTTGAATGACATTTGTAGTGCGCATTGATTTGGTACAATTACACGTTAGGCTTGTCCGGAAATTTCAACCCGCGCCTTGTTAGCCCAAAATATTTAAGATATATCTTTGTCTCGTTGTGCTCCGACAACTCCCTCCATCTCAACCCGCGCCTTGCTATTCCGAAATTACAGCGCGCGAAAAACTCCCACCACCTGTGAAATCCCGACATGCGAAATGCCCGTGGTACCCCTGAACCGTAAGAACCGCCTCAAATCGTTGGGGTACTTTCGTAACTTACCCCACATTTCGGACAAGCGCGTCTCTAAGCCATGGTTCCCCACTGCCATCCCATCGGCCCACCCATTCGTACACCGAGGCTGCGAAAACCCACGACGAAACCCCCTCCCCCCCCCCCCGCTCCGTCCGCCATCCAGCCGGAGCCTCTTCCCTGACGACGTCGTCCACAGCAACACCTCGACGTCCCTCATCCACCGTACCGGATGAGGATCCGTCGTCGATCTCATCGTCCCGCCGGTTCAGCCACCCCGTCCTCCACCTCCAAGGAGCTGCCCCGACGTTCCCCTCGTCTTTCGCGCCACCTCCATTCCCACGCCGCCATCTTCACCTGCACCACCGGAAGAGCATCATCATCACTGTTTCCTCGGATGAAGTTGCGACCTAATCGGCGCCACCAAAGAGGTTGTACACTAATCGCCGCATTTTCTTCTTGATTCGATCTCACGGTGCCGGCGCTCGGTCCCGAGCCGACACGGCGCGGCTCCATCCACGGCGGCGTCGCCGGCCACTTCCTCCACGGCGTCGCTCCCTCGGCGGCGACGTCCCACATCGAGGGAGATGCTGCTTCTTTAGCTCTCGCCGCTGCTGCTCTGCTCTTGCTCTCGGTCCCTGCCTCGGGTCTGCTCTTACTATTACTCTTGCTCGCTCTGCTCTCGCTCTTGCTCTTGCTTGCGATGCTGCTCGATTTAGCTACACTTGATCGACTGAATCGACTTTTGGGTTAGTCGATTTTCAGGGGTGGGGGGCTCATGGTGAAGGAAGAACCAGCCCTTAGCAGGGAGGGGCTCATGGAGAGGTACCCACTATCTATCTTAGGGTTCAGGATGGGGCGGTGGTCACCGGCGGTGGCGTGGGGATCGCGGAGAAAAAGCTCGGCGCAGGGGGGCCTAGAGGATGGCCAGGCGGCGGACCGGTGGGGTGTGTTTGGGCGGGCGAGCGGCGTTGGCCATGGGCGTGGGGGCTGTTGTTTGGCCGGTGGTGGCTGGCGGCTCAGGGGGTGGATGTTGAAGATGAATCGCAGGCCCTTGATTTTGTATCCAACGGCTGCAAAATCGACTGACCAGAGGTGAAAAAGTCAGTCGACCGATGTGTGGCCTCACCTTGCTAGTGCGTTCAGTTTTGACAGCAAAATTCAGTTTCGACAGTTAAGTTCAGTTTCGACAGTTAAGTTCAGTTTCGACAGTTAAGTTCAGTTTCGACAGTTAAGTTCAGAGATGAGCGGCTGATGTATTTTACATCTAGCACTTTGTGGTTATGTATTTTACGTCATGTATTGGAGATGCTATTAGAATTCCACTCAGGTTAACGTTGTTCGTTGTCTCTCTTGTCCTGCTTCAGCCTCGGCGTCGTACAACTCACCGGAGCTGCTCATACAACGAAACCCTCCATCACAGCGGAGCAGTACCTCGGGCTCCATCTCTAGACGCCTAAGATCTTCTTCCTCTCCTCCAACAGCAAAGTCAGCCGGAGCATCCTCACCGGCCAACCCAATCACGCTGAGATCGACATGGCTTCGCCAAAGAGGTTGTACACTTGTTGCATCTCTTTTTTACTCTACATGTTATATATATTGTCCAATCGAGCACACGGATTTGTTCCTTTAGTGTCTCCTTGAAAGAAAAACGAGGAATTTTAATTTTCACGTGTCCTCCTTTTCAAATTCCTATTCATGAAGTAGAAGACTAAGAGATAGTAGCATAATAGCATTATAACCGTACATTTTCTTGTGGTTTGACTTAATCTCACCATGCTTCTTTGCATCCTGTAATCTTCCAATTGTTGTGAATCAAACACCCAGATTGGCGTAAAATCCTGTGTTTTTAAATTCTCTGTTTTGCACGTGCATTCCTATCCTATTCCTGTCTATTTCCTATCCCTGCATTGTTGGAATCCTCCAATTTAAACGAGCACTTACCGAATTACTTCTCTTACAGATAGTTGTCAAAGAAAACCTTGCGTGGTTTGTCCCGCTCCTGCTGTGCCATCGTCCACCCCAGCTCAGCTGCTCCAACGACAGAAGGGTCCAGCACAGCAGGGATACGGCCTCCAGACTGTCTTTCGCCGTCTCAGATCTTCTTCCCTTACCGGCAGCCATGAAAACTGCATTACCATCATCAACCGAGCAGATGACCTCGAGGACTACACGGGTCCGCAAGAGAGGTCGCACTCTTTTGTGTCTGCTTACGTTATGCATCGCTTAATATTACATGCTACTTTATCGTCCTGTTCACCGATTAGACTCTGAGTCAGCTCCAAATTAATGGTCAAACTTGAGTTTTTAAATGGTTGTGCGGTACATATCGGGGCCGCTATCAATAGTATCTATCTACTATCTGGTTAATCTCCGGTGTCTACTATGAGTTTCATGTTGGGTGGGAAACAAACAGTAAAGAAGCCATTATCTGTATTTTTTAACTGAAGCCATTATCTGCCTGCTATTATTGGTTTTGGGTCTATCCACAAGTTGCTACCATCACTCTGGATTTCTGCATGCACTCCTTACATAATCTCACTATGTTTTATTCCTATGCATGACAGTTAGTGTAAACAATGGAACTGAACATGTAGAGCAAAAGAGACGAGCCTTGTGTGGGAATAAAATTTCATGCAGACGTCGCTCCATGGTAGGCGCAAAGGCAGCCCCCCTCCACGCATTTCGGATTGTAATCGAGAGGAAGATATCTGTTTTGAGGGGATTCGGAAGAGAAGACAACTCCTATTTACCCCGAGGTCTTCGCTCTAACTTGTCATCTTGATGTTGGTTATATCATGCATATGGTGTCTTGCATTGCTTACTTTATACATCAAATATGTCATCTGCTTAGTTTAGACATCCTTTGTGTGAATGCCATCTGTTTAGTTTATTCACCGTTTATGTGAATTATGCAATGCCATCTTGTTTAGCCAGGCATCATATATGTGAATTTTGCAATGCCATCCTGCTTAGCCAGTCATCTTATATGTAAATTATATCAGGCCTTCCTTTTTTTGCATTACATATTACATTTATCAACAATGTTAGTACATTCAACTGCTCTTCGTGTGCATCAGCCATTTGACACGGTGATGGCAAATTCTGGCGCGAAAACAAGGTCATCAGAGCAGACTATGCTATCTGACGAAGCGCATATATCGCTGGTTACGGATAGCTCCTCAGAGGAGGATTCAGAGACAGATGACCAGTCCTATTCCCCCCCCCCCGAGGTGTATGCTCTAAATTGGCAGGGTTATGTTGCTCATATCATGCGTATGGTGTCTCGCATTGCTATGTCATTTGATTAGTTTAGACATGCTTTGTATGAATGCCACCTGTTCAGTGTCTAATTACCATATATGTGAATTATGCATTGCCATCTTGTTGCAAGACATTATATATGTGAGTTATACAATGCTATCTTGTTGCAAAGGCATTATATATGTGAATTATGCAATGTCATGCTGTTTAGCCAATCATCATGTATGTGAATTATATCATGCTATCATTTTTTTGTATTACGTGTTCCATTTGTCGACAACGTTTGTATATTCAACTACTCTTCCTGTGCATCAACCATTTAAAGCGGCGATGAAAGTATCTGGAGTGAAAACAAGGTATTCGAGTGCAGATAATGCTACTGCTGACAAGACATCTTCTTTGGTTCTGAAGAGCTCCTCGGAGGAGGATTCGAGAGGCGATGACCAGTCCTATTTCCCCCCTGAGGTCTATTCTCAAACTTGGCAGGCTTATATTACCCATGTCATGCATGTTGTCTTGCATTGCTTAGTTTTTACATCATATATGGATTGCCATCTGCTTACTTGCTTACTATATAAATCATATATTTGAATTATATCATGTCATCATGTTTACATAGTACATACACATCATCTATCTGAATTATGGCATGGCAACCCATTTAATAAAGACATCATATAGTTATATCATCTCATCATGTTTAGTGTTTACAGTCATCATATTTTGAATTATGGCATTCTATCCATGAATGTATGTGAATTATGGCATGCCAACCTATTTAATAAACACATTATATAGTTATGTCATGTCATCCTGTTTACATAGTCTCATATTTTGAACTATGTCTTTCCATCTTTTTTAGTTAGCCATCATAAAGTGAAATTGTGTCATGCTATCCTGTTTAGTTAGCCATCATATATGTGAAATTGTGTCATGCTATCCTGTTTGGTTAGACAACATAAATATGAATTATTTCATGCCCTCTTTTATTCCCCACTATCCATTGCACCTGTCTATCATACAATGTCTATAATTTCAATTACTTTTCTTGTTTCTCAGCCGTTTGAATTGGAGAGCGTGATGGCAGTATCTAAGGGAGTAACAACACGGTCTTCAGAAAAGATAGTGCTACCAGTTGATGCAGATAGAACCACGGTTGTACTTGCCCAAGGACCAGATCCACCACACATAACCCAGACTCGCAGATTGTACCCCTACCCAGTTGGACAGAGAACCAACTACACCCCTTCTAACCCCAACCCCGGCAGATAGTAACCCAGTTCCAGTTGACACAACACCGTTTCCACCACAAAGCACCCAAACACGAGCAGTTAGTAAGGGAACTGCAGTGCCCAAAGCACGAGGACCACCACTCTGAATCCCAACTCAACACTTAAAGGAGAAGAAGATTTGTTCCCAGGTCAGGCTCTGTAGCTATGGTTCATACTCCTTTCTTTGTTGCATTCTTGTATTTACTCATACCAACTATTTTCAAATTTGAAGGATGGAATTGAAACTCCAATGGCGCATGGTATGTTTTAGACCTGTTTCTTTAACTGGTTTCTTTGTTGTAACCTACTCTATGTTGATTTCAGTTTCAATTGAATAAACAGTTATGTTCTCATGTCATGCACATTACAAGTGTTGTTATTGCTCTATAGTTACCCACACTTATATTCTGTCTATTCTGCATTGTCTTGAACAAATATTATTTGAACTGTGTCTCTATCTTGATTTGGCAACAAAAACTAGAATGATATAGACCATAAAGTGACCATGGTATATAGATATATGTTTGTTTCATGTTGTTATCCTGTCCACTTTACTATTGAACTCATTTACCAAAATGAGTTTCATATACAACATGGTAAACATGTGATATGTCTGCTTGTTTCTCTTTTAGAATGCGGACAAAACATTGGAGAACAAGATCAGCGTTATCCAATGGTAAAGGAAGTAATGAGATAAGGTTCAAGATAGTGAGACATCCATGTTGGTCTCCAAGAAAGCTGATAAAAACTATCTTGACGACGGTGAGGGAACCCAAAAGTCCTGTCTTGATGTAGTGTTCGAGTTATCGGCCACTCTGCTGGCACAAGCTCTTGAACTTCATTTGCTGAATCAGTTCGTCTTCTTGAGTCTCAACTTCAAGTTGAAAGACATCGATCGATGTGTGCTGACAGAAGTCAAGGACCGAGGAAGTCCCTGAAATTCAGATGCATATTTTCGGTGCAACTGTTACCGGAGGATTTAAGCGCCAAACAAGAGAAAGTTAATAAGCTTGCTAAGCATCTTGCCCGACATTATGGGTACCTAGGATATTGTTTCTTAAGCTCTTCTGAAGTGGTTTCAGTTCTGGACTTGTTTTGCTATGACGTTTATTTGCACTGGTCGCCAACTTTGACAACCAGTGTATATGATATGCTGCTTTGTTCCCTATATTTGCACTGGTGGCGAACTTTGATGCCCAGTGGATGTAATATGTGTAATAGCCGTGATAGCCTAGCGTTAGTTGCTTGCTTATTTATTTCCTTGTTGTCTTGTTTATTTGTTTGCTTGTAGTCATTGCAGTTCTTTTTCCGCGGTTTGCTAGTGGCTGCAATAACCTGTTTTTTAAAACTAGGCTACAATAACTAGGGGTGGGCATATAACCCGAAAACCGATTTACCGAACCGATTTAACTTGGACTGAAGCCGAAATGACCGAAACTGAAATATTCGGTAGTGAGCTCGGTTAGCAATTCTTGAAAACCGAATTAAATTTGGTGATTTCGGTGTCTACCCTCGGTCCACCGAACTAACCGAAGCACCGAAACTGTACCTCTAATTTCTCTCCTCCCAACTTGGCAACTCCAACACAGCCGCAGCCTGAAATCCCGCACCCACGGCGTGACCTCCTCCCAAATCGCCGGGCGTCCTAAATCGCCTCCTCCCAAAATCCTGGCACAGATCTCCCAGAATTTATCCTTGCCCTCCCCATGAGCGCAAGTCTTGCGTGTGCGATCTGTACCTTCCATGCCGGATTGATTTCTTGTCTCCTGAGCACCTATATGAGGAGTGATTCATTGCATCCCGATGCATCTCTGCAGTGCGCCGCCCGCCCACCCAAATCCCTGGCCTTTGGCCCGGCACCATTAGGTTGATTTCTGCATGGGGAGAAGATAGTAGGCTGCCTTCAAACCGAATAGAGCCTAAGCGGCTGGAAAAATTATGCATCAAACAATGTCGCTTGCCTGCAAAGTAAGTACTCATGATTTATATTCCGTCTTATTCTGGATGGATTTGGTGAACATCACAACGGAAGTAGTAGTTGACTTCTGTTAGTAGTTGATTTTTGTTTGGTCATATTCTTGATTCCATCTAGTTCTAGTTCAGGATTTGGTCGAGTTGTGCTATGTACTATTCTTGTCTAAATCAAGGTTTGCTTTATGTTGTACTAGATTTCTTCCGAGACAGAAGAGTGTCATGCTTGAGAACATAGGTCATGATAAGCAAGTAGTGATGAAAGTTAATCATGGATGAAGCTTGAAGAATAAGCAATAAATCTTGAAGTTTAGAAGAAGGGAGATTGGTAATGGCAGCTGCACCGCACTACTGAATCAGTGTGGTTCTGCTACTTGCCTGCTTCAATTTCGTCTTCTCAAACTTAAGTGGACTTGTCAATGTGTCGTCTGTGATAAACTATGGCTGGTTTGTCGGATGTAATTTGTTGAGTCTGATTTTCTATCTTTACGCCCATTTTGTGTAAATTATCTGCGAGTTTCTCTATCACTTGTTTTACAGTCATTCTTGTTTTAAGTAACGATGTGGTATAGTACAGGGTATACGCTTGGAAAATTTTCTGTACGTACATACTTTGCAGCTGAACGCATGTACAGAAAATTTTGATCCAGAAAAACTAAGTACTTGCACAGACACAGGCGCACAGACACGGCTTCCTGTCACAAAAAAACTAAGTACATGTCTCTCATGTTTCTTTTTGGAGGCAATCACGTTTGTTTGTTAGGCCAGACAATAAAAATTGTCCAGCTAGCATTAGGAGCTAGTCTATAGCTTTTTTTCGAGAACTAGCTAGTCTATAGCTGACACCCCTAAAAAAAGCTAGTCTAGCTGACAGGACCAGCCCAGCCCAGCGCCCCATATAACAGTAGCAGCCTAGCAGGCCAACTAGCCCCATGCAGTATGGTCTGTTCGGTCCAGAACCGACAACCGAACCGATCGTGCTAGGGACCGAGCTCTCGGTTACCTTAGCTAGCAGAGACCGATCGGTCCATGTTTTCTGAGGACCGAAAATTAGAAAGCACCGAAGCACCGAACCGAACGGTTCGGGGGAACCGAACACCCACCCCTAACAATAACTGAGGGAGTCCTGGACTAGGGGGTGTCCGGATAGCCGAACTGTCACCGTTGGCCGGACTCCTAGACTATGAAGATACAAGATTGAAGACTCCGTCCCGTGTCCGGATAGGACTTTCCTTGGCGTGGAAGGTAAGCTTGGCGTCTGGATATGTAGATTTCCTACCATTGTACCCGACTCTGTGTAACCCTAACCCTATTCGGTGTCTATATAAACCGAAGGGTTTTAGTCCGTAGGATGAACAACAATCATACCATAGGCTAGCTTCTAGGGTTTAGCCTCTCTGATCTCGTGGTAGATCTACTCTTGTACTACCCATATCATCAATATTAATCAAGCAGGAGTAGGGTATTACCTCCATCGATAGGGCCCGAACCTGGGTAAAAACATCGTGTCCCTTGTCTCCTGTTACCATCCTCTTAGACTTGATTCGGGACCCCCTACCCGAGATCCGCCGGTTTTGACACCGACATTGGTGCTTTCATTGAGAGTTCCCCTGTGCCGTCGCCGTCAGGAAGGATGCCTCATCCCGTCTTTAAAGAGGATACTATCGCCAAAGGAGCCTTGGCCACTGGTCAGACTCTTCGGTTAGGTGGTTTTCTTATAACCGCCAGTTCGGCCACCGCGCCGACGATGACTTCTCGGGTCATCGAAACCAACCTTCATGTTAACTCGGAACTTGCCGAGCAGTTAGATCCGATCGAGCTCTTCTCCGTAAACGAGCTCTTGGATCGCATCGCCGCCCTGGGAGTCGCCACAGACTACGACCAGATCGGGCCTAAAACCGATCTGCAAGAGATCAACTCTCCCCAGGCTACCCATCATGTTGCTGTGATAGAGGAGCAATACAGCGATTCTTCTTCTATCTTAAGGACTAGCTACGTCCGGATTCCCGATCCCTCCATGCCGGATTCCCGCAGAGGGACGGATGTCGATCAAGCCACGAACTTAAAGTCGGTGGCGGGTTGGATTCATTGGATAGCATTCAAAATCCAAACTTCCAAGTTCAGAAACTTCTACTGAGTCTTAAATTGGACTGGGTTCGGATCTAGTTCCACCCGCCCACCCAAACATTAGCGATCTATCCCGAATTCGCAAGAGCCCGCTGAAGCGATTACATCGTTCTTGGGCGATTCCTCCTGGTTATGGACAGGATAAAGGACTGCCGAGAGGAGGACGCAATCTCACTTTTTTGCAATAATTGCACGGACAAGGGAATCCTAAACGCCATAAGTCGTCGCGAAATTACACGCTTTGCTGACTTGGTGACCATAGTACAAAACCCCCTGTGCGATGGAGAGTGCTTGGAAAACCGAAAGTAAATTTTGGGATAATCCGGCCCCGAATACATCCCTAGTCCGAAATAAAAGGGTGCATCATCACCAAGCACCTGGGTTAAACATAAAAAAAACCCTAAAGGTTACGGAACCGTACTGGAGGGTTGGCTAAACGGACCCTGCAAAATTCATAGCACAGAGGGCGCCACTCCAACTCATAGCCTTCGAGCATGTTGGATACAACGACAGGTGGCCAAAAGTGGCGAAGAGCTTCTAGCCTCACAATCCCAGCCCAGCAACACCAGTACGGTGTTAACAGTCTTCGAGACTTTCGCATCAAATAACATGCGAAAACGAACACTACGCAACCTTGCCGAAGTCTACCAAGTAGCAACAATAAATCCATGGAGTGACACGGCTATTACCTTTAATGCCGGTGTGAACCCAAATTCGAACAGCCCGAGCACCGGCCGCATTGGTCCCTCGGCCCAATAGTGGGCGGACTTCGCCTTACTAAGGTACTCATGGATGGCGGCAGCGGACTAAACCTCATCTATGAGGAAACCCTCCAAAAAGCGAAATAGACTGGAACCGCATTGAGCGAAGCGGCACAACCTTTAGAGGAATAATCCCTAGCCGGGAAGCATGATGCACAGGAAAAATCACCTTTGGGCGTAGTGTTATTTCACGGACAATTACAGGTCCGAGGAGGTCACATTTCAAGTGGCCCCGTTCAGCAGCGGATATCACGCTTTATTAGGGAGAGAGGCATTCACAATTTTTCAAGCTATACCCCATTATGGGTACATGAAGCTTAAAATACCCGGACCTAACGGAATCATCACTCTCGCTAGTGATCCGAACATAGCACTCTGCGCCGAAAACAAGACAGCGCACTAGCCCTCGAGGCACTATCCGAAGCCCTAGCGGCCGAGGAACTCACTGCGATGCGCTCCATGGTGAACAGGGACGATGTGATACTTGATAAAAGATCCAAGCCCACCTCTTTTAAACCAGCGGATGAAATAGTCAAATTCCAAGTCCACCCAACGGACCCTACAAAGACGGCCTCCATTGGGGCACAATTAAACCCTGATGTAGACGCTGCACTACGAGAATTTCTACGAGAAAACTGGGACATTTTTGCCTGGCACCCTTCAGACATGCCAGGAATCCCACGTCGGCTGGCCAAGCACAGCCTAAATACCCTAAAAGGATTCAAGCCAGTCAAACAGGCTCTTCGGCGCTTTTCCGAACCCAAGAGACAGGCCATGGGAGAGGAGCTAGCCAAACTTCTGGAAGCCGGATTCATCAGAGATATAAAACATCCGGGCTGGCTAGCAAACCTGGTGATGGTACCAAAGAAGGATAAATCCTGGCGCCTATATGTTGATTTCAAAGACCTTAATAAGGCTTGCCCAAAGGATTCCTTCCCCCTCCCTCGCATTGATCAAATTATCGACGCTACAGCAGGACACGACTCATTGTGCTTCCTCGACGCGTACTCCGGCTACCACCAAATCAAGATGGCGGAGCTGACCAAGCCGCATAACAGCATTCATCACTCCATACCGGCCCATTCGCTTCAACACAATGCCCTTGGGCTCAAAGCGCCGCACAACATATCAGCGCATGATTCAGACATGTCTGGCAAACCAGATCGGCAAAACAGTGGAAGCATATGTAGATGACGTGGTCGTCAAATCCAAGCATTTCGAAACAATAGTAGACGACTTGAGGCTCACATTCGACAACCTCCAAAAATATGACATTAAGCTCAATCCGGAAAAATGCGTCTTCGGCGTTCCAGCCGGAAAACTCTTGGGCTTCATTGTGTCTGGTAGAGGAATTGAAGCAAACCCAGCCAAGATCCGAGCTCTATCACAATTGGATATTCCAAAAGACCTCAAACAAATACAAAAATTGATTTGGATGCGTAGCGGCTCTAAGCCGCTTTATTTCCCGTTTGGGAGAAAAGGCGTTACCCCTTTACCGCCTCCTCCGGCGCACCGAACACTTCGAGTGGACGGACGCCGCCACGACCGGACTCGAAGAAATAAAAGCCACATTGGCAACAAATCCGGTCCTGGCCGCTCCCAACATGGGCGAACCAATGCTATTATATATCGCCGCAACACATCAAGTTGTCAGCACGGTGCTCGTCGTCGAGCGAAAGCGGACGGACACAGGGTCCCTCTTCAAAGACCGGTTTACTATGTGTCCAATGTCCTAACCCCATGCAAGTCCCGGTACCCACATTATCAAAAGATAGCATACGCGGTGTTCATGGCATCCCGGAAGCTGCGACACTACTTTCAAGAGTGTTCGATAGCGGTAGCCTCCGAAGTACCTCTTAACGACATTATAAATAACCGCGACGCGACGGGCCGGATAGCTAAATGGGTCATAGAGCTCCTTCCATTCGACATAACCTATAAGCCACGACGAGCTATTAAGTCGCAGGTTTTGGCCGACTTCGTGGCCGAATGGACGGCCGAACTCCCTAAAGAGTACGGCGCATACTCCAATTGGATCATGCACTTTGACGGCTCCAAAATGTTGGCCGGCCTGGGGGCTGGCGTCGTCCTAACGTCCCCAACCGGGGACACAGTCCAATATGTCCTTCAGATAATGTAAACGGACTCCAACAACGCAGCCGAATACGAGGCCCTTCTGCACGGCCTCCGGATGGCAGTCTCCATGGACATTAAACGCCTAGAGGTGCGCGGGGATTCGAACCTCGCGATATCCCAAATAAACAGAGACTTTGATGCCAAAGATCCAAAAATGGCAGCGTACCGCAATGCCGTCCTAAAAATGTCAGCACGGTTCGAAGGGCTCGAATTTCATCATATAGCCCGGGATAACAACCAGGCGGCGGACGATTAGCGCATCGGCGCCAAAGCGATGCCGTCCGCCCAACATCTTCCTGGAATGGCTGTTCAAGCCATCCGTATTATGGGAAGGGAGTCCGGAAATAACAATCCGGACCCAACCGCACCGCCCGACACGAACACTCGACACAATCGGAGGCTCGCCAACGAGATAACACCCTCCGCCCACGAAATAATGGCGGTTATCGCCCGTGGGCGGAACCATTCCTAGCCTACCTAACTAGGCAGGAACTCCTGAAGACCAAAATGAGGCTCGCTGCATAGTGCAGCGATCCAAAGCCTATAAAGTCCATGAGGAGAGCTCTATAAGAAAAGCACAACAGAGTCCTTCAAAGGCGTATCTCACGAAGAGGAAGGGCGAAACCTCCTGGCTGAAATTCATCTTGGGACTGGGTGGGCACCACGCCGCAGCCGGGCCCTTGTAGGTAAGGCCTTCCATACAGGATTTTATTGGCCGGCGGCCGGGCAGAATGCGCAGGATTTAGTCCAACGATGCGTCGGTTGCCGACTTTTGCTAACCAAAGCCACATGCCACCCACCGCCCTCAAAACTATACCCATCACTGGCCGTTCAGCGGTCTGGGGCTTGACATGGTTGGACCCCTTAAGGGAGGAACCCACAAGCAAAAATACCTATTGGTCATGGTGGATAAATTCACCAAATGGATAGAGGCCAAGCCTGTTAAAGCGGCGAATCCGGGCGGTGATAGACTTCATATCAGGGTAGTGCACCGTTACGGCGTCCCCACAGTATCATCAGCGATAATGGCACCAACTTCACGGCCGATGAGGTCAAATTATGGTGCAAGAACATGGGCATCAAGCTCGATTACGCCTCGAGTCTATCACCCTCAAACCAACGGTCAAGTCGAGCGAGCAAACGGTCTAATCATGAGCGGCATTAAACCCGGACTAGTGCGGTCCCTCAAGGAATCTAACACGCGCTTTTCGGTTGAGGAGCTTGACTCCGTACTGGGGAGCTGCGGACCACGCCCGAATCGTACTACGGATTCACACCATTTTTATGGTGTACGGCGCAGAGGCAGTCTTGCCTGCGACATAATGCATGACTCACCTCGGCGTGCGCATGTATGAAGAAAGAGAAGCCGAGCTCGATCGGCGGAGACAGTTGGACGCATTGGAGGAGGAGCGCGGCGTGGCAAAAGCTCGTTCCGCATTTTATCAACAGCAGGCTCGAAGATATCAAAGTGGAGAAGTACGGGCCAAAGCTTACAACGTTGGCGAACTAGTTCTACGCCTGTCGGACAAGAAAAAGGACAAACTCAAGCCCAAATGGGAAGGTCCCTTCATCATCGACCAGGTCCTGACCGGCGGAGCATACCGTCTGCGAAACGCATCGGATAACCGACTCGAGCCGAACCCATGGACCGCAGCCCGTCTACGAAGATTCTACGCCTAAGCGCCGGACTCCGAGTTCGTCTCCTTCCTCCGTCCACATTTTTTATTTTTGCTGTCTTTTATTTCTCTCCTTCCTCCTCCTTCTTCTTGAAGCCTTTAGGGGCTCGTTTGCGCTTTGTTCGCACATACTTGACGCGCTGTCCACGCTCATTATACCTGGGGGCTTCTTTAACAGAAGCTTATTTATACGGGCTTCATGCCCAACACATGTCAAACTTCCGCATGTACCTTTTACTCACCATTATATGCATCGATATGACTTAAGTTTTGGCCAAGCTGGGTTACTGGCTCACATGCTTACCCCCACGTTCCCGATTGTTCGGCTAGGTGGTAAAGGGAGCACCTCTGCGATTATTCTTGTCGGGTCAGCGGATGTGTACCTCGAGACTTTGTGAAGCCGAAAGCTAGCGTTCTTAAGGGAATATTCGGTCGGTGAACTGAAAGATGATTTTTAACTATTTATCCATCTGCCCCGGATGATTTTACGCTTTCTTAGCAGTTTGGACATGCACTTTAGGGCATGCCTTCGAGAAAGGAACCCTTAACGGAACTATTCTCCTGGAAGATGTTTCTTACTATCCATGTAATATAACATAACTAGTTGGGCACTTGTCTGATACAGCAATAATGACCCCTACGCCTTGTCTCCATGCATGCCCCGGTTCTTACATAACCGCGAGGGTATTCGGACACACTCCGGACTATTGGGTCCCGAGGTCGGCGAAAAAGGTCCGCTATGACAAACGATCTACAATCCGGCTAGAAGACATTTTTCATGTCATATTCAATTACATAGTCAACTCGACTAATTGTATTCCTCCTCAATGCCATCTAATAGGCTATCTAATTTACAATCTTCTTTGGGAATACTTGGCGGCCAATTCTACTTGGCCGTACACTAATTGCTTCTGAGGATCTCCTTCCCATCAGGCCCCCACAGGTCCGACCTCGGCCATGTGGTTTGGGTCAACCGTGTACAGCGTCTTTACCATGGCCCGAGCCTCCTGGCGCCTTGACGGCAGGCCGATATCTTCCACCGGTCGGAAGCGCCGCCGTGCTCCTTGAAGCCGCTCTGCCAGCTCCCCAATGCCTTGGGCGGGGAGATAGATGGCCACAAGGCCTGGCGACGCCTTTCATCACCTGCCGAACTTCGTTAAATGCGGTAGCCGATTCGGGAAGAAGATCACCAAGAACTGGGCATCTCCTCCTCGGGGCGACCTGTGAGCAAACCTACATACATGTTTATGTTAGTCGCCTTCCTCGCCGAACTCTTTCAAAGTTCGTTTAAGCACTTCTTGAAAATGCCGCGACGAAGCCGTCCGATTCTCCTTTACGGAGTCGAGACAAGCTGAGCACGAACATCCTTTAGTTCCTCACCCAGCTGGGTGTTGGCATCTTGGAGGTTATTTTCTCCTGCCGCACCCTCGTAAGCACGCTCTACTCGCTGACCTTTAGCTGGCGCAAGAGCTGTTGCTTGTCCGGATGTATTCGGCGCTATCTGCAATGTCAATGTCGATTTATGCACACGCCGCACTTTGAAACTACTTCTACTTTGAAGGGCATATATTACCGTGAGGGAGTCTTCATGGCTTCCCCGGTCGCGGCCAGTGTGGCCTCAAGTTGGGCCTTGCACTCTTCAAGCTCCTGGGACAAACGGGTATTGTTTTCGGTAAGAACCTGCATTCCAAATGATCCTTAAACCAGTTATCCTAACTATTTTAAGTCTCGGAGACTCTTGGCATATATAATCATCAAAATTCCTTACCCGTATGTCTTTCACATACTGCTCGTGGCTCTGGCTAGGCCATCTTGAGCGGCAACGCAGTGCGCCTCTCCCGAACTAAAGGCGTCCAATGCCTTTTGGGAGAAACATGTCGTCCACGTAGAATAGTCCGTGGCGCCTATGATTCATGGCGCTCTCCACCTCCGACTTGGTGGCGGACAGTCTGTCGGCATCCTCCGTTGGAGGAGCATCCGGCCTTACGCCTCGTGTTTGTACCCCCTTGGGACTCGGCTTTTGAGCCTGGTTGGAGGAGGTCCGATTAGCAACTTCTCCGGACTCGATCCGGCGGCGCTCTTTCCTGAAAAACCACGGCGTCGGTGTGCCTCGAGAACCTCTCCTTAAATCACGATGGTACATCATACCGTTGCGGCGACGTCTCGAGTCGTACCGCACTTCTTTTCCACCTACTGGGCCGTGCTGCCCCTTGTTGGACGGCCGCGGCAGGCTCGGCTTCCCGTTCTAAAGGCACCCCCTGTGAAACACCATCAAATACGTGGTGATTAGAAGTAAAGCATTGGTGGGTCATGGTATCCGGACTTCGGTCACAGTTACCTGGGAGGCCGGAAATAATCCGGGGTAGTCGGCTGTAATGGCAACCAAAGCATTGTCGATGCTAAGTTGGTGGAACACCCCGTCGATCAGCTCCACCTTTATATCCGGGTCCTCTTCGGAGGCCGGATCGAGGGACTGTTCCGGATCCTCGGGTTGTGGGGGCGGGCTGTGTATCTTCTCCACGGCCCGGCGCAGTTCCTGCGTAGAAACCATAAAATGAGATATTTAACCACGGGAGCATGGATCGGACAGGCCACTAAGGTATTTGCTTACCCAGCTTCGAGGGTTATTCAAAGAAAACCCGTTCAGTGGACTGACGCGGAGAAAATCCTCCTCTTCCCCTTTGTACATTGTGGACAAGGTCTTCACCAGTTCGGTGACCGATCCACAGCCCTTGCGGCCATGGCGGGTGGCATCGTCCTCCCGTTGAAGTCCCACATGGGGTGGCCCCTATATTGGGCGGCTGCACTCCCCTCATAATGCAGTTGCCATGACTCAGTCATGGTCAATCCGGCATGAAACCGATAATCTTATTCGGCTCATCAAGTAAAGGGCGTCGGTCATTTTCCCTCGGGGGCTCATGAGCGCCCGGCTTAGGCGCTTCTTCAGAGGAGCGTTGCTAAACTCCGGAAGGCCGATCCGAACAGGACCCGGCAGCAGGACGTCCTCCATGTAAAACCATTCCGAGGGCCAGTCCTCAGACGCCTTCTTTGGGGTTCCGGATAAGTATCCGGTCCCGGCGATGCACCATAGCTCGGCTCCGCCCACTTGATATATTGACCCTTCGTGAGAACGAGGCACAAGGCAGAACAATCTCTTCCACAGAGCGAAGTAGGCCTCAACGCCCAGAAACAGCTCGCAAAGGGCCACAAAGCCCGCTATATGCAAGATGGAGGCGGCGTAAGGTTGTGCATGGAGGCCGTAGAACTCGAAGCCCCGGAGAGGCGGATGGATTGGAAATCCGAGTCCTCTCATTAGGTAAGAGACGAAGCATACCCGCTCTCCCTTAGAGGGATCGGGACGCTCTCCGCTTCCCGCCCTTATAAGTGGCGAGTCGAGCATACCGGAACCATGAAGGCCGGGAAGGAATCCCTTGGTTTGGAGCACCACCAATTTCTTTGTAAGGGACTGAGCATCTCCCCAATCTCCGGGTGAGGGCTGGGAGCGCGAGAGGAGGAGCCGCATCGACGGCCCATGGTGGAGTGGGCTTTTTGTCAAAGGCGCCTGATGAAGGCTCGCGAAGGGAGGATGGTGTGATCCGGATCTGGATCCCGTCTCTTTTATAGACGGCTCATTTACCTGACAGGGGTAAATGTAAAGATACCACGACTTTTCACATTCGTTCGACACGTGGAAGATGGCCATTATTGGGCGTGGAAATAGAAGCGCGATATTCATGAGAAAGCGGACACTATTCAACACGAGTTAGGAGGGAACCCGCCTTGCAATGCGAAGACAATCAACACGCCAGACTTATTATCATTGAAGCCTGGTTAGGGAGACTCTTGAGGAGTCTGGACTAGGGGGTGTCCGGATAGCGAACTTTCACCGTTGGCGGACTCCTAGACTATGAAGATACAAGATTGAAGACTTCGTCCCATGTCCGGATAGGACTTTCCTTGGCGTGGAAGGCAAGCTTGGCGTCTGAGATATGTAGATTTCCTACCATTGTAACCGACACTTTGTGTAACCCTAACCCTATTCGGTGTCTATATAAACCGAAGGGTTTTAGTCCGTAGGACGAACAACAATCATACCATAGGCTAGCTTCTAGGGTTTAGCCTCTACGATCTCGTGGTAGATCTACTCTTGTACTACCCATATCATCAATATTAATCAAGCGGGAGTAGGGTATTACCTCCATCGAGAGGGCCCGAACACAGGTAAAACATCGTGTCCCTTGTCTCCTGTTACCATCCGCCTAGACGTTGATTCGGGACCCCCTACCCGAGATCCGTCGATTTTGACACCGACAATAACCATGGGCTAATATTCTTTGTAGTGACCTTTGGGCCTCCCATCGCCATAGAAGCGATGGGCCTTCTACGGGCCGTAGAAACAATGGGCCTTCTACGGGCCATATAAACAATGGGCTTTCTGCGGGTCGTATCATCAATGGGCCTTATACGGGCCGTATGATCGATTGACCAAACATGGGCCAAACAGACCACATTATGGCCGTAAACGGGCTAGAGTTGGAATCGTCCGTTCATGGGCCGACCATAATGGGCCATCGTTAATAGGCCGTGTTGATGGCCTTATGAAAATGTCCCAACGTATTAACGGACCACAAACAGCCGATTGTAACCACGGGCTGAATTTGGCCCTAGCGAGAAAATAGCGATGTGAGACGTAAGTAAATGAATGCCGGAAATGAGCCCAAGAATAAATGGGCTCGAGAAGGCGAAAGATAACATGGGCTGGAAAGCATTAGCGGAATAACGGGCCGTTAATGGGTATAAAGTGATACCTTTATTCGTTACGGGCCAGTTTCACCACGGGTCGTTAATGGGTGTAAAGTGATACCCTGTTCATTACGGGCCAGTTTCACCACGGGCCATTAATAGGCCAAGAGTTACATAGGGCCTCATAGGGGCCGAAAGACGTCATGGGCCATACATGTGCCAGAAGTGAAAACAGGTTGGAATCATATTGGATGGCCCAGATGACGCTACTGGGCCTAATTCGGATAGGGCGTAACGGGCCTTGGGTTAGCGGGCTGTAAATGGGCTATATGCGAACAGGCCGTTAACAGGCTTTCCATGGGCTGGCCCGCCACCTTTTGACCAAGTCAAACGGGCCGGCCTTTTCACAGGAATGGGCCTCTGTTGGGCCGTGCCACGTGTTGACGTATCATAGGCGCCTTACGTCCAATGAGTGGATGACATCTATCCCAACAATGAGCAGACACGTGTTTCCTCCAGCCAATGATAATTTTACACGTGGAAAATCCCCATTGGTCGGGGCTGTTAACGGGTTATCGGATCCAAAACACGACCCGATAGCTTAACGGCGTTCCGTTATGGTGGATGCCACGTGTCGGTCACCCTTGACGAAAGCACTTCTGTGACGCGCGATTTATCGTCATGGAAGTGGACACTTCCGTGATGATAATTTTGGTAATGTCATGGAACACTTCTACGACAGCAAAGGTATGACTATCTTGATTCTGTCATAAAATCGTCATGGATGTACATGCATGACAGAAAACGCGACCTACAGTGACAAACACGTATCATCACGGAAGTGTATTTTTTTGTAGTGCAAGTTCGCCATGTGGATAGAAGCAAAACCAATCAAGAAGTTGAATGGTCCGACTGTTGTGACTTTCGTCGCCAACATCACCATCCGGTATGGCATACCACACAGCATCATCACCGACAACGGCACAAACTTTGCCAAAGGCGCCTTGGCCCGTTTCTGTGCAACGCAGGGCATCCGACTGGACTTAGCGTCTGTTGCCCATCCGCATTCAAACGGCCAAGTGGAGCGAGCAAACGGCCTCATTTTGTCCAGCATCAAGCCCCGACTGGTCGAACCCCTGGAGCGTTCTACCGGCTGCTGGCTCGACGAGCTGTCGGCCGTCCTCTGGAGTTTGCGCACAACTCCGAACAAGTCAACCGGCTTCACGCCTTTCTTCCTCGTCTACGGTGCCAAAGCCGTCATCCCGACGGACATAGAATTTGACTGCCTCGAGTCACCATGTACACCGAAGAGGAGGTAAAAGAAGCACGAGAAGACGGTGTCAATCTGCTGGAAGAGGGCCGGCTGTTGGCACTCAGTCAGTCCACCATCTACCAGCAGAGCTTGCGCCGATACTCTAACCGGAAGGTCAAGACAAGATCCTTCCAAGAGGGAGACCTTGTGCTCCGGCTGATCCAGCGAACAGCCGGCCAACACAAGCTCTCGGCACCTTGGGAAGGCCCCTTCATCATCAGCAAGGTGTTGGGAAATGATTCCTACTACGTGATCGATGCTCAGAAGCCTCAAGCATGCAAAAGAGACGACTCCGGCAAGGAGACGGAGCGACCATATAATGAAAATCTCCTCCGAAGGTTTTACAGTTGATGCAGTATGTACCACGACAACTTTTGTATTAAGTACGAAGACTCCGTGTCCCCCGAGAAGAGCTCGGGGACTGCCCCCTTTTATCTATATGATAAGTATTATGCATATCAATGTGTTATTTCATTAGTCCGCCTGGCAACGGGTCCGACCAGTCGACCCGGGGACTCGCCGCCTTGTACTATGTAATGCTTCCTGCGGCCGGACAAGAAATGTGTTAGCACTTAAGCCTTCTCCTGCCAGAAGCCGCAGCTCGCAGAGCAACTGTCTGGTGGGCATGAGTTAAGGCAGAAAGGGTGTCCGCATGAAAAATGGCTAAGGAACCAAAGCATGTACATAGTTCAAGCCGGCTCCCGGGCCAAAAGCTCTAAGCGGCTAAGTACTTACCCTCCCAAAGCAGCCAAGTACTTGACCCAGCCTCAGTCCGCAGAGCGGCTGTTTGGCTGGCAAGACGGCTGCACAAGGAGGGCGGAAAAGGAAAAAAAGCCAAGGAGCAGAAAGCAAGGAAAGATAGAACTTGGCAAACGTATTTACACATCAAAAGGCCCTTGGCCAACATTCAACTGAAGTTTGAAATACGCCCCGCGGGTGGAATTGTGCGAAGTTAACAAAGTTTGTCGAGACTGATAAGCAGGTAAAAACAAAAGGTAAATTGGCAGCCTAGGGAGGAGCAGACGGGTTCGGCGGAACGGTGGAGTCGGTGGTGCCGGTTGGTGGAGCGGCCGGTTGGTCGGTCTCCGCTTGGTCGCCTTCAGCAGCAGCCGGCTCGCTCGGGCGTGGCTCGTTGCTGGAGGCGCGGTCGAGCTGAGGCTGGCCGTCCGCTCCAACCTCTGGCGCTTCTTCTTCACTTTCCTCGTCCTCCTCGCCTTCTCCCTCGTCACTGGAGTCGATCACTTCGGCCGATTCCTCGCAATCCTCCGGGTTCAGCCCGAACAACTCTGGCGGCACCTCAGCACCGTTCTCAGCCAGCTCCGAGACGAAGATGTTGGTATTGGTGTACTCGACGATTGCCGCCGCCCATTTGACAAGTTCACCCTCTACCGCCACCAGCTCCTCTTGGGCCTCTTGTCGAAACATGGTCAACGGGGCTAGATTTAGCCCAGGGTACCACGCCTTGACGAACTCCAAGGCTCGACGTGCTCCAGCCCGGGCCGAGGAGCCCTTCCAAGCCTCAAGGCGGCCGGGCGCCACCTCCAGCCAGTCGGCAGTCCGGCTGGAAGTGCGCGGAGCCGGCATGTCCAGCCACAGGGCAGAGTGGCCTGCGCCCTGACGCGCTGAAGACGGTGCAGCATCCGATGAGCCAGACGAAGACGGGCCTGGATGTTGGGAAGTTGTTTGCTGAGGGTCCAGGGGGCGTTGGCAGCAATCTGCGCACCTTCTGCCCTCCGCTCTTTGCGGTCAGCCTCAATGGCCTGATTGGCGGCGTTAGAGTGACCAGGGAAGAAGTCTGCCCAAACAGAAAGGAAAAGAGCCAAAGTTAGAAGCAAGAAGCCGGCTCGATCAGCAGCCGACGGCTCAAGGAAAGAAAAAAGGCTCACTATCAACCATGTCTTCAATTTTGTCGAAGCCGACAGTCAGCAAAGCCTCCTTATCGGTCCAGGCGGAGCGTTCGGTCTCAAACTCAGCAAGGAGAGCGGTCTCCTTTTCCTCCGCCTCCTTCTGGGATTTCTTGAGAAGCTCACTTTGCTCCGCTTGATTGCGTGGTCACGGTCACGCTCCTCGGCCAGCTTGCTTTGCAGTCCGCTTCCCCAGCGCATAGCAGTGTTAGCTTCGCCTTCTGCTGCTGCAGGGCAGCTTTGGCCTCTGCAAGAAGGGAGAAAGAAAAAGGCGTCAGCAGCCAACAGAGAAGAAGTACAGTCGCCGGGGAGATCCGGCCTGAATGATCAGTAGTCGCCCTGGATCTCGGGGACTACAGCCTGCAGGCGCGCCAGCGCGCCCCCGCGGAGAAAGAAGTTATCAAAATCAACAAAGAAGAAGAACAGTTGCCGAGAAGATCCGGCCCGACTGCTCAGCAGTCGGCCCGAATCTTGGGGACTACAGCCCGCGGGTGCGCCAGCGCGCCCCCGCAAAGAAAGAAAACAAAGACTTACTCCGGCTTTCCGACAAGTCGGCGGTCCGTTGATTCAGCTCCTGGACTTTGGAGTTGAAGGGGGCCGCGCGGATGTTATGATAATCCTGCAGTGAAGATATCAGACAATGTTAGCACTCGGAGCATGCCAATTAAAGTTCCGAGCCGCCTGCTCAGCAGCCGGCCCGAAACTCGGGGACTACACTCAGCAGTGCGCCGCCTCACGTAGAGAAGTACAAGAATCAGAAATAAAGAAGAAACATACTCGGATGGCCGCTCGCGAGTCCAAGAACGCTTGGTTGCACCGTTTCAGGGCGTCGGCCTCGTCTCGGAGTTTGCCTTGGATGTCCAGGATCGCCTGATTCAAAGGGCCCGTCCCGCCTCCCCGCACCCAATCAGCGGGCACGGCGCTAGTCGCCTCGGCGTTCGGGATCGAAGAGCTCACGGCACCGGCTTCCAGCGGGCGTGGCGCCGAAGCCGCCTTTGCAAGCCGGCGGCACGATGGTGTGCGGATCTCGAGAATCGTGCCCGTCACCATCTCGTCTCCGGCTGACGGCACCGGCGGGTCTGCCGGCTGCTTGTCGCGCGCCTCTCTAGATGGTGGCGGCGGAGGCACGGCCACATCCGGCATGACGACATCGCCGCCGTCCCTCTCCATGATCTGGTCCTCGTCGCCGGCTCCCCCAGTCGGCGCCACGAACTCTGGTGGTGGCGGCGCGGAGTTTAAGGGGATGACAAATAACACCGACTGACGGCGCGTGGCTTCTTTAGCCTGCTCCTTCGCCGCGGCAGCGGCCTCGACTTCCGCCAGCTTCTTCAATGCGGCAGCCTCCGCCTTGTCTGCCTCCGCCTTCTCCAGGCGAGCGGCTTCCTGCTCCTCGCGCACCTCCCACGCATTTCGCTCCCGCGCCTCCCGGAGGTCGGCTGCCGGATCGATTCGCCGGGTGGTGGTGGAGGTCTCCGCCGACCCAATGACGGAGGCGGCGGCCGGCTTCTCAAGAGAGAGTGGGGCCCTAAGTCAAGGAAGTAAAGAAAAGGAAGTTCAGGGAGAATCGACAAGGAAGAAAAAGCACAAGAAAAGATACTTACGCCGACACCATGGGAGGCGCCTTCGGGAGCTTCTGAAATTTGGCTGCCTTCACGGCAGCCTCCTTCCGCCTGGTCGCGGCGGTCGGATTTCTTGGCCTTCTTCGGCGTGCTACCGAACAAGGTGGCGCCCTATTTACGCTTTCGCGTGCCGCCTCGAGCAGTCGGTTCGGCGGAGGGGCTCGCATCCGCCCTGCTGGCGCCTCGTGCAGGGCGCGGCTCGTCTTCCTAATCGTCATCGTCAGGCCAAGTCTTGATGTCGCCTTCTTCGGAGCCGCCAGCTCCATAGACGCCGCCTGTGGCGTCGTCCTCCAAGGCAGCCGCCCCCAGGTCGGGGTCGTCCACGTCGCTCACCGGTCGGTCCGGTGCATAGGGGCCACCCGCCCCCACGATGGCGGTTGTCGCCTCAGACATGTAGACTGTTTCAGAGGGAAAGAGGTCGACTGTTCAAGACTGCAAGACGGAATTAAGACGAAGTATTGAAGAAGGGAAAGGTTGAAGAACTTACGGCTGGTGGCGGGTATGCGCGGGAGTACGGCTGCTTGCCGAACCGCCAGGGCACCTCCAGCTTGAGGTCGGATATCTCGTTCACCAGGTTCGCCACCTCAGCAGCCGGCATCTCCTTGGTACTCAGCTGGCATGGGTCGCGGTGCCCGCTAATCCGGCTAATCAAGTGAGGCCGGCCTTGGAGCGGGAGGACCCGGCGCGCGACGAAGGCGACCAGCAAGTCGGACGCCTTGAGGCCTTCGGCCTCAGTCAGCACCCGGAGTCGGTTGATGGCGGCAGCGCCGTCTGCTAACACCGGCTTCGGCCTGTAGCCCCAGTTGGCTCGAGGCTCGGCTTCATAGGCCGGCAGGTTGATGAAGTCGACTACCGGGTCGACGTTCTCCACGTAGAAGTAAGATTGCTGCCACTTCTTGACCGACTTTGGCAGCTTGATGGAGGGGAAGGCGTTCCTGGGAGACGGACGGCGCACCGCGACGAAGGCGCCGCACTGGGTTGCACCTCCCAGACGGAGGTTCCCAGCTTAGTATAGAAAAACGCTCCCCACAGCTCGATGGTGGGGAGGATGCTGAGGTGGCCTTCGCACATCGTGACGAAGGCGGATAGTAACATCGCGGTGTTGGGCGTGATGTGATGATGTTAGAGATGGTAGAACTCGAGGAACGAGCGGAGAAAGCCGCTCGCCGGCAGGCCAAAGCCGTGGATGAAGTGCGAGCAGAAGACGACCCGCTCGCCCTCCGCCGGCGCCGGCAAGATCTCCCCCGCAGGAGGCACGCGCGCCTTCACGAAGCCTGCACCGGGAAGGCGCCGCTTGTCGCGAAGGAAAGCGATGTGGTCTTCACTGACGTTCGACCCGTCCCAGTCTCCTCCCCGCTCACGCGCCATGGAAAGCTCGACGAGGTGAATGGCGCGGCAGGGGAGCTGAGGATTGATGCGAGGCCAAGAGGGCTCGGGACGGAGGAGCTCGACGAAGACGAGCAGCGGCTGCACTCCGGCATAGCTCGGGGGTGCTGCGGCGAGAGGAAGAAGGAGACAAGAATGGGGCAGGAGGGCGCGCGTGCTCCGCCGCTTCCCCTCCTCCCCCTACTTATAGCCCATGGGCTATGAAGCCGAGGGGGCGGGGCATGGAATCATGGGATTAACTGTGCCCACGACCCCACAACCCCGCGTTTACCACGCGAGTTACTGCGCGCAGTAACTCTGCAAAGAAGCTCAACCAGCCCCCTTAGCCGCAGTGGATCCGCTCGCGCGCCGAGGCCCGGTAGTGGCGGGCCCAGCCTGCTGTCGCGTCCCATCACGCGCGTGGGCTGGCTGGCTGGCCTGGCTGCTTGCCACCACGTGGCATGCCCACGACGGGTGGCGGGCCTGGAAGCTTAGCTAACACGCCACCCAGTTCCCGCCGTTGTGTTCGAAGTTTCGGACGAATCCGACTGGACCTGGCCGACTCCCACCTGGCGGCTAGCCGGGAGTCAGACGAAGCTTCCGTCCAGAGCACCCGGAGAAGGAAACTGTTGAGGCTTCTCGGCTTCTCAGCCGCGGCGCCTCACCAGCTTCGGGGACTACTGTCGAAGTAATGGGCCACGGGTAGCCTAACCCGAGTCCCTGAACCTTTCAATACATCGGGGCTGGCTGCGCCCCTGAAGACATCAAGATGAAGCGCCGCCTTCCGATGGCCGGCTGGCCGAACGGCCGGCTGCCAGAAGACGGCCAACCTCCGGAAGGCGGCATCAAGACGGGGCCGATTCCTAGCAGGCGGCCTCCAGAGAGGCCGACTCCTAGCAGTCGGCCCACGGCGCCCTCAAAGTCTGCGCCCTCATTAAGAAGACAAGATCGGCTGTGGCCACAGTGTAGCCCACCCCCGAATCCAGGGCCGGGCGTGGCCACAGTGCTCCGTACAGGCAGAGATCTCAGCCCGGCGCGGCACTGTTGCCACTCCACCCCTCACGTCACTACTGGCAGGCGGAGTCATGTCCCCACGACGGCCTGTCGGTACGGCCTGCAGGCTGCGGGCCCTACCAGGCAGCAAGATCCCAGAAGACAGCGGAGGCCTGGCCAGTCGGACCTGAGGGAGGCCGGCTTCCAGCAGGCGGCCCGTTCCTCCCTCGGGGCCCGTGCACCATTAACCAGATGAGACACGGTGTGGCTACAGTGATCTCCCACCAGGCGGCGGGACTGTAGCCACGCTCTCCTGACCAAGCATACGTCATTAGCATCACGGCTACAATGATCAGCAGCCGGCAAGACCCACGAGCGGCGGGAGCGGCCTGTTGGCTCCATACCTGACCAGTTGGCGGGGCCCACCAGGCGGCGGGCCCCAGCAGCCGGCGACCAGGGACACTGACAGCCGGGTCCTAGACCCGTCCAGATTACCAATGTACCCCTGGGGGTAGGCCTATATAAACCCCCCAGGGCACCCATGCAAAGGGTTCCCAACCTGTTAGAACTAGACTCATACCTAGAGGAAGGAGAGAGCGAGCCTGCCTTCTTCTACCTCTAGCATACAGCTCGAGGAGCACCATTGTATCCACTAGTGCCTTAGTAATCATGCGTAGACCCCGCAGAGCAGGACTATGGGTGTTATCTCCTAGGAGAGCCCCGAACCTAGGTAAAGTGCGCCGATGTTCGTTTCTACGCCTCATCCCGCTTTCAGGCACCGGCGACGTTCTACTCGCTCCCATCATGATAAGCCATCCATTGGCATATGTCGCACCCAACCCCCGACACACCTGGAGGAGCAAATACAAAAGCTTGCACCTGTGGAAGAGGAACACCAAAAGTAGTGTGGTCATCTCAATTGGTTGCTCGGTTGTCACAAGTGCTCGATTCATCCACCCAATCCGACTGGTGGGTCATTTCGGAGGCAAGGGAGCTTGAGGCACGCATTTATGCTTTTCGTATGGATTTACTTGGCACTATTAGGGCCTTCTTCCTCGCAGATGATATTTGGGATTAGAGAGGACATATTCAATAAAACAAGTCATCAGGTGTCACTTTGAAGCCAAAAGAGTTAGATGAGGTCGTGAGCAACATGAAGAATGGTATTGTGCTAGGCTTGAACTACGTACAATGGTAATTAAATCAAAAATTATGAGGAATTCTGAAAGTTCTAGTGATTGACATTCTCAACAACTTTGTCCAAGGGTTCGTTCATACGTATAGCTCGGCTCAGTTTTGGGGGTTTCCCAAGGTGAAATGCAAACAACATAAGGCAATTTCGCTCTAATGCTCTGATTACGCAACTCTTAAGTCTTGTTGCCAAAGCGTTCACAACTTTTTGTCTCCTCTAGTGCACAATATCATCAGTTCTAGCCAATGATTGTTTATTACAGGTAGACAAATTTTGGAGGATATCCTTTCTCTGCATTAGATTATCCATGAACTCAAATCAAAGAAGCTAAGGGGATTTTGCTTAACCCAATCCTAATAAAGCATACAATCTAGAGGTATGAGACATGGAGATCCCTTGCCTATCCTCCTATTTGATTTGGTGGTCCCTTCCTTTGCTGCCATTTTGAATGTCGATAAGGTGGCGGGCCATCTCCTTGGAGTTATCTTGCATATGATCCATGGGGGCATAAAATTAAGTTTCACAAGAGTGAAGTGCTCATCTTTTTCTCGTGTTGGGAGGGGGAGGAGTCTGAGAAACATAACATTGCAAACAACTGCAAACTTTCCCTGTTCCCGATTGCATACCTAGAGATCCCAATAAGCAACAAGAAATTAGTGGCAACAGATTTGGAAAATAGATCAGGATGTTTTAGCAAGGCTGATCCATGTCAAGGCAAATTTCCATCCTCGGGTGGAAAGCTGATCCTGACTAGCTCTTGTCCTCTAGCTTGCCGCTTTTTATTATGTGTTTGTATATTCTTTCGAATGGCCTTCATGGCCGACAGGCTTCTTCTGTATGCTAGGGCATGATGCATAATAAATACTGAGGGTTTTGAAAAGTGTTGATTGCTCTTAAGATTATCCATGTCATTTCATTTAGGGGTTGTTTGCCTTCTAGTGATCATATCTGGAAGTGACTAGGTCGAAGCTCCGGGAATTGTGCTCTCTGTGGATACACTAAAGATGGTATACACATTTTTAAGCGCACAACTGCCAAGTTTATCTGGAGTTACGCGAAGAAGATTTTGAAGCGCGATTGAACCCCTTCTTGTTTAGTGACTTCCTCACTTCAAGTACGGGCGCCATGTGTCAAAGTTGTGGAATCATCTGGACATGCTTTGGAGCGCAGAGTTGGGCTCTGTGGAATAGTAGAAACAAGTTGACCATATAGTAGGTCAGGGGTGGACCCATGTTGAGGGGAGGGAGGCCTAGGAGCCCACTTGAGATATGAAATGCCAATAGCATTTCTTTACAATTTTAGAAAAAAAATTCTAAAACTATATGAATTTTTAGAAAGTGTATCCCGCTCCTATAGTTTGCCCCCACTCAGGACAGTTTTTGTGCCCGCCCGTGGAGTAGGTGATCCTTAAGGACCCAAATAGCTGCTTGTTTAAAATGAGGCTTCTTCTACAACACGGACGCCATTTGCGAAGAAGGATAGAACACTTTTGTGAGCGACAACGGCGGTGATCAAGGTCTTGCACTCGTTAAATAGATTGGTTGGGGATCAATCTTGGATCCATTCATGCGTGTGGTGGTTGTTGTATGAAACCTTTGGATACTTCGTCTAACCACTCCGTTGTTTTGGGATGTACTCCCTCCGTTCCAAAATAGATGACCCAACTTTATACTAACTTTATACAAAGTTGGGTCATCTATTTTGGAACGGAGGGAGTAATCATTAAACTGATGGATTTAGTGCATCCTTGGGGGTGTTTGTATGGTTTGGATGTTCTTTGTTTGATGCTTTATATATAAAGTCAAGTGATGGCCTTTTATCTATAAATTGGCAGCTAGGGTCATATAGGGCCCTCCCCGAGAATAAAAAAGGTTCATTGTAAAGATTTTGCTGTGGTGGACGGGCCAGGAAAAGAGCTTGCACTTGGGCTCAACCATGGCGCCCTAGATCTTGTTGGCATCAAATTTTGGGTGGCATGAGTGGAACTGAATGTTTTTGGCTGAATTTAAAATAAAGATGGCCCATTCTAAAGATTTAGTGACAGAGGACGCGCCAGGAAAAGAGCTAGCACTTGGGCTCAGCCATGGCACGCTGGATCTTGTTGGCATCAAATTTCGGGTGGTTCCCCTAGAAAATTCAAATTTTGGGTGGCGTCGTGGCGACCATGAAACTGAATGTTGTAGGCCGAACTCAAAATAAAGACGGTTCATTGTAAACATTTTGATATGGATGACGGGCCAGGAAAAGAGCTTGCACTTGGGCTCAATATGGCGTCCTAAATCTTGTCGCCGTCAAATTTTGGGTGACATCCATGGAACTGAATGTCATTGCAGGCTGAACTTGCAGAAATTAAATGTAGGAGTGATATTATTTTTTCTTAGAGCATCTACAGCCGGGCGTTCCAAATCCTGCCTCAAACGTCGGCTGAACGGCCCGGTTATGAAATTTTGATCTAAATGGGCGTCTTAAATGGGCCTCAGACGTCCGGGCTGACCGGTACCCCTCATAACCAGCATAAATATGGGGCGGATATGAAGCACCCAGGCGCGTCCGCCACGTCAGACCCAGCCCACGCTGGCCCACCCTACCCCACATATATTCCTCCCCATCCGCTCGCTGGACCAAACCTAGCCATTTCACTTCACTCCCCTCCACCAACCAAGCTCACCTCTATCTGGAGGTGATAGAGACTATGCAGGACGGAGGACAATTAGCGGGTGCGACGGCAACAATTTTCGATGACTGCTTTCACTATGCATGTGAGTTTGTCATGACTAGATTCGAACATTGTTATAGAGAGGCAAATAAAGTAGCTCATGAACTTGCCAGATTAGCTAGATTTTCTTTGACTTCAGACTATTTTGAGGAGCCTCTAAATGAAATTGTAGTGATCCTCACAAACGATGTAACGGTTATCTCAAATGAATAAAGTTTCGTTTTATTTCAAATAAAAAAACCAAGCTCACCTCTGGTGATCTACGACTATCTCCGGCATGGCGGGCAGCGGATCTGACTCCAACCAGTCTCGATTGGTTGACTGAGGTGTCATCTCGTGCAGGTTAGAGGAGGCAATGGTCATCGCATTACACTCCGCTGCTCCCGGAGGACAGCGCCATGCCGACGGCAGGATCTTTCCGGCACGATTCCATAGCGTCGATTCAACGGGCGCTCGAATCCTCTGGGGCTGGATCATCGCAGTCCCAGCAGCCTTTAAATCTCTCCTTCCCCATCTCCGGTCGGGCGAAGTATGAGACCCACCGGGACCGGAGTGTCTGCTGTGGGAAGGAGATGATAAGGGTTGCCGAGGCCCGAATCGCTGCCGACATGGCGGCCGTGGAGGCGACTGATGCGGCAGCGCGGGCGGCCGCAGAGGAGGAAGCCATCTGTGCCTGCATTGTGAAGAAGCGGCAGCGGAGGAACATGCGCACCCTCGCCTGAGAGCACAATCGGAAGGTCCATGTCATGGTCGGACTGCCACAGAAGGAGAAGGACGACATTGACGGTGAGGAAAGCTCTGGCGACGAGCAGATCCGGCTCGATCCCTACCGCGTCTTCGACCGGTACTTCCGCGACAAGGACGACAAGGGCGCTAGGAAGGGCAAGGGCAGCCGTGGATGATCTTCTCCAGCATAGCCAAACATGCCAAACTTTGGTAGTCCGATGGCATGTTTAGTGATTTAGTAGCCAGACGATGTGCGTAATGCATCGACGTAGTTGCATGAGTTTGTATGGATTTGAGGTACGGTAATTAAGCTATCCAGTTGTGAGAAGACAAATTTGAGACTGGACCGGTCAGTGTTCGTGGACACGCCCAGGTGCTCCGTGGGCATTTGAGATGTCGGATTTGCCAAGTTCGGATGTAGATGCTCTTACATGGGCAAATTTGACCATTTTAACCTCTAGACGAAATCAATTCACGGAATGAACTGCCCGTGAAACTATTTCACACCCCTAACCTTTTTGTGTAGCGCCCGCCACGACGGGCGTCAAGACCCTACTTGTCAGCGCGCCTAGCACGGGGGCGTTCCACACCAGTCCACCGTGGCAGCCCGTGGGCCCGCACCCAGCAGTGCAACGCCTCCGGGCTAGGTGCCACACATGTAATGTGCAGCGCCTCCGTGCTAGGCGCCACACTTGTAAAGTGCAGCGCCTAGCGCGTAGGCGCTGCACTGTGACTTATCCAGCCACTTGGCTGGGCTCCCCACCCCCACACCACACACTCTCCCACTCTCCTCCCCGAGCTTTGCCCCCTCTCCCACTCTCTCCCCCTCTCAACTCCTCTCCCAAATATTGCAAATTTGAAGAATTTGTCTGTGGATTTCAAGTCAAACCCTCCTCAAGGTAATATTCTCCGATCCTTGTTTTGATCCAAGTAAAGTTCCCATTGCTCATTTGTTGCTAGTTTGGGGAAACCCTAGTTTTGTTTGGATCTAGAGATTTGCATGGAGATGTGAGATGTTTGTTTGCCAATTTCTATGGTTAGGCTTTGTTAGTATGCTAGGGTTATTCTTATGGGTGTTCTTATGTTGGTGCTAGGGTTAGGTTTAGGGCTAGGTTATGGTTATGGTTATGGTTATGGTTATGGTTATGGTTAGGGTTAGGGTTAGGGTTGTTGTTTGATATATATATTAGGGTTTCTATTCCGTGTTAATCCTTGTATTAGTACTCATGGAAGCAATGTTACCTTGTGATTCTGGAATGCTTGTAGGGATGGGAAGAACATGTGTATTTGTTCATCATGGGGACAAGGACGCCTTTTTGAAAGGCAATGTAGAACCGGACCCGGATGAGGTTGACATGGTGTTTGATAGTAGTCCTAGCTATGCGGAGCTCTTGCAACAAGTTAGGGAAGATTTGAATTGGACAGACCCTAGTGATATCATAGAGTTGGAGGGAAGGCATAATGTTGGTTTTGGAATGCACATCCGTTGGAAGACAATGCGTGTCAACTCGGAGCAACATTGGGTTGCATACAAGGAGACGGTGGCCGAATCACTAGACAAGGCTCTTGAGTTATTTGCAACGAAGAAGGTTGATTCAGGTTTGCATTTGGACTTGAACCGGAACCCCTCCCCTTTGGTTGCTAGTAGCCCCACACCCTTGAAGCGAGATGAAATTGTTGAACCTCTTTTGACCCAAGAAGTGAGGCCAACATTGAGCCCGTTTAGAAACAACCAAGATGAAGTTTTGCAAGAGGACAATGATGAGTATGCGGACGATGACAATGAAGTTGATCTCCATGACAACAATGTGGGTGATCTCGACAAATATCACTTGCAAGAGACAATGGACCCTTCCATCCCTTTTTTCCGTGCATATGCATCGGACTCGGATGACGATGGTCCCGATGAACAAGTTGATGCGGAGGGGTTCACGGTGAAGGAGGCGAAGCTTTCGAGAAGGTATTTGGTCGGGATCATCGGACTACATTGTTCAAGGATGTTAGTCTCATGGATGAAGCCGTGGTAGATGGTGGCCAATGTGTACCTCTTGGGGTTAGGCCAAGCTCTCATCGTGATTTGGGAGACGACAAGAACCGGATTGCTAAAGGTTCTAAGTTCGACACCTTCTTGGAATTGAAGATGTGGCTCGACAACTACTCGATTCACGCATTATCGTCCACACAAGGTGGTGCACTCGGACGTCAAAGTGTGCTACACGGTTGCATGTGCATGTGAAGATGAAATATGTCCATGGATTGTGCGTGCAAGACCATGGAAAGGAGGTCCCACTTGGCACGTAGTGAGTTGTGTGCCAACTCACATGTGCCAAGGCAAAAGGGTGGATGGCAAGATTGTGTCCCAAAACCACAAACAACTCACGTCTGAGTTCATCGCCATGTGCTCTCCAACTCAATATCCACACTTCCAACAATGAGCGCCCAACATGTCATTGACCTTGTGAAAGCCATCTTTCACTACAAGGTGAAGTACGGCAAGGCATGTAAGGCGAAGCAAGCCGCATTTAAGATGTTGTATGGTACTTGGGAGGAAGCATACAACCGAATCCCTAGGTTGTTGTTAGCCATGGCGCGACAAAACCCGGGCATGGTTCATGTGGTCGAGCCTCATGGGCACCAAACAACGGTTCATGAAGGAAGGAAAGTCGAGTATTTGGCGGTGCTTTTTGGGCGTCGAGCAATGTGTGAGGGCTTTCGAACATTGTAGGCCGGTCATCGCAATTGATGGCACGTTCTTGACCGGACAATACAAGGCACCTTGTTGGTTGCGATAGCAAGTGATGCCAATAACCGGGTGTTGCCATTGGCATTTGCTTTGGTTGAGGTGGAAAACAATGACAAGCTGGGAGTGGTTTACGCATCTTTTGAGGACGAAGGTGTTACCGCTCAAAGGGAAATTTGTGTCATATCGGATCGGCATCAAGGAATTCTTAACGCGGTGGAGATTGACATTCCCGGGCATGCTCCGTTGCACCATCGATGGTGCATGAGGTACTTTTGTTCGAACTTCTATAGGGCATGTGGCCTTAAGGAGTTGGCCGATGATCTTCAAGATTGTTGTATTGCTTTCTACGAGAAGCGCCGCCACTTTGTACCACAAATTGCTCGCACACAAAAAAACTTGATGCCGGGGGTCAAGACTTTCTCAATAGGCACATTCAATACCGGAACAAGTGGGCACGTGCCTTTGATGAAGATGGCCGGAGATACGGTCAAATGACAAGCAATATGGCGGAATGCTTCAATAGGGTGCTCAAAGGTGCACGTGGATTACCCGTGACGGCAATAGTTCAATACACATTTGACAAGATGAATGCGTACTTTGTAAAGTACTCGATGGAGCTCGTGGTGGTGGTGGTAGAGCTCGTGGTGGTGGCAATGGCCGTGGTGATGGTCTAGGCCTTGGTGATGGTCTTGGCCTTGGTGGTGGACTTGGCCGTGGTGATGGACAAGGGCAAGTTCGTTATAGAGGAATGTTTGGATACCTAGATGGACCGCTTCCGTATGTTCTTGTTTTTCATATGTTCTTGTTTATCATATTTTCATATGTTCTTGTTTATCATATGTGCTTCCATTTGTTCTTATTGTCCTTACTAACCATTATGTTTCACTCATTGTAGGTATGGCGGCTTCCCAACCCAACAAACCAACGATGAAGGAGGATGGCGAAGATGAGATGGCGGGATGGTGGGAGAAGGCTGCAAAGAAGCTTAGAGATGAGGATGCAGCCAGGCTAAAGAAGAAGAAGGAAGAGGAGCGTGAGAAGGAGAGGAAGAGGAGAGAGAGAGAGAGCGTCAAATGCGATGCGCGCTAGGGAGGAAGCGTTGGTGAGGAAATGTGAGGAGGCACAGAAGAAGCGTCTAAAGGATTTTCAACAAAAAAACCATGAAGCTTTGGGAAATTGCAGCTGAAAAAGAAGAAGGGACAATCAGATATTCATGGAAAGGGTGGTTAAGGAGGCTAACCTCATAAGAAAAAGGGAGGAGGAAGAGGAAGAAGAGAGGAAGAAGAAGAAGGGAAAGGGGCCTTGCTCTACCCAATAAAGCTAGTATGTGTCATGAAGTACTATGTCTCCTCCTGGATTTGGTTGTGAACTACTATGTGTCGTGAACTACTATGTCTCCTCCTCGATTTGGTTGTAATAACTACTATGTGTCGTGAACTACTATGTCTCCTCCTCGATTTGGTTGTAAGAACTACTATGTGTCGTGAAGTACTATGTGTTATGAACTACTATATGTCGTGAACTACTTCGTGCATATGTTCTCTTCACAATTGTTAGATTGCTATATATCAATCCTACTTCACATCATCTTACAATGTCTGCATATGCTAAAAAATTCACTAAGTCCATAGTGCAGCGCCTGCGAGCTAGGCGTTGCACTATGGAGTGTGACGCCTACGTGCCAGCGCAGTGTCTCAGTAGCTATACAGAGAGCAACAGAATGTATGTCAAGCTACAGACCTGTGCAGCGCCTAGCCTGGAGGCGTCACACTCCATAGTGCAACGCCTAGCACGTCGGCGCTGCACTATGGAGTGTGGCGCCTACAGGCTAGGCGCTGCATAGGTCAGTAGCTATCCAGAGAGCAACAGAATGTATGTCAAGCTACAGAGACACATGCAGCGCTGAGTGCAGGCGTCACACTCCATAGTGCAGCGCCTGCGGTCCAGCGTTGCACTATGGAGTGTGACGCCTGTGCTAGGCGCTGCACAGTGTCTATAGCTATCCGAGAGCAGAATGTATGCCTCGATTTGGGCCAAAAATTTCGCTAAGTGTTTGTGCAAAGGCTCGCTTGGAGGCGATGCACTCCATAGTGCAGCGCCTGCGGGCTAGGCGTTGCACTATGGAGTGTGACGCCTCCAGCCTAGGCGTCACACAGGTCTGTAACTATCCAGGTTGCACTGTGGAGTGTGGCGCCTCCATGCTAGGCGCCACACAGGTCTGTAACTTGTCCAACTTTCTGTTGCTCTTTGTTGCTCCAGTTTTTTTGTCCCTCTAACTGGGTCATTTCAAGTCATAGATAGTTGCATCACAGATAGTTGCATCACACAATAAGCATTACTAAGAACTTCTAGTTAAACATTACCACCAACATAGAGTTCAACACATAGAGTGACCATCACGACACGACAAGTTCGGCATTACCACCAACATAGAGTTCAACATAGAGCTACCATTACTACCATTACTAAAAGAGGACGACGACTAGTTCCTTCCGCGCTTGCTGGCTCCTCCCCCTCTCTTGCAGGAAATATTCTTCACCTTCCTAGGAAGACGAACCCGCTCCGGCTCCGGTTCCTCCACGTCATCCACATCGTCATCCAAATAGTCATCCAAAGCCGCCATCCGCGAGGTGCCGGCAAATCCTTTTGCCTCTTTGGGTGAAGTCCTCGGTGTGTATTTCTTGAATCCTTCCTAGGCTTTAACTCGTATGCAGACCGAACCTTGTAGGTCCCCAAGGTCATATCATCAGGAACCTATGCATCCACAAAAGATATGGAAAGACCGTGTGTGAGGATATAGTTAGCAATGCATCAACAAGTGAATATATATCCTCAGGCCATACCTCAAGCCATACCTCTTGGGTGACCACACCCACATCCTCATCGTCCAAAGGATAAGCATGGCCAGAAGTTGGATCTGATGGTGTCGCCGACCTAGAACGTTCTGGTGATACATACTCGGGGTCGCGACAACCGAAAAGGTTTGACAACCGCCTTAACTTTTGGCCCTGGCGCTGCAACATGAACAAGTGAATGAGACATCGAACTTAGCAACACATGTTAAGTGCTAGTTTGAAGGAGATGTGAACCTTAATGAATGCTCGAAGTGCACCTTCCCCATCGCTTTTGCCAGCCGGGGTTGTTTCCAGAATAGTGTCGGTCTCATCAGCTGCTTTCTTGATCTGGGCACGCTATGAACAGAAACGGTATTAACGTGTTAGGCAAGTGAAGATGTGAATAGTGCGAATTGAAAAGCAAAAAGGGCAAATACCACAAAGTTCATCATTGGCCCCGCAGGGATCACTGAGTCGCCTTTCCTGACTAATGCGTTGTACTGGTGCTGGGCTACCTCATCAAAGACGGTGGGTTCTTCCAAAATCTCATCATCATACGCCGGCTTGCATACCTCCACACGGGTGACGCCTAGAAACCATGTTAGATAGTTGTTGAGCATAATCGGGCGGTGCTCACGAGAAGCTTGGCTCGCTTTTCCAGCCCTAGCTTGCTCCACAGCAAGCGCCCACTATATGACATAGTTGTTGTGATGCTTGGCCCAATCCTTGATCTTCTGCTGCTTTTTCCTATCCAACCTGCAAGTTAGAAACATAATATTAGCATCATCGAAACCGCCGAGAAGCTGCTAATTGCTCAAGGTTGATTATATCTTATGCGTGTAGCACTATGGAGGTGTCCTCCCACTCCGGCGGGTGTGGCATGAACAAACCAAACTGACGGTACACCCGATATGGTAGGTGAAGCTCAACCGCCCAGTTGCATATGAGTGGACACCGCATATGCCAGAGATCCCTATCCCTAGTGCACATCGGATTCAGCCTGAACTCTATAGGGTTCCCAAAACTCTCTCCTTTTCCATATGGTTCCCATTCAACCTACAAAATGGGATAGAATGCAAAATTGATATCGAGTTACGATGAAAGCATGATAATAACTTATGCAATGTCGATTCACCTGCTCAGGCGTGATCGCGTCCATCTCGCTCCTGTACAGCTTGTACATGACCGAGGGATCATCCGTCATCTCATTTAACACATCCCACTTGTAAGCCCAAGTGGGGAGCCGTAGTGGGTCGTCTTTCTCGTCCCAATCATCGAACTTCACGGTCTTCGGTCGTCCAACCAGCAAATGCTCCCAGCTCCATATGGAAAGTGCGATCAAACAACCACCAATACCTCCAGATAGCCTACAAAAGGCTTCGTCCAACTGCACATAAAAGAGAACATGGTTGAGTTAACAGCAAGATCGCATTCATAATGTACCAATGAATTGAAACAGAAACAACTTCATACCTGTCTATACAAGTAAGCCAGTGTCGCCGAACCCCAACTCCATTTGCTATCGAAGACGGTCAACGCCTTGAGCCACATCCATGGAGCATTCTTGCTTGTGCCATCAGCAAACATACTCCTGGATATCACGTACCACATGTAGACACGAGCATACGTCTTCATCGTGTCCTCATCAACATCCTCAGGGCAATTACTGAAGTTCGATACAATCCACGTGAAAGTAGCACCGGCTGCGACTCTTTCCTTCTTCTTGCCTTCTACTTCTGGTTCCCGCAGCTCCGGAGGAACCATACCGATAAGGGCAAGCATTTGCTCGCGCCACCCATCAGAATCGGTGCTCATACATAGAGGATTCCCATCGATAGGACGGTGATCATAGCTATATCCTGGAGCGTCACGGTCATCTCCCCAGTCCGAAGATGGAAAGTGTGTGTCTCCGGCCTCCAATGATCAATAAGCGCGGTGAGTGCTGGAGCATTGTTGGGTGGCGTCGACCGGCTGACCAACCTGAATGAAAGGGAGAAGTCCTGTCTCCCTAACATACTGGCGTGTACCGCTCATCATAGCGCATCCACCCAAGGTTGACCCGTGAGCGAAGCTTCAGAGGTACAAGCTCCTACAAGCAAACAAACAAATCATTACATATGGGGGTATGTGTTTGAAAAAAAACACGAAATTCATAACACCGGCAACTTTCATTATTACCTGCTGCTTCACCGACATAGCGTACGACCGGTGTTGTAGATCCCAATGATCATTGAGAAGCCAAACCATCCTAGCAATTTGCAAGAAAGCTTTCTTGTCAATACGATTATCTTTTGAATACAAAAAAACTAAAGTAGGCCTACTAGATGCAACCATACCAATCTATGTATCCAACCATTCAAATCAAACATAACTAATAAAAAAGGGTTCCACAAATAACTAGGCCTACTTCATACAAATAACTTTTCCATAAACTATGCCTACTTCATAAAAAATAACTCTTCCATAAACTAAATTAGGGTTCCACAAATCAAACAAACAAGGGTTCCACAAATCAATCAAACAAATCAATACATGCAAAGTTCTAATACATGCAAGATTCAAATCTAATCTAATCAAACAAGTATTCCCAAATCTTCAAAATATCATATTTTCTATGGATAGAAAGAAGGGGATCGGAAGAGAGTACCTTCTAGGATGGATTGGTGAAGAAATGCACGGACCAAATCGTCAGATCTGAAGGATTTGGGAGAGGGGATTGAGAGGGGGAGAGGAGGAACCCGCCGAGCCGCTGCTTCTGTTACTTCAAAACCGAACGAATGGGTGGGGTGGGGGAGGGGGAGCGGGCGGCTGGCATCTAAGTCACCGTGCAGCGCCTACGCTCTGGGCGCTGCACATTACATGTGTGGCGCCTAGCCCGGAGGCGTTGCACTGCTGGGTGCGGGCCCAGGGGCTGCCACGGTGGACTGGTGTGCAACGCCCCCGTGCTAGGCGCTGCACAGTAGGGTGTGGCGCCGTCGTGGCGGGCGCTACACAAAAAGGTTAGGGGTGTGAAATAGTTTCACGGGCAGTTCATTCCGTGAATTGATTTCGCCCAGAGGTCAAAATGGTCAAATTTGCCTCTTACATGTGAGACTCTGTGATACAGGAGACTATAATACCTGCTCAAGTGCACTGCACGTGAGCCCTCTTTGTTTGTGTAGATATGAACAGATCAACATTTTTCAAGACCTGGACTCCGGTGTACGTAGCGGTGGTGGCGACCAAGAAGAGTCGAGTAGTAGTAATACGGAGGTTTGACCGCATGAAACTCTGCAAGGAAAGTACAGCGCCTCGCCTAGAAGTCATGAGCAGATCGCACAGACAGATCCGGCAGTACTGTGAATCAGGGCCTCTCTTCGGACACTCGCTTCGTTTGCACGTAACATGCATTATGGAGTTCTAGCCCGAGCGTACGTCCCAGTGCACCGCGCATCCATGCATGCATGCACGACTGGACTAATCGGGGTGGCTCCGCGGCTTGCTCTGTGAATCTGTGACCGCTGCTCTCTCGTTCTCCGCTGCCCGCCTCGTTCCGGGCTGCTGCACGGTTGTTTTCGTCCCGTGTTTCCGTCGGCGTCGTTCAACGAGTGTGGTGGAGTGAGAGCTACTCCTCATACCGTTTCGGGGTTCTCCGGCCCGGTCTGGGAACCGGAGAGCCCGGCATGCATTATGATGGCTTAGTGTAGCGTAGCGTCCCATGTTTGACACGTACGTACGGTGCATTTGGAGCACTAAATAATCATGGCTTAAGTCATGGACTACATACAGTCAAAGACGCGGCGAAACAAGACATAAACTGTACATCTCGAAGCTGAAAACCTTGAGGCGACCACACCTAAATCACCCAATATTACCATTGTCTATTTCAAAGCCGGCAAATGTTCAAACAGAAAACACATTCATTTATGTTAGAAGGGAGAACGAGGGTTTTGATAGAATAGTTGTTTTATTGCTTAAGCCTCGTGGGCATATATATAGGAGTACCCCCCACAGTCACACCTAAATCACCCAATAAATTCTACGCTATCCTATGTTTCCTAAATAAACATTATAATCAACATCCCTCACAGTCACAACAGTAGCGACGCAAACGGTGAGACTGAAAAAGAATCCGAAGGTAAGCCGACGGACACCCCTCACAGTCGTAATGGTCGATGCATCGTGGAGTTGTGGCTGGAGTGAAAACTGACGAGGTTGCTCAAGCAAGGCGGTAGCCCTTTGTGCCATATGTCGAGGTAGCTGAGCGCATGTGTGGTGGAGCCGTGGTCGAGGTAGCCGTGTGAAGAATGCCGTGGTCCATGTCGAGTCGGGGTGGCCGGTGTCGAGGAAGTCGCCGTGGAGCCGCGGGCGCTAGGAGGCGTCGTGTTAGTCATAGGCGCAGTGGTGTCGAAGTAGTGGTGCGCCGGGAAGAAGACAGTGTTGACGAAGCGTCGCGCCGGGTTTGCCAAACCCGGGGACACGTCGTAGATGAAGGCACGCATCGCTGTTGCCAGCATCGGGCATGCGTAGACCGACGAAGACGAAGTTGATGAAGCGCCGCACCAGGCTTGCCAGGCCCGGGGACACTTCGTGGAAGAAGGCACGCATCAGTGTTGCCAGCACCGGGCATGCGTAGACTGGGACCTGCACGAGCTGCACGCCATGTCGGAGAAGTCGGAGAGGCCGGCAGAGAAGGACTCGATGACGGTTGCGGTGCCAATCGGCGCGGGGCCGATGTCGCCCGCGGTTGTCGGAGTAGACGAAGTGGTCGGGGTAGATGACGGCGGCACTGGCTACGGGCTGGTGCTGGACAAAGATGAATGAGGTGGACGGGCGACGACGGAGACTACGAGGGTAGCGGCGGCGGCCGAAGAAGAGCGGCGGCGGCGGCCTGGCGGCGGGAGGCGCGGCTAGGTTAGGAGCGCGGCGGCGATGTTCGAAGTAGGCGAGGAACTTAATAGCGTGACGAAGACCGGCGCGGACGGTGGCGTTCCCACACCGAGGGAGATGGCGCGGTGCATACCACAGGAGGTCGACGTGCGGTGACGGCGGAGTGGACCGCGGGTCGCGGCGCTATGGCCCGAAGGGGCGACGCAGCAGCGGCGGGCAGGTCGGGGCGACAGCGGGAAGACCTCGAGGCGGTGGCGGAGACCGCGGGCCGCGGCGCTACAGCTCGAAGGGGCGACGCGGCGGTGGAGCGCGGGTCGGTGCAACCGCGGGGACGACCTCGGGACGGTGGCATGGACCGCGTGCCACGCTCGCTATGGCCCTACGGGGCGACGCAGCGTCGGTGCGAGGGTCGGTGCAGCCACAGGGACGGCCCGAAGCAGACAGCCTTGGGGTGGCGGTGGACCGCGGGCCGCGGCACTACGGCCCGAAGGGGCGACAAAGCGGTGATGCGGGTCGGTGCGGCCGGAAGAAGAACCACGGGGCGGCGGCGCTGCGGCCCGATGGGGTGACGCATCGACAGCCCATTGCTCGGTCGGTAGAGGGCCGTGCTGAACTCGGGACGGTCTTCAAGGGGCCTGCGGTGGCACGCGAAACCGACGGGCCAGGTCGGTCGCACAACGTGGATGAGGCGGATCGTGGCGGCGGTCGGGTGATCAATCCGATCGCTCGAGGCCGGGGACGCCACTCGATGGAGGCGGGGTGGCGGTAGAGTCCGAGATGAAGCCAGCGAGGACGATCGGCAGGCGATCATCTGGTATGACGTAGAACGGCGAAGGTAGGCGGCGTACAACGACAGCTATGATGGGCCGCCGCATGGCGCGAGGCCGCCGGGTCGGGACGATGTAGGTGTCCCGGTCGGAGCAGGGCAGTGACGGCCGGCGTAGATCGACGGGCGGGCCAACGCACGGACGACGGCCGTGAGGGTCCGCCTGTCGCGCAAGGCCGCCGGGTCGGTGAAGAAGCCGTCCGGTCGCGCCGGTGTCGGAGTAGAGGCGCGTTGGTGTCGACGGCGGCAGCGTGTGACGCAAACCGATCAAGCATAGATCGAAAAACCAAAAAGAAAAAGCCGATCAAAACGACCGGCGAGAGAGAGAAACCCCGGATCAAAGGATCGAGAAAAAGACTCTCTAGGGCAACCGGTCAACACGAACGGCGGACGAACCCTAGGTACGGGTAGCGCCGCCCTGGCGGCGGTCATGGAGGCCGACCGCCCCGTGGGCGGCGCGTGGGTGCGGAAGTGACGGCGGCTAGGGTTTACGATCCAGGTTAGGCTCATACCATGTTAGTAGGGATAGATGAAGGGTTTTGGTGGAATAATTGTTTTATTGCTTGAGTCTTGTGAGCATATATATATATATATATATATATATATATATATATATATATATATATATATATATATATATATATATATATATATATGAGAACATGGTCATTTTGGACTATAAGACAAAACATTACACTCAACAATTTATGCTGCAATAAGTATGTCATCTGTGCTCACTGCTCAGTGTCTGATAACAAAAAAACAAGAGCAGTAGTAGTGGAGAAACGCTGAGAAGGGTTTGTGCCGTTTTCCGGGGTCGAACTTTGCCAAAAACGCCAAGTTTACCCGGCCCCGAGGGAGCCACTGTCCCAGGCCACACGTGCACGGGGGCAACGGACGAGGTGCCAAGCTCAGCGTGCCACGCGGTTACACGCACAAACACGGCCTCGGCGCATCGATTGGCCGCTTAGGAAGGAAGAGTACAGACTACAGAGGGATTAAATTGGGAGTCTGCACCCTGGAAACATGGGATCCTGGATGCTAACAAACTTATTACAGGGGCCACGAATACCGAGGGGCATGCGACGGAGGAGACTTGAACCGGAAGGGTTTGACCCCAAGCCGCCCGCGTAGGGTAGCTGCACGTAGGTAACATCAAACGAGAGGCCGCACGAGCGGGTTGATGCACACGACCCGATCAACGGACAAGCACGAGTGAGTAGGAGAGAGGCAGCTGCGCCTGGCCCACCTGTCAATGACAGACTCGCACCGTCGCCCTCCCGACCATTTCAGGATGCCATGATGTAGAACAATAGATGTTTTTTTCTTCGAGGAACCGGCGGGAGTATACAAAGGTAGAGGTGATAAGTTTTTGAAGAGAACTACCTCTTCATTTAGGCGAAAAAGATGGGTTATGTACAGAGCCACAGAGGTGATAGGTTTTTGAAGGAATCTGCCTTTTCATTTACACGAGAATAAAAGATGGGTTATGTGGAGAGGTGATAAGTTTTTGAAGGAATCTGCCTTTCCATTTACACAAAAAAGATGGTTATGCGTGAAGTTGACAAAAACCCTGAAGAACAGTACTGATGCAGTAATTCATTGCAAATCTGTAGAACAAGTGTACAGATGCACCAATAAGGTCTTCAGTAGTTAGTCACCGACAAGAGGCCAGTGAGTAGCACTCGTGGATGGATGCGGCAGCACTCCTAGTACAGGAAACGAGTATGAACTCCCAAACCTCAATAGAAAAGAACTGCGTGGGTATCCACGAACCGACTCGTAGCATTAGGCCACAGAGGTTTGACCCTAAGACCATCTATAATCCCCTATTAGCAGCGACCTCCCAACACCATTTAATTCGAAGGTCCTTGCACTGTTGGGCGCTCGGAGGACAGGGTCTGCAAAAAACTTGGGTCCATGGGATTTTGGGTTTCATACTTTCTTTTTCTTCTCTCTCTCTCTGGTTGGTGGTGAAGAATGAGGAGGCTACACTTGGATCCATGCAGGATTTTCGCATCAATGTCTGTAGAAGTTCCCCCTGATGCGCCCAATGCTGCACGAACGGGCAGGTCTGGACTTTTCCGGTTAAAGTATGGTGGCATGTGACTATGATGGTAGCCTAGTGACAGTGAGGCATCTTCATTTTTCCCATACCTTGGCTTCTTTCACCTTAGCAGCTGTATAGCCCCATATGCATCCATGGTGCAAGCATGCAGATGGACAAGTTTAATCACATGCCAGAATACTTCCTTCAGAAGAGCAACCGATTTGTCGAGAAATATGATACTACCTTTGTTCATTTTTATAAGACGTTTTAGACTTTCAGACACAGTTCAAAACAGTACAAAGAAAGCTGTCTGAACGTCTTATAAAAACAAACGGAGGGAGTAGTACAGATTATACAAGAAAACATAATGTATAAAGGATGAGGACTAACCTTTGCTTGAAGCTGGAATTGGTTGGGCAGGTGAAATAGTCAAGAGAGGTGTGCATCTAGTCCATACCAATGGATGTGCTGTTACAGACAAACGTAGGACTTTCAGAGTAGTGACAACCGAATGCGTACAAAGGTAGTTAACCCCCCTTGGCTGTAACACATCAGCAACTAATACATCACTATCCATAGAGTAAACTAATGACTGAGGCCAGATTTAACTCAGGTTTGACCATTCACATGCTTACAATAGCCAGAGACATTAGCATCTTTTCAATGGGACAGATGAGTAATTTTACCGGATATGACTCGTCTTTTTGGCTCCATTCTACTCCCTCCGATCCAAATTACTCGTCGTAGTTTTAGTTCAAACTAAAACCATGACGAGTAATTTGGAACGGAGGAGAGGAATGAGAAACGTGTAACTACCAAGGTGAGAGATCGGTATTTCCCTCGTTGTTTCTTTTACTGAAAATACGAGTTCATAAGCATCAGTTCCCCATTCAGAACTCTTTTATTCTTCTATTTTCTGTCAGGGGCAATGTTCAAATTAGGAGCACGCAAATTGAGTGAATAATGAATTCAAATTCCTAAGCAATATTATTTGACTCCCATTTTCGCTACCGTTTAGCAGTTACCCTTAAAACATAGATTATAAAGGTGAGAAGAGAAAAGGATAAGAATGAGAGGGAAAAGGCATGATTTGAAAGGAATTTTTGGATCAGGAGCGGGGATCAAACGTGGGGAGGGGATATAGATGTTGATACCAATGTAAAATATAGTTGCTGTCAGAGGGAATTAGACTCCCAGCGATCCAATATAAAACTGTACTTACTTGGAATTTGGAAGTCTCTTGATGTCTTGGGAATTGTTACTTACTACACATCAACTATGGACAAGGAAGCCACAATAAAAAACATTAAGCTAGCAATCTAGCGAGCTAGTAGTAGATTGTTCTCTCCGAAGACATAATTATAAGCAGTAACACATATGTCTGAACTATGTCAGATGCAAAGCAACGTTAATTAACTAATTGCCAAGTAATCTAAAGAATGCTAATCCCAAAATGGCAGCAGAATTTGTACAGTTCATTGAGATCCTCGTCGTGGAGTAAAGACCAAAGAGACCCTATAACAAGAGTTCAACGACAAGTGTATTCTAAAGATCTGCTATAAGAGCCTGTTCTTGCTTGTGTGCAAAGGTGTGAACAATAAGCCGAATAGCGGGAAGGAAGACCCTACAAAGGGAACAGCTAAGTGCAAGTCTGGGACTTAAGCTCAAGCTTCCCTTTCTCTTTAAGTAGCTGCATGCCAGTATAGTTCCCTCATAGTTTTCCTGCTCGCTTTGGTTGATAAGGAACAGGCAGTGCTTAGAGCTAGGTTCTTTAGGTTAGGTCAATCTTATGTTCAAGTCATCGAGCGTGATCCCTCTTCCACTTCCAGTAATCAGTAGAAACCCAAATCCTTAGCTATTCCTGTCCAGTAAAGCCTCACCTAACACATCAGTCATTAGGGTTTAGTACGCTCCTGATAACTAGGGCTAAGGTTAGTTTGATTGGGCTAGTTACTTAGCATCCAGCCACCGGTTTGTTTTACGGTGGTAAGGATATGGAGGAGATCAGGAGTGATGACATGGAGAAGCAAGACGAAGTTATGTTACCTGGCTTCAGGTTTCATCCAACTGATGAAGAACTCGTCAGGTTCTACCTCAAGAGGAAAATCCAGCAGAAGTCTCTTCCGATTGAGCTTATTAGGCAGCTGGACATCTACAAGTTTGATCCATGGGATCTCCCAAGTAAGCTTCTATTAACGCCTTGTGGACTATCTTTTGCTTCTCTGCACAGGCCAATAAAGAGCTATGAAGGCTTTCTATTCTGCAATAAGAACATTACTTGCTCATATCTCTTCTCTCCGCCGCATGACTGGCATGAAGCATACATGTTCCATCTTGTTGGTACCTCGTATTTGAGTACATATTTTCTTTTCCCACTAGTTTAACAAGAGCAAACTCTGATAATGTTACATGCATATTTTGGTTAGTTGTCTATTTGAGGTTGTGCTGCTACATAGGGTTTTTTACACCTCTTTTCTAATGTCCACGAGCAGATAGCACCTATATATGATGAAGCCAAAGAAATTTTAGGGTTAAATCTCGGAAAAAAGTTTACCCATGTAATTATCAGGATTAGAGTAACTACTAACTATAGTAAATAATTGCATGCACCTTGACCCATATGATGTTGAGAAACTTGGTATATGATATCCCATCTTCGAGTTTACATGATCCTACTACTGTAGGTGCTTACTGAATATGTCTTCTAGTGGTTCATCATATTAAGGCTGAATAGTTGATTTACAAGTTTTAAAGTTGGGTTCTCCAGGATAAAGAGTCTTGCGTGCATGATTCATATGTATTTCTCACTATCATTTATTGACCACGATTGCACCAAACGGGGCGTAGGATTAAGTTAACTGATCTTTGGTTGTAAATGGAGTTGCACAATAGACACCGTGAAACTTCTTTTTGCTCACGTTTACTTACCAAAACCTTTTATTTTCTCAATGAAGAACTAGCAAGCACTGGAGAGAAGGAGTGGTATTTCTACTGCCCAAGGGATAGGAAGTACCGGAACAGCACAAGGCCTAACAGGGTGACCGGAGCAGGCTTCTGGAAGGCCACCGGAACCGACAGACCAATCTACTCCTCCGATGGAAGCAAGTGTATAGGCTTGAAGAAGTCTCTCGTCTTTTACAAGGGTAGAGCGGCCAAAGGTGTCAAAACTGACTGGATGATGCATGAGTTTCGGCTCCCATCACTCACCGATCCTTCCTTGCCGCAGAAGAAGCCACTGGAGAAGACCATTCCACCAAATGTAAGCAACTTGCATGCTGCAACTTTGAGAGAAAATATCTCTGAATTTTTCACTGAACATGTGAAGTTGAATGTACTTATGTAGGATGCCCTCTAACTCTTGAAGAACATTGCTGCTACTTTAAAAACACATCTCTTCCAAATATTATACTAAGATAATTTGTAATATATTTCTTTCGGAAAAATATAAGGACAGTAAAACTGCAAATGCCTAGCAGATATATATAGCACAATGCAAATGTTCAGACTATAGTGAATTTTATTATGTCAGACATGGATTCGCTTAATCTTTCCTCTCTGTTATAAGTGTAAGATATTGTTTACCATTCACAACAAAATCACTAACCAACACTTTTTCTATCTATTTTCCCCTCATGAGCAGGATTCCTGGGCAATCTGCAGGATTTTCAAGAAAACCAATGCCACGGCGCAGAGAGCGCTCTCACACTCATGGGTCTCTCCTCCCTTACCCAGCATAAATGGAGCCTACATTCCTCCCCACTTACAGACCACACACAGAAGTCGACACGCCTCAGAGAACACATCATCGGCAATGACCAACATCATCTCCTCCAACATCCAGTTCAGCAGCAGTGGCTATTTTCCTTCAATAGTTTCCTCCTGTCAGAGTACTCTCAACATCATTGACAGCATCAGCAGGCCAGCTACATCCATAGTTCTCCCCCCGTCAGATGCAGAGCATCAGGCCATGAGTATCCTCTCAGCAATCCCGCTCGATCTTCCGGCTGGGATGGACATTGCATCGATGGTCATGAACGCATCACCCATCACACTCTCCAACATGGACAGATCAGCCCCCATGAACATTGAGTTTGCGCAACCGCAACAATGCAACAACAACAGCAACATGATCAGCAGATGCATGGTCGACTTGCCTGATATCGGCAACAACATCAACGGAACTCAACGGTCCATCAATTTCCCATTCAACAACCTGCAAGTGCCGCTTTCTGATGACTGGAGAGCGACCGTGCCTTGGGACTCGCTCCCTTGCACCACCGAGGCCTCGACGAATTACCAGCCGACCAAATGCTACACTTAGTTTGTACTCTGTAGCAATGTAGATTTGGTTTTAGAGTGGAGCAGAGAGTAGCACCTACCTCCATCTGCTAGTATTACAGTTAGCGTGCAGAGGTATTAGAGTTTCGCTCTGTTAACAGTGAAGCTAACAGAACTGATGTGTGCTGCTATGTAGCTTGAATTCGTGCAACTAATCACCCTTCTGTGCAACGTAGGAGCTGGTGTAGTTTGTAGCCGTGTCATGTGTAAACATAGCTCAGCTCCAATTTTGTCCATAGTTGCATTGCATGTACTGCAGAATTGTGCTATGTGTGTTTTCTGAAGGAACTGCCTAATCTGATCGTCTCCACTTCCTTTTTTCCCCTAGTTTTGAGAAAAATGGAGGGTTGTCGGGCACGTACCTTGTGTAAGAGGATCACTAGTATCAGAATTCAGAAGAACAGTTTGCTTACACGACATCGAGGAGAAGGAACCGCTTGCCTGACAACATGATCGTCCGCCGCGCGCGCGGTAGGACTTGGCTCTGAACTGGCGGCGATTCATACAGTCTGCCCTGGTTAGCTCACGAAGCCTCGTACCTTGCGGCGCCGTGGCTCGTGTGCGCGATCCGCTGCAGCGGCGACGGCGAGCCCCGCGTTGCGCATTGGCGCCTGGCAGTCTCGGTGGTGCATTTCGCCGAACGAGCAGTGCGCGTTCCCCAGGCACGGCTTGCGGCCTGCTATGTATGCAGGGAAGTTCGCCGAATGGCGGCCGCCCCTGTCTCTTGCTCGCATCGGATCTGAGGTCTCGACGGAGCACACGAGAGTTCTTGACGTTTGCGGCGGCCGGCAGATGATGGAAGAGCGGTTGCCGGCCCTGCCGCCAGAAGCTGCGGAGAATTTGACGTTTCAGATTATAACCTGGCCCATAGCTCTTTTTTTTTAAGAAACGGCTGCGAGCTCTTTTTCTTAACACAGTACAGACGGAAGCGCTCATATATACGAGTAAATACTCACTCTATGAACTTATACACACACATTACCCTTACGAGCACCTTGAAGAGACTGAGCCGGCATGCCATCTTTAGATTTTACGAAATCACCGTAGGCGCTTCGTAACCGACGTGAACGTATCCTCCAACTGAAAGCGTATCGCCGTAAATCTTAAAATAAATTCAGAATAAATGCGAGCACTAAAATTTAGACCCTGACGGGCTGAGAATACCACTGTCCTTCTACCATCAAACCACAAGTTGGTTTCCTAATCGACGTTGTTGGCGCCGGTTGGCGATCCTAGCGCTCAAGCGTGGACGATCGTGTGCCGGCCCAGATCGCTTGATCGTCGCACGATCGTTCCTCGTTAGTTTCGCCCGCCCGCTCGGGGCGCCTCTATCAAATTCCCTATTTGACGCGCATTGCGTAGGGTGCTCCTATTAGGCGCGTACATCGCGCCAGGAACAGCAAGCGTGCACCTCTCCACCCCCACCCCGCTCCCTCCTCGCCCCTCATGGGCCAGCCCATGTGCGAGGCGGGAAAAACGGGAAGCCCCTTTTTTTACTTATTTTTTATCTAACTTTTTTTCCTTTTTAAAAATATTTTTTGATTTCAAAAAATTTACAAATTGTGAAACGTTCATGAATTCAAAAATTGTTCATGATCACATGGATTCAAAATTTGTTCACCTTATACAAAAGAATTTTTTGAATTCAAAAAATATTCGTGATTTGAAAAGAATGAACATTTTTAATTAGAATTTTCTAATAATGACAAACAAGTTTTTGTATTTGATGAGCAAATTTTCAATTCGATTTTTGTTTTTTGAACTTGATCAGCAAACTTTGTATACGAGATTTTTTTTCATAAACGGATGAACAAATTTTGAATTCAATGAAAATATTTGAATTTGATGAACATTTTCTGAAAATCTATGAACAAATTTCCAATTATATGCACATTTTGTAATTCCATGAACAAACTTTGAATTTCCATGAACATTTTTTAAATCCAATGAAAAATATTTGAAAAAAATGTTCATGATTTCAAAATCTGTTCACGCATTTGAAGGTGTTTTGAAAATTAAAAGCGAAAATGTTAAATTAACTAAAATTATGAATTAGATGAGCATTTTTTAAACCCAATGAACAAAATTTAAATTCGAAGAAGATTTTTTACATTGATGAACATTTCTTAAAATCGGTGAACGAAAAATGTTTGCGAATTTGGAAAGCAAATTCAAAACAAAATGAAAAATTAAAGAAGATAAAATAGAAAATACAAAATAAAAACAGAAAATAAAAAGAAAATGAAAAAATAAAAAGAACAGAAAAAACGAAAAAACGAAAAAGAAAAAAAAAGAAAAAAAAGCAAAAAAGAAAAATGGATCGTCCAAATACATACACCTGCGCGCGAGGGGAGTACGCACTAGGTCGCAAGCCAGCGATCTACGCACTGTATAGGAGCCACCGTTGCGTCAAACTGCCGGGGCTTTCCACAGGCGAAGCGACCGAGCGACATGATGGCCCGGCCAATTTTGCTTTACAAAATACACGTTAAATCCAGTTTTGGGAGCCTTCAGAAGATTCCCTGAAGCAGTTTATTTTTCTTTTTCTTTCTTTTTTTCCGTTTTTCCATGTCATTTTTCTGTTTGTTTTTCTTGTTCTCCTTTCTTTTTTGTTTTCTGTTTATATTTTGTTTCTTTTGACTTTTTCAAGTTTTTTTTCTTTCTTCAATTTCTTTCGTGTTTTCAAAATCAGTTAAAAAAATTCAAAAAAACAAAATTTATAAAAAATTAATGAGTTCAGATTTTGCTCTTAATTTAAAAAATGTTCACCTTTCAATATTGTTCGGGATTTTAAAAAAATGTTCCAGTTATTCTAAAACTTGTTTGGAATACTCTGGTTCAATTTTTTCACAACTTTTCAGAAAATGTTTAGAATTCAGAAAACGTTTATGTTTTCAAAAAGTTGTTCCCAACTTTTATTTTTTTCTTCTTGTTTTCATTTTTCAGGAGTTTTCGAAAATGTTCCTTTTTCTAGAATTATACGCATGTTTCAGAAAATGTTCATGTTTTCGAAATTTAGTTTGAGTTTGTAGAAAATTTTCCAGAACGTTTTTGTTCAATTTTTCAAAAAACGTCAGAAAATGTTCCCCATTTGTAAAATTTGTTCACGATATTTTAAAAACGCTCATGTTTCCATTTTCTCAGGGGTTTCAAAAAAGGTTACAGTTTCCAAAATTGCTCACAAATTAAAAAATGTTTGAGATTCCCAAAAAATGTTCGTGTTTACACAAAATCTTCGCATATCAAAATATTTCTGACTCTTTTCAATTCTTTTTAAAAATATTCAGATTTTCAAAATTTACACAGTTATTTTCTAAATAATAAAAAAATTGTTCAGAATTCAAGGAAATATCAATATAGATTGTTCCAACATTTTGAAAATTGTTTAGAATTCAGAATTCAAAAAAGTTGTTCCAACATTTACACAAATTTGCAATACTTTTTCGAAAATGTTGACTTTATTATGAAAATTTGTTTGAATTTTTTTTGTGTTTTTCAAAAACTATTTTGAAATTTCAAATTGTGTTCACATTATTTCGATCCTTGTTTTTTGATATGTGTTATCAACAAGATATCAATATAGTACAAGTAAAGAAAATAGCATGCTACAAGGGAATATCTCACAACATTAAGTACTTAAATACATTCGCAATGTGCTTTTCTTCGTGAGTAGCCATCTGCCCTAGTGGCTAGCAGCGCTTGTGTTGGATAGGGATGTCCCGTGTACAATTCCTCTGATCGTCGCTTTCATTTTTTGCGTTTTTTACAGATACATACACATCTCGCGTGGTGCCTTTCAGAGGGGAAACAAATGAAAAAAGAATGAAAAAAAGGAAAAATGGAGAAGAAAGAAGAAAGGAGAAAAAATGGAGAAGAAAGAAGAAAGGAGAAAAAAAAATGGATAATAAAGTATTAGAAAAATAATTTAGCTTTTTAAAATGTGTATAGGAAAAATGTTGACCATGTATTCAAAAAATTAATATTGCATTAGAAAAATTGTTAATCAAACATTTGAAAAATGATAAATGTTTATAGAAAAAAATGTTGCCATGTGTCATAAAAAATGTTAATATTGTATTTGAAAAATCTTAAAAGTGTTTATAGAAAAAATAATGTTGACCATGTGCTAGAAATTTGTTAATTTTGTATTTGGAAAAAATCAATCAACCATTTGAGAAATATTGAAAATGTGTACAGAAAAAATGTTGAGCATGTATTTCAAAAATATTAAATCTATGTAGAAGAAATGTTGACCAAGTATTCATAAATATTAATATTGCATTTGAAAAAATGTTAATCAAGCGTTTGAAAAAGTGTTAAATGTGTATAGAACAAATGTTGACCATGTATTAGAAAATGTTGATCTTGTATTTGAAAAATGTTAATCAAGCATTTGAATAATGTTTAAAAGTGTGTATATAAAAAAAATGTTAATCTTGTATTTAAAAATTGATAACCAAGCATTTGAAAAATGTTAAAAATGTGTATAAAAATTGTTGACCATGTATTAGAAAAAATGTTAAACATATATTTTAAAATTGTTAAATGTGTATTTGCAAAATGTTCTTGATACAAAAAATGTATCATGAAAACCAAAAGAAAGAAAGAGAAATGGAGAAACAATGAAATCCAAAGAAGAAACCAAAGAAAAAAACAAAGAAACAAACGCAAAACAACGACATAGAAACAAAGAAAAACAAAAAGTTTTTGAAAACTAAGAAGCAAACAAAAAATGAAGAAACAATAAGGAAAAATGAGGAAAAAGGAAAATGGATAAAACCATGAAAGAACCAGAGAGAAACCAAAAGAAAAGGAAGAAGAAAACAAAGTAGGACGACAAAAATACCAAATAAAACCGGAGAAGAAAGAAGAAAACCAAACAAATCACAAAAAAGATGAAAAAAATAGAGAAATAGAAACGACTTCGGTTTTTCACCTCAAGTAGAACGCGCCTCCTATAGTCCCACGACCCCAATACTAGCGCAAAGGCTAGCAGCACTGCAAAGTACCGAGGTGACCTGGGATCAAAATCCTTGCGCACCTGATTTTTCTATTACTTTTTCTCCTATTTTACCACAGCTAATGGGTCGGCCCATTACTGTATCACCTTCACGTGAGAGATACTTTCATCTTGCGTAAAGCGAGATATAGTCACCGCGGCCCACTCAGTCGATCAATTTGGAAGCTCCCTAAAAAAAGATTGATTTGGAAGGTCGTGGTTGACCAATTGACCGGTCAACTGTTGACTTTCGAAAAAAAGAAACAAAAAATATGCAAAGAAACGGAAAAACGCATGAATTCAAAAATGTTCATGGATTTTAGAAAACTATTCACAAACTTCAAAAAGTTTACAAATTTGAAAAAATGTCATAAAAAAGTTCATCATATTTGAAGAAACTTCACGAATTTGAAAAAAGTTCATCGAATCTGAAAAAGCATTCATCGATAAATTGAAAAAGTTTAACAAAAAAATGTTCAATGATTTGAAGAAAAAGTTCATCGTTCTGGCGAAAGTTCATCAATTTTCAAAACAAGTTTGCAAAATTGAATTTCTTTCATCGAATAAGGAAAAGAAGGAAAAAGAAAGAAGAAAACATAAAAAAGCTGCAACTTACCAGGTCGGGTGAAGTGGTTGTGTGGTTAGTGCAGCGTCCCTCAAAGCGAGAGGTCACCGGTTCAATTCTCTACAGGTGCACTTGTACTGTTGTTGAAAAAAAAACAGATAACATAAAGGGGAATTGGGCCCGCCAGCGCGGAGGCCCTTCAGACACCCGTTTGCAAAATGCATATTAAACAGGCGCCTGAAGCGCCAAATAGGAATCATCCACCTGGCCGCAGTGAATTTACCACTCAGTATGGTTCAGATAATGACCTGAAGTATACTACACATCCACTTTTGGACCCATGAGAAAATGTTGGGCCTAGTAACAATCTGCCAAAGTGCTAAGCTAGGCAACTTGCACCTGGCCCACCAACCGTTGACTTAAAAGAACATGAATATAAAAAAGTTCATGAATTTGAAAATAAATCATTAGTTTGAATAATGTTCATAAATTTGAAAATAAGCATAACTTTCAAAAATTTGACGAATTTGAATTTTTTTTGAGAAATTTAGTAAATTTCAAAAAAGTTTTAAAAGGTTCGATTTTTTTAAAAAAGTTCATAAAGAAAAGTTAAAAAATGTAAGAAGAGTTAGAGAATTTGAAAAAAAAATCTTTAATCTTAAAAAATGCGCATTTAAGAAAAGACTTTATCAATTGTGTCACACTACTCAATTTTGCCACTAGGAATTTCAACTACTCAATAATATCATCCTCCCGTTAAGCATGTACTAAAAAATGCCACTCTGCACCTGTACCATCCGTTCAAATGCCATTGACCTGGATGAATGACCAACATACCCTGTACCCCACTCATCATTGTCCCCTCCACAACTCATCGCGCTGGTGATCAAATCCCCACGTGTCATTATATTTTTCCTTCTAATTTAATTCTCTGTGTGCTAATGACCAGGACTAATGGGTTATAGTTTAGTGCTGATAATTGGGGTCCATGGGTGTTTGGATCACTTCACCCCGGTCAACGGTCATTGATTTTGAAATAAAGTAAATCAAAATTTTAAAAAGTTCATTGATTTTTAAAAAAGTTCATCGATTCTGTAAAAAGTTCACTAAATTGAAAATGTTCATCGTTTTTTATCAAACACTTTAGTGATTATGGAAAAAGTTCACGAAATTTAGTAAAGAAAAAATCAAAAAAGAAAAATAAGAAAATATCTAAACGGGATGACCCATCATGGAGGGTTTCAGGTGCCCGTATGCAAAATGCACGCGCCTGAAGCGCCAAATAGGATCTGCCATTGGGTTGTTCCCTTGTGCAGGAGGCAAACACTATGCCACTTAATGGGGATCTCCTATATGGCTAGCACTCATGGCGCTCGCGTGCGACGCCTAGCGGGCTGGCCCAACAATCTCCTCAAAAAACTAGAGGCAAAAAGAAAATTATTATCAGAATAAATGTGGGAGAGATGAGATTTGAACCCGCACGGCAATCATCATCAGTCGAACTCTCAGTGGAACAACCACTGGACCAAGACCACTTGGTTGTTTACAATATCAAAACACTACTACTTAATGGGCGTGGCTCGCTGGCGCTCGTGCGCTCATACGTGGGAGCGAGCGCTCTCCCGTATAAGGAAGGACCGCCCCACGCGCTAGCGAGGACAACCGAAAAAGGAAGCCGAACGTGCACGCATAACTTTATTAGGGGATCAAAAACTTTAAAAACTTGTAACTTTTGATTAGAATGTCAAAATTCAAATTCGTTTTCACTGTTGGGTTTCTCGCGGCGAGTTCTTCAAAACTTGATCCCATATGAGTAGGTTTCGACGAACTTTTTTTCCAAGCAACTTTGTGTGCTACAGAGGCAACTTTAGTGCTATAGAAAAGCAACTCCTTTTTCCCCTAGTATGACTACCTATCAACAAACGATTCTTGTAAGTTGGTTACCATGACTACCAATTGTCTTAACTTCACCCCTAAATCACCTACCATAAGGACAACTCCAACGTGGATCACCAATATGCCCAGATATCAGAATCGGCCTCTCTAGACACTTTTAACCATCCAATGAGTCCAACTACTACCAGACATGTAAAAATGGTCTGCTGCCTCATATGAGTTTCTTGTAGTAAAAAATAGCATGCACCCCCTATGCAAAAGTTAAAAACATTGAGCAACTTTGCTATGATTTCAGACGACTCTAGTAAATTTTGAAGCAACTAGTGTCATGCATTAAAAGAGGGGTTGTTGCCCCATAAGCTCCTTGGAGTAATATCAGACAACCCATATGCAAAAAAAGAAACCACAAAAAGAACAAGTAGAGGCAACATATATAGGTGGCACTAATGCATATATATCTCTAACATAGGCAATTGTTGTGTGATTCATGGACAACTATTAAAAAAACAAAAATGTGTTCCAGGCATTTTCTATGCAACTGCTGATGTGAACTGAGCAGCTCCATATATATTCCGATGCAACTTAATCTACTAATATTTTCTTTTCTAGAATAGGAGTAACTCCCTCTATCGTGTGATGCAACTAATACAATATTTTTTAGAATTACTTTCTATCCACCTTTCTTCGCCCATTCCAGTTGCCTTCCTTCTTCACCTTCATCTTCATCGTTTCATAAAAAAAGATATGAAAAACCACAGGTACCTCCCGTTGATCCACCATTTCGCCCTGTGAAGCATCAGGTTGAGCTGCCCTTTTGCTTGTAACTCAATATAAAAAAACACAAAAATGCAAAAATGTTCTAGAAAAAAACAAGCAATTGCCCCTAGCAAAACCAAGCAATTGTCCTAGCAAAACCAAACAACTCCCCTAGCATCTACTTTAGGCATAGGAAAAAATGTATGAGCAACTTGAATAGCCTTTATGGACAAATATTCGATTCTACTCCCCCCCTCTCATCCACCTTCTCATATGTTGTAGAAGAAGATCAAAGCAACTCAATTACAAAGAACCGCAAAAAAGTGAGAAACTGTTGTAGCAGAAACAAGCAGATATCCCTGGCACTTCATAGTTTTTCATGGGAAACTAGGCGGTTGCAGAGGAGAAAACACACACACACACACACACACACACACACACACACGATGCACACACACACAGTCGCCTTATATCTCCGGCTAGAAAACCTGACTAGTTCCATCAGCTACCATCCACGGTCGCACCAAGGGATCCCACCCGAGGAGAAGAAATTCTTGACTCCACCTCTATGACGCAAAATTAATTACAGGTATCTAAAATCTTTAGATATTTACCAAATAATGGTCTTGGTAAATGTTTCTCTTCATGAGCATTGGACAACCGGATACATGGTTTTAGGCAAACTATTTGCTGATTCTGGGCAACCGGATACTTGGTTTTAGGCAATTGGATGATTAATTATGGGTAACTATAACACCTGAAAAGGGGATAAAGATTTTAGAGTGAAGTTGGCTACCTTATTTTTCTAACTTTAATCCTAATTTGGTCCGGATATGGCTGGTAATCAAAATCGTGGTAGACAACTTACGAGAAAATATGGGGCAGCCCAACACAGCCCCCTCCCCCAGTTTTGCGGGTGCGTGTGATCGTGATGAGATGTGATTAGCAGGCAACTCTGTGCATTTTTTTAAACAACTCCACTATTTTCCTTGGGCAACTAGGCAGTAGCAGAGGAGGAAACGCGCGCGCGCGCGCATACACACACAGTCACACTCACACATAGTCATTGGCCCCATATCTCCGTCTAGGAAGCCTGACCAGTTCCACCCGGCTCCCCTCTACGGTTGCACCAAGGTATCCCACCCGAGGGGAGGAAAATCTTGACTCCAACTCTATGACACAAACTTAATTGCAGGTATCTAATTTCTTTAGATATTTACCAAATGATGGTCTTGATAATGTTTCTTTTTATGAGGATTGGGCAACTGGATACATGGTTTTAGGAAAATTGTATAGTTGATTTTGGGCAACTGGATACTTGATTTTAGGCAACTGTATAGTTCACTGTGGGCAACTATGACGCCTGAAAAAAATTTAATCTTCTAAAAACACTTCGTGGTTTTAGTTACGTCCCCATGAACAACTCCACCATCCTTCCCCTCTATGATTATTCGCCGAGTATTTACGATCATACCAAGGGATCCCATCCTGAGGAGATAAATTCTTGACGCACCTGTATGTCACAAACTTGAAAGGTATCTAAAACCTTTACATATAAGGCAAATTATGGTCTTGGTAATGTTTCTGTTCGTGAGGATTGGACAACTGAATACATGTTTTTAGACAACTATATGGTTGATTGTGGGCTAATGTATACATGGTTTTAGGCAATAATATGGTTGATTGTGGGCAATTGGATACATGGTTTTAGGCAACAGTATGGATGATTGTAGGCAACTATGACACCTAAAAAACGGATAAAGAACATACACCTATTCATTTTTGGAGGGGGCTCATAAATAAACTTAATCCCCTAAAAATACTTTTTGGTTTTAGTTATGTCCTCATGACCAGCTCCACACTGCTCCCCCTCTATGATTATTCGTCAAGTATTTACTATCATATCAAGGGATCCCATCCCGAGGAGATGAAATCTTTGATGCATATCTATGACACAATCTTAATTGAAAGGTATTTAAAACGTTTAAAAATTAGCCAAAATATGGTCTTGGTTATATTTCTGTTCATGAGGATCAGGCAACTGGAAACATGGTTCTAGGTAACTGTATGGGTGATTGTGGACAACTATAACATCTGAAAAGGGGATAAAGAACATGAACATGTTCGTCTTTTTAGGAGCTCACAGATGAACTTAATCCCATAAAAAACATGTGTTGTCTAAGCTAATCACCTCACACATGTGTTGCATGTACGCACACAAAAGCAGAAGCAGCTCAAACACATGTATGCATACACCAACCACCAGCGGCAGCGGTAGTGGGCTAGGCGCACAGATACCTATAACAGTAGCATGCTAGATGTGTAGGTCTTTGCTTTGACGAGGAAGTCGAAGATCAATCTGGTCTGTGCTCTACTTGACGGATTAGACCGCCGCGATGGCGAGGGCGAGCAAAATTGAACCTGACACGACTCCAAGTGGGCGACGGCGAGGACGAGCAAAGCAGAACCGGGCGCAACCCCAAACGGGCGACGGTGAGGACGAGCAAAATCAAACAAGGCGCAACCTCTGAGCCGACGAACCGAGCACGAGCGAAATCAAATCCGGTGCTATTTCTATGACTAAACGGACGGTGAACCGAGGACGAGCAAATCCAAACCAGGCGCGAGGAGGCGAGGCGAGGTGGGAGGCACGACCCGAGGCCGCGAGCGAAGAGAGGAGGAGCCGACCGGCGGGCCACGGCCAGAGCACGGGGAGGGAGGGAGGGTAGAAAGGGGGTGCTGTCCGCGGGCGGGCCGCTGGGGAAGAGGCGGCGTCGCCAGAGGGGAGTGGGGCTGGGTCTAGTCCCTCTACCAGCTATGATGAGGGCAGCAGGAGCACCCCAAGCAATCTGCCCAAAGCATCTACAAGGTCAAGGAAGAAGAGAACCTCAGACTCAGAGGATGAGGACTATGTGGCTGTTGAGGAAGAGGTCAGCTCCAAGAAGAAAGTGTTGAAGAATGAATATGGAGCTGCTGCTGCAACTAAGCCCGGTATGCACAAGAAATTTCCTGCCAAAAGAGTGCCAACATCCAAGCCAAGAAAAGTTCCAACAGGAGAAACCATGCAGTTCACTATAGAACAGTTAGATGATGATGTGGCTGGTGGCAAGAAAAAGAAAAGGGCAAGAACCACAACTGCAAAAGTACTTGGAACATCAACCATGGTGAGAGATTCTGAAGATGAAGAAGAGGAAGAGGATGTTGCTCCAGCACCCAAGTCCAAAAAGCTGATGGGAGATGCCATCAAGTCTGGGACCACCCCTTCTAAGCCCAAGACAGCTCCCAAAGCTACTGCTCAAGCTTCAAAGACTTCAAAGCCCAAGAGGAGCACAAGAAATATTCTAGCTGCTGAGAAGAACCCAATGTCTGAGATTGAAGAAGAAGATGCTAAAGCCCAAGTGCTTAGGAAGCTCAAACCTAAAATTCCAGATCATGATGATAATCATCCAGTGGCAGAAGACATGAAGATCAGAAAGGATGCAGGTCTCGGACTTTGGAGACAGTCTGATCCATATGCTGTGAGAAGAAAAACTGTCGTGGACTACAGGTTCCATACCAAGGAACAACAGGATTTCGATGAGACCATCTTGCTTGACAAGAAGCCCATTGTTTGTGATATGAAGTGGGCCGATTGGAAGTACATCGATGAGAATGAAGACCACTTTCCAGGAGTGCATGAGAGCTTCAGATCATCTTGTTTGGACAAGTTTGTGGGACATAAGCTTACCAAATGGAATGATGAACTCATTATGCAATTCTATTCTACAGCTCATTTCTATCCAGATGGTAGAATTGTTTGGATGTCTGAAGGTACAAGGTACCAATCAACTGTTGATGAGTGGGCCAAATTAATCAATGCCCCTGAAGAGCATGAAGATGACTTGGATGTCTATGCCAAGAAGAAGAAAGACCACAACTCGATGGCCAACATGTACAAGGAGATTCTAGACAAAGACTTGGAAACTCATAAGCTTGGGTCCGTTCATTACTTGTTGTCTGGTTTGGCCACAATCAATACTATTCTGAGGCATACTTTATTGCCAAAATCTGGAGATCACAAGATGATCAGAGGCCATTCTATCAACTTGCTGCAACTGTTTGATGTGCCTCCAAAGTTCAAAGTCATGAGCCTAATTGTGGAAACAATCAAGAGGACTGATGCAGACCAGAAGAGATCATGTGGGTATGCTCCACATATTCAGGTGCTCATCAACTCCAAGATGGGCACACACACTTATCTTTTGGACAAGGAGCATCTATCCTTGAGACCAGATTTTGAGGACAACACAGTTGTCATGAATGAAGAAGATCTCACATCTGTACAGGCACAAGAAAAGAGAGAGAAAGCAAAGGATGAAAATGCTGCAAAGATGCCAAGTGTTGAAGAGGCATCTCAAGTGTTTCTGGAGACCAAACAAGATCAACTTGCTTATCTAATTCAAGCAACCTTGAGGATAGATAAGGGCTTGTCCACCCTGACTCAAAACCAAGAGAGCTTGGAAAGGATCATTGAAACTAAGTTCTATGATCTTGATCTTAAAGTGACAGACATGCAGACAACAGTTGAGCAGCTCCAGGAAGAAGCTGAGGAGAGGAAAGGGAAGGCTACCACAGATGCCTTTCAGAGAGTGCCCAGAGGTCAGAGGTCTGCTGCAATGCCCATGGCTGACACTAGAGCTATGCTACCTCTTAAGCACTGCGTTGGATTTCCCCGAAGAGGAGATGATGATGCAGCAAAGTAGCGTAAGTATTTCCCTCATTTTTTGAGAACCAAGGTATCAATCCAGTAGGAGGCCACGCACAAGTCCCTCGTGACTGCACAAACGATAGCTCCTCGCAACCAACGCGATTAGGGGTTGTCAATCCCTTCACGGCCACTTACGATAGTGAGATCTGATAGAGATGATAAATAATATTTTTGGTATTTTTGGTATAGAGATGCAAAGTGAAAAGTAAAAGGCAAAGTAAAAATAAAGCAAGTATTAAAGTGATGGAGATTGATATGATGAGAATAGACCCGGGCCATAGGTTTCACTAGTGGCTTCTCTCAAGAGCATAAGTATTCTACGGTGGGTGAACAAATTACTGTTGAGCAATTGATGAATTGAGCATAGTTATGAGTATATCTAGGTATGATCATGTATATAGGCATCACGTCCAAGACAAGTAGACCAAAAGCGATTACGCATCTACTACTATTACTCCACTCATCGACCGCTATCCAAAGATGCATCTAGAGTATTAAGTTAAAAACAGAGTAACGCCTTAAGCAAGATGACATGATGTAGAGGAATAAATTCATGCAATATGATAAATACCCCATCTTGTTATCCTCGATGGCAACAATACAATACATGCCTCCCAACCCTTTTTGTCATTGGGTAAGGACACCGCAAGATTGAACCCAAAGCTAAACACTTCTCCCATTGCAAGAACTACCAATCTAGTTGGCCAAACCAAACGGATAATTCGAAGAGACTTGCAAAGATAACCAATCATACATAAAAGAATTCAGAGAAGATTCAAATATTATTCATAGATAATCTGGATCCTAAACCCACAATTCATCGGTCTCAACAAACACACCTCAAAAAGAAGATTACATCGAATAGATCTCCACGAGAGAGGGGGAGAACATTGTATTGAGATCCAAAAAGAGAGAAGAAGCCATCTAGCTACTAGCTATGGACCGGAAGGTCTGAAGTAAACTACTCACACTTCATCAGAGGGGCTATGGTGATGATGTAGAAGCCCTCTGTGGTGGATGCCCCTCCGTGGAGCTCCTAACAGTGCCCCAAGATGGGATCTCGTGGATCTGAGGAAGTTGCGGCGGTGGAATTAGGTTTTTGGCTCTGTTACGATCGTTTGAAGTGCGTGAGGTATATATAGGAGGAAGAATGCGTCGGTGGAGCAACAGGGGCCCACGAGGCGTGGGCGCGCCCTAGGGGCGGGGCGCCCCACCCTCGTGACCGCCTCTTCGTTCCTTGGAGTAGGGTCCAAGTCCCTTGGATCACGTTCGGTGAGAAAATCACGTTCGAAGGGTTCATTCCGTTTGGACTCCGTTTAATATTACATTTCTTGAAACACCGAAATAGGAAAAAAACAGCAATTACAGGCTGGGCCTCCGGTTAATAGGTTAGTCCCAAAAATAATATAAAAGTGGAAAATAAAGCCCAATATAGTCCAAAACAGTAGATAAAGTAGCATGGAGCAATCAAAAATTATAGATACGTTGGAGACGTATCGAGGCATCCCCAAGCTTAATTCTTTTCGTCCTCGAGTAGGTAAATGATAAAAAGAGAATTTTTGATGCGGAGTGATACTTTGGCATAATTTCAATGTAAATCTTCTTAATTGTGGTATGAATATTCAGACCGAAAGATTCAAGACAAAAGTTCATATTGACATAAAAATAATAATACTTCAAGCATACTAATCAAAGTAATCATGTCTTCTCAAAATAGCATGGCAAAAGAAAGTTCATCCCTACAAAATCATATAGTTAGGCTATGCTTCATTTTCGTCACACAAAGATGTTCCCAACTTCTATACCCCCGATGACAAGCCAAGCAATTGTTTCATACTTAAACAATCTCAAACTTTTTCAACCTTCACACAATACATGAGCGTGAGCCATGGATATAGCACTATGGGTGGAATAGAATATGGTGATGGGGATTGTGTGGAGAAGACAAAAAAGGAGAAAGTCTCACATTGACGAGGATAATCAACGTGTGAAGATGCCCATCAATTGATGTCAACATGAGGAGTAGGGATTGCCATGCAACGGATGCACTAGAGCTATGAATGCTCAACAAAATAAAACTAGTGGGTGTGCATCCAACTTGCTTGCTCATGAAGACCCAGGGCATTTGAGGAAGCCCATCGTAGGAATATACAAGCCAAGTTCTATAATGAAAAATTCCCACTAGTATAAAAATACAACTTATGAGACTCACTATATGAAAAACATGGTGCTACTTTGAAGCACAATATATGAGACTCACTACATGAAGAACAAGGTGCTACTTTGAAGCACAAGTATGGAAAAAGAGATAGTAACATTGTGAAAGTGCAACTATCCCTAGGTGGTTTTGGTAATTCATAACAACATATAGCTCATTGAGCTAATGCTATTCCAAGACAAATATTTCAGGAAAGCTCAATGAATGGCATGGCATGGATGATGAAAGTGGATCCCTCAAAATATCAAGGACAAAGGATTAGCTGAAGCTCAAAAGCTCAAGACTCTACATTTTACATTTTAGTGATCCAAGATCACATTGAGTCTATAGGAAAATCCAATACTATCAAGGAGGGATGAGGTGTTGCTTAATGAGCCTTTTGCTTCATGTGCTTAGTGATATGCTCCAAAACCCTCCACTACTTTCTCACATCCACATATGACCTAAACCTAAAGTCAAACTCGGCCCTACCGATTCTTTCTATCCAAATACCACCGAGTTCAACGGTCATAGCCACTGCCACAAACCCTAGGCAAATCGGTCTCACCGATAGGGATATCGGTCTCACCGAGATGGGATTGTAATCTCTGTTTCCCTTTGTAACGTTTCGGTCTAACAAAGTGAGCGATCGGTCCCACCGAGATTGCAATGTAAGCTCTCTGTTTCCCTTTCGTAACTTTTCGGTCTCACCGAAAGAGCGAATCGGTCCCACCGAGTTTACCTGACCAACTCTCTGGTTAGCTAATTACCAAATTCGGCCTCACCGAGTTTGTGTAATCGGTCTCACCGAGATTACGTTATGACCTATCCCTAACCATATCGGTCCTACCGAGTTGCATGTCAGTCCCACCGAAAACCCTAACGGTCACTAGGTTTACTAAATCGGTCCGACCGAGTTTGATGATTCGGTCCCACCGAGTTTGGTAAATTGTGCGTAACGGTTAGATTTTGTGTGGAGGCTATATATACCCCTCCACCTCCTCTTCATTCGTGGAGAGAGCCATCAGAACAAACCTACACTTCCAAAGCATCCTATTTCTGAGAGAGAACCACCTACTCATGTGTTGAGGCCAAGATATTCCATTCCAACCATATGAACCTTGATCTCTAGCCTTCCCCAAGTTGCTTTCCACTCAAATCTTCTTTCCACCAAATCCAAATCCTGTGAGAGAGAGTTGAGTGTTGGAGAGACTATCATTTGAAGCACAAGAGCAAGGAGTTCATCATCAACACACCATTTGTTACTTCTTGAGAGTGGTGTCTCCTAGATTGCCTAGGTGTCACTTGGGAGCCTCAGACAAGATTGTGGAGTTGAACCAAGGAGTTTGTAAGGGCAAGGAGATCGCCTACTTCGTGAAGATCTACCGCTAGTGAGGCAAGTCCTTCGTGGGCGGCGGCCATGGTGGGATAGACAAGGTTGCTTCTTCGTGGACCCTTCGTGGGTGGAGCCCTCCGTGGACTCGGCAGAACTGTTACCCTTCGTGGGTTGAAGTCTCCATCAACGTGGATGTACGATAGCACCACCTATCGGAACCACGACAAAAACATCAGTGTCTCCAATTGCGTTTGAATTCTCCAAACCCTTCCCTTTACATTCTTGCAAGTTGCATGCTTTATTTTCCGCTGCCTATATACTCTTTGCATGCTTGCTTGAATTGCATGAAGATTGCTTGACTTGCTTATAGATTGCTAAAATCTGCCAAAGTCTAAAATTGGGAAAAGGTTAAGTTTGTAATTGGTCAAGTAGTCTAATCACCCCCTCTAGACATACTTCAAGGTCCTACAAGTGGTATCAGAGCTTTGGTCTCCATTTTCTTTGATTTCCATAGCTTTTGTGGTCATAGCCTTGGTTTCACAACCTAGGAGAGTATGGCGTCTAGCGAGAGAAATTATCACCGTAGAGGTCCTTACTTTGATGGCACTAATTTTGCTAGTTGGAAGCATAAGATGAAAATGCATATTCTCTGACATAACCCGTCGTTTGGGCTATTGTGTGTATTGGCTTGCAAGGTGTATTCTTTGATGGGAGAGAACCGAACCGTGAAGCTAGTGCGGAAGAGTTGAAGATGTTGCAATACAACGCTCAAGCTTGTGATATCCTCTTCAATGGATTGTGCCTCAAGAATTCAACAAAATCAGCCCGTCTTGAGAATGCAAAGGAAATTTGGGGTACTTTGATTGATATGCATGAAGGTACCGACTCCGTCAAGGAATCCAAGTTGGATGTGCTCCAAAGTCAGCTTGACAAGTTCAAAATGAAGGATGGTGAAGGTGTCGCTGAAATGTACTCTAGCCTTGCTCTTATTACAAATGAGATTGCCGGCTTAGGAAGTGAAGAGATGACCGACATATTCATCATCAAGAAGATCCTAAGAACATTGGATGGAAAATATGTGTAACATCCCAAAATTCTAAATTTTGGAATGTTATAATAAATAAATAGTTTTGATTGATTGATTGTTTGTTGTGTGATTGATTGAGTGAAATTGAGTGGAATTTGAAACTTTCTTTGAAAGTTGAATGAGAGGGAATGAAATGACTTTCCCTGACTTTCACTTTGCCTTTTTATATCCATGAATTCAAATTCAATTCAAACACAAAACCCTAGAGAGAAGATGATATGACTTCTTCCATTTGAATAAATGAAAAGGGTTTTGAAAAGATTTGAATTCTATTTGAAAATATTTCAAATTTTAGAAACTTTATGCAACTTAATGTTTTTCATGAGTGAAGATAAAATGACTTCTTCAATTATATGAAATATGAGGTGGAAGTTAAAATGTATCAATTTGAAAGTCATTTGAAGGTATTTTGAAACTCCCTTCAAATTTGGAATTATTTCGATTTTATTCAAATTATTTTTCTCCTAAAAATAAATAAATGGAAATATGGGTAAAATGATTCCTTCAATGGAAAATTAGGATAAAATAATTTTGAAATCATTTTGGTGTTTTAAAAATGATTTTTGTTGGGTTTTATTGCAACAAAGAACACTATTTGAGTTTTGTAAATTTTTGAGGATTTTATTTGAACTTGAAAAATAGTTCATGTTGTAGGAAATCTTTTTCTGAAAATTTTGATATATTATATGTCTATATAATATTATTTTATTTATTTGTGTTGTTTTGTTGTCTATGTTTTACAAAAAAAAAAAGAAACCCCAGGCGCTTTGCCAACCAGCCAGCCAGTAGGCACCAATGGGCAGCAGCCGTGGCCAGCCTTCTGCCCGGCGCCCGACGCCTTGAACCCTCCCCTCGGTCGCCCGCTCGCCCTTCTCTTCCCTCTCGACGCCTGACCCCACCTCTCTCTTCCCTCGCCACGCCACGCCCACGCCACGCCACGCCCGGGCGCCGGAATCCAGCGGATCCCGGATCCTCCCGATTCGCCCTCCTCCAAGCCGACCCCTTATATATACCCCCCCTCACCCGTTCCGCCTCCCGACCCGGAACCCTCTCCCTCGCCGCAATCCTCGCCGGAGCCTGACGCCGCCGCCATTGCCATCGCTTCTGCCGCCTCGACCCCCGAGCTCCACCGACTCCACCTCGACCTCCCCCTCGCTCCGCCGCACCCGCCGGACGCCTCTGTCGTCGCCCCGGACCACCGGAGCCTTCCTGCCGTCGCCGCCCGAGCCGCCGTCGCCGCCGAAACCCCCCTCCGCCATCCGATCTATAATCTACGCGCCAGATTAGATCCCCCCGAAGGGGTACGGTCTTATTTCAAAAGGCCGGTTCGAGTTACGGTTTTTTTTAAGTTAGCGGTTTAGTTAGACCGGCCCGATCGGGTTATTTCCAGTTAGCCACGAGCACGTTTTAGTTAATTAGCGCCTGAGCGCTAGATAGGCCCATTAGCCCGTTTTTCTTTATTTTTCGTTTTCTGTTTTAACAGAATAGTTTCAGATTTGAAAAATTAATATCTTTTAATCTACTTAATATTTTTAAGTGATTCTTTTTTATTTGGTTAGCAAATTTCTTATAGTTTCTGTAGAAAATATAATTAGTCATGTTAAAATTATTTAAAATTGCTTTATTTTAGATTTTGACAGAATAGTAAATCTGCTATAAAAGGAGTTAGGAATATTATTTTTAATGATTCTTTTTGTCACAACTTTGTTTTGACATTGCTTAACCGTAGGAATTTATTTGGGCATTTTAGGATTAATAAAAAATAGTTTTAACCAGGATCATGTTATTCCTAATTATTTAACTAGCTACTGTTTTCCTATTGTTTTAATTAGCAAATAAATTTATTTTTCCTATGTGATAGATTATTCTAGGTTAGTTTCTGTAACTTTAGAGCATGAACTTTTATTTATAATAAATGAAACTTTTATTTTATTTTTCCTCCTAGAATTTGTTTTAGGCCTAATAGGAGTTATATAATAGCTTTTAAGGTGATTCTTTTTGCTCCTAGTTGCTTGATGATTTATTTTCAGTTAGGTAGCATAAACCCATGCTTAGGTTCTGTTAAGAAAAGTTTAGTTGTGTAAAACTATTTCTTAGTTGATGCTTGATGTGGTGAAAACCTTGAATTGTTTTCTTCGAGTTTTTCTTTGGTAAGTTTTGTTGTGTAGTTTTCCTTTGTTTTTATTTGGTGTCCCTTGATTTGCATTTTTATTTGTTGATTTTATTATGAGTGTTAGAATTGTTTGCTAGGATGTTTGCTTATATGAATGCTATGACTATATAGATTTTCAACGGAGTGACGAATAGTTCTACCAAGTCATTATTCGAGAGTGTTGTTATCTTCATCAACTTACCAGGCAAGTTCACTTTGACCATGCTTTTCATACCTATGTTTTTTGCATTTAGTGGCATCTTTGCAACAACCCTACAGTAGTGATATTGAATTCTTGTAGTTTAGTAGTATGCATGAGGTAGGAACCCATCACCCTGTTACCAAGCCCGGGACGATATTTTATTTTAATGCTACGCTATAGTAGGCGGGTTTGGTATGAGTGCACGAGAGTGGTGTGAGAATGGAGGATCTACGTCAATGACGACAACTCCATGATGGAATCTGCAAGGACTGCATCTTCAAGGCCTCAAGACTTCAAGACTCGAGACAAGAATTCAATACACACTCTTTGGGTGAAGGATGGTTGACGGGCACCTGGAGAAACCAAAGGTTGGCGGGATGCATGGAGAAAGCGCCATGACATCTTGCGGAAAGCTTCACCCAGACTCAAAGAGACGGAAGAATACTTCATGCCGGAAGCTTACCTGTGCAACCGCAAGTCAATATGGGCTCTGGCTTGGTTGACATTAGTTGTGACTCTGGCTGGGACGGTGCTAGCAGATGTAGAACTACGGTAGGATTGGATGAGCACAGGACAGTGGTCAGAGGAACTCTTCGGAAGACCATGTTTCGGTCATCTTGTTCTCAAACACCCTGAAGTGCGAGAACGTAAAGAGAGGGATCGAATCTTGCGGGTAAAGTGTACAAACCTCTGTAGAGGGTTAAAACCTAATCGATTAGCCGTGTCCCGATTCACGGACAATTTGAGCATCTGGACTTGGATCTATCTCGAAACTCTCAACACCGGATTGATAACTTAATTGTGGGCAACATATGATGATTTTGGGCTATGGGACATCGGTTGGCGGAACCATGTCATGATAGAAAACTCCATAGTACAGACTCGATTATTCCTTTGATATAGGGAAAATAAATCAGCTTTTACGCAAACAAAACTCAGACCACGAGCCACAAAGCCATATTGCATATAGTATAGTTTTATCATCTGTTTTCTCATGTTGTGATCTTGCGGTACATTCAATGTCTTGACCTACACGGCTGCAACGTATCATGTTGCGTATATTTACTTCGACGAGTAAGAGTGCAGTACAGGTTACGGTCTACACTCAACCCGCCGATGGCGTTGATGGGACTCCACACCCGATTACTTGTTTCATTGAGACTTATGAGGTATATATCAGTTTACGTTAATTATACATGTGATTGCACTTTGATATATACATTGATGTCTTGTGTGTGCCAAAGATACTGATCGAGGATGGCACAACAACACGAGACTTGACCGTCGAGGTCGGGTCGCTCTGATATGGTATCGAGCACATGTTGGTATGGGACGTGACCCTAGAAATCGGAAAGCCCCTTGGACAGGATATCTCAAAAACTTTATTTTCAAAAAGACTCTTACTCCTCATCTTTTCTGATTTTATCAAGTAGTCCCTCTTACCTCAAATAGTTAGAATATACCCCTTTTCCCTTTTGACCAAACGAAGAATCTACTGAAGCCGCTCCAAGAAGGACAAGATATCGGATAACTGATGGCCTCTTCAGAGTAAAGAGGATTTCACCATGCATTAGAAGAATTGAAGCTACAACAGTTGAAGACTCTGAAGAATTATTTGACCTTTAGAAGACCAAACCCTGTTACACACTTACGTTAGATGCGCGATTTGTGAGTCATTATTCGTTTGATGTTTTCCGACAGCCACAAAGTAAAACTTGTTTCTTCAAAAACTATTGTTTGTATTGTGTGTATATCCTCCCCACCTCTCTCATATCTCATCCCAAAACTTTTGGACCCCATAGATGATGAATGAAGTTGGACTGATATTCTCTGGACGAAGACTCGGTAGGAGGCGAGCTATGGATTCGAACATGGAGAATCACCGGGAGCAATTTGGTTTCAAGGAAGAATGAAGTATCTTACGCTCTTGATTACTTTGAAGGAAGTGCTGCAACATGGTGGCAGATGCATCAAGCTATCTGAGGATGGAATGGAGCAAAGACTTGGAAAGAATTCAAGAAGACTCGACAAGATCTCGTCTTATCCGGAAGCAACATGATACACCAAGAAATAAACCTTGTGCCTGCAAGATTTGCGGAGAAATAGGACACACCTGGGGGAACACAAGGATGGATGCCCTCATTGTGAGGAGAAACACCCAAGCGAGGAATGCCCAACTAGTCGGTGACTTGTTTCTTGTGTGAAGGAACCACCCACTACCCGACCCAGTGTCACATTTACCCCATGGTGCAACAAACTATTCAGAGCGGAAGAAGGAATGAAAGAAGCCCTCCGAGAAGTTATGAAAGAACCTGTGATGAAGGAATGTGTTGAAGACCACGATGGAGAAGGCCTCAACAGATTTTACTCCAATGCCTGCTATTCATGTGGAGAAGAAGGACATTTTTCACGATTGCACCAAGGAAAGAAAAGAGTGTTCGGGATACTTCCCGGAAGCAATAGAGTTTGATCCACATGGAATAAAAGGTTTGATCAGAACGAAGAAACCCCGGAAGAGAAAACAAAGATACCCTCAGAACAACCCAATTTCTGCAAAGAGGGACAAGAGTCATATTACCTGTTTTGAATGTAAGGACGTCGGGCATTATGCCAATCATTGTCTCGAAGGGAAGCAAGGAACTCAAGGAGCAGGCACCATCTCCAAGAAGCCCAAAGACTTATCGAAAGTTATGTGTTTTCATTGCAAGGAAGCAGGACATTATGCTACTGAATGTTCCTACAAGATGAAAGCTGGAGTTGAGTAGTTGGAATTTTAATATTGGAAACAAGAGTAGTAGAAAGCAATTTCATTTTCATGAGTTCAATGAGTTGAGTTATGTAATGGGTGCTCAGAGTTTGTAATGGATTCATGAAATCAATAAAGTTAAGGTGACGTGTTTTCATATGTTTAATTGTATGAGTTGTTACTCTTGTGAACAAAGATGTTGACCATTTTCGAGGATATGAGAAATATGGTCTATGGATGGATTTGTGAATTTCATTTTAAGGGTGAAAGTACCCTATGAAGAACACTAGACCAATGGAAATGGAAATGTGTCCCACAGGTTGGAGTTTGGAAAAAAATGAGTTGAAGCTTTATCTTTGATATGATGGTATTAAGAAATGAGATGTTATTGGATTTAAAGTGGTGTAATGTTGGAAAATGGAGCAATTGTAACTCCAAGGATGAGTGAAATTGGTACAAGTGTTGAAGTGGGCCATAACCCACATGCCCAGGATTTTGAAAAGGAACAGATGTAACCTTGATGAAGGAAAAGAAAAATTGGAAGAATCAGTGATTCAATCAGCATACGTTTCTTAGGAGGTTACGAAAACCCAAGAGTTGTGAAGAACGATAGATGTTTTGTTTGGCTTGCTGAACCAAAGGATTTACTCGAACTTGGTTCGTCGACAAGAAAAATTCTGCAATGCTTGTGAGTATGCCCAAGTGTTAGAATACGTGATTCGATGTCTGCATATGTAGTAATGGTTCAAATGCGGGATGGATTAGCCCCATACGGAGACTTCTATCATGAACTATCATATGTTGATGGAAAATCGAGAGCCTTGAAAACCTTAGAAGAGTGTCGACACATCAAGCCGTAAAACCATAGAATGGTAGGGCGATGGAACCCTTACAGGCGATCGATGCCAATCGTAGAATATACGGTGAGATCCAACCCGACCATATTCTGCGCAGGAGAAACCATGAATTGTCGACCACCATGAGATTTTCGATAGTTGTTTAGTATTGGCGGCAGACCGTCGGAGATGAAGACCAGTCTCGGAAGAACCTCACCAGGATGAAAGGACACGTGTTGAGAAAAAGGTTATACCCTACCGAAAGAGCCTCGGTGAAACCGGAGCGACTTAATCACAACCCAAAGGGATGGAGTACACGAGTTCCGTCGGAACCATAACCCTGCTTTTAAGTGTGGTAGCACACTAGACCATTCCGATCGATGGAATTGCTGGAAGACCCCAAACTCTAACCTTTCTTCCTAGCCTCTTCGAATCTCGAGGACGAGATTCATTTTAAGTGTGGTAGATTTGTAACATCCCAAAATTCTAAATTTTGGAATGTTATAATAAATAAATAGTTTTGATTGATTGATTGTTTGTTGTGTGATTGATTGAGTGAAATTGAGTGGAATTTGAAACTTTCTTTGAAAGTTGAATGAGAGGAATGAAATGACTTTCCACGACTTTCACTTTGCCTTTTATATCCATGAATTCAAATTCAATTCAAACACAAAACCCTAGAGAGAAGATGATATGACTTCTTCCATTTGAATAAATGAAAAGGGTTTTGAAAAGATTTGAATTCTGTTTGAAAATATTTCAAATTTTAGAAACTTTATGCAACTTAATGATTTTCATGAGAGAAGATAAAATGACTTCTTCAATTATATGAAATATGAGTTGGAAGTTAAAAAGAATCAAATTGAAAGTCATTTGAAGGTATTTTGAAAATCCCTTCAAATTTGGAATTATTTGGATTTTATTCAAATTATTTTCTCCTAAAAATAAATAAATGGAAATATGGGTAAAATGATTCCCTTCAATGGAAAATTAGGAGAAAATAATTTTGAAATCATTTTGGTGTTTTAAAAATGATTTTTGTTGGGTTTTATTGCAACAAAGAACACTATTTGAGTTTTGTAAATTTTTGAGGATTTTATTTGAACTTGAAAAATAGTTCATGTTGTAGGAAATCTTTTACGAAAATTTTGATATATTATATGTCTATATAATATTATTTTATTTATTTGTGTTGTTTTGTTGTCTATGTTTTACAAAAAAAAAAGAAACCCAGTTTTGCCAGTCAACTTGACCAGTATGAGGCATCCAATGAACGGCGCAGCCGGCCTTGGCCAGCTTCGGCGCCCGGCCTTGAACCCCTCCCCTCGATCGCCCGCTCGCCCTTCTCTCCCTCTCTCGCTGGCCTTGACCCCACCTCTCTCCTTCCCTCGCCCGCCACGCCCGCCACGCCACGCCGGGGAATCCCGGATCCCGGGATCCTCCCGGTTCGCCCCCTCCTCCAAGCCGACCCTTATATACCCCCTCACCCCGTTCCGCCTCCCGACCCGGAACCCTCTCCCCTCACCGCAATCCTCATTGGAGCCAGCCTTGCCGCCATTGCCCTTGCCCGGCCGCCTCCGAGCCCCCGAGCTCCACCGACTCCACCTCGACCTCCCTCGCTCCGCTGCACCTTGCGGACGCCTCCGCCGTCGCCCGGACCACCGGAGCCTTCCCCGTCGCCGCCCGAGCCGCCATCGCCGTCGACCATCATGATGGCCATGGGAAACCCCTCCGCCGTCCGATCTATAATCTACGCGCTAGATTAGATCCCCCCGAAGGGGTACGGTCTTATTTCAAAAGGCCGGTTCGAGTTACGGTTTTTTTAAGTTAGCGGTTTAGTTAGACCGGCCCGATCGGGTTATTTCCAGTTAGCCACGAGCACGTTTTAGTTAATTAGCGCCTGAGCGCTAGATAGGCCCATTAGCCCGTTTTTCTTTATTTTTCGTTTTCTGTTTTAACAGAATAGTTTCAGATTTGAAAAATTCATATCTTTTAATCTACTTAATATTTTTAAGTGATTCTTTTCTTGTTGGTTTGCAAATTTCTTATAGTTTCTGTAGAAAATATAATTAGTCATGTTAAAATTATTTAAAATTGCTTTATTTTAGATTTTGACAGAATAGTAAATCTGCTATAAAAGGAGTTAGGAATATTATTTTTAATGATTCTTTTTGTCACAACTTTTTTTGACATTGCTTAACCGTAGGAATTTATTTGGGCATTTTAGGATTAATAAAAAATAGTTTTAACCAGGACATGTTATTCCTAATTATTTAACTAGCTACTGTTTTCCTATTGTTTTAATTAGCAAATAAATTTATTTTTCCTATGTGATAGATTATTCTAGGTTAGTTTCTGTAACTTTAGAGCATGAACTTTTATTTATAATAAATGAAACTTTTATTTTATTTTTCCTCCTAGAATTTGTTTTAGGCCTAATAGGAGTTATATAATAGCTTTTAAGGTGATTCTTTTGCTCCTAGTTGCTTGATGATTTATTTTCAGTTAGGTAGCATAAACCCATGCTTAGGTTCTGTTAAGAAAAGTTTAGTTGTGTAAAACTATTTCTTAGTTGATGCTTGATGTGGTGAAAACCTTGAATTGTTTTCTTCGAGTTTTTCTTTGGTAAGTTTTGTTGTGTAGTTTTCCTTTGTTTTTATTTGGTGTCCCTTGATTTGCATTTTTATTTGTTGATTTTATTATGAGTGTTAGAATTGTTTGCTAGGATGTTTGCTTATATGAATGCTATGACTATATAGATTTTCAACGGAGTGACGAATAGTTCTACCAAGTCATTATTCGAGAGTGTTGTTATCTTCATCAACTTACCGTGCAAGTTCACTTTGACCATGCTTTCATACCTATGTTTTTTGCATTTAGTGGCATCTTTGCAACAACCCTACAAAGAGTGATATTGAATTCTTGTAGTTTAGTAGTATGCATGAGGTAGGAACCCATCACCTGTTACCAAGCCCGGGACGATATTTTATTTTAATGCTACGCTATAGTAGACGGGGTTTGGTATGAGTGCACGAGAGTGGTGTGAGAATGGAGGATCTACGCCAATGGCGACAACTCCATGATGGAATCTGCAAGGACTGCATCTTCAAGGCCTCAAGACTTCAAGACTCGAGACAAGAATTCAATACACACTACTGGGTGAAGGATGGTTGACGGGCACCTGGAGAAACCGGTGGTTGGCCGGGATGCATGGAGAAGCGCCATGACATCTTGCGGAAAGCTTCACCCAGACTCAAAGAGACGGAAGAATACTTCATGCCCGGAAGCTTATCTGTGCAACCGCAAGTCAATATGGGCTCTGGCTTGGTTGACCTTAGTTGTGACTCTGGCTGGGACGGTGCTAGTAGATGTAGAACTACGGTAGGATTGGATGAGCACCGGACAGTGGTCAGAGGAACTCTTCGGAAGACCATGTTTCGGTCGTCTTGTTCTCAAACACCACGAAGTGCGAGAACGTAAAGAGAGGGATCGAATCTTGCGGGTAAAGTGTACAAACCTCTCAGAGAGGGTTAAAACCTAATCGATTAGCCGTGTCCCGATTACGGACAATTTGAGCATCTGGACTTGGATCTATCTCAAACTCTCAACACCGGATTGATAACTTAATTGTGGGCAACATATGATGATTTTGGGCTATGGGACATCGGTTGGCGGAACCATGTCATGATAGAAAACTCCATAGTACAGACTCCAGTTATTCCTTTGATATAGGGAAAATAAATCAGCTTTTACGCAAACAAAACTCAGACACAGAGCCACAAAGCCATATTGCATATAGTATAGTTTTGTCATCTGTTTTCTCATGTTGTGATATTGCGGTACATTCAATGTCTTGACCTACACTACTGCAACGTATCATGTTGCAGATATTTACTTCCGACGAGTAAGAGTATGGTACAGGGTTACGGTCTACACTCAACCTGCCGATGGCGTTGATGGGACTCCACACCCGATTACTTGTTTCCGCTGAGACTTATGAGGTATATATCAGTTTTACGTTAATTATACATGTGATTGCACTTTGATATATACATTGATGTACTGTGTGTGCCAAAGATCTTGATCCGAGGATGGCACAAAGAACACGTAGACTTGACCGTCTGAGGTCGGGTCGCTACAATATGATACCGTGTGCACATTGATCCAAATGATGCCAAATTACAAAGATCTCAAGCCAACGGAAGTCATTGGAAGAATTGTTGCTCATGAGATGTCACTCAAGGATAAGGAGGAACTTCACAACAAGTCAAGTGGTGCTTACAAAGCCTCATCTGAAGCCCCCACATCATTAAGTGAGAAACAAACCTTCAACAAAGAATTGAGCTTAATGGTGAAGAACTTCAACAAATTCTACAAGAGTAGAAGCAAAGAAAGAAGCTCCAAGTCAAGGTCCTACAATGACAAAAGATCTTCTAGTCGAGAGCGCAATTGCTACAATTGTGGGAGACCCGGACACTATTCCAATGAGTGTATGACACCCTACAAAAGAAGAGAAGATTCTCCCAAGAGAAGAAGTAGAAGAGAAGAATCACCACCAAGAGAGAGAAGGAGTAGATAGGATCGTTATGAACGAAGACCCTCACGGAGAAGCAAGGATTCGGAAAGGAAGGACAAGTCATCAAAGAGCTACACAAAACGAAGACATCAAGCTCATGTTGGTGAATGGGTATCCGACTCCGACTCCGACAATCACTCCGAGAGAAGCTATCACTCCGAATTCAATACACTCAAGATGAAGGTGTTGCCGGTTTAGCACTTGTGTCAACCAACTCCCTACGACATATTTGGATCACCAAATGAAGGAATTGGAAAGATGCTTCATGGCCAAAGGTCCTAAGGTAACACACCCAGTATGTTGATTTTAATAGTGATGAAGATGACTTGCTAGGTGATGATGATTTACTTGTTGACAACTCTAGTGATGAATACTATGATGAAACGTCAATAAATCATGCTAATCAAGATGAAACGAATGACAATGATAAGGAGAAGATTGAGCGTCTAACTAAAGAACTAAACACTCTTAAGTTAGCTCATGAAACTATCTTCGAAGATCATAGAGAACTTTTAAGGGCTCATGAGAAGTTACGCTTTGAAAAGCTCAATCTTGAGCAAGAGCATGAGTTCTTAAAGGCAATCAATGATGATCTTCGTAAGAAAAGTTCTTCTTACATTGCCAAGTGTTTACTCTTATCTACTTACATGCCTCAAGTCAAGTCTAGTAACAAGATCAAGAAAGATTCTTCTTCTAGTAGTAACAATAACAATGCTAAACCCAATATTGTTGCTTCTAGTAGTTCTCTTGATTCCACTAATGATTCTCTTAGCCAAGTTACACTTGAGCAATAAAACAGCTTATTGTAGGGAATTATAGATAAAGGTGTATACAAGAGTCTTGCCGGGAGCAAGCAATTTGAGGAAATTATACGCAAGCGAGGAAGGCACCGGAAGAATCAAGGTGTTGGTTTTGAACGAAAGTTCAATGCCAATGGAGTTGAGTGGGAAGAAGATCAATACCCCAAGACGAAGTTTGTTCCTCAACAAGAGAAGTATGATCCTACTTCCTTCAAGGGAACACAAGCACAAGATGATCTTCCACCACAAGACCACAAGAACAAAGGCAAGGACAAGATTCAAGAAGAGATTGATGCATTTGAAGAAGCACCTAAGGCCTTGGTCAAGTGTGTTCCCAAGACTACGTCAAGTTCTACTTCATCAAGCACAACTATTACACCAAGGATTCCCATCAAGATGATGTGGATCCCAAAGAAGAAGAACTAGAGAGTTCTTGAGGGTGACTCCGCCAACATTTTTCACTCATATCATTATGGCAAGGACAAGTGCAATCATCTTCCATATCTTGCACTAGTTCAAGGGGTCACAAACCCTCATGTTGGTAAGGCAAGGGACAAGGTAACCTAATGTTTTCATGGACATCATTTTGTGTGTGCATCACTCTATGTCTATGGATATTCTTGTTTGTTCCTTGTGGGACTAACCCGTGTAGGTATTGAAAGTGCAACTCACTCCAAAGGATTGCTCCAAAAGATCTACATCAACTTTGAGCATCCACATCTTCAACACCTACATGAAGTCATCATTGACAAAACCCAAGGTTAGTTTATCCCTCTAAGGGGATCTCACATCTAGGGGAGCTTAACTCTAAGAATTGAGTCAAAGCAACTCTAATGATGTGAACACATAAATGCTTTATGTAAAAGTGGTAACCCCACTTGAGCTTAAACGATAAGTATGACCTATGATCAAATGTTCTCATTTGACTCCTAAGTCAATATACTCATATATAGATGACCTAGTCATCGCCAATTGTTTGATAGATGCTAGAATTGGTTGTGCATGCTTTGTCACATATTTCATTTGTCATTTTATTGTGTGAGCATGTTGGTTGCATATTTTACTCATTCGAGGACATCCACTTGTTGTTTTGATTGATTGGTTTCTTTATCTTTGGCCAAGTGGATGGACAAGAATGCCTAAGAACCTTCTCTAGCTATCTATGCTTTTCTCGTCTCAAACTCTATTCATGCTACATCACAAAATTTGATCAAGTCAGATTCGAACCACTGCGTGTGAGGAGCACTCGGAGTCCCGATTCATCATAGACTTAAACTTCCAAAACTTCTTTGTGATTTTCGGTCCGACCGATTCCTCCATTTCGGTCATACCGAGATCACTAAGTCGATCTAGGTTTTCAATCTCGGTGCAACCGATTTGAACTTCGGTCACACCAAGTTGCTGTAATCATGATTATGCATCTCGGTGCCACCGAGTTGTTCCACCGGTCACACCGGCGGTGTCGGGCTATATATTCACACGGGCAAATTTTGGAAAACCTTCTCCAAAACTCCTCGCCCGCGCATAGCTCGCTTCCGCCTACTAGGTCTACGGATCGTCGACTTAAATGCCGCCACCGCCTCTGTCAGCTGGTCTCCGCCGTCAACGGAATTCTTCTCCGTCGTTGCCGCCGTAGCGAGTTCACCGCCGAACTAGGGTATGAACTCGATCACTGTGCTATCCTCGTCTGATTCTCAGCACATTGTGTTCGTAATGCATCTTGCCACGATTGAAACACCTCTACCAGTCAAAACAATCCTTAGAATAGGTATGATTCAAAATTTTAGGGTTAGGTTTCCGATGAAACCATCTCGAACCCACCGAGTTGAAAAACTCGGTCCCACCGATTTGGCTAACGCCATTGCACTAGTAAGTCTCGGTCTGACCGAGAATTACAATTCGGTGTGACCGATTTTAGAACTTTGTGAAACCCTAGCAGTCTCGGTGCCACCGAACTGTGACTCGGTCTGACCGAGTTCACTAGTTTAGGTTCCAAAACTGCTTCGGTATCACCGAGTTTAAAAATCGGTAGATCCAAAATGCTTTCTGTGGAAAACTAAAACTAAGTTTTTGAATCATTCTTTTGCAAAAATCTCTGCATTTTGTGATGCTCATCCACTCTACCTCATCTATAACTATTCACAGGGTCAGCAGTCAGTTGTGCAGCATGTCAGACCAAAGTGACAGCCAGAATAGGACAGAAGAGCAGATTCACATGAGTGAGGGCACTAGTCCCTCTAGTAGCTCAGATGAGGGGAGCAGAAGCACTCCTAGCAACTTGCCCAAGGCTTCCACAAGGACAAGGAAGAAGAATACCTCAGAGTCTGAGGATGAGGATTATGTGGCAGCTGAGGATGAGGCCAGTTCAAAGAAGAAAGTGCTCAAGAAGGAGTATAGCTCAACAGCAGTTAAGCCTGGAATGAAGATCAAAAGGCCAGCAGGTAGACAACCAATGTCCAAAGCCAGAGTATCCACTCAAGCTTCTTTGGAATCCAAACCCAAAGAACCTGCTGCTGCTGAAGGAAAGAAAAGAAAGAAAAGGGTCAAGAAGACCATGGCCAGAGTGATTGGGAAGCCTTCTATGATGGAGGCAGAGGAAGAAGAAGAGGTTCTTGAGCCAAAGCACCCAAGGCACAAAAGCTGATGGGTGATGCCATAAAATCGAGGCTGCAACTTCAAAGCCCAAAGCTGCCCCCAAACCCAAGAGTGCACCAAAGAGGAATACCAAGAGTATACCAAAGAATCGAGAAGAACTAGGCCCCAATGCCTGAGGTTGATGCTGAGGAAGATGAAGAAGGACAGGTCCTAAGGAAGCTCAAGCCCAAGATTCCAGACCACAATGATGCTCATCCTGTGGCTGGGAACATGAAGATCAAGAGAGATCATGGGTTGATGCTATGGAGAGAGTCAGATCCATATGCCACCAGAAGAAGGACTGTTGTAGATTACAGGTTCCACACCAAGGAGCAGCAGGACTTCTATGAGACCGTCTTATTGGATAAGAAGCCCATAGTTTGTGATATGAGGTGGGCCGACTGGACCTACATTCAGGAGAATGCAGAACACTATCCTGGAGTATATGACATCTTCAATGCTTGTGTAGTTGCAGATTTTGTTGGGCAGAAGCTCACAAACTGGAATGACGAGCTCATCATGCAATTCTACTCCACAACACATTTCTATCCAGATGGCAGGATAATTTGGATGTCTGAAGGAACAAGATACCAATCAACCATAGAGGAATGGGCAAGTCTGATCAATGCCCCAAAGAAAAATGAAGATGACTTGGACATTTATGCCAAGAAGAAGATGGGTCACAACTCAATGTCACAGATGTACAAGGAGATCCCAGATGATGCACTTGAGTCTTTCAAGTTTGGATCAGTTCATTTTCTTACATCGAGGGGCTGCCTACGATCAAGCTGGATCCTAAGGCACACTCTGTTGCCCAAGTCAGGTGACCACAACATGATCAGAGGGCATGCAATCAATTTGCTTCACATTTTGATGTGCCTCAGAAATTCAAAGTCATGAGCCTCATAGTTGAAACTATCAAGAGGACAAAGACAGCATCAGAAGAGGAGCTGTGGATATGCCCCACAGATTCAGGAGTTGATTAACTCAAAGATGGGCACAGGAAATTATCTGTTGGATAAGGAACACATGGTTCTCTATCCTGACTTTGAGGACAATCAAGTTATCATGACTGAGAATGAACCATCATCAGTACAAGCTCAAGAGAAAGGAGAAAGCAAGGAAAGAGAAGGCTGCCAAGATGCCAACTCAAGCAGAGGCATCTGAGTACTTTTTGAAGAACAAGCAGGAGCAGCTTGGTTACTTGATAGCATCAACTCTGCGGATTGAGAAGGGGTTGGCCACCCTAACTCAAAACCAGGAGAGCTGGAAAGAATCATGGAACAAAAATTCTATGATCTTGATGTCAAAGTGGCGAGATTGATCGGTGTGGAGCAGCTACAGGATGACATGCAGGAGAGGAAGGGCAGGACAACAACTGATGCATTTGCCAGAGTCCCTCGAGCTCAGAGATCAGCTGCAGAGCCAGTCACCAGAGTCACTTCATCAGCTCCAGCTACAGCTTCAGCGCCACCAGCTCCAGCACCAACTCCTTCAGCTCCTTCTACATCGACTGAAGCCTTCGTCCTTGGAGTTCTCCGGACACCACCGCCAGAAGACCAAACCTGAGAGACGATATAGTCCTATGCATTTTCTAGGAACTTTTGGTAACTTGTTGCCAAAGGGGGAGAAAAATGTATAGATCATAGGCTTCGAGAGAGAGAGATTTGCTGCTTTTGTTATCTCTTGTCTTCTTGGTTGAACTTCGTTTGTTTTTGATTGCTTGAGATACTATGCAATTACCTGTGAGACATTAATGATCATGTGTTTGATCATAAGCTACACTTATGCTTGTTATGATATTATCTTACTTATCCTTATATGATCATTCACTTTGCTTGGTGATGAGTGCATGTATTCAATCTTTATTATTTTGAGCGCTCCACCAACATGTATGTGGCATGGAAGAGTAACCCATGAGCCTAATTCCTTGTGCATTTGCAGTCCAAAGCAAATCTTAATATGCACAAATTTAGGGGGAGCTCTTGCTTATCACATACTTCTCAAAGTGACGATGTTTTTCAAATCTTATTATCATTTGTCGAAGCTTTGATCTATATGTTGTCATCAATTACCAAAAAGGGGGAGATTGAAAGTGCAACTATCCCTAGGTGGTTTTGGTAATTCATAACAACATATAGCTCATTGAGCTAATGCTATTCCAAGACAAATATTTCAGGAAAGCTCAATGAATGGCATGGCATGGATGATGAAAGTGGATCCCTGAAAATATCAAGGACAAAGGATTGGCTCAAGCTCAAAAGCTCAAGACTCTACATTTTACATTTTAGTGATCCAAGATCACATTGAGTCTATAGGAAAAGCAAATACTATCAAGGAGGGATGAGGTGTTGCTTAATGAGCCTTTTGCTTCATGTGCTTAGTGATATGCACCAAAACCCTCCACTACTTTCTCACATCCACATATGACCTAAACCTAAAGTCAAACTCGGCCCTACCGATTCTTTCTATCCGGCGCCACCGAGTTCAATTGTCATAGCCACTGCCACAAACCCTAGGCAAATCGGTCTCACCGATAGGGATCTCGGTCTCACCGAGATGGGATTGTAATCTCTCTGTTTCCCTTCGTAACGTTTTGGTCTAACCGAAGTGAGCGATCGGTCCCACCGAGATTGCAATGTAAACTCTCTGTTTCCCTTTCGTAACTTTTCGGTCTCACCGAAAGAGCGAATCGGTCCCACCGAGTTTACCTGACCAATTCTCTGGTTTGCTAATTACCAAATTCGGTCTCACCGAGTTTGTGTAATCGGTCTCATCGAGATTACGTTATGACCTATCCCTAACCATATCGGTCCTACCGAGTTGCATGTCAGTCCCACCGAAAACCCTAACGGTCACTAGGTTTACTAAATCGGTCCGACCGAGTTTGATGATTCGGTCCCACCGAGTTCGGTAAATTGTGCGTAACGGTTAGATTTTGTGTGGAGGCTATATATACCCCCTCCACCTCCTCTTCATTCGTGGAGAGAGCCATCAGAACAAGCCTACACTTCCAGCATCCTATTTCTGAGAGAGAACCACCTACTCATGTGTTGAGGCCAAGATATTCCATTCCAACCATATGAATCTTGATCTCTAGCCTTCCCCAAGTTGCTTTCCACTCAAATCTTCTTTCCACCAAATCCAAATCCTGTGAGAGAGAGTTGAGTGTTGGGGAGACTATCATTTGAAGCACAAGAGCAAGGAGTTCATCATCAACACACCATTTGTTACTTCTTGGAGAGTGGTGTCTCCTAGATTGGCTAGGTGTCACTTGGGAGCCTTCGACAAGATTGTGGAGTTGAACCAAGGAGTTTGTAAGGGCAAGGAGATCGCCTACTTTGTGAAGATCTACCACTAGTGAGGCAAGTCCTTCGTGGGCGACGGCCATGGTGGGATAGACAAGGTTGCTTCTTCGTGGACCCTTCGTGGGTGGAGCCCTCCGTGGACTCGCGCAACCGTTACCCTTCGTGGGTTGAAGTCTCCATCAACATGGATGTACGATAGCACCACCTATCGGAACCACGACAAAAGCATCCGTGTCTCCATTTGCGTTTGAATTCTCCAAACCCTTCCCTTTACATTCTTGCAAGTTGCATGCTTTATTTTCCGCTGCCTATATACTCTTTGCATGCTTGCTTGAATTGCGTGAAGATTGCTTGACTTGCTTAAAGATAGCTAAAATCTGCCAAAGTCTAAAATTGGGAAAAGGTTAAGTTTTTAATTGGTCAAGTAGTCTAATCACCCCCCTCTAGACATACTTCAAGGTCCTACACATTGCCCTTTTTTGGGCCTTTTTTTGGGCAATGCTCTAATAATGATGATCATCACACTTCTATTGATTACAACATAAGGATTACAACTCGAAACTAGAAAAAGGTATGACTCTATATGAATGCCTCCGTGATGTGCAGGATGGTGCAATGAATCAAGAATGACATGTATGAAATATAATGCATGGTGGCTTTGCCACAAATACGATGTCAACTACATGATCATGCAATGGCAATATGACAAAAGTAAAGTATGTCATGATGATGATGAACGGAACGGTGGAAAGTTGCATGGCAATATATCTCAGAATGGCTATGGAAATGCCATAATAGGTAGGTATGGTGGCTGTTTTGAGGAAGATATAAGGAGGTTTATGTGTGAAAGAGCGTATCATATCACGGGGTTTGGATGCACCGTGAAGTTTGCACCAACTCTCAAGGTGAGAAAGGGCAATGCACTGCATCAAGAGGCTAGCAAAGGTGGAAAGGTAAAAGTACGTATAATCCATGGACTCAACATTAGTCAAAAGAACTCATATACTTATTGCAAAAATTTAGAAGTCATCAAAATCAAGTACTACGGCGCATGCTCCTAGGGGATAGATTGGTAGGAAAAGACCATCGCTCGTCCCCGACCGCCACTCATAAGGATGCACAAGCCAGCTACACTTCATGTTTCAAATTTGTTACACAACTTTAACCATACGTGCATGCTACGGGACTTGCAAACTTCAACACAAGCATTTCTCAAATTCACAACTACTCAACTAGCACGAATTTGATATTATCACCTCCATATCTCAAAACAATTATCAAGCATCAAACTTTTCTTAGTATTCAACACACTCAAAAGAAAGTTTCACATATCTTGAACACCAAGTATATTAACATTAAGCAAATTACCATGCTATTAACGACTCTCAAAATAATCTAAGTGAAGCATGAGAGATCAATAGTTTCTTTAAAACAAATCCACCACCGTGCTCTAAAAGATCTAAGTGAAGCACTAGAGCAAAAAAATTATCACGCTCAAAAGATATAAGTGAAGCACTATGAGCAAAACTATCAAGCTCAAAAGATATAAGTGAAGCACATAGAGTATTCTAGCAAATTCCAATTTATGTATGGCTCTCTCAAAATGTGTGTACAACAAGGATGATTGTGGTAAACTAACAAGCAAAGACGCAAATAATACAAGACGCTCCAAGCAAAACACATATCATGTGGTGAATAAAAATATAGCTCCAAGTAAATTACCGATGGAAGTAGATTTAAAGAGGGATGCCTTCCGGGCATCCCCAAGCTTTGACTTTTGGTGTCCTTGGATTATCTTGGGGTGCCATGGGCATCCCCAAGCTTAGGCTCTTGCCACTCCTTGTTCCATAATCCATCAAAAGAATTTACCCAAAACTTGAAAACTTCACAACACAAAACTCAATAGAAATCTCGTGAGCTCCGTTAGAGAAAGAAAACAAAAGACTACTTTAAGGTACTGTAATGAACTCATTATTTATTTATATTGGTGTTAAACCTACTGTATTCCAACTTCTCTATGGATTATAAACAATTTTACTAGCCATAGATTCATCAAAATAAGCAAACAACACACGGAAAACAGAATCTGTCAAAAACAGAACAGTCTGTAGTAATCTGTAACTAACACAAACTTCTGGAACTCCAAAAAAAATCTACCAAAATTAGAAGATCTAGACAATTTGTTTATTGACCATCAGCAATTGGAATCAGTATTTTATCACGTTCTGGTGATTTTTAATAATTCGGGCACTGAGCGCAAAGTTTCTGGAAATTACAGCAAGATCAAATAACTATCATCCAAGAAGATCGAATAGGTCTAGCTTGGCACAAACACTAATTAAAACATAAAAACACATCTAAACAGAGGCTAGATGGATTATTTATTCCTAAACAAAAGCAAAAACTAAAAACTAAAACTAAAATTGGGTTGCCTCCCAACAAGCGCTATCGTTTAACGCCCCTAGCTAGGCATAAAAGCAAGAATATATTTAGGTATTGCCATCTTTGGTAGGCAATCCATAAGTGGCTCTCATGATAGATTCATATGGTAATTTTATTTTCTTTCTAGGAAAGTGTTCCATGCCTTTCTTTAATGGAAATTGGAATCTAATATTCCCTTCCTTCATATCAATAATTGCACCAATCGTTCTAAGGAAAGGTCTACCAAGAATAATAGGACATGAAGGATTGCAATCTATATCAAGAACAATAAAATCTACAGGCACATAATTCCTATTTGCAACAATAAGAACATCATTAATTCTTCCCATAGGCTTTTTAATAGTGGAATCCACAAGATGCAAGTTTAGAGAGCAATCATCAAAGTCACAGAAATCTAGCAAATCACACAAAGTTTTGGGAATAGTGGAAACACTAGCACCCAAATCACACAAGGCATGAAACTCATAATTTTTAATTTTAATTTTAATAGTAGGTTCCCACTCATCATAGAGTTTTCTAGGGATAGAAACTTTCAACTCAAGTTTTTCTTCATAAGATTGCATCAAGGCATCAACAATGTGTTCGGTAAAGGCTTTATTTTGACTATAAGCATGAGGAGAATTTAGCACGGATTGCAGCAAGGAAATACAATCAATTAAAGAGAAATTTTCATAATTAAATTCCTTGAGATCCAATATACTGGGTTTAGCAACATCTAGGCTTTTATTTCTTTCAATCCCACTTTTATCAATTTCATCATCAAGATCTAAAAACTCCGAATTCTTAGAATGCCTTCTAGGTAATGGAAGATCATATTCAGTTTCATCAAGATTCATATTGCAAAACAAAGATTTAATGGGGACACATCAATAACTTTTAGATCTTCATCTTGATTTTCATAGGAATCGGAAGAACACGCTTTAATAAAGGCATCTTTGGAAGCACGCATCCTAGCGGTTCTTTCTTTGCACTCATCAATGGAAATTCTCATAGCTTTGAGAGACTCATTGATATCATGCTTAGGAGGAATAGATCTAAGCTTTAAAGAATCAACCTCAAGAGAAATTCTATCAACATTCCTAGCCAAATCATCAACTTTAAGCAATTTCTCCTCAAGCAAAGCATTAAAATTCTTTTGTGAATTCGTAAACTCTTTAACACTACTCTCAAATTCAGAGGGCATCTTATTAAAATTTCCATAAGAGTTGTTGTAGGAATTTCCATAATTATTAGAAGGATTACTAGGATAAGGCCTAGGATTAAAATTCCCTCTATACGCGTTGTTACCAAAATTATTCCTACCAACAAAATTCACATCCATAGATTCATTATTATTCTCAATCAAAGTAGATAAAGTCACGCCATTAGGATTAGAAGAAACACTCTTAGTAGCAAATAATTTCATAAGTTCATCCATCTTTCCATTCAAAACATTGAATTCTTCTATCGCATGCACTCTTTTATTAGTAGATCTTTCGATATGCCATTGAGAATAATTAGCCATAATATTATCTAGAAGTTTAGTAGCATCTCCTAGAGTGATTTCCATAAAAGTGCCTCCCGCGGCCGAATCTAAAAGATTTCTAGAAGAAAAATTCAATCCGGCATAAAAGTTTTGTATAATCATCCACAAGTTCAAACCATGAGTAGGACAATTACGTATCATTTATTTCATTCTCTCCCAAGCTTGTGCAACATGTTCATGATCAAGTTGCTTAAAATTCATAATATCGTTCCTAAGAGAGATAATCTTAGCGGGAGGAAAATACTTAGAGATAAAAGCATCTTTGCACTTGTTCCAAGAACCAATACTATTTTTAGGCAGAGATGAAAATCACACTTTAGCACGATCTCTAAGAGAAAAAGGAAATAGCTTCAATTTAAGACATCATTATCGACATCTTTTTTCTTTTGCATATCACATAAATCAACGAAGCTATTCAGATGAGTAGCGGCATATTCACTAGGAAGGCCAGTGAATTGATCTTTCATAACAAGATTCAACAAAGCAGTATTGATTTCACAAGACTCAGTATTGGAAAGAGGAGCAATCGGAGTGCTAAGGAAATCATTATTATTGGTATTGGTGAAGTCGCACAATTTGGTAGCATCTTGAGCCATCACGACAAACAAGCAATCCAACACACGAGCAAACAAAAGGACGAGGAAAAAGGTAACGGAAAGAGAGGAGGAGATTGGGAAAGAGAGGGCGAATAAAACGGCAAGGGTGAAGTGGGGGAGAGGAAAACGAGAGGCAAATGGCAAATAATGTAATGCGAGAGATAGGGATTGTGAGGGTTACTGGGTATGTCTTGACTTGCTCTTGCGTGTGCCTCCCCGGCAACGGCGCCATAAATTCTACTTGCTACCACTTGAGCACTGGGTTGTATTTTCCCTAAGAGGAGAGGATGATGCAGCAAAGTAGCGTAAGTATTTCCCTCAGTTTTGAGAACCAAGGTATCAATCCAGTAGGAGGCCACGCACAAGTCCCTCGTACCTGCACAAAACGATAGCTCCTTGCAACCAACGCGATTAGGGGTTGTCAATCCCTTCACGGCCACTTACGAGAGTGAGATCTGATGGAGATGATAATATTTTTGGTATTTTTGGTATAGAGATGCAAAGTGAAAAGTAAAAGGCAAAGTAAAAACAAAGCAAGTATTAAAGTGATGGAGATTGATATGATGAGAATAGACCCGGTGCCATAGGTTTCACTAGTGGCTTCTCTCAAGAGCATAAGTATTCTACGGTGGGTGAACAAATTACTGTTGAGCAATTGACAGAATTGAGCTTAGTTATGAGTATATCTAGGTATGATCATGCATATAGGAATCACGTCCAAGACAAGTAGACCAAACGATTACGCATCTACTACTATTACTCCACTCATCGACCGCTATCCAAAGCATGCATCTAGAGTATTAAGTTAAAAAGCAGTAACGCCTTAAGCAAGATGACATGATGTAGAGGAATAAATTCATGCAATATGATAAATAACCCATCTTGTTATTCTCGATGGCAACAATACAATACGTGCCTTGCAACCCTTTACATCCTTTGGGTAAGGACACCGCAAGATTGAACCCAAAGCTAAACACTTCTCCCATTGCAAGAACTACCAATCTAGTTGGCCAAACCAAGCGGATAATTCAAGAGACTTGAAAAGATAACCAATCATACATAAAAGAATTCAGAGAAGATTCAAATATTATTCATAGATAATCTGGATCATAAACCCACAATTCATCGGTCTCAACAAACACACCGCAAAAAGAAGATTACATCGAATAGATCTCCACGAGAGAAGGGGAGAACATTGTATTGAGATCCAAAAAGAGAGAAGAAGCCATCTAGCTACTATCTATGGACCCGAAGGTCTGAAGTAAACTACTCACACTTCATCGGAGGGGCTATGGTGATGATGTAGAAGCCCTCCATGGTGGATGCCCCTCCCGTGAGCTCCTAACATGCCCCAAGATGGGATCTCGTGGATCTGAGGAAGTTGCGGCGGTGGAATTAGGTTTTTGGCTCCTGTTCTGATCGTTTGGGGGTACGTAGGTATATATAGGAGGAAGGAGTACGTCGGTGGAGCAATAGGGGGGCCACAAGGTAGGGGGTGCGCCCTAGGGGGGCGTCCCCACCCTCGTGACCGCCTCTTTCGTTCCTTGGAGTAGGGTCCAAGTCCCCTGGATCACGTTCGGTGAGAAAATCACGTTCCCGAAGGTTTCATTCCGTTTGGACTCCGTTTGATATTCTGTTTCTTTGAAACACTGAAATAGGCAAAAAAACAGCAATTCTAGGCTGGGCCTCCAGTTAATAGGTTAGTCCAAAAAATAATATAAAATTGGAAATAAAGCCCAATATAGTCCAAAACAGTAGATAAAGTAGCATGGAGCAATAAAAAATTATAGATACATTGGAGACGTATCAAGCTACCACATCAGCAACTGCAGCCACAGCATCAGGGCCACCTCTAGTTGCAACTCCACCAGCTCCAACAACTTCAACCGATGCATTCGTCCTTGGAGTCCTCTCAACACCACCTCCTAAAGATCAAGCCTAGAGAGACGCATAACACTATGCATTTTCAAACTTTTTGGTAACTTGTTGTCAAAGGGGGAGAAATGTATAGATCATAGGCTGAGAGAGAGAGAGAGAGAGAGAGAGAGAGTTTTTGCCTCTTTTGTCTCTCTTGCCATTTGGTTGATACTTTTGTGTGCTTGCTTAATACTTTATGTCTATGTGTGTGAGATACTTATATGATCATGTGTTTGATCATATCATACATTAGTGCTTGCTTGAATGATGTTATCTTTTATATCTCTTGTATGATCATTCACCTTGCTTAGTGATGAGTGCATGTTTTTTACTTTCTATCATTTTGAGCGCTCCACCAAGATGTATGTGACATGGAAGAGTAACCCATGATCCTAATCGATTGTGCATTTGCATTCAAAAGAAAATTTTAAATAATGCAAAAATTTAGGGAGAGCTCTTCTTATCACATACTTCTGAAAGCGACGATGCATTTCAATCTTATTATCATTTGTCGAAGCTTTGATCTATATGTTGTCATCAATTGCCAAAAAGGGGGAGATTGAAAGTGCAACTATCCCTGGGTGGTTTTTGTAATTCCTAACAACATATAGCTCATTGAACTAATGCTTTTTCAAGATGATCATTTCACAAAGTTCAATGATTGGCATGGCATGGATTAGGAATGTGGACCCCTCAAAATGCTAAGGACACATTGGCTTAAGCTCAAGACTCTACATTTTCATTTTAGTGATCCAAGATCACATTGAGTCCATAGGAAAAGCCAATACTATTAAAAGGGGATGATGTGTTGCTTAATGGCTTGCTTGCTCAAAATGCTTAGTGATATGCTAAAAAATCCCTCAACCACTTTCTCATATCCACATATGTCCCAAACCAAAAGTCAAACTCAGCCCCACCGAATTTATCTATCTAGCGCCACCGAGTTCATTTGACATAGCCACTGCCAGAAACCCTAGTCACTTCGGTCTCACTGATAGGGATCTCGGTCTCATCGAGATGGGATTGCAAACTCTCTGTTTCCCTTCGTAATGCTTCGGTCCAAACGAGATGAGCGATCGGTCCCACCGAGTTTGCAATGCAAACTCTCTGTTTCCCTTTCATAATGTTTCAGCCTCACCGAAATGAGCGGATCGGTCCCACCGAGTTTGCCTAACCAACTCTCTGTTTGCCTATTACAGAAATCGGTCCTATCGAGTTTATGTGATCGGTCTCACCGAGATTACGTTATGCCCTAACCCTAATGGAATCGGTCCCACCGAGTTGACATGTCGGTCCCACCAAAAAGCCTAATGTTCACATTTTGAACTAAATCAGTCTGACTGAGTTTCTCGATTCGGTCTCATTGAGTTTGGTAAATTGTGTGTAACGTTTAGATTTTGTGTGGAGGCTATATATACCCCTCCACCACTCCTCATTCATGGAGAGAGCCATCAGAACATGCCTACACTTCCAGCATACATTTTCTAAGAGAGAACCACCTACTCATGTGTTGAGACCAAGATATTCCATTCCAACCACAAGAATCTTGATCTCTAGCCTTCCCCAAGTTGCTTTCCACTCAAATCATCTTTCCACCAAATCCAAATCTGTGAGAGAGAGTTGAGTGTTGGAGTGACTATCATTTGAAGCACAAGAGCAAGGAGTTCATCATCAACACACCATCTATTACCTTTTGGAGAGTGGTGTCTCCTATATTGGTTAGGTGTCACTTGGAGCCTCCATCAAGATTGTGGAGTTAAACCAAGTAGTTTGTAAGGGCAAGGAGATCGCCTAGTTCATGAAGATCTACCCGAGTGAGGTAAGTCCTTCATGGGCGATGGCCATGGTGGGATAGACAAGGTTGCTTCTTCGTGGACCCTTCGTGGGTAGAGCCCTCCATAGACTCGCGCAGCCGTTACCCTTTGTTGGTTGAAGTCTCCATCAACGTGGATGTACGATAGCACCACCTATCGGAACCACGGAAAAAAATCTCCGCTTCTACATTGCGTTTGCTTCCTCTAAACTCCTCCATTTACCTTCGTATGCAAATGTTTTACATTCCACTGCTATACTCTTAGACTTGCATGTGTAGGTTGATTGCTTGACATGTTCTAAGTTGCTAAAATCTACCAAGACTTAAAATTTGGAGAAGGCTAGATTTTAATTTGGTCAAGTAGTCTAATCACCCCCATCTAGACATACTTTCGATCCTACATTAGCTCCGGGCCGTGAAGCGATGCCGGATCATGAAGACCGTACGCTTGCAACCAAGTAGAGAGGTCGTCTTTCGGTCTACCATTAGAGGGATTGTTAGAGGGCGGTTCGCGGGATCATCATCTACGGTTCGAGGGACTCCAAGTACGATCTACACTGACTCGTCTACTCCCACTCCACTCAGGAGTCGGTAACGATCGTTGATTCAAACCCTATATGTATCTTCATATTGTTCCTTGGTGATTGATACATCCCAAATGTACTTTTCCAAATACTTTTGCTCTTGTTTTGGAATCTAATTTGCATGATTTGAACATAACTAACCCGAACTGACGTTGTTTTCAACAGAATTGCCACAGTGTTATTTTTGTGTAGAAATAAAAGTTCTCGGATTGAGCTGAAAATTTACGGAGAATATTTCTGCAAAATATAAATAATGTTGGCGAAGAGAACTACCGGAGCGGGGCCACCCAGGAGCCACAGCCTCGGGCGCCCACCCCCAGGGCACGCCTGGTGAGCTTGTGGGCCCCTGGAGCCTCCGGCAACCGTAATTCCAACTCCATATATACCTATTTGTGGAGAAAAATCAGAGGAAAAGAATCATCGTGTTTTATGATACGGAGCCACCGCCACCTCCTATTCTTCATTGGGAGGGTTGATCGGAAGTCCGTTCGGGCTTCACAGAGGGGGATTCGACCTCGTCATCATCATCAACCATCCTCCACCAATAATTCCATGATGCTCACCACTCTGAGTGAGTAATTCCTTCGTAGGCTTGCTGGACGATGACGGATTGGATGAGATTTGTCATGTAATCGAGTCAATTTGTTAGGGTTTGATCCCTAGTATCCACTATGTTCTAAGATTGATGTTGCTATGACTTTGCTATGCTTAATGCTTGTCACTAGGGCCCAAGTGCCATGATTTCAGATCTGAACCCTTTATGTTTTCATGAATATATTTGTGTTCTTGATCCTATCTTACAAGTTGTATGCACATAGTACGTGTTATGATCCGCATACCCCAAGGTGATAATAATTGGGATTCTTTCGGGTGATTACTGTGATTTGAGGAGTTCGTGTATTTACTTGTGCTAATGCTTTATTCCGCTTCTCTATTAAAAGGATGCGTTAACATCCCTTAGATTTCCTTATGGACCCCGCTGTCATGGGAGGGTAGGACAAAATATGGCATGCAAGTTCTTATTATAAGCACATATTGTTGGGAAACATTGCATGGAAAACAAAAACTTTTCTACGCACACGCAAGATCTATCCATGGAGACGCATAGCTACGAGAGGGGGAGATCATCTACATACCCTTGTAGATTGCTAAGCGGAAGCGTTTATCACGCGGTAGATGTAGTCATACTCTTCGCGATCCGATCACGATCCAACCGATCTAGTGCCGAACGGACGACACCTCTGAGTTTAGCACACATGCAGCTCGATGATGTCTCCTCCTTCTTAATACAGCAATTAGGAGAGGAGAAGTAGATGGGATCACAACCAAAAGGACGGCGTGGTGGTGATGGTGGTGGTGGAGCACCGACAGCGCTTCGCTAAGCGTCGCCGGGATGAGGCGGTGGAACTACGGAGTAACGGGAGAGACAGGGGCGCCAAGGGCTTGGTGTCCTCTTGGAGCGCCCCCTCCCCTCTATATATAGGTGGAGGGGCATGGGAAATATCCCCTCCCAAGACCTAGGGCACAACTAAGGGGGAGAGGACTTGGACTTCAAGTCCAATCCTATTCCTACTAGGACTCCTTCCTAATTTTTTGCCTTCCCTAGCCACATAGGCTTTTGTGGACTTTGTGCGCCGAGCCCAATAAGGCCAGGGCGCCTCCCCACAGCCCATTCCAGCCCTTGGGTCGTGGTGGACCCACTTGTAGACTTCTAAACCCCTCCGAAATCCTCCGGAACCTTCTGGAAGCTTCCCGGTACAATGCCGAAAAAACTGCACCTTTTCCGGAACCCAAAATATGACTTCCCATATATAAATCTTTACCTCTCGACCATTCCGAGACTCCTCATGATGTACGGGATCTCATCCGGGACTCCGAACAACATTTGGTTACCACTCATCAAATATCCCAATACTACTCTAGCGTCAACGAACGTTAAGCATGCGACCCTGCAGGTTCGGGAAATATGTAGTCATGACTAGACACCTCTCTGGTCAATAACCAATAGCAGGACCTAGATGCCCATATTGATTCCTACATATTCCATGAAGATCTTTTATCGGTTGAACCTTTATGACAACATACGTAATTCCCTTTATGCATCCGGTATGTTACTTGCCCGAGATTCGATCGTCGGTATCTCCATACCTAGTTCAATCTCGTTACCGACAAGTCTCTTTACTCGTTCTGTAATACATCATCTTGTAACTAACTCCTTGGTCATTTTTCTTGCAAGCTTATTATGATGTGTATTACCGAGAGGCCCTAGAGATACCTCTTTGATACACAGAGTGACAAATCATAATCTCGATCCATGCCAACTCAACAAACACCTTCGGAGATACCTGTAGAGCATATTTATGATCACCCAGTGACGTTGTGATGTTTGATAGCACACAAGGTATTCCTTCGGTATCCGGGAGTTGCATCTGATCATAGTCGAAGGAATATGTATTTGACATTAATAAAGCAATAGCAATAAACTGAACGATCATATGCTTAGCTAACAGATGGGTCTGGTCCATCACATCATTCTCCTAATGATGTGATCCCGTTATCAAATGACAAATCATGTGCATGGTTAGGAAACCTTAACCATCTTTGATCAACGAGCTAGTCTAGTAGAGGCTCACTAGGGACACGGTATTTGTTTATGTATCCACACATGTATTTAAGTTTCTGGTCAATACAATTCTAGCATGAATAATAAACCTTTATCATGATTAAGGAAATATAATAATAACCATTCTATTATTGCCTCTAGGGCATATTTCCACCAGTCTCCCACTTGCACTAGAGTCAATAATCTAGTTCACATCGTCATGTGATTAACACCCATTGTCGGGGATATACCCCGCAGTATGACCCGGCTGGATGTATGACCCGGCTGGGACTTTGCGTTTCATTGGTAAACTGCCCGAAGCTTGGCGACTCATGGGTGACCCGCCCAAAGCTTGGTTACTTACTGGTCGTGGTTGAAGGAAATATGTCCTAGAGGCAATAATAAAGTTATTTTTTATTTCCTTATATCATGATAAATGTTTATTAATCATGGTAGAATTGTATTAATCGAAAACTTAGTACATCTGTGAATACATAGACAAACAGAGTGTCACTAGTATGCCTCTACTTGACTAGCTCGTTAATTAAAGATGGTTAAGTTTCCTAACCATAGACATGAGTTTTCATTTGATTAACGGGATCGCATCATTAGAGAATGATGTGATTGACAAGAGCCATCCATTAGCTTAGCACGATGATCGTTTAGTTTGTTGCTATTGCTTTCTTCATGACTTATGCATGTTCCTATGAATATGAGATTATGCAACTCCCGAATACCGGAGGAACACTTTGTGTGCTATCAAACATCACAACGTAACTGGGTGATTATAAAGATGCTCTATAGGTGTGTCCGATGGTGTTTGTTGAGTTGGCATAGATCAAGATTAGTATTTGTCACTCTGATTGTCGGAGAGGTATCTCTGGGCCCTCTCGGTAATGCACATCACTATAAGCCTTGCAAGCAATGTAACTAATGAGTTAGTTGCGGGATGATGCACTACGGAACAGTAAAGATACTTGCGGTAATGAGATTGAACTAGGTATTGAAATACCGACGATCGAATCTCGGGCAAGTAACATACCGATGACAAAGGAACAACGTATGTTGTTATGCGGTTTGACCGATAAAGATCTTCGTAGAATATGTAGGAACCAATATGAGCATCTAGGTTCCGCTATTGGTTATTGACCGAAGATGTGTCTCGGTCATGTCTACATAGTTCTCAAACCCGTAGGGTCCGCACGCTTAACGTTCGATGACGATTTGTATTATGAGTTATGTGGTTTGGAGTAATGTTATATGCACGAGTAGAACACAAAGAGTTGTGGGCGATAATAGTCATACTTCTTACCAGCATGTCATACTTTGATTCGGCGGTATTGTTGGATGAAGCGTCAGATCGACAATACGTGTACGCTTACGCGAGACTGGTTCTACCGACGTGCTTCACACACAGGTGGCTATTTGGTGTCTGTTTCTCCAACTTTAGTTGAATCGAGTGTCACTACGCCCGGTCCTTGTTGAAGGTTAAAACAGCACACTTGACAAAAAATTGTTGTTGTTTTTGTTGAGTAGGTAAGAATGTTCTTGCTAAACCCGTAGCAGCCACGTAAAATTTGCAACGACAAGTAGAGGACGTCTAACTTGTTTTTGCAGGGTATGTTGTGATGTGATATGGTTAAGACGTGATGATATATAAATTGTTGTATGAGATGATCATGTTTTGTAATAGTTATCGGCAACTGGCAGGAGCCTTATGGTTGTCGCTTTATTGTATGAAATGCAATCGCCATATAATTGCTTTACTTTATCACTAAGTGGTAGCGATAGTCGTGATAGCAATAGTTGGCGAGACGACAACGATGCTTCGATGGAGATCAATGTGTCAAGCTGGCGACGATGGTGATCATGACGGTGCTTTGGAGATGGAGATCAAAGGCACAAGATGATGATGGCCGTATCATATCACTTATATTGATTGCATGTGATGTTTATCCTTTATGCATCTTATTTTGCTTAGTTCGGCGGTAGCATTATAAGATGATCTCTCACTAAATTTCAAGGTATAAGTGTTCTCCTGAGTATGCACCGCGCGACAGTTAAATCGTCTTAGAGACACCATGTGAAGATCGGGTGTGATAAGCTCTATGCTCACATACAACGGGTGCAAGCCAGTTTTGCACACGCAGAATACTCGGGTTAAACTTGATGAGCCTAGCATATGCAGATATGGCCTCGGAACACTGAGACCGAAAGGTCGAGCGTGAGTCATATACTAGATATGATCAACATAGTGATGTTTCACCATTGAAAACTACTCCATCTCACATGATGATCGGACATGGTTTAGTTGATTTGGATCACGTGATCACTTAGATGATTAGAGGGATGTCTATCTAAGTGGGAGTTCTTTAGTAATATGATTAATTGAACTTTATTTTGTCATGAACTTAGTACCTGATAGTAGTTTGCATGTCTATGTTGTTGTATATCAATGGCCCGTGTTACTGTTCCTTTGAATTTTAATGCGTTCCTAGAGAAAAATAAGTTGAAAGATGATAGTAGCAATGATGCGGACTAGGTCTGTGATCTGAGGATTATCCTCATTGCTGCACAGAAGAATTATGTCCTTGATGCACCGCTAGGTGACGAACCTATTGCAGGAGCAGATGCAGATGTTATGAACGTTTGGCAAACTCGGTATGAGAAATACTTGATAGTTTAGTGCGCCATGCTTTACGGCTTAGAACCGGGACTTCAAAAACATTTTAAACACCACGGATCATATAAGATGTTCCAAGAGATGAAATTGGTATTTCAGACTAATGCCCGAGCCGAGAGGTATGAGACCTCTGACAAGTACTTTGCCTACAAGATGGAGGAGAATAGATCAACCTGTGAGCATGTGCTCAGATTGTCTGAGTACTACAATCGCTTGAATCAAGTGGGAGTTTAATCTTCCAGATAAAGTAGTGATTGACAGAGTTCTCTAGTCACTATCACCAAGTTACTAGAACTTCGTGATGAACTATAATATGCAAGGGATGACAAAAACGATTCCCGAGCTCTTCGTGATGCTAAAATCGACGAAGGTAGAAATCAAGAAAAGCATAATATGTTGATGGTTGACAAGACCACTAGTTTCAAGTAAAAGGGCAAGGGAAAGAAAGGGAACTTCAAGAAGAATGGCAAGCAAGTTGCTACTCCCATGAAGAAGCCCAAAGCTAGACCCAAGCCTGAAACTGAGTGCTTCTACTGCAAAGGAAATGGTTACTGGAAGTGGAACTGCCCTAGATACTTGGCGGATAAGAAGGATGGCAAAGTGAACAAATGTATATTGGATATACACACTACTAGGGAAAAGCCTATACACAGAATCTTAGCAGCAGCGCGCTTTAAAATAAGGCGCTGCTGCTAATTAGCAGTAGAGAGGTCGAGCTTAACTCGCTGCTGAAATAAAGATAGCGATGGCGCTCCGCCAAAAGAAGCGCCATCGCTATAATTCCCACGAGGCCGCCATGAGGCTAGTTATAGCAACAGCAACGCGTTATAACGGCAGTGCTACTGCTGATGCGTAGTAGCGCATTCCTCAATAAGCGCTCTTTGCTAAGTTTACTACAAAATCCGATCCACTCACGGTCACACACTCTTGTTGGATCCCTCTCAATCCCCCGCGCCGGTCCTCCCCCATCGCCCCTCCTCCCTCTGCGCCGCCGTCACCTCCTCCCCCATCGCTCCTCCTCCCTCTGCGCCGCTGTCACCTCCTCCTCCCTCCACTCGCCGCTGGCCGGCCCCTCCTTGCTCCGCCTTCCTCCTCCGTCCTCCCTCCACTGGCCGCCAGCCAGCCCCTCCTCGCTCCGCCTTCCTCCTCCGTCCTCCCTCCCTTTGGCAGTCGCCCCTCCTTGCTTCGCCTTCCTCCTCCGTATACTCTCTTCTCCCTCCTCGAGTCGCCCCTCCTTCTCCCTCCTGCCTGCTACATTTTGATTTGGTAGGCTAGTTCATATGCAACATTTTCATTTAGTTGATATGATTTAGTTGATTTAGTAGGCTAGTTGATTTAGAACATTTTGATTTAGTTGATATGATTTAGTTGATTTAGTAGGCTAGTTGATTTAGTTGATTTAGAACATTTTGATTTAGTTGATTTAGTAGACTAGTTCATTTAGTTGATTTAGTATGCACCATTTTATTGTTATTTTTTTATACATTGATAGGTACGTAGTTGCTTTTGTTTTCTTATAAGTTACTTTTTGGCAAAATGTAGGTGGTACCTTGTCATCTAATATGTTACTCGCGGAAGAACCAAAAATATCACATGCTAATACGTAGATCTTAGGATTATAATTGTCCATCAAATTGCTTCTCGCGGAAGAACCAAAAATATCACATGCTACTGTTTTTCTTTCCTATGAAGTGGATCATTAATCCTTTGCTCATATTGCTTTAGGAAAAATGGTGCCACCACCACCACCACTATGTCGACTATGCAAGTCAAGGTGCGCCAAATGACAATTTTGCAACCTGAAAAGCTGTTCGACATCTACTTCCAGCCGAGTTTTCGTCATGCGGCGGTAAGAAATTAGATGAAATGTAATAACTATTTTATTTTTGGTGATGGCATTACTACATTGTGTCATTTTTCTTATTTTACACAGATCGTCCCATGCAATGTGAGGTTGAAATTCAACAAGCTGACAGGAGACACTGTGACATTTGAGGCTCCTAGGGGGCCGTACACTATGGAGGTCAAGAAATGACGCAATATGTCACAGATTGGAGGAGATGGATGGGCCCGTTTAAATGCCGCATGCGTCTTCTTGGTGGTGAGTTGATCAGCTTCTCCTTGAGCACAAAAACCCAAGTCGGCTGTCATTTATCTCAACTTTGGTGGAAGATGATGAAGATGACGAAGATGATGAAGATGATGAAGATAATGAGGACCCACTTTCGATGAAGATGATGAAGACCCACTTCATGAAGCCATCATAGCTCAAAGAACAAGGCTGAGCGAGGAGGAGGTGTCCAACTTTGTGGGACATAATTCCGCCACGTGCTGACTTTGTCGGGGTGCCATTCGTGACCCGCCTGACAAATACCATGGTTGATCGACATGATATGGTATGTTATACTTACAAATGAAAATTATCCGATGAAATGCTTAGTGTACAATACAATGATATGGTATGTTGTGTGGAATCTAGTCGATGATATGTTTTAGTGTAGAGTTCGATCACATGCTTATTAGTGTAAAATCTAAGGAAACTATTAATAGTGTAGATAATCCATATGTACTTATTTGCGAGGCTATTTATTAATTGATATGTTTTTCTTATTCAGAAATTGGCAAAGAGCATATCATGAGTTATGGTATCGAGCACGATGAAGAAGGCTCAAATTTGGACTACGCCTTCGCAAGGGGCTCCGTCACAACCTTTGTACTTACAGCGTGGACATGGACGGTCGCACACACTTAAACTTCGGTTGGGTGGAAGAAATTCCTCGATGGCAAGAATCTTCGTGTTGGACAGGCCATCCTAATTACTATCAGGAACACCAACCGCCTAGGCTTGAGGATGATGATTGTCTTCGATATCATCTAGAACTACATATGTGTGTGTGGCTATATCATCTAGAACTACATATGTGTGTGTGGCTATATCATCTAGAACTACATATGATGATCGCCGTTGATATGACCTTGTACTGCTTGAGGATGCATATTGACTATGCATGAAATTGTTATCTAGTACTCCCTTCGTTCCAAATTACTCGTCGTGGTTTGAACTAAAACCAGGACGAGTAATTTGGAACGAAGGGAGTACTACCCAGTAATGGTTTATGAATTTGATATCTAGTAGCGGCACCTAGTATCTAGTGTCCGAAAGGGAAACCGAAAGGGAAAATGATGAAAGATATAGCGATAGCGAGGATTTGAAATCGCTACAACTAACTAATAGTAGCTGCGTTCGAAAAAGCGATGCTAATATCGTCATCGAGTAGTAGCGAATGCGGACCGCGCTACTACTACAAGTTAGCTGTAGCGCCTTATTAGTAGCGCGGCCACCCGCGCTGCTGCTACACTCAAAACCAGCGCTGCTGCTAGGGTTTTCCCTAGTAGTGACATGTTATTGATGGGTACTTTACTAGTGTTTATAGCAACCCCTCGGTATTTGATATTGGTTCAGTTGCTAAGAGTAGTAACTCGAAACGGGAGTTACAAAATAAAAAGAGACTAGTTAAGGGTGAGGTGATGATATGTGTTGGAAGTGATTCCAAGGTTGATAAGATCACCATCGCACACTCCCTTTACCTTCGGGATTAGTGTTGAACCTAAAGTGTTATTTGGTGTTTGCGTTGAGCATAAATATGATTGGATCATGTTTATTGCAATACAATTATTCATTTAAGTCAAAGAATAATTGTTGTTCTGTTTACATGAATAAAACCTTCTATGGTCATACACTTAATATAAATGGTTTATTGAATCTCGACCATAGTGATACACATAATATTGATGCCAAAAGATGCAAAGTTGATAATGATAGTGCAACATACTTGTGGCACTACCGTTTAGGTCATATTGGTGTAAAGCGCATGAAGAAACTCCATGCTGATGGGCTTTTGGAATCACTTGATGCTTGCGAACCATGCCTCATGGGCAAGATGACTAAGACTCATTCTCCGGAACAATGGAGCGAAACAGCTGACTTGTTGGAAATAATACATACTGATGTATACGGTCCAATGAGTGTTGAGGCTCGCGGCGGGTATCATTATTTTCTGACCTTCACAGATGATTTGAGCAGATATGGGTATATCTACTTGATGAAACATAAGTCTGAAACATTTGAAAAGTTCAAAGAATTTCAGAGTGAAGTGGAAAATCATCGTAACAAGAAAATAAAGTTTCTACGATCTGATCGCAGAGACGAATATTTGAGTTACGAGTTTGGTCTTCATTTGAAACAATGTGGAATAGTTTTGCAACTCACGCCACCTGGAACACCACAACGTAATGGTGTGTCCGAACGTCATAACCGTACTTTGTTAGATATGGTGCGATCTATGATGTCTCTTACCGATTTACCACTACCATTTTGGGGTTATGCATTAGAGACAGCTGCATTCACGTTAAATAGTGCACCATCTAAATCCATTGAGACAACACCGTATGAACTATGGTTTGGCAAGAAACCTAAGCTGTCGTTTCTTAAAGTTAGGGGTTGTGATGCTATGTGAAAAAAGTTCAACCTGATAAGCTCGTACCCAAATCGGAGAAGTGCATCTGCATAGGATACCCAAAGGAAACTTTTGGGTACACCTTCTATCATAGATCCGAAGGCAAGATATTCGTTGCTAAGAATGGATCCTTTTTAGAGAAGAAGTTTCTCTCGAAAGAAGTGAGTGGGAGGAATGTAGAACTTGATGAGGTAATTGTACCTTCTCCCGAATTGGAAAGTAGTTCATCACAGAAATCAGTTCCAGCTATTCCTATACCAATTAGTGAGGAAGCTAATGATGATGATCATGAAACTTCAGATCAAGTTACTACCGAACCTCGTAGGTCAACCAGAGTATGGTCCGCACCAGAGTGGTACGGTAATACTTTCTGGAGGTCATGTTACTTGACCATGACAAACCTACAAACTATGAGGAAGCGATGATGAGCCCAGATTACGCGAAATGGCTTGAGGCCATGAAATCTAAGATGGGATCCATGTATGAGAACAAAGTGTGGACTTTGGTTGACTTGCCCGATGATCGGCAAGCCATAGAGAATAAATGGATCTTTAAGAGGAAGACGGACGCTGATAGTAGTGTTACTATCTACAAAGCTAGACTTGTCGAAAAAGGTTTTTGACAAGTTCAAGGTCTTGACTACTGTCGTGGGTTTGTCACGGTAGATGTCCTAGTGCAAGGACTTAGTCGTGGAGCCATCACAACGAGATTACCTTAAAGGGGTTAAACGGGACAAAGGACACATGGAGATTATACTGGTTCGGCCCCTTGCGGTGAAGGTAAAGGCCTAATCCAGTTTGAGGTGGTATTGCTTATGTCTCGATTACCAGGGAGCGAATACGCTTAACCTAGCTTTCGATCTCTTGTTTCTTACCCCTAACTCACCGCCGGGTCATCCCTTTATATACTTAGGTTGATGCCCGGTGGCTTACAGAGTCCCGGCCGGCTCATAAATGTGTCCGGCCAGTGACCAATTACAATTGCCTTATGATACAAGTCATACATATATGGCGATTTACACCTATGGGCCTTAAGTCGCCTTTTGGGACTTGGGCTCTCCATAAGTCATCCTCCTGAACCGCCATCTTTGATTCCTTCATGGGCTTTGTCTTGTGAGTCGCCATGGGTATAACCCAGCCCCTCTTGGGTGGGTTAACTCAATAGTTGTATCCCCAACATTAGGCCCCGGGTTGATTTTAACTTGTTCACATCAATCTTCAACACTTAGAAAAATTCCTTCTTCATTACCTTCGCGAAAACTTGTAACTCGCCGTGACGTCATCCTCTGGGATCATGGTAACCTGCCGTGACGCCATCTGTCATTAATTTTACACAAACCAAAATCTTTAATGTATCTCCACATTTTTTATGAATCTCTGAAAATCGAGGCGTCTGCACTGTCACATATATGTTTTTTGGCCTCCTCGATTCCCGCGCTTGTCACTTATCCATTTGCCTTATAAATAGGGCTGGGGGTCTATTTCACTCCCCCCCCCCGTGCCTCTTCGTCTTGTCTTCCACCTTGCGACGCCCTAGCACACGAGCTCTATCGCCGCCGTCGTCCTTCGCCTCTGCTCCAACGACGGCCGCTGCATCAACCTGTTCGGACCAGATCTCATCCGCGCTCCTCTGCCGCTCAATAGCCCTGGTTAGTTCTTCTTCTTCCTCTCCTCATAGATCCGTTAGGGTTTCGACGAAGTTCATCGAAGGTCATCCTTTTTCTTGGCTGTAGGATTTTTGATTCACACTTGGTACTCCTCCTACACCGTGGCAATCATAGCAGTCCCTTTTACTATTTAGAATATCTCCTTCATAGATGAAAATCGATCTGTACCCATGAACTTCTCGAGCACTGGTACTTTTAGGTCTAAATATTTTTGTATTTAACTGAAGTGCACTAGATCTAAAATTATAGCATCAATCTATGAAAACTGTTTTTCTGAACACTTAGCCATTTTGCTTCATCCATAGATCTGCTCTTTCAATATCAGTATAGGCGGCTTAATTTAAAAATAGTAACCCGCCAGGTATCACTATCCCCTCTTAAGCTGCCAATAGTTCTTTGGTAATCTTGTAATATCAATCTCCAGCTTAATACCTATTCATGCTTCATTATTGTTTGTCCTTTAACCGTGAGCCGGCCTAACCATGCGACCTTGAACCGGCATAATCTTTTTTCAGATTATTAAGACAATGGCTAAGACATATACTTCTTGCAGTTGGGTCAAATCTCAGATTACTGAGGAAGAACTGAATAATTTTGTCGCCACTGGCGCCTTATCCAAAAAGGAGGATATCCACTGGAGGGCTCCTAGTGATGAAGTCCTTCCTCAACCCAAAGATAGAGAAGTAATTGTTTTTACTGATCACTTGGGTCGGGGGTTCAGCCCTCCCGGCTCAATTTTTTTTCGTGATGTGCTTCATTTCCTCCAACTGCACCCTCAAGACATCGGACCCAACTCCGTGTCTAATATTTGCAATTTTCAAGTATTCTGTGAAGCCTATCTTCAAGAAGAACCCACAGTTGATCTATTCAGGGAATTCTATTATTTAAACCGCCAAACTGAATTTATTGATGGGCCATGCCAAGAACTTGGTGGAGTCATTATTCAGAAGAGGAAAGATGTCATCTTTCCTCATGCCAAGCTGCATAGTCACCCCAAAGATTGGAACCAGACTTGGTTCTATGTTCAAGATACATCCCCAGCTGGTGAAAATCCTTTGCCGGGTTCCCGCGAGCACCGGCTTAACAACAATCATCCACTTCCCCAACGGCTTGGTGCAAAGGAACGAGCCAAATATGCACCTGCCTTTTCAAAGCTCAGAGCCTTTATGGCCAACGGCTTAACTGGCGTTGATTTTTTCCGGTGTTGGCTGTCTTGGAGTATCTTGCCATTAAGCCGCCGCCCCGGCTTAATGTGTGAATATACTGGTGATGTAAAAGATCCTCAGCGTCATTGTGATATTCAGTTATCTGATGCAGAAATTACTGAAGCCACCAAAAAATTGTTGAATGAACCTGTAAAAGAGTGCAGCAAAACTGGACTTAGCCCTTTCTGCACTGTCAAAAAGCCACCAGCTGTAAGAAATACCCAACTCCTGCTTAATCCATATTCTTAATATTCCCTTATGATTTCTTCAATCTTAACAGGATGATGACCCATTTTGGAATAGGAAGCCGCAGGATAAGCCGGCAAAAACAACTCTTGTAAAAAACAAGCCAACAAGAAGCCCGCCAAAAAGAAAACCACCAAGTCTGCCGAGTTACACATTGACGATGACGATGATAATCATGAGCCAGAGGTAGAACTTGATTCACTTGGCTCCTTTTTCATACATCTCATTGACAATAATTGTTATCAGGACGGCGCAGAGGCTAGCCGTGCAGGTGACGCAGAGGTAATTATTCTTTCCTCCGGGTCAGAACCTTTGCCAACACAGAAAACCCGACAAGCAAGCAGGAAAGTAAGATTTTCTCACCCTCTAGCTCACTTGGATCCAAACCTTCTTTTGAAGAAACAACAACATGAAGCTTGCCGCATGACCCGACATAGCGGCAACGTGATCACTTCTTCCGGTTTACCAAACACTCCGCTTCGCAAACGCCGTCCAGATGTCTTACATATTTCTGACATACTTTACCCCAAGGTGGGTTATTTTTGACAACCTCTTAACCCGTCTGATTCAAACTATTAGGGGACTTCTCATTCCTCCTCTGGCGAGTCAACATGAACACAAATTCCTGCTTTCAAGACTGTACCTGGGTAAGACTATTTTCAACTATTCCAATGTTTGTACTTGACCATCACCTTGACTTCTTGTTATTTCTTGTTTTTCAGGGGCCAGTCTAAACCCAGTAAAAAGGAAAAATTGAATAAGCCGGTCAATGATCCCAACCCGTTTGAGCCGGAAAGACAAAAACCAGAATCTTCTCACCCAATTGCTGATAATATTGTTGATGATTTGCCACCAGAGGACCACAATGTTGACCTTGACCCGATGAATGCTAACCCGACTGATACCAATCCGCCGAGCCCTATCAGAACAGCCAGTCCTGTTAAGCCGGCAGAAAAGGATGATGATGTTACCATTACTTATCATGGCTTCACAACCCCGGGTCGTCCTACCGCCTTATCCAGGCACAACACCAAAGAAGAAATTTCTGCTGAGGATAAAGGCAAGTGGAAGGTAGACTTAGAATGCTACACCCAGTTCAGCGCCCAAGACATCCATTCTGGCTACTTGAACCGTTTATACACCAGCCGTGATTTTGAAGCCGGCTTAGTGAACTTGATGAAGGATCGCTATGAGGTAAACGTTGTCACTTCCTTTCACATAAATATATTTTCATTAGCCGCCAAGTTTATTGGACATGACAGAATGGAATGTGCTTTAAACTTCAATAGTTGCATAGATAAAAATCAGCAGCCCCCAAGGGCCGGTTTATATTGTTAATATGAACCGGGACTTATGATAATAGTACTTCAACTCTGCATATGTAGCCCCCAAGGGCCAGCTTAATACATATGTTAAGCCGGGACTTTTGAGTAGTAGAAGTAAACATTGCATCTGCAGCCCCCAAGGGTCGTTTTAACAATTATGTTAAGTCGGGACTTATTTTGTAGGAATTGCATAATACCGTTCGTAGTCTTCATAAGCCGGATTACTACCCCTTGTCCGGGTCAACCAATATGTTCATCTTTTGACAAGAGCAGTATGCATTAGCCCCCAAGTGCTAAGGACAATACTTGTATTGTGCTTGGGACTTCGCAGTATTTGAAGAAGCAATAGACATTAGCCCCCAAGTGCCAAACATAATACTTGTATTGTGATTGGGACTTCGTATAAATTCATTGCCATCTCATGAATTGTTTATCCCTTGCAATCTGAGCTGAACAGTAAAGAATCCCAAATCGCCGACCTTCGAGAAAATATCAAGTCTCAACAAGCAGAAACCTCCAAAGCCAAGGATGAAGTGACCAATGCTTTAGCAGCGATGGAAAAGTTGAAGGAAAGCTTTAAAGCTAAAGAAGTAGTTTGGGATACAGAGAGGTCAGCCCTGCTGAAGAGAGCCGAGGATCTTTGAGCCGCTTAAAGCGGTAGCGAGGAGTTATCGGCCTAAAAGCGTGATTATTATTATGTCATCAGCCATCTTTGGTAAGAACATATCCCCCTTGTACTCTAAGAATCATATTAGAAACATCTGCCGGTTTACCCATAAGTTTATTGATACAGGTTCTGGGAGTGCTAAGTTGGGCTCAGGTATGCGCATCCGGCTTAAAGTTGTCTACACTCTTGTAGAGCAGCTATATACTGGTGCCCAACGAACCATCGCTGCTACGATGCATAAGAAGACTCCTTCAACACTTATCCAAGATACTTTGAAGCAATTATCAGTGCTGCCCAAAAGAATTGATGACTTAAAACGAGGAGCTGCCAGAGCTGGCGCTTTAACTGCCTTAAGCCGGGCCAAAGCATGGAAGGCCGATCTTGACCCGGAAGATTTAGCCAATGGCTGCCCCAGTGTTAAAGAAGATGGATCCGACTTCAGTGCTGATGACTTTGCAGAAATAGCAAGAGCTATGCGTCCGTTAGCAAGCAAGCTAGCTGACGAAACCAGCTTATCCACATACCAGGCGGCTTATGATGCTGACAACAAGAAGATTGGCACACCGGTTCATGAGCCAACAGATCTTATTCCTCCGATTCGTAAGCACACCTTTGCCCCTGACATTGATCCATCCAATCTTATTGATGATGAAGCTGTGTTTAGAGTGTTGACCGGTATCAACTAGACTACGCCTGACTTCCAGCCGATGCATAAGCAAGGAGTTGAAGATGAAGAAGAGGTGCAGGAAGATCCTAAGGCTTCAACCCGCCAATAATCATAAGCCGGTGTACTTATCAGAATACTTTTCTGTATTGATAACTCCGATGAACGCTTAGTCTCGTTGGGCCATCAGATGCCTTGTAATAGGCTAGTTTAAACTCGTGATCTACTATGCATCGTGCATATTTTGCTTTGCATGACACTGTTGATCCGTCAATTTAAGATCTGCCACTTGTGCTTATGATATTAGCAATTTGAATCTGTTCCTGCATATAAATAGATCACAAGTGTCCTAGCGGTTTACCGCAGGACGGGTCATAATACCCAATATAAAACCACTGGTGACTAAAATAGTTCATAACCAGGGCCGGTTTAATCATGATTGAATATATGCAAAAATATCATACCTGTGATATGTGATTAAAACTGTCGGCTTATCATGCCAATGCAGTAAGGGCGATGACCCAGAACTGTAGAAGATCAAAACTTCTAGTAATTAATATTATCATATGCTGTCGGGTCATCATATACCTATGTTTGAACTGTGTTATGCAACAGACTCTCTTTGGTATTTGTAACCCGGTCATTAAGCCTCCAAGTTATAATATTGGCCTGATAGCCGAAATCCCAGGGTAATCAGAGTTGTGCTCTCATGAAAGTTTCATATTGGCTTGATAGCCGAATTATCAAGGTAATCAGAGCTGTGCTCTCATGAAATTTTCATATTGGCCTGATAGCCAAATTATCAAGGTAATCAGAGCTGTGCTCTTATGAATGTATCATATTGGCTTGATAGCCGAATTACCAAGATAACCAGAGCTGTGCTCTTATGAAACTATCATATTGGCTTGATAGCCGAATTACCAAGATAACCAGAGCTGTGCTCTTATGAAATTATCATATTGTCTTGATAGCCGAATTACCAAGAGGGTAGTAACGCTATGTTCTCTTTGGTGAATACGCCTATGTTTGAACAGGAAGCCCCCAAGTGACTTGTAAGGACGGTGTTGCACTGGATCAAGAGGGCAGTAATGCTATCTTCTCTTTGGTGATTACACCTATGTTTGAATAGGAAGCCCCCAAGTGACCCTTTTAATAATGATAAAAGAGACTCATGATTCTTGAAGATAAAATGACAGAGGCCCTGCTTTGTTAGGATGCCTGCTTTATTATATTGATCATAATATATACATTGTCAAAAATATGTACATCAGAAGAGCTAGTGGCTCAGGTATAGTAAGGCCGAAGATGAGCAATGTTCCACGGCCGGCGGGTCTCCTCCTTCGACTTACGTGAGTCCTTGTGCTCTTGAACGTCGATAAGGTAGTATGACCCATTGTTCAGATTTTTACTGACCACAAAAGGTCGTTCCCAAGGTGGGGATAACTTGTGCATATCAGTTTGATCTTTGGATAAGTCGGAGCACCAGATCACCTTCTTGAAAAGTTCTAGTTTTAACCCGGCGGTTGTGGTAGCGATGCAGATCTTGCTGGTAGATCGCCGAACGAGCCGCCGCGATGTCACGCTCCTCATCTAACAGGTCAAGTGCTTCCTGACATGCTTTTTCATTGTCAGCTTCAACATATGCCGCCACACGAAGTGAGTCGTGACGGATGTCTCTAGGGAGAACCGCCTCTGCCCCGTAAACCATGAAGAAAGGTGTGTAACCCGTAGATCTGTTGGGGGTGGTATTAATGCTCCATAACACGGAAGGTAACTCCTCCACCCAACAACCCGGCGTCCTCTGTAGGGGAACCATAAGCCGGGGCTTGATGCCTCTCAAGATCTCTTGATTGGCTCTATCGGCTTGACCATTAGATTGGGGGTGAGCCATTGACGACACGTCAAGCCAAATATGCTCATGTTGACAAAATTATTTCATAGCAACCTTAGATATATTAGTGCCATTATCAGTTATGATACTGTGGGGAAAGCCAAAACAGAAAATCACCTTTTTAATGAATTGAACCGTCGTCGCCGCATCGCATTTACTGACCGGCTCTGCCTCAACCCACTTTGTAAATTTGTCGACCGCCACCAGGAGGTGTGTCTTTTTGTCCTTGGACCTTTTGAAAGGTCCAACCATATCAAGCCCCCAGACTGCAAATGGCCAAGTAATTGGAATCATCCTCAATTCTTGAGCCAACACATGGGCTCGTCGTGAAAATTTCTGACATCCATCACATTTACTGACCAGATCCTCAGCATCAGCATGAGCCGTCAGCCAATAAAATCCATGGCGAAAAGCCTTAGCCACAAGAGATTTAGAGCTGGCATGATGACCACAATCTCCTTCACGAATATCTCGCAGAATCTCACAGCCTTCTTCAGGAGAAACACAACGTTGAAACGGCCCTATGACACTATGATGATGCAGCTCTCCATGGACAATGGTCATTGACTTGGACCGCCGGGTTATCTGCCTGGCCAAAGTTTCATCCTCAGGTAACTCGTCTCGGGTCATATAAGCCAAATATGGAACTGTCCAATCAGGAATTACATGAAGAGCTGCCACCAATTGTGCTTTTGGGTCAGGAATAGCAAGATCTTCCTCTGTAGGCAACTTGACTGAGGGGTTATACAGAATATCTAAGAAAGTGTTAGGCGGCACCGGCTTACCCCGAGAGCCTAGCTGGCTTAAAGCGTCAGATGCCTCGTTTTTCCTTCGATCAATATGCTCAACCTGATAACCCTTGAAGTGACCCGCTATAGCATCAACCTCTCGACGATAAGCCGCCATGAGTGGATCCTTAGAATCCCAAGTACCAGAAACTTGTTGACCTACCAAATCTGAGTCGCCGAAGCACCTCACCCGGCTTAAGTTCATCTCCTTATCCATTCGAAGACCGTGGAGCAAGGCCTCATATTCAGCTACATTGTTAGTGCAAGGGAACATCAACCGGAGAACATAACAAAACTTATCACCTCGAGGGGAAGCTAGCACAACTCCAGCCCCTGAGCCCTCCAATTGCCTAGACCCTTCAAAGTGAATAGTCCAACACGTGTTATCTGGCTTTTCTTCAGGCATCTGCAGCTCTGTCCAGTCATTGATGAAATCCACCAGTGCTTGAGACTTGATGGTCGTGCGAGGCATATACTTCAAACCATGAGGTCCAAGCTCAATGGCCCACTTGGCTATCCGACCTGTGGCTTCTATGTTTTGAATAATATCCCCTAAGGGAGCAGAACTAACCACAATGAAGGGATGGCCCAAAAAATACTGCTTAAGCTTCCGACTGGCCATGAACACCCCATAGACAAGTTTCTGCCAGTGCAGATACCTCTGCTTGGACTCAATAAGCACCTCACTGATGTAGTAAACCAGCCTTTGAACCAGATTCCTTGCCTGCCTCCTTCCGTTCCACCACAATAGCTATTACCGACAAAGACGGGCATTAGTAGCCACATACAACAACAATGGCTCCTTCTCAATAGGAGCAGCAAGAACGGGCGGCTCAGCCAACTATTTCTTCAAGTCCTCAAATGCTTCATTAGCGGCATCACTCCAGAAAAAATTATCTGTCTTTTTCATCATCTGGTACAGAGGGATAGCCTTCTCTCCCAACCGACTTATGAACCGGCTTAGAGCCGCAATACGACCCGCCAGACGTTGAACATCATTGATACACGCCAGCTTAGCCAAAGAAGTGATGGCTTTTATCTTCTCCGGGTTAGCTACAATGCCTCTGTTAGAAACCAGAAAACCCAAGAGCTTGCCTGCTGGCACACCAAAAACGCACTTGGCCGGATTAAGCATCATCCTATAAACCCAAAGATTATCAAAGATCTCCTTCAAATCATCTATCAAGGTTTCCTTCTTTCTGGATTTCACCACAATATCATCCACATAAGCATGAACATTGCGCCCAATCTGATTATGAAGACAATTCTGCACACATCGTTGGTAAGTCGCCTGGGCACTCTTGAGCCCAAAAGGCATAGACACATAACAAAAGGCTCCAAAGGGAGTGATAAAATTTGTCTTATCCTGGTCCTTAACTGCCATTTTGATCTGATGATAACCAAAATAAGCATCCAAAAAACTCAAACGCTCACAACCTGCCGTAGCATCAATAATTTGATCAATACGAGGGGGAGCAAAAGGATCAGTCGGGCAAGCCTTGTTTAAATCCATGTAATCCACACACATACGCCAAGTACCGTTCTTCTTAAGTACCAGCACCGGGTTAGCCAACCATTTAGGATGAAAAACTTCAACAATGAACCCGGCCGCTAAGAGCCGGACCACTTCTTCACCAATGGCCTTTCGCCTTTCTTCATTGAAACGATGGAGAAACTGCTTCACCGGCTTAAACTTTGGATCAATATTAAGACTGTGCTCAGCGAGTTCCCTCGGTACACCTGGCATGTCAGAAGGCTTCCATGCAAAGATGTCCCGGTTCTCACGGATGAACTCAATGAGCGCGCTTTCTTGTTTCGGATCCAGATTAGCACTGATGCTGAACTGCTTAGATGAATCGCCAGGAACAAAGTCAACTAGTTTTGCGTCATCTGCCGATTTAAACTTCAATGCCGGGTCATGCTTCATAGTTGGCTTTTCCAAATATGTCATATCTGCCAGGTCAACATTGTCTTTATAAAACTACAATTCCTCCGTTGCACAGACAGACTCCACGTAAGCAGCGTTACCTTCTTCACACTCTATAGCTATCTTCCAGCTTCCATGGACCATGATGGTTCCCTTGTAACCCAGCATCTTGAGCTGCAGATAGACATAACAAGGCCGCGCCATGAATTTGGCATAAGCCGGTCGTCCAAACAAAGCATGATAAGGGCTTTTGATCTTCACCACTTCAAAGGTCAACGTCTTGGACCTGGAATCATGATCATCCCCAGATGCAACTTCCAGAGCTATTTTTCCAACCGGGTATGCTGACTTGCCCGACACCACGCCATGAAAGACAGTGTTGGATGGCTTATAGATTTTTATCAGTCAACCCCATGCGACGGAAGGTTTCATAATAAAGGATATTGATGCTGCTACCTCCGTCCATGAGTACCTTCTTGAATTTATATCCTCCAACCTAAGGCGCCACCACCAAAGCTAGGTGACCCGGATTATCAACCCGGGGCGGGTGATCCTCACGACTCCACACAATAGGCTGCTCAGACCATCGCAAGTAACGGGGAATTGCCGGCTCAACGGTGTTCACAGCCCTTTTATGGAGCTTTTGATCCCGCTTGCATGAACTTGTGGTGAAGACGTGGTACTGCCCACTATTCAACTGCTTTGGGTTACTCTGATACCCAGATTGCTGCTGTTGATTTCCCTGACCAAACTGTTGATGATAACCGCCCTGATTGCCTTGATTTCCTTGATTGCCTTGGAAGCCAGAATTAGAACTGCCACCACCGTGACCCGGACCATAAGAGCCGGACCCTGAGCCGCCACCTGAACCTGAGCAGCCGCCCGACCCATGATGACTCTGGAACAAATCAGAATTTTTGAACTCCTTCATAATGTAGCAGTCCTTCCAAAGATGTGTAGATGGCCTTTCGCGCGAACCATGCTTTGGGCAAAGGCTGATTTAACAAGTGCTCCAAATTTATACCGGACCCTCCTGCCCGAGGGGGTGGCTTACCTTTATGACGCTGACCATTGTTCTGCGCGTTGGTATTGGCCACAAAATCCGGATTATTATCAGCCTTACGTTTCCCATTTCCTCCCTGACTCGCCGGGTTATGATGCTGGCCTTTGGTGTTGCCACTCTTCTTTCCCTTTCCCGTCTTCTCATCGTCAGATTCGGGGTCCTTGGTACTATCAGAGTCTGCATATTTAATCAGAGCCGCCATCAATTCCCCCATATCATTGCAGTGGCGCTTGAGCCGCCCGAGCTTCTGTTTAAGAGGCAGAAAACGGCAATTATTCTCTAACATGAGAACTGCTGAACCGACATTGATGCTATATGATGAGTGCAAGATGGCTTTGACCCGGCGCACCCAATGAGTCGTTGACTCGCCCTCCTCTTGGGCGCAGGCATCCAAATCCACAATTGACATGGGCTGCTCACTGCTTGACACTGATACGTCTTCAAGTATCTATAATTTATGAAGTATTCATGCTATTATATTATCCATCTTATATTTTTATATGCATTTATATGCTATTTTATATGATTTTTGAGACTAACCTATTAACCTAGAGCCCAGTACCAGTTTCCGTTTTTTCCTTGTTTTTGAGTTCTATAGAAAAGGAATACCAAACGGAGTCCAATTGACGTGCCAATTTTTGACGATTTTTTATGGACCAGAAGAAGCCCACAGAGCATCGGAGATGGACCAGAAGAGTCCCGAGCCATCCACGAGGGTGGAGGGCACGCCCTACCCCCTGGGCACGCCCCCCTATCTCGTGGATGACTCGGCGACCCCCCCTGACGTGAAACCGACGCCAAAAATTCCTATGAATACAGAAACCCCCAGAAAATAACCTAGATCGGAAGTTCCGCCGCCGCAAGCCTCTCTAGCCACGAGAAATCAATCTAGGCCCCCTCTGGCACCCTGTCGGAGGGGGCCATCATCACCGGAGGCCATGGAGGAGGATCTAGGAGGGGCCATCATCGCCATGAAGGCCAAGGACCAGAGGGAGAACCTCTCCCCATCTAGGGGGAGGCCATGGAGGAGGATGCACAAGGGGGAGAACCTCTCCTCCTCTATCTCAGTGGCGCGGAGTGCCATCGGGAGGAATCATCGCCGTGGTGATCGTATTCATCAACATCACCATCCTCATCTATTTTACGGTCCACTCTCACTTTTGTAATCCCTACTTGAACATGGTGCTTTATGCCACATATTATGATCCAATGATGTGTTGCCATCTTATGATGTTTTTGAGTAGATATCCTTTGTCTTTGGGTTGATTGATGATCTAGATTGGTACGAGTTGTATGTTTTATTTTGGTGCTGTCCTATTGTGCCCTCTGTGTCGCGCAAGCGTGAGGGATTCCCTCTATAGGGTGTTGCAATACGTTCATGATTCGCTTATAGTGGGTTGCTTGAGTGACAGAAGCATAAACCCGAGTAAGGGGGTTGTGGCGTATGGGATAAAGGGGACTTGATGCTTTAATGCTATGGTTGGGTTTTACCTTAATGATCTTTAGTAGTTGCGGATGCTTGCTAGAGTTCCAATCATAAGTGCATATGATCCAAGAAGAGAAAGTATGTTAGCTTATGCCTCTCCCTCATATGAAATTGCAATGACGACCATCGGTCTTGTTAACAATTGCCTAGGATAATTCCGCACACCGACCCATCATTATTCCACACTCGCTATTTATAATATTTAATAATATATTCTAACTTTATGATAACAACACCTACTTTTATGTTTTAGCTCTCCGATATCATGCAAAGTTATCCTCTTCATACCCACAACGTAGTTTTATTTCTCGTTTCTAGTTGGAAGCAAATGTTCAGCGTACGTAGAGTCATATCAGTGGCAGATAAGACTTGAGAGAATATTGATCTTACCTTTAGCTCCTTGTGGGTTCGACACTCCATACTTATTACCTCCACCTTTGGGAATTGCTACGATGATTCCCTGCACTTGGGGATTATCAAGCTCTTTTAAAGGCGCCGTTCTTGGGGAGCAATAGCGTGGGGATGATATTCTCGTGTGTGCTTGTTTGCTTTCTTCACTAAGTAGATTTTGTTTTTCCTTTTTGTTTATGTTTAGTTGTGGGTGAAACATAGAAAAAATTAAAAGAATGAAAATACAAAAAAAATTACTTGCCTCTCATGCCTAAAAAGTTTTTCAATAAGAGAAGTGATTGGAAGGTTATGCATTGGAGAAGTGAGGGTCGACCTTGAACACTTGTGTTCATGCTCATGGAAACAATGTAAAAAAATTCATGGAAGTTTATCTGAAAATAATTATCCCCATCCATTGTATTATAAAAATAATGTGCCAAGCTTTGGTTTTAGGATGATTAGATTGCTTGTTTACTATGTGTAGTACAAAAAAAGAAACTTTGGCTGTAGTGCGTGAATTTACATTTTTTACTGAAAAGTCAAATGGGTCTGAATTTTTTTGCACATTACTTCTGTACAAAATATTAAAATTTTCATATTTTTTAGAAGTTTTTGGAGTTACAGAAGTTTACTTAACTTCCTGATTACTACAGACTGTCCTGTTTTTGACAGATTCTGTTTTCAATGTGTTGATCGCTTATTTTGATGAATCTATGGGTAGTATCGGGGGGGTATGAACCATGGTGAAGTTGGAATACAGTAGATAAAGTGCTAATATGAAATTGGAATGAGTTTGCAACAGTACCTAAAGGTAGTGATTTGCTTTAGTATACTAACGGATCTCACAAAGTTTTTGTTAAGTTTTTGTGGATGAAGTGTTCGAAAAACGAGGAGTTACCGATGTGAGAAGAATAAAGAGAGGCAAGAGTTCAAGCTTGGGGATGACCAAGGCACCCCAAGTAAATATTCCAAGGATACTCAAGCATCTAAGCTTGCGGACGCCCCAGTTGGCATCCCATCTTTCTGTTGGGTAACATAGTAATTTCAAAATTTTCCTACGCACACACAGGATCATGGTGATGCATAGCAACGAGAGGGGAGAGTGTTGTCCACGTACCCTCGTAGACCGAAAGCGGAAGCGTTAGCACAACGTGGTTGATGTAGTCGTACGTCTTCATGATCCGACCGATCAAGTACCAAACGCACGGCACTTCCGAGTTCAGCACACGTTCAGCTCGATGATGTCCCTCGAACTCCGATCCAGCCGAGCTTTGAGGGAGAGTTCCGTCAGCACGACGGCGTGGTGACGATGATGATGTTCTACCGATGCAGGCTTCGCCTAAGCATCACTACAATATTGTCGAGGTGGATTATGGTGGAGGGGGGCACCACACACGGCTAAGAGATCAAGAGATCAATTGTTGTGTCTATGGGGTGCCCCCCTGCCCCGGTATATAAAGGAGCAAGGGAGAGGCCGGCCCTAGAGGGGGCGCGCCAAGTGTGGGGAGTCCTACTAGGACTCCCAAGTAGGAGAGAAGGAAAGAGGGGGAGAGGGAGAAGGAAAAGGGGGTTGCACCCCTTGTCCAATTCGGACTAGAGGGGGGGTGGCGCCTCCTTCCTTTTGGCCTCTCTCCTCTATTCCCGTATGGCTCAATAAGGCCCTATACTTCTCCCGGTGAATTCCCGTAACTCCCCGGTACTCCGAAAATACCTGAATCACTCGGAACCTTTTCGATGTCCGAATATAGTCGTCCAATATATCGATATTTACGTCTCGACCATTTCGAGACTCCTCGTCATGTCCCTGATCTCATCCGGGACTCCGAACTACCTTCGGTACATCAAATCACATAACTCACAATACAAATCGTCATCGAACTTTAAGCATGCGGACTCTACGGGTTCGAGAACTATGTAGACATGACCAAGACACGTCTCCGGTCAATAACCAATAGCGGAATCTGGATGCTCATATTGGCTCCTACATACTGTACGGAGATCTTTATCGGTCAAACCGCATAACAACATACGTTCTTCCCTTTTTCATTGGTATGTTACTTGCCAGAGATTCGATCGTCGGTATCTCAATACCTAGTTCAATCTCGTTACCGGCAAGTCTCTTTACTCGTTCCGTAATACATCATCCATAACTAACTCATTAGTTACAATGCTTGCAAGGCTTATAGTGATGTGCATTACTGAGTGGGCCCAGAGATACCTCTCCGACAATCGGAGTGACAAATCCTAATCTCGAAATACGCCAACCCAACAAGTACCTTCGGAGACACCAGTAGAGCACCTTTATAAAAACCCAGTTACGTTGTGACGTTTGGTAGCACACAAAGTCAATCACATCATTCTCCTAATGATGTGATCCCGTTAATCAAATGACAACTCATGTCCATGGCTAGAACACTTAACCATCTTTGATTCAACGAGCTAGTCAAGTAGAGGCATACTAGTGACACTCTGTTTGTCTATGTATTCACACAAGTATCAAGTTTCCGGTTAATACAATTCTAGCATGAATAATAAACATTTATCATGAAATAAGGAAATAAACAATAACTTTAATATTGCCTCTAGGAAATATTTCCTTCAGTCTCCCACTTGCACTAGAGTTAATAATCTAGTTCACATCTCCATGTGATTTAACACTAATAGTTCACATCACCATGTGATTTACACCCATAGTTCACATCGTCATGTGACCAACACACAAAGGGTTTACTAGAGTCAATAATCTAGTTGACATCGCTATGTGATTAACACCCAAAGAGTACTAAGGTGTGATCATGTTTTGCTTGTGAGAGAAGTTTAGTCTATGGGTCTGCCACATTCAGATCCGTATGTATTTTGCAAATTACTATTTCAACAATGCTCTGCACGGAGTTACTCTAGCTAATTGCTCCCACTTTCAATAAGTATCCAGATTGAGACTTAGAGTCATCTGGATCAGTGTCAAAACTTGTATTGACGTAACCCTTTACGACGAACCTTTTGTCACCTCCATAATCGAGAAAACATATCCTTATTCCACTAAGGATAATTTTAACCACTGTCCAGTGATCTACTCCTATATCACTATTGTACTCCCTTGCCAAACTCTTGGTGAGGTACACAATAGGTCTGGTACACAGAATAGCATACTTTATAGAACCTATGACTGAGGCATAGGGAATGACTTTTCATTCTCTTCCTATTTTCTGCCGTGGTCGGGTTTTGAGTCTTCACTCAACTTCACACCTTGAAACACAGGCAAGAACTCCTTCTTTGACTGTTCCATCTTGAACTAATTCAAAAACTTGTCAAGGTATATTCTCATTGAAAATCTTATCAAGCGTCTTGATCTATCTCTATAGATTTTGATGCTTAATATGTAAGTAGCTTCACCGAGGTCTTCTTTGAAGAACTTCTTTCAAATACCCCTTTATGCTTTCCAGAAAATTCTACATCATTTCTGATCAACAATATGTCATTCACATATACTTATCAGAAAGGCTGTAGTGCTCCCACTCACTTTCTTGCAAATACAGGCTTCACCGTAAGTCTGTATAGAACTATATGGTTTGATTAACTTATCAAAGCATATATTCCAACTCCGAGATGCTTGCACCAGTCCATAGATGGATCGCTGGAGCTTGCACATTTTGTTAACACCTTTAGGATCGACAAAACCTTCTAGTTGCATCATATACAACTCTTTTTTAAGAAATCCATTAAGGAATGTAGTTTTGATATCCATTTGCCAGATTTCATAAAATGTGGCAATTTGCTAACATGATTCGGACAGACTTGAGCATCGCTATGAGTGAGAAAATCTCATCGTAGTCAACACCTTGAACTTTGTCAAAAACCTTTTCCGACAAGTCTAGCTTTGTAGATAGTAACACTACTATCAGCGTCCGTCTTCCTCTTGAAAATCCATTTATTTTCTATGGCTTGCCGATCATCGGACAAGTCAACCAAAGTCCATACTTTGTTCTCATACATGGATCCCATCTCAGATTTCATGGCCTCAAACCATTTTGTGGAATCTGGGCTCATCATCGCTTCCTCATAGTTCGTAGGTTCATCATGGTCAAGTAACATGACCTCTAGAATAGGATTACCGACCAATCTGGTGCGGATCTTACTCTGGTTGACCTACGAGGTTCGGTATTAACTTGATCTGCAGTTTCATGATCATTATCATCAGCTTCCTCACTAATTGGTGTAGGTGTCACACGAACCGGTTTCTGTGATGAACTACTTTCCAATAAGGGAGCAGGTACAGTTACCTCATCAAGTTCTACTTTCCTCCCACTCACTTCTTTCGAGAGAAACTCCTTCTCTAGAAAAGGATCCATTCTTAGCAACGAATTTGCCTTCGGATCTATGATAGAAGGTGTACCCAATAGTCTCCTTTGGGTATCCTATGAAGATGCATTTCTCCGATTTGGGTTCAAGCTTATCATGTTGAAACCTTTTCACATAAGCATCGCAACCCCAAACTTTAAGAAATGACAACTTTGGTTTCTTGCCAAACCATAGTTCATAAGGTGTCATCTCAACGGATTTAGATGGTGCCCTTTTTAACATGAATGCAGCTGTCTCTAATGCATAAACCCAAAACGATAGTGGTAGATTGGTAAGAAACATCATAGATCGCACCATATCTAATAAAATGCAGTTATGACGCCCGGACACACCATTACTGTTTGTGGTGTTCCGGTGGCGTGAGTTGCGAAACTATTCCGTATTGTTTCAAATGAAGACCAAACTCGTAACTCAAATATTCTCCTCCACGATCAGATCGTAGAAACTTTATTTTCTTGTTACGATGATTTTCCACTTCACTCTGAAATTTTTTGAACTTTTCAAATGTTTCAGACTTATGTTTCATCAAGTAGATATACCCATATCTGCTCAAATCATCTGTGAGGGTCAGAAAATAATGATACCCGCCGCGAGCCTCAATATTCATCGGACCACATACATCAGTATGTATGGTTTCCAACAAATCTGTTGCTCGCTCCATTGTTCCGGAGAACGACGTTTTAGTCATCTTGCCCAAGAGGCATGGTTTGCAAGCATCAAGTGATTCGTAATCAAGTGATTCCAAAAGCCCATCAGCATGGAGTTTCTTCATGCGCTTTACACCAATATGACCTAAACGGAAGTGCGACAAATAAGTTGCACTATCATTATTAACTTTGCATCTTTTGGCTTCAATATTATGAATATCTGTATCACTACGATCGAGATCAACCATTTTCATTGGGTGTGTAACCATATAAGGTTTTATTCATGTAAACAGAACAACAATTATTCTCTGACTTTAAATGAATAACCTTATTGCAATAAACATGATCAAATCATATTCATGCTCAACGCAAACGCCAAATAACATTTATTTAGGTTTAACACTAATCCCGAAAGTATAGGGAGTGTGCGATGATGATCATATCAATCTTGGAACCACTTCCAACACACATCGTCACTTCACCCTCAACTAGTCTCTGTTTATTCTGCAACTCCTATTTCGAGTTACTAATATTTAGCAACCAAACAAGTATCAAATACCCAGGGGCTACTATAAACACTAGTAAGATACACATCAATAACCTGTATATCAAATATACCCTTGTTCACTTTGCCATCCTTCTTATCCACCAAATATTCAGGGCATTTCCGCTTTTGGTGACCATTTCCTTTGCAGTAGAAGCACTCAGTTTCAGGCTTTAGTCTAGCTTTGGGCTTCTTCACGGAAGTGACAACTTGCTTGCCATTCTACATGAAGTTCCCTTTCCTTCCCTTTGCCCTTTTATTGAAACTAGTGGTCTTGTTAATCATCAACACTTGATAATCTTTCTTGATTTCTACCTTAATCGATTTCATCATCATGAAAAGCTCGGGAATCGTTTCCGTCATCCCTTGCATACTATAGTTCATCACGAAGTTATACTAACTTGGTGATGGTGACTAGAGAATTCTGTCAATCACTATTTTATCCGAAAGATTAACTCCACGTGATTCAAGCGATTGTAGTACCGGACAATCCGAGCACATGCTCACTGCTTGAGCTATTCTCCTCCATCTTTTAGCTATAGAACTTGTTGGAGACTTCATATCTCTCAACTCGGGTATTTGCTTGAAATATTAACTTCAACTCCTGGAATATCTCATATGGTCCATGACGTTCAAAACGTCTTTGAAGTCCCGATTCTAAGCCGTTAAGAATGGTGCACTAAACTATCAAGTAGTCATCATATTAAGCTAGCTAAACGTTCATAACGTGCGCATACGCTCCTCGCAATAGGTCTGTCACCTAGCGGTGCATCAAGGACATAACTCTTCTGTGCAGCAATGAGGATAAACCTCAGATCACGGACCCAGTCCGCATCATTGCTACTATTATCTTTCAACTTAGTTTTCTCTAGGACATATATAAAACATAGGGAAGCAACAACGCAAGCTATTGATCTACAACATTATTTGCAAAATATTATCAGGACTAAGTTCATGATAAATTAAAGTTCAATTAATCATATTACTTAAGAACTCCCACTTAGATAGACATCTCTCTAATCATCTAAGTGATCACGTGATCCAAATCAACTAAACCATGTCCGATCATCACGTGAGATGGAGTAGTTTCAATGATGAACATCACTATGTTGATCATATCTACTATATGATTCACGCTCGACCTTTCGGTCTCAGTGTTCCGAGGCCATATTTGCATATGCTAGGCTTGTCAAGTTTAATCTGAGTATTCCGCGTGTGCAACTGTTTTGCACCCGTTGTATTTGAACGTAGAGCCTATCACAACCGATCATCACGTGGTGTCTCAGCACGAAAAACTTTCGCAATGGTGCATACTCAGGGAGAACACTTATACGTTGAAATTTAGTGAGAGATCATCTTATAATGCTACCGTCGATCTAAGCAAAATAAGATGCATAAAAGATAAACATCACATGCAATCAATATAAGTGATATGGTATGGCCATCATCATCTTGTGCTTGGGATCTCCATCTCTGAAGCACCATCATGATCAGCATCATCACCGGCGCGACACCTTGATCTCCATCGTAGCATAGTTGTCGTCTCGCCAACTATTGCTTCTACGACTATCGCTACTGCTTAGTGATAAAGTAAAGCATTACAGGGCGATTGCATTGCATACAATAAAGTGACAACCATATGGCTCCTGCCAGTTGCCGATAACTCAGTTACAAAACATGATCATCTCATACAATAAAATTTAGCATCATGCCTTGACCATATCACATCACAACATGCCCTGCAAAAACAAGTTAGACATCCTCTACTTTGTTGTTGCAAGTTTTACGTGGCTGCTACGGGCTGAGCAAGAACCATTCTTACCTACGCATCAAAACCACAACAATAGTTTGTCAAGTTAGTGTTGTTTTAACCTTCTCAAGGACCGGGCGTAGCCACTTTTCGGTTCAACTAAAGTTGGAGAAACCGACACCGCCAACCACGTGTGCAAAGCACGTTGGTAGAACCAGTCTCACAGAAAGCGTATGTGTAATGTCGGTCCGGGCCGCTTCATCCAACAATACCGCAACCAAAGTATGACATGTCGGTAAGCAAGATGACTTGTATCGCCCACAACTCACTTGTGTTCTACTCGTGCATATAACATCTACGCATAAAACCTGGCTCTGATACCACTGTTGGGTAACGTAGTAATTTCAAAATTTTCCTACGCACACACAAGATCATGGTGATGCATAGCAACGAGAGGGGAGAGTGTTCTCCATGTACCCTCATAGACCGAAAGCGGAACATTAGCACAACGCGGTTGATGTAGTCATACGTCTTCACGATTCGAGCGATCAAGTAACGAACGCACGACACCTCCGAGTTCAGCACACGTTCAGCTCGATGATGTCCCTCGGACTCCGATCCAGTCGAGCTTTGAGGGAGAGTTCCGTTAGCACAACGACGTGGTGACGATGATGATGTTCTACCGACGCAGGGCTTCGCCTAAGCACCGCTACAATTTATCGAGGTGGATTATGGTGGAGGGGGCACCGCACACGGCTAAGAGATCAAGAGATCAATTGTTGTGTCTATGGGGTGCCCCCTGCCCCCGTACATAAAGGAGCAAGGGAGAGGCCGGCCCTAGAGGGGGCGCGCCAAGTGTGGGGAGTCCTACTAGGACTCCCAAGTCCCAGTAGGATTCCCCTTTCCTTTCCGGAGTAGGAGAGAAGGAAAAAGGGGGAGAGGGAGAAGGAAAAGGGGTCTGCACCCCTTGTCCAATTCGGACCAGAGGGGGGGGGGGGCGCCTCCTTCCTTTTGGCCTCTCTCCTCTATTGCCGTATGGCCCAATAAGGTCCAATACTTCTCCCGGTGAATTCCCGTAACTCCCCGGTACTCCGAAAATACCCGAATCACTCAGAACCTTTCCGATGTCCGAATATAGTCATCCAATATATCGATCTTTACATCTCGACCATTTCGAGAATCCTCGTCATGTTCCCGATCTCATCCGGGACTCTGAACTATGTTCGGTACATCAAATCACATAACTCATAATACAAATCGTCATCGAACTTTAAGCGTGCGGACCCTCCGGGTTCGAGAACTATGTAGACATGACCAAGACACGTCTCCGGTCAATAACCAATAGCGGAACCTGGATGCTCATATTGGCTCCTACATACTCTACGAAGATCTTTATCGGTCAAACCGCATAACAACATACGTTGTTCCCTTTGTCATCGGTATGTTACTTGCCCGAGATTCGATCGTCGGTATCTCAATACCTAGTTCAATCTCGCACGGCAAGAAGTCTCTTTACTCGTTCCGTAATACATCATCCAGTAACTAACTCATTAGTTGCAATGCTTGCAAGGCTTATTGTGATGTGCATTACCGAGTGGGCCCAGAGATACCTCTCCGACAATCGGAGTGATAAATCCTAATCTCGAAATACGCCAACCCAACAAGTACCTTCGGAGACACCTGTAGAGCACCTTTATAATCACCCAGTTATGTTGTGACTTTTGGTAGCACACAAAGTGTTCCTCCAGTAAACGGGAGTTGCATAATCTCATAGTCATAGGAACATGTATAAGTCATGAAGAAAGCAATAGCAGAATACTAAACGATCAAGTGATAAGCTAACGGAATGGGTCAAGTCAATCACATCATTCTCCTAATGATGTGATCCCGTTAATCAAATGACAACTCATGTCCATGGCTAGGAAACTTAACCATCTTTGATTTAACGAGCTAGTCAAGTAGAGGCATACTAGTGACACTATGTTTGTCTATGTATTCACACAAGTATCAAGTTTCCGGTTAATAAAAGTCTAGCATGAATAATAAACATTTATCATGAAATAAGGAAATAAATAATAACTTTATTATTGCCTCTAGGGCATATTTCCTTCACTTTCTTCTTCAATAATTATCGGTATACCTCGGTTTTTGTCTTGTTCACATGATTTGTCACTACAAGAAATATGTCAACTAGTGACCTTTTGTCAGTGACCCTGGAAGAAATGGTCATAGATCTATGACCATTTCAGACCAATTTGTCAAAAGCTGTTCGGGGGGCTGCAAACCCTAAACCATTGCGACCATTTTGGTCAGAAAGGTCGTAATTTCCTTACATGAAATGGTCATAAAGCAAACAACGGTAGTCCGCTGCCTTATTTCTAGTTGTTAACAACCAATATAGATGGTCATAGCCTTGTAAATTGTGGTGGGTTGCTATGACTAGGCGCCACCTCATCAGTTTTGCCTATGTGTCATGTCCATGTGGCAGTTTTTGCCCAGGTTGTGAAGCAACCTATATTTCATCATTCCCAAAATTCCCAAAAAATCTCATGAATTCTTTGGGTCATATCTTCGTCAAATATGTAAAAACCTTCCTTGCCTAGTTCAAAATAATTCAAAAATATTCATTTTCCTATTCTGTTTAGAACAACAGTTTGTGAAGGAAGTACCACTTTGGCATGTCCAAATAGTATCCATTTTCTACAGTGCTTTCCTATGCCCAAATAACCATCCTCCGCCAAATGCCAGCTCAATCCATTCATTCTTTTGAGCCGAGCTTCAGCATTCGTAGTTATGTCCAGCGTGGTACTTTGCAAAGCAAGTACCACCTAGGCTCCTCCTTTTGAGCTGAAAATTTGTGAAGACGGTCTTCTTAGTAACTGAGCATCCTCAGCCAAAAATCACGCCCATTAGCCATGTACATTTCCCGTACCGTTAATCAAACACTTGGCTGCTAATTCATGTTTGAGCATCAATCGGTCTCCTCATGAGAATCTTATGTTGTAATTTTCTTCCTAGCACCTACCTGGGGAGTGCCCAACCAACTAGACATGCCTAGGCTGCCCAGAACACATGGCAACGGCCACTGTGATGACCTCATGGCCGGGCATGCGAGTTTATGCGCTCTAGAGTTGGGGCCCTCGGCCACCGCCCAAACCTCGACGTATCGCCACCAAACAATGTATTTATGGTTAAATAGGTACTTATGTAACTAGAAATGATTTTTGAAAAAAATAAATAGCAAACTATGAGGCAGCCGCAGTTCAAATTTGACCCGCTTCTAGCTAAATCGGCGGGAATTTGTCTTTTTCACCAGAGGTGGATGAAAACTTTTTACACCCAACCATTTTGTCAATTGTGCATTAAATATGTCCTAGTATTTTAGAAAATTGATTTGGTCCAATTTTGCAACAAGTATTTGGGAGGTCCTTCACAAAAAAACCTCCTTTTGGGCACTCGAAAAATGGAAAATGGTTTTTTCGTCCAAAGAAAATGAAAACTTACTTAGGCAAAATTGTTTGCCATTCCAATATGCACCCTTGTGCACAATATGAGATCATTTGAACAAACTATGCCATGAATGTGGCCATAAGATTGATCATTTGGCTTGAAAGCCATGAATCTTCACACTTGATAGCTCGTTTCTGAGAACACTTTGTTAAAATAATTGCCGTATTACAAGTTTGTTATTTTTCCTGGGAACTTGGCCACATATAATGACACAATGCGAAGGTTTCCCAATTTTTTTGATTTTTTTTGAATTTTTATGCCCGTTTCAAAATGTTGTCAAAACGGCGGGAATGACCGTTCCTAGCTAGTGGTTGAATCTTGGAATTTTTTTGGTGTTTCTCTGATTAAATAGATACTTATGTACCTAGAAATGATTTTTGGAAAAAATAAATAGCAAACTACGAGGCAGCTACAATTCAAATTTGACCCGCTTCCAACTGAATCGGCGGGAATTTCTCTTTTTCACGAGAGGTGGATCAAAACTTTTTACACCCAACCATTTGGTAAATTGTGCATTAAATATGTCCTAGTATTTTAGAAAATTGATTTGGTCCAATTTTGCAACAATTATTTGGGAGGTCCTTCACAAAAAAACCTCTTTTGGGCACTCGAAAAATGGAAAATGGTTTTTTCGTCCAAAGAAAATGAAAACTTACTTAGGCAACATTGTTTGCCATTCCAATATGCACCCTTGTGCACAATATGATATCATTTGAACAAACTATGCCATGAATGTGGCCATAAGATTGATCATTTGGCTTGAAAGCCATGAATCTTGACACTTGATAGCTCGTTTCTGAGAACACTTTTGAAAAATAATTGCCGTATTACAAGTTTGTTATTTTTCCTGGGAACTTGGCCACATATAATGACACAATGCGAAGGTTTCCCAATTTTTTGATTTTTTTTGAATTTTTTATGCCCATTTCAAAATGCGGTCAAAACGGCGGGAATGACCGTTCCTAGCTAGTGGTTGAATCTTGGAAGCTTTTTTGTGTTTCTATGACTAAATAGATACTTATGTACCTAGAAATGATTTTTGGAAAAAATAAATAGCAAACTACGATACAGTTCAAATTTGACCCGCTTCCACCTGAATCGGCGGGAATTTCTCATTTTCATGAGAGGTGGATAAAAACTTTTTACACCCAACCATTTGGTAAATTGTGCATTAAATATGTCCTAGTATTTTAGAAAATTTATTTGGTCCAATTTTGAACAATTATTTGGGAGGTCCTTGCAAAGAAAATGAAAACTTCCTTAGGCAACATTGTTTGCCATTCCAATATGCACCCTTGTGCACAATATGCGATCATTTGAACAAACTATGCCATGAATATGGCCATAAGATTGATCATTTGGCTTGAAAGCCATGAATCTTCACACTTGATAGCTCGTTTCTGAGAACACTTTTTTAAAATAATTGCCGTATTACAAGTTTGTTATTTTTCCTGGGAACTTGGCCACATATAATGACAGAATGCGAAGGTTTCCCAATTTTTTGTTATTTTTTGAATTTTTTATGCCCGTTTCAAAATGCGGTCAAAACGGCGGGAATGACCGTTCCTAGCTAGTGATTGAATCTTGGAATTTTTTTGGTATTTATCTGATTAAATAGATACTTATATACCTAGAAATGATTTTTGGAAAAAATAAAGAGCAAACTACAAGGTAGCTACAGTTCAAATTTGACCCGCTTCCAGCTGAATCAGCCGGAATTTGTCTTTTTCACGAGAGGTGGATCAAAACTTTTTACACCCAACCATTTGGTCAATTGTGCATCAAATATGTCCTAGTATTTTAGAAAATTGATTTAGTACAATTTTTCAACAAATATTTGGTAGGTCCTTCACAAAAAAACCTCTTTTCGGGCACTCAAAAAATGAAAAATGAATTTTTCGTGCAAAGAAAATAAAAACTTCCTTAGGTAACATTGTTTGCCATTTCAATATGCACCATTGTGCATAATATGAGATCATTTCATTGAACTTTTCATGTGAAAAAGTAGAAGAAAAACAAAAGAATGCCGAGGTAGATGCTTTTTTGAAACATAATTTGTCTTTTTGATGAGAGGTGGATGGAAAGCATTTTACATCTAAAGATTTGGTCAAGTGTACATAAAATGCAGTCTTATAGTTTTGGAAAATGGAGTGGTGCTGTAAACATTTTTGGCACTCCGAAAATAGAAAATGACCCCCCCCCCCTAAAAACTCATTTCTCATAACAATTTTTAAAAGATATTTGTCTTATTCCAATTATAAGTTTGTTAGTTTTCCTAAAAACTATGTCACATTTGGTGACATAATGAGAATGTTTCTTTTTGAATTTCTCATATCATAAAATTGTTTATATGATTCAACACCTTTTTTGAAAAAATATGGTTTAACACCTTATTTTTAGTCAATTACAACCAATTTAGAAGGTCATAACGTGTACTGGATTCTGATTGGTCCATGGACATGTCATGCGGATCGTGCTCAAACACCGTCGGATGCTCTCGGATCGGACGGCAACCATTTCTCCCTCACCCCGCTCCCCCTATTTGTCTCAAAAAAAGAAAAAGAAAAAAGAAAACTCCCTCACCCTCTCACCTCACGAACCCTAGCGCTTCAGATCCACCTCACGCGCTCCCTCTCCCACATCGCCCCCGCCACCCCGCCGATTCAGATCCGACACCGCCGCCCGCGCCCGCGCACCACCACCCGCTCCTCTGCCCGTCCCGGAGGCCTCAGTCGGCGCCCTCCGTCGCATGGCCGCCGCGCTCGTCCCGCCCTCGGTGCTGCACCTCCACCGCCATCTTTGCTGGCTCCTCGCCGACGCCTCCGCCCCTTCCTCGTCCATGCGCCTCTGCTCAGGCTCACATTGGGCTCCTCATCGTCCTCCTCGACCTGCTCCTCCCGCCCGCGCTCCTCTCCAACTTCCTCCTTGCTGGTGCCCCCTCCTTTCCGCTCCCCTCCCCTCCCCTCCATAGGGCGAGATCCGCACCGCGCGACGTTTCCGCATCCGTGCCGCCAGCACGCCCAAACCACGGCCGAGGAGAGGAGCCCCGCCGCCACCACGCCCTCCTCCTTCCACCTCCACAGCTCTCCCTCCCTCCCTCCCTCCTCGCGCCTCAAACCCTAGCCCGTGCGCGGGCGGCCATGGCAACCGAGCTTTGGATCCTCAGCACCCTCTTCTCCAAGAGCAAGATCAGCAACGCAAAGTCCACAAGGAGAGGCTATGGTATGCTAGGTATGAATCCCTTTCTCTTCTTCTTCTCCTTCTTCTGGTTTCGTTCATCCCGCATCTGATTCTTGCGTCCTCTGCAGTTTGCTCACTCCGATCTGCTACAGTACGGTCTGCTTCAGCTTGTGAAGGAAGGGGGCCAGCCAAGGAGAAGCTGCTGTGCTGCACGTCGTCTACAGGATCAACATCGAAGTAGTAAGTCCTTGCCCCTCGTCCCCTCCATGCCCATCTCCGTCCGCATTAACCACCATGGCCATGGCTAGTTTTTCAGCAGCAGTCAGTGTCACACACGCCAAACCCAAAATCAATTTCGAGTTATAATAGCAGCTAAAATTCAGATCTGGGACAATGATTCTACCATGTAAAATGATTCAACGCCGCTAGTCTCAGGGGTTTGAATTGGCCTTAACGCATCTGAATGGAAGTGATTCATACATCTGAGTTATAAGTTGTCCTTTACATATACCTTACCCACACACAATGTAATGTTGAGTTGCTGCAAGAATGCTATTCATTTTCTAGTATGAGTGTACATTCTCCCTTAGGCCTGGTGTTAGTTTCGTCTTTCCCTGTGTGTGTTCTCTCCTAATGCTACAAGTTTCCACGCAGGTGACCTCCATGGACGACATCGACGATGAAAACAATGACGAGGGGCCTGTAACAAGAACGAGAGCCCTCTTGTTCACAGGGGCGTTTACCCGTGACGCGGTCTTCGCCGTGGAGTTCCAGAGTTCAAGGACCGAATCGTCGACGCCGTCAGTGACAAGTAGGTTCGACATCTTTCTCGGTTCTTTCCCCTGCATTCCTTTGGTAGCAGCACTAGTAGTATATGTAATTTGTGCAGATGCAATTGAAGTGAATTAACTCGGTCCGCTGTAGTTTCATTCAGTTTGGATTTTTTTTGAAATGTGGCCGACTTGGATTGGATGGTAGATGGTTTAGTTCATGTGAAGCATCCCTCTTACAGTAAAGAATGCAGTTTGAGGATAATCTGCCAATTCTTCTTTAGTGGATATAAAATAATTAGGCATTTCTAAATTGTCTTGAATTTCCCTGAACTGAAAAAATGGACTGATCTACTTGCTGCCTGTGCTACTAAACATAAAATTGAAAAACCTTTTACTGCCATTTTGTAGGTACTTTCCATAATGAACTTGGTTTCTGTTCACACACATGTACTGCTACATTATCCTATACATGTTGTCTGAATTATGTGAGAGGATACTGCCAATTTGTTGGTACTTTCCATATTGAATTCATTGTAGCAGACATCAGCAGGTTTTAGATGTAGCACTCTTTACTTTTGTCGCTGGTTTACATTTGTCAATCCTAGGAATTAATTAGTGCCTTCTGTTTTGACACTAGATTTGAATAGTGCCCAGGTAGTGTTCATTAGTAGGTTAAAAGGACGTTCATCTTATTTATTAAATCATGATGTACAAAAGGTTTAGCTACGTGGGACTCCCAAGTCTGCAACTATAGTAGACATGCCATGGAGCAAGAGTTCTGTTGGGCATCCTTTGCATTTCTCTTGTCATGTTCCATGCTTCACAACATGTGGGTAAACATATCAGTACACACGCACACTGCAGTTTGTAATGTCATTTAATAGGGGATGCATTAGGGTACTTTATTTCCATTATAAACTAATAATAATTAAGAGCTTAGTAAGGTAACAATAATCTAGCATATATAGTAGAATATTAGATGTGCTTGTATAATAGAATGCAGAGTTTAGAAATGAACTGAAATCTGAGAGCAGGAAGTGGTAGGCTTAATTTCATTTAGAAAAATAGGTGTACTGCAGCACCATATATTAAGGTAATTCCTCATCCAAAACAAATTGGAGGGGAAGATAGTCAAGTTAGCGACCCAGTTTTCATTCTGTGGGCTTTCCTTTCTTTAATGCTATGTTATGGTAGTCCATCCTGTACGTTTCCAGGTTTTCTAATTATATGCAAAACTTCCTGTAGGCTCGGTGAGGGATGCTCCACCAGCATCCTGCTGCTTGGCGGTGGACGACAAGGACTTCCTCGCGCACGAGATGATTGGCGCACTATTCTGCTGTTGCCAAGTAGAGGAATAAGAGGATATATGAAGTTTACTATTGATGTTTCATGCAGGTGGGGTTACCCAATGTTGGCAAATCAACTTTATTTAACATATTAACAAAGGTGGGCTCCCACGCCGGCAACTCCAGGTCCCGACCCCTCCCTCCCTCGTCTCCCCGTCTCGTTTTTGTTACCCGTAGTGGCTGCTGCTATTTCATGTCGGGTTCTGACTCGGTTTGGTTTGCTGTTGTTGTTTCCTTTGTGGTGGCGCAGGCTTGCGATGAAGAAGATCAAGGCTGAGAAGGACCACAACAAGCCCACGTGCCCCCAAGCGCTTTCTTCATCTTCATGTGAGTCCCAGTCTTGGTTCCTGGTTCGATTCGTGTTGCTTCTATGGTGTGGTGTCGCGTCCTGACCGAGGATTTGGTGCGTGTTTCGTCTTCGCAGGGACAACTTCAGGAAGGAGTACGAGGAGAAGCACCTTGGCGTCAAGCTGGTCTCCGTGGTAAGCGTCCCCCATCTGCCTCTGTCTCGTTGTTCGTTTGAACTGGTGGTGCTACGAGATGAGTTTCCTTGTGAATTTTGTGTCCTGATATGGTTTAGGTTGGTTGAATTGCAGATTGGCAAGGCCGGTGGTGAGAAGTGGAAGTCCATGAGTGATGCTGTAAGTTGCACGTCTCGCCTCCCCTCTCTGTTACCGCTCAATTCGGTGCCGATTTACTTGTTTCTTCTTACTTTGCCTAGTGTTCGAACCAGTTGGTCAGTTAGATTTTGAATGGCAGTAGCAGCAAACTGATTTTTATCAAATATATCTCTATTACCGCTCAATTCGGTGCCGGTTTTCCAATGGCAGTAGCAGCAAACTGATTTTTATCAATTATATCTTATGCGAAGTTTAGGCGCAATGTGTTGCAGTGAAGTATTTTGCATGACTTGCACTTGTGCAATGAATATTCATATTGTGTCTATGTTTTCTTGTACGAATGAGTATCTCATTTTAACTAGCTGGAGAACGAAAAGCATGGTACTAGCTGAATTTCTGTTGTCATTCTAAATAACAGTCCTTTTTTGAATCCCTTCCTAATTTGTTTGCAGCCCTTCCTAATTTTTTGTTCTTGTTCTATTCGGAAATGGATGCAGCAGGTGCTCTGCTCTTGCACACGTCTGGCACCGTCTCCAGCGCGGTGGTGCTTCTTGAGGCGACCGACGTGATGGCGGCTTTGTCTGTGGCGACCACAAGCTCTCCGGGTGAGTCGGCTCCATCTTCTAGCCCTAGCTCCCTATTTTCTGCTCCTATAGCATGCTCTGTCGGTTTAGAACACTAGCAGCAGTAGCCTACCGTGTATGCGTACTAAACAGCAGGAGCTCAATCACCTTGTGTACACTAGCAGCTTGCTTACACACTTGTCACTTGCTTGTGGTAGCCATTACGTAGCTGAATCATGTCCGTGTCTACTAATCATCAATTCATAGTATTTGGCTTCTGTGTGATGGTCTGCGACTATTTTATGGTGATGTGGATATACTTTACGATTTAAAGTTACTAATATTTTTGTTTTGATTCTTTCTGCAGTGCGAGGAAAGCTGTGAGTAGACGTCAAAGATGCCTACTTGCTTGGCTGCTACAATGCTGCATGCGCCGGTCAAGCAAGCACACATGCATATACATACATGTTAGGATAGTAGTAGATGTGCCATAATTCCTGTGTAAGGAAATGTATTCCTGAGATGATTTTGTTATGTTATCTAAACCTGGGAGATGTGTTATGTGATGTGATATGATGGATTATTTGAATTCGACATTGAGTTTTCCTGATTTGAATATGAAACAATGTCGGATGCGTGTGTGTAACTGGATTAAAGAGGTCTTGTGCCCAAACAATTTTGTCCAAACATTTATTTCAAAATCCGAGATCTAATAGTGGACAACTAATTGGGTTGAAAAAGGCCACAACCCAACAAGCATTGGTCTGTTTAAAAAGTGAAACAAAAAAAGCTTCAGAAAATAAAAAAAACTAAATATATTGCAAAAAAGGCCGAGGCCCCCTAATATGGAAGTATGGCCCGTGCAGAAATTGTGTAAAAAAATACACTAAAAAGGCCGAATTAATGGGCTCGGCCCATATAAACACCAAATTGGACCGGGCTGAATCTTGTGCCACATCAGATTGCCACGTCGGATGCCTACGTGGCCTGGGGAGGCTGCTAGTGACCAAAACAAGACAGTAGGCATATTTTGGTCGTAAACGTCCACGACCTTCTCACAGAGAAGGTCGTTAATTTCAGTTTACGACCGCCAGCTTTTGACCTTCTGTTTTTTGTCAAAAAAAGGTCGCAAATGAAAAACAGTGACCTTTCAGTGACCAATAGTCAAGGTCACAAGTTGACATATTTCTTGTAGTGTGTGTCCTTTGTGTTTTTGTTTTTCCTTTAAGAAGAATCCTAGTATGAGATAGCCCTTCATTGATTTATATAATACTTCATGTGCTTCACTTATATCTTTTAAGTATGATCTTATAGAATTGCTCTTTGTGCTTCACTTAAATCTTTTTGAGTATGGTTTTATAGAATGCTTCGTGTGCTTCACTTATATATTTTGAGCTTGGATATTGGTTAGTCTATATTAATTGTAGAATTCTCCATAAACTTCACTTATATATTTTGGAGTATGAATAATACTATCATCTAAAGTGGAGTTGGAAGAGTGTCGACTTTAGTTAGTAATGATTCCACTATTTCGGAAGAGGTTCCGATTGATTATGAGAACAAAGTTGCTATCTATGATGATTATTGTGATGACATGTATGCTATAAAGAATAAAGTTAACCATGAAACTTGTCATTATGATTTTAATTTTCAATTGGATTATGCCTCACATGACCGTTATTTTGTTGAGTTTGCTCCCATTATTCCGAATGAGAAGAATTTTGCTTATGTGGAGAGTAGTAAAATTTATATGCTTGTAGATCATGAAAATAATGCTTTATGTGATGGTTATATTGTTGAACTAATTCATGATGCTACTGAAAATTATTATGAGGGAGGAATACATGCCTGTAGGGATTGTAATAATATCAAGTTTCCTCTCTATGTGCTTAAAGTTTTGAAGTTATACTTGTTTTGCCTTCCTATACTAGTTGATTCTTGTTCCTATAAATTATGTTCTCACAAAATCCCTAGGCATAGTAAGTGGTTTAGATTTAAATGTGCTATTCATATTCTTCATGATGCTCTCTTTATGTTCCAATTCTTATCTTTTATGTGAGTATCATTGAAATCATCATGCCTAACTAAAAGGCATTAAAGAAAAGCGCTTGTTGGGAGACAACCCAATATTTACCCTTACTGTTTTTGTGTATTTACATGATTAAGCTACTTTAGTAATCATGTATTATAGCTTTTGTTTCAATAAAGTGCCAATTAAGACCTTTGGGAAGACTTGGGTGAAAGTTAATGTGATCTTGCTGTAAAAAAACAGAAACTTTGCGCTCACGAGATTAGCTGTCATTTTTTACAGAAGAGTGCTTTTGAGTTGATTCTTTTTTAAGAAGATTAATAGACAAATTCCTCACGTCCACAATTTATTTCATAATTTTTGGAGTAGCAGAAGTATGGTTGTTGTTCAGATCATTACAGACTGTTCTGTTTCTGATAGATTCTGTTTTCATTGCATAGTTTGCTTGTTTTCTAGTTTCTATGGCTTATATTTATCAATATAAATTGTAGAAATGGTATGGTACATTAGGAATTGTGTGAGAACAATTATGAACCTTGTCTTTGATAGTACCAAAGTGAATGGTTTACTCTTTATCATACTAACCTATCTCACGAAGTTCCGTTAAGTTTTTTGTGATTGAAGTTTCAAGCTTTGGGTGAGATATCGATATGAGGAGAATAAGGAGTGGAAATACCCTAAGCTTGGGGATTCCCAAGGCACCCCAAGGTAATATTCAAGGAAGACTCAAACGCCTAAGCTTGGGGATGCCCCGGAAGGCAACCCCTCTTTCGTCTTCAAGACTATGGGTATACCTTACTCGGAGCTATATTTTTATTCGTCACATGATATGTGTTTTGCTTGGAGCGTACTTTCAATTTTACTTGCTGTTTGAATAAAATCATTGGATCTGAAATCTTGAATGAAAAAGAATCCTCCCATGGCTAGTTAATTATTTGACTACTCAGTGTTCTTCACTTATATCGTTTTGGAGTAATTTGTCATTTACTCACGAGCTTCACGTATACCCTATGAGTAAATGGTTGAATGAATTGAATATCATAAATCTAAATTTATATATGTTTCATATGCTTAAAACATGGGGAGTAATGACTTCACACGTAATAAGTATAGATAGTAAACTTATTGAAAGTTAGCAAACGCAGAATTGGTCACTTGAACAATTCATGAAAGAATATTGAAGGAAGAGAGATTTCACATATAAATATACTATCTTGGACATCTTTTGTAATTGTGAGCACTCATTAAAATATGACATGCTAAAAAGTTGTTGTTGGACAAGGAAGACAACTTAATGGGATATGTTTTCCTATATCTGAAACGTTATATTGTCTTGGATCATCTAACATGTTGAGCTTGCCTTTCCCTCTCATGCTAGCCAAATTCTTTGCACCAAGTACAGATACTACTTGTGCTTCCAAACATTCCTTAACCCAGTTTTGCCATGAGAGTCCACCATACCTACCTATGGATTGAGTAAGATCCTTCAAGTAAGTTTTCATCGGTGCATGCAATAAAAAATTGCTCCTTAAATATGTATGATCTATTAGTGCGAAGAAAATAAGCTTTATACAAACTTGTGATAGGGAAGAAATAAAAGCGACAGACTGCATAATAAAGGTCTTTATCACAAGCGGCAATATAGAGTGACGTTCTTTTGCACTAAGATTTTGTGCATCCAACCATAAAAGCGCATGACAACCTCTGCTTCCTGATACATCTCCATCGTATCTACTTTTCCAAACGCCTTTGCCCTTGTTTTGGACTCTAACTTGCATGATTTGAATGGAACTAACCCGTACTGACGCTGTTTTCAGCAGACTTTCCATGGTGTTATTTATGTGCAGAAACAAAAGTTCTCGGAATGACCTGAAACTCCACGGAACATCTTTTTGGAAAATATTAAAAATACTGGAAGAAAAATCCATGTTAGGGGGCCCACACCCTGTCCACGAGGGTGGGGGGCGTGCCTGTCCCCCTGGGCGCGCCCCCCTGCCTCGTGGGCCCCCTAACGCTCCACCGACCTCAACTCCAACTGCATATATTCACTTTCGGGGAGAAAAAATCAGAGAGAAGGATTCATCGCGTTTTATGATACGGAGCCGCCGCCAAGCCCTAAAACCTCTCGGGAGGGCTGATCTGGAGTCCGTTCGGGGCTCTGGAGAGGGGGATTCATCGCCGTCGTCATCATCGACCATTCTCCATCACCAATTTCATGATGCTCACCGCCGTGCGTGAGTAATTCCATCGTCGGCTTGCTGGACGGTGATGGGTTGGATGAGATCTATCATGTAATCGAGTTAGTTTTGTTAGGGTTTGATCCCTAGTATCCATTATGTTCTGAGATTGATGTTGTTATGACTTTGCTATGCTTAATGCTTGTCACTAGGGCCCGAGTGCCATGATTTCAGATCTGAACCTATTATGTTTTCATGAATATATTTGAGTTGTTGATCCTATCTTGCAAGTCTATAGTCATCTATTATGTGTTATGATCCGGCAACCCCGAAGTGACAATAATCGGGACCACTCCCGGTGATGACCATGGTTTGAGGACTTCATGTATTCACTATGTGTTAATGCTTTGGTCCGGTACTCTATTAAAAGGAGGCTTTAATATCCCTTAGTTTCCTCTAGGACCCCGCTGCCACGGGAGGGTAGGACAAAAGATGTCATGCAAGTTCTTTTCCATAAGCACGTATGACTATATTCGAATACATGCCTACATTACATTGATGAATTGGAGCTAGTTCTGTGTCACCCTATTTTATGATCATACATGATGAACCGCATCCGGCATAATTCTCCATCACTGATCCAATGCCTACGAGCTTTTCACATATTGTTCTTCGCTTATTTACTCTTCCGTTGCTACTGTTACAATCACTACAAATCCCAAAAATATTACTTTTGCTATCGTTACCGTTACTTCCATATTACTTTGCTACTAAATACGTTCTTTGCAGATACTAAGTTATCGGTGTGGTTGAATTGACAACTCAACTGCTAATACTTGAGAATATTCTTTGGCTCCCCTTGTGTCGAATCAATAAATTTGGGTTGAATACTCTACCCTCGAAAACTGTTGCAATCCCCTATACTTGTGCGTTATCAAGACTATTTTCTGGCGCCGTTGCTGGGGAGCATAGCTCTATTCTTTGAGTCACTTGGGATTTTTATCTGCTAGTCACTATGAAGAACTTGAAAGAAGAGAAAACAAAATCTATCCCTCAACTACGAGGGGAGGTAAGGAACTGCTATCTAGCTCTGCACTTGATTCACCTTCTGTTTTGAGTAAGCTTGCGACACCTAAACCCGATTCTACTATTCGTTCTGATATGTCGCATGTTATTGATGATGCCACTTCTGCTATGCATGATACTTATGATGAAACTACTTCTATGCTTGAAACTACTGTGCCACTTGGTGAATTTCTTGATGAACAAATTGCTAGGGTTAGAGAGAATGAAATTATTGAAACTGATTATATTGAAGATAGTGATGATGAAGACTCTCCCCCTAATAAATATGAATTACCTATTGTTCCTGAGGGTTATGTTTTGGATGAAGAATCTGCTAGAGCCATTCTTACACTACAAAAAAAAGACATATCCGTGACATTTTGGGTCGAACGATTTTTTTTTTCTGTCATACATATGACACTTCTATGACGATAATTGTGACAAAACCCGGTATCATCATAGATGTGGTGGGCTCCTACTTCTATAACAAAAAATCATGACAAAAAATGGGCTTTTCGTCCTAGGCGGGCCGGAGATGCAGCTGCATGACATTCTTTGGGCCGTCCATGACGGAAAAAACCGTGGTAGAAGCGAGGGCGAGGAAAATTTCGGGGAGTTCCCGGTTACGGTGGGAGGCCGGGCGGCGAGCGCTGCTTTCTTTCTCAGACACGTACGCTGCATTGTGCGAGGCGCCGCTCTAATTGAACCCGAAGCGAGGCGTTGGGCTCTAATCGAACCCGGCGATTGCCTGCGAGCTACGCGTTAATGAACCCGAGCGATCGATCGATGGCTGTTAACTGAACCCGATCGAGCGATTCCTTCGCTACTACTGCTAACTGAAGCCGATCGATGCTGCCTCTGGGATGAACAGTGAGTGTTGCGGGGGGGGGGGGTTGGATGAACAGTGAGCGGTGGCGTTTGCCTCTGGATGAACAGGACCCCGTGGTGTGGTGGAGGGCGGGATGAACAGTAGACGGTGGAGGGGTGCCCGTGGAGGGGTGGTTGAACAGGACCCCGTGGTGTGGAGGGCTGGATGAGCGATGAGACGGTGGAGGGGTGCCTGTGGAGGGTGGTTGAACAGACCCCGTGGTGTGGAGGGCTGGATGAGCAGAGACGGTGGAGGGTGGTTGAGCGATAGCCGGTGGAGTAGCGCGCGGTGGAGGCTGGACGAACAGGAGCCCGTGGAGGCTGGAGGAGGTCGACGGTGGAGATGAACAGTATCCCGTGGAGTCCTGTTTTGCGGTACGCCACACCCCTCCCGATGAACAGGACCCCTGTTTCGATCGTAGGAGGTCCGTTTAAATGCATTTTTTGATGCACGCCACACCCCTCCCTATCAACAGGACCCCCGTTTCGACCGTAGGAGGTCCGTTTCCTCAATTTTGCGGTACGCCACACCCCTCCCGATCAACAGGATCCCCGTTTCGACCGTAGGAGGTCCATTTCCTTTGTTTTGCGGTACGCCACACCCCTCCCGTTCAACAGGACCCCCGTTTCGACCGTAGGAGGTCCGTTTCCTCCGTTTTGCGGCACTCCACACCCCTCCCGATCAACAGGACCCCGTTCCAAACGTAGGAGGTCTGTTTCCTCCGTTGTGCGGTATGCCAGGCTTCATTTCCATCGCCTGTTCCGTCCAAGCCCTCCCGATGAACACGACCACACATTCTGTTCCGACCTAGCCGGTTGGCTCCCACGCGTTCCGTTGCCTCCCGATGAACACGACGCATTCCCTTGCCTCCCCATGAACACGAGGCGATCTTTGTTTCTCCGTTCCGACCCAGCCATGTACACGAGCCACGGCCGTACATACACATACGTGGCCGTATTTTCTTTCTTGCACCACGGCGTTTATGCGTGCGTGTACATGCTACGTGCGGCGCCTCTACTACGACGCGTGTGCGCTCTACTACGCCACGTGCGGCGCCTCTACATCGACCGGTATGTACGCATTACGTTCGCGACCAGAATGACAACGCCACGTGCGCTTGACCAGGTGGGTCCCGTATCGCCGTGCACTTCCTTGCGTGCGAAGATGTAGCTGGTGGGTCCCGGATGTCGAGGGCGAATCGTTTTTTGCGGACACACTTCCTTGCGTGCGAAGATGTAGCTGGTGGGTCCCTAGCGATCGAAGGGGTGTTTTTTGCGGACGCACTTCCTTGCGTGCGAAGATGTAGCTGGTGGGTCCCAGCAGTCAGGAGGGAAACATTTTTTTCACAAAATACGGTGGCCCGTCCGGTGGGTCCCTGCTGTCAGGTGGAGGAATCATTATTGGCACTTCCTTGCTGCGGCCGTGGACCCAGCTGTCAGCCTCTCCACGTACAGTCCACGTCCGATGGAAGTCGTTCCTTGACCACGTTGACCACGCCGCGCCGAGAGCACCAGGGCGGTGGACGACGGCGAGGCCTAGGAAGGGGACGACACGGAGCCGGTGAAGACGCGACAGTGGATGCCCATGCGGAGAGGAGTATGAGGGTTCACTCGTTCGGCTGCGGTGTGAGGCTGACGTCGCTGCAGGGCGTGGCCAGCGGTGGGAATAGTAGGGGCGGTGAGGCCTCCGCGGTAGCACAACCGGCCACGGGAGGCAGGAGCAGGCGGCACGACCGGCACTGCTTTGGGCGGCTGGAGCAAGAAGACCAGAGGTTGAAGAAGCACTACGGCCGTTGGATGGACATCGTACGGTCACTGGAGCTAGAATCGTACATATTGACTAAGTTGACAAAGCTCTCCGTCCCCGTCAACTTAGTAGGCCCACAAGTCAGCCATCCACCAAGGTGGGTCCCAGCTAGCAGGGGGAGTATTCATTTTTTTGTGCGTAATAAAGAGGCACTTCCGATGGGTCCGAGCTGACACCGGGGGGCGTTTTTCATGAACACGGTGGCCCGTCCGATGGGTCCCGCATGGGGAAACGCTTTTTTCACTTAAATAAGGTGGCCCGTCCGGTGGGTCCCTATTTGTCGGTGGAGGAATAATTATTTTTGGCGTAATAAGGAGGCACTTCCTTGCGGCGCCCGTGGACCCGGTGTCGACCTCTCCACATCTGATACTCTTCGATGGAAGTCGCTTGTTGACCACGTTGACCACGCCGCGCCGGAGCACCAGGGCGTGGGACGATGGCGACGCCTAGGAAGGGGACGACGCGAGCAGGAAGACGTATCGGCGGAAGCCAGCGGAGAGGAGTAATGAGGGTTCACTGGTTCGGTTGCGGTGTGAGGCTGCCGTCGCCGCAGAATAACGGGGATGTGGGTGAGTGGAGGGATGGCACGCCAGCGGTGGGAGTAGTATGGGGCGGTGAGGCCTCCGCGGCAAAGACAGCCCGGCATGGAGACAGGAGCAGCGGCATGACCGGCGCTGCTTTGGGCGGCTGGACCAAGAAGACCAGGAGGTTGAAGAAGCACTACGGCCGTTGGATGGACATCGTCACGGTCCTGAAGCTAGAATCGTTTATATTGACTAAGTTGACAAAGCCCTTGGTACGCTCCAACTTAGTAGGCCCACAGTCAGCCTCGAAACGGTGCGCCCTAGATGTCAGGGGGAGGAATCAATTTTGGGCGGCCGAAGCTAAGAATATCCGAGATTGAAGAAGAAGCACGACATCCGTTGGATAGACATCCAACGGCCACTGCTGCTAGAACCGTGTGTTGACTATAATAAGTTGACAAAGCCTTGCATACGCGTCAACTTAGTAGGCCCACAAGTGAGTGGCAGAGAACTTAAAGCCCATTTGCGTTTTGTAAGAATGTACAACCCATTTTTGAATTCTAATGGAATTTACAACAACCCATTTACAGTTTGTTAAAAGTACATCCCATTTTCTAGCTAGGACAACGATTAATAATTTCAACCAACCATTGAAGACAGAATTCAATAAAATTTCCCACATTTTGATGGGATCTGAAATATTTTTATCCCGAAATTTCTAGTCAGGTTAAATATATATTTGTATTACGTAAAAATCCAACGAAACATTGCGCGTGCACCATTGAAAATTTAAGATTTTCAAAATCCATAAATAATATTTTATAAACTAATTTCGTGTTTGGTGCATTTTTTATAGTTACTGCCCAATTTTTATAGTTACATCCCATTTATTATTTTTTAAAGCCCATTTTCCTATTAAGCCTAATGCATCCCTCCTAGGAAAGATTTGCAGCCCAGCGGGGCGGAGAATAACAAGTTGACCTTGCCTGGGTATTCCTCAAAAAGACGTATAGCTGGGCTAGCCATTTTCATCTTGAAAAAGTTAGTATCTGGGCTGGATATCTGGCCTGGGCTAGATGGGCCATAGCCCGCCCAGTTAATACCCTGCTCTCCTCTGAACAACAACGAAATCATCGCCAAGAAAAACTCTGCAGTGCTCACGCCTCAAAAACACAAATACTGTTCGAGCTGCTTGGTCCCGGTGTCGGCCGCACCTTGTGCAATTATCTCGTTTATATTGACTACATAGGTTGACAATGGTGTGGGACCGTGATGTCGAGAAACCAGGAGAAAGCAAAAAATATAGTTGTACATAATAAGGAGGCACTTGCGACGTGCGGCTATGGCCCTAATGGGTCCCTAGTGTCATCCAGTCAAAATAAAGTCATCTCCTGAATCCTCATGTTCGTTGACCATGTTAACAATGCTCGGCGCCACGGCAAGTGCAACAACTCGAAGGACAACGGAGAGGGCCTCGCGGGCCCTACAGAGGTCGATCTGACGCCTACCGCTGGTCATTCAGAAGCAGGATCATCGGACACCTATGAGCACCTTTGAGAAACTGAGACGGCATGAAACGGTAAGGCCGCACTTGGGAGCTCTGGTTTATTTCAAACCTGTATTAACATACAAGTGTAATTTACTCGTCATCGAAAACAACGCGTGAAATACAGGCGTAATGAAACCGAGGGCCTGAGGTCTGTAAGTAAAACCGGCGGATTCTGGCGTGTAATTTGAGAGACGGTGTATATTTTACGAAATCGCTATATGGACGACATTACGGAGGATACATGCACGGCGTGCGTATCATGCCATCCATGGGCAAGGCTGAAACAGCAGCTAACGACTGGATTAGCAATCGTCTGAGTGTCGTTCAGCGTTTTTCTCGTGTGTGAAGTACTTCCGATATTTTACTAGTCGAAATCGACCAACCAAGCGCCTTCGCCCGAGACCATCTGCTTTAATTTACAAGCGGCAGTTTTACAAGCGGTTTTGGTTGGAAAACAACGATCCAATCACGGCCTAATATCATGAGTTGGTCGGAAGATCATATGGTTTCACGTCTAACCTACCCGACTTGTCGTATAGGCTATGAATGAAACATCAGACGATGAACTTCTTAAGCACGAAAACAACAGAAGAGGATGATCTTCTTACCAAGAAAATTACTGGCATTAGATCGACATGCAAAACAATACGAAGCATTATTCTCAGGAGGCACGGTGAACAGCTCGTGATGCTGCATGCCACAACATTCCAAGCTCAACTTTGCAATCAAACACAAGGCCTGGCATTACATAGACAATATTCAGAACAAACTCTTAACACGAGAATATCTCAGCAGAGTAACTATTTACTTCTAAACTGAACACAGGAATAGGAAAAAGCACTCGACGCTGCTCACAGCAAGGGCGTCCCACTCAAAAATATCAAATGCATGTCTTCTGGCTAACATCAATGAGCAAATTTTGACAAGGTTTTCCAATTCCAATATATTAAACTAACGTCTTCTTGCTAACATCAACTATTAAACTTTGACAAGCTTTTCCCATTCAAACTATGTAATGCCTATGATCGTGGAGTCCTGTCGCTTCTTGTTAACATCAATGATTAAACTTTGACAAGCTTTTCCCATTCAAAATATGTAATGCCTATGATCGTGGAGTCCTGCCGCTTCTTGTACTTGTTTGGGCACTTTTTGCCCAGGGCAGTCCACGTGTTGTTAAATTGCCAATGGTCTCTGCAGACTAGTCATGTCACCTGTGTCTAATATTTATGGCACCGGCTGAAGCAATGGAGGTATTCGGTGCCAAACTAAGAAAAAGTGAAATTGGCACCTCTTTTGGCCTACATAGTGGAAGGCTTAATACTCTGTAAAGCTTCTCGGTCATTCCTTCTGTAATGTAGCGCAAACAGTGACTACTTCTTTCTGCAAAGTGGAACGACCAACTAGATCCAGTAATGCAACAGTTTGCCTTGGACACATTGGCTCCTTTTGTGCAGTTGAACTAAATTCGAAGTCGGAATAAAACCGAGCTTTAATTGTGATATCCCTGTAAGCAACAAAAGGTATAAGGGAAACAATTACTAAGAAATAACGGTTGATGACTTGTACTCCCAAAAGAAAAACATCTACTGATCTACCTTATCTTAATGGTAAACAAAGCAGGAGAGTAGCAATTCTCAATCAGTGTGATTCATTCATATTAACTGAGACATTATCTTGACAATGCCTTGTTTCAACATGTATAAAGAACGAAAAAGCAGAAAAGTATCATTCCTAAAACAATGCGACTGATTCATTTTAACAGAGACATTATCTTAACAATACCTTGGTTAAACATGTAGAAAGAACTACAAAGCAGGATAGTATCATTCCTAACAAGTGTTGCAATTTTGAACTAAGATTCAGTAGTTAATTGATTTTGAGAGTGGCATTGCTTAATTTTACTAGCAGCATTAGATTAACGAAAAGCATAAACAGTTCCAGGGGAGAGTGGGCACAACAACAGTATGTGCTTCCATCTACTTATAAAGGGGTAATGCAGAGTTTGTTGTAACAAAGCAACAAGCATCATGCCTGGGTTGGTCCCATTTTTGTTCACTACTTAATGGGAAAAGACAGCAATACAATAGCTTTAATTCAACATTTATTTAAAACAGTACCAATACAAGTAGCACAACATCTCAAAGCACACTACATAATCATGTGGATGAAGGCTGATCTTGACCTTTCATGAGAAGACCAGGATAAAATATGAATCTGCCAACACGAATAGGAAATCGAATCTCGTTTTGTGCAGTTGCACTGAACTCAAGCAAAGTGTTTCGCGTAGCGAAGCAAAATGTCGAATAGCAACAAGTTGAATAGATATCCCTGTTTAAACAGAGGCAAAAAAGGAATCAATTACTGGCTAATAAAGGAGGATGAAACATGCGGCCACAAAAATGGTAATCCCGTCAATCCCTAACAAGTGTTGCAGTTTTGAAATAAGATTCAGTAGTTAATTCTGAGAGTGGCATCAATTACTGGCTTATAAAGGGAGTGATGCTGAATTTGTTGTAACAAAGCAACAAGCATCATGTCTGGGTTGGTCCCATTCTTGTTCACTACTTAATGGGAAAAGACAGCAATACAATAGCTTCAATTCAACATTTATTTAAAACAGTACCAAAACAAGTAGCACAACATCTCAAAGCACACTGCACATCATGTGGATGAGACCAAGATTTGAAACAACTCGCCACGAAGAGCGGAAACAAATCTCGATCTCCTTTTGTGTAGTTCCATGAAAATTAAGCAAAGTCACCGGTGTGACATTCAAGTTGAACTGCACAAAACACTCTTAAAACATAAGTGTTTCGAGTAGCGAAGCAAAATGTCGCAATAGCAACAAGTTGAATCGATACCCCTGTTTTAACAGAGGCAAAAAGGAAACAATTACTTGCCGATAAAGGGGATGAAACAAGCGGTGACGAGAAGAAGCATCTAACTTATCTTGGATGGAAAACAAAGTAGGATAGTAGCATTTCTAAAACGGTTGCATTGATTCATATTAACAGAGAAATTCTCTTGAAACAACATTCGTTAAAAAATGTAATTAACTTTTAACGGTGGCATTGCTTCAATTTTCCGGCGGCATTCTTAGATTAACAACAACAAAATAGCTGTACGGGACATGCCAGCACCATGTGCGTCCACACATATAAATGGGTGATGCAGAGTATGTAGCCAAGCAGCATATATGCATTGGTCCCATATTTGTTCTCTTTGAACCTTTTTCCTAGGGCAGCAAATCTAGTCCTGCACAAACTACCCGACCCCCCAGTGTCTTTCCCTTTTCAACAAAGAGATCGGTTCCTTACAGATGTGTGTCTTTGGGTTACCCCTTTTTCCCTTTTCGACCTACAAAGCGGCTGGATAGCAGGTCTATACTACTTTCCGCCCTCCTTTCCTCATTGAACCACGTCCTAGATTCTTGCTCCAGCCCACCGCACCCTTCTTTCCTCTTTGAACCAAGACCTAGATTCGACTACAGATCGAAAAAGATCCACATGCAGCTAGAGCAACGACGGTTTCAAAGAAACTTATACCTTAGGGTCGTCGGGATGTGGCAAGGCAGGTGCACTAAGTCAATGAAGCCGCGTCCATATAGTACTCTCGTGTATACGACTAATATATACTAGTGGAGTGGTTTTCTTATTCTCTCCATAACAATCGTTTTAAATTGTGTAAATGCGAAATGAAACTCTTTATTTAATGTACAGTGAAGAAAACTAGTACTACTTCCGATGAACTAACGATCCACGCCCATGCGCCTGGTCGCACTTCACATCCTTCACGTGTGGTACACTACCCTCCCTTAAGTGAACAACCACAAATGCGCCAAATTATCGGAAGCGTGTGAGAGTGTGTACAAATAAAGAATTTTAATTTCAATTATCGGAAAGGTTTGAGAGTATTACAAAGTTTGACTTCATCAAATATAATATCTTGAGTAAATAAAAATGGAGGGCTACTACGTCCATCCGGTTTTTAGTCCACACCATTTTTAAATCAAAGTTAATAGCTGGACAAATAAAATTACAGGAGCTGGAGGCAAAGTTGTGAGAAGGCTTAGAAATCAATACAAAACTTATGCTCTTAGTACCAACGTTGATCCTTCTTCGAGGAAACATTTGGTTCATAGCCAATTGTGTGATAAAATTGCACCAACGTGAAAGACGACTGCGTCTCCAACGCAACCAAGGTGAACTGACAAAGGATATCATGTTTGTGCGTAACAAGCAAAGAGCACTAATGGAAGACAACTTGTTTTTCATTGAAAATCGATCAGCTTCACCAGCCGACGCAACCATGAGGCGCAACCACGAGCATCGATAGGTCCTCGTGGTGATGCATCATCCATTTGGCATCAAGTTTGGGTGAGGCACCTATGAGGTTCGACAAATCCTCACTGTGGTCTGTTTCTTCTCAGTAATCAAGCTCGAGGAAGGAAGAACCACGTGGCAGAGGACAGTGAGGCGGAACAACAATGGCCATCCAATTTTGTGCAGTTCCACTAAAATTGAGGAAGACATGCCCGGGTATGGAGACACGCATCGCTATTTCCAAAAATATAAAAGAGGGTTAGCAACGACATCTCAATTGTCAATAAGAATTAATGAAAAGTACACCAACAAACAGAAGCATCATAATTATATCTTGATGGGAACTAAACTAGGATACCCGAGAAAAAAGCATTTCTTCATTTAACCAAAGGATAGTACTACCACCATATGGACAATGACCGCACAACCACCATGTACTTTTTGTCGAAACAACATGTATACCTCCACCGAGGCATAAATCAGGACAACTTTTCGAGTGGCATTTCCTCTATAATAGTACTAGTAGGTGATGTTGGACCAGTAAGCGAACCCTAGCTACTACTATGCATGGGGAGCTGGGGAGTAGTCGCATAGAAGAAAACCCGCACGCAGCGACCTGGGGAGCTGGACCAATACAAGAAGTTATACTTCAGGTGGGCGAGATGTCGTTTAGGCGGGCAGGCGGGATCTGCCCACACAACGGCAGCAAACAAGGGCGTGGAGGATCTTCGTCCGCGCCAGCGCTGGCTCCGAGAGGACGGTGCGCATCGGCTCCCTCTGTTGCCGACGGCGACAACGTCAACGCTGCACCTCCTCACCTCCCGCAGCGGATGGGATTCGGCCGGATCTGTGACCACCGGTGAGGAGAGAGATAAAGTGGACACTGTCATCTTGTTTTGATATGGAGAGGGTGAGAGAGCGAGACGCGAGAAACTCTATCAAACAAGAGGCTATAATGGAGTAAAAAATCTCTCCATAGCAGTGGTTTTAAATAGAATACGGCGTTCGGAAAAAAGAAACGAAAACTGGCGGACAATTTTTTAAGGGTCTGTCTAGGACACATCTAGATGTGACATAGTTATGTCACATCTAAGTTGATGTCCACTTTGTTTGTGGTCTATTTTTTTGTCCTAGTTTTTTTTGTTTCTTGTTGCTATGTTATATACTTGTGGGAGCTTAGATGTGATATCCTTAAATAACATCTAGATGTGAATTAGACAAACTGATTTTCTAATGTACCAAGAAAGAAAGCTCGATCAAAAACACGCCCCGCCTGTGTCGCGAGAGTCGTCAGCACACACATAGACATAGACATGCATATCCGTGTTTACGTAAAATTCCATTTACATCTCCATCTCCAATCATATTTGTCCAACTGGCACATTATTTACGTTGTTAATTATATACGCATCAATATTAACGTACATCATCTCTTGTTTGCGCACGTCCGGACCGCTGCCACGGCCGGTCCTGACCAACCCGAACCCTCTTCATCACCCGCGCGTGCTTCCCGCCCGAAATGGTTAGTGCCGCATTCATGCCCGGCCAGCGGACGCGACCTCTCACTGGCGCCGGCATTGAAGCTGTGTGCCAGCCGAGAGAGCATCGCCCGCCCTACTTCCGGGTGCACGCGGCTGCTCCGCATTCAAAGGTTGTAATAACCGGCTACAACATGCATGTAAAAAGTTCTTGGGAGTCCGTGCTACAGCTAGCTGTCCTCCCCCAACTTGTCAATCTCTTCCAGTAGTGCTAGTACTCCATGGTGTGATCCATCAGACAAGCAGGCGGGAAAGTTATCGTATACTCGGTTTGCGGCGAGTGGCATGCCGAGAGACCGTGTGGGGTCGAGCCATGGAGGAGGGTGAGACACGAACACGACAGACGTGATTTAAACGTTGGTTTTGCTCGATGGCGCGATCCAACAAAACGAAACGTTGGTTTCTCTCCGTTTCCATTTTTCTCCGGAAAAACGGAAACTTTCCATTCCATTTTCATTCCTATTCCAAGGTTGCCCGTTACAACATTCCATCAAATACAAAGGAAAACTAACATGCATGCCGATGCATCTCAATGATTCACAGATCATAGCCAATATTTACTTCACAACTAAAGAAAAAAGTTGTGAGGCGTGTACAAAAGAAAAACTACGATGGGGTCACTACGATCAAACCCTAAACCCTAAACATGATTTAATTCCCTGGCGGTAGAACCTGTCGAAGGAAAGACGGTGGCACCCTCGGATCATACAATGCTTTTGTGCGGTTCCACTAAAATCGACTGAGCATCCACGATGGAAAAGATATTGAAGAAGTGTGATTAGAATAATAATCGGCACTAGTTCATGAGACATAAACTCATCACAAGTAGAAGCCGGTAGAAGTAGAGAAAGATCGACATGGAGATGGAGCTACTGACGGTGGAGCAAGCTGGCTCGAAAGGAAGATGGACTAAGCGGGACGTCGGGCTGTAGCTAGAAGGGCGGTTGGGACGCGGCATCGCCCATAGCGGTGACCCCCGATTGGGATGCACCGGCTGTGGGTTTTCTCCCTTGTCGATGTCGACCGCGTCTACGTAGAACATTGTTCCCTTCCCCCAGCTGCGGGATCGGGCCCGTCGTTCTATGCTTGTGAAGAGAGCAACCTTAGCAAGCAGGCTTGTAGCTTAGGCTCCTGCTAGTGTATATATGGTGGTTTTCTTTTTCTCTCCATATCAACCATTTTATATTGCGACGTGTCATTCAAGAGTGAAATGATGGTTGCTTCTTCCGACTAACTTCTTGTGTGATTTGTTGCTCCTTAGTGGCCCCTGCATGTACTCTCCCTACGTGTATGCAACAGTCACACGTACACATGGACGCAAAAACGCGCGCGACGCCCTAATGCATGCATGTCCGAGCACACGACGGAACACACACGGTCACGCTAAGTGCTCAGCCTACATGTGCATGCACACACATACTCAGTCAGGGTGAGTTAGTGACCGTATAAACACCGGAAAATATATATATTGAGCGCAATGAGCATATTATGAATTCCACTGACCGTATTTTTACAAATATACAGTGACTGACAGTGTATTTATCTCGTTTGATATTAAGCCATATTAACCGGAGAGGAGGCAGTTTGGACTAGCATTACTTTGCTGTGTCCCGTCAACTTGCCGAACGAGGAGAAAGTTGCAGGATGGGAGAAGCTTGACGCGGTGGCTCGCAGGACAAGGAGAAACTTTTGACTAATGCAAGCTCTCCCTCGCTCGAGGCGGTGGGCGTGCAACAGTTAATTCGGTGTCAGATTGCCAGAAGTATACACTATACTACTAGTGCTACTATTGTTCGACTTCCCAAATAGGCGAACAACCAAGCGCAAAGTTTACTAGCACTAGTACTACTACTATAGTCTATAAAGGTACGTACTATACTACTCCCTCCTTTCCGGTTTATAGGGCTCAATTCAAAAATCTCACCAATCAAGGTAGATGGTGAGTGGTGGAATACTTTTGTAGTTTGCAAAAGCACCCAATTAATGCTCTTGTTTTTCTCAAAAAATTATGTTTACCAATGCATTAATTGCAATGCATGCATGTATAAAGTACATGCATTGGTCAGTTTTCTCTTAATAATTGAATGCAGTGATTTAATGCACCTTGAAATCTGAACATGTGATGGGGAACAACGAAATTGAGCCTTACAAAATGGGAATACTAAAATTTTAAGATAAGCCTTATAAACCGGAAAGGAGGGAGTAGTACTAGGAACCGGATGGAGGAGCGTCTGCACTGTTATTATGATTTTAAAATGTGATAAAGCAATCTTCAACACATTTGGTTCTCTTCGAGGGTTCTCACATGTGATAATGGAAGTTGATTGCATGGAACACTCGCCACAATTCTCGCTTAATTCTGGCTCGTATCCTGTTACAAATATTAGCGCTCGGTAATATTTCCTCTTTTTTTTGTTATTCAACATGTAAAAAGGTCAGCAAACCTTGCGGCGCATCTTCGTGCGAACCGTGCTTGCTGCACTTTGAATGTGGCCAAGAGCTGGCTTGATGAAACACCTCGCTTCCTACTTCTTTTTTTGCGGGGTACTTCGCTTCCTAGTGACCAGTGTCTTGGCTGACCGTCCTAAGAATGCTTATATATATGAATAAAGCTCTCTCATTTACCCGCAAAAAAGATTAAGCCATATTAGCTAGAAAGGAGGGAGTATGGACTAGCACTACTTTTTGGTCTGTCCCGTCAACTCACAGAACGAGGAGAAGCTTGCAGGACAAGGTGAAGCTCGCTTACGCCTTTTGACTAATGCAACCTACCCTCGATGGACATGCATCAGTCCATTCGGTGTCATATTGTCAGAGGCATACACTGTAGTACCCAACATGCGGAGTACCATCATTATTCGACTTCACGAAGAGGCGAAGAGCCAAGCGCACTAGTACGAGTAGTACTACTACTATAACCGCATGGTGGAGCGTCTGTACTCTTATTTTTTTATCTCTGATAAAGTACATGTTTATTCCAGAGAAGGGCGGAAAACGGCAGCCCGACATGTAATGAATGATATCGATCAACCAACCATGCTCGAATATATCTTGGCCTCCGTGCGAGCCCGTCTGTGTGTTCTCGCTCCTCGTCTCTCTCAAGGAACGACGGGTTGGCTCTTTGCCGTCAATTGAGATCAGTTTGCTCACACTCCTGTCCCACATGTCAGTGATATGCTAAGAGGAGGTGCGTTGACCGACTGGCCATACGCGTACTTGGTTTTGCACCTTCATACTACTCCTCCCTCCGTCACAGTTTACAGGGCGTGCTTCATTATGATGCATTTCTCTCAATGCATTTCCACCACCAGAGAGACTTTAGACGCGTTTGGTTTAATGCTCAATTAATTAGAGCGTGGTAACCGCAATCAAGTCCACAATTTTCTCTCCATGTCTTTGTACTACTACGGAGTGGAGTAAGTGCATGCATGTGTGTACCAGTGGTGGAAGCACTTGCATGCTTGTGTGTACGCCGTGCTATAACTATCAATGCTATTTTTCAGGCGGTCGCTAGTCGCCTTGGTCCCACAGATTTTTTTCTTTTTTCTTTAGCGCTGTATAAATAGTGACGGATGGAGTAGTATGGCGGATTCAAAGAAGAGCGTATTGATGGTTGCTTCTTCTTGAGCAACTTACGAGTGGGAAAGGTGGGGCTTATGATTTGACTGCTCATTACTCACTATTAATGCGGTATAACGACCAGGCTGAGTCTCCCATGCGGTTGTGCACTACCCCTCGGTTCTTAAATATACTCGGAGTATATTTGTCTTTCTAGAGATTTCAACAGTGACTACTCAAATATTTGTCTTTTAGAGATTTCAAATGGACTGGCACATATGGATGTATATATACATATTTTAGAGTGTAGATTCACTCATTTTGCTACGTATGTAGTCACTTGTTGAAATCTCTAGAAAGACGAATAGAATATTTAGGAACGGAGGAGTACACATCTGAAGCAAAATGAGTGAATCTACACTCTAAAATATGCCCGTTTGAAATTTGTAAAAAGACAAATATTTAGGAACGAAGGAGTATAATTTTGTGCATGGCACATGGATCCGGATGATGAAGAGGCTTCTGGCAATGCTATCAAGCTTCCATCATTTGTTTACATAATTGACGTACTATACAAATAGTTTTCCAGTGACATGTAATTGTACAATGGTGTGAGCTTTCAGCTTTTGTTTCGCGTGTCTTGCCATCGATGCTCTTTCGGAAACAATAAAAACTAACTTCCTTGCTAATGCATGTCAATTATTAGCAGATCAGAGCTAATAATTACATCACAACTGAAGACAGAGTTGTGAGAAGGTGTTAAATTAAAATTGATCCATGCTTTCATTGGCAGCAACGTCCCCCCAACTCTGTCTAAATCAACAAGGCATGTTGGGAAAAAAGTAGCTGTCTGGAGCATGCAACATTCCGATCATTTTGTGCAGTTCCACTAAAATAGAGCTGAGCGTCCCTGTTCCAAAGATATTAAGTGTGATTACGATAATAGAGGACTGCCGATGAAACAATAAACACACAAATAGAAGCCGGTCACCTTTGCGGTCTCTCTTAAGACTAACTAGTTGTAGAAGATTAGGCTCGGAGTTGGATGAGGAGGATAGAGCAAAACCAATCTCCCTTTGTGCGATCGCCTTTGAAATGTAGAGGCGTTGCCGTGTGACATTTTAGTACAACTGCACAAAACACTCTTAAGAAAAAAGTGACTTGTGCAGTTCACCAAAAGGTCACAATAGCAACGAGGTGAAATGGATAGCCCTGTTTGCAAAAAAGAATTAGAAAGAAAACAATTACTGGCCAATAACAGTTGATGACACATGCGACGACAAAAAAGAAGCATAATCCTTGCCCTAAGGGAAGATAACAACACGGTTGTGTTTGTTTAAAACAGTGTGAGGACGAAGAATGAAATATGGAAAGTACGCTGGACGAGCTACGTTTTGGGCAAAGAACTATGGAAGATCCACATGCAGCGACGTGGGAAGACGGGCAGTGGAGCAAGGCCGGAGGGGATACTGGAGGTCGTCGGGATGTAACTAGGTGAGCGGCGGCGGGAATCTGAGCAGGTGGCATAGGCCTGCCGCGCGGAGCTTGGTCGAGAGAACGGCGTGTACCGCAGATCGGGACGTCTTGCCTCGGCACCGTCGAGCGGAGAAACGATGCACTTCCTCCCTTTCCCCGGCCAGACGGGATGCGGCGGATCAGTGACCAACGGTGAGAGAGAGAGGCCACCGCACTCCCTTTCCCTCGGCGGACGGGATGCGGCCGGATCAGTGACCAACGGTGAGAGAGAGAGAGAGAGAGAGGCCACCGCAGCCTTGTGTGAGATACTTTAAAGAGCGACAAACCAGGCACGCAGGGCTCCATTGTATATAGTGAGCGTACTACCTTTTTCTCCATAAAAACCGTTTTATATTCTATGTACGTGCCATTGAGCGCTATAACTTTATTTAAAAATAACACGGCAACGCATCAAGTCGAAATTTGTTTCGTGCAGGCGTGGTACACGACCTCCCTAGGTAAACAACCACTACAGGCGTTCAAATTAGCACGTGGGCTGCCATTTCGTAAAGAAATGAGCTCCACATGTACCAGTGGGTGTGGCTGGGCACGGCGTGAGCGTGCACGATGCACCTATTCTCTTCTTGTATCGTACACCACCTCATTGGGGTTGTGTGAGAGAGATACAAACCTAGAGAGATATAGTGTGTGGGTTCTTGAGAGTTTTTTTGGGGGGGGGGGAGGGTCAATCAAAAAATGTAACATATGCAATGTGTGTGAAATAGAGTCCTGGATATAACATATATATATAGGGGGCAATCCACGAGAAGAGAGTGGAGGTATCATCATCTTGAGGTGTCCATAGAATTGAAAAGAGGGTGATGTGTGTGTGTGTGCGCGCGCGATCGATAAAGAGTGCCATCGAATCTGTGTGTGCCCACGTCAAAGATATAGAGTGGATGGCCTACTGGAACGTGAGAGGGGACATGTGCAGTTTCTCTCTGTGGCATGGATGCCTACCTGCAGCGCTCGACTATCGGTGTGTGGTGGGGGAAGAGGGAGGCCCAATTAACTATAGAGGTACAATGGCTGATATATGTGTGGAGGAGGAGAGAGGCCTACCTCATGTATTAACGAGATCGGTCTGCCTCATGTATTAAGGGAGATCGATCGGCATCCATGCATATGTGCAGGAGAGGAATAAGGTTGGGAGAGAGACAAAGCTAGAGTGTTGGAGGGGGTGGTAGTGGAGTTGCTTCTAACAAATGGTGGGATAGGCTTGCTAGAAAAACGGAGGGCACACCCGCAATATCAATAAGAGAGGAGATGGCTGCTTGTTGTATGTGCACGTGCATGTGAGAGACGGGTCAGGAGGCATGCACGAATGATGAGGGGAGACAATGTGGCTGTGGTAAGTAGACATAACTACATAGGAAGATCAATCGCCCTTTGTTAGAGAAAGGAGAGACATAACTTGTGAGGTACGTCGATTGATGGGGGGGTAGTTAAAGTCGATCTAGGTATATGTTGGGAGATCGATCGGTATACATGCATGTGTGTGTTAGAAGCAAATGAGGCACGAGGAGAAGGATAGAGAGAGAGAGGGATGCATGTAGGAGGTGGTACGCGAGGCATACTATATCGAGCGGGGAGGAGTGTGCGAGTACGAGAATGATGAAAAGAGTGGTGGGAGTGAGGCATGGACGGTGACAAGAGAAGAGGGGAAGCTTGTGTTTGTGCTAGGCACACCTGGCTAGAGAGGCATATCGATCGATGTGTGGCGTAAAGAAGGAGCTGGGGGGCCTACACACACCATGGGTGAACGACCTAAAGTGAAAAGATGAATTTGTTCGATGGAGCTAGAGAATGCTGAGGGAGGGTGAGAGGGATGCGGGCGTGTGCATGCACAAGAGAAAGTTAGCGCTAGCTACAAAGATAAGAGGGTTGTGTGGGTGTAAAAGACGAATAGAGATCATATATACTTCATTATAAAAGCGAATTCAGATATTTGAAGAATTTATCATAGTGTTTTAAACCGACGCATGTGTGAATATATATAACGGTGATACACATGGTGTGTTTATGAACATGTTATACTACATTTAATATATTTTATCTCTACTCTTATAAAAAATGGAGTTGTTGATGATGGTGTGCTGCCACTGCATTATAGGCGGCCGATTTATATCTGGCGGATAGCAAGGAAACTATGATGGTTGAAGTTGGCAACAATCATGATTGTAGATTCTTATTGAAATAGAGAAGCGAATTCAAATTTAGTTCGAATTGCAGCGGTAGTATAGACATTTGGAATGCACTAAAATGTTGGTATGAGTAGGTTACATGCATTATACAGCAAGCGAAAAAATTTAATCGGACATAACATGGATTCATACTCCCTCCTTCCATCTATATAGGGGATTTTTAAGACCGCCTTTGACTATTGACAAGATTAATAGTACATGACATGCACAATGTGAAAATTATATCATTGAAAGAACCTTTCACGCATTTAATTTAACGGTGTGCTTTGTGTAAGTTGCATGTCATATATCATTGCTCTAATATTTGGTCAAAGTTAGCATCGAAAAACAAATTAGGCCCTATATAGATGGAAGGAGGGAGTAACTGAATAACATTTGTATAGTAAATGGGGTCAAGACTCTCTCTTTGTGTGGTGTGAATAGTTTTTTTTTTCATTTTCTTTTTGGTTGAGGGAAGTGCGAATTGATTTGGTACGTACAAGTACAATATTACTACACGTTAGGCTTGTCCCTAAAATTCAACCCGCGTCTTGTTATATCCCGAAAATTCAGATATCGTGCTCCCAAAACTGGCGCCTTCACAACCGCGCCTTGCTATCCCGAAATTACAACGCGCGCGAGAACTCCCTCCAGCTGCCAAATCCCGACACGCGAAATCCCCCTTCTAACCCGTAGCCGAAAGGGCTGCTAGTTCAAATCGGTGGGGGGTACTTTTGTAACACACCCTACATTTTGGACAAGCGCGTCCCTAAGTCATGCTTCACCCCCTCCCATCGCCCCCTTTTCGCCATTCGAAATCCCAGGCCGCCATAACCTCTCCGCTCTAGCCACCAAACCCCATCCTCCTCCGTCCGCCACGTCACCGCTGCCCAGCCGGAGCCTCTTCCCCGACGACACCGTCCACCGCAACAGCTCGTCGTCCCTCGTCCACCTCCCCGGATGAGGATCCGTCGTCCATCTCGCCGTCCCGCCGGTTCAGCCGCCCCGTCCTCCACCTCCAAGGAGCTTCTCCGACGATCGCCTCGTCTATCGCGTTGCTCCATCCCCTGGCGTCGCCTTAACCTGCTCCACCGGAACCGCAGCATCCTCACCGACTCCTCGGACGAAGCCGAGGCCTACTCGGTGCCACCAAAGAGGTTGTACACTCATCACATCGCACCTTCTCCTTAACTCGACCTCCCGGCGCCGACGGTGCTCCATCCCGCACCCCCATGGAGAGGCTACCTTGAAGCCAGCGCCCTGGGAGACATCTCCCCGGCGGCTCTCCCCCAGTGCGAGGCCCCTTCGGCGGCAGCGTCCATACCAGCCGGATCTGCTGCTGCTGCTCCGGCTCTCGCTCGCTCACTCGTGATGCTGCTGCTAATCTGGCTCTCGCTCGATCGTTCGCTCGCCCAGCTGCTACTGCTGCTCTCCCCCTCGCTTCGTCTTCTGCTCTGCTCGATTAAAGCCACACTTGATCGATTGAATCGACTTTTGGGCGATCAACTTTCGGGGGTTGGGGGGCTCATGGGAGTTAAGGAAGAACCACCCGCAGCGGGGACGGGGGCTCGCCGGAGAGGTACCCCACTATCTATCTTAGGGTTCAGGGTGGGGGCGGGGGGCCTAGAGGGCTGGCTGGGGCGGCGGTGGCGAGTTGTTTCGGGGCGGCGAGGCGGCGCTGGGGCCGGTGGTTCGGCCGGTGGTGGCTGGCGGCTCAGGGGGTGCAGGTTGAAGATGAACTGCAGGCCCTCCCTAAACTACATGTCAAGTGTCTCTCTGCTACCATTGCGTTCAGTTTCGACAGTAGCATTCAGATTCCATAGTAAATTTTAGTTTCGACAGTTAATTTCAAAGTCAACGGTTTTTACCTCATCTGTTGTAGTCAGGTGGTTTTTGGTGATGTTAATTTTACATCCATTTTACATCATCTATTGGAGATGCTATTAGAATCCCAGTTGAGATTGACGATGTCTGTCTTGTGCTGCTTCAGCCTTGACATCTTACGGCTCACCAGAGCTGCTCCAACGACAGAACGATCCCTCACAACAGAGTAGTGCCCTGGACGCCGTCTATAGATTCCTCAGATCTTCCTCCACACCTCTGAAAGCCACCTATGCCTCAACTGCTTCAGCGACCAACCCAATGATCTTTGAGGTCGACATTTCTGGCAAAGAGGTTGTACACTTGTTGCATCACTTATTACTATACATTCATGTCGATCCATTAGGGCTATTTTGGTTCAACGGAAAAATGTCGATCCACTGGTTGTTACCATCACTCTAAATTTCTGCATGCTCTCCTTACATAATCTCACCATATTTTTTCGTATGCATGTCAGATATTGTACATAGTCATGCTGAACATGTAGAGAAAAAGAGAAGAGTTTTGCGCGGCAATACAATGTCTGGCAGACATCGCTCCATGGTGGGTTCAATGGCAAACCCTCCCCACCCCTCTCCAAATTGTAATCCAGAGGAAGATATCTGTTACGAGGCGGATTCGCACGCCGACCACTCCTATTTACCCCCAAGGTGTTTGCTCTACCTTGGCATGATGATGTTAATCATATCATGCATATGTTGCCTTGCAGTGCCTACTTTTGACATCATATATGTCATACCTTGGATTTAGACATGTTTTGTAATGCCACCTGTTTAGTTTTTATATCATATATAGGAATTATGCAGTCTCATGTCTTTTAGCCAGCCATAATATATGTGAAATGTGCAATGCCATCCTGTTTAACCAGGCATGATATATTTGAATGATATCTTGCCCATCCTTTTCTTCATTACATTTCCATTTGTCGACAATGTTTGTACATTAAACTACTCTTCCTGTGAATCAGCCATTTGGGTGGGAGATTGAAAAATCTGGATTGAAAACAAGGCCTTGAGCGAGCGGTGCTACTGTCAAGCAGATCTCTTGTTGGGTCGATAGCTCCTCGAGAGATGGATTGAGAGACAGATGACCAGTCCTATTCCCCCACCGAGGTGTATGCTCTAACTTGGCAGTTATCTTGCTCCTATCATGCATACGGTGTCTTGCATTGCATAGTTTAGACATCATATACACAATATTCAACACCATGTTCTTAGTTCAGACATCATATCGAATGCCCTCTGTTTAGCATATAAATCACATATGTGAATTAAATGATGCGATCCTGATTACTTAGATAACATGTAGGTGAATTATGTCATGCGATCCTGTTTAGTTATTCATCATATCTTTGAATTATGTTATGCTATGCTATCCATTTTAGATAGACATCATATATGTGAAATTATTTCATGCTATCCGTTTTAGTTAAACAATATACATGTCAACTATTTCATGCCCTCTTTCTTCCACACTATCTATTGCATCTGTCTCTCATACAATGTCTATACATTCAACTATGTTTCCTGTTTATCAGTCATTTGAATTGGAGCGGGTGATGCCAGTATCTATCGGAATAAAAACACGGTCTTCAAATAAAATAGTGCTACCTCTTGGTGGAGATAGCACCCCGGTTGTACATGCACAAGAACCAGCCCTACCACACATAACCCAAACTCTAATGATTGTACCCCTCTTTGCGATGGACGGAAGAACCAGCTTCACCCAATCTAACCCCAACCCCAGCCGATAGTAACCTAGTTCCTATTGACACAAAGACTATCTCCACCACAGAGCTCCCAAACAAGAGCAGTTAGTAAGGCAGCTCCGGTGCCCAAAGGGCGATACTATCACGGCGAACCCCAACTCCACGGTTAGTACGCCTATTCACATGGAGGAAGCACAACCATCCAGTCGTAGTTTAGCATCTATCGCATTTGATGTTGTTAAATCGTATGTGTGTATCTTCCCATCTTGGAAATATTATACTGAAGATGAAGGAAAATGCCAGTTGCAGCTGTTTGTCCAGGAGTTGTGTGTAAGTAATGTTATTCATGGCAATTACTTTGCTTCGTCCCATACATCCTACCTCCATGATGGTTATAATACAGCAAATTTTCCCATTTTTCTCTATAGAGAAGGACCGATTTGGAACTCAGGATGAGGTAACCTGTGCTAATACCTCTGCTATCTTCAAGAATGCTTGGTGGCGATGTCGGAATTACCTGAAGAAAAGCGTACTTCACCGGCAAAGAAACTCATCAAATTCCCTTACGTTCTCTGAGACACATTTATCGGACGATGATCGGGAACGCCTTTGTTGCATCTTGGTCCCGAACCAAGAATGTGGTAAGGTCTATGAGCTCATTTTCTATTTTTAAGTATTTTATTCTTGCGTCTTCTTGTACTCTGTTCATGTAGAACAAGTGCCTAAACCTGAAGAACAACTGTTTCTAATTTAAGATTCCATTGCTATCATAGTTCAAAAAGCGCTAGGCGTTAATTGTGCGTTTTGCCACCGCCTTGCACTTTTCTTGACCAAAGCGCATGCTTATGCGCGATTATGCCTGATTATGCATAGTTATGCGCAATGCGTTTTGCCAACGCCTAGAGCCTAGGCGCGCTTAAGCGCTCGCTTAGGCGCGCCTTTTTAACTATGATTGCTTTGCTCTTGTATCACTGTATTACTCATACAAACTTATTTTTAAATTGAAGGATCCAATCGAAACTCCAATGGCACAACATGTATGTTCACACATGTTTCTTTAACAGGTTTGCTCTTATCAATAGCTCTGTTGATTTCAATTTCAATTGTGTATCTGATTGACTTTCATATCATGCACATTACTAGCATCACAACAGAGCCAATAGTGTTGTTGTACATGTAGACCCGTGGTACCCATCTGAAATCTTGTTGTCCCACGCTTTGTATTCTTTCACTGCTGCTTTGTCTTGAACTGGTATGATTTGAACCGTGTCTCTATTTTGATTTGGCAAGACAATGTAGTGACCATAGGACATAGATATATGTTTGTTTGATGCTTTTATTATGTACTAGTACTTGGCAATAGAAGACTTGGTAGTTTAATCCTGTCCACCTTACTAATGAACTGGTTCACCAAAATGAGTTTCAGTATACTAGTACATGCTAAACTTGTTATGTGTCTACTTGTTTCTTCTTTTAGAATCTTGTGAGAATATTGGGGAAGAGTGCCTTATTAAGCAATGGTAAAGGAAGTAATGCAAATAAGGTTCAGGATAGTGACACATCCTTGTTGGTCTCCAACAAAGCTGATAAAACAGCAAAGGAAGACTATCTTGAAGACAGCGAGACAACCCCAAAGTCCTGTCTTGGTTTAGTGTTCGAGTTACTGGCCACTACCGCTTGCACAAGCTATTCAAACTCACTATCTAAATCAGTTCGGTTTCTTGAGTCTCAACTACAAGCTGAAAGACATCGATCAGCTGTGCGGAAGGACTGCGGAAGTCCCTGGAGCATTAAGATGCATACTTTCTGGTGCAACAGCAAGCGTTGGAGGATTTTAGCGCCAAACGGGACAAAGCTAATCAGCTTGCTAAGCTTATTGCCAGCATGGTGGATGTTACGTCTCCAACGTATCTATAATTTTTGATTGCTCCATGCTACTTTATCTATTGTTTTAGGCAATATTGGGCTTTATTATCCATTTTTATATTATTTTTGGGACTAACCTATTAACCAGAGGCCCAGCTCAGATTTGTTGTTTTATGCCTATTCAAGTGTTTCGAGGAAAAGGAATATCAGACGGAGTCAAAACGGAATGAAATCAACTGGAGAAGTTATTTTTGGAAGGAAACCCACCTGATGGACTTGGACCCCACGTCAGAAGATACGGGAGGTGCTCACGAGGGTGGGGCGCCCACCCCATGGGCGCCCTGCCTCGTGGGGCCCCCGTAGCTCCACCAACGTACTTCTTTCACCCATATATACCGTCGTACCCTAAAACTTCCAGAACAGAAGATAGATCGGGAGTTCCGCCGCCACAAGCCTCCAGAGCCACGAAAAACCAATCGGGACCCCTTTAGGTACCCTCTGGGAGGGCTCCATCTCCGGTGGCCATCTTCATCATCCCGGCGCTCTCCATGACGAGGAGGGAGTAGTTCACCCTCGGGGCTGAGGGTATGTACCAGATAGCTATGTGTTTGATCTCTCTCTCTCGTGTTCTCTCTCGTGTTCCCTCTATGGCACGATCTTGATGTATCCGAGCTTTGCTATTGTAGTTGGATCTTATGATGTTTCTCCCCCTCTACTCTCTTGTGATGAATTGAGTTTCCCCTTTGAAGTTATCTTATCGGATTGAGTCTTTTATGAACACTTGATGTATGTCTTGCCGTGCTTATCCGTGGTGACAATGGGATATCATGTGCCACTTGATGTATGTTTTGGTGACCAACTTGCAGGTTCCTCCCATGAACCTATGCATAGGGGTTGGCACACGTTCTTGATTCTCTGATAGAAACTTTGGGGCACTCTTTGAAGTACTTTTATGTTGGTTGGATAAATCTGAGATTGTGTGATGCATATCGTATAATCATGCCCACAGATACTTGAGGTGACAATGGAGTATCTAGGTGACATTAGGGTTTTGGTTGATTTGTATCTTAAGGTGTTATTCTAGTCACGAACTCTAGGGCTGTTTGTGACACTTATAGGAATAGCCCAACGGATTGATTGGAAAGAATAACTTTGAGGTGGTTTCGTACCCTACCATAATCTCTACATTTGTTCTCTGCTATTAGTGGCTTTGGAGTGACTCTTTGTTGCATGTTGAGGGATTGTTATATGATCTATCTATGTTATTATTGTTGAGAGAACTTGCACTAGTGAAAATATGAACCCTAGGCCTTGTTTCCTATCATTGCAATACCGTTTACGCTCACTTTTACCACTTGCTACCTTGCTGTTTTTATATTTTCAGATTACAAAAACTTATATCTACCCTTCATATTGCACTTGTATCACCATCTCTTCGCCGAACTAGTGCACCTATACAATTTACCATTGTATTGGATATGTTGGGGACACAAGAGACTTTTTGTTATTTGGTTGCAGGGTTTCTTGAGAGAGACCATCTTCATCCTACGCCTCCTACGGATTGATAAACCTTAGGTCATCCACTTGAGGGAAATTTTCTACTGTCCTACAAACCTGTGCACTTGCAGGCCCAACAACGTCTACAAGAAGAAGGTTGTGTAGTAGACATCAAGCTCTTTTACAGCGCCGTTGCTGGGGAGGCTAGGTAAGTGAAGGTATATCTTTAGATCTTGCAATCGAAACTTTTTGTTTCTTGTTTTAGCACTAGTCTAGTTTATAAAAGAAAACTACAAAAAAATGGAATTGAGTTTGTCTCACACGCTTCATCTTTTTAATATCTTTCATGAGTATGATGGAAAGGATAATTGTGCCAAAGTGTTAGAAGAAGAATGCATTAAAATGTTTGGCACTAAATCGTTGAATGATGAGCATGATTGCAATGTTGTTAGTATGAATTCCTTGAATATCCATGATGCTAATGATATGCAAAGCCACAAGCTTGGGGAAGCTATGTTTGATGAAGATGATATTTTTTGTCCCCCAAGCTTTGATGAGCAAATTTAGTATGATGAAAGCATGCCTCCTATCTATGATGATTATTGTGATGACACGTATGCTATAAAGAATAAAGATAACCATGAAACTTGTCATCTTGATCTTAATTTTCAATCATATGATAGTTACTTTGTTGAGTTTGCTCCCACTACTATTCATGAGAAGAAATTTGCTTATGTGGAGAGTAATAAAAATTCTATGCTTGTATATCATGAAAAGAATGGTTTAGGTGCAGGTTATATTGTTGAATTCATTCATGATGCTACTGAAAATTATTATGAGGGAGGAATGTGTGCTTGTAGGAATTGTAATAATATCAAGTTTCCTCTCTATGTGCTTAAAATCTTGAAGTCATGCTTGTTTTACCTTCCTATGCAAGTTGATTCTTGTTCCCATAAGTTATTTGCTCACAAAATGTGACGCCCTCGATTCAATCATACACTAATCATGCACGCAAATGTGTATGGTCAAGATCAAGGACTCACGGGAAGATATCACAACACAACTATAGACACAAATTAAAAAAAAACCATCTTTATATTACAAGCCAGGGGCCTCGAGGGCTCGAATACATAAGCTCGAATACACAAGAGTCAGCGGAAGCAACAATATCTCGAGTCTGTACATGAGTTAGACAAGTTTGCCTTAAGAAGGCTAGCACCAAAAAGCAGCAACGATCGAAAAGGCAAGGCCTCCTGCCTGGGAGCCTGGGAACCTCCTAACTACTCCTGATCGTCGACGGTCTCCACGTAGTAGTAGGCACCCTCGGGGTAGTAGCAGTCGTCAAAGGTGGCATCTGGCTCATGGGCTCCGACATCTGGTTGCATCAACCGGAAAGAAGAAGAAAGGGGGAAAAGGGGGAGCAAAGCAACCGTGAGTACTCATCCAAAGTACTCGCAAGCAAGGATCTACACTACATATGCAACATTATCAAAGATAGGTTGTATAAGTGGACTGGTCTTCATAAATGCCAGAATATAGAGAAGGCCTAGTCCTATCGAAGACTAGCATCTTCTGGAAACCACCATCTTGCAGCAAATAGGAGGGAGTAGAGTAGCGCAAAGCAAGGTAGAAGTAGTGTTATCAACCTCGGCCGGAGATCCTTTCTCTACTCCATGCGAGAAAGAAATCCCAGAGCCATACTATCCAGTTATCATCACAATCCATTACTCATCACCATCCAATTCTCATCACAAGTATCCAGTTCTAGTTGTATCGATCGGGATACAACTCCAAGTGTCCGTTACCGTAGGACAGGCTATCGATAGTTGTTTTCTTCCCTGGAGGGGTGCACCAACTTACCCACCACACTCGATTAACTCCGTGGGACACACTTTCCAGGGTCATGCCCGGCCTCGGCCAAACTATACGCCGCAACCCGACCTAGGCTTAATAGAGAGCCAGCACGCCGGACTAAACCTATGCCCCCAGGGGTCATGGGCCATCTCCCCGGAAACTCCTGCACGTTGCGTGGGCGGGCGGTGAGCAGACCTAGCTACCTCCTTCAACAAGGCAGGCGCTTACGCAGTCCAACCCGGCGCGCGCCGCTCAGTCGCTGACGTCTATTAAGCTTCGGCTGATGTATACGACGCAGAACGCCCATACTATGCCCACGTGATGGTTAGTGCTATCAGGCCAGAGGCCCCTCGGATCAAATATCCAAATCGTAGTGGATTAGGAACGCGCGGTAACAAGCAGATACTCACGAAAGATGTGACCCCGTTGCCCCGTCTCGAGGACTTGCGGCAAGGGCTAGGAATGCCCGGCCACGCCTCGTAATTATCTCGCGGGCACCCTCCAGGTCAACCCGTCTCCACATCACTCGCAATTAAGCTCGCGCGGGTACCCCTCAGGGTCGACCCGTCTTTCCAAGTAACAGTGGTAAGGTCCAAGTATCCGTGTGTCCAAACATTAAGGGGAAAACCCAAGGAATCACCCCCGGTGAATTCCACTCGATGTAATCATCAAGGTGAACGTAAGAGGATCCACCCTCGAGGTTCACACTTGAGGGGTTGCAACGAGCCGTGCTCGGAAGTGGTTAAGGAGGAAATCACCCTCGATGACCACGACCGAATAGCTACACTACTGAGGTTAACATCGGAAGTGCTTGAAGAGGTCTCACCCTCGGCACTCGATAGTAACCCAAAGTAGTGTTGAACAACTAAGGGAAAGTGATGTGCGGTGCGGGGCTGGTCTTCGGTCCCGTTGATCGGGTCTTCAATGATGAAGCAGAGGCAACAAGGACAAGGTGGGGGTCACTGATGGATCACTAACCAACCTATACTAAGCAGATTAGGATAAGCAGGTAAGGTACAATAGCAGATACAAAAGCAGGCTATGCATCAGAATAGGAGCAAACAATAACAGTAGCAAAATCTAATGCAAGCATGAGAGAATGGAATGGGCGATATCGGGATGATCAAAGGGGGGGCTTGCCTGGTTGCTCTGGCAAGGAGGGGTCGTCGTCGACGTAGTCAAACACAAGGGCATCATCGGTCTTGGGGTCTACCGGAGAGAAGAGGGGGAAGAGAGAGTAAATATAAAGCAAACATAGCATCACAAAGCAGAACGTGGCAATATGCTGTGCCGGGAGTGACCTAACGTATGGCTACACGATAAAGGTGAAGGGGGAAATCAACCGGGAATGTTTTACGGTTAGGACTGTGTCAGACAGATGACCGGAGGGGGAATGTCCCATGTTCAGCATGCTAGGGGCATGTGACAGCTGAACGGATCGCGTATTCGGATTCGTTGGATTTTTCTGAGCAACTTTCATATAGAAAACATTTTCATCTGAGCTACGGATTATTTTATATGAAATTACAAAGATTAAATGATTTTCTAATCACCTGAATTTAATTTAATTCAAGAATATTAATAAACAGAAACTGCTAGGTGCACCCGGTGCATGCACCCAGAGTGGCTGACAGGTGGGGTCAATCATCCGCTTGATCAAGAGTTGGTAGTCCACGGTTGACTGGTCAAAGGGGGCCCTGGGACCCTCATGTCATTGGCAGAGGCAACTAATAGTGTTTAGTTACTCTAAAAAATATATTAATTAGTGATGTGGGGCCAGGCTATCAGTGAGTCATTTTTTATAGAGTTTATTTAACCAAAAAAAACATTAATTAGCGAGGTGGGGCCCGGTGTCAGGGAGTCAGGGGGGTCGTTAGCTCATCGCTAATGAGGCCACGTCAGTGGCTAACGGCGGTGATGGCAGAACACGCCGGCGGCGGCCGTTCAGTGGACTCCGGCCACTATGTGGCCCGAGGACGGTTCCCACGGCACGTGCTCGACGTCGCGTGTCGATTGTTGACCGCGGCTCGTGCGGGGGCTGCCGGAATTGACGGGGGCGACGGCGTGCAGTGGCGGCGACGTTGGAGAGCACGGAGGGAGGCGGTTGTAGGGCGGCCCAGCGCGAGCTCAGCGGGCGCGGTCGCGAGACGAGGTGGGGCGCGGCGCGATGAGGGCGCCGAGAAGGGACGCGTTTGCGCGGCCACAGATCGGAGGTGGCCGGGCGCTACACGGTGCGACCGGCGCTTCTGGCGGGGTGAGGCGCGGTGTGGTGGACGATCGAAGAGGGGAAGAGGAGGACGGACGGCGGCTCACCCCCGTTGCAGGGGAACGCCGGCGAGGCTCGGAGGAGCCGCGGTTGAGGAGGAGGTCGAGGACGGCGCAGTGATGAGGACGAGGCGGCGGGGCGACGTCGGGACGAGGTGGCGGGGAGCGGCGACGACGCGGCGTCGAGGCTCGGGGCGCCGCGGGGTCGAGCCCCCGATTCAGCTCGGGTCGAGGGGGCGGGCGCCTGTGCGGCAGGCGAGACGGAGCAGGCTACGGGGCGGCGTCGGGAATGGGCACCGACGTCAGGGCGCGAGGCAGCATGGGATGGGTCCTCCGGACCAGATCCAGCGAGTGTGGGGAGACGAGGAGAGAGTGGGGTTCGTGGGGAGTGGGGATAGTGGTTAGGGTTTACATCGGGGTGGGTGCATCGGCCTTAGTCGGCCAGAGTGAGGGGTGGCCGGTCGGGTGGCCGGTGGGGCGGGGGTGGGCCTTGCCCGACTGCCAGCTGGCCCGAGTGGCCCGGGGGTGGGGGGGTTCTCTCTTTCTCTTTTTTTTCTTTTATTGAAAAACAGAGATAGAAAAATGACTATTTAGGGTAACCAAAAGAGCTGAGAGAATGTGGGACTTAGCCTATTAAATAGTTTGCATCTTTAGGTGGTGCCACAAAAAGTTTTGGAGGCCAAAGGAATCCATTTGCATTTTTCACAAATAAAATAGCACTTTAAAATGCTGAAATTGCATTGTAATAATTGCTACAGTCCATCTTAGCTCTTAAGTGATGTTGTTTTCCTTAACAATTAAATGTTATGGAATTTTGGCTAAATGATGAACTATTTTGCAGCAACTTTGGTGGAACTCCATATTTCACTTGCAAATAGAATTTCATTTCAAAGTGGAATTTCAAATGATATTTGAATTGAAGTTGATCAATCACCATTTAGCAAAACAATCTGCTTTAATCACAGTGGTTTACTGTAGCATGACACTGGGGGTGTTACAAATCTCCTCCACTACAAGAAATCTCGTCCCGAGATTTAAGTGGTGAAGTTAAGAGTAACTTCGGGAGAACTGACCCTTATAAGGTTAATTATCTGGTGAACAATTCAGGGAATGAGGAAGAAGTATCTCTCGAGTTGAAACTTAATTAACATCGAGAGCAAAGTATGAAGGTACAATAGGAAGTTTCAAGCGAATGGACAAACGATTGATACCTGAACAAAGTGTGAGGAGGGGGTTCAAAGCATCGGGAACAGATCATCTCTCGTAAGGTGGCTCGTGACATGATACGAAGCCAAATGCAATAATATTTCGGAGTCAAAGATATACAGGAGAGTCAGGTTCCGATCATGTGGAACTATGGGTTATGAGCCCACCATGTGGGTTAAAAGTAGAAAGGGGGCCGATAGCAAGGCATGTCAAATGATAGTATCGGGTTATGTTGCCAACAATTTTGGTACCAAGGGCGAGGGACGAAGAGAACTATTTCCCTGCTCGTTGAACGAGGCGGACCAATAGGCAAAGTTCTCGTCCATCGGTGGTTACCGGAATGCCAACAGCAATGATAACAAGGTCTTACTGACAAATTGTACACCGAGGTGTTTACATAAGCAGGGAACTATTACTGCTTAGATCATATAGATCACAAGAATAGGTTAAACAAAACAATGGAAAGGAAGATGTGGTTATTAGTTTAACCTGACCAATGGAAAGGAAAAGGTGTTTATACAAAAGTATTAGAGTATATGCTTCCCATGAACAAACAGAGCATGATATACATGACAGGACATCAAGTACTTATCCATTTAGTTAATGGGGCAAGGAGAATCATGATGTTTACCCATACAGCAGTGTTTGGATAATTGATCAAGAAACATTTAGCATTGCGCCTCCAATGTTCTTAATGATGTTCGGAGTAACACAATCATACTTTTGGATAGCATTGACATGGTCATCAGGTAAAGGCCGGACCTTGGAAACACAAAGGATCCATCAGGAATTTCTTGAACACCTCATGCAATTTTATCAGGGAAGATGAGGAGGTGGTCGATGTTTTCAACAAAAATCCATCGACGTGTCAAAAAGGATGTATTTCCAAACTTTAAATGAACAAATTCATGTTGGGGGAGGCAAGAATGTTGTCGATGATAACACAATTCATCAAGGGGCAAGGATGGTATTTCTCATCATGAATTCAACTGATAACCTGAAAGAGCATCAGAATGTTGATGATGATCATGACACATTTGTCGAGAGATTTCATGAAGATGTAACCGATCGGCGATGACATCAAGTCAAAAGGATGATGAAGCGAAATGTTATTCGAACCTCGGGTACGACACAAACTTGAAATCAAGCTTGTTGTTCAAGGAAAAATGATATTGACGAGGAAGATCGACGTAAGATTAGCTCATCGTCGAAAATTGTGCTCCGGGAAGAAGAACCAGGTAGCATGCAGTTAAAATTTGGCACGATATTAACATAGTCGGCCAGGCTAGGAATGACGTGAAGGATTATTAAACTCGTAAGCGATGAAAAGTACTTAGTTATAGAATCGAGTGCGGAATTGATTCACTTATCGGTGTTCTCGGTGACTAATAACTCGTAACCCGGGGAAAATTGGAATCGGTGAGAAGCAATACTAGAAGAAGACTCACGAGAAGCAACACGGATGTTTGATATTCTCGAGATACGGAGGGTAATACTCGAAGGTAGAGTAGAATAGATGCTTGACAGGTAAAATGATCTGCAGAAGTCAAGTACTTTAACTTGTTCGAGAAATGGGATCAAAGGAGAACAATATGGCCAGAACCATGATTGCAAAAGAACAAATCCCAGAGACCGGATGATATTATATCAAGGAAGTTATTATTACAAGAAGCTTACATGATAGGATCTACTTCGTTTCCATGGGCATGAACATAAAGTTCAAGGTCGACTCCCTATTCTCCAATGCACAACCTTCCATTCACTTCTCGCTTTCGATAAAGTTGTAGTGTAGAAATTTTTATCCGGCGTAACACCAGTAGAGTATGACCCCTAGAAATTTCCGGGTTCACACAAATTAGGGAAAGCATTAGTTCAACCCGTAGGGGTATCTTAGGAACAAATACCACTAACTTCATGATTAAAATATACAGCTCGAAAGCAGAGCATGGTTGTCAAAAGCAGATGATAGAATTTACCAAAGGCATTATGTGTTAGGGCAAAACTCACAAGTTTAATGAATATGAAGGACATTGTCGGATAATAATCCAACCAAGGATATAGCGGTCCATAAAAGATCTGATGTGAGTATCGGTACTCATCTAGAAGAAGAAAGAATGCAAAGGCATCGGATTTTAGATATGTCTGGATAACTTCAAAGCTTGAATACAAAGGAATTACGATTTTCATATCAGAAGATCAGAAGCAGAGGCTCTGATCAAAAGATAATTGAGTAGAATCTATATAGATCGACAATTGATCAAGGTTTGAATTGCCAAGAACAAGCTCAAGTTTCGGAGTGACGGCTGAGATAAAAGGACGAATCTCATAGGGATCAACTGATGATTGCGTGCATTCACACACATGTTGAATCAATAGGATCAGAATGTCAACCACAGAAGATTTCAATGGATATTGCTAGACATATGGAATTAACCATAATGTAAGCAGGTAGTGAAGAACAAGAACAATAAGCTACTGAGGATTTCGGGAGACCGAATAGTATTTCGAAGAATTTTGTGAAACACAAGAACAACTAGGGATGAGTGAAACCTCGATAAGTGTGAGGAATTACTCATAGGTGTAATCATGTGGAAAAGAGCTGCAAGGCAGTGGCACAAAGGATTCTCAGAGCAAATGAGAGAATTTCAACGTATATTGTGATAACAAGAACAACTGAGATTGAAAATATGAACAACAAATGTAGGATGTTACCCACAAGGATTTATCAGTGGTAGGGAATTGCGACGGCGAAGGGCACAAGGGTCTCGAGAAACATCGAGGAGTATCCGCAGAATCGTCTGGTGAAGCAAGCGATCATCGATAATGTCGGGGCTCTCCGGGAGGAAGTGGGTATGAGAACCTAATGTCAGAGTTAGTAAAATTTCTAACCCGAATAGACGAGACATCAGAGTCCCAGAGTATAGATGAGGAATAAAATATCCTAATACCACCCAATGGCGATGTGGGCCCGTAAGACACACATCCATGTTAGTAAAAGTTTCTCAGTGACTAGACTCAACTTCGGCCAAGGAGTTGGAAAGGGGGCTACCTACAGGCAGTCGGCTCTGATACCAACTTGAGACGCCCTCGATTCAATCATACACTAATCATGCACGCAAATGTGTACGGTCAAGATCAAGGACTCACGGGAAGATATCACAACACAACTCTAGACACAAATTAAAAAAAACAGCTTTATATTACAAGCCAGGGGCCTCGAGGGCTCGAATACATAAGCTCGAATACACAAGAATCAGCGGAAGCAACAATATCTGAGTACAGACATGAGTTAGACAAGTTTGCCTTAAGAAGGCTAGCACCAAAAAGCAGCAACGATCGAAAAGGCAAGGCCTCCCGCCTGGGAGCCTGGGAACCTCCTAACTACTCCTGATCGTCGACGGTCTCCACGTAGTAGTAGGCACCCTCGGGGTAGTAGCAGCCGTCAAAGGTGGCATCTGGCTCCTGGGATCCGACATCTGGTTGCATCAACCGGAAAGAAGAAGAAAGGGGGAAAAGGGGGAGCAAAGCAACCGTGAGTACTCATCCAAAGTACTCGCAAGCAAGGATCTACACTATATATGCAAATAATAAAAGAAAGGTTGTATATGTGGACTGGGCTGCAGAAATGCCAGAATAGAGAGAAGGCCTAGTCCTATCGAAGACTAGCATCTTCTGGAAACCACCATCTTGCAGCAAATAGGAGGGAGTAGAGTAGCGCAAAGCAAGGTAGAAGTAGTGTTATCAACCTCGCCGGAGATCCTTTCTCGACTCCCTGCGAGAAAGAAATCGAGCCATACTATCCAGTTATCATCACAATCCATTACTCATCACCATCCAATTCTCATCACAAGTATCCAGTTCTAGTTGTATCGATCGGGATACAACTCCAAGTGTCCGTTATCGTAGGACAGGCTATCGATAGTTGTTTTCTTCCCTGGAGGGGTGCACCAACTTACCCACCACGCTCGATTAACTCCGGCCGGACACACTTTCCTGGGTCATGCCCGGCCTCGGCCAAACAATACGCCGCAACCCGCCTAGGCTTAATAGAGAGGCCAGCACGCCAGACTAAACCTATGCCCCCAGGGGTCATGGGCCATCTCCCAGGAACTCCCGTGACGATGCGTGGGCGGCGGTGAGCAGACCTAGCTACCTCCTTCAACAAGGCAGCGCCACGCAGTCCAAGCCGGCGCGCCCGCTCGATCACCGACGTCTATTAAGCTTGGCTGATGTATCTGACGCAGACGCCCATACTATGCCCACGTGATGGTTAGTGCTATCGGGCGAGGCCCCTCGGATCAAATATCCAAATCGTAGTGGATTAGGAGCAGCGGTAACAAGCAAAGACTCACGAAAGATGTGACCCCGTTGCCCCGTCTCGAGGACCTGTGGCAAGGGCTAGGAATGCCCGGCTACGCCTCGTAATTATCTCGCGGGCATCCTCCAGGTCAACCCTTCTCCACATCACTCGCAATTAAGCTCATGGTACCCTCAGGGTCGACCCGTCTTTCCAAGTAACAGTGGTAAGGTCCAAGTATCCGTGTGTCCAAACATTAAGGGGAAAACCCGAGGAATCACCCCCGGTGAATTCCACTCGATGTAATCATCAAGGTGAACGTAAGAGGATCCACCCTCGAGGTTCACACTTGAGGGGTTGCACGACAGAGCCGTATCGTAAGTGGTTAAGGAGGAAATCACCCTCGATGACCACGACCGAATAGCTACACTACAGGTTAACATCAGAAGTGCTGAAGAGGTCTCACCCTCGGCACTCGATAGTAACCCAGTAGTGTTGAACAACTAAGGGGAAAGTGATGTGCGGTGCCGGGGCCTGGTCTTCGGTCCCGTTGATCGGGTCTTCAATGATGAAGCAGGGGCAACAAGGACAAGGTGGGGGTCACTGATGGATCACTAACCAACCTATACTAAGCAGTTTAGGATAAGCAGGTAAGGTACAATAGCAGATACAAAAGCAGGCTATGCATCAGAATAGGAGCAAACAACAACAGTAGCAAAATCTAATGCAAGCATGAGAGAATGGAATGGGCGATATCGGGATGATCAAAGGGGGGGCTTGCCTGGTTGCTCTGGCAAGGAGGGGTCGTCGTCGACGTAGTCAAACACAGGGGCAACATCGGTCTTGGGGTCTACCAGAGAGAAGAGGGGGAAGAAACAGTAAATATAAAGCAAACATAGCATCACAAAACAGAACGTGGCAATATGCTGTGCCGGGAGTGACCTAACGTATGGCTACACGATAAAGGTGAAGGGGGAAATCAACCGGGAATGTTTTACCGGTTCCAGACCTGTGTCAGACAGATGACCGGAGGGGAAATGTCCCATGTTCAGCATGCTAGGGGCATGTCACAGCTGAACGGACCGCGTATTCGGATTCGTTGGATTTTTCTGAGCAACTTTCATATAGAAAACATTTTCATCTGAGCTACGGATTATTTTATATGAAATTACAAAGATTAAATGATTTTCTAATCTCCTGAATTTAATTTAATTCAAGAATATTAATAAACAGAAACCGCTAGGTGCACCGGTGCATGCACCCAGTGGGCGACAGGTGGGGTCAATCATCCGCCTTGATCAAGAGTTGGTGGTCCACGGTTGATCGGGTCAAAGGGGCCCTGGGACCCTCATGTCATTGGCGAGGCAACTAACGGTGTTTAGTTACTCTAAAAATATATTAATTAGTGATGTGGGGCCAGGCTATCAGTGAGTCATTTTTTACAGAGTTTATTTAACAAAAAAAACTTTAATTAGCGAGGTGGGGCCTGGTGTCAGGGAGTCAGGGGGGGTCGTTAGCTCATCGCTAATGAGGCCACGTCAGTGGCTAACGGCGGTGATGGCAGAACGCACCGACGGCGGCCGTTCAGTGGACTCCGGCCACTATGTGGCCCGGGGACGGTTCCCACGGCATGTGCTCGACGTCGCGTGTCGATTGTTGACCGCGGCTCGTGCGGGGGCTGCCGGAATCGACGGGGGCGACGGCGTGCAGTGGCGGCGACGTTGGAGAGCACGGAGGGAGGCGGTTGCAGGGGCGGCCCGAGCGAAACTCCGGCGGCGCTGTCGCGATGAGAGGTTGGGCGCGAAGCGCGATGAGGGCGCCGAGAAGGACGCGTTCGCGGGCGCAGCCGGACGTGGCCGGCGCTACACGGGCGCGACCGGCGCATGGCCACGGCGGGGTGATGCGCGGGGTGTGGTGGATGCATCGGGGCAGAGGGGGAAGAGCAGGACGGACGGCAGCTCACCCCCGTTGCAGGGGAACGCCGGCGAGGCTCGGAGGAGCCGCGGTTGAGGAGGAGGTCGAGGCAGTGCGATGATGAGGACGAGGCGGCGGGCGGCGCCGGGACGAGGTGGCGGGGAGCGGCGTCGAGGCTCGGGGCGCCGCGGGGTCGAGCCCCCGATTCAGCTCGGGTCGAGGGGGCGGGCGCCTGTGTGGCAGGCGAGACGGAGCAGGCTACGGGGCGGCATCGGGAATGGGCACCGGCGTCAGGGCGCGAGGCAGCGCGGGATGGGGTCCTCCCCGATCCAGATCCAGGCGAGTGTGGGGGGAGACGAGGGAGAGAGTGGGGTTCGTGGGGGGGAGTGGGGAGAGTGGTTTGGGTTTCTGTCGGGTGGGTGCAGCGGCCTTAGTAGGCCAGAGAGATGGGTGGCAGTCCGGTGGCAGTTGGGCTGGGTGGGCCTGGCCCGGCTGCCAGCTGGATCGAGAGGCCCGGGGGAGGGGGGTTCTCTCTTTCTCTTTTTTTTCTTTTATTGAAAAACAGAGATAGAAAAATGACTATTTAGGGTAACCAAAAGAGCTGAGAGAATGTGGGACTTAGCCTATTAAATAGTTTGCATCTTTAGGCGGTGCCACAAAAAGTTTTGGAGGCCAAAGGAATCCATTTTGCATTTTTCACAAATAAAATAGCACTTTAAAATGCTGAAATTGCATTGTAATAATTGCTACAGTCCATCTTAGCTCTTAGGTGATGTTGTTTTCCTTAACAATTAAATGTTATGGAATTTTGGCTAAATGATGAACTATTTTGCAGCAACTTTGGTGGAACTCCATATTTCACTTGCAAATAGAATTTCATTTCAAAGTGGAATTTCAAATGATATTTGAATTGAAGTTGATCAATCACTGTTTAGCAAAACAATCTGCTTTAATCACAGTGGTTTACTGTAGCATGACACTGGGGGTGTTACACAAAATCCCTATGCATAGGAAGTGGGTTAGACTTAAATGTGCTAGTCATATTCTTCATGATGCTCTCTTTATGTTTCAATTCTTATCTTTTATGTGATCATCATTGAAATCATAATGCCTAGCTAGGGGCATTAAACGATAGCGTTTGTTCGGAGGCAACCCAATTTTATTTTTAGTTTTCGTTTTTGCTTCTGTTTAGGAGTATATAATCCATCTAGCTTCTGTTTAGATGTGTTTTTATGTTTTAATTAGTGTTTGTGCCAAGTGGAACCTTTGGGAAGACTTGGGTGAAATCTTTATAAACATGCTGTAAAAAACAGAAATTTAGCGCTCGCGAGATTAGCTAGAACTTTTTACTGGAGAGTGCTATTTAGTTGATTCTTTTTGCAGATGATTACTAGACAAATTACTCAGGTCCACCAATTTATTTTAGAATTTTGTGAGTTCCAGAAGTTTGCTTAGTTACAGATTACTACAGGCTGTTCTGTTTTTGACAGATTCTGTTTTCATTGTGTTGTTTGCTTATTTTGATGACTCTATGGCTAGTAAAATAGTTTATAGACCATAGAGAAGTTGGAATACAGTAGGTTTAACACAAATATAAATAAAGAATGAGTTCATTACGGTACCTTGAAGTAGTCTTTTGTTTTCTTTCTCTAACGGACCTCACGAGATTTCTATTGAGTTTTGTGTTGTGAAGTTTTCAAGTTTTGGGTAAAGATTCGATGGACTATGGAATAAGGAGTGGAAAGAGCCCAAGCTTGGGGATTCCCAAGGCACCCCAAGGTAATATTCAAGGACACCAAAAAGTCAAAGCTTGGGGATGCCCCGGAAGGCATCCCCTCTTTCGTCTACTTCCATCGGTAATTTACTTGGAGCTATATTTTTATTCACCAACATGATATGTGTTTTGCTTGGAGCGTCTTGTATTATTTGAGTCTTTGCTTGTTAGTTTACCACAATCATCCTTGCTGTACACACCTTTTGAGAGTGCCATACATGATTTGGAATTTGTTAGAATACTCTATGTGTTCCACTTATATCTTTTGAGCTTGATAGTTTTGCTCATAGTGCTTCACTTATATCTTTTGAGCGTGATAATTTTTGCTCTAGTGCTTCACTTAGATATTTTAGAGCACGGTGGTGGATTTGTTTTAAAGAAACTTGATCTCTCATGCTTCACTTAGAATATTTTGAGAGTCGTTAATAGCATGGTAATTTGCTTAATGTTAATATACTAGGTATTCAAGATATGTGAAACTTTCTTTTGAGTGAATTGAATACTAAGATAAATTTAATGCTTGATAATTGTTTTGAGATATGGAGGTAATAATATCAAAGTCGTGCTAGCTGATAATTGTGAATTTGAGAAATACTTGTGTTGAAGTTTGCAAGTCCCGTAGCATGCACGTATGGTTAAAGTTGTGTAACAAATTTGAAACATGAAGTGTACCTGGCTTATGCATCCTTATGAGTGGCGGTCGTGGACGAGCGATGGTCTTTTCCTACCAATCTATCCCCCTAGGACCATTGCGCGTAGTACTTGATTTTTGACGGCTTCTAAATTTTTGCAATAAGTATATGAGTTCTTTTGTTAATGTTGAGTCCATGGGTTATACACACTTTTACCTTTCCGCATTTGCTAGCCTCTTCGGTACCGTGCATTGCCCTTTCACACCTTGAGAGTTGGTGCAAACTTCGCCGGTGCATCCAAACCCCGTGATATGATACGCTCTTTCACACATAAACCTCATTATATCTTCCTCAAAACAGCCACCATACCTACCTATCATGGCATTTCCAAAGCCATTCCGAGATATATTGCCATGCAACTTCCATCATCATTATTATGACATACATTAGTTTTGTCATATTGCCATTGCATGATCATGTAGTTGACATCGTATTTGTGGCAAAGCCACCATGCATTATTTTCCATACATGTCACTCTTGATTCATTGCACCATCCGGTACACCGGAGGCATTCATATAGAGTCATATTTTGTTCTAAGTTTCAAGTTGTAATTGTTGAGTTGTAAGAGAAATAAAAGTGTGATGATCATCATTATTAGAGCATTGTCCCAAGTCAGGAAAGGATGCTGGAGACTATGATTCCCCCATAAGTTGGGATGAGACTCCGGACGGAAAAAAAAGAGCAAGGGCAAAAAAAGAGAAAGGCCCAAAAAGAAAAAAAAGGAGAGAAAAAGAGAGAAGGGACAATGCTACTATCCTTTTACCACACTTGTGCTTCAAAGTAGCACCTTGCTCTTCATGTAGTGAGTCTCATATATTGTGCTTCAAAGTAGCACTAAGATCTTCATGATAGAGAGTCTCTCATTTTGTCACTTTCATATACCAGTGGGAATTTTTCATTATAGAACTTGGCTTGTATATTCCAATGATGGGCTTCCTCAAAGTGCCCTAGGTCTTCGTGGAGCAAGCAAGTTGGATGCACACCCACTTAGTTTCTTTTGTAGAGCTTTCATATACTTATAGCTCTAGTGCATCCGTTGCATGGCAATCCCTACTCCTCATGTTGACATCAATTGATGGGCATCTCCATAGCCCGTTGATTATCCTCGTCGATATGAGATTTTCTCCTTTTTTGTCTTCTCCACACAATCCCATCATCATATTCTATTCCACCCATAGTGCTATACCCATGGCTCGCGCTCATGTATTGCGTAAAGGTTGAAAGAGTTTGAGATTATTTGAGTATGAAACAATTGCTTTGCTTGTCATCGGGGGTATAGAAGTTGGGAACATCTTTGTGTGACGAAAATGAAGCATAGCCTAACTATATGATTTTGTAGGGATGAACTTTCTTTTGCCATGTTATTTTGAGAAGACATGATTGCTTTGATTTGTATGCTTGAAGTATTATTATTTCTGTGTCAATATGAAATTTTTTCTTAAATCTTTCGGATCTGAATATTCATATCACAAGTAAGAAGATTTATATTGAAATTATGCAAAGTAGCACTCCACATCAAAAATTCTTTTTTATCATTTACCTACTCGAGGACAAGCAGGAATTAAGCTTGAGGATGCTTGATACGTCTCCAACGTATCTATAATTTTTGATTTCTCCATGCTAGTTTATCTACTATTTTAGGCAATATTGGGCTTTATTATCCACTTTTATATTATTTTTGGGACTAACCTATTAACCGGAGGCCCAGCCCAGATTCTTTGTTTTATGCCTATTTCAGTGTTTCGAGGAAAAGGAATATCAGACGGAGTCAAAACGGAACGGAATCAACTGGAGAAGTTATTTTTGGAAGGAAACCCACCTGATGGACTTAGACCCCATGTCAGAAGATACGGGAGGTGCTCATGAGGGTGAGGAGCGCCCCCGCCCCCCCCCCCCCGGGCGCTGCCCCTGCCTCGTGGGGCCCCCGTAGCTCCACCGACGTACTTCGTTCACCCATATATACCGTCATACCCTAAAACTTCCAGAACAGAAGATAGACCGGGAGTTCCGCCGCCGCAAGCCTCCAGAGCCACGAAAAACCAATCGGAACCCCTTTCCGGTACCCTGCCGGAGGGGGATCCATCTCCGGTGGCCATCTTCATCATCCTGGCGCTCTCCATGACGAGGAGGGAGTAGTTCACCCTCGGGGCTGAGGGTATGTACCAGTAGCTATGTGTTTGATCTCTCTCTCTCTGGTGTTCTATCTCGTGTTCCCTCTATGGCATGATCTTGATGTATCCCGAGCTTTGCTATTGTAGTTGGATCTTATGATGTTTCTCCCCCTCTACTCTCTTGTGATGAATTGAGTTTCCCCTTTGAAGTTATCTTATCAGATTGAGTCTTTTATGAACACTTGATGTATGTCTTGCCGTGCTTATCCGTGTTGACAATGGGATATCATGTGCCACTTGATGTATGTTTTGGTGACCAACTTGCGGGTTCCGCCCATGAACTTATGCATAGGGGTTGGCACACGTTCTTGATTCTCCGGTAGAAACTTTGGGGCACTCTTTGAAGTACTTTTATGCTGGTTGGATAAATCTGAGATTGTGTGATGCATATCGTATAAACATGCCCACGGATACTTGAGGTGACAATGGAGTATATAGGTGACATTAGGGTTTTGGTTGATTTGTATCTTAAGGTGTTATTCTAGTACGAACTCTAGGGCTGTTTGTGACACTTAAAGGAATAGCCCAACGGATTGATTGGAAAGAATAAATTTGAGGTGGTTTCGTACCCTACCATAATCTCTACGTTTGTTCTCCGCTATTAGTGGCTTTGGAGTGACTCTTTGTTGCATGTTGAGGGATTGTTATATGATCTATCTATGTTATTATTGTTGAGAGAACTTGCACTAGTGAAAGTATGAGCCCTAGGCCTTGTTTCCTATCATTGCAATACCGTTTACGCTCACTTTTACCACTTGCTACCTTGCTGTTTTTATATTTTCAGATTACAAAAACTTATATCTACCCTTCATATTGCACTTGTATCACCATCTCTTCGAACTAGTGCACCTATACAATTTACCATTGTATTGGGTGTGTTGGGGACACAAGAGACTTTTTGTTATTTGGTTGCAGGGTTGCTTGAGAGAGACCATCTTCATCCTACGCCTCCTACGGATTGATAAACCTTAGGTCATCCACTTGAGGGAAATTTGCTACTGTCCTACAAACCTGTGCACTTGCAGGCCCAACAACGTCTACAAGAAGAAGGTAGTGTAGTAGACATCAGTGGATACCCAGGATAACGTTTCTTGAGCTCTTCTGAAGTTGTTTCAGTTATGCTCTTGTTTTGCTGCCGCGTTTATTTGCACTGGTGGCCAATTTTGACGGCCAGTGTATGTAATATGCTACTTTGTTCCCTATATTTGCACTGGTGGCGAACTTTGATGCCCGATGGATGTAATATGTAATGGCGGTAATAGGCTAGCGTTAATTGCTTGCTTATTTATTTCCTTATTGTCTTGTTTAGTTGTTTGCTTGTAGTCACTGCAGTTCTTTTACGTGTTTTTCTAGTGGCCACAATAGCCTTTTTTTTGGTAACTAGGCCAAAATAATCATGGCAACCTGCAATTTGTTGTAACCATGGGCCTCCTGTAGGCCGTATGATCCATGGGCCTTCGTCCGGCCGTCGGATCCATTGGCCTTCTATACGGGCCGTAGGATCCATCGGCCTTCTATACGGGCCTTAGGGTCCATGGGCCTTCTGCGGGCCGTAGGGTCCATGGGCCTTCTACGGGTCGTACGATCCATGGGCCTTCTACGGGCCGTACTATCCATGGGCCTCATACGGGCCGTAGGATCCATGGGCCTTCTACGGGGCGTATCAATTTCGCCAATCATGGGTCGTACTATTCGTGGACCATAACGGGCCGTTAATAGGCCGTATTTGATAACTCTATGAAAACAGCCCAACGGGTTTTTTTGACATGAAAACGGCCCAACGTATTAACGGTCCGCAAACGGGCCGACTGTAACGACGGGCTGAATTTGGCCCTGGCGAAAAATGACAAAGAACGGGCCGTATGTAATCGAATGCTGCAAATGAGCCCAAGAATCAATGGGCCCTGAGAAGGCCGAAAGATAACTTGGGCTGGAAACGGCCCAATGGAATAACGGGCTGTTAATGGGTATAAAGTGATACATTGTTCATTACGGGCCAGTTTCACCACGGGCCATTAATGGGCCAAGAGTTACAAAGGTGCTCATATGGGCCGAAAGAAGTCATGGGCCACACATGGGCCGGAAGTTAAAACGGTCTGAATCATATGGGACGGCCCAGATGACGCTACTGGGCCTAATTCGGATAGGGCGTAACAGGCCCTGGGTTAGCGGGCTGTAAATGGGCTATATGCGAACAAGCCGTTAACAGGCTTTCCGTGGGCCGGGCCGCCACCTTTTGACCAAGTCAAACGGGCCGGCCTTTTCACAGGAATGGGCCTCTGTTGGGCCATGCCACGTGTCGCCGTATCATAGGCAACTTCGGTCCAATGAACGGATGACATCTGTCCCAACGGTGAGCCGACACATGTTTCCTCCAGCTAATGATGATTTTACACGGGGAAAATCCCCATTGGTCGTGGCTGTTAATGTGTTATCGGATCCAAAACCCGACCCGATGTCAGGACCCCGATTCCAAGTCACATCGATCTAGCCGGTAACACCTCATATCACTTTGCGGCCTCACGCATGGTATTCCCACGGGTGTCGCCTTACCATGGCCTGGGACCGTTTGCGCCTTTTGGCTCACGTATATGATAGTGTCGCTAGCATCTACATGACAGAGAACCCGGGCCGACATGGCTAGTCGTGAACCCAAAGCGGCACTAACCCATGGGGACAGACATACATGAATCACATCGAGCATGTCGGTCATCAACGTGTGAATCCGGGCTGTAGCCTTTGGGCTAACAGGACTCCGGTAACTCGGGCTGTAGCAGGCTAGGCAGGACTCCAAATGTCATCATGTGACATTTCCCGAAAAGACGGAACCACGAGAGCAGTGAAACACATGCCGGCCAGATCAAGTGTCGAGCAATAGTGCTTTGGGCTAGCGGGACTCGGTGAACCGGGTGTAGCGGACTACTATCGCTCAGGAAGCACTAGACTACATTTCCCCACATGAGAGGCTGCCAAGGATAAACAACTAGATTGTCGGATCCCACACATACCAAGCATTTCAAACATACACACAATATGCTTGATATGTGTAAATACAACATGGCATCACAACATAACTCTATGACTCAAGTATTTATTCATTAGGCTCCGAGGAGCGAGATATTACAAACATGGGTCTCATGACCCAACATTCAGACCATACAAATCAAAGCACAAGAGGAAGCTTAACATGTCTGAGTACAGACATCTACAAATGAAAAAGGCTGAGAAGCCTGAATATCTACCAGATCCTGCCGAGGGCACAAGATCGTAGCTGAGGTATCAAGCTAAACGTCGAAGTCCACACGGAATTACTAGCGAGACTGACGTCTCTCTGCAAAACAAAAAATAAGCAAACGTGAGTACAAATGTACCCAGCAAGACTTGCATCAGAACTATCTACATATGCATCATTATCAACAAAGGGGGTGGTGGAGTTTGACTGCAGCAAGCCAGCTTTGACTCGGTGGCTATCCTACACTACGACTCCAAGTAACTCTTTTGAGGTGGCGCACACGAGTCCACATATTCACCATATCAATACACCACTATGGATCCGCTCCCGTCTTCCTACGAGAACGCCATCCATAGCACTCACGCTTATCTTGCGCATTTTAGAGTATCCACTTTCACTTGTCTATGAACCGTATGTGCAACCCAGAAGTCCTTTACCGCGGACACGGCTATTCGAATAGATCATATTAACCCTGCGGTGGTGTACTTCTTCACACACGCTCTCGCCACTTACCGCCATGTACACCTCGTGTATCTCGGCAACCTTCAAGCGGAAGCTTTGGCGAGGGTGTCGGCCACGACCGACTAACCACACAAGTCTCTCGTCTGTGTTTATCGCCTATTCGGGTTCCATCCGCAAGGAGATCCGGCCGGGGTGTCGCCACGGCCCCAAACGATGTGTACAGGGTTCCAAGCCCACCAAACGGGCGACGCTTGGCATACCCGGACACGGTGCCTAGTCTGTCCCAAGCCCACCTGTACCGGGTGCCACTTGGTAGACTACTAACACAACCTACAAACACCAGAGACTAGTTGCAACTCCTGGACAGAGATCAAGTTGATTAATAAGCCGAGAGGGGCCGAGTTACCGGAACCCAATGTGTGGTAGTAACTGTTTCATGGATCACAAACACATAACTCAGTTCCTGAGGACGGCTGCAATGAGACAACCCACCACGTACTCCTACATGGCCTCTCACCGCTACCTTTACCAAAATCGTGTTCACACACTTAGCTCTCAACAGTATGACATGTTCACACACCTCCGATTCATCCCGTATGAATCAGACCTAACACAACTCTAAGCAATAGCAGGCATGACTGTTGGGTTCTACAGTAGGGTGCGTCAACTGCAAATTTAAATTTTCCTACGCACAGAACATCCAGGAACATGCTACGGGAGATGGATCACAGTTTGTTAACACTAGACGCGCAGTGTCGTGCAGTGGAAGAAGAGTTGGGGCAGTGCGTCCGAGTGGATCGTCTCCTCCTCGTCCGATCTCCCTCGAGTGGTCGGTCGTCCGATCCCACATACGAGTTCGCTGGAGCGGCGCAAGTGCACCGCCTCTAACGGTATCCGCGCGCGCGGGAGGAACGTCGTGCGGCGGACTGCTAGGTCCGATCACACAGACGGCGGCGAGTGGAGGTGGCTATTCGCAACACATGCAAACGCTAGCCGCAACGCCGAAGCGATCAACCGCCTGAGTGTGCCGCACCTCCACTTTATATAGGCGTCCGTCGCGGGCTCAACACTTGGGCCTTGCACGGACCCTAAAGCCCAAAGTCTATTCAGTCACGTTCCTAGTCCAGTTCGGATCACATCCGACCAGTGTCCTACGAACTGACCTCGTAGGTTCCTTCCCTTAAGCGCGTGACCCCGTAGGTTCAAGTCGGCTCGGTCACAGTTCGGATCACCTCCGACCTATACGGTTGGTAGCGGCCTCTAGCAAGGCGTGCCGACCACCAAGCAGATGATGAAGCTGGTTAGGCGAACCTGTACAACATGTCACACTTACATTTCCCTTTGCAAGACGATATATGTTGTCGGGCTCAAGGCGAGACTGTCATCCTTGTGCTAACCCGACCTCTTTCTCGTTCGTGATACCGACCACTATCCGGATTATCTCATAATCCTTGTCGCATGGCCATGTTGTTCTGGTCGGATCACACGAGGGGCCCAGAGTATATCTCTCCGATCGGAGGGGCAAATCCCATCTTGCTCGACCATGTCTCGCAGCAAGGTATTGGACAAACCGAAACCTACCTTTGTAACTACCCGATCACGGAGTAGCGTTTGGTCGGCCCAAAGCAAGTTTATCACCATCTCGAGTACATGCGTCAGCTCAGGTCTTAGGACATAGAATGTATGTTGTACTAGAGACTCACAGATGACATGTCGCTGCGTCTCATAGTTGGGTCTGTCCGACTCAGACCTTATCTCGACTCGGATCCGACTATGTCGAATCCGACCAGACCTTTCGAAGTCCATATTATCCGGTTAGCATCCTATGCTCCATGGCTAGTGAGACCGAGCCATCGACCGTGTCATATGCTAGTCTAGTCGGTTTGGCGTCCACACACAGCCCTTTCGACTAGGGACCTTTTAGGACAGTCATCATACAATGCATAGTCCCACAAACAAGTCACGTACTTGCTGATACACATCATTGATAATGTCCAAGGACTATCTTTATTCATAAACACATAGGAAATATCATCATACATGATTGCCTCTAGGGCATATCTCCAACAATGACAAACAAGCATGAATGAGTAGGCACATCAGGGCTCAAACAACTCCTACTCATGCTAGTGGGTTTCATCTATTTACCGTGGCAATGACAGGTCATGCATAGGATAAAGGAGTTCAACTACCGCAGCAAATAACAGATGAATCATTGTTGTCCTAATGTAGTAAAAGAGAGCAGGAGCGAGAGAGTGGGATTGTATCGGAATGAACAAGGGGGTTTTGCTTGCCTGGCACTTCTGAAGATAGAATAGTTCTTCATCGGTGTCATCGAACTCATCATCGGAACCACGTCTACTCAGAGGGGACAAACACCGGCAAACAAGGAAGAACACAATCAATGCAATGCAACAATTATGATGCATGATTATGACAAGGCAATATGCTGTGGTTTGAGCTAATGCAACTAGCAACAGATTAAATGAAGTTGGTTTGAATACAAGATTCAAATTCAAACTCCATATGTCATTATTACAATGCCATTTAGTTGATTTGACCTAAACAGTGAACAAAAGTTTTTCTAACATGCATGAAAATGGTACAGATGGATACATTGTATTTTTCTGATCATTTTTCATATATAAATTATCTCATTTGGAGCTACGGTTGATTTTATATGATTTTTAGAAGTTAGCACTATTTTCTGGAATTTCCTTAATAAGAATAAATCCAGAAAAGGGCATTACTGCATCAGCGTTGCGTCATGCTGACCTCAGCAGGTCAACAGAAACGGTCCAGGTCAAACCTGACACGTGGGGTCCATCGGGTCACCACACTGCGTCTCTCGAGTCCGCGAGCGGTGGGGTGAGGTCAATACCGCGTGGCAAAGTCAATGCCGACGTGTGGGTCGATCAACAGTGACGTGGCAGTCAAACTGACCTGTGGGGCCCGTGGTTTTAGTTTAAGCTAAACAGAAATAAAACCCAGGTTAATTAGAGCGTGGGCCCCATGTGTCAGTGAGCTAGGGGGGTTAGTTAGGGCGTCATTAGCGCTAAGCACACAAGGATTAGGCCGGCGGCTAATCGCCAGCGAGGTTAGAGGCGACGCTGGTGCTCGGGTTTGCGCTACGGGGCACAGTTCGAGCCGTGGCTGGGCAGGTTGGAGAGCCCTTGTCGGTGCGCGTCGAATGGTTGTGGTGGCCGGGCCTGGGATGGTCGGAATCGACGGCGACGAGCACGGCTGCGGCGGCCAGAGCTCGGGCAAGCGCGGGTTCGGAGTTCTGGTGCACGACAGGTCCAGCTGGTAGTCGGGGTCATCTCCTAGGAGCAAACCGAGCACTATGACGCGCCCAGGCACGAGCTACGGCGTCTTCAGCCACGACGCTGACATGGCCGGCGGCGGTGAGCTTCGGCCTCGCTCGAAACGGCGGCTACGGTGATCGAGAGGCATGGGGAGGAGGGGCAAACAACGGAGGAGCTCACAGCGGTTGCAGCACGCGTCTCAGAGGGCTCGTAGGAGGCCGGACGATGTCGGGGCGTTTCCGGCGATCTGGGGAGCCGAGGTTGAAGACGATGGTGTCGACAGTGTTCGGGGGCGCCCGACATTGAGTATCTCATCGAGGAGGTCGAGGACGACACGCAGAAGCTCGGAGACTCGTAGGTGAGGCGTGTGGTTGCCGGTGGCCGTGGTAACGGTGTGGGGCGGCGACGGTGTGTTTGGTGGGGCTGCGGAGAGGGAACTAGAGGAGTGGGAGAGAGCTCCAGAGTGAGGAAAGAGGCAGAGGGGGTCGAGGCCGTTCCTGTGGAGCGGAGAAAGGGCGAGGGGGAAGCAGGAGGTGGAAGCATGAGGTGGAGCATCCAGTGGCCTTGGCCGTCGACACGCCTCTTGTGACCGAGAGGTTGAAGACGGTGGGGCTCCTGGTGGGCTGGCCAACAGTGCCAGGCCAGTGGGCTGTGCCGGCCACTTGGGCCGCCAGGTGGGCTGCGCAGGTAAGCTAGTAAGTCTCTCTCTCTCTCTCTTTTTGTTAATGTTTTTCTATTTCTGTGTAACTTCTGGGCTTTATTAAAAATACCATGACGTTTCCAAAAATCCTGAAAATAATTGTGGGCTCTGATTGGAATATTTCCAACAGCCCTCACTTAAGTTCAGAATTATTTGGACATTTAAAATATTATATAGCATTTAATTGTCCAAATTCAAATACGTATGAATTAACTCCAAAATCCAGAAATGTGTCCTAGAAATGTGTGCATCATTTTTGGAAGAAGTTTTCACCCATTCCAAAATTGATGAACTTTTCTAAAGACCATTTTGGGTAGATGGAAAATATTTAATTTGACCCTAGTTGGATTAAGGGGGAGCTGGGGGTTTCTGTCATCCCCATGTCAAGTTTCATGAAATTTAAACATGATGCATGGATGCAAAGCCACTAGCTACAAGCAAACCCTAGGGCTGTGACAACTCACCCCCACTAAACAAGAATCTCGTCCCGAGATTCAAGACGTGAGGTAAGAATAAAGAGGGGGCACAAGACCAACACAAACTTCACGATCCAGGTTGCACCTCATAAGGTTGTTGATTCGTTGCATACATTGATCTTGACATCCTCGCTTTTGAGATCTTCATCCATGCAATGACGACGGAAAGGAGCTCTACTAGGATTGATCTTCTCAAAGGTCAAACTATACAATCTCAACTCGCGGAAAGAGATGTTGAAACATCTGGATTTGAGACACAAAACACACCGAGAGGGATGGAAGAACAAACGACGGGGTTTGATTTGGTGGGCAACAATTCCACACTTAGAAAGATGGTGGATGGTGTCAAGGTGGCGAGGAAATAATTGCCATGATTCCGTAACGGGGCACCTTGGAAAAGGTGACTCGTTGAACTGCTCCCTTAAGTGGCAAAAAGAATTACTTTTGATCCATAGATCATTGAAACTCTTCATACCAGCTGAAGGCAATTTACAATTGATCTTCTGAAAGGGGTTTGGGGAAATGGCATACTCCGTTCGGAAAGGAAACTATGGTTATAGAACAACTCGGCAAACGGAAGACACATATCAATTGATACCAAGGATATAACCTAGCGACTGAGTGTGCTCTCAAGAACTTGAGCATTTCCATATTCATCAAGGTTTTACCAACATCCATGCCAAAGATCCTGGCAACACATCATACTACCATGATGAATAGTGATGGACGATGCAGATGCAAAAGAAGACATCACTTTCTCAGAATTTTCCTTAGCAATGCCAAAGAAGCAAATCTCGATGATCTAATCGAGAGACATTTAGCACTCCGCTTCTAATGTTCTCTTTGATGTACCAGCTTTAACCCAATACCGCCGGTATCCGGAACATCAAGTAAAGGTCTGGCTTCGGGAGAACAAAGGATCCATAAGGAACAACTTCTAAATAAGTCACTCAAAATCCTCATGGAGACGATGGTCGATTTGCTCAATCAAGATGCTACAATGATAGATCTTCCGGCTAGGTGTGTCAGCCAGAACATCAACCTTGTCGGGACCTACATCATAGATCTTCGAAAGGTTCCAACCATCATATCTGCCTGAGATTCAGATATGGTTGGTAACATGATATTCCAGACTCATCAAGTCTAGAAAGAAAAATGAAAGTTTGCAACACAAACCGACGAGATGACGCTATGAGATTCTCGTGAAATGAACTACGATAGAAAGCTCCAAAACATGAGCTGGTTACGCTACATACATGTGAGCATTTGTCCCTGCATAAGCATGACCACATAGTAGTCTTACAATAAAACTCTACCAAGTTCAGGTGGGGAACCATCATTGAGGATATCAAAATCTTGTGCATGACCTAGGATAGCACAACAACTCCTTTTTCCTGGAACAGGTCAATCAGTGGCTTAGTGTGCTAGGAACACATATAGAATGGAGGCGGCCAACCTATCAAACCATAGAGTACTTCGCACATATGCGTGACTAATTTGGGATGATTCCAGAGGAAGCAAAAACAAGCTTTCTCGAATTCACGGCGGCAACTTACATCAAGTGCATGTGAATTAGAGAAAGTCACTTCTTTCATCCAAACGTAAACCTCATGAGCGGACCACGAAGGCAATGCTTACAAAAGTTTCCAACACTAGCTCAATGTTCAACATGAATCATGGAGGAGACAAGATGCTGCTGTTGGGCTCAACAACAACTCATCGGAATTTCCATATCACTGGACTTCCACCATTATGTGAACAATGTGTTAGTATTGGTCAGATCAAAATATGTAATGGTGTATGCTCGAGGGATCAACCACGAGTAAGACAACATTACGAACGTCGTTGGTACTGATTTGATTTTACGATAGCCCACACTCAAATCAAAGGATTGATAAGACAATAGGTCCAACAACTGATCACAGCGACCAATCGATGAAGATATCATCTTTCTTCAACACACACTACACAAGAATATCCCTCTGGAACGAACTAAGTTAGGCAAGCTTTTATCTTCCAACTCTCCAAGTTGTTGTTCAGCTTAACCAACTAGCTCAGGGTATTCAACATAGATTCTTGGAGAATGGGTTGTTTAGAAGAAAACCAACATGATCACGAGCTCAACATAACAGTCAGGAAACAACCCAGTAATACTTCTGAGAAGGTATTCGGAAAATCACGAACCACCGATATGTTATTAAGCTCGAGAACAATCTTGCTTTTCAGGGCAAGACAATATGATCAAGGAGCGAGGGATTGTCACAATCCTAACTCCTTGGTCGATGAGTGTGCCCGGAAATATGGACTAGGTAGCACGATCAATATTAGGATGATGATTCAATATCCAGCACGCTAAGATGAGAGTATTGTCCATTAACTACCAAGCAACGGGGTTGCTAGAAGTATTGATTTCACACATCACGGTACACTTGTCGGCATTCCGGTTATAATAACACGGGAACCGAGGAATGAACCATGATGGCAAGAAGTATTACTGCGTCAAGAATTCATAAGAGGTGGTGCAATTCTCATGACACTCTTGACATAAAGATGGTAACACTCCAAGGTACAGAGCAACAGCTGGTTTGGCATTTTGATCCGCGGAATACAATTGCTTTGACCCAATCCTAGATATGGATGAGGTACTGGAGTTTGTTTCTCCTAGTCATTCCCGAATAGAATGGCTAGACGGGCCACAAGAGTAGTGGCATCGATGAACACGAATGCAAAACTACTCCTGACTATCAATCGATAGACGGGGATCGGAATACAGCTACAATGGAAACAACTCAAAGGAACATATATCTTTCTGAGTTGTGGATGCATAGATTAATATGTTGAAACAAGTTCAACAGGTTTCTTCCAGATAACTCATGCAGAAAGGTAGAACTGGCAGAATCACAACATAGGATAGGAAACTCATTGAGAGCACTCTTGTTGTGATCTTTCGGTTCAAGAGAACTTCTGCCAAAATGGTTCATGGTATTTGGAAGAAGGGAATACCACGGACCTCGAGGACTATCACAAAAGTTACTAATAACCTAAAGGTACGAGCAACACTATCAACATGAGGTAAGTAGGGTGAATTTTGGGTTCAAGACCCATAAGTAGAATACCTACTACTAGGTAGCATCATGGGATGCTTTCGGGAATGACGGCCAGAACATCACACTGGGAACACAAAAACATGGCCATATTACCAGGTGATCCTCTAAGATGCCTAGGGTCATAATACTAGTTCCAACATATATGTCAAGGCAGGGAGTACCTCAACAGACGATTAGTGTGCTTATTCTGACCAAAAGGACACCGTGAACATGAAGGAAGAATTTGCAAATGCATCAGATAGTTTAGAAACCTGGGATGACTCGACAAAGATAACGGCTGTAAATGCTCAAAAAGATTTGAGACATCATGCAAAATGGTGGCATAACCACTCAACAACATCATATCAAGGTTCCGAGATCAACAGTTAACATACAGAAATAGTAGGAACTGAACTGGGGCTTAAATCCAACAATCTTGCAAGTCTACATATTAGTAACACGTGATCCCGATAGAAAGATGAGAAGGCCTAGTTCTTAATCCCCGTAGAAGAGAAGAGGTTGACTCAGATCAGAAGGGCATAAGGTAAAGGAGTAAAAAGAGCCTTATGTTCCCTTCCACAATCAATTCCCTTACATAACTAAAGCATTTCTAGACACAACTTAGACCGGATAGGCTAGGTAATCCTCTGATGATCGGGGCTCACGATACCAAAGCTGTCAGGACCCCGATTCCAAGTCACATCAATCTAGCCGGTAACACCTCATATCACTTTGCAGCCTCACGCACGGTATAAAGTGATACATTGTTCATTACGGGCCAGTTTCACCACGGGCCATTAATGGGCCAAGAGTTACAAAGGTCCTCATATGGGCCGAAAGAAGTCATGGGCCACACATGGGCCGGAAGTTAAAACAGTCTGAATCATATGGGACGGCCGGATGACGCCATCGGGCCTAATTCGGATAGGGCGTAACAGGCCCTGGGTTAGCGGGCTGTAAATGGGCTATATGCGAACAAGCCGTTAACAGGCTTTCCGTGAGCCGGGCAGCCACCTTTTGACCAAGTCAAATAGGCCAGCCTTTTCACAGGAATGGGCCTCTGTTGGGCCGTGCCACGTGTCGCCGTATCATAGGAGACTTCGGTCCAATGAACGGATGACATCTGTCCCAACGGTGAGCCGACACGTGTTTCCTCCAGCCAATGATGATTTTACACGTGGAAAATCCCCATTGGTCGGGGCTGTTAACGGGTTATCGGATCCAAAACCCGACCCGATGTCAGGACCCTGATTCCAAGTCACATCGATCTACCGGTAACACCTCATATCACTTTGCGGCCTCACGCACGGTATTCCCACGGGTGTCGCCTTACCATGGCCCGGGACAATTTGCGCCTTTTGGCTCACGTATATGATAGTGTCGCTAGCATCTACATGACAGAGAACCCGGGCCGACATGGCTAGTCGTGAACCCAAAGCGGCACTAACCCATGGGGACAGGCATACATGAATCACATCAAGCATGTCAGTCATCAACGTGTGAATCCGGGCTGTAGCACTGGGCTAATAGGACTCCGGTAACCCGGGCTGTAGCAAGCTAGGCAGGACTCCAGATGTCACCGCATGACATTTCCCCGAAGGGACATACAGGAACGAAGTGAAACACATGCCGCCAGTCAAGTGTCCAGAGCAATAGTCTTTGGGCTAGCGGGACTCGGTGAACCGGGTCAGAGCGGACTACTATCGCTCAGGAAGCACTACACTACATTTCCCCATATGAGAGGCTGCCAAGGATAAACAACTAGATTGTCCGATCCCACACATACCAAGCATTTCAAACATACACACAATATGCTTGATATGTGTAAATACAACATGGCATCACAACATAACTCTACGACTCAAGTATTTATTCATTAGGCTCCGAGGCGAGATATTACAAACATGGGTCTCATGACCCAACATTCGAACCATACAAATCAAAGCACAAGAGGAAGCTTAACATGTCCGAGTACAGACATCTACAAATGAAAAAGGCTGAGAAGCACGAATATCTACCAGATCTCCGCCGAGGGCACAAGATCGTAGCTGAGGTATCAAGCTAAACGTCAAGTCCACACGGAATTACTAAGCGACCGACGCCTCTCTGCAAAACAAAAAATAAGCAAACGTGAGTACAAATGTACCCAGCAAGACTTGCATCGTAACTATCTACATATGCATCATTATCAACAAAGGGGTGGTGGAGTTTGACCGCGACAAGCCAGCTTTGACTCGGTGGCTATCCTACACTACGACTCCAAGTAACTCTTTTGAGGTGGCGCTGCACGAGTCCACATATTCACCATATCAATACACCACTATGGATCCGCTCCGTCTTCCCTACGAGAACGCCATCCATAGCACTCACGCTTATCTTGCGCATTTTAGAGTATCCACTTTCACTTGTCTATGAACTGCAGGCAACCCGAAGTCCTTTACCGCGGACACGGCTATTCGAATAGATCATATTAACCTAGGGGTGTACTTCTTCACACACGCTCTCGCCACTTACCGCCATGTACACCTCGTGTATCTCGGCAACCTTCAAGCGGAAGCCTGGCGAGGGTGTCGGCCACGACCTGAAACCACACAAGTCTCTCGTCCAGGTTTATCGCCTATTCGGGTTCCATCCGCAAGGAGAATCCGGCGGGTGTCGCCACGGCCCCAAACGATGTGTACAGGTTCCAAGCCCACCAAACGGGCGACGCTTGGCATACCCGCCACGGTGCCTAGTCATCCCAAGCCCACATGCAGGGTGCCACTTGGTAGACTACTAACACAACCTACAAACACCAGAGACTAGTTGCAACTCACGGACAGAGATCAAGTTGATTAATAAGCCGAGAGGGGCCGAGTTACGGAACCCAATGTGTGGTAGTAACTGCTTTCATGGATCACAAACACATAACTCTGGGCCTGAGGACGGCTGCAATGAGACAACCCACCACGTACTCCTACATGGCCTCTCACCGCTACCTTTACCAAAATCGTGTTCACACACTTAGCTCTCAACAATAGGACATGTTCACACACCTCCGATTCATCCCTGATGAATCAGACCTGACACAACTCTAAGCAATAGCAGGCATGACAAACAAGCATGAATGAGTAGGCACATCAGGGCTCAAACAACTCCTACTCATGCGAGTGGGTTTCATCTATTTACCGTGGCAATGACAGGTCATGCAGAGGATAAAGGAGTTCAACTACCGCAGCAAATAACAGATGAATCATTGTTGTCCTAATGAAGTAAAAGAGAGCAGGAGCGAGAGAGTGGGATTGTATCAGAATGAACAAGGGGGTTTTGCTTGCCTGGCACTTCTGAAGATAGAATAGTTCTTCATTTGTGTCATCGAACTCATCGTCGGAACCACGTCTACTCAGAGGGGACAAACACCGGCAAATAAGGAAGAACACAATCAATGCAATGCAACAATTATGATGCATGATTATGACAAGGCAATATGCTGTGGCTTGAGCTAATGCAACTAGCAACAGATTAAATGAAGTTGGTTTGAATACAAGATTCAAATTCAAACTCCATATGTGATTATTCAAATGCCATTTAGTTGATTTTAGCTAAATAGTGAACAAAAGTTGCTCTAACATGCATGGAAATGGTACATATGGATAGATTGGATTTTTTTGATCATTTTTCATATATAAATTATCTCATTTGGAGCTACGGTTGATTTTATATGATTTTTAGAAGTTAGCACTATTTTCTGGAATTTCCTGAATAAGAATAAATCCAGAAAAGGGCATTATCACGTCGATGTTGTGTCATCTTGACCTCAAGAGGTCAACAGACACGGTCCAGGTCAAACTCGACGCGTGGGGTCCACTGGTCAGTCACAATCTGCTCTACGAGTCACAGACGGTGGGGTGAGGTCGGCCAGCGTCGGCAAGTCAATCTTGGCGTGTGGGGTCGATCGGCAGTGGCGTGGCGAGTCAAACTGACTGTGGGGCCCGTGGTGTTAGTTTAAGCTAAACAGAAATAAAACCCAGTTAATTAGAGCGTGGGCCCCGGTGTCGATGAGCTAGGGGGGTTAGTTAGGGCGTCATTAGCGCTAAGCACCCAGGGATTAGGCCGGCGGCTAATCGCCGGCGAGGTCAGAGGCGACGCTGGTGCTCGGGATTGTGCTACGGGGCACGGTTCGAGCCGTGGCTGGGTGCGTTGGGGAGCCCTTGCCGGTGTGCGTCGAATGGTGGTGGTGGCCGGGCCTGGGATGGTCGGAATCGACGGTGACGAGCACGGCTGCGGAGGCCGGAGCTCTGGCAAGCGCGGGTTTGGAGTTTTGGTGCACGACAGGTCCAGCTGGTGGTCGGGGTCATCTCCTGGGAGTAAACCGAGCACTATGACGCGCCAAGGCACGAGCTACGGCGTCTACAGCCACGACGGCGACATGGCCGGCGGCGGTGAGCTTCAGCCTCGGTCGAAACGGCGGCTACGGTGATCGAGAGGCATGGGGAGGAGGGGCAAACAACGGAGGAGCTCACAATGGTTGCAGCACGCGTCTCAGAGGGCTCGTAGGAGGTCGGACGATGTCGGGGCGTTGCCGGCGATCTGGGGAGCCGAGGTTGAAGACGACGGTTTCGACAGTGTTCGGGGGCGCCCGGCGTTGAGTATCTCATCGAGGAGGTCGAGGACGACACGCAGAAGCTCGGAGACTCGTCGGTGAGGCGTGTGGTTGCCGGTGGCTTGATAGCGGTGTCTTGGCGGCGGCAAGCGCGTTCGGTGGGGCTGCAGAGAGGGAACTAGAGGAAAGGGAGAGAGCTCCAGAGTGAGGGGAGAGGCAGAGGGGGTCGAGGCCGTTCCTGTGGAGCGGAGACAGGGCGAGGGGGAAGCAGGAGGTGGAAGCATGAGGTGGAGCATCGGGCGCGCGCGCGTCGACACGCCTCTGCCTACTGGCAGAGGTTGAAGACGGTGGGGCTCCTGGTGGGCTGGCCAACAGTGCCAGGCCAGTGGGCTGGGCTGGCCACTTGGGCCGCCAGGTGGGCTGCGCAGGTAAGCTAGTAAGTCTCTCTCTCTCTCTCTCTCTCTCTCTCTCTCTCTCTCTCTCTCTTTTTGTTAATGTTTTTCTATTTCTCTGTAACTTCTGGGCTTTATTAAAAATACCAGGACGTTTCCAAAAAATCCTGAAAATAATTGTGGGCTCTGATTGGAATATTTCCAACAGCCCTCACTTAAGTTCAGAATTATTTGGACATTTAAAATATTAAATAGCATTTAATTGTCCAAATTCAAATACGTATGAATTAACTCCAAAATCCAGAAATGTGTCCTAGAAATGTGTGCATCATTTTTGGAAGAAGTTTTCACCCATTCCAAAATTGATGAACTTTTCTAAAGACCATTTTGGGTAGATGGAAAATATTTAATTTGACCCTAGTTGGATTAAGGGGGAGCTGGGGGTTTCTGTCATCCCCATTTCAAGTTTCATGAAATTTAAACATGATGCATGGATGCAAAGCCACTAGCTACAAGCAAACCCTAAGGTTGTGACACCCGATAGCTTAACGGCGTTCCGTTACGGTGGATGCCATGTGTCGGTCACCCTTGACGAAAGCACTTCTATGACGCGTGATTTATCGTCATGGAAGTGGACACTTCCGTGATGATAATTTTTGTAATGTCATGGAACACTTCTCTGACGACGCAGGTATGACTATCTTGATTTTGTCATAAATTTGTCATGGATGTACATGCATGAAAAAAAACGCGACCTACTGTGACAAACACGTATCATCACGGAAGTGTATTTTTTTGTAGTGTTACTTGCAATGATAGAAGTGATCTTAAGAAATTATTAGCTAAATGGAAGCAGCGATCTCTTAATGCTAGAATGAAACCTGACCCTGCTTTTGCTACTTCACCTATCTGTGTTACTAATAAGGATTATGAATTCTCTGTTGATCCTGGTATAATTACTTTGGTTGAATCTGATCCTTTTCATGGCTATGAATCTGAAATTGTTGTGGCACATCTTACTAAATTAAATGATATAGCCACCCTGTTCACTAATGATGAGAAATCTCGCTACCTTTATATCCTTAAAATATTTCTGGTTCTCATTAAAGGGTGATGCTAAGATATGGTTTAATTCCCTTGATCCTAGTTGTGTGCGTAGTCCCCAGGATATGATCTAATACTTCTCTGCTAAATATTTCCCCGCTCATAAGAAACAAGCTGCTTTGAGGAATATATATAATTTTGTGCAAATTGAAGAAGAGAGTCTCCCACAAGCTTGGGGGAGGCTTCTCCAATTACTTAATGCTTTGCCTGATCATCCTCTTAAGAAAATGAAATACTTGATATCTTTTATAATGGACTAACCGATGCTTCCAGAGATTACCTGGATAGTTGTGCTGGTTCTGTTTTCATGGAAAGAACACCGGATGAAGCTGAAATTCTATTGAATAATATGTTGACAAATGAAAATAATTGACACTTCCTGAGCCAGCTCCTAAGCCAATTCCTAAGCCTATTCCTAAACCAACTCCAAAGAAGAGAGGTGTTCTATTTCTCAGTCCTGAAGATATGCAAGAGGCAAAGAAATCTATGAAAGAAAAAGGTATTAAAGCTGAAGATGTTAAGAATTTACCTCCTATTGAAGAAATACATGGTCTTGATTTACCGCCTGATGAAGAAATATATGATCCTAATCCATCACCTATTGAAAAAACTCATGGTCTTGATAACCCGACACAGGTAGTAAAGGTAAATTCTCTCTACATATATGATAAAGCTGAAATCCCTCCTACTAAAATTGCTAGCCAATGTTTGGATGAGTTTGATAACTTTATGGTTAAGCAAGAAGATTTCAATGCTTATTTTGGTAGACAATTAAAACAAAATTCTTATATGATTGAACACTTGAGTAATTACATGGCTAATGTTAAGGGTGAACTTAAAATCATTAGTAAACATGCTTCTATGGTTACCACTCAAGTAGAACAAGTACTTAAAGCTCAAAATGATTTGCTCAATGAATTAAATAGTAAGAATAATGACTATGCTGTTAGAGTGGCTACTAGAACTTGTAAAATGACTAAGGAACCTTTGTATCCTGAAGGCCACCCTAAGAGAATTGAACAAGATTCTCAGAGAAATAACATTGATGCACATAGTCCTTCTAAAAAGAAGAAAAATGATAGGACTTTGCATGCTTCTAGTGAACCTGTTGCTGAAACACCTGAGAATCCAAATGATATTTCTAGTTCTATGCTGAAACACAATCTGGTAATGAACATGAACCTAGTGAAAATGTTAATGATTATGTTCATGATGATGCTCAACCTAGTAATGATAATGATGTAGAAATTGAACCTGTTGTTGATCTTGATAACCCACAATCAAAGAATCAACGTTATGATAAGAGAGACTTTGTTGCTAGGAAGCACGGTAAAGAAAGAGAACCATGGGTTCAGAAACCCATGCCTTTTCCTCCCAAACCATCCAAGAAAAGGGATGATGAGGATTTTGAGCACTTTGCTGAGATGATTAGACCTATCTTTTACGTATGCGATTGACTGATATGCTCAAAATGAATCCTTATGCTAAGTATATGAAAGAAATTGTTACTAATAAAAGAAAGATACCGGAAGCTGAGATTTCCACCATGCTTGCTAATTATACTTTTAAGGGTGGAATACCAAAGAAACTTGGAGATCTAGGAGTACCTACTATACCATGCTCCATTAAAAGAAATTATGTTAAAACTGCTTTATGTGATCTTGGAGCCGGTGTTAGTGTTATGCCTCTCTCTTTATATCGTAGACTTGATTTGAATAAGTTGACACCTACTGAAATATCTTTGTAAATGGTTGATAAATCAACTGCTATATCTGTCGGCATTTGTGAGGATGTGCCTGTTGTGGTTGCAAACGTTACTATTTTAACGGACTTTGTTATTCTTGATATTCTCGAGGACGATAGTATGTCTATTATTCTTGGAAGACCTTTTTTGAATACTGCAGGGGCTGTTATTGACTGCAACAAAGGCAATGTCACTTTTCATGTTAATGATAATGAGCATACGGTACACTTTCCGAGGAAACAACCCCAAGTACATAGTATCAACTCTATTGGAAAAATTCCATCGATTATTTTTGGAGGTTTCGAATTTCCTCTCCCTACTGTCAAGAAGAAATATGATATTCTTATTATTGGGGATGTGCATATCCATGTTGAGGTAACATAGTGTCATTCGAAATTTCTCCGGTTCCATGTTATTCGGAATGAGTTTGTTAACAAGACTTGATCAACCTTGTTAATGGATTCCTTTTGATGAGCATGAGATGGATGAAACTAGAAGGCACAACCTTCTGTACCCTCTTTCTACTTTCTGTTATTTAGTTTAAATAAAGTAAAAATAGTATTTTTCTGTCTGTTTTCTAATTTATCCGTGCAATATAAAAATACCCCGAAAATAAAAGTTCTCCAAATGCCCTGAAAATGAAATATGATTTTTTCTGGAATATTTGAGAATATCTGGCACCGGGAACACCGCAGGGGGAGCAAACACCTTGCCACGAGGGTCCAGGGTGCGCCCACCCCTACAGGGCGCGCCCCCTGCCTCGTGCACCCACGGTGGCTCCCCTCCACTTATTCCTGCACCACACACTCCTTCTTCCTCCCAAAAAAAATCACTATCCAGCTCAAGCACGAGTTCTAGCTCATTTTGCTGCGATTTTCGATCTCCTTGCTCAAAGCACCTCTCACAAAACTGCTTGGGGAGATTGTTCCTTTGTATGTGACTCCTCCATTGGTCCAATTAGTTTTTGTTCTAGTGCTTTATTCATTGCAAATTTTTGCTGCCTAGGTGACCATGTTCTTGAGCTTGCATGTCAAATTTATATGGTTCCAAGTAGTTCTAATGCTTGATAAAGGCTCTAGGCACTTGTAGGAGTAGTTGCTATCAATTTTGTTGAGCTTGGTTCACTTTTCTTTGAAGTTACTAAAAATTTCAGAATTTTTTCAGAAAATAATGAAGAGATTTTTGAGGGGCTCATCGAGCCGAAGCTCGAAGGAAAAGCAAAATGAAGAAGCACAGAGGCCCAAATATAATCTGCCCTGCACCACGGAGGTTCGGCCGTGTGAATGGCCTTCCGATGATTTCTTGAGAGAAGCCGGGATTTACAATGATTTTTATGAATTGGCTGAGAATGCAGGCCTCACCGACTTCCTCCGCGATGAACGCAGACAGTATCTCTTACTCACCAATACATTTGTGCAAAACTTCTACTATTATCCTAAGGAAACACCTCCTTCAGTAGAGTTTCATTTATACGATGTTGTTAAGAAGATGCCACTAGATGAATTTTGCAAGGTTTGCAAAATACCTTTTGAGGGTAGTTTAGATGAACCACATCGTAAAGATGTGGATGGGTTTATTGACACTATTACTGTAGGGGAAACTAGGAAGGTTTAGATGCAAGAATCACTAGCATACATTTCGCTTTTACGCTACTTTGCCATATTTGCTAGTCGTTGCTTAATTGGCCGCGGAAACTGTGGAAACCTTAGTGTTCCTGATATTATCATTTTGTTCCATGGTTTATTCTGCGATAACACTGTTAGTATAGGCGGTATTATTGCTAAACAGTTAAGTTTGAACCATACAAAGGGCCCCATCTTTAGAGGTATTTATGCTTCACGCCTTGCTGCACATTGTAACATACCTATTAGGCACTATGAAAAAGAAGAAAAATTGCTGCCCAATGCTTATTTAGATTATAAGGGTATGGTAGTGCATGACTTTATTGTTAAGAATAGGGAAGGGGCTCTTAAATACAAATTATTCTTTGATAAACATCACCCCGAGACTATTACCTTGACTGCTCCCTCCTTGTTTACTTTATCTACAGGTTCGTATCTCGTTCCGCTGGCGGCCATTCACGCCTACCGGAACCCTACACCAGCCACGGAGCCGGAACCACAATTTGAGCCTCCACAACAGTCTAATTACCAGTGGGATCCGGAGATGATTTCCAACCAGTGGCAGTCAGAGTCCTCTTCATCTCAGTATGACCCCAGCTACAACTATGGATATCCGCCAGGCCACCCGTGGCAATAGACCAACTTAGGCCAAAAGCCTAAGCTTGGGGGAGTATGTATTTCCCACCGACATTACACTCATGTTCACACACTCCTTGCTAGATGTCGGTGCTCATACTCTTCCACTGTAATATCCATGCTAGTTTATTTTATTTTTCTTGCTTTCTTCTTGTGTGTTTGAAAAACCTTAAGAAAAACAAAAACAAAAACAAAATTAGTGTAGTTTTGAGTTAGTTTACTTTTCTTGCTGTAGTAGTAATAATTAAAAAGAAAACCCAAAAAGATTTCATGTTCTTCTTTTTTCTTGTTGGGAGCTTTCCCGTGTAAATAGTTTTATTTCTTTTCTTTGGGGGTCGATAGGAGAAGACCATGATTAAATTGTTGAAGTGGCTCTTATATGCATTATTGTTGATTTAACCAAGAGCCCATATTGCCTTGTCTTCTCCTGTTTATTGAATGCTCGCAGATTCCAGCTTAGTCCAATGCACGTGCACTCTTACTATTTTCACATCGTTCGGTCGTGCAAGTGAAAGGCAATTATGACGATATATGATGGACTGACTGAGATGAGAGAAGCTGGTATGAACTCGACCTCTCTTGTTTTTGTAAATATGATTAGTTCATCGTTCCTGATTCAGCCTATTATGAATAAACATGTTTGCAATGACAATTAGAGATTATAGTTGCTCATGCCATGCTTGATCAGCTATGAGTTATAATGGTTTACCTTGCGTTCCAACATGCTATTAAAATGGTTGTGATGTGGTATAGTGGGGTGGTATCCTCCTTTGAATGATTTAAGTGACTCGACTTGGCACATGTTCACACATGTAGTTGAAACAAATCAACATAGCCTTCACGATATTTATGTTCACGGTGGATTATATCCTACTCATGCTTGTACTCAATGTTTATTAATTTTAATGCATGTTCATGACTGTTGTCGCCTCTCTAGTTGGTCGCTTCGCCTTTTTGCTAGCCTTCACTTGTACTAAGCGAGAATACTGCTTGTGCATCCAATCCCTTAAACCCCAAAGTTATTCCATATGAGTCCACCATACCTTCCTATATGCGGTATTTACCTGCCGTTACAAGTAAATTTGTATGTGCCAAACTCTAAACCTTCAAATGAAATTCTGTTTTGTATGCTCGAATAGCTCATGTATCAACTAGGGTTGTCCGTATCTTCCATGCTAGGCAGGTTATTCTCAAGAGGAGTGGACTCCGCTCCTCACTCCCGAGAAAATGGCTGGTCTCTGGGATGCCCAGTCCCATGCTTTATGCAAACTAAATCAAAATAATTGCAAACAAAACCCCCCCGGGACTGTTGCTAGTTGGAGGCACTCGTTGTTTTGAGCAAGCCATGGATTGATGCTTGTTGGTGGAGGGGGAGTATAAACTTTACCATTCTGTTTGGGAACCGCCTATAATGTGTGTAGCATGGAAGATATCGCCATCTCTTGGTTGTTATGTTGACAATGAAAGTATACCGCTCAAAATATTATTTATCTCTATTTCAAAATCGAGCTCTGGCACCTCTACAAATCCCTGCTTCCCTCTGCGAAGGGCCTATCTATTTACTTTTATGTTGGGTCATCACCATCCTATTAAAAAACACCAGCTGGAGAGCACTGCTGTCATTTGCATCCATTACTATTAATTATATTGGGTATGACTATGACTGGATCTCTTTTACCATGAATTACAATGTCTAATCAGTCCTTGATCTTTAAAGGTGCTCTGCATTTATGTTTTGCGGTCTCAGAAAGGGCTAGCGAGATACCATCTTATTATATCATATCATGATTGTTTTGAGAAAGTGTTGTCATCCGAGATTTATTATTATGGCTTGCTAGTTGATTATGCCATTGATATAAGTAAACATGAGACCTAAGTGTTATTGTGAATGTGGTTAGTCATAATCTTTGCTGAAAACTTGAATGCTGGCTTTACATATTTACAACAACAAGAGCAAAGATAGTTTATAGAAGTTTTTCTTTATCACTTTCAGTTTATCAACTGAATTGCTTGAGGACAAGCAAAGGTTTAAGCTTGGGGGAGTTGATATGTCTCCGTCGTATCTACTTTTCCAAACGCCTTTGCCCTTGTTTTGGACTCTAACTTGCATGATTTGAATGGAACTAACCCGGACTGACGCTGTTTTCAGCAGACTTTCCATGGTGTTATTTATGTGTAGAAACAAAAGTTCTCGGAATGACCTGAAACTCCACGGAACATCTTTTTGGAAAATATTAAAAAATCTTTGGAAGAAAATCCACGTCGGGGGCCCACACTGCCCACGAGGGTGGGGCGCCTGCCTCAGGCCCCCTGACGCTCCACCGACCTCAACTCCAACTCCATATATTCACTTTCGGGGGGGGGGGGATCAGAGAGAAGGATTCATCACGATTTACAATATGGAGCCGCCGCCAAGCCCTAAAACCTCTCAAGAGGGCTGATGATCTGAGTCCGCTCGGGCTCAGGAGAGGAGTCATCGCCGTCGTCATCATCAACCATCCTCCATCACCAATTTCATGATGCTCACCGTCGTGCGTGAGTAATTCCATTGTAGGCTTGCTGGACGGTGATGGGTTGGATGAGATCTATCATGTAATCGAGTTAGTATTGTTAGGGTTTGATCCCTAGTATCCACTATGTTCTGAAATTGATGTTGCTATGACTTTGCTATGCTTAATGCTTGTCACTAGGGCCCGAGTGCCATGATTTCAGATCTGAACCTATTATGTTTTCATGAATATATATATGAGTTCTTGATCCTATCTTGCAAGTCTATAGTCACCTACTATGTGTTATGATCCGAAAACCCCGAAGTGACAATAATCGGGACCACTCCCGGTGATGACCATAGTTTGAGGAGTTCATGTATTCACTATGTGTTAATGCTTTGGTCCGGTACTCTATTAAAAGGAGGCCTTAATATTCCTTAGTTGTCGCTAGGACCCCGCTGCCATGGGAGGGTAGGACAAAAGATGTCATGCAAGTTCTTTTCCATAAGCACATATGACTATATTCAGAATACATGCCTACATTACATTGATGAATTGGAGCTAGTTCTGTGTCACCCTATGTTATAACTGTTACATGATGAACCGCATCCGGCATAATTCTCCATCACCGATCCAATGCCTACGAGCTTTTCACATATTGTTCTTCGCTTATTTACTTTTTCGTTGCTACTTTTACAATCACTACAAAACCCAAAAATATTACTTTTGCTATCTTTACGGTTACTTCCATATTACTTTGCTACTAAATACTTTGCTGCAGATACTAAGTTATCCAGGTGTGGTTGAATTGAACACTCAACTGCTAATACTTGAGAATATTCTTTGGCTCCCCTTGTGTGGAATCAATAAATTTGGGTTGAATACTCTACCCTCAAAAACTGTTGCGATCCCCTATACTTGTGGGTTATCACTTCCCTCTGCAAAGGGCCTATCTTTTACTTTTACCTTCTACCCTTATACAAGAGTCATCATGATTTTCACCTTTCCTTTTTACACTTTTTCCTTTGGCAAGCACTTTGTGTTGGAGCGGTCCGGATATATATATATCCACTTGGATGTAGGTTTTCATAAATTATTATTATTGACATTACCCTTGAGGTAAAAGGTTGGGAGGCGAAACTATAAGCCCCTATCTTTCTCTGTGTCCGATTAAAACTTTGAACCCATAAATATCACCTGAGTGTTAGCAATTGTGACAGTTTAAATGAGAGTTGAGTATGTGGAGTTTGCTGACTTAAAGCTCTTACATAGACGCGTCCCGTATATAAGATGAATTGCAATTGTTTGATGCCTAAGAGCACGGTTTGTTAGTTTTTAAGAAAGTTTATGATCTATACTTTAACATGTGAATAGCTTGTTACTTGATCATGAGAAGTTTTATGTTCTGATATATAATGATGCTAGAAAAGGTGATTGAAATTATCATTGATCAAACTTGTGCACCGCTAGCATTCACACTTCATAAATTATTTCTTTTATCATTTACCTACTCGAGGACGAGCAGGAATTAAGCTTGGGGATCACGATACGTCTCCAACGTATCTATAATTTATGAAGTATTCATGCTATTATATTATCCATCTTAGATGTTTTATATGCATTTATATGCTATTTTATATGATTTTTGGGACTAAACTATTAACCTAGAGCCCAGTGCCAGTTTTTGTTTTTTCCTTGTTTTTGAGTTTTACAGAAAAGGAATACCAAACGCAGTCCAATTGACGTGCCAATTTTTGACGATTTTTTATGGACCAGAAGAAGCCCACGGAGCATCGGAGATGGACCAGAAGAGTCCCGATCCGTCCACAAGGGTGGAGGGCATGCCCTACCCCCCTGGGCGCGCCCCCTATCTCGTGGACGACTCGGAGACCCCCCCCCCTTACGTGAAACCGACGCCAAAAATTCCTATAAATACAGAAACCCCTAGAAAATAACCTAGATCAGCAGTTCCGCCACCGCAAGCCTCTGTAGCCACGAGAAATCAATCTAGGCCCCCTCTAGCACCCTGCCGGAGGGGGCCATCATCACCGGAGGCCATGGAGGAGGATCTCGGAGGGGCCATCATCGCCATGAAGTCCAAGGACCAGAGGGAGAACCTCTCCCCATCTAGGGGGAGGCCATGGAGGAGGAAATACAAGGGGGAGAACTTCTCCTCCTCTCTCTCGGTGGCGCCGGAGTGCCATCGGGAGGGGAATCGTCGCTGCAGTGATCGTCTTCATCAACATCACCATCATCATCACCATCCTCATCTATTTTACGTGGTCCACTGATACGTCTCCAACGTATCTATAATTTATGAAGTATTCATGCTATTATATTATCTATCTTGGATGTTTAATGGGCTTTTATATGCTGTTTTATATGATTTTTGGGACTAACCTATTAACCTAGAGCCCAGTGCCAGTTTCTGTTTTCTCCTTGTTTTTGAGTTTTGCAGAAAAGGAATACCAAACGGAGTCCAATTGACGTGCCAATTTTTGATGATTTTTTATGGACCAAAAGAATACCACAGAGCATCAGAGTTGGGCCAGAAGAGTCCCAAGCTGCCCACGAGGGTGGGGGCGCCTCCTTGATGTGAGACCGATGCCTAAAATCCCTATAAATACAGAAACCTCGGAAAATTAACCTAGATCGGAAGTTCTGCCGCCGCAAGCCTTTGTAGCCACGAGAAGTCAATCTAGGCCCTCTCCGGCACCCTGCCGGAGGGGGCTATCATCACCGGTGGCCATGGAGGAGTATCCCGGAGGGTCCATCATCACCATGAAGGCCAAGGACCAGAGGGGGAAGGCCATAGGAGGAAGAACAAGGGGGAGAACCTCTCCTCCTCTCTTCCGGTGGCGCCGGAGTTCCATCGGGAAGGGAATCATCGCCATGCTGATCGTCTTCATCAACATCACCATCATCATCACCATCCTCATCTCTTTTACGCGGTCCACTCTCCCACACCCCGCTGTAATCCCTTCTTGAACATGGCGCTTTATGCTACATATTATGATCCAATGATGTGTTGCCATCCTATGATGTTCTGAGTAGATATATTTTGTCCTTGGGTTGATTGATGATATAGATTGGTACGAGTTGTATGTTTTATTTTGGTGCTGTCCTATGGTGCCCTCCGTGTCGCGCAAGCGTGAGGGATTCCCGCTGTAGGGTGTTGCAATACGTTCATGATTCGCTTATAGTGGGTTGGTGACTGACTGAAACACAAACCCGAGTAAGAGGGATTGTTGCGTATCGGAATAAAGAGGACTTGATGCTTTAATGCTATGGTTCGTTTTTACCTTAATGATCTTTAGTAGTTGCATATGCTTGCTAGAGTTCCAATCATAAGTGCATATGATCCAAGTAGAGAAAGTATGTTAGCTTATGCCTCTCCCTCATATGAAATTGCAATGACGACTATCGGTCTTGTTAACAATTGCCTAGGACAATTCCGCACACCGATCCATCATTATTCCACACTCGCTATTTATATTATTTAGTAATATATTCTAACTTTATGATAGCAGCACCTACTTTTATATTTTAGCTCTCCGATATCATGAAAAGTTATCCTCTTCATACCCACAACGTAGTTTTATTTCTCGTTTCTAGTTGGAAGCAAACGTTTGGTGCACGTAGAGTCGTATCAGTGGCAGATAGGGCTTGAGAGAATATTGATCTTACCTTTAGCTCCTTGTGGTTTTGACACTCCATACTTATCACTTCCACCTTTGGAAATTGCTACGATGATTCCCTGCACTTGGGGATTATCAAGCTCTTTTCTGGCGCCGTTGCCGGGGAGCAATAGCGTGGGGTTGATATTCTCGTGTGTGATGTTTGCTTTCTTCACTAAGTAGATTTTGTTTTTCCTTTTTGTTTCTGTTTAGTTGTGGGTGAAACATACAAAAAAAATTAAAAGAATGAAAATACAAAAAAAATTACTACTTGCCTCTCATGCCTAAAAAGTTTTTCAAAAAGAGAAGTGATTGGAAAGTTATGCATTGAAGAAGTGAGGGTCGACCTTGAGCACTTGTGTTCATGCTCACGGAAACAATGTAGAATTTTTCGTGGAATTTTCTCTGTAAATAATTATCCCCTTGTATATATCCATTATTATATAAAAATAATGTGCCAAGCTTTGGTTTTAGGATGATTAGATAGCTTGTTTACTATGTGCAGAACAAAAACAGAAACTTTGGCTGTAGTGCATGAATTTATATTTTTTACTGGAAGGTCAAATGGGCCTGAAACGTTTTGAACATTACTTATGTACAAAATTTTAAAATTTTCAATTTTATTTCATAATTTTAGGAGTTACATAAGTTTGCTAAACTTCCAGATTACTACAGACTATCCTGTTTAAGACAGATTCTGTTTTTGATGCATTGCTTGCTTGTTTTGATGAAACTATCGGTCTCTATCGGTGGATTAATCCATGGAAAAGTTATATTACAGTAGCTATAATGCAAAAACAAAATATGAATCGGTTTGCAACAGTACTTATAGTAGTGATTTGCTTTGTTATACTAACGGATCTCACAAAGTTTTTGTTAAGTTTTTGTGGATGAAGTGTTCGAAGAACAAGGAGTTACCGATGTGAGAAGAATAAAGAGAAGCAAGAGTTCAAGCTTGGGGATGCCCAAGGCACCCCAAGTAAATATTTCAAAGGATACTCAAGCATCTAAGCTTGGGGATGCCCCGGTTGGCATCCCATCTTTCTTCTTCAACGAATATCGGTATACCTTGGTTTTTGTTTTGTTCACATGATTTGTGTCCTTTGTGTTTTTCTTTTTCTTTAAGAACCATGCTAGTCTCAGATGTCACTTCATCAATTTATAGAATAATTAATGTGCTTCACTTAAATCTTTTAAGTATGATCTTATAGAATTGCTCTTTGTGCTTCACTTAAATCTTTTGAGTATGGTTTTATAGAATGCTTCATGTGCTTGACTTATACATTTTGAGCTTGGATATTGGTTAGTTGTATAATGCTCCATGAACTTCACTTATATCTTTTGGAGTATGAATAATACTATAATATAAAGTGGGTTTGGAAGAATGTCAACTTTCGGAATTAGTGATCCCACTATTTTGGAGGGTGTTGAATCTTAGTGTGATATTTATGAAAGTGGATCTGGAAGAGTGTCAACTTTAGCTAATAATGATACCACTATTTCGGAAGTGGTTCCAATTGAGTATGATAACAAAGTTGCTATCCATGATGCTACTGAAAATTATTATGAGGGAGGAATACATGCTTGTAGGAGTTGCAATAATATCAAGTTTCCTCTCTATGTGCTTAAAGTTTTGAAGTTATACTTGTTTTGCCTTCCTATGCTAGTTGATTCTTGTTCCCATAAGTTGTGTGCTCACAAAATCCCTAGGCATAGGAATTTGGTTAGAATCAATTGTGCTAGTCATGTTCTTCATGATGCTCTCTTTATGTTTCAATTCTTATCTTCTATGTGAGCATCATTGAAATCATCATGTCTAGCTCAAAGGCATTAAAAAAAGCGCTTGTTGGGAGACAACCCAATATTTACCCTTACTGTTTTTGTGTGCATACATGATTAATCTACTGTAGTAATCATGTTTTATAGCTTTTTTTCAATAAAGTGCCAAGTAAGACCTTTTGGAAGACTTGGGTGAAAGTTAATGTGATCTTGCTGTAAAAAACAGAAACTTTGCGCTCATGAGATTAGCTGTCATTTTTTACAGAAGAGTGATTTTGAGTTAATTATTTTTTCAGAAGATTAATAGACAAATTCCTCACGTCCACCAATTTATTTCATAATTTTTGGAGTAGAAGAAGTATGGTTTATGTTCAGATCATTACAGACTGTTCTGTTTCTGACAGATTCTGTTTTCATCGCATAGTTTGCTTGTTTTCTAGTTTCTATGGATTATATTTCTAAATATAAATTGTAGAAATGATATGGTACAGTAGAAATTGTGTGGGAACAATTATGAACCTTGTCTTTGACAGTACCAAAGTGAATGGTTTACTCTTTATCATACTAACCTATCTCACGAAGTTTCGTTAAGTTTTGTGTGATTGAAGTTTTCAAGCTTTGGGTGAGATATCGTTATGAGGAGAATAAGGAATGGAAAGACCCTAAGATTGGGGATTACCAAGGCATCCCAAGGTAATATTCAAGGAAGACTCAAGCGCCTAAGCTTGGGGATGCCCCAGAAGGCATCCCCTCTTTCATCTTCAAAACTATCGGTATACCTTACTCGGAGCTATATTTTTATTCATCACATGATATGTGTTTTGCTTGGAGCGTATTTTCAATTTTACTTTCTGTTTGAATAAAATCATTGGATCTGAAATATTGAATGAAAAATAATCCTCCCATGGCTAGTTAATTATTTGACTACTTAGTGTTCTTCACTCATATCTTTTGGAGTAGTTTGTCATTTACTCGTTTGCTTCACGTATATCCTATGAGTAAATGGTTGAATAAATTGAATGTCATAAACCTAAATTTATATATGTTTCATATGCTTATAACATGGGGAGTAATGACTTCACACATAATAAGTATAGGTAGTAAACTTATTGAAAGTTAGCAAACGTAGAATTGGTCACTTGAACAATTCATGAAAGAATATTGAAGGAAGAGAGAATTTCACATATAAATATACTATCTTGGACATATTTCGTAATTGTGAGCACTCATTAAAATATGACATGCTAAAAAGTTGATGTTGGACAAGGAAGACAACGTAATGGTTTATGTTTTCTTATATCTGAAATAAAGTATATTATCATGGATCTCCCAACACGTTGAGCTTGCCTTTCCCCCTCATGCTAGCCAAATTCTTTGCACTAAGTAGAGATACTACTTGTGCTTCCAAATACCCTTAAACCCGGTTTTGCCATGAGAGTCCACCATACCTACCTATGGATTGAGTAAGATCCTTCAAGTAAGTTGTCATCGGTTCAAGCAATAAAAATTGCTCTCTAAATATGTATGATTGATTAGTGTGGAGGAAATAAGCTTTATACGATTTTGTGATGTGGAAGAAATAAAAGCGACGGACTGCATAATAAAGGTCCATATCACAAGTGGCAATATAAAGTGACGTTCTTTCGCATTAAGATTTTGTGCATCCAACCCTGAAAGCGCATGGCAACCTCTGCTTCCCTCTGCGAAGGGCCTATCTTTTACTTTTATATCTTACCCTTATGCAAGAGTCATGATGATTTTTCACCTTTTCTTTTTACATTTTATCCTTTGGCAAGCACATTGTGTTGGAAAGATTCTGATATATATTATATATCCAATTGGATATAAGGCATCATGAACTATTATTGTTAACATTACCCTTGAGGTAAAAGGTTGGGAGGCGAATCTATAAGCCCCTATCTTTCTCTATGTCTGATTAAAACTTTGAACCCATAAATATCTCTTGAGTGTTAGCAATTGTGAAAGACTAAATGATAGTTGAGTATGTGGAGTTTGCTAAAACAAAGCTCTGACATAGACTCTTCCTGAAAATAAGATGAATTGTAATTGTTTGATGACTGATAACACGGTTTGTTAGTTTTCAAGGAAGTTTATGATCTATACTTTAACATGTGAAGAGCTTGTTACTTGATCATGAAATGTTTTATGAGATGACCTACTGTTATGAAATACAATGATGCTAGAAAAAGTGATTGGAATTATCATTGATCAAACTTAAGCACTTGCTAGCATTCACACTTCATAAATTATTTCTTTTGTCATTTACCTACTCGAGGACGAGCCGGAATTAAGCATGGGGATGCTGATACGTCTCCAACGTATCTATAATTTATGAAGTATTCAGGTTGTTATATTATCTATCTTGGATGTTTAATGGGCTTTTATATGCTGTTTGGACTAACCTATTAACCTAGAGCCTAGTGCAAGTTTCTGTTTTCTCCTTGTTTTTGAGTTTTGCAGAAAAGGAATACCAAATGGAGTCCAATTGACGTGCCAATTTTTGATGATTTTTTATGGACCAAAAGAAGACCACGGAGCATCGGAGTTGGGCCAGAAGAGTCCCAGGCTGCCCACGAGGGTGGGGGGCGAGCTCACCCCCCTTGGGCGCGTGGGCCTGCCTCGTGGACAGCTCGGGCACCTCCTTGACGTGAGACCAACGCCAAAAATTCCTATAAATACAGAAACCTCGGAAAATTAACCTAGATTGGAAGTTCCGCCACCGCAAGCCTCTGTAGACACGAGAAGTCAATCTAGGTCCTCTCCGGCACCCTGCCGGAGGGGGCCATCATCACCGGTAGCCATGGAAGAGTATCCCGGAGGGGCCATCATCACCATGAAGGCCAAGGACCAGAGGGGGAAGGCCATGGAGGAGGAAGCACAAGGGGGAGAACCTCTCCTCCTCTCTTCCGGTGGCGCCGGAGTGCCATCGGGAGGGGAATCATCGCCACGGTGATCGTCTTCATCAACATCACCATCATCATCACCATCCTCATCTCTTTACGTGGTCCACTCTCCCGCACCCGCTGTAATCCCTACTTGAACATGGCGCTTTATGCTACATATTATGATCCAATGATGTGTTGCCATCCTATGATGTTTTGAGTAGATATATTTTGTCCTTGGGTTGATTGATGATATAGATTGGTACGAGTTGTATGTTTTATTTTGGTGCTGTCCTATGGTGCCCTCCGTGTCGCGCAAGCATGAGGGATTCCCGCTGTAGGGTGTTGCAATACGTTCACGATTCGCTTATAGTGGGTTGGTGACTGATTGAAACACAAACCCGAGTAAGAGGGATTGTTGCGTATGGGAATAAAGAGGACTTGATGCTTTAATGCTATTGTTGGGTTTTACCTTAATGATCTTTAGTAGTTGCGGATGCTTGCTAGAGTTCCAATCATAAGTGCATATGATCCAAGTAGAGAAAGTATGTTAGCTTATGCCTCTCCCTCATATGAAATTGCAATGGCGACTATCGGTCTTGTTAACAATTGCCTAGGACAATTCCGCTTTTACCGATCCATCATTATTCCACACTCGCTATTTATATTATTTAGTAATATATTCTAACTTTATGATAACAGCACCTACTTTTATATTTTAGCTCTCCGATATCATGAAAAGTTATCCTCTTCATACCCACAACGTAGTTTTATTTCTCGTTTCTAGTTGGAAGCAAACGTTCGGTGCACGTAGAGTCATATCAGTGGCAGATAGGGTTTGAGAGAATATTGATCTTACCTTTAGCTCCTTGTGGGTTCAACACTCCATACTTATCACTTCCAGCTTTGTAAATTGCTACGATGATTCCCTGCACTTGGGGATTATCAAGCTCTTTTCTGGCGCCGTTGCCGGGGAGCAATACGTGGGGTTGATATTCTCGTGTGTGATTGTTTGCTTTCTTCACTAAGTAGATTTTATTTTCCTTTTTGTTTCTGTTTAGTTGTGGGTGAAACATACAAAAAAATTAGAAGAATGAAAATACAAAAAAATCACTACTTGCCTCTCATGCCTAAAAAGTTTTTCAAAAAGAGAAGTGATTGGAAAGTTATGCATTGAAGAAGTGAGGGTCGACCTTAGCACTTGTGTTCATGCTCACGGAAACAATGTAGATTTTTTCATGAAAGTTTCTATGTAAATAATTATCCCCTTGTATATATCCATTGTATTATAAAAATAATGTGCCAAGCTTTGGTTTTAGGATGATTAGATTGCTTGTTTACTATGTGCAGAACAAAAACAGAAACTTTGGCTGTAGTGCATGAATTTACATTTTTTACTGGAAGGTCAAATGGGTCTGAAACTTTTTGAACATTAATTCTGTACAAATTTTTAAAATTTTCAATTTTATTTCATAATTTTAGGAGTTACAGAAGTTTGCTAAACTTCCAGACTACTACAGACTTTCCTGTTTAAGACAGATTCTGTTTTTGATGCATTGCTTGCTTGTTTTGATGAAACTATCGGTCTCTATCAGTGGATTAAGCCATGGAAAATTTATATTACAGTAGCTATAATGCAAAAACAAAATATGAATTGGTTTGCAACAGTAGTGATTTGCTTTGTTATACTAACGGATCTCACAAAGTTTTTGTTAAGTTTTTGTGGATGAAGTGTTCGAAGAACGAGGAGTTACCGGTGTGAGAAGAATAAAGAGAAGCAAGAGTTCAATCCTGGGTATGCCTAAGGCACCCCAAGTAAATATTTCAAAGGATAGTCAAGCATCTAAGCTTGGGGATGCCCCGGTTGGCATCCCATCTTTCTTCTTCAACGAATATCGGTATACCTTGGTTTTTGTTTTGTTCACATGATTTGTGTCCTTTGTGTTTTTCTTTTTCTTTAAGAACCATACTAGTATGAGATGTCCCTTCATCAATTTGTAGAATACTTCATGTGCTTCACTTAAATCTTTTAAGTATGATCTTATAGAATTGCTCTTTGTGCTTCACTTAAATCTTTTGAGTATGGTTTTATAGAATGCTTCATGTGCTTGACTTATACATTTTGAGCTTGGATATTGGTTAGTTGTAGAATGCTCCATGAACTTCACTTATATCTTTTGGAGTATGAATAATACTATAATTTAAAGTGGGTTAGGAAGAGTTTCAACTTTTGGAATTAGTGATCCCACTATTTTGGAGGGTGTTGAATCTTAGTGTGATATTTATGAAAGTGGATTTGGAAGAGTGTCAAGTTTAGCTAATAATGATACCACTATTTCGGAAGAGGTTCCAATTGAGTATGATAACAAAGTTGCTATCCATGATGCTGCTGAAAATTATTATGAGGGAGGAATACATGCTTGTAGGAGTTGCAATAATATCAAGTTTCCTCTCTATGTGCTTAAAGTTTTGAAGTTATACTTGTTTTGCCTTCCTATGCTAGTTGATTCTTGTTCCCATAAGTTGTGTGCTCACAAAATCCCTAGGCATAGGAAGTTGGTTAGAATCAATTGTGCTAGTCATATTCTTCATGATGCTCTCTTTATGTTTCAATTCTTATCTTTTATGTGAGCATCATTGAAATCATCATGCCTAGCTAAAAGGCATTAAAGAAAAGCGCTTGTTGGGAGACAACCCAATAAGTGCTATAATTCCGGCTTGGGCGGGGGGTTGAATGGATTCTCTCACGGCTGTAAGAATAAGCCTGCTGTTGAACCAATGTTGTCTGAAGAAGCTCTCTAGCCTTTCGCGTTTCGATCGATGTCGGAGACTTGCCTTCAACTGGGAGAGCCGCCAATCGTGACGCCGCAGCGATCATGTTATCCAAAGGGTTAGACTAATGACCCTATGGTGTCGACACGTGCTGTGGTGGGATATTGTTCTGACGAGGCGGGTCCGTCGTGCGCGGCTGAGCCGGCGTTCCCGTCCTAGGTGCTTCAACCCGGTTCACGATTGGTAGGTTACTGGTCCCCGCTCCAGGCATGTTAAAGAGATTTCTCGCCTCGTAGACCGAAGGCAGACGAGTCTGATGCCTCCTCCTCATGACTTCATTTGAAGCGTTCTGATCCAGCATGAGCCGGAAAGACTCCGACCGAATCCGCTGCTCCTGAGCATCCAATGTAGCCCGCTCTACGGCCATCCTAGCATCCTCGGCTGTTAGGTCTTCCTTGGCTTGAGCTATCTGATCTCGCAATTTTGCGACTTCCGCGTTATGCTGATCTCGATTTTCTGGATTAACCTCCGTCGTCAGCAGTGTTGCCAAAGCGTCTAGCAAGTCGGACAAGACCTGAGCCGCCGGGCGCGCAGGCCTCCTGCCCCGGCCGTCGTCGCCGCTGCTGACCTGGAAATCAATGCCGCTGCAGTTGAAGAATTCTGCACCGGTTGTGTACTGGCCATGAAGATTGCGACCTGGTTCGGCGGTTCGTAGGGGTCCGGAACACTGTCGCCATCAGAACAGCCCCCAAGCCTGCCGTCCTGCTGTTGATACAACGAGGTAGTCTCGCTCATGGACGACTCACCATCAGAATAGATGGCCGTCTCACTGCCAGACCTGGATCCTTCCTCAAATTCTGCTCCATGGATGAATCCCACGAAGGCACGACTCATGGCGGGCTAAACCCAGGCGGGTCTCGCACGCTGAGCCATCTCGATGATGTCGGTGCAGATGTCCGGCTCAGGGCCTGGTTCACTGATTTTGCCGATGAAGACGTGAATTCCGCTGAAGGGGACCCGGTACCCGTACTCAATTGAGCCGGCCTCGGGGCCCCAGCCTGCGTTGTCGATGTAGAGCTTGCCGCGACGACTCTTGGTCATCCGGCCCATAACGTATCCCTTGATCCCTTCGAAGTTGCCCTTTAAGAACTCGAAACCGTCGTGCTATAGCCCCACGGTGAGCGCCAACTGTCGTGGGTTTGTCACGGCAGATGTCCTAGTGCAAGGACTTAGTTGTGGAGCCATCAGAACGAGATTAGCTTAAAGGGGTTAAACGGGACAAAGGACACGGGGAGTTTATACTGGTTCGGTCCCTTGCGGTGAAGGTAAAGGCCTAATCCAGTTTGAGGTGGTATTGCTTATGTCTCGATTACCAGGGAGCAAATACACTTGACCTAGCTTTCGATCTCTTGTTTCTTACCCCTAACTCACCGCCTGGTCATCCCTTTATATAGTCAGGTTGACGCCCGATGGCTTACTTAGTCCCGGCCGGCTCATAAACGTGTCCGGCCCGGTGACCAATTACAATTGCCTTACGATACAAGTCATACATATATGGCGGTTTACACCTACGGGCATTAAGCCGCCTTTTGGGCCTTGGGATCTTGATAAGTCATCCTCCTGAACCGCCATCTTTGATTCCTTCATGGGCTTTATCTTGTGAGTCGCCATGGGTATAACCCGGCCCCTCCTGGGCGGGTTAACTCAATAGCTATATCCCCAACAACTACAATGAGATTTTCTCACTCGTAGCGATGCTTAAGTCTGTCCGAATCATGTTAGCAATTGCCACATTTTATGAAATCTGGCAAATGGTTGTCAAAATTGCATTCATTAATGGATTTATTGAAGAAGAGTTGTATATGATGCAACTAGAAGGTTTTGTCAATCCTAAAGGTGCTAACAAAATGTGCAAGCTCCAGCGATCCATCTATGGACTGGTGCAAGCATCTCGAAGTTGGAATGTACGCTTTGATAAGTTGATCAAAGCATATAGTTTTATACAGACTTGCGGTGAAGCCTGTATTTACAAGAAAGTGAGTGGGAGCACTACAGCCTTTCTGAGAAGTATATGTGAATGACATATTGTTGATTGGAAATGATGTAGAATTTTCTGGAAAGCATAAAGGAGTGTTTGAAATGAGTTTTTCAAAGAAAGACCTCAGTGAAGCTGCTTACATATTGGGCATCAAGATCTATAGAGATAGATCAAGACGCTTGATAAGATTTTTCAATGAGTACATACCTTGACAAGATTTTTGAAGTACTTCAAAATGGAACTGTCAAAGAAGGAGTTCTTGCCTGTATTGCAAGGTGTAAAGTTGAGTAAGACTCAAAACCCAACCATGGCAGAAAATAGAAAGAGAATGAAAAGTCATTCCCTATGCCCCAGTCATAGGTTCTATAAAGTATGCTATGCTGTGTACCAGACCTATTGTGTACCTCACCATGAGCTTGGCAAGAGGGTACAATCGTGATCTAGGAGTAGATCACTAGACAGCGGTCAAAATTATCCTTAGTGGAAGTGATAAAGAGTTCGTCGTAAAGAGTTACGTCGATGCAAGATTTGACACCGATCTGGATAACTCTAAGTCTCGATCTAGATACATATTGAAATTGGGAGCAATTAGCTAGAGTAGCTCCGTGCAGAGCATTGTAGACATAGAAACTTTGCAAAATACATATGGCTCTGAATGTGGCAGACACGTTGACTAAATTTCTCTCACAAGCAAAACATGATCACAACTTAGTATTATTTGGGTGTTAATCACATAGCAATGTGAACTAGATTATTGACTCTAGTAAAACCCTTTGGGTATTAGTCACATGGTGATGTGAACTATGGGTGTTAAATCACATAGCAATGTGAACTAGATTATTGACTCTAGTGCAAGTGGGAGACTGAAGGAAATATGCCCTAGAGGCAATAATAAAGTTATTATTTATTTCCTTACATCATGATAAATGTTTATTATTCATGCTAGAATTGTATTAACCGGAAACTTAGTACATGTGTGAATACATAGACAAGCAAAGTGTCACTAGTATGCCTCTACTTGACTAGCTCGTTAATTAAAGATGTTTAAGTTTCCTAACCATAGACATGAGTTGTCATTTGATTAACGGGATCACATCATTAGAGAATGATGTGATTGACAAGACCCATCCGTTACCTTAGCACGATGATCGTTTAGTTTGTTGCTATTGCTTTCTTCATGACTTATCATGTTCCTATGACTATGAGATTATGAAACTCCCGAATACATGAGGAACACTTTGTGTGCTATCAAATGTCACAACGTAACTGGGTGATTATAAAGATGCTCTACAGGTGTCTCCGATGGTGTTTGTTGAGTTGGCATAGATCGAGATTAGGATTTGTCACTCCGATTGTCAGAGAGGTATCTCTGGGCCCTCTCGTGTCGCATCACTATAAGCCTTGCAAGAAATGTAACTAATGATTTAGTTGTGGGATGATGCACTACGGAACGAGTAAAGAGACTTGCCGGTAACGAGATTGAACTAGGTATTGAGATACCGACGATCGAATCTCGGGCAAGTAACATACCGATGACAAAGGGAACAACGTATGTTGTTATGCGGTTTGACCGATAAAGATCTTAGTAGAATATGTAGGAGCCAATATGAGCATCCAGGTTCCGCTATTGGTTATTGACCGGAGATGACTCTTGGCCATGTCTACACAGTTCTCGAACCCGTAGGGTCCGCACACTTTACGTTCGATGACGATCGGTATTATGAGTTTATGCATTTTGATGTACCGAAGGTTGTTCGGAGTCCCGGATGAGATCACGGACATGACAAAGAGTCCCGTAATGGTCGAGACATAAAGATTGATATATTGGAAGGCTATGTTTGGACACTGGAAATGTTTCAGATGAGTTCGGGCATTTTCCGGAGTACCGGGGGTTTACCGGAAACCCCCGGGGAGTTAATGGGCCTTAATGGGCCATGGTGGGAGAGAGGAGGAGGCAGCCAAGTGGGAGACGCGTGTCCCCCAAGCCCAATCCGTATTGGGTGCGGGGCGGCTCCCCTTTCCTTCTCTCCTTCTCCCTCTTCCTTCTTCTCCAACGCCAACAAGGGAAGGGGGGAACCCTACTCCTACTAGGAGTAGGAATCCCCCTTGGGGCGCGCCATATAGAAGGTCGGCCCTCCTCTCCTCCACTCCTTTATATACGGGGGAGGGGGCACCACATAGACACATAAGTTGATTGTTTAGCCGAGTGCGGTGCCCCCCTCCATAGATTTCCACCTCGGTCATATCGTTGTAGTGCTTAGGCGAAGCCCTGCGTCGGTAACTTCATCATCACTGTCATCACGTCGTCGTGCTGACAGAACTCTCTCTCGGCCCTAGCTAGATCAAGAGTACGAGGGACGTCACCGAGCTGAACGTGTGCAGATCGTGGAGGTGCCGTGCGTTCGGTACTTGATCGGTTGGATCGCGAAGACGTTCGACTACATCAACCGCGTTACTTAATGCTTCTGCTTCCGATCTACGAGGGTACCTGGACACACTCTCCCGCTCGTTGCTATGCATCACATAGATAGATCTTGCGTGATCGTAGGCATTTTTTTTGAAATACTATGTTCCCCAACAGTGGCGACTCACTGATGACCCTGACGGCGGGTAAGATGGATGACAAGGCCCAAGGCCTAGAAGGCCGGCTCATGTTATGGTGGGACGGCTTAAGATGAAAGGCATGAGGAATATTTCTCTTACAAGGAATCAAGACACGGACTTGTACCCAGCTTGTAATACAAGATAAACTAATCCTAATCCTACTAGGACTCCATATGTAACCCGCCCCTCCAACTTACATAAGGAGGGCAAAGGCTATCATTGCCACTTTTTATTGAAATAGAAGATGCAAAACGTTATTCTAAATAACAGCAAGCAAATCCTAACAAAATAAATTGACGCTCCAATCAAAGCACATATCATGTGATGACTGAAAACATAGCTCCAAGTGAGGTTACCGATAATGTTGGAGACGAAAGAGGGGATGCCTTCCGGGGCATCCCCAAGCTTAGTTGCTCGGATCTTCCTTGAATATTACCTTGGGGTGCCTTGAGCATCCCCAAGCTTAGGGTCTTGTCACTCCTTATTCTCCTCATATCGACATCTCACCCAAAACTTGAAAACTTCAATCACACAAAACTTAACGGAACTTTGTGAGATAGGTTAGTATGATAAAGAACAAACCATTCCACTTTTGGTACTTTCAAAGACAAGATTCATAATTGTTTCCACACAATGCCTACTGTATCATATCATTTCCACAATTTATATTGAGCAATATAAGCCATAGAAACTAGAAAACAAGCAAACTATGCATTGAAAACAGAATCTGTCAAAAACAGAATAGTCTGTACTAATCTGTACTCCAACCATACTTCTGCTACTCCAAAAATTCTGAAAAATTAGGACAACCTGGGCAATTTGTATATTAATCTTCTGCAAAAAGAATAAACTCAAAATCACTCTTCTGTTAAAAAAAGAGAATTATTTTCGTGAGCGCAAAAGTTTCTGTTTTTCAGCAAGACCAAATCAACTATAACCGTAAGCCATCCCAAACGTCGTACTTGGCACTTTATTGAAATGAAAGCAAAAAAACATGATACTACAGTAGCCTAATCATGTGAATACACAAAAATAGTAGGTAAAAGTGTTGGGTTGTCTCCCAACAAGTGCTTTTTTTAACGTCTTTTAGCTAGGCATGATGATTTCAATGATGCTCACATAAAATAAAAGAATTGAAACACAAAGAGAGCATCATGAATCACATGGCAAGCACATTTAAGCATAACATACTTCCTATGCATAAGGATTTTGTGAGAAAACAATTTATGGGTGCTACCTCTTGAGCTTGCGTTGGTTTTTCCCTTGAAGAGGAAAGGGTGATGCAACAAAGTAGCGTAAGTATTTCCCTCAGTTTTTGAGAACCAAGTTATCAATCCAGTAGGAGGCTACACACAAGTCGCCTCGTACCTACACAAACAAATAAGAACCTTGCAACCAACGCGATAAAGGGGTTGTCAATCCCTTCACGAGCACTTACAAAAGTGAGATCTGATAGAGATGATAAGATAATATTTTTGGTATTTTTATGATAAGGATTGAAAGTAAAGATTGCAAGGTAAAAATAGATTGGAAACTTATATGATGGAGAATAGACCCGGGGGCCATAGGTTTCACTAGTGGCTTCTCTCAAGATAGCATAAGTATTACGGTGGGTGAACAAATTACTGTCGAGCAATTGATAGAATAGTGCATAGTTATGATAATATCTAGGCATGATCATGTATATAGGCATCACGTCCGCGACAAGTAGACCGAAACGATTCTGCATCTACTACTATTACTCCACACATCGACCGCTATCCAGCATGCATCTAGAGTATTAAGTTCATAAGAACAGAGTAACGCATTAGGCAAGATGACATGATGTAGAGGGATAAACTCAAGCAATATGATATAAACCCCATCTTTTATCCTCGATGGCAACAATACAATACGGTCGTTTCCCCTTACATCGGGATCGAGCACCGCATGATTGAACCCAAAGCTAAGCACTTCTCCCATTGCAAGAAGATCAATCTAGTAGGCCATACCAACCTGATAATTCGAAGAGACTTGAAAAGATAACCAATCATACATAAAAGAATTCATAGGAGATTCAAATATTGTTCATAGATAATCTTGATCATAAACCCACAATTCATCGGATCTCGACAAACACACCGCAAAAGAGTTACATCGAATAGATCTCCAAGAAGATCGAGGAGAACTTTGTATTGAGATCCAAAGAGAGAGAAGAAGCCATCAGGCTAATAACTATGGACCCGAAGGTCTGTGGTAAACTACTCACACATCATCGGAGAGGCTATGGTGTTGATGTAGAAGCCCTCCGTGATCGATGCCCCCTCCGGTGGAGTGCCGGAAAAGGCCCCAAGATGGGATCTCATGGGTACAGAAGGTTGCGGCGGTGGAAATAGGGTTTCGTGGTGCTCCTGGATGTTTTTGGGGTATATGGATATATATAGGAGGAAGAAGTAGGTCGGTGGAGCTGCGAGGGGCCCACGAGGGTGGGGGCGCGCCCAGGGGGGCAGGCGCGCCTCCCTGCCTCGTGGCCTCCTCGCTTCTTTCTTGACGTCCACTCCAAGTCCCTTGGATCACATTTGTTCCAAAAATAACTCTCCCGAAGGTTTCATTCAGTTTGGACTCCGTTTAATATTCCTTTTCTGCAAAACACTGAAATAGGAAAAAAACAACAATTTGCACTGGGCCTTCGGTTAATAGGTTAGTCCCAAAAATAATATAAAAGTGCTTAGTAAAGCCCATTAAACATCCAAAACAGATAATATAATAGAATGGAACAATAAAAAAAATTATAGATACATTGGAGACGTATCAAGCATCCCCATGCTTAATTCCTGCTCGTCCTCGGGTAGGTAAATGATAAAAAAAGAATTTTTGATGTGGGATGCTACTAGCATAATTCTCAATGTAATTTCCTTTATTGTGGCATGAATGTTCAGATCCGAAAGATTCAAGATAAAAGTTTAATATTGACATGAAAATAATAATTCTTCAAGCATACTAATAAAGCAATCATGTCTTCTCAAAATAACATGGCCAAAGAAAGTTGTCCCTACAAAATCATATAATCTGGATATGCTCTATCTTCACCACAAAAAATATTTAAGTCATGCACCACCCCGATGACAAGCCAAGCAATTGTTTCATACTTTTGATGTTCTCAAACTTTTTCAATCTTCACGCAATACATGAGCATGAGCCATGGACATAGCACTATATGTGGAATAGAATGGTGGTTGTGGAGAAGACAAAAAGGAGAAGATAGTCTCACATCAACTAAGCGTATCAACTGGCTATGGAGATGCCCATTAATAGATATCAATGTGAGTGAGTAGGGATTGCCATGCAACGGATGCACTAGAGCTATAAGTGGATGAAAGCTCAACAAAAGAAACTAAGTGGGTGTGCATCCAACTCGCTTGCTCACGAAGACCTAGGGCATTTTGAGGAAGCCCATCATTGGAATATACAAGCCAAGTTCTATAATGTAAAATTCCCACTAGTATATGAAAGTGACAACATAGGAGACTCTCTATCATGAAGATCATGGTGCTACTTCGAAGCACAAGTGTGGTAAAAGGATAGTAACATTGTCCCTTCTCTCCTTTTCTCTCTTTTTTCTTTTTTTTTCTTTTTTGGCTTTCTTCTCTTTTTTTTATGGCCTATTTTCTTTCTCTTTTTTTTAGGCCGGAGTCTCATACCGACTTGTGGGGGAATCATAGTCTCCATCATCCTTTCCTCACATGGGACAATGCTCTAATAATGATGATCATCACACTTTTATTTACTTACAATTCAAAAATTACAACTCAATACTTAGAACAAAATATGACTCTATGTGAATGCCTCCGGCGGGGCACCGGGATATGCAACGAATCAAGAGTGACATGTATGAAAGAATTATAAAGGTGGCTTTGCCACAAATACGATGTCAACTACATGATCATGCAAAGCAATATGACAATGATGAAGCATGTCATAATAAACGGAACGGTGGTACGTTGCATGGCAATATATCTCGGAATGGTTATGGAAATGCCATAGTAGGTAGGTATGGTGGCTGTTTTGAGGAAGGTATATGGTGGGTGTATGATACTGGCGAAAGGTGCACGGTATTAGAGAGGCTAGCAATGGTGGAAGAGTGAGAGTGCGTATAATCCATGGATTCAACATTAGTCATAAAGAACTCACATACTTATTGCAAAAATCTACTCCCTCCGTTCCTAAATATAAGGTGTATTAGTTTTTCAAAAAGTCAACTGTTGTCTATGTTTGACCAAGTTTACAGCAAAATATATAAAGATTTATAATACTAAATATATAAAATGTAAAATATAATTCATGATGAATCCAATGATAATGATTTGGTATTCTAGATATTGATATTTTTGTCTATAAACTTGGTCAAACTTAGAAAAGTTTGACTTTTTGAAAAAATAATACACCTTATATTGAGGAACGGAGGGAGTATTAGTTATCGAAACAAAGTACTACGCGCATGCTCCTAGGGGGATAGACTGGTAGGAAAAGACCATCGCTCGCCCCCGACCGCCACTCATAAAGAAGACAATCAATAAATAAATCATGCTCTGACTTCATCACATAACGGTTCACCATACGTGCATGATACGGGAATCACAAACTTTAGAACAAGTATTTCTCAAATCCACAACTACTCAACTAGAATGACTCTAATATCACCATCTTCATATCTCAAAACAGTTATCAAGTATCAAACTTCTCATAATATTCAATGCACTCTATATGATAGTTTTTATTATACCTATCTTGGATGCTCATCACTTTAGGACTAAATTTTAACCAAAGCAAATTACCATGCTATTCTAAAAGACTCTCAAAATAATATAAGTGAAGCATGATAGATCAATTATTTCTACAAAATAAAACCACCACCGTGCTCTAAAAGATATAAGTGAAGCACTAGAGCAAAATTTTCTAGCTCAAAAGATATAAGTGAAGCACATAGAGTATTCTAATAAATTCCGATTCATGTGTGTCTCTCCCAAAAGGAGTGTACAGCAAGGATGATTGTGGTAAACTAAAAAGCAAAGAATCAAATCATACAAGACGCTCCAAGCAAAACACATATCATGTGGTGAATAAAAATATAGCATCAAGTAAAGTTACCGATGGACGAAGACAAAAGAGGGGATGCCTTCCGGGGCATCCCCAAGCTTAGGCTTTTGATTTTCCTTGGATCTTACCTTGGGGTGCCTTGGGAATCCCCAAGCTTAGGCTCTTGCCACTCCTTGTTCCATAATCCATCAAATCTTTACCCAAAAACTTGAAAACTTCACAACACAAAACTCAACAGAAAATCTCATGAGCTCCGTTAGTGAAATAAAACAAACCACCACTTTAAGGTACTGTAATGAACTCATTCTTTATTTATATTGGTGTTAAACCTACTGTATTCCAACTTATCTATGGTTCATAACCTCCGATACTAGCCATAGATTCATCAAAATAAGCAAACAACACACGAAAAACAGAATCTGTCAAAAACAGAACAGTCTGTAGTAATATGTATCTAACGCAAACTTCTGTAACTCAAACAAATCTACCAAAATAGGAAAACCTAGATAATATATTTTTGATCTACTGCAATTGGAATAAGTATTTTATCACGTTCTGGTTATTTTTAACAATTGTTTTCGTGAGCAGAAAGTTTCTGATTTTTTTCAGCAAGATCAAATAATTGTTATCCAAGAAGATCCTATAGGTTTTACTTGGCACAAACACTAATTAAAACATAAAACCAGATCTAACAATAGGCTAGATCAAATATTTATTACTAAACAGGAACAAAAAGCAAGGAACAAAAATAAAATTGGGTTGCCTCCCAACAAGCGCTATCGTTTAACGGCCCTAGCTAGGTAGTGATAATTTCAATGATGCTCACATGAAAGACAAGATTTGAAGCACAAAGAGAGCATCTTAAAACACGTGGCAAACACATCTAAGTCTAACATACTTCCTATGCATAGGCATCTTATAAGCAAACAAATTATCATGGCAAGCAAAAACTAGCATATGCAAGGAAGCGGAAAGAAACAATAGCAATCTCAACATAACGAGAGGTAATTTAGTAACATGAAAATTTCTACAGCCATATTTTCCTCTCTCATAATAATTACATGTAGGATCATAAGCAAATTCAACAATATAGCTATCACAAAACATATTCTTAACACGATCCACATGTATGCAAAGTTGACACTCTTCCAAAATAGTGGGATTAACATTAATTAAAGTCGTGACCTCTCCAAACCCACTTTTATCAAAAACTTCATAAGATTGAAAATTTTCCAGATATGTGGGATCTAAAGTTGACACTCTTCCAAACCCACTTTCAATATTATTGCAAACATTATTATCAATCTCATATTCATCATGGGGCTTAAATAAATTTTCAAGATCATAAGAAGAATCACCCCAATCATGATCATTGCAACAAGTAGTAGACGTAGCAAAACTAGCATCCCCAAGCTTAGGGTTTTGCATATTATTAGCACAATTGACATCAAGATAATTTCTAATAAGATTATTGCAATCATGCTTTTCATCGAAGGAACTATCAAGTATGGGTGCAATAGCAACGATCTCATGTTTAACATAAGGAACTATAGCAAATTTGTCTTCATAAATATTGGCATCATGGCCACAAGAATAGCAAGCATCATGTTCATCAAGGGATATTTCAATCAAATCATCGGAATCATAATCATCTATAGATTCATGCATATCATTATTTTCTTCCAAAGCAGCGGTCATTCTCTCAATAAATTCCTTAACATAGGCATTATGAGCATAGTTTTCATAGCAATATTTAAGTATGTCGGAATTTTCAGATTTGTAGAGAGTAATATCATACTTTTCAATCAAAGAAGCAACTTCATGAGCACCCTTAAAAATGACAAATTCTTCAATTTGTTCGATATCATAGTAACTATAAACACCCTTTCCATAAGAAGATAAGATCTCATTATCATTAAACTCACATAGGTAGGGAAGGTGTTTTTTAGGTTTCTTAGAGCAACAAGTAAAATCATAAATTTCACAAAGATTCCAAGCATAGCATAGCAAACTATTTATTTGATACCGTAAGAGCTTCCCCTTTTCAGACAAACGATGACGCACAAAATGAGCATGATCATCTAAAGATTTTCCCTCAACTAAACTAGTTGGGGTTTTAGCACGAGCACATATAGATCGAAGATGATCCAAGTAGAACACTTTAAGTGGATCCATATCAATAGATTTTTAGCAAGCAAATAGAAGGCACATGGAAACACAAAAAGACATACGGGAAGAAGGTGAAGAAAAAGGCAAAGGTGAAGCGGGGGAGAGGAAAACGAGAGGCAAATGGCAAATAATGTAATGCAAGGGATAAGAGTTTGTGATGGGTACTTGGTATGTCTTGACTTGGCGTAGATCTCCCCGGCAATGGCGCCAGAAATCGCACGTTGGCGGGAGATCAAATCTTGACGTGACTTGGTGTAAGCCTCCCCAACAACGGTGCCAGAAATCCTTCTTGCTACCTCTTGAGCTTGCGTTGGTTTTTCCCTTGAAGAGGAAAGGGTGATGCAGCAAAGTAGCGTAAGTATTTCCCTCAGTTTTTGAGAACCAAGGTATCAATCCAGTAGGAGACTACACACAAGTCACCTCGTACCTACACAAACAAATAAGAACCTTGCAACCAACACGATAAAGGGGTTGTCAATCCCTTCACGGCCACTTGCAAAAGTGAGAACTGATAGAGATGATAAGATAATATTTTTCGTATTTTTATGATAAAGATTGAAAGTAAAGATTGCAAGGTAAAAATAAATTGGAAACTTATATGATGGAGAATAGACTGGGGCCATAGGTTTCACTAGTGGCTTCTCTCAAGATAGCATAAGTATTACGGTGGGTGAACAAATTACTGTCGAGCAATTGATAAAATAGTGCATAGTTATGATAATATCTAGGCATGATCCTGTATATAGGCATCACGTCCGCGACAAGTAGACCGAAACGATTCTGCATCTACTACTATTACTCCACACATCGACCGCTATCCAGCATGCATCTAGAGTATTAAGTTCATAAGAACAGAGTAACGCATTAGGCAAGATGACATGATGTAGAGGGATAAACTCAAGAAATATGATATAAATCCCATCTTTTTATCCTCGATGGCAACAATACAATACGTGTCGTTTCCCCTTCTGTCACTGGGATCGAGCACCGCATGATTGAACCCAAAGCTAAGCACTTCTCCCAATGCAAGAAAGATCAATCTAGTAGGCCAAACCAAACTGATAATTCGAAGAGACTTGCAAAGATAACCAATCATACATAAAGGAATTCAGAGGAGATTCAAATACTGTTCATAGATAATCTTGATCATAAACCCACAATTCATCGGATCTCGACAAACACACCACAAAAGAGTTATATCGAATAGATCTTCAAGAAGACCGAGGAGAACTTTGTATTGAGATCCAAAGAGAGAGAAGAAGCCATCTAGCTAATAAATATGGACCCGAAGGTCTGTGGTAAACTACTCACACATCATCGGAGAGGCTATGGTGTTGATGTAGAAGCCCTCCGTGATCGATGCCCCTCCGGCGGAGCGCCGGAAAAGGCCCCAAGATGGGATCTCACGGGTACAGAAGGTTGCGGCGGTGGAAATAGGGTTTCGTGGTGCTCCTGGATGTTTTCGAGGTATATGGAGATATATAGGAGGAAGAAGTAGGTCGGTGGAGCTGCGAGGGGCCCATGAGGGTGGGGGCGCGCCCAGGGGGCAGGCGTACCTCCCTGCCTCGTGGCCTCCTCGCTTCTTTCTTGACGTCCACTCCAAGTCCCCTGGATCACATTTGTTCCAAAAATAACTCTCCCGAAGGTTTCATTCCGTTTGGACTCCATTTGATATTCCTTTTTTGCGAAACACTGAAATAGGCAAAAAAAACATCAATTTGCACTGGGCATTCGGTTAATAGGTTACTCCCAAAAATAATATAAAAGTTCTTAGTAAAGCCCATTAAACATCCAAAACAGATAATAGAATAGAATGGAACAATAAAAAATTATAGATAGGTTGGAGACATATCAATGGGAACAAGAATCAACTAGCACAGGAAGGCAAAACAAGCAAAACTTCAAGATTTTTAACACATAGAGACGAAACTTGATATTATTGCAATTCCTACAGGCATAAGTTCCTCCCTCATAATAGTTTTCAGTGGCATCATGAATGAATTCAACAATATAACCATCACATAAAGCATTCTTTTCATGATCCACAATCATAGAAATTTTATTACTCTCCACATAAGCAGACTTATTCTCATCAATAGTGGTGGGAGCAAACTCAACAAAATAACTATCATGAAAGTGAAAATTAAAATCATGATGACAAGTTTCATGGTTATCATTATTCTTTATAGCATACATGTCATCACCATAATCATCATAGATAGCAATTTTGTTATCATAGTCAATTGAAGCCTCATCCAAAATGGTGGATTCATCACTAAATAAAGTCATGACCTCTCCAAATCCACTTTCATCATTATAATGATCATAAATAAGAGGCATGGTATCATCATAATAATTTTTCTCATCAAAACTTGGGGGACTAAAAATATCATCTTCATCAAATATAGCATCCCCAAGCTTATGGCTTTGCATATCATTAGCATCATGGATATTCAAAGAATTCATACTAACAACATTGCAATCATGATCATCATTCAAATATTTTGTGCCAAACATTTTATTGACTTCTTCTTCTAACAATTGACCACAATTTTCCGAACTATCATTTTCAAGAAACATATTATAAAGACGATGTCGGAGTAAATGACCACGGTTAGCCTAGCCGGCTCCCCCTGGCTCTTCAGCAAAATTACAGGCCGATCGATTCTTCAAGCATCCAAGGCGTGGGGCCGCCTTCCCCTGGCCGGCTGTCTCACAGGCCGACTACCGGAAGGCGGCCCAGCCCTAAACCCTCATGAAGAAAGCCACGAAGGGCCGGCTCCAAGAAGCCGGCCACGAAGAGACCGACTCCAAGAAGCCGGCCCCCAGCAGGCGGCCAAGATCGTACCCTCAAACTCTGCACCCACATAACGGCGATGAGATGGGGCGTGGCTACAGTGAAGCCTTGCCACCCCCAAATCCCGGAGCATGCATGGCCACAGTGCGTCGTACGGGGCAGTCATCACCCGTCTGGCGCGGCACTGTCGCCATGTTGACCATGACGTCACCCACGACAAGCTGTCAGTACGGCCCGCAGGCGGCGGGCCCCTTCAGTCAGAGAGACGCCCGAAGGCGGCCAGGCCTCCCCCATTCGGCTTGGGATGTGTCAGGCTCCCAATAGCCGGTTTGCTCCCTCCCTCGAAGGAGGCGCCTCATTAAGGAGACAAGACGAGGTAAGGCTACAGTGAGAGCCCGCCAGGCGGCGGCACTGTAGCCATGCTTACCTCGTCAAAGCCCTAAATCATCAAGAGTGAGGCAACAGCGATAACCAGCCCGACAAAGACCCCCAAGCGGTGGGACCTGCTTGTCGACCAGAGAGCCGGCAACCCGGCAGGACCCACCAGTCGGCGGGCCCAATGGCCGTGGAGAAGCTTGGCGAACATAGACACTTGGCAGCTAGGGCCCACACCCGGCCGGATTACCATTGTACCCACGGGGTAGGCCTATATAAACCCCCAGGGCACCCATGCAAAGGGTTGATCTCTGATAGTTTTACACACCACATTGAGGGGAGAAGAGAGCTAGCCTTGCCCTTCTTCTTCCTCTCGCCGAACAGCTCAAGGAGCCTCTTGTAGCTACCTGTCGATCTAGTGATCATGCGGAGACCCCGCAGAGCAACAGTAGGAGTATTATCTCTCCGGAGAGCTCCGAAGCTGGGTAAGATCCGCCGGCGTGCATGTCTTTGCCTTATCCCGTTTCCAGGCACCGGCGATGTCTTATTGGCTCCCACAATGATAAGCCATCTGTTGGCATATGTCGCACCTACCACCCGACAGACGATCAATAATATGATGCAACCTCAATTCCATTTTTTATATAGTTTTCTTTTATAAACCAAACTAGTGATAAAACAAGAAACTAAAAGATTCAATTACAAGATCTAAAGATATACCTTTTGTTTGACATGAGAAAAATCTTATTGCACTTCGTATGAAGGGAAGAGGGGGAGTTTGATTTCTCTCATGCGCCGGGAAAAAGAAAAATGCGGGTGTGCCAGTGTACTAAATACACAAATAAACATAGGGAAAACGTGCACTTTATTAATCTCTCATTGGAGAAACAAAAATACAAGATCCCTTTACATATGCTCTCCATGGCCTACTAGCGTGGCCTACCTGACTGTAGCGATGTGCGGTCTCCTGGTTCCCGGGGCCTCGGGAGGCTCCCGGTTAACTACTCCCGCGGGTTGCTCCGCGAGATACCTCTGATTAAGCCGTGTGGTCGTCTTTGTTGTCTTCGCTTCGCAATCTCCATGCATGATGATCATGGTGTGTGTGGTGTGGGCAGCGGCAAAGCTCGTGCCCTCGTTGAAACACGTGCCGCTCAAAACATGGCTTTGTGCTAGCCATGTCCGCCCTCGCCGTCGCGCCTTGTCGGTCTTGACAACGTTGATGTAGTTGGTGTTGGATTAGCATGGATCCAGCTTGGCTCGGACTTCTTGACGATGTAGCGGCTTCGTCGGGGTACACAAGGGGTCGCCTCGCGAGAGTATTCTTTTGTGGAGACCGGCGTCGGTGTAAACCAACGCACGCTCATATCGGCAATCCCGGTGTGGTTGGCGCCTCGTCTCGACTAGACGCTGAGATTACGGCAGTCTGCGAAGACAAAGACTCCGCCTCACGAGGCCGAAGAAAGGTGGCGTTCTAAAGGGGCATGCTTGATGCCTCGTCTCAGCTAGACACCGTATTCGGTGGTCTGCTAAGACAAGAATCACACCGTGGGGCCGAAGAAAGGTAACATCATGGAGGGGCGTGGTTGATGCCCCGTCTTAGCTAGACGTCGTATTCGGTGGTACGCTAAGACAAGGATCATGCCACCCGTACGACAAATGAGACCTGATGCAATGAAGGGTGCACCTTGTCTCGTCTGGACGCCGTATTCGGTGGTCCGCCAAGACAAGGGCAAAGCATCACGGTGCCGAAGAAAGGTGACATCATGAAAGGGCGTGGTTGATGCCTCGTCTTAGCTAGATGCCGTATTCGGTGGTCTGCAAAGACAAGGAGCATGCTGCCTGTATGTCGAAACCTGTACGCCATGAAGAGTGCACCTCGTCTCGGCTGGACGCCATATTCGGTGGTTCGCCAAGACAAAGGAAACATATCGCAGGATCTTGGTAAGGATCGGTGAAGACATGTCATCACGTACCACTATCTTCTTCGTATCGCGGGCTCCGTGTTCCGGGCAGCATCAGGGGCGTGTGTCATCTTCATGGGCTCCGGGTCATGGGCTCCGTCTTGATGAGGTAGACATTGGTGGTCGTCCCGCGAGCTCCACGCCTCCGTCCACCGCGGCACCAGCTTAATGATGTTGACGATGGACGTCGTCCTAGAGAGCTCGGTGTCGCCATCCATAACGGCACGGCGGCGGCATCCTTGCTAGCTCCAGGCCTCCGTCCTCCATAGCACTAGTTTGATGAGGAAGACAACAGGCGTCATCCTAGCAAGCTCCGAGTGGCCATCCTCCGCGGCACGCGGCGGCATCACCGCGAGCTTCACGCCTCCGGGCACCACTCCATGATCCTCCGCGGCACCGGGTTGATGATGTTGGTGATGGGCGTCATCTTGGCGAGCTCCACGCCACCATCCTTGATGGTGCTGGCTTGATGACAAAGTCGAGGGCGTCGTCTGGGTGAGCTCCACACTTCCGTCCTCCATGGCGCCGGCTCGACAAAGTAGACAGCGGTCGGCCTCCCAGCAGGCTCGACGCCTCCCTGCTATGTGCGTCCATGGGTGAGTGTGCGCCCATGTGTGAGAGCGCCACATCGGGCGCCGCTTCGCCCGCCGCATCCAGGTGCGTGATGACCTGCACACATAGAACAAGAACAAGATTATTGCACCGCCGAAAATCCTCCCGTGGGCGTGTTCATCTGCTCGCCACTGCTCTGCTTCCGTGTGAGGGTGTCGTCGCTGCAGCCCCTTGGCGCACGTGCTGCCGCATGGGCGCGTCTTCTCTATGCGTGCAGGAGCCTAAAGGAGGTGTTGTTGCCTCACCGGCTGCCTCTCCTTCTATGCATGCTCTCCCGTGAAACCTGATTGATGAAAACACATACATAAAAAAACAGTCAGCGCCGGCATGCTTTGCTGCTGGTCTTTCATCTCGCCAGGCGCATGCTCGCCATTGGAAATGCGTTCCCGCTCCCACGGACACGTTCTTCTCTGCTGACACGACGTTTTCGCCCAGCGCCGCTGCGAGCCGCTCGCGGAAGCTCCGCCGTTGCCGAAGGGCCATCACAGAGCTTGGGGCGTAGTCAGCGATGCGCCCGCCGGATCTCCTCGACACTGCACCACGGGCGCGTCTCCTCCGTGAGATGTCTTGATCTGCCGGTTGTGTTGGTTTTGTCCTCCTCTCCGTGTTTGTCTCTGGGCCCTAGTAAGAACAGAGAAGAAGAAGAAGAAAAAACAAGGAAATCCGTCGTACATCCTTGAACATGCATGGGCAGCTATGAAGCACCGATAAGGCGACACGGGTACGGCGATACCGATACGGGGATACGGGATACGGCAATTTCCAATAACATCAATACGGAGATACAACAAGTATATATAAATAATTAATAAAATAACATGCATTTAAGGCAAAAATAATAATTGACTGCATGGGATGGGATCATAATACTGCCTCACTGGTTGCCTCCATGCCTCTTTCAAGTCGGAAATGGTCACCAATATCCTCAATCTTTGTGGTGTATGCAAAATACGTCGTATAACACTCAGCAAGCATGTCCTTCCCTCCCTTGGTTGCTGCCGATGGAGATTCAGCAATGGCGGCGGCGGGGACGACGACTCCGGGCGGTGGTGGAGGCGGTGGCGGCGGCGTGTGCACGGGACCGCGGCGCGGGACTAGATCGAGTTGCTGGTCTTTCGGTCGAGGAGATGAGAACCGGTGGGTACCTGTCTAGGGTTAGGAGTGGGCTTCTACTGGGCTCGGGCTGTGCTCCCCGTATCTCCGACGTGTCGCCGGCGTGCCCGCGGCGTATCTGATTTATTTTCTTTTCTTTTTAAATCGGAAATCACGATACCCCTGGGATACTCGTATCGGTGACGTATCATGCGTATCGGCGCCGTCCTGTATGGGGATACACCAGTTTTTGACGTATCGGTGCTTCATAGATGGGCAGCTGAAGAGCCACGCAACGACCGTGAGCATTGTCGTCGCCGGCCTGCGCATCTTCATGTTTTGACAGGGTGTAGTTGACGCCACCGCGTACGCCGGTCTTCTCACATGTGTACGTGCTCTGTAGCAAGCGACACTGCCGTACACGCTGCCACCATGGGCGCGCCTCTCCTGGCTGGCTTATGTCTCCTCTCCTCTCCTCTAAGACTTCGTTGTTCCTTGACACAGCCACCCCGGGTGCGTCTGCTTCTCCTCCTGGTCTCCCCCTTGACGAAGCATACGTCGATGGCGTCCCCAACGAGCGCCACACCTACATCCTCCTTGTGAGCTCCACACTGCAATCCTCCGCGGCACTGGGTTGATGATGTTGGCGATGGGTCTAACGTTGTTGATGTTGTCTCCTTGTCCTACGTCATTGTCCGCCGTCTTCATTGCATCTGGTACAAGAAAGAGTGCTGCTTCATCCGCGGCCACCACCGCCCGGCGCGTCGTCCGCTGCCTTCATAGCACCTCGTACGAGAAAAGCGCCTCTTCGTCCGCGGCCACCTCCGTTGGGTGTGTCGTTCGCCTCCTCAACTCTGAGAAGAGTGCTGCATCGTCCTTGGCCACTTTTGCTAGGCGTGTCGTGCAGAGGTCATTCTGCAAAATAGATGATAACACAAAGAAAAAGAAAGATTATTGCACCGCCAAAAGTCCTCCCGCGGGCATGTTCATCTGCTCGTCAATGCTCTGCTTCCATGTGAGGATGTCGTCGTTGCGTCTCGTTGGCGTACGCGCCGTCGCATGGGCGCACCCCCGATATCCTTGATGTTGTGGCCAGGGGCGCGTCTCCTCGTCTTCTCTATGCGTGCGGGAGCCTGCGGATGTGTGCTTGTTGCTGGCTCTCGTGGATGTGTTCTCGCCTCCTTCCTCTTGCTCGACGATGCCACCTCGGCGCGTCTCTTTCCCTCCACGTGATCGACGTTGCGGTGAACCTGCTTAAAAAAGTATTATACGTACCATAGATGCATGCATGCAGTTGCTATCCATTGCAATGCACAGCCGTCATCTCTGCAACATGTTTGGCACCACGGTGCGTCAGTCGGACGCGGCCGGCGAGGCAGCACCTCCCTGTAAATCCTAGGGCTGGATCGATGGATGCCTTCGGCCTCCCCTCTCTCGGTTGTGAGGTCCTCGTGTATTTATAGGCAGTAGTCAGAACCCTCGCCGCTGTACGCGGATGCAAACTTTCCAAAGCTGTTGCGCGTTGCTGTCGCATCCGAAGCTTTCCATCTTAAACTTTTCTTTCCAATACTTCTTCTTCTTGCCCTCCACGTTTTGCACAAGTAAAGAAAATTATCTAGTACTTACCTTGTTTAAACCATGCATATTTTTCCAACGATGATCCACAAAGTCGGTTGCCTTTGTTTTCAATTTTTGTCAAACTTGACTTGCATCGGGTATTCGGTTATGAATACGTGCGCGCTTGCTGGCCGGCCGCAAATACCCGAATACATACATAGTGTATGCATACTTGCAGGTATTCAGGGCAACTTTATTCTTGTAGACACGTGTTGGGCCTCCAAGCGTAGAGTTTTGTAGGACAGTAGCAATTTTCCCTCAAGTGGATGACCTAAGGTTTATCAATCCGTGAGAGGTGTAGGATGAAGATGGTCTCTCTCAAATGACCCTGCAACCAAATACAAGAAATCTCTTGTGTCCCAAACACACCCAATCAATGGCAAATTGTATAGGTGCACTAGTTCGGCGAAGAGATGGTGATAAAAGTGTAATATTGATGGTAGAAATATATTTTTATATTCTGAATAAATAAAAACAGCAAGGTAGCAAAGAGTAAACCGGCACAAAAAAGGTATTGCAATGCTTGAAAATGAGGCCTAGGGTCTGTACTTTCACTAGTGCAATCTGTCAACAATGCTAATATAATTGGATCATATAACCATCCCTCAACGTGCAACAAAGAATCACTTCAAAGTTCCTATCTAGCGAAGAACATAAGACGGAATTGTTTGCAGGGTACGAAACCACCTCAAAGCTATTCTTTCCGTTCGATCTATTCAAGAGTTCGTACTAAAATAACACAAAGCTATTCTTTCCGTTCGATCTATCCTAGAGTTCGTACTAAAATAACACCAACGCAAATTCATATTCATAATACTCAATCCAACACAAAGAACTTCAAAGAGTGCCCCAAGATTTCTACCGAGAAACAAAGACAAGAACGTGCATCAACCCCTATGCATAGATTACCCCAATGTCACCTCGGGAATCCATGAGTTGAGTGCCAAAAGCATTATATCAAGGGAATCAATACGATACCCCATTGTCACCACAGTATTCAATTGCAAGACATATATCAAGTGTTCTCAAATCCATAAAAGTATTCAATCCGATAACAACGAAATCTCAAAGGGAAAACTCAATTCATCACAACAAGATAGAGAGGGAAAAACACCATATGATCCGACTATATTAACAAAGGCCGCGATACATCCAGTGTTGGAAATATGCCCTAGAGGCAATAATAAAAAGGTTATTATTATATTTCCTTGTTCATGATAATTGTCTATTGTTCATGCTATAATTGTGTTATCCGGAAATCGTAATACATGTGTGAATACATAGACCACAACATGTCCATAATGAGCCTCTAGTTGACTAGCTCGTTGATCAATATATGGTTACGGTTTCCTAACCATGGACATAGGATGTCATTGATAACAGGATCACATCATTAGGATAATGATGTGATGGACAAGACCCAATCCTAAGCATAGCACAAGATCGTGTAGTTAAATGCGCTAAAGCTTTTCTAATGTCAAGTATCCTTTCCTTAGACCATGAGATTGTGCAACTCCGGATACCGTAAGGGTACTTTGGGTGTGCCAAACGTCACAACGAATCGGGTGGCTATAAAGGTACACTACGGGTATCCCCGAAAGTATCTGTTGGGTTGGCACGAATCGAGACTGGGATTTGTCACTCCGTATGACGGAGAGGTATCTCTGGACCCACTCGGTAGGACATCATCATAATGAGCTCAATGTGATCAAGGAGTTGTTCATGGGATGATGTGTTATGGGAAAGAGTAAAGAGACTTGCCGTAACGAGATTGAACAAGGTATCGGTATACCGACGATCGAATCTCGGGCAAGTATCGTACCGATAGACAAAGGGAATTGTATACGGGATTGATTGAATCCTCGACATCGTGGTTCATCCGATGATATTATTGTGGAGCATGTGAGAGCCAACATGGGTATCCAGATCCGGCAGTTGGTTATTGACCGGAGAGTTGTCTCGGTCATGTCTACGTGTCTCCCGAACCCGTAGGGTCTACACACTTAAGGTTCGGTGACGCTAGAGTTATAGAGATATTAGTATGCGGTTAACCGAAAGTTGTTAGGAGTCCCGGATGAGATCCTGGATGTCACGAGGAGTTCCGGAATGGTCCGGAGGTTAAAGATTTATATATAGGAAGTCCAGTTTCGGCCATCGGGAGAGTTTCCGGGGTCACTGGTATTGTACCGGGACCACCGGAAGGGTCCCGGGGGTCCATCGGGTGGGGCCACCTATCCCGGAGGGCCCCATGGACTGAAGTGGCGTGGGAACCAGCCCCTGGTGGGCTGGTTCGCCCCACCCAAGGGCCCAAGGCGCCTAGGGTTGGAAACCCTAGGGGCCGTTGCCCCCCCCCCCCCGAGGGGGCATGCGCCCCCCTGGTTGGAAACCCTAAGGGTGTCGTTGCCCCCCGAGGGGCTGCCGCCCCGGGGACCGCCGCCCTCCCCCCCTAGATGGGATCTCCAAGGGGGCATGCGCCCCCCTAGCCCCTATATATTGTGTAGGGGAGGGAGGGCAGCTGCACCCTAAGGCCTGGCGCCTCCCTCTCCCTCCCGTGACACCTCTTCCTCCTCCAGTAGCGCTTGGTGAAGCCCTGCTGGAATCCCGCTGCTTCCACCACCACGCTGTCGTGCTGCTGGATCTCCATCAACTTCTCTTCCCCCTTGCTGCATCAAGAAGGAGGAGACGTCTCTGCTCCCTACGTGTGTTGAACGCGGAGGTGCCGTCCGTTCGACGCTAGGATCATCGATGATTTGGATCACGACGAGTACGACTCCATCAACCCCGTTGTCTTGAACGCTTCCGTTCGTGATCTACAAGGTTATGTAGATGCACTCCTCTCTCTCTCTCGTTGCTAGATGACTCCATAGATTGATCTTGGTGATATGTAGAAAATTTTAAATTTCTGCTACGATCCCCAACAGTGGCATCATGAGCTAGGTCTATGCGTAGTTTCTATGCACGAGTAGAACACAAGTTGTTGTGGGCGTCGATTTTGTCAATTGACTTGCTGTTACTAGTCTTATCTTGATCCGGCGGCATCGTGGGATGAAGCGGCCCGGACCGACCTTACACGTACACTTACGTGAGACAGGTTCCACCGACTGACATGTACATGTTGCATAAGGTGGCTAGCGGGTGTCTGTCTCTCCTACTTTAGTCGGATCAGATTCGATGAAAAGGGTCCTTATGAAGGGTAAATAGAAATTGGCATATCACGTTGTGGTTTTGGCGTAGGTAAGAAACATTCTTGCTAAGAAACCTATAGCAGCCACGTAAAAATTTGCAACAACAATTAGAGGACGTCTAACTTGTTTTTGCAGCATATGTTGTGTGATGTGATATGGCCAAAAGGATGTGATGAATGATATATGTGATGTATGAGATTGATCATGTTCTTGTAATATGAATCACGACTTGCATGTCGATGAGTATGACAACCGGCAGGAGCCATAGGAGATGTCTTAATTTATTTATGACATGTGTGTCAACATAAACGTCATGTAATTACTGTACTTTATTGCTAAACTATTAGCCATAGTAGTAGAAGTAATAGTTGACGAGACAAATTCATGAAGACACGATGACAAGGATCATGATGATGGAGATCATGGTGTCAAGCCGGTGACGATGATGATCATGGCGCCCCAAAGATGGAGATCAAAAGGAGCAAAATGATATTGGCCATATCATGTCACTATTTGATTGCATGTGATGTTTATCATGTTTTTACATCTTATTTGCTTAGAATGACGGTAGCATAAATAAGATGACCCCTCATTAAAATATCAAGAATTGTGTTCCCCCTAATTGTGCGTCGTTGCTAAGGTCCGTTGTTCCGAAGCACCAAGTGATGATAGGGTGTGATAGGTTCTAACGTTCGCATACAACGGGTGTAAGCCAGATTTACACACGCAATACACTTAGGTTGACTTGACGAGCCTAGCATGTACAGACATGGCCTCAGACCATGGAAGACCGAAAGGTCGAACATGAGTCGTATAGAAGATACGATCAACATGAAGATGTTCACCGATGATGACTAGTCCGTCTCACGTGATGATCGGACACGACCTAGTTGACTCGGATCATGTATCACTTAGATGACTAGAGGGATGTCTATCTGAGTGGGGGTTCATTAAATAATTTGATTAGGTGAACTTAATTATCATGAACATAGTCTAAAACTTTGCAATATGTCTTGTAGATCAAATGGCCCACGCTAATGTTGCCCTCAACTTCAACGCGTTCCTAGATAAAACCAAGCTGGAAGATGATGGCAGCAACTACACGGACTGGGTCCGTAACCTGAGGATTATCCTCATAGCTGCCAAGAAAGCATATGTCCTTGATGCACCGCTAGGTGAAGCACCTATTTTCCCAGCAACTCAAGACGTTATGAACGCACGGCGCCAGCGTAGTGATGATTACTCCCTGGTTTAGTGCGGCATGCTTTACAGCTTAGAACTGGGGCTCCAAAAGCGTTTTGAGCAGCACTGAGCATATGAGATGTTCCAAGAGCTGACAATGGTTTTCCAAGCTCATGCCCGGGTCGAGAGATATGAAGTCTCCGACAAGTTCTACAGTCGTAAGATGGACGAGAATAGTTACGTCGTGACACATACTCAAAATGTCCGGGTTGCACAATCGCTTATCTCACCGGGAGTTAATCTCCGGATGATGCGATCGATTGATAGAATCCTTCAGTCATCGCCACCTAGCTACAAGAGCTTTGTGATGAACTTCAATATGCAGGGGATGGAAAAGACCATTCCCGAGGTATATTCAATGCTGAAATCAGCGGAGGTGGAGATCAAAAAGGAACATCAAGTGTTGATGGTGAATAAAACCACTAAGTTCAAGAAAGGCAAGGGTAAGAAGAACTTCAAGAAGGACGGCAAGGGAGTTGCCGCGCCCGATAAGCCGATTCTTAGGGAAGAAGCCAAAAGCATGGACCCAAGCATGATCTTGAGTGCTTTTATTGCAAGGGAAAGCAGTCCTTTGAAGCGGAACTGCCCCAAGTACGTAGCGGATAAGAAGGCCGGCAATACCAAAGGTATATGTGATATACATGTTATTGATGTGTACCTAACCAGCGCTCGTAGTAGCTCCTGGGTGTTTGATACTGGTGCGGTTGCTCATATTTGTAACTCAAAACAGGAGCTGCAGAATAAGCGGAGACTGGCGAAGGACGAGGTGACGATGCGCATCGGGAATGGTTCCAAGGTCGATGTGATCGCCGTCGGCACGCTACCTCTACATTTACCTACGGGATTAGTTTTAAACCTCAATAATTGTTATCTAGTACCAGCTTTGAGCATGAACATTGTATCTGGATCTCGTTTAATGCGAGATGGCTACTCATTTAAATCTGAGAATAATGGTTGTTCTATTTATATGAGAGACATGTTTTATGGTCATGCCCGCTGGTCAATGGTTTATTCTTATTGAATCTCGAACGTGATGTTACACATATTCATAGTGTGAATGCCAAAAGATGTAAGGTTGATAATGATAGTCCCACATACTTGTGGCACTGCCGCCTTGGTCACATTGGTGTCAAACGCATGAAGAAACTCCATGTAGATGGACTTTTGGAGTCTCTTGATTATGAATCATTTGACACGTGCGAACCATGCCTCATGGAAAAATGACCAAGACTCCGTTCTTGAACAATGGAGCGAGCAACCAACTTATTGGAAATCATACATACTGATGTGTGCGGTCCAATGAGCGTTGAGGCTCGTGGTGGTTATCGTTATGTTCTCACCCTCACTGATGACTTAAGTAGATATGGGTATGTCTACTTAATGAAACACAAGTCTGAGACCTTTGAAAAGTTCAAGGAATTTTAGAGTGAGGTTGAGAATCAACGTGACAGGAAAATCAAGTTCTTACGATCAGATCGTGGGGGAGAATATTTGAGTCACGAATTTGGCATGCACTTAAGGAAATGTTGAATTGTTTCACAACTCACGCCGCTGGAACACCTCGGTGAATGGTGTGTCCGAACGTCGTGTCGCACTCTATTGGATATGGTGCAATCTATGATGTCTCTTACCGATCATCGCTATCATTTTGGGGTTATGCTATAGAGACTACCGCATTCACTTTAAATAGGGCTCCGTCGAAATCCGTTGAGACGACTGTCGGTGTCAAAACCTGCGGATCTCGGGTAGGGGGTCCCGAACTGTGCGTCTAGGCGGATGGTAACAGGAGACAAGGGACACGATATTTTTACCCAGGTTCGGGCCCTCTCGATGGAGGTAAAACCCTACTCCTGCTTGATTAATATTGATGATATGGGTAGTACAAGAGTAGATCTACCACGAGATCAAAGAGGCTAAACCCTAGAAGCTAGCCTATGGTATGATCGTTGTATATATCTCTTATCGACTAGCCTAACCTCGGTTTATGTAATGCACCAGAGGCCTGGGATAACAAGAGTCCTAGCCGAATACGCCGGTGGGGGAGGAGTCATTGTCTTGATCGCCAAGTCTTGTGGAATCTTCCTTGTATGCGGCAGCTGTCCGGACTAGCCCATGAGTATACGGCCATGGGGGTCCTCGGCCCAATCTAACAGATCGGGAGATGACGTGGTGAGTACCCCCTAGTCCAGGACACCGTCAGTAGCCCCCTGAACCGGTCTTCAAGTTTAGGGACGTTCCTCGGTTCTTCCAAACTGTTCTTCATCTTCAGTCGTCGGTCTTGAAAACTGGTTCAACAAATCTTCTCATCTTCGATCTTGAGGATCGCCGAAATGCATTCGACGAGTTTACACGCCGCATCCGAGGAGCCCTTTAAGTTTCCGGCCTTTATCAATGCCTTGTTATTTTTATGCCACACCTCGGGTTTGAAGTTGTTCCCGGGCGGCAGCGTCCTCTTGCGTCCGAGCTCCAACGCCGAACTGCATTCGAGGTATCTTTTGCACCCGAGCACCAACGCCGGACCGCTTCCCAGCTCTAACGCCGGAATGTATCCGAGCTCCAACACCGGACTATGTATCCGAGCTCCAACGCCGGACCGTATCCGAGCTCCAACGCCGGACTATGTATCCGAGCTCCAACGCCGGACTGTATCTGAGGTGTCGTAAATCACCTTGGTTCAAAGAAGTTTGAAGGATTTTAGCCGAGCTTAATGCCGGAAATGCCCTCTATGGAGCCAGCCACTAGCGCCCGAGCTTTATGCCGGATCGCTTCGAGGTGGTGCATCACCCTAACGTGGGCGATTTTTGTCAATATTTTTATTGGTGCAATTTATTCTCCGCCGAGATACATAGCCATAGCCCTCAAGGTGGGTATCGGTCTAAAACCCGAGATGCACATGAAGGATGACATAAGACCGCTGATCCCGTGGCGGCCGAGACTCAAAGTTGATTTGCAAAATCGGTCCGAGGATCAAGTCCTAGCTTCAAGAATACTTCGGGACACAAAAAGCGGCGTGCTCAGTCCTCAAGACTCAGGTTGGGTGCGGCCGACCAACCTGAGGATCAAAATCTCCTCGGAGACTGTATTACACTTAAAATTTTCTGCATTGGACAGGCAATGCAGTAGCCCCTGAGACACTGGTCGGGTGGCAACACCAGATCAGGGGATCGATGTGCCCCTTTAATATTTGTAAATAATAAGCCCGAAGCCCAGAAGCCCCGAGCCTTAATGCAGGCACGGGTGGCCGAATTAAGGATTGATATCCATAGTAAAATCACAAATTATGTGTAATGACTCTATGTATCCAAGTACTTTACGTCATTAATGCTCGGATCTGCATTGTACAAAACTTTGTTGACCGACCATTAGCTTCCACCTCCTCAGCCAATAGCCGAGGAGTGTTTGTCCTACTTTATAAAGCCTTTATGAGGGCAAAGATTTACAAAAAACAAGGCAATCTGGCCATACGGTTTTATAAACAAAGGTACGCAGAGAGATATGTTATATTACTGTTTAATGGAAGAAATGTCTTCCAAAGAAAATAGTCCCGCTATCGGTTCCTTTTCTTTGGGTTGTCATGCTAAGCATGATCATGAAACCTCAGCTCCAATGTAAGAGCAAAACATCGAGGATTTAGTTTGGGAGGCCAGTTAATAGCCCCGGTAGTGTTCGGCTGACGATCGGCGTCAAGCCGTAAAACACTTCGCCATTGTTATGAATGGCCGCCGTTTAACACCGTCATCGGATCGCTGACCAGTTTACGCTTATTGTGACAGTCAGTTTTCGCTTTCTCCACTAAGGTGCTTAACCATGTGAGCTGGAAGCACAATCGCGATGGTTCTTCCTTTGCACACCTAGCGAACAAAGCGGAACGTAGGAGGCAAGCGCAGGAGCCAGGCAACCCAACTATTGACCGAAGACACAATTCGAAACCGATGCATATATAGCAATATCCGAGAATGTTTTTGCCGAATCTCTAAAGGTGTCCGGCGTTGCACTGCGAGACTTGTGCTGAAAACACACAAATAGTTTAAAAAGTGCCATAAGCTTGGAAAACCAAAAAACGTCAGACGTCCGAACGAGATCAAGTGTTCGGTGCCAATCCGAAAATTGGCCTTAGCAAAAGAAGTGCTTCTGTCGTGCTTTAACATGATACATCCTATCTCAAGACTTCAAGCGGGTCAGCCTACGGCTTCAACCTCCTATCCCGAGGGCGGAGTACTTCTCATTAGGCGGTTTAGCAAACTAAACTCTAGCGGATTTGAGAGAGAAATTAGGCTCCCCGGCTAGTGACCACACGCTCGTGTCGAAAAAAGGAGTGATAGATAATAATAATAATAATAATAAAACTTTGCAACGACTAAGAAGAAGAACACTTAACATAAAATGCCTCATATAAATTTAAGAGCCCCCAAGTGACTTGGGTAAAAGAATGATTGCATGTACCGAAGTACTTATATCATATCTATGTTCAACCAAACTTTAAACGTGTCTTAACCGACCGTCGGCTTCTCCCTCTTCGGTCAAGGACCGAAAAGTGTTATGTACTCCATCCGTCGAGAATATCAACGGTGTTTCCAATAACTGTGCAATCAGGCCATAAGGTCAGAATGCATAAAGCGCGCTCAGGGAACTTATGCTATATTACTGCGAAGTGTAAGAAGCATCTTCGAAGAAAATAGTACCCCCACCGATACCTTTCTTCGGTGCTCATTGTTATTATGAGACTTGTGCAATAGATTTTTTGTACTCATGAGTTCTGTTGTGTCGGTGTACTAGAGTAGGGGTACCCTAGTATCCCGAACTTCAAATGCAAGGCGATTGCAGCACCCGCTGGCAGGGGCTTGCCTGGTCACCGCTAAGATCCTCCGTGGTTCCTTTGGAGCCATTCAAGAACAAAGTATTTAACCAAGAAGACAAGGCCCCGGCAAGAGGAGCTTGCCGGAAGGCCACTCAAGGCACGCAGAAGACAAGACCCGGCAAGAGGAGCTTGCCGGGAAGGCTCGAGTGCGACAAGCCTCCTGGACGCGACAGGATTCAGCCGCGACAAGGCACTTGCCGCGCAGGCAACCTCTCTTCATCTCCGCTCCAGCTCATCCATCAATGTGTCACCATGGGACCATTCCATGCGCAGCGTGTCAAGAGGTACATGCAGCCAGCCGGGAGCAGCGATAAGCGGCATACCGACAAGCTTACCATCGTGGCAAACGGTGGCGCTCCCGACGGTCCTCACAGCCTTTGTTTAGGGCGACAGGACGGGCATTTAATGCATTTGTCCCTTGCCGTCGAGGTTAGGTATATTGCACCGCATACCTTTGTTCAAGTAGGTGTACCAACTACTGTTTTTCCATTTGTACCCTCATCTATGTTGCCACCTGTCGGAGACCCCTTGAGCATATAAAAGGAGGCCCATGCGCAACGTAGAAGGGGGTTCGGTCCGTTCGACTCATTCGAGACCAGAGACATTCACGCTAGGTTTTGTAGCTCTCTCCACTCCCTAGCAAGAACACAATACAATCAGACAAGCAGTAGTAGGAGTATTATCTCTCCGGAGAGCTCCGAAGCTGGGTAAACGGCTCGTGTGCTTCGCCTCGATCCGCTCTTCGTGCGATCTCCGCCCCCCTCTGACCTACACGGGGCCTGTTCCGCCGGCCCCATCGGTGTTCGTGGGTCCGATCAGCCTCCCCGACATCTTTGGCGCGCCCGAGGTAGGGCGTCGAGGTTGTGTGAACCTGATCCGGCGTTCACACGGCGACATCTTCAACATCTTCATCAACATGCCACCGAAGAAGAAGGCTTCGGTGGCGAGCCCGTCCGCTGCCGAACCCACCGCCACCGGAGCAAACAGGTGGTGGGGTAGACGCCAGGAAGAAGCGAACGGCGACGGGCGCTCATGCTGCTGCCAAGGCCAGGGACAAGGCCGCGCAGACCTCGGCGTCCGTACATGTACCGCGCCCGTCTCAAGAGACGCGGGACCGACAGCGTCATGGCACTCACAATGCCATACGCTCGTTGGACCGAGATGAAGCTGGAGGATCTCGAGACCCTCAAGACCAGCGTGCACGCCAACATGCTGGCACGAGCGAGATACGGTCGCCTGGACGGGATGCTGCTCCTTCTAACATAGATAGAAGTCCGAGCATATCCCGCTCCTCGCGCCGTTCGCGATTGCCACCCACTACTCCAGCAGAAGCTCTGGCGAGAGCTCAACTGCTCCTCGATTACCCTCCAACGGCCGACAAGGTCAACGAGTGGAGGGCCACAATACAGAGTCTCATCGGCTTCGCCAACGTGGCGGCAGCCCACGGCAATCGAGTGCGTCGCTGCCACGGCAGAACGCTTAAACGCGAGCCGGTGGCGGCGAGACCGGTGGGGTGCAACCACCATGCACTCTCCACCCCGAAGGCCAAGGTCGCCGACTCGCCGGATCCACCTCGACAGCGACTCCACTGCGTCATCGGATCCACGAGCTCGCCGCGATCAGCGCCAAGTTCTTCATGAGCGACAACAAGAAGACGCTCGAACTCGCATCGAGCGTCTAAGAGAAGGCGGCGTCACCGACAAATGGCGCTGGGCCTTCTATCGATATGCATGCGCCAGGGAAACCAGGCGACTTGCCGTACGCGGGAGGTTGCCCTGCGTTCACTCGTGAGCTGCGGCAAGTCCAGTGGCCCAGCAAGAAAAACTTCTAGCCAGACGTGCCAGAGAAGTACGATGGCAGGACGCATCCGTTGGAGTTCCTCAGCATCTACACCATCGCGGTGCAGGCTGCCGGGGGGCGAGACGACAAGATCCTTGCCAACTACTTCCCGCTCGTGCTCAAGCCCAACGTCAGGTCCTGGCTCATGCACTTGACGGACAACTCCATATCCTCTTGGGCAGATCTATGCCATCAGTTTGTTGGCGCCTTCAGAGGCGGCCACAAGCCTCATGGCCAAGAAAGTGACCTTCATCTGCTCGCCCAGAAGGAAGGAGAGTCCCTGCGCAAGTTCATTCAGAGATTCAGCCGTGTGCACTACAACATCCCAGATGTCCACCCTGCCGCGGTGATCAGCGCGTTTCATCAGAACGTGCGGAACCGCAGGATGAGGGAGGAGATGGCAATGTGCAAAGTCAAGGACGTCAGTGAGCAGTATGCCTTGGCCGACAAGTGTGCACGTGCCGAGGAGGGGAGGAGACTCCCTGGAGAGAATGCAGAAGCAGGATCTGACAGTGAGGAGACCGCCCCGGTAAAGAAGAGCCGGCGGCGGAACAACAGAAGAAACAAAGGCAGAGAAGTGCTAGCTGTTGAGCAGTCCGGCAACGGAGGTGGCGACAAGAACGCCGAGGCTGGTGGCTCCGGCAAGGAGGTTGCCGCTGACGCCAACCACCAGTCTGTGGCGGCCGCCGACAAGCGTGGACGGCTCCGCAAGCGATCGCAAGATCCACCGCACCAAGGGCCATGACCTCTAGAGCTGCAAGAAGGTCGAGCAGCTTGTTGAACAGCAGAAGGCTGAGTACGAGCGGCGCGACAAGGAGAAGGCTCAGGAATGTGTTGGAGGAGCCAGCAAGAAACGTCCCGGCCGGGGAGGGCGCCGCGGCAAGGCCAAGCAGCGGCAAGGAGACAGGCCTCCCCGCGGCCGCGACAAGGATGAAGATGACGACGATGATGAAGATATGGAAGGCAGCGACGCCCGATGAGCAGGAGTTTTAAAGCTACAGAGGTCCTCTGCGTTGACGGAGGTGCTTCCCTCGCATACTTCCCACCGCCAACTTAAGCGGTGGATGCGGAAGTTAATGCAGCGGAACCATCCGTGAGAGTCACGCAAGCCTCACGAAGTGGTCCGGCACGCCTATCATCTTTGATATTGAGGACCACCCTAATCGCATAATCGCTGCGGTCGGTGCTTGCCGATGTTGGTCTCACCAACTATTCGCAACCTCAAGGTCACCAAGATGCTAGTTGACGGCGGGGCGGCTTGAATCTGATCTCCTCCGCGGTGCTCCGAAGCTTCGGATCCTGACGACAAAGAAGCTCGAAGAGATCGGCACATTCCAAGGAATCAATCCGGGAAGGAGCAAGCGAAGGGGAAGATCACGTTGCGGTAACATTTGGCAATGAAAGCTGAACTTTAGGACTAAGAGGGTCACATTCGGCGTTGCTAATTTCCCATTGCCTTACAATGGGATACTTGGCAAATCGGCACTCGCCAAGTTCATGGCGGCCTCTCACTATGCCTACAACTTACTCAAGATGCCGGGCCCGATAAGCATCATCTCCGGCCCATGGCGACAAGAAGGATGCTCTTATTCACGCCGACAAGATCTAACGGGAAGCAGCTGCTGCAACAGAAAGCAAAACACTTGCCGCCGAAGCTCCCGGGGGAAAGAAGAAGACCAAGTCCGGCAAGAGCTCTGATGCCCACTCCGGCAAGCGCACCTCTTCGGAGTGCTGCGCTACCGTCGAGGACGCACCATCGAGCTCCACCGCAAGTGCAAGAAAGGCGATGGCAGCTCCGCCAAAGACCAAGAAGGTGTCCTCCAAGGAGGACGGCACCGGTGGTACCTTCACCATCGGTGCCTCTCTCGACCCTAAATAGGAAGGCGGCGCCGTTGCTTTCCTGCGGGCGAAACGTCGGCGTGTTTGCATGGCAACCGTCGACATCCCGGTGTTCCTGTGAAAGTAATTGAGCACCGCCTTGCCGCTTTGTCCTCATGCGCGCGCCGTCAAGCGTAAAGTCAGGAAGCAAGCGGTGGAGCGTCAAGAGTTCATCGCAGAAGAGATCAAGAAAGCTGGAAGCGGCAGGCCTTGTCAAAGGAGTGCTCCATCCGACGTGGTTGGCCAATCTCTGTAGTTGTGCAAAGGCAAATGGGAAATGGAGACTTTGTATTGACTTCACGGATGTTAATAGAGCTTGTCCCAAAGATCCATTTCCCTTGCCGCGCATCGACCGCATTGTTGACTCCACGGGCTGGATGTGATTTGCTTTCGTTTCTTGATGCATACTCAGGATATCATCAGATCTTCATGGCGTAAGAAGATGAGGAGAAGACCGCATTCATTACTCCATGTGGCACATCTTTGTTTCATACGGATGCCTTTCGGTTTGAAGAATGCTGGTTCAACGTTTGCAAGAGTAGTCCATGATGCTTTTGAGCCGCAAATGCACAGAAATGTAGAAGCCTACATGGATGACATAGTTGTCAAGAGCAAGGACAAAGCAACTCTGGTTCAAGATTTGGATGAGACCTTTGCAAATCTGCGTAAGATCAACCTCAAGCTCAACCCCGAGAAGTGCGTGTTCAGAGTCCCTTCCGGCAAGCTTCTCGGGTTCTTCGTGTCTCAGCGGGGGATTGAAGCCAATCCCGACAAGATCAAGGCCATTGAGCAGATTGAAGCACCAAAGCGCGTCAAGGATGTACGAAGGCTTGCCGGTTGCGTGGCTGCTCTCAGCAGGTTTATCTCTAGGTCTGCTGAATGCGCCCTACCATTTTTCAAGATTTTGAAAAAGGCAGGTCCAATGAAATGGACTCTCGAAGCGGAGGCTGCGCTGCAGGACCTAAAGAGGTACCTGTCCTCCACTCCAACACTTGTCGCACCTAAGCCACAAGAGAAGTTGCTGCTATATATATAGCGGCAACCAATCAAGTGGTTAGTGCTGCGTTAGTAGCGGAGAGGGAGGCGGATGATGAGCTAGCAACCACGGCAGACATATCCAGCGACAAGCAGGGGGCTTCGCCGACAAGCTCTGGTCCCGACAAGGACAGATCTGCGCAGACGCAAGAGCAGATGCAGAAAAGGATGGTGCAGCGCCCAGTCTACTTTGTCAGTTCCCTCCTGCAGGGGGCTAGGTCAAGGTACTCTGGTGTGCAGAAATTGCTTTTCCGCCTCCTCATGGCCTCGAGAAAGCTGCGCCATTACTTTCAGGCACATGAGATCACAGTTGTCACTCGCTTTCCGCTGAAGAGGATCTGCAGAATCCGTGGTTTAAGCAGTGCGGATCGCCGAGTGGGCACTTGGAACTGTCAAGCTTTGGCCTCAAGTTTGAAAGCACTTCAACTATCCAAAGCGAGCATTGGCGTAACTCATAGCAGAATGGACGCCAACACGGATGAAGAAATTCGAGACGCAGCATCCCCGTCAAGGAAGCGAGCAAAGAGTGGCTGATGTACTTTGATGGTGCCTTCTCGCCGCAAGGCGCCGGTCTTTGTGTCTGCTTGTAGCACCCAATCGGAGAGCACCTCAAGTACGTAGTCCGATGCACTTTCCCAAGGAGCAAGCAACAAACAATACCGCAGAGTATGAAGGTTTGCTTGCCGGTCTCAGATCGCAGATGGACCTTGGGATCAAGAAGCTTATTGTCGGGGTGACTGCATGACTTGTCGTCCGCCAAGTGAACAAAGACTATCGAGTCCACTGATGGAAGCTTCGTTGATGAAGTGAGAAAGCTAGAAGAACACTTTGACGGCCTACAAATGGAACACGTTCCAAGAGCTCGAATGATATTGCTGATGGCACATCAAAGTGCGCTGCACTTAAGTTGCACAATGGAACCAGGGATTTTTGTGCTCAAGCTAACTCAGCCAACCGTAACACCATCAAGCTCGGACAGAACAAGAAGAGGAAGTTGATCTCCGGTGACTACTTTCGTAGAGAGCTCCCGAAGCCGCCGCCAAGAAGGTCCCCAAGATCTCGACACTAACAGAAGCCGAGGAGCAGTCTGCTCAGACAAGCCCCGTGGTTTGTTTCACGTTGAAGCGCACGCTCCCGACAAGTTTTGCTCCGGCAAGCTTGCCGGGAACATCAAGCTCCGCTGAGCCGCTGGTTCTTGCCGTGGAAGCTGATGTTCCCGCAGCGGCAGATGTGCCTTTAGTCCTTGTTGTCGAGCCACAAGCTCCGGCATGGGCGCAAAGCAGATTGTCCATTTCCTTCCGGGGACGGGAGAACTTCCGAAGAGCAAGAAGAAGCGGAAAGAGTAGCCCGGCGGTCAAGTATGTACCAGTTTGTCGACGGCACCGCATGTATGAAGAAGACTCAACGGTGTGAAATTGAAGTGTATTTTCCGGGAAGATGGACAAAAGGCATTGGCGGAGATACATGGAGGCATATGTGGTCATCACATTGGCGCCAAGAAGAGCACTTGCCGGCAAAGCTTTCCGGCAAGGTTTCTTCCGCCGACAGCCCTCCGTGATGCAAGCGCACAAGTAACCAAGTGTGAAGCGTGCGATTCCATTCCAAGCAGATACACCAGCCAGCTCAAGCTCTCGAGACGATCCCTTTATCCTGGCCATTTTCGGTGCGGGGCTCGACATCCTCGGCCCCTTCCCCGAGCTGTTGGGGGCTTTGAGTACTTATGCGTCAGAATCGACAAGTTCACAAAGTGGCCGGAAGTGGAAGCGATGAGGAAGGTGACAGCGACGGTCAGCAGTCAAGTTCTTGGTCGATTGTTTGCCGCTTTGGAATCCCTAACGGGATCATCACCGAACAACGGCACACAATTCTGAGTCGCACCTTCATGCAGTACGTCCAAGATCTTGGCGCCAAGGTCTGCTTTGCTACATTGCTCATCCGAGAAGCAACGGTCAAGTGGAGAGGGCAATGCTTTGAAGTGCGCGCGCGGGCTCAAGACCAGAACTTTCGACTGTGCTGCACAAGTGCGGAAGAAACTGGATTGAGGAGCTGCCGGTGGTTCTTTGGTCGGTCAGACGACGCCAAATAGAGCCACCGCCAGACACCTTTTGCTCTAGTCTATGGAGCAGGCGATTCCCCACGGAACTTCGTATACGGATCGCCTCGAGTGCTCGCCATGATGAGCTTGAGCAAGAGCAGCTGCGACAAGATGGCGCTGCTCCTTGAGGAAAGATCGTCTTCAAAGCCGCAGACGTGCTGCTCGTTACCAGCAAGCTTTGCGCCGCTACCATAGCCGCAAAGTTAGTGCCAGAAGCCTCGAGGAAGGCGACCTTGTTCTTCGGCGCGTTCAGTCCGCCAAGAATTCAAACAAGTTGACGCCAAAGTGGGAAGGCCCTTATCGGGTGAAACGAGTCACTTGGCCTAGCGATGTCCGCCTTGAGACCGAAGATGGCATTCCGGTGAGCAACTCCTGGAACATTGAGCATCTTCGTAAGTTTTACCCATAGGGCGCGGTTGGCGGAACCTGCTCCGGCAACCACCTTTTGTACAAGTCTTGCCGCTGTTGCATGTAATCCTTTGTACAAAGACGGGCGCAGACCCCGTGCATCAGTAAAGCTCATGTGTTGCGCACAATTTGTCAAGTTCATGCTTTCATCATTTTATTGCATGTTTTGGCTAACACTTTGTGCAGCACCCACACCCGGTAAGCAATATCGAGTCGCTGGGCTCCATAACTTTATTTTGTCTTCTTTCTCTTTTCTCAAAGAAAGGAAGGCTCCCTCACGCACAAGTTAACCAGGGGGGAAGGAGAAGATAGTACTATGGACCAAGCGTTGCTCGAGGAAGTTTCGCCTTATCGGGGAGCAAATGACAGAAAAGCTAAGTTGCCCAAGTTTGAGCAATCAGTTCTTAAATTTTTAAGTTATCTTCCTCGAACGATAGTAATTTGTATGGAAAACCTGTGCGGAAGGAACCAACTTCATGGCTAGTTGCGCCCTTACTTTGTTTCGAGTCCGCTCAACAACTTAAGTGAGCTGCAGCTAGTCGCGACAAGGTTGCTTGTCGGAGGCGGCACCGCCCGGCAGTGCCGACGTTCGCACTTTTCGGCGCTCAGCGACAAGGGTAAAGGTGCTGACCGACAAGTTCCCTAAAAGCGTAGTGCGAACGCATAAAGGAAGGAATCAAGTAAAGGAAATAACATTGCAATCATCGCCTAAGATAGAGTATATTACAAAATGGCTTGTCACAGATCTAATAAATTGTTCTAAACATGATCAGCAGCGACAAGGGAAAGATAAAATTGGCGGCCTAGTCTCACGCGCGGTGCGCCATCAACCAGCTTGATCTTGTTCACCTTGTCCACAATGGTGCGACAAGGGCTTTGGCGACTCCACGTCGGCATCCGGGCGGCAAGGATCTCGAGGACGCCGTTGAGGTTGAGGCCTGGATTGCGGAAGGCCACCTTCATCAACACCTTCTGAGGGCTCCTGCACAGATGCGGGCGTGATTCCTCGGCCCGGTGCTGGGACCTCTTCCCGGAGTCGCTGGAGGCCCGTCACCACGCCCTTGAAGAATAAGCTAAGCTTGGCGCTGGGTTGGAGGTGCTCGTCAAAGGAGTATGCAAGATCCACCATCCCCAGCTCCATCAGCTCGCTGTGGATGGCGGCGGCGTTATCCACGAGACCTTCGGTCCAGTGCTCCACACTCTCCCTCAAGGCGCTCTAGGTGTCAACAGCATTCGCCAGCAGATCCTCCTTGGCCTTGATCGTCTCCAACAGGCCCACCTCCCGCTCCTTGGCGCCGTCCGGGCCATCTGCGTCGAGTGGTCACTTCACCAAGATCTGCCTTTTGGAATCCTTGGCGGCGTCGAGCTCCTTGCTCCCTATCAGCCAAACGGCCCTGCAGCTCTCCAAGAGTGTAGGCGTCCTTCTCGCGCTTCGTGCTTGCGCAGCAAGCTCATCGCCGCTCTTAAGGCCCGGCCTCCAATTGCGCCACCTTTGTCTCCAGCTCCTTCTTGGCAGCCTCGGCGGCTGCGGTAGCATCCTTCGCTTCCTTAAGCGCCCCGCCAAGTGACTCCTCGCGCGCGACAAGCTCTTCCTCGTGGCTGTCCAGGTTGACCTTTCGCTGCACCAGCTCGCTTTCTGGCAGACGGCTTCTGGTGACAAGCCATTGCTCCTCCTCAGCTGCGGCCTTCTCGGGATGAAGGCCGTGCGCTCTTGACAAGCCGCTCCCGCTCATCCGCTACGTTCCGGAGAGTTTCTTGGTTGGCGCTCGGAGCTCTTACAGCGCTTCTCCATGTACTGCTCCCGCCCTCGCGACAAGTGCTTCTCGGGACTCAACGGCTTGCCGGTAGCGCAGTAAGCGGCAGAAACTTCTTCAGCGGCCTTCTCCTCCCTCAGACTACTTCGCCCAGCTGCTGCTAGCGCGATCCACGGCGTCTGACCCAGCGGAGGCGAGCAGCTCTCAGTCGAAGGTCTCCCGCCTTGACCGGCGCCTGAGCTCGACTCCATGGGAGTTTGATGAAAACGCCCGTCGCCCGGCCTTCAAGTAAGCGCCCAATTTGGGGCTCTTCGAACTGGCTGCGGCAGCGGCCAATGAAGTCAGCTGATCGGTCACGGCGCTTTGGTGCTCCTGCGGCCCCAGGGCCCGTCGGTCACGATCGCCCAGACCCCTCGCCCGGCTTCTGCGGTGGCAGCCTCGGTAAGCCTCCCTACGCCCGGCGAGGCTCGTCGGCCTTGACCTCTTCCTCCATAATGGCCCGGCTTCGTCCCGGTGTTGCCACAGCGCGTCCTCCTCGCCCGACGACCTCGGTCTCCATCGGCTACATGGCGGACAAAAGAAAACGATCAAGCAAATATTCAAAAGAAAAACAGAAGAAAACAAGCCCAAGGGAAATTTCGCGCATAAAGAGGATTACAGCAGCGGGATGCTGCAGCCATGGTCTCGACATTTGGAGGGTCATTAGTGCTTTGTCCCTTGCAGGGAGTAGCCTCACTGCGGAGGAAGCTCCCTTGGGAGAATCCTCCCTTGGCGGCGTGGTCAGCAGATAGAATTTCAGGAGCGGCTTCCGAGCCCTCACGATGAGGCCTGCTCTGCTCCTACACAAACCAGCGATCGAGATATCAATGAAGAAGGAGCACCCATGCACACCTAACTTGATGGAAAAGCCGCATACCCCTGCAGGGGCTGTCTTTGAGGGCTGCTTCTGAGAAGGAATTCTTGCGGATCCGGCAAGGGGTCTCGAGGCAGCGCCTCCTGTTGCCACAGGGTGGATCGTCCTCAACGGCGACCACCCGGGAGTCTTAGCTCTCTTCGGCGCTCTACAGGCTAGCGTCACGGAAAGGAAATAGTTAGGAAGCAAGCAAATTAGATTCAAGATGAAGCAATAAAATTGAAGAAATAGAAGCACAATATTGAAGCTTACTCTTCTTCCTCCTCGGTGGCGGCGGAGAAATCAAACTCCGGCTACGCCCCAGTGCGACTAAGCGGAGGTGGGCTCTCTTGGCAGCAAGCGGAGGTGTCGGCGGTGGCACAGGAGGATCCCGCCCAGTTATCCTTGGCGATGTGGGAAGTGCTCCAGCAACACTTAAACGCTTGCAGCGGTAAATGGCATCCTTGTGGCCTTCTTGTTTGTGAGCCACGTCTGCCGCCCGTCTAAATCTCATGCAGGAGCGCCTCTTTAGTCCGCTGGCCCTTCTGGTTGGACCCCGGCTCCGCCAAAGCGTCTCCATGGCGAATGAGCAGCAGGCCTGAAACCAAGACCTTTGAGAACGATCTGTGAGCGACAGGCGGGACGATGACCTTCGGCCGTGGCGCATCTGAGATCCGGCTTGAAACGGCGAGTAGCCACGACATGAAGACGCTGGCCGTGCGCCGATCGACGAAGGCGACGCGGCTTGCTGGTCGGCGAAAAACCTGAAAAAGCCCGACAGCCTGAACTGGCGTCTGTGACATCAAGCTGCGACACCGCTGCGGCCGAAAGCTGCGTCGGCTCGGCGCCAACCAAGAAACATGTGAAAGAAGGCGGCTCGAAGGCGGCAACAGATAATCCCGAAGAAATAAACAGCTCAAAGCATTATGAAAAACTCTCGGGCGCCAGAAGAAGCTCTCCGGAGGGCAGCGGAACGCAAGTGAAACATCGCATCACTGGCAACGCTAACGAAGAGTCAACGTGACAACCAGCCTGGTAGCAGCAGCGGCATGTGAGCGGCGAAAATCATAATGCCCGCCAAGAAGGAGCTGGAGACAAAGGTAACAAGCGCTGAGGAACAACTGGGGAAGGGGCCGAGGATGTAGAGCCCCGGACCGAAAATGGCGAGGATAAAGGGATCGTCAGGAGAGCTTGAAGCTGGCTGGTGTATCTGTTTGGAATGGGCCTTGCACGCTTCACACTTGGTTACTTGTGCGGTTGCATCTGGAGGCTGTCGGCCAGAAGAAACCTTTTGCCGGAAAGCTTTGCGGCAAGTGCTCTTAATGCCAATGTGATGACCACATATGCCTCCATGTATCTACGCCAGCTTTTGTCCATCTTCCAGAAATACACTTCAATTTCACACCGTTGAGTCTTCTTACATGCAAAGGTGTCTTGTCGACAAACTGGTACATACTTGACTGCGGGCTACTCTTTCGCTTCTTCTTGCTCTTGGGAAGTTCTCCCCGTCTGAAGGAAATGGACAATCTGTTATGCGCCCATGCCTGGAGCTTGTGGCTCGACAACAAGGACTAAAGGCACATCTGCCTTCTGGGAACATCAGCTTCCACAGCAGAACCTGCGGCTCAGCCGGAGCTTGATGTTCCCGACAAGCTTGCGGAGCAAAACTTGTCGGGAGCGTCCGCTTCAGCGAAACAAACCACAGGGGCAGCCGGAGCGGACTGCTCCCTCAGCTCTGTTAGTGTCGATCTTGGGGACCTTCTTGGCGGCGGCTTCGGGAGCTCTGCTTGGGAAAGTAGTCACCAGAGATCAACTTCCTCTTCTTGTTACATCCAGTTGATGGTGTTACGGTTGGGCTGAGTTAGCTTGAGCACAAAAATCCCTGGTTCCACAGTGCAACTTAAGTGCAGCGCACTTTGACGAACCATCCAGACAATATCATTACGAGCTCTTGGAGCGTGTTCCATTTGTAGGCCCTCAAAGTGTTCTTCTAGCTTTCTCACTTCATCAACGAGGGCTTCCATCATTGGACTTCGATAGTCTTTGTTCACTTGGCGGACGACATAAGGCTGCGAGTCACCCACGACAATAAGCTTCTTGATCCCAAGGTCCACTGCGATCCACGAGACGGCAAGCAAACCTTAATACTACTGCGGTATTGTTTGTTGCTTGCTCCTTGGGAAAGTGCATCCGGACTGACGTACTTGAGGTGCTCTCCGGTGGTGCTACAAAGCAGCACACAGCACCGGCGCCTTTGCAGCGGCGAAGGCACCATCAAAGTACATCAGCCACTCTTTGCTCGCTTCCTTGGCCAGGGGATGCTCGTCTCTGGAATTTCTTCATCACGGTGTTGGCGTCCATTACGCTATGAATTACGCCAATGCTACGCTTTGGATAGTTGAAGTGCTTTCAAACTTGAGGCCAAAGCAGCGGTTCCCAAAGGCTCACTGACGATCCGGCTGGTCGCTCTCGGATTCTGCAGGTATCCTCTTCGTGAAAGCGAAAGTGACAACTGTGATCTCATGTGCACGAAAGTAATGGCGCAGCTTTCTCGAGGCCATGAGGGAGGCGAAAAGCAATTTCTGCACACAGAGTACCTTGACCTAGCCCCTGCGCAGGAGGGAACTGACAAAGTAGACTGGGCGCCGCACCATCCTTTTACGCATCTGCTCTTGCGTCTGCAGGCAGATCTGTCCTTGTCGGGACCAGAGCTTGTCGTGAAGCCCCACGCTTGTCATGGATATGCGCGTGGTTGCTAGCTCATCATCCGCCTCCCTCTCCGCTACTAACGCAGCACTAACCACTTGATTGGTTGCCGCTATATATAGCAGCAACTTCTCTTGTGGCTTAGGTGCGACAAGTGTTGGAGTGGAGGACAGTACCTCTTTAGGTCCTGCAGCGCAGCCTCCGCTTGAGTCCATTTCATTGGACCTGCCTTTTTCAAAATCTTGAAAATGGCAGGCGCGTTCAGCAGACCTAGAGATAAACCCTCTTTGAGAGCAGCCACGCATGGCCAGCAAGCCTTCGTACATCCTTGGCGCTTTGGTGCTTCAATCTGCTCAATGGCTCTTGATCTTGTGGGATTGGCTTCAATCCCCATTTGAGATGAAGAACCCGAGAAGCTTGCCGGAAGGGACTCCGAACACACACTTCTCGGGGTTGAGCTTGAGGTTGATCTTACGCAGATTTGCAAAGGTCTCATCCAAATCTTGAACCAGAGTTGATTTATCCTTGCTCTTGACAACTATGTAATCCATGTAGGCTTCTACATTTCTGTGCATTTGCGGCTCAAAAGCATCATGGACTACTCTTGCAAACGTTGAACCAGCATTCTTCAAACCGAAAGGCATCCGTATGAAACAGTATGTGCCACATGGAGTAATGAATACGGTCTTCTCCTCATCTTCTTACGCCATGAAGATCTGATGATATCCTGAGTATGCATCAAGAAGCGAAAGCAAATCACATCGGCCGTGGAGTCAACAATCGGTCGTCGATGCGGCAAGGAAATGGATCTTTGGGACAAGCTCTATTAACATCCGTGAAGTCAATACAAAGTCTCCATTTCCCATTTGCCTTGGCGCACAACTACTGGATTGGCCAACCACGTCGGATGGAGCACTCCTCGACAAGGCACTCGCTTCCGGTTTCTTCATCTCTTACGGGATGAACTCTTGACGCTCACGCTTGCTTCACGACTTTACGCTTGGCGGGCGCGCAAGATGAGCACAAGCGGCAAGGCGGTGCTCAATTACTCACAGGAACACCGGGGATGTCGACGGTTGCCATGCAAACACGTCGACGTTTTCGCCCCAGAGAAAAGCAGCGGTAGCGCCTTCCTATTTAGGGTCGAGAGAGCGCGATGGTGAAGGTACCACCAGTGCCCGTCCTCCTGGCGGACACCTTCTTGGTCTTTGGCCGGAGCTGCCATCGTCTTCTTGCACTTGCGGTGTGAAGCTCGATGGTGCGTCCTCGACGATAGCGCAGCACTCGAAGAAGATGCGCTTGCGGAGTGGGCATGTGAGCTCTTGCCGGACTTGGTCTTCTTCTTTCCCTCGGGAGCTTCAGCGGCAAGTGTTTTGCTTTCATTGCGTACTGCTGCTTCCCGGTAGATCTTGTAAAGCGCAGATAAGAGCATCCTTCTTGTCGCCATGGACAGAGATGATGCTTACCGGGCCGGGCATCTTGAGTAAGTTGTAGGCATAGTGAGAGGCCGCCATGAACTTGGTGAGTGCTGGACGGCCAAGTATCCCATTGTAAGGCAATGGGAAATCAGCAACGTCGAATGTGACCCTCTCAGTCCTAAAGTTCAGCTCGCTCCCAAATGTTACCGGCAACGTGATCTTCCCTTGACTTTCTCCTTCCGGATTGATTCCTTGGAATGTGCGGTCTCTTCGAGCTTGCTGTCGGGGATCTAAAGCTTCACGGAGCACATGGAGGAGATCAGAATTCAAGCCGCCCCACCGTCAACTAGCATCTTGGTGACCTTGAGGTTGCGGATAGTTGGTGAGACCAACATCGGCAAGCACCCGACCGCTTGATTATGCGATCAGGGTGGTCCTCAATATCAAAGATGATAGGCGTCTTTGGAACCACTTGCAGGCTTGCGTGACTCTACGGATGGTTTCCATTTGCATTAACTTCCCGCATCCTTGCTTGAGTTGGCGGTGGGAAGTATCTTGAGAAGCACCTCCGTCAACGCAGAGACCTCTGTAGCTTTAAAACTCCTGCTCATCGGCGTCGTCGTCTTCCATATCTTCATCGCTGCCGTCATCTTCATCCTTGTCGCGGCCGCTGGGAGGCCCGATCTCCTCTTGCCGCTGCTTGGCCTTGCCCATGGCGCCCTCCCGGCGGGGCGTTTCTTCTTGGCTCCTCCGGCACCTTCTGAAACCTTCTCCTTGTCGTGAGCCATTATTTCGCCTTCAAGCTGCTCGACCTTCTTGCAGCTCTGGAGGTCATGGCCCTTGGTGCGATTGATCTTGGTAAAGATCGCTTGCGGAGCCGTCTGCTTGTCGGCCGGCCGACAGACCTCGGTGGTTGGCGTCGGCGGCAACCTCCTTGCCGGAGCCACTCAGCCTTGGCGTTCTTGTCGCCACCTCAGATTTGCCGGACTGCTCAACAGCTAGCACTTCTACGCCTTTCTTTTCTTACATTGTTCCGCGCCTTGACTCTTCTTGTCAGCGGTCTCTCCTTGTCGAGATACTGCTACGCATTCTCTCCGGAGTCTCCTCCCTCCTCGTACGCGTGCACACCGTCGGCCAAGGCATACAGCTCAATCGGCGTCCTTGACTTTGCACATTGCCATCTCCTCCCTCATCCTGCGGTTCCTTGACGTTCACGATGAAGCGGCGATCACCGCGGCAGGTGGACATCTGGGATGTTGTAGTGCACACTGAATCTACGAATGAACTTGCGCAGGGACTCTCCTTCCTTCCGGGCGGCGAGATGAATGTCACTTTCTTGGCCATGAGGCTTGTGGTCACGCTGTGAAGGCGCCAACAAGCGATGGCATAGATCTGCTAACAGATATGGAGTTGTCCGGCAAGTGCATGAGCCAGACTGACGTTGGGCTTGAGCACGGCGGGAAGTAGTTGGCAGGGATCTTGTCGTCTCGCCCTCGCGGCTCGCACCGCGATGGTGTAGAATCCGAGGAACTCCGAGCGGATGCGATCACGCCGCCGTACTTCTCCGCACGTCGGCTTGAAGTTTTTCTTCTTTGGGCCACTGGACTTGCCGCAGCTCACGAAAGTGAACGCATGGGGCAACCTATCGCGTATGGCAAGTCGCTGGTTCTCTGGCGCATGCATATCGACAGAAGGCCCAGCCATTGGTCGACTAACGCTGCTTTCTTCGACGCCGATGCGAAGTTCGAGCGCCTTCTTGTTGTCGCTCATGAAGAACTTGGCGCTGATCGCGGGCGTAGCTCGTGGATCCGATGATGCCGGTGGAGTCGCTTGTCGAGGTGGATCCGGCGAGTCGGGCGACCTTTGCCGCGCTTCGGGGTGGAGAGTGCATGGTGGTTACACCCCACGGTCTCATGCCGCCACCGGCTCGCGTTTGGTGTTCTGCGGCAGCGACGCACCGGTTGCCGTGGAAGCGTCGCCGTTACGGCCGATGAGACTATGTATTGTGGCCCTCCACTGCGTCGACCTTTGTCGGCCGTTGGAGAATGTCGAGGAGCGATTGAGCTCTCGCCAGAGCTTCTGCTGGGTAGTGGGTGGCAATGGCGAACGGCGCGAGGCGGGATATGCTCGGACTTCTATCTATGTTAGAAGGAGCAGCATCCCGTCCCAGCGACCGTATCTCGCTTCGATGCAAGCATGTTGGCGATGCACGCTGGTCTTGAGGGTCTCGAGATCCTCAACTTCATCTCGTCCAGCGGCGTATGGCATTGTGGGATCGCCATGACGCTGTCGGTCCCAGCGCCTCCCCGAGGCGGGCGCGGTACATGACGGACGCCGAGGTCTGCGCGGCCTTTGTCCTCGGCCTTGGCAGCAGCGTGAGCGCCGCTGTCTGCCCGCTCCTCCCGGCTGGCGCTCTACCCCACCACCTGTTTGCTCCGGTGGCGGTGGGTTCGGCAGCGGGGGCTTCTACCGCCGGGCCTTCTTCCTCGGTGGCATGTTGATGAAAGATGTTGAAGATGTCGCTCGTGTGAACGCCGGATCAGGTTCACACAACCTCGGCGCCCCACAGCGCGCCAAAGATGTCGGGGAGGCTGATCGGACCCACGAACACCTATGGGGCAGCGGACCAGGCCCCTGGTTCGGAGGGGGGCGAGAGATCGCACGAAAGAGCGGATCGAGGTGAAGGACAAGAGCCGTTTACTCATTCAGAGCTCTCCGGAGAGATAATACTCTCTACCGCTTATGCGATTGTATTGTGTTCTTGCTAGGGAGCGCAGAGAGCTACAAAACCTAGCGTGAATGTCTCGGTCTCCGAATGAGTCGAGCGGACCGAACCCCCACGCTGCGCATGGGCCTCCTTTTATATGCTCAAGGGTCTCCAGCCAGTGGCAACGTAGATGAGGGCCTAAATGGAAAAACAGTAGTTGGTACACCTACTTGAGCGATAAAGGTGCAATATACCTAACCACGGCGGCAAGGGACAAAAGCATTAAATGCCGTGGCCCTCGCCGCCTAAACAAAGGCAATGAGGACCGTCGGGGCGCCACCGTTTTGCCACGATGGTAAGCTTGTCGCCGCCGCTTATCGCCGCTCCCCGCTAGCTACCTGACCTCTTGACACGCTGCGCATGGAATGGTCCCATGGCGACACGTTGATGGATGGTGGGCCGGAGATGAAGAGGTTACTGCGGCGGCAAGTGCCTTGCCGCGGCTGAATCCTGTCGCGTCCAGGAGGCTTGTCGGCTCGAGACTTCCGGCAAGCTCCTCTTGCCGGGGTCTTGTCTTCTAACGTGCCTTGAGTGGCCTTCCGGCAAGCTCCTCTTGCCGGGCCTTGTCTTCTTGGTTAAATACTTTGTTCTTGAGTGGCTCCAAAGGAACCGCGGGAGGATCTTAGCGGTGACGGGCAAGCCTTGCCGCTGGGTGCTTGCAACTGCCCGATGCGAGTTCGGGATACTAGGGTACCCCTACTCTAGTACACCGATAGGAGCCCCAGACTGGGCTGCTACGGTGCCGGCGCTGTCGGGCGGGGCCAAAACAGTGCTGCGGTCACATCGCGGCCTTGATCACGCCGTAACTCACCTGGACCCACCACGTCCCCACTGCGGCCGCACGGACGTGGGCGTCGTGTGAGAGATCGTGGGCGAGGTCGTGGGGGTTTCTTTATTAGGAAAAGCGGAACGTCCGCCCCCTCTCCCTCCTTATAATCAGGGGAAACAGGGGCAGGCCGTCCACCTCACCATTGCTGTCTTGTCCCAAAAACCACCGCCCGCTCCCCTTCTTCTCTAGTGCGAAGAGAGCAGCCCGCTCACATTAACGCCCATCAACGCCATCTTGCCGGTCTCCTCCCCCGCCTCCGCCATGGCTCCGAAAGCCGACAAGGGGAAGGGTGTGAAGTCGGCCGGCGCAGCGGCTCAGCGGGCGCTGCATGAGGGCGGGCCATCTTCTCCCCCTAGCTCGACACAAAGGAGCTGAGGGAGGGTACTACCTCTTGCAGTCGGCGGAGGCGCGTGCGCATCCAGCGCCGAAGTACTCCCCGCCACCGCTTCGGTATTTGCCCCAACTGGTTTTCCTTTCTTTGCCCTTTTCTTCTATTGCAGGCTCTGCCCGCCCTTCTCTGAGTTCTTCTGCGACATTATGAACACATACGGGTTCCGCCTCCTTGATTTCACCCCCAACGCCATTCTGACCATGGAAGTTTTCGCACACCTTTGCGAAAACTTTGTCGGGATCCACCCCAACGTAGCCCTCTTCCGCCACTTCTTCATGCCCCGCGTTGAGAGAGGGGAGCCGCTTGCCGGAGGGATTGCTTGGGTCTCCAGGGTCGGCAAGAAGGAGGCCTATCTGGAAGGAGAGTTCCGCAGCAAGTGGGAGGAGTGGAGAGCCAATTGGTGTTGGATCGTAGAGGAGAACCCGCAGCCCTTCACTGCCGTGCGCCAAACCCGAATAATGCGCGGCAACGATTGGAGCAACTTGGCGCCGGAGGATGCTAGGTTGAAGATAGCTGTGACCCGGATTTTGCGCCTCAGGCTTGCCGGACTCACCGTAGGCGCAGTTGGCGAGAATTTCCTTCGCCGCGCCGCCTCCCTTGCAGGAGAGGAGGAGGCCTGCTTGGGAGTTCCAAAGCAGCCCGGACATCATGAGGCTGCGCCCGGAAGACATCGCTTGGAATTTCACCGTCTTGGAGTTGGATGCGATGTTGCGAGCTGTTCAAGAACGACCCGATCACCCAGTGGTTTAGGTTGCCGAGGGTGGTCCCATATGCAACAACTTCTGCGCTCAACCGCATCCGCGCCATGATGCCGTTGTGCGATTCCCATGGGATCGTTCAACCTGGCAAGAGCCTTCCGGCGACATCGTGCGGCAGGTTCTTGACGGCTTGGAAGAAGTGCCGATCCGCTCCGACGAGCAAAAGAGGCTCACCCGCGACACCACGAAGAAGAGATGGTGCGCATTGCCACGCGGTTTGGAGGAGGCGGCGGCCTGCTGCATCGTGGCGTCTTCGGTACACCGTGGAGGAGGCGGGACGCAGCAGAGCGGCAAGCCTTGCCGAGCGAAGGGAGTTCGCGGTGAGGAAGAGCTTGTCGAACCCGAGGCCGAGTCGAGCGAACCAGCCGAGGGCGCTTCTTCCCCACCATCCGAAGCCTTGCCGCGAAGCGGAGCCCCCTGCTCCGCCAAAGAGGCGTCTTTCGCAAGGCCGGAGACGAGACGGGCGGCAGACGGGCCCACAGCCTGGCCACATGACGCGCTTACCGAGGCAAGCGATGTTGCCGCTGAGGAGCACTCCCACACTGCTATGCGACAAGCTGGGCGAAGATCCTCCCGAGCCACCGCCGACACCTCCATAAGCAGCCAAGAGAGCCCACTCCTCCGCCTACGTCGCCTTTGACCGGGGCGAGCCGAGTTTGATTTCTCCGGCGCTCAGCTCCGAGGAGGAAGAAGAGTAAGCTTCAATATTGTGCTTGTATTTCTTCAATTTTATTGCTTCATCTTGAATCTAATTTGCTTAGATTCTGAACTATTTCCTTTCGGGGCCTAGCCTGAAGAGCGTCGAAGAGAGCCAAGACCCGGTGAGTAAATGCGTTGAGGACGATCCACCCGTGGGCAACAGGAGGCGCGTCTGAGACCCCCTTGCCGGATCCGGCAACCCTTCCTCAGCAGCCCCAGACAGCCTCCGAGTAAGTATGCGGTTTCTCCTTACTATTAGGTGTGCATGGGTGCTCCTTCTTCATTGATATCATTTGTTGGTTTGTGTAGGAGCAGAGCAGCCTCATCGAGGAGGGCTGGAAGCCGCCCTTGAAATTCTATCTGCCCGACTACGCCGCCAAGGGAGGATTCTCTGCAAGGCGAGGCGTCCTCCGGCAAGGGAGGCTACTCCGGCAAGTGCAGCACTGATGACCCTCCAGTGGTCGAGACCATGGCTGCAGATCCCGTTCAGGTAATCCTCTTCTTGAAAAATTTCCCTTGGGCTTGTTTTCTTCTGTTTTTCTTTGAATATTTGCTTGATTGTTCTTTCTTTGTCCGCCACAGAGCCGATGGAGACTGAGGTCGTCGGCGAGGAGAGACGCCTGCAGCAACAGCAGAAGTCGCACCGTCGTGGAGGAAGAGGCCAGTCTTGTGAGCCTGCCGGCAAGGAGGCCAGGCTGCCGCCCTTGAAGCTGGCGAGGGTGCAGCGATCGCATTGACGGCCACAGGGCCGCAGGGAGCCCAGTGCGCTGCACCGACCGCACGACTTCACCGCCACATCGGCAGTGTCAGTTCCGAAGAGCCCCAGCCAGCCGCCTACTTGAAGGCCAGCGGCAGCGTCTTCATCAAACTCCCATGGGAGTCGAGCTCAGGCGCCCGGTGAAGGGGAGACCTTGACGGAGGCTGCTTTCGCCTCCTGGCCGATTTGGCCGGTGGGCGCCAAGCAGCAAAGAAGTAGTCCGAGGAGGAGCAATGGCGAGGAAGTTGCAGTCGCTCTACGCGCCCGACAAGCCAAGTTGGAGTCAGGAAGCACTTTGTCGCGAGGGCGAGGCGAAGACATGGAGAAGCGCCAGAAGAGCTCGGGCGTAACCAAGAAACTCTCGAGCGTAAGCGGAAGGAAGCGGGAGCGGCTTGCTGAAGAGCGCCTGGCCTTCATCCTCGAGAAGGCCGCGGTGAGGAGCAGCGGCTTGCCGCCCAGTTGTCCGCCAGAGCGAAGCGAGCTGGCAGCGTGAAGGTCAACCCTGGACAGCCACGAGGAAGAGCTTGTCGGCGAGGAGTCACTGGCGGGCGCTTAAGGAAGCGAAGGATGCGCCAGCAGCCGAGGCCGCCAAGAAGGAGCCGGAGACAAAGGTGGCGCAATTGGAGGCCGATCCTCAAGAGGAGCGGCGATGAGCTTGCCGCGCTCAAGCACGAGCGCGAGAAGGACGCCTACACTCTTGGAGAGCTGCAGGGCCGTCTCGCTGATAGGATCAAGGAGCTCGACGCCGCCAAGGATTCCTAGGTAGATCTTGAGCTGAAGCTGACCACTCTGACGCAGAAGCTGGACGGCGCCAAGGAGCGGGAGGCGGGCCTCTTGGAGATGATCAAGGCCAAGGAGGAGCTGCTGGCGAATGATGTTGACACCCAGAGCGCCTTGAGGGAGAGTGTGGAGCACTGGACCGAAGGTCTCGTGGATACCGCCGCCGCCATCCATGAGCTGATGGAGGCCGGGATGGTGGATCTTGCATACTCCTCCGACGAGCACCTCCAACCCAGCGCCAAGCTTAGCTTATTCTTCAAGGGCGTGGTGACGAGCCTCCAGCTGACTCGGGAAGAGGTCCCAAAGCAGCTGGGCTGAGGAATCACGCCCGGATCACGTGCGAGGAGCCCTCGGAAGGTGTTGATGAAGGTGGCCTTCCGCAATCCAGGCCTCAACCTCAATGGCGTCCTCGAGATCCTTGCCGCTTGAGATGCCGGCGTGGAGGCGCTCAAAAGCCCTTGTCGCACCCATTGTGGACAAGGTGAACAAAGATCAAGCGGGTTGATGGCGACCACGTAGACTAGGCTGCCAATTTTATCTTTCCTTGTCGCATAGCGATCATGTTTAGATCAATTTATTAGATCTGTGACAAGCCATTTTGTAATATACTCTATCTTAGGCGATGATTGCAATGTTATTTCCTTTACTTGATTCCTTCCTTTGTACGTTTCTGCCCTACGCTTTTAGGGAACTTGTCGGTGCATGCACCTTTGCCAAAAGATGTCGGGGAGGCTGATCGGACCCACGAACACCTATGGGGCCGGCGGACCAGGCCCCTTCTGGTTCGGAGGGGGGCGGAGATCGCACGAAGAGCGGATCGAGGCAAAGCACACAAGCCGTTTACCCAGCTTGGGAGCTCTCCGGAGAGAGAATACTCCTACTGCTGCTTGTCTGATTGTATTGTGTTCTTGCTAGGGAGCGCAGAGAGCTACAAAACCTAGCGTGAATGTCTCTGGTCTCGAATGAGTCGAACGGACCGAACCCCCTCTACGTTGCGCATGGGCCTCCTTTTATATGCTCAAGGGGTCTCCGACAGGTGGCAACGTAGATGAGGGTACAAATGGAAAAACAGTAGTTGGTACACCTACTTGAGCGATGTAATGCGATTGTAATATACCTAACCACGACGGCAAGGGACAAAGCATTAAATGCCCGTCCACATCACCTAAACAAAGGTAACAGGGACCGTCGGGAGCGCCACCGTTTGCCACGATGGTAAGCTTGTCAAGCGCCCGCTTATCGCTGCTTCCCGTTGGCTGCACAGCCTCTTGACACGCAGCGCATGGAATGGTCCCATGGCGACACGTTGATGGATGAGCTGGAGCGGAGATGAAGAGAGGTTGCTGCGCGGCAAAGTGCCTTTGCAGCGGCTGAATCCTTGTCGGCGTCCGGAGGCTTGTCGCTCCGAGCCTTCCCGGCAAGCTCCTCTTGTCGGGGTCTTGTCTTCTGCGTGCCTTGAGTGGTCTTCCCGGCAAGCTCCTCTTGCCGGGGCCTTGTCTTCTTGGTTAAATACTTTGTTCTTTAGTGGCTCCAAAGGAACCGCGGAGGATCTTGGCGGAGACCAGTAAGCCTTGCAGCTGGTGCTTGAATCGCCTGCCCGTGCGAGTTCGGGATACTAGGGTACCCCTACTCTAGTACACCCGAAGAGCCCCGAACTTTGGGCTGCACCCAGTGCCGAGCGCTTGTCGGGCCAGGCCCAAAAGCAAAGTGCTGCGGTCTGCGCGCCTTGATCACGCCCGTAATCTCTGCCTGGACCCACCGTCCCCCCACTAACGGCACGCACCGGACGTGGCGTCGTGTGAGAGATCGTGGGCGAGGTCGTGGGGGTTTCTTTATTAGGAAAAGCGGAACGTCCGCCCCCTCTCCCTCCTTATAAACAGGGGAAACAGGGGCAGGCCGTCCACCTCACCGTTGTTGTCTTGTCCCAAAAACCACCGCCTCTCCGCCCTTCTTCTCCAGTGTGAAGAGAGCAGCGCTCCGCCCCCTTTCGCCACAACGCCATCAACGCTGTCGGTCTCCTCCACCGCCTCCGCCATGGCTCCGAAAGCCGACAAGGGGAAGGGCGTGAAGTCGGCCGAGGCGCAGCGGCTCAAGGGCGCTGGGCGAATGAGCGGGCCATCTTCTCCCCCAGCTCGACGCAAAGGAGCTCGTGGAGGGGTACTACCTCTTCTCGGGTCTATCGAGACGCTGTCGCATCCGGCGCGAAGGTTACTCCCACCACCGCTTGAATTAGCCCCAGCTGGGTATCCTTTCTTTGCCCTTTTCTTCTATTGCGGGCTCTGCCGCCCTTCTCTGAAGTTCTTCTGCGACATTATAAACACATACGGGTTCCGCCTCCTTGATTTCACCCCCAACGCCATATTACGACCATGGCGGTTTTCGCACACCTTTGCGAAAACTTTGTCGAGATCCACCCCAACGTAGCCCTCTTCCGCCACTTCTTCATGCCCAGCGTTGAGAGAGGGAGCCGCTTCAGGGAGGGATTGCTTGGTCTCTGTGGTCGGCAAGAAGGAGGCCTATCTGGAAGGAGAGTTCCGCAGCAAGTGGGAGGAGTGGAGAGCCAATTGGTGTTGGATCGTGAGGAGAACCCGCAGCCCTTCTTTGCTGCGTCGCCAAACCCGAATAATGCGCTGCAACGATTGGAGCAACTTGGCGCCGGAGGATGCTAGGTTGAAGATAGGCTGTGACCCGGATTTTGCGCCTCGGGCTTGCCGGACTCACCGTGAGGCGCGGATTGGCGCAGATTTCCTTCGGCAGCCAGACGCTTCCCCTTGCAGGAGAGGAGGAGGCCTGCTTGGGAGTTCCAAAACGCAGCGGACATCATGAGGCTGCGACCGGGCCTTAACTGGAATTTCACCGTCTTGGAGTTGGATGCGATGTTGCCAGAGCTGTTCAAGAACGACCCCGATCACCCGAGTGGTTTAGGTTGCGAGGGGGCCGCCCCATTGTGCAACAACTTCCGCGCTCAACCGCATCCGCGCCATGATGCCGCGCAGCGATTCCCATGGGATCGTTCAACCTGGCAAGAGCCTTCCGGCGACATCGTCTGGCGGCAGTTCTTCGACAGCTTGGAAGAAGTGCCGATCCGCTCGACGAAAGGTAAGAGGCTCACCCGTGACACCACCGACGAAGAGATGGTGCGCATTGCCACCGAAATTTGGAGGAGGCGGCAGAGTGCCACCGGGCGTCTTCAGGTACACCGTGGAGGAGGCGGACGCAGCAGAGCGGCAAGCCTTGCCGAGCAAGGGAGTTCGCGGTGAGGAAGAGCTTGCGAACCCGAGGCGAGTCGAGCGAACCAGCCGAGGGCGCTTCTTCCCCACCATCCAAAGAAGGCTTGCCGCAACGGAGCCCCGGCTCCGCTTAAAGAGGTGTCTCCGCAAGGCGGAGACGAGACGGGCGGCGAGCGGGCTCACAGCCATGGCGCGCGCGATGCGCGCTCTATCAAGGCGGCAAGCGATGTTGCAGCAAGGAGCACCTCCACTGCTGCGACAAGCTGGGCGGGATCCTCCTGTGCCACCGACACCTCCGCTAAGCGTCCAAGAGAGCCCACTCCGCCTCGTCGCACTGGGGGCGAGCCGGAGTTTGATTTCTCCGCGCTCAGCTCCGAGGAGGAAGAAGAGTAAGCTTCAATATTGTGCTTGTATTTCTTCAATTTTATTTCCTTTCCAGGACGCTAGCCCAGAGAGCGACGAAGAGAGCCAAGACCCCAGTGGTCGTCGTTGAGGACGATCCACCCGTGGCAACAGGAGGCGGCTCGAGACCCCTTGCCGGATCCGGCAACCCTTCCTCAGAGCAGCCCCCAAAGACAGCCCCCAGAGTAAGTATGCGGTTTCTCCTTCTTTGTTAGGTGTGCATGGGTGCTCCTTCTTCATTGATATCCGATTGTTGGTTTGTGTAGGAGCAGAGCAGCCTCATCGGGAGGGCTCGGAAGCCGGCCTGAAATTCTATCTGCTTGACTCGCCGCCAAGGGAGGATTCTCCGGCAAGGGCGTCCTCTCGGCAAGGGAGGCTACTCCGGCAAGGGACAGCACAGTGACCCTCGATTGGTCGAGACCATGGCTGCAGATCCGTTCACGCAGGTAATCCTCTTCTTGAAAAATTTCCCTTGGGCTTGTTTTCTTCGCTTTTCTTTGAATATTTGCTTGATCGTTCTTTCTTTGTCCGCCAAGAGCCGATGGAGACCGAGGTCGCCGGGCGAGGAGGACGCTACAAGGCAACACCGACGGGTTGCCGTCGTGGAGGAAGAGGCCGGGCGCTGACGAGCCTGCTGGGCGAGGAGGCCACCGAGGCTGCCGCCACAAGTGTGGCGAGGGTCCGCGATCGTGACCGACGGCCCTGGGGCAGCAGGAGCGCCAGCGCTGCACCGACCGCCGACTCCCCGCCCGGGCCGCCGCGTCGAGGCTCCAAAGAGCCCCACCGGCGCTTACTTGAAGGCGGCGACGCGTCTTCATCAAACTCCCATGGGATTCGAGCTCCGGGCGCCCGGTCGAAGGGGAGACCTTCGACGGAGAGCTGCTCGCCTCATTGGCCGGGACAGCTGGTGGACAGCCATGGCAGCAACGTGGCAGTCCGAGGAGCAGTTTCTTGAAGAAGTTCTTTGTCGCTCTACCGCGCCCGGCAAGCCAAGTTGGAGTCACAGGAAACACTTGTCGCGAGGGCAGGAGCGAGACATGGAAAAAGCGCCAGAAGAGCTCGGAGCGCCAACCAAGAAACTCTCCGGAACGTAAGCGGAAGAGCGGGAGCGGCTTCTATCAAGAGCGCCACGGCCTTCATCCTCGAAGAAGGCCGCAGCTGAGAGGAGGAGCGGCTTGCCGCCGAGAAGCTATCGCGCAGGAAGCGAGTAGCGCTGTGGAAGGTCAACCTGGACAGCCACGAGGAAGAGCTTGTGCAGCGAGGAGTCACTTGGCGGGCGGCTTAAGGAAGCGAAGGATGATGCCGCAGCGGCCGAGGCCGCCAAGAAGGAGCTGGAGACAAAGGTGGCGCAATTGGAGGCCGATCTCGGAAAGAGCGGCGATGAGCTTGCGGCGCTCAAGCAATGGCGAAGGACGCCTACACTCTTGGAGAGCTGTAGGGCCGTCTCTTGAGTAGGGAGCAAGGAGCTCGGCGCGCCGCCAAGGATTCCAAGGCAGATCTTCACTGAAGTGACCACTCGACGCAGACGGCTGGGCGGCGCCAAGGAGCGGGAGGTGGGCCTGTTGGAGACGATCAAGGCCAAGGAGGAGCTCTTTGGCGAATCTGTTGACACCTGTGAGCGCCTTTGAGGGAGAGTGTGGAGCACTGGACCGAAGGTCTCGTGGATACCGCCGCCGCCATCCACAGCGAGCTGATGGAGCTGGGGATGGTGGATCTTGCATACTCCTCCGACGAGCCCCTCCAACCCAGCGCCAAGCTTAGCTTATTCTTCAAGGGCGTGGTGACGGGCCTCCAACGACTCCGGGAAGAGGTCCCAAAGCAGCTGGCCGAGGAATCACACCAGATCTGTGCAGGAGCCCTCCAGAAGGTGTTGATGAAGGTGGTCTTCCGCAATCCAGGCCTCAACCTCAACGGCGTCCTCAGATCCTTGCCGCCAGATGTCGGCGTGGGCGCTCAAAGCCCTTGTCGCACCCATTGTGTACAAGGTGAACAAGATCAAGCGGGTTGATGGCGACCGCGTAGACTAGGCCGCCAATTTTATCTTTCCCTTGTCGCTGCTGATCATGTTTAGAACAATTTTTAGATCTGTGACAAGCCATTTTGTAATATACTCTATCTTAGGCGATGATTGCAATGTTATTTCCTTTACTTGATTCCTTCCTTTGTACGTTTCTGCCCTACGCTTTTAGGGAACTTGTCGGTGCAGGCACCTTTGCCGAAGGCTGAGAGCGGAACGTCAAGAGCAACCTGGCGGTGCCGCCTCCGACAAGCAACCTTTGTCGCGACTAGCTGCAGCTCACTTAAGTTGTTGAGCGGACTCGAAACAAAGTAAGGCGCAACTAGTCATGAGTTGGTTCCTCTGCGCACAGGTTTTCCATACAAAGTACTATCGTTCGAGGAAGATAACTTAAAATTTAAGAACTGATTGCTCAAACTTGGGCAACTTAGCTTTCATCGTTTGCTCCCGATATATGAAACTTCCTCGAAAGCAACGCTTGGTCCATAGTACTATCTTCTCATTCCCCGGGTTAACTTGTGCGCGAGGGAGCCTTCCTTTCTTTGAGAAAAGAGAAAGAAGAGAAAATAAAGTTATGGAGCCCAGTGACTCGATATTGCTTACGGTGTGGGTGCTGCACAAAGTGTTAGCCAAAACATGCAATAAAATGATGAAAGCATGAACTTGACAAATTGTGCGCAACACATGAGCTTTACTGATGCACGTGGTCTGCGCCCGGCTTTGTACAAAGGATTACATGCAACAGCGGCAAGACTTGTACAAAAGGTGGTTGCCGGAACAGGTTCCGGCAACCGCGCCCTACAGGTAAAACTTACGAAGATGCTCAATGTTCCAGGAGTTGCTCACCGGAATGCCATCTTCGGTCTCAAGGCGGACGAGGTAGGCCTAGTGACTCGTTTCACCCGATAAGGGCCTTCCCACTTCGGCGATCAACTTGTTTGAATTCTTGGCGGACTGAACGCTTTGAAGAACAAGGTCGCCTTCCTCGAGGGCTTCCGGCACTAACTTTGCGGCTATGGTAGCGGCGCAAAGCTTGCTTTGGTAACGAGCAGCTTCGTAAATGCAATGACACGAGCGATCTTCCTCAAGGAGCAGCGGCGTCATCTTGTCGCAACTGCTCTTGCTCAAGCTCATCATAAGCAAGCACTCGAGGCGATTCGTATCACGAGTTCCATGGGAGAACTGCCTCTGCTCCATAGACTAGAGCAAAAGGTTATGCGGCCGGTGGCTCGATTTGGCGTCGTCTGATCGACCAAAGAACCACCGGCAGCTCCTCGGTTTCTTCCGCACTTGTGCAGCCTGTCGAAAGTTCTGGTCTTGAGCCCGCGCGGCACTTCAAAGATTTGCCCTCTCCGCTTGACCGTTGCTTCTCGGATGAGCATAGCGAAGCAAAGGCAGACCTTGGCGCCAAGATCTTGGACGTCTTGCATGAAGGTGCGACTAGAATTGTGTGCCGTTGTCGGTGATGATCCTGTTAGGGATTCGAAACGGCAAACAATCGACACGAAGAACTTGATCCGACCGGTTGTCTTTGTCACCTTCCTCATCGCTTCCACTTCCGCCACTTTTGTGAACTTGTCGATTGCGACGTACAAGTACTCAAAGCCCCGACAGCTTCGGGGAAGGGGCCGAGGATGTCGAAACCCCAGGACCAAAAATGGCGGGATAAAGGGATCGTCACGGAGAGCTTGAGCTGGCTGGTGTATCTGTTTGGAATGGAACCGGCATGCTTCAAACTTGGTTACTTGTGCAGTTGCATCACGGAGGGCTGTCGGCCGGAAGAAACCTTGCCGGAAAGCTTTGCGGCAAGTGCTCTTCTTGCCAATGTGATGACCACATATGCCTCCATGTATCTCTGCCAACAGCTTTTGTCCATCTTCGGCAAATACACTTCAATTTCACACCGTTGAGTCTTCTTACATGCACGGTGTCTTTGTCGACAAACCGGTACATACTTGATCGCCGGGCTACTCTTTCCGCTTCTTCTTGCTCTTCGGGAAGTTCTCCCGTCTGAAGGAAATGGACAATCTGCTGCGCCCATGCTGGAGCTTGTGGCTCGACAACAAGGACTAAAGGCACATCTGCCGCTGCGGGAACATCAGCTTCCACGGCAAGAACCTGCGGCTCAGCCGGAGCTTGATGTTCCCCGGCAAGCTTGCCGGAGCAAAACTTGTCGGGAGCGTCTGCTTCAACGAAACAAACCCTGGGGCTTGTCGGAGGCATCGCTCCTCGGCTCTGATGGTGTCGATCTTGGGGACCTTCTTGGCGGCGGCTTGGGGAGCTCTGCTTGGGAAAGTAGTCACCAGAGATCAACTTCCTCTTCTTGTTACATCCGGTTGATGGTGTTACGGTTGGCATTTGAGTTAGCTTGAGAACAAAAATCCCTGGTTCCACAGTGCAACTTAAGTGCAGCAGACTTTTGTGAAGCCATCAGCAATATCATTCTGAGCTCTTGGAACGTGTTCCATTTGTAGGCCGTCAAAGTGTTCTTCTAGCTTTCTCACTTCATCAACGTAGGCTTCCATCAGTGGACTCTGATAGTCTTTGTTCACTCGGCGGACGACAAGCTGCGAGTCACCCCTGACAATAAGCTTCTTGATCCCAAGGTCCACTGTGATCCTGAGACCGGCAAGCAAACCTTCATACTCTGCAGTATTGTTTGTTGCTTGCTCCTTGGGAAAGTGCATCCGGACTACGTGCTTGAGGTGCTCTCTCCGATTGGGTGCTACAAGCGACACACCGGCACCGGCGCCTGCGGTGAGAAGGCACCATCAAAGTACATCAGCCACTCTTTGCTCGCTTCCTTAGCGAGGGATGCTCATCTCTCGAATTTCTTCATCTGGTGTTGGCGTCCCATTCTGCTATGAATTCTGCCAATGCTACGCTTTGGATAGTTGAAGTGCTTTCAAAGTTGAGGCCAAAGCTTGGCAGTTCCAGTGCCCACTCGACGATCTTGCACAGCCGCTTACGGATTCTGCAAAGATCCTCTTCAGCGGAAAGCGAGTGACAACTGTGATCTCATGTGCCTGAAAGTAATGGCGCAGCTTTCTCGAGGCCATGAGGAGGCCGAAAAGCAATTTCTGCACACCAGAGTACCTTGACCTAGCCCCCTGCAGGAGGGAACTGACAAAGTAAACTGGGCGCTGCACCATCCTTTTCTGCATCTGCTCATGCGTCTGCGCAGATCCGTCCTTGTCGGGACCAGAGCTTGTCGGCGAAGCCCCCTGCTTGTCGCTGGATATGTCTGCCGTGGTTGCTGGCTCATCATCCGCCTCCCTCTCCGCTACTAACGCAGCACTAACCACTTGATTGGTTGCCGCTATATATAGCAGCAACTTCTCTTGTGGCTTAGGTGCGACAAGTGTTGGAGTGGAGGACAGGTATCTATTTAGGTCCTGCAGCGCAGCCTCCTCTTCGGGAGTCCATTTCATTGGACCTGCCTTTTTCAAAATCTTGAAAAATGGCGAGGCGGCGTTCAGCAGAACCTAGAGATAAACTCGCCGAGAGCAGCCACGCAACGGCAAGCCTTCGTACATCCTTGGCGTGCTTTGGTGCTTCAATCTGCTCAATGGCCTTGATCTTGTCGGGATTGGCTTCAATCCCCGCCGAGATTTCTGAAGAACCCGAGAAGCTTGCCGGAAGGGACTCGAACACGCACTTCTCGGGTTGAGCTTGAGGTTGATCTTACGCAGATTTGCAAAGGTCTCATCCAAATCTTGAACCAGAGTTGCTTTGTCCTTGCTCTTGACCACTATGTCATCCATGTAGGCTTCTACATTTCGTGCATTTGCTTGGCTCCAAAAGCATCATGGACTACTCTTGCAAACGTTGAACCAGCATTCTTCAAACCGAAAGCCATCCGTATGAAGCAATATGTGCCACATGGAGTAATGAATGCGGTCTTCTCCTCATCTTCTTCGCCATGAAGATCCGATGATATCTCGAGTATGCATCAAGAAGCGAAGCAAATCACATCCGGCCGTGGAGTCAACAATCTGGTCGATGTGCGGCAAAGGGAAATGGATCTTTGGGACAAGCTCTATTAACATCCGTGGAAGTCAATACAAAGTCTCCATTTCCCATTTGCCTTGCGACAACTTCTGATTGGCCAACCACGTCGGATGGAGCACTCCTCGACAAGGCTGCTTGCTTCCGGTTTCTTGATCTCTTCTGCGATGAACTCTTGGCGCTTCCACCGCTTGCTTCGACTTTACGCTTGACGGGCCGCGCATTAGGACAAAGCGGCAAGGCGGTGCTCAATTACTTTCACGGGAGAAACCGGGGATGTCGACGGTTGCCATGTAAACACGTCGGCGTTTCGCTCGCAGGAAAGCAACGAAGCCGCTTTCCTATTTAGGGGTTAGAGAGGCACTGATGGTGAAGGTACCACCAGTGCCGTCCTCCTTGGCGGACACCTTCTTGGTCTTTGGCGGAGCTGCCATCGTCTTCTTGCACTTGCCGGTGGAGCTCGATGGTGTTCTCTACCTTTCTTTCTTCTGTTGTTCCGCCGCCGGCTCTTCTTTGCCGGGCGGTCTCTCCTTGTCGATCACCGTCTGCATTCTCTCCGGGGAGTCTCCTCCCCTCCTCGGCACATGCACACTTGTCGGCCAAGGCATACAGCTCACTGACGTCCTTGACTTTGCACATTGCCATCTCCTCCCTCATCTTGCGGTTCCGCACGTTCTGATGAAACGCGCTGATCACCGCGACAGGGTGGACATCTGGGATGTTGTAGTGCACACGGCTGAATCTCTGAATGAACTTGGCGAGGACTCTCCTTCCTTCGGGCGGCGAGATGAAGGTCACTTTCTTGGCCATGAGGCTTGTGGCCGCCTATGAAGGCGCCAACAAACTGATGGCATAGATCTGCCCAAGAGGATATGGAGTTGTCCGCAAGTGCATGAGCGAGACTCGACGTTGAGCTTGAGCACGGCGGGAAGTAGTTGGCAAGGATCTTGTCGTCTCGCCCCGCAGCCTCGCACCGCGATGGTGTAGATGCTTTGAGGAACTCCGACGGATGCGCCCTGCCATCGTACTTCTACGCGCGCCCGGCTTGAAGTTTTTCTTCTTTGAGCCCTTTGGACTTGCCGCAGCTCACAAGTGAACGCAGGCAACCTACGTCACGGCAAATCGCTGGTTCCCTGGCGCATGCATATCGACAGAAGGCCCAGCGCGCTGGTCTGATTGACGCCGCGCTTATCTTCGACGCTCGATGCGAGTTCGAGCGTCTTCTTGTTGTCGCTCATGAAGAACTTGGCGCTGATCGCGGCGAGCTCGTGGATCCGATGACGCAGTGGAGTCGCTGTCGAGGTGGATCCGGCGAGTCGGCGACCTTGGCCTTCGGGGTGGAGAGTGCATGGTGGTTACACCCCCACCGGTCTCGTCGCCACCGGCTCGCGTTTGGTGTTCCTGCCGCGGCAGCGACGCACTCGGTTGCCGTGAAGCGTCGCCGTTGGCGAAGCCGATGAGACTATGTATTGTGGCCCTCCACTCGTCGACCTTGTCGGCCGTTGGAGGGTAATCGAGGAGCAGTTGAGCTCTCGCCATAGCTTCTGCTGGATAGTGGGTGGCAATGGCGAACGGCGCGAGGAGCGGGATATGCTCGGACTTCTATCTATGTTAGAAGGAGCAGCATCCCGTCCAGGCGACCGTATCTCGCTTCGATGCGGCATGTTGGCGTGCACGCTGGTCTTGAGGGTCTCGAGATCCTCCGGCTTCATCTCGGTCCAACGGCGTATGGCATTGTGGCCGCCATGATCTTTGTCGGGTCCGCGCCTCTGAGGCGGGCGTGGTACATGTCACGAGATCTTTGAGGTCTGCGCGGCCTTGTCCCTCGGCCTTGGCAGCAGCGTGGCGCCCGTCGCCGTCCGTCCTCCGCCGGCGTCTACCCCACCACCTGTTTGCTCGGTGGTGGTGGGTTCAACAGCGGACGGAGCTTACGCGCAAGCCTTCTTCTTCGGTGGCATGTTGATGAAGATGTTGCTCGTGTGAACGCCGGATCAGGTTCACACAACCTCGACGCCCCCTACCTGGCGCGCCAAAGATGTCGGGGAGGCTGATCGGACCCACGAACACCTATGGGGCCGGCGGACCAGGCCCCTTCTGGTTCGGAGGGGGGCGGAAATCGCACGAAGAGCGGATCGAGGCGAAGCACACGAGCCGTTTACCCAGCCGGAGCTCTCCGAGAGATAATACTCCTACTGCTTATGCGATTGTATTGTGTTCTTGCTAGGGAGCCTTGAGAGCTACAAAACCTAGCGTGAATGTCTCACGGTCTCGAATGAGTCGAACGGACCGAACCCCTCTACGTTGCGCATGGGCCTCCTTTTATATGCTCAAGGGGTCTCAAGCCGGTGGCAGCGTAGATGAGGGTACAAATGGAAACGATGTAGTTGGTACACCTACTTGAACAAAGGTATGGTGCAATATACCTAACCACGACGGCAAGGGACAAAAGCATTAAATGCCCGTCCCTGTCGCCTAAACGATCTGTGAGGACCGTCGGGGAAGCGCCACCGTTTGCCACGATGGTAAGCTTGTCGGCGCCGCTTCGCTGCTCCCGGCTGCCTGACCTCTTGACAGCGCATGGAATGGTCCCATGGCGACACGTTGATGGATGAGCTGGGCGGAGATGAAGAGAGGTTACTGCCGCGGCAAGTGCCTTGCCGCAGCTGAATCCTTGTCGCGTCCGGAGGCTTGTCGCGCTCCGAGCCTTCCCGGCAAGCTCCTCTTGCCGGGGTCTTGTCTTCTGCGTGCCTTGAGTGGCCTTCCCGGCAAGCTCCTCTTGTCGGGGCCTTGTCTTCTTGGTTAAATACTTTGTTCTTGAGTGGCTCCAAAGGAACCGCGGAGGATCTTGGCGGTGACCAAGCAAGCCTTGCCGCGGGGTGCTGCAACTGCCCGTGCACGAGTTCGGGATACCAGGGTACCCCTACTCTAGTACACCGACAGGCACTTCAATTATCCAAAGCAGAGCATTGGCAGAATTCATAGGAGAATGGACGCCAACACCAGATGAAGAAATTCCAGAGACGAGCATCCCCGTCAAGGAAGCGAGCAAAGAGTGGCTGATGTACTTTGATGGTGCCTTCTCGCTGCAAGGCGCCGGTGCTGGTGTGCTGCTTGTAGCACCCACCGGAGAGCACCTCAAGTACGTAGTCCAGATGCACTTTCCCAAGGAGCAAGCAACAAACAATACTGCAGAGTATGAAGGTTTGCTTGCCGGTCTCAGGATCGTAGTGGACCTTGGGATCAAGAAGCTTATTGTCAGGGGTGACTCGCAGCTTGTCGTCCGCCAAGTGAACAAAGATTATCAGAGTCCATTGATGGAAGCCTACGTTGATGAAGTGAGAAAGCTAGAAGAACACTTTGACGACCTACAAATGGAACATGTTCCAAGAGCTCAGAATGATATTGCCGATGGCACATCAAAGTGCGCTGCACTTAAGTTGCACAATGGAACCAGGGATTTTTGTGCTCAAGCTAACTCAGCCAACCGTAACACCATCAAGCGGATGTAACAAGAAGAGGAAGTTGATCTCTGGTGACTACTTTCCCCAGAGCTCCCGAAGCCGCCGCCAAGAAGGTCCCCAAGATCGACACCATCAGGAGCTGAGGAGCGATCTGCTCAGACAAGCCCTGTGGTTTGTTTTGTTGAAGCGACGCTCCCGACAAGTTTTGCTCCGGCAAGCTTGCTGGCGAACATCAAGCTCCGGTGAGCCGCAGTTCTTGCCGTGGAAGCTGATGTTCCGTGAGCGGCAGATGTGCCTTTAGTCCTTGTTGTCGAGCCACAAGCTCCGGCATGGGCGCAGCAGATTGTCCATTTCCTTCAGACGAGAGAACTTCGAAGAGCAAGAAGAAGCGGAAAGAGTAGCCCGGCGGTAAAAGTATGTACCAGTTTGTCGACAAAGACACTATCTGGAAGAAGACTCAACGGTGTGAAATTGAAGTGTATTTGCCGGAAGATGGACAAAAGCTGTTGGCGAGAGATACATGGAGGCATATGTGGTCATCACATTGGCAAGAGCACTTGCCGCAAAGCTTTCGGCAAGGTTTCTTCGGCCGACGACCCTCCGGATGCAAGCTTGCACAAGTAACCAAGTGTGAAGCGTGCAGTTCCATTCCAAGCAGATACACCAGGCCAGCTCAAGCTCTCCAGACGATCCCTTTATCACGGCCATTTTCGGTGCAGGGCTCAACATCTCGGCCCCTTCCCCGAAGGCTGTCGGGGCTTTGAGTACTTGTACGCCGAATCGACAAGTTCACAAAGTGGCCGGAAGTGGAAGCGATGAGGAAGGTGACAGCGGTCGGCGGTCAAGTTCTTGGTCGATTGTTTGCCGTTTCGAATCCCTAACAGGATCATCACCGACAACGGCACACAATTCTGAGTCGCACCTTCATGCGATCGTCCAAGATCTTGGCGCCAAGGTCTGCTTTGCTTACATTGCTCATCCGAGAAGCAGCGGTCAAGCGGAGAGGGCAATGCTGAAGTGCTGCGGGCTCAAGACCAGAACTTTCGACGAGCTGCACAAGTGTGGAAGAAAGCTGGATTGAGGAGCTGCCGGTGGTTCTTTGGTCGATCGGACGACGCCAAATCGAGCCCTTGGCGGACACCTTTTGCTCTAGTCTATGGAGCAGAGGCAGTTCTCCCCATGGAACTCAGATATCTGAATCGCCTCGAGTGCTCGCTTATGATGAGCTTGAGCAAGAGCAGCTGCGACAAGATGACGCTTGCTCCTTGAGGAAGATCGATCTTCAGGGCATTGTCTGAGCTGCTCGTTACCAGCAAGCTTTGCGTCGCTACCATAGCCGCAAAGTTAGTGCGAGAAGCCTCGAGGAAGGCGACCTTGTTCTTCAAATAGGCGTTCAGATCCACCAAGAATTCAAACAAGTTGACGCCTTGAAGTGGGAAGGCCCTTATCGGGTGAAACGAGTCACTAGGGGCGCTGTCATCGCCTTTGAGACCGAAGATGGCATTCGGTGAGCAACTCTGGAACATTGAGCATCTTCGTAAGTGTTACCCATAGAGCGCGGTTGCGGAACCTGTTCCGGCAACCACCTTTTGTACAAGTCTTGCATTTGTTGCATGTAATCCTTTGTACAAAGCGAGCGAGACCACATGCATCGATAAAAGCTCATGTGTTGCGCACAATTTGTCAAGTTCATGCTTTCATCATTTTATTGCATGTTTTGGCTAACACTTTGTGCAGCACCCACACCCGGTAAGCAATATCGAGCCGCTGGGCTCCATAACTTTATTTTCTCTTCTTTCTCTTTTCTCAAAGAAAGGAAGGCTCCCTCGCGCACAAGTTAACCCGGGGAAGGAGAAGATAGTACTATGGACCAAAGCGTTGCTCAAGGAAGTTTCACTTATCGGGGAGCAAACGCGAAAAGCTAAGTTGCCCAAGTTTGAGCAATAAGTTCTTAAATTTTTAAGTTATCTTCCTCGAACGATAGTACTTTGTATGGAAAACCGTGTGCGGAGGAACCAACTTCATGACTAGTTGGCGCCCTTACTTTGTTTCGAGTCCGCTAAACAACTTAAGTGAGCTGCAGCTAGTCGCGACAAAATTGCTGTCGGAGGCGGCACTGCCAGAGGCTCGGCGTTCGCTCTCGGGCCTTGGCAAAGGTGCACTGCACCGACAAGTTCCCTAAAAGCGTAGGGCGAAGCATTACAAAGGAAGGAATCAAGTAAAGGAAATAACATTGCAATCATCGCCTAAGATAGAGTATATTACAAAATGGCTTGTCACAGATCTAATAAATTGTTCTAAACATGATCAGCAGCGACAAGGGAAAGATAAAATTGGCGGCCTAGTCTATGCGGTCGCCATCAACCCGCTTGATCTTGTTCACCTTGTCCACAATGGGTGCGACAAGGGCTTTGAGCGCCTCCACGTCGGCATCTGGCGGCAAGGATCTGAGGACGCCGTTGAGGTTGAGGCCTGGATTGCGGAAGGCCACCTTCATCAACACCTTCGGAGGGCTCCTGCATAGATCCGGCGTGATTCCTCGGCCAGCTGCTTTGGGACCTCTTCCCGAGTCAGCTGGAGGCCCGCCACCACGCCCTTGAAGAATAAGCTAAGCTTGGCGCTGGGTTGGAGGTGCTCGTCGGAGGAGTATGCAAGATCCACCATCCCGGCTCCATCATTTCCTGTGGATGGCGGCGGCAGTATCCACGAGACCTTCGGTCCAGTGCTCCACACTCTCCCTCAAGGCGCTTTGGGTGTCAACAGCATTCGCCAGCAGCTCCTCCTTGGCCTTGATCGTCTCCAACAGGCCCACCTCCCGCTCCTTGGCACCGTCCAGCGTTTGCGTCAGAGTGGTCACCAATTGAAGATCTGCCTTGGAATCCTTGGCGGCGAGCTCCTTGCTCCTATCAGCGAGGCAGCCTGCAGCTCTCCAAGAGTGTAGGCGTCCTTCAGACTTTTCGTGCTTGAGCGCTGCAAGCTCATCGCCGCTCTGGAGGCGGCCTCCAATTGCGCCACCTTTGTCTCCAGGCTCCTTCTTGGCGGCCTCGGCGGCTGCGGCAGCATCCTTCGCTTCCTTAAGCGCCCGCCAAGTGACTCCTCGCGGCGACAAGCTCTTCCTCGTGGCTGTCCAGGTTGACCTTCCGCTGCGCCATTTCGCTTTCCCTGGCGGACAGCTTCTCGTGACAAGCCGCTGCTCCTCCTCGTGTGGCCTTCTCGAGGATGAAGGCCGTGCGCTCTTGAGCAAGCCGCTCCGCTCTTCCGCTACGTTCGGAGAGTTTCTTGGTTGGCGCCCGGAGCTCTTCAAGGCGCTTCTCCATATGCGCTCCTGCCCTCGCGACAAGTGTTTCCGGGACTCCAACTTGGCTTGCCGGGCGCGGTAGAGCGACAGCAACTTCTTCAGTTGCTCCTCCTCAGACTTCGCCTTTGCTGCTTGGCGCGTCCACCAGCGTCAGCCCAGCGGAGGCGAGCAGCTCTCCGTCGAAGGTCTCCCCTTCGACCGGCGCCCTGGAGCTCGAATCCCATGGGAGTTTGATGAAGACGCCGTCGCCGGCCTTCAAGTAGGCGCCGGGCTGGGGCTCTTCGAACTGCCCGGATAGCGCAGCAGCGGGGAGTCGGCGGTCGATGCAGCGCTGGCGCTCCTGCGGCCCAGGGCCGTCCCGGTCTGCGATCGCCAGACCCTCGCCCGGCTTCTGCGGCGGCAGCCTCGGTGGCCTCCTCGCCGGCAGGCTCGTCGTGCCTTGGCCTCTTCCTCCACGACGGCGGCCCGTCGGTGTTGCGCGTCGTCCTCCTCGCCGACGACCTCGGTCTCCATCGGCTCTGTGGCGGACAAAGAAAGAACAGTCAAGCAAATATTCAAAGAAAACAGAAAGAAAACAAGCCCAAGGGAAATTTTCACAAGAGGATTACCTGCAGCGGGATTTGCAGCCATGGTCTCGACCACTTTGGAGGGTCCTTTGGTGCTATCCCTTGTCGGAGTAGTCTCCCTTGCCGGGGGACGCTCCCTTGCCGGAGAATCCTCCCTTGGCGGCGTAGTCGAAGCAGACAGAATTTCGGGGGCGGCTTCCGAGCCCTCCTGATGAGGCTGCTCTGCTCCTACACAAACCAACAGTCAGATATCAATGAAGAAGGAGCACCCATGCACACCTAACAGTAAGGAGAAAACCGCATACTTACTCTGGGGGCTGTGCTGGGGGCTGCTCTGAGGAAGGGTTGCCGGATCCGGCAAGGGGGTCTCGGACGCGCCTCCTGTTGCCACGGGTGGATCGTCCTCAACGACGACCACCGGGGTCTTGGCTCTCTTCGACGCTCTCTGGGCTAGCGTCCTGGAAAGGAAATAGTTCAGAATGAAGCAAATCAGATTCAAGATGAAGCAATAAAATTGAAGAAATACAAGCACAATATTGAAGCTTACTCTTCTCCCTCCTCGGAGGTGAGCGCGGAGAAATCAAACTCCGGCTCACCCCTAGTGCGACGAGGCGGAGGAGTGGGCTCTCTTGGCCGCTTGGCGGAGGTGTCAGCGGTGGCCTGGGAGGATCCCGCCCCAGTTGTCGCAGCAGTGTGGGGTGCTCCCGCGGCAACATCGCTTGCCGTGGTAGAGCGCATCGCGCGGCGCGCTGTGAGCCCGTCTGCCGCCTGTCTCGTCTCGGCCTTGCGGAGATGCCTCTTTAAGCGGAGCCGGGCTCCGTTGCGACAAAGCTGCTGGATGGTGGGGAAGAAGCGCCCTCGGCTGGTTCGCTCGACTCGGCCTCGGTTTCGGCAAGCTCTTCCTCACCGGCGAACTCCCTTCGCTCGGCAAGGCTTGCCACCTCTGTTGCGTCCGCCTCCTCCACGGTGTACCGGAAGACGCCAGCGGCAGCAGCTGCTGCCGCCTCCTCCAGCCTGGTGGCAATGCGCACCATCTCTTCGTCGGTGGTGTCGCGGGTGAGCCTCTTCGCTTTCGTCGGAGCGGATCGGCACTTCTTCCAAGCTGTCGAAGAACTGCTGCACGATGTCGTCGGAAGGCTCTTGCCAGTTGGAACGATCCCATGGGAATCGCACAACGGCATCATGGCGCGGATGCGGTCGAGCGCAGAGTTGTTGCACAATGGGACGACCCCCCTTGGCAACCTAAACCACTCGGGGTGATCGGGGTCGTTCTTGAACAGCTCTAGCAGCATCGCATCCAACTCCAAGACGGTGAAATTATAGTTAAGGCCCGGGCGCAGCCTCATGATGTCCGCTGCGTTTTGGAACTCCCAAGCAGGCCTCCTCCTCTCCTGCAAGGGAGCGGCGGCGGCGAAGGAAATCTGCGCCAAGCTGCGCTGCGGTGAGTCCGGCAAGCCCGAGGCGCAAAATCCGGGTCACAGCTATCTTCAACCTAGCATCCTCCGCGCCAAGTTGCTCCAATCGTTGCCGCGCACTATTGGGGTTTGGCGCACGGCAGTGAAGGGCTGCGGGTTCTCCTCTACGATCCAACACCAATTGGCTCTCCACTCCTCCCACTTGCTGCGGAACTCTCCTTCCAGATAGGCCTCCTTCTTGCCGACCCTGGAGACCCAAGCAATCCCTCCGGCAAGCGGCTCCCCTCTCTCAACGCAGGGCATGAAGAAGTGGCGGAAGAGGGCTACGTTGGGGTGGATCCCGACAAAGTTTTCGCAAAGGTGTGCGAAAACTGCCATGGTCAGAATGGCGTTGGGGGTGAAATCAAGGAGGCGGAACCCGTATGTGTTCATAATGTCGCAGAAGAACTCAGAGAAGGGCGGGCAGAGCCTGCAATAGAAGAAAAGGGCAAAGAAAGGATACCCAGTTGGGGCTAATTCCGAAGCGGTGGCGGGGAGTACCTTCGTGCGCGGATGCGCACGCGTCTCCGTCGACCAGAAGAGGTAGTACCCTCCCTCAGCTCCTTTAAGGCCGAGCTGGGGGAGAAGATGGCCCGCTCATGCGCAGCGCCATAGCCGCTGCGCCTCGGCCGATTTCACGCCCTTCCCTTGTCGGCTTCGGAGCCATGGCGGAGGCGGTGGAGGAGACCGACGGCGTTGATGGCGTTGCTAGGCGAAAGGGGCGGAGCGCTGCTCTCTTGACCTTTGGAGAAGAAGGGGAGCGGCGGTGGTTTTGGGACAAGACAGCAATGGTGAGGTGGACGGCCTGCCCTGTTTCCCCGATTATAAGGAGGGAGAGGGGCGGACGCCCGCTTTTCCTAATAAAGAAACCCCCACGACCTCGCCCACGATCTCTCACACGACGCCACGTCCGGTGTGCCGTTAGTGGGGGACGTGGTGGGTCCAGGTGAGTTACTGGCGTGATCAAGGCGCGTGTGACCGTACCTTTGTTTTGGGCTGGCCCGACAGCTTCGGCACCGTGTCTTGACCCGAGCCGGGGCTCCTGTCGGTGTACTAGAGTAGGGTACCCTAGTATCCCGAAGCAGCGTGCACGGGCGATTCTTGACACCAGCGGCGGGCTTGCCTGGTCACCGCCAAGATCCTCCGTGGTTCATTTGGAGCCATTCAAGAACAAAGTATTTAACCAAGAAGACAAGGCCCCGCAAGAGGAGCTTGCCGGAAGGCCACTTAAGGCACGCAGAAGACAAGGCCCCGGCAAGAGGAGCTTGCCGGAAGGCTCGAACGCGACAAGCCTCCGGACGCGACAAGGATTCAGCCGCGGCAAGGCACTTGCCGCGCAGTAACCTCTCTTCATCTCCGCCCAGCTCATCCATCAACGTGTCGCCATGGGACCATTCCTTGCGCTGCAGCGTGTCAAGAGGTCTGTGCAGCCAGCGGGAGTAGCGATAAGCGGCGCCGACAAGCTTACCATCGTGGCAAGCGGTGGCGCCCCGACGGTCCCTGTTGCCTTTGTTTAGGCGACTGTGACGGGCATTTAATGCTTTTGTCCCTTGCCGCCGTGGTTAGGTATATTGCAATCGCATAATCGCTCAAGTAGGTGTACCAACTACTGTTTTTCCATTTGTACCCTCATCTACGTTGCCACCTGTCGGAGACCCTTGAGCATACAAAAGGAGGCCCATGCGCAACGTAGAAGGGGTTCGTCCGCTCGACTCATTCGAGACCAGAGACATTCACGCTAGGTTTTGTAGCTCTCTGCGCTCCTAGCAAGAACACAATACAATCGGACAAGCAGCAGAGGAGTATTATCTCTCGAAGAGCTCCGAAGCTGGGTAAACGGCTCGTGTGCTTCGCCTCGATCCGCTCTTCGTGCGATCTCCGCCCCCCTCCAAACCAGAAGGGGCCTGGTCTGCCGGCCCCATAGGTGTTCGTGGGTCCGATCAGCCTCCCCGACACGTTGTGTGCCGACCATCATTGAAAACTATAAGAGCGCTAGCTTTCAGCTTCACCCAGTCTGAGGTCCAGCTCGGATGACCCGATCGTGACAATCGCAGAGGTGCTCCCTTTACTCCCTAGCCGAACAATCGGGAACGTAGGGGTAAACACAGGAGCGAGGCAACCCAGCTTGCAAATCTCTAAGTCAATATGGTGCATATTGTGGCGTAATACACGAACAAGGAACGAAGCCGTACAAGTATAATCATATGCAAGAGGAAAGGCTTCATGAAGGAAGCCCCCAAATGAATTGGGTATTTGAATTTATGCGTCACAAACAAAGTTTGGACAAGAAAAAATTTTACAAGCAACATTTTTCCAAAAAAGTATAATGCTTGGTCGAACCGAACACAAGTTAGAAATAAAAGCTTTGAGCATGAAAGCGATTTAGCTGGTTAATATGTTCGGTATTGATGACGTGGTCCGAGCTTGATATGGGACAAGGTTTCATCCCCCAAGCCGGTCCCGAGGTGGCAGAGCGGAGAGCTCGACACGCCGAAGTGGTGACATAGCACGGTCAATGCAGACCGGCAGAGTGACGCCGAAGTCCTCGGATCATTTTCCTGTGGATAAAAAATGGTGCAAACCGGAGATAATAGTAATAATGATAATTAAAAAAATCGTTGCATAATAAATAATTTATGCAAAGTGGGTAATAAAATAAATATGGTCTGGCGCCAAAGTCAATGTCGATGCAGGGCGTCGGCGTGATGTGGTAAAGGCGCGGCAAAGCCTGAATTCATAGGTCGGTCCGAGCTCCGGATGCGGCGTCACGGACTATGTCTGAAACCGACCGAACCACCATGCATTTGTCGTTAATGCGGCCACCATTTGATAGACCTATGTACATATGATGGACAAACCAGAGTAATAATTCCTTGGGAAAAATGAACCCAAACAAGCAAAAAATACTGGGATTAATAGCACCTGGTTTATTTGTTGTAGCAATACGAAGGAAGGTGATTCCCAAAATTGGGACTCGATCCGCGCACCCATTGCCTGATGGGCGATAAAACGACGGCTTGACAATGCTGGCAAAGGTTAGCTCGCCGAGGCAAAGCCCTCGGTCCAGCTAACGTGACAGAGCTGGTCGGCTAGTGACGCCGAAGTGTCCGGAGTAGGTTGATGAAGAGATGGCGAAGCCCCCGGTCCAGCCGAGATGTTGAAGTAGGTCGGCGTGATGTACACCAGCTTGAAGAAGCAATAGTGCGGCCCTGCCGATGCAGGTCGTGACGTGGTCGATGCCGGCTTGATAAAGCGACCGTGCGGTGATGCCGGTATGCCCGCTCCGTGTAATCCGTGGGGCGGAGATGTTGGTGATGATTTATCCTTCGTGATGCCGGACTCTTGTTCGACTTGCCGAGATGATGATCCGAAGAAGTTGAGCTCGGCTCAACAAAGTGACGACGTGTCTAGCGCAGGTCGGCCGTGGAGCAATATTGCCGGACTGGTTTGACACCAGCATGATGTTGAAGATCATGTTCAAAAGATTTTAAAGTTAGTGGGATGTGTTTGGGAACAAAACACAATACCCCATACAAAACTTCCTTCAAAAAGGATGTCTGAAATCCCATTCGTAAAAAGGACGAACTCGGGTCGGATTTGTTTTCGTGCATAAAACAGATCCAAAAAGTGATGCACTAATCGGAAGGTTCCCGGAGTTTGGACGGTCGGATCGAGCTGAAATTTTGAGGGGTGGTAGACATAGGAATTACGCAGTCAATCAACGGTTGGATATTCCAAAGGATGTCCGAGCTAGAAGCTGGACACCACGCCCTAAACTCGTCCAGATTATCGTCCAGATTTGACAGGGCTCCCGTATATCGTAGATTGTCGGAGATTCCTCCATCGGAACTTGATGAAATTTAGTGTGGCTGTTGTAGACGTAATTCCGCACTATTCCACCGAAGCAATCGTCAAACCGACGCTCGAGGAGACGGTGACGGCGGATACAAGTCCGCTGTCCAGAAAAACAGCAAGGTCGCCCGAGGGCAATGTTGACGTTGAGCCCCCGGGCTTCCTGGATGATTCCTCCATGATCTTGATAGAGATCGGAGCTGATCTTGATGAAGGCCCTCATCCGAACATGACGATCGGAGGTAGGGCGCAGTCCTTGGTCGAACCAAGGTGACCAGTTGAGCTGGTGACGAAGATTCCGAAGTCGCGGTTGATCTGCAGGCGAGCCATCGACCTTTTGCCGAACACACAGCGGAGCTCTCAATGAAAGCACCAATGTTGGTGTCAAAACCGGTGGATCTCTGGTAGGGGGTCCCAAACTGTGCATCTAGGCGGATCGTAACAGGAGACAAGGGACACGATGTTTTTACCCAGGTTCGGGCCCTCTCAATGGAGGTAAAACCCTACTCCCGCTTGATTAATATTGATGATATGGGTAGTGCAATAGTAGATCTACCACGAGATCAAAGAGGCTAAACCCTAGAAGCTAGCCTATGGTATTATTGTTGTATATATCTCTTATCGACTAGCCTGGCCTCGGTTTATATAATGCACCAGAGGCCTAGGATAACAAGAGTCCTAGCCGAATACGCCGGTGGGGGAGGAGTCCTTGTCTTGATCGCCAAGTCTTGTGGAATCTTCCTTGTATGCGGCAGCTGTCTGGGCTGGCCCATGAGTATACGGCCATGGGGGTCCTCGTCCCAATCTAACAGATCGGGAGATGACGTGGTGAGTACCCCCTAGTCCAGGACACCGTCAACGACACCATATGAATTGTGGTTTGGGAAGAAACCTAAGTTGTCATTTCTGAAAGTTTGGGGATGCGATGCTTATGTCAAGAAACTTCAACCTGAAAAGCTCGAACCCAAATCAAAAAAATGCGTCTTCATAGGATACCCTAAGGAAACTATTGGGTATACCTTCTACCTCAGATCTGAAGGCAAGATCTTTGTTGCCAAGAATGGATCCTTTTTACAGAAAGAGTTTCTCTCGAAAGAAGTAAGTGGGAGGAAAGTAGAACTTGATGAAGTATTGTCTCTTGAACCGGAGAGTAGCGCAGCTCAAGAAAATGTTTCTGTGGTGCCTGCACCGACTAGAGAGGAAGTTAATGATGATGATCAAGGAACTTCGGATCAAGTTACTACTAAACTTTGTAGGTCCACAAGGACACGTTCTGCACCAGAGTGGTACGGTAACCCTGTCCTGGAAATCATGTTGTTAGACAATGGTGAACCTTCGAACTATGAAGAGGCGATGGCGGGCCTGAATTCCAACAAATGGCTTGAAGCCATGAAATCTGAGATAGGATCCATGTATGAAAACGAAGTATGGACTTTGACTGACTTGCCCGATGATTGGCGAGCCATAGAAAATAAATGGATCTTTAAGAAGAAGACAGACGCGGATGGTAATGTGACCATCTATAAGGCTCGGCTTGTCGCTAAGGGTTATCGACAAGTTCAAGGGGTTGACTATGATGAGACTTTCTCACCCGTAGCGAAGCTGAAGTCCGTCCGAATCATGTTAGCAATTGTCGCATTCTATGATTATGAGATATGGCAAATGGACGTCAAAACGGCATTCCTTAATGGTTTCCTTAAGGAAGAATTGTATATGATGCAGCCAGAAGGTTTTGTCGATCCTAAGAATGCTGACAAGGTATGCAAGCTCCAACGCTCAATCTATGGACTGGTGCAAGCATCTCGGAGTTGGAACATTCGCTTTGATGAGATGATCAAAGCGTTTGGGTTTACGCAGACTTATGGAGAAGCCTGTGTTTACAAGAAAGTGAGTGGGAGCTCTGTAGCATTTCTCATATTATATGTGGATGACATACTATTGATGGGAAATGATATAGAATTCTTGGAAAGCATAAAGGCCTACTTGAATAAGTGTTTTAAATGAAGGACCTTGGAGAAGCTGCTTACATATTAGGCATCAAGATCTATAGAGATAGATCGAGACGCCTCATTGGTCTTCATAAAGCACATACCTTGACAAGATATTGAAGAATTTCAATATGGATCAGTCCAAGAAGGGGTTCTTGCCTGTATTACAAGGTGTGAGATTGAGCACGGCTCAATGCCCGACCACGGCAGAAGATAGAGAAAGATGAGTGTCATCCCCTATGCCTCGGCCATAGGGTCTATTATGTATGCCATGCTGTGTACCAGATCTGATGTAAACCTTTCCGTAAGTTTGGTGGGAAGGTACCAAAGTAATCCCAGCATGGAACACTGGACAGCGGTCAAGAATATCCTGAAGTACCTGAAAAGGACTAATGATATGTTTCTCGTTTATGGAGGTGACGAAGAGCTCGTCGTAAAGGGTTATGTTGATGCTAGCTTCGACACAGATCTGGATGACTCCAAGTCACAAACCGGATACGTGTATATTTTGAATGGTGGGGCAAATCGGTCAGTGCGATTGCAAGCAAAGCGTCCTGGCGGGATCTACATGTGAAGTGGAGTACATGGCAGCCTCGGAGGCAGCAGATGAAGCAATCTGGATGAAGGAGTTCATTACCGACCTAGGAGTTATTCCCAATGCGTCGGGCCCGATGACTCTTTTCTGTGACAACACTGGAGCTATTGCCCTTGCCAAGGAGCCCAGATTTCACAAGAAGACCAGGCATATCAAGCATCGCTTCAACTCCATTCGTGAAAATGTTCAAGATGGAGACATAGAGATTTGTAAAGTGCATATGGACTTGAATGTCGCAGATCCGTTGACTAAACCTCTTCCACGTGCAAAGCATGATCAACACCAGAACTCTATGGGTGTTCGATTCATCACAATGTAACTAGGTTATTGACTCTAGTGCAAGTGGGAGACTGTTAAAAATATGCCCTGAGGCAATAATAAAAAGGTTATTATTATATTTCCTTGTTCATGATAATTGTCTATTGTTCATGCTATAATTGTGTTATCCGGAAATCCTGATACATGTGTGAATACATAGACCACAACATGTCCCTAGTGAGCCTCTAGTTGACTAGCTCGTTGATCAATAGATGGTTACGGTTTCCTAACCATGGACATAGGATGTCATTGATAACGGGATCACATCATTAGGATAATGATGTGATGGACAAGACCCAATCCTAAGCATAGCACAAGATCGTGTAGTTTGTCTGCTAAAGCTTTTCTAATGTCAAGTATCCTTTCCTTAGAACATGAGATTGTGCAACTCCGGATACCGTAAAGGGTACTTTGGGTGTGCCAAAGCGTCACAACGAATCGGGTGGCTATAAAGGTACACTACGGGTATCCCCGAAAGTATCTGTTGGGTTGGCACGAATCGAGACTGGGATTTCTCACTCCGTATGACGGAGAGGTATCTCTGGGCCCACTCGGTAGGACATCATCATAATGAGCTCAATGTGATCAAGGAGTTGTTCACAGGATGATGTGTTACGGGAATGATTAAAGAGACTTGCCGTAACGAGATTGAACAAGGTATCGGTATACCGACGATCGAATCTCGGGCAAGTATCGTACAGATAGACAAAGGGAATTGTATACGGGATTGATTGAATCCTCGACATCATGGTTCATCCGATGAGATTATCATGGAGCATGTGGGAGACAACATGGGTATCCAGATCCCGCTGTTGGTTATTGACCAGAGAGTTGTCTCGGTCATGTCTACGTGTCTCCCGAACCCGTAGGGTCTACACACTTAAGGTTCGGTGACGCTAGAGTTGTAGAGATATTAGTATGCGGTTAACCTAAAGTTGTTCGGAGTCCCGGATGAGACCCCGGACGTCACGAGGAGTTCCGGAATGGTCCAGAGGTAAAGATTTATATATAGGAAGTCCAGTTTCGGCCACCAGGAGAGTTTCGGGGGTCACCGGTATTGTACCGAGACCACCGGAAGGGTCCCGGGGGTCCACCGGGTGGGTCCACCTATCCCGGAGGGCCCCATGGGCTGAAGTGGCGTGGGAACCAGCCCCTGGTGGGCTGGTGCTCCCCACCCAAGGGCCCAAGGCGCCTAGGGTTGGAAACCCTATGGGTGCCACCCCAGGGGGCATCGCCCCAGGTTGGAAACCCTAAGGGGGCTGTTGCCCCCCGAGGGGCCGCCGCCCTGCCCCCACCCCTAGATGGGATCTCCAAGGGGGGCATGCGCCCCCTAGCCCCTATATATAGTGGAGGGGAGGGAGGGAAGCCGCACCCTAAGCCCTGACGCCAACCTCTCCCTCCCGTGACACCTCTTCCTCCTCCAGTAGCGCTTGGCGAAGCCCTGCTGGAATCCCGCTGCTTCCACCACCACGCCGTCGTGCTGCTAGATCTCCATCAAGTTCTCCTCCCCCCTTGTTGGATCAAGAAGGAGGAGACGTCTCCGCTCCCTACGTGTGTTGAACGCGGAGGTGCCGTCCGTTCGGCGCTAGGATCATCGGTGATTTGGATCACGACGAGTACGACTCCATCAACCCTGTTCTCTTGAACGCTTGGCTCATAATCTACAAGGGTATGTAGATGCACTCCTCTCTCTCTCTCTCTCTCGTTGCTAGATGACTCCATAGATTGATCTTGGTGATGCGTAGAAAATTTTAAATTTCTGCTACGATCCCCAACATCAAGATCGTGACATCTCAAGAACACGAGAGAGAGAGAGAGAGAGAGAGAGAGAGAGATTAAACACATAGCTACTGGTATAAACCCTCAGCCCCGAGGGTGGACTACTCCCTCCTCATCGTGGTGGCCGCCGGGATGATGAAGATGGACACCGAAGATGATTCCCCCCTCCGTGAGTCTTGAACAGGGTCTAGATTGGTTTTCGGTGGCTACAGAGCCTTGCGGTGGCGGAACTTCTGATCTAGGTTCTCCCTGAAGGTTTTTGAAATATTTGGGAATTTATAGGGCGAAGAAGGGGTGCGGGAGGGCACCGAGGTGGGCACAACCCACCAGGGCGCGCCCCCTCGGAGCACCCCCAGGTGCTGCTCTGGCCCATTGGTGGTCTTCTGGTCCATAAAAGATCTACAAACAGTTTCAGGGTGTTTGGACTCCGTTTGATATTGATTTCCTGTGATGTAAAAAACATGCAAAAAAACAGCAACTCGCACTTGGCACTATGTCTATAGGTTAGTACCAAAAAATGATATAAAATGATTATAAAACATCCAAGAATGATAATATAACAGCATGGAACAATAAAAAATTATAGATACGTTGTAGACGTATCACGTGGTGGTGATGGTCGTGGTGGAGCACCGACAGCGCTTCGCTAAGCGTCGCCGGGACGAGGCGGTGGAACTACGGAGTAACGGGAGAGACAGGGGCGCCAAGGGCTTGGTGTCCTCTTGGAGCGCCCCCTCCCCTATATATATAGGTGGAGGGGAGTGGGAAACAGCCCGTCCAAGACATAGGGCGAAGCTAAGGGGGGAGGACTTGGACTCCAAGTCCAATCCTATTCCTACTAGGACTCCTTCCTTTCTTGCCTTCCCTAGCCACATGGGCTTTTGTGGACTTTGTGCGCCTAGCCCAATAAGGCTAGGACGCCTCCATGCAGCCCATGCTAGCCCTTGGGTCATGGTGGACCCACTTGTGGACATCCGGACCCCTCCGGAATCCTCCGAAACCTTCTAGAAGCTTCCCGGTACAATGCCGTAAAAACTGCACCTTTTCCGGAACCCAAAATATGACTTCCCATATATAAATCTTTACCTCTCGACCATTCCGAGACTCCTCATGATGTCCGGGATCTCATCCGGGACTCCGAACAGCATTTGGTTACCACTCATCAAATATCCCAATACTACTCTAGCGTCAATGAACGTTAAGCGTGCGACCCTGCGGGTTCGGGAAATATGTAGTTATCACCGAGACACCTCTCCGGTCAATAACCAATAGCAGGACCTGGATCCCCATATTGATTCCTACATATTCCATGAAGATCTTTTATCGGTTGAACCTTTATGACAACATACGTAATTCTCTTTGTCTGTCGGTATGTACTTGCCCGAGATTCGATCGTCGGTATCTCCATACCTAGTTCAATCTCGTTACCGGCAAGTCTCGTTACTCGTTATGTAATACATCATCTTGTAACTAACTCCTTGGTCATTTTGCTTGCAAGCTTATTATGATGTGTATTACCGAGAGGGCCCAGAGGTACCTCTCCGATACACAGAGTGAAAAATCCTAATCTCGATCCATGCCAACTCAACAGACACCTTCGGAGATACCTGTAGAGCATCTTTATGATCACCCAGTTACGTTGTGATGTTTGATAGCACACAAGGTATTCCTTCGGTATTTGGGAGTTGCATGATCTCATAGTCGAAGGAATATGTATTTGACATTAAGAAAGCAATAGCAATAAACTGAACGATCATATGCTAAGCTAACGGATGGGTCTTGTTCGTTATAAAATGACAACCCGTGTGTATGGTTAGGAAACCTTAACTATCTTTGATCAACGAGCTAGTCTAGTAGAGGCTCACTAGGGACACGATATTTGTTTATGTAATCCACACATGTATTTAAGTTTTCGGTCAATACAATTCTAGCATGAATAATAAACCTTTATCATGATTAAGGAAATATAATAATAACCATTTTATTATTGCCTCTATGGCATATTTCCATCACATATGACTATATAAGAAATACGTGCCTATATTACATTGATGAACTAAAGCAATTATGTATCGCTCTAGGTTGTGACTTTTACATGATGAATATCATCCAACACAAATATCCATCACTGATCCAATGCCTACGCTTTTCATATATTTATCTTTGCTAAGTTACTACTCTTGTTGTTGTTATAATCACTACAAAACTGCTACTGCTATTGTTACCGTTACTATTGCTACTGTTACCATTGCTATCAAACTATCATACTATTGTGCTACTAAACACTTTGCTGCAGATATTTAGTTCTCTGGTTGAATTGACAACTCAACTGCTAATAATTAAAAATATTCTTTGGCTCCCCTTGTGTCAAATTAATAAATTTGGGTGAAATTCTACCCTCGAAGACTGTCGCGAACGTCCCAAACGTATCTACTTTTCCAAACACTTTTGCTCTTGTTTTGGACTCTAATTTGCATGATTTTAATGGAACTAACCCGTGCTGACGTTGTTTTCAGCAGAATTACCATGGTGTTATTTTTGTGCAGAAATAGAAGTTCTCGAATTGAGCTGAAAATTTACGGAAAATATTTCTGAAAAATATAAAAAATATCGGCAAAGAGTACTACCAGAGGGGGGCCACCCAGGAGACACAAGCTCATGGGGCACGCCCGGTGAGCTTGTGGACCACTAGAGGTTCTGACAACCCTAATTCCAACTCCATATAGATCTATTCATGGAGGAAAAAATTATAGGAAAAGAATCATCGCGTTTTACAATATGGAGCCACCGCCACCTCCTATTCTTCATCGGGGGCTGATCTGGAGTCCATTCGAGGCTCCGGAGAGGGGGATTCGATGTCGTAGTCATCATCAACCATCCTCCATAAACAATTCCATGATGCTCACCACTGTGAGTAAGTAATTCCTTTGTAGGCTTGCTGGATGATGATGGGTTGGATGAGATTTGTCATGTAATCGAGTCAATTTGTTAAGGTTTGATCCCTAGTATCCACTATGTTCTGAGATTGATGTTGCTATGACTTTGCTATGCTTAATGCTTGTCACTAGGCTCCGAGTACCATGATTTTTTATTTGAACCCTTTATGTTTTCATGAATGTATTTGTGTTCTTGATCCTATCTTGCAAGTTGTATGCATCTATTACGTGTTGCGATCCGCATACCCCAAGGTGACAATAATTGTAATTCTTTCCGGTCATTACCATAGTTTGAGGAGTTCATGTATTCACTATGTGCTAATGCTTTGTTCCAGTTCTATATTAAAAAGGAGGCCTTAATATCCCCTAGATTTCCTTATGGACCCTGCTACCATGGGACGGTAGGAAAAAAGATGGCATGCAAGTTCTTATTATACGCACGTATGACTATGTATGAAATACATGCCTACATTACATTGATGAATTGGAGCTATTGTGTATCGCTCTAGGTTGTGACTGTTACATGATGAATATCATCCAACACAAATATCCATCACTGACTCAATGCCTACGCTTTTCATATATTAATCTTTGCTAAGTTACTACTGTTGTTGCTGCTGTTATAATCACTACAAAACTATTACTGCTACTGTTACCTTTACTGTTGCTACTGTTACCATTGCTATCAAACTATCATACTACCGTGCTAGTAAACACTTTGCTACAGATATTTAGTTCTGCAGGTGTGGTTGAATTGACAACTCAACTGCTAATACTTACAAATATTCTTTCGCTCCCCTTGTGTCGAATCAATAAATTTGGTTGAAATACTACCCTCGAAGACTGTCGCGATCCCCTATACTTGTGGGTTATTAGTGATCGCAGGTTGATTTTTTTTGTTTTCTACAACGTTTTCGAATAGTAGATGGGTTAAATCATGCGGTGAAAAATCTTGATAAGCACTCTCGCATGATAGAAACCCAATGCTCTCAAATTTCCAAAATTCAATCTTTGATTCTTCCTCAACTAGATGAAGATAATCTTGTTTCTGCTAGTGAAGTCGAAACTCCTAGTGGTAAAAGAACACAAGACCCTAAAGGCTCGAAATGGTACGAGAAGGAACAAGAACAAAGAAGAAGAGAGAGTCAGAGCCAAACCTAGGAGAACAGAGGACTTCTCTTTAGAATGGAAGAATCGGAAGGATAGGTCTATCAAGATGCACAAGACAATGAAGCAGATAAAGAAGTTGACCCCGATGCAGAAACGGTAGACGTGGACAAATAACAAAGAAAAAGTAGCACCGAAAGCTGGAAGAACTAAAGAACCAAGGATAAAAAAGAGCACCAGATCGTCTTATCTAACTAGGTGAGAAAGTAGCCATACATTGAAGAAAAAGGAAAAATCTAAGGAGAAGGAAAAAGATAAAAGTAAAACTAAGAAGACACTTCCTTGCCCTAAAGCTGTAAGACCACCTTCAAATGACGCACTCTATTCCTTTTTTCTACAAGCTATAACTGATCTTAAAGTTTCTTTGCATGTAACTGATATTTGAAAATTCCCACCTTTGCTAAGTTCATGCTAGATATCGTTAACAATAGGAAGAGTTTGAATCTAAAAGAACAGGTGGCTATGATAACAAAATTTCACTTTGGAAATAAGATACTGAAAAGCTAGGAGACCCAGGTATACCTACCATATCTTGTTCAATTCGCAATCTTGATATAAACAATGCTCTTTGTGACGTTGGAGTGTAATGCCCCTGGCTCTCTATTACAAGTTGAACTTGGAAGAATGGATGCCTACAAGTATAACCTTGCAGATGGCGGATAAATCTACAAAGAAGCCAATTGGAGTGACCGAAAATGTGCTACTAAGATTAGATGGGCCTATTATACCTACTCACTTTGTTATTCATGATATGCCCGAAGATGAAAAGTTATCTATTATCCTCAGAAGGCCGTTTTTGAATAGCGCGGTGCAGCATTGGATTGTGCAGAAGGAAAAGAAACCTTAAATATTTATGACAAAGAAATAGTAAGTTACTTCCCGAAGAAGCCGGGAGCAAAAGAGAAGTATATCCCACCACCTAAGCGGGTATGTGCAGTAAGTAAAGAGTATCTCAGGCTGCCGGAGACTTGAGACACTACAAAGGTACGAGGTTGAGCTTAGCAACCTAAACACCAACACTTAATGGGAGGCAACCCATCATTCAATGAAATTTTCCATTATTACTTTGCTCTCATGAAGAATTTGATGAAGAACTCTCGAAAAAGTTTGTTTTTGATCTATTGTGATAAGGAGAAAAATCGAAGATAGGAGGAGAAAATTCAAGGGAAAGAAGGATAGAGAGATGCGTGCTAGCAAAAATTCAAGAGAAAAATTAAAGAAAGAGGAGTAGGGGGTGAGCTTGTTGGAATGTTGTGGGATGCGGGCCAACAAATGTTTTCGTTGCATCGTATTTGATTTTTTGTGCCTTCGTTAGGCTACCTTGCTCAATGCGCATAAATCCTAGATGCACAGACCCATTACAGGCGTTTTACAAAATATCCTTCTAACTAATCCCCCCCCCCTGAATTTTATATGGATCATGCCCCTTCCTCCCCCAATCTTGAATCCTATTGGTCCACGTTAATGGTCCGTTGAATCCGTAACTGAATTCTCTGTTGGTGTAGCATTACTCCTCAATTTGTATAGTGTATCTAAGCTTGTTCTTCAGTGGGCAACGTACATGCAACCAACGAATCAAAAGAAGAAGGCAAGTTGTGGCTGACGTAAAACTCACAACATTATCGTGATCGTCGCCCCTGTGCTGCAGATCATGCCCGAGCTTCAACAACCATGTGTGAGACCTGACTCGCCTCTGTCTATGGAGAATATGGAGGTCGACTCTCCGGCAACATCGTGTGAGGGACAAGATTCACCTTTGTCATGTGCCCGAGTCCATCTGTCAGTGGTACCTGTGGTTGTTGATGTTGAGGTGTCGGTATGTTGGCGCCTGATCTTTAGAGCCTAGCCAGCCGCTCGCATTTGTGGACTGTGGAGGTTCCGACGTTGCGGTCACCCACTCGCACGTGACCATTGGCAGGTGGCGTGTCTGTGTCACAAGGTTGATGGGATTGTCTTCCAGATAGAGCTTCGCAGCATGCTTGAACATTTGGAGGCGCCTAGCCCTGGATCTGGCAAGACGATTGTGGAGGAGCCTCTCAGGAGCAAACGAAAGAAGAATGGCACCATAGGAAAGAAGTCTGCAAGTGCTTGATGGATGGTCGTCGGTCTCTTGGGTTATCCTCATGGCATGGTTTGTCTCTGTGGATTTTGCGATGTCCGCGGTCTTCGACCGAGGTGGTTGGTGGTCGTTGCTTGTTGGATATGGTTGTCGAGTTGATTGTTCGTGTATGGAGTTGCATGCTCTGTGAGTAGTCCACATATTATTGGTTTGTATCAGTATTCACTCGATTTTTCGTTAATCAACTCGGTTTCTTTTCTACTTAATTAATCGATAAGGTCAATCTTTTGCCTGTGTTTAAAAAAAGAAAAACTCACAACATTTGCCAGATGCCTATCCTGCCTAGCAGGTCTGAATCGCACACTTCAGCGTCCTCTCTGTCGAGTTTGATTAATTTTGTAACATCTAGACATGTCATCTTTAGGTTGGAAGTGCCAAAAGTTAGCAAATCGCTCAGCCCTATATATACCAAGAAGAAACGGTGAAACCAAAACTCTGTTCAGAACTACGTCTGGACTGTCCAGGATTCAGAGCCCGAAGTTGCAAAGCGTGAGGAACTCCATCTCGGTGTCGACGTACTTTGTCCAGAGATGCTTGTACTGGTTGAAGGCGACGTCGAGCCATGGCTTCAAGTTCCCGTTGAAGTGTATCACCGCGGCTCCCCGGATGTCCTCGGGCCTGACGTGCGGGTTGTAGCCGAGGCCCATGACATGCCACGACCTGTCCAGCGGCCTCGTGTTGCCGTAGAACGTCATCAGCCCCGCCGGCAGCACGGAGGCCGCGTCCCACAACGTCCCGTTCTCGTTCTGCCATGAAAACAAAACAAACGATGGAGAGCACGTCAAAATCACAGGTAAAACCCATCCATTTGAGGGGCGAGCACTGCTAAGTTACCATGTCCATCAGCTGGTGGAAGTGCTCGGTGCACTGGTTGCGGCGCCACGCCTGGAGGTCGAACACGTTGACGCCGTAGGACCAGGCGCAGGCGCTGGGGCTGAACCGCTCCCGCACGGCGGGCTCCGAGAAGTTGAGGTACTTGCCGTACCGCCGGAACCCGCCGAAGCAGGTGTCCAGCGCGCCGTTCACCCGGCCGCCCAGGTCGACGCGCCACAGCTCGGCCAGGTCCCTCTGCACCACCACGTCGTCCTCCAGGAGGACCACCCTCTCCAGCGCCGGGAACATCTCGGGGAGGTAGAACCGCAGGTAGTCGAGCTCGCGCAGCGCCACGTCCCTGTTCCCGGCCTCGATCTGCCTCAGCACAGGCGAGTAGGAGGCGTTGAGGAAGGGGAAGTCGGAGGCAGCGAGGAGCTGCACGTGCGAGCCCAGCGGCGGCGGCCTGCGCGCGAACCAGACGCGGAAGGACGGGAGGTACATGGGCGCGGTGACCACGTGGAAGACGTGGCGCGAGGGCTCGGACGCGGCGCGCGCGGCGGAGGCCACCACGACGGAGACCGCGAGGATGTTGTCGGAGAAGATGGCGTAGTGGTAGAGCGACGGGTCGGTGAGCTCCGGTGGCGGGACGGCGGGGTCGACGTCGGGGGCGGCGGACGCGTTGGCGAGGAGGGACTCCATGAGCCGCATGGCGAGGCAGTGGAGTGACTTGGGCGTGGAGACCGCGGCGATGCGCGAGTTGAGCTGGCCGTCGCGGCGGGCGCGGAGGAGCTGCTGCCCGACGGCGAAGACGGTGTCGGAGAGCTTCAGGATCTTGGACTGCGTGTCGAACGCCTCCTTGGCGCCCGCGGCGAGGGCGCGCGCGCGCTTGACGTGCCCGCGGGCCTCCTTCTCCAGCAGCGCCACAGTGGAGACGGAGAGGCGGGAGGAGAGCGCGGAGAGGCGCAAGGAGGTGGACAGGAAGGACTCCGTCTGGGACGCGGAGTCGGAGCTGAGGCGGCGCGCGTGGGCCGCGTACGCCGCGAGCACGGCCGCGTGGTCCTCCGCGTGCCGGCGTACGGCGGCCAGGCGCGAGGCTGGGGAGTTGGGGACCGCCGAGGTGATGGTGGTCGCGGACAAGAAGAAGAAGACGCAGGCGAGAAAGAGGAGCGTGACCAGCGCCGCGAACGCCGCGCGGCGCGGCGCGCGCGATCGGCCGCCAGCCATTTCCTAGCCGCGTCTAGTAGAAGGACGCCGACGAGGCGACGACGGGACGCCGTCGAGCAACGGAGAGTGGACGAGGAAATTGTCGCGCGCAAGCTGTTTTCCTTACGCCGTCGCCGGTGGGGTTTTGTTTATACGGTTTGGTTGGGTTCAACTTCTCGTGGTGTCCCGCGACCGGATTTTTGTCAGTGTGCCCGGTGGGGTGGCACTTTGACTCTTGGAAAATGATCAGTGAGGGAAGTGGCGAGGCCACGGTCGCCGGACGGCGACGGCCTCCATTTCCGAGCTGACATGGTGTGTTGGATCCGAGCCCATTGTCAGCGAGTTTGGTTCAGAACTTCAGGTGCGTTTACTGAAGATAAACCAGTGTATTCAGTGGACCAAAGATAAACTAATGCACTAATGGTAGTGGCTCTGTTTTTTTTTTTTTTGAAGTGCTACTGTGATAGTGGCTCTGGTTTGGTCGCACTAGCTTTGGCTACTGGTGCGTGCATGTTCAAATTTTGCCTAACAGTGTGGCTGTGTGGACAGGATTTTCGAAATGGTTGCCACCGTCCTCTTGACTGTGCCAAGTACTAATTAACATTGGATAATACTACATGAATAATTATAGAAACAGGGGTTATTATGGCCTAAAGGAGTAGAAATCCTCGATTTTATTACTCCTACATCATTTAGTTCACTTTTGTTGTTTTTATAATGGGTTGGCTAAATTTAAGTTGCATGTCGTTTTCTTATGCATCAGTCGACGCATTTAGTTAACTTTTGTCTCCGCGTTGAGATTCGTGCAGGAGTAAGAAAAGCAGGCTCGACTAGATCAAGGGCAAACACCACTTGCATAACGGTATCTCAATCGACTTATATGTAGGCAGACCCCTCTACTCCATGGTTTTAGTAGGCTTGTTACTGCTGAGAGTGGCGTTTCGAAGCTTGGGTGCATCTGCTCCCGAGTGAACTTGAAATTAAAAAAAACAAGCTAAAAAAAACAGAAAATTGCACATATCAAAGATTAGAGACTCTTTTAGGTGCTTGCAAATTTCCGTGCAAAAATGACATCCAAGGAGCTCATTACAAGAAAAAAAAATCAGAACTAAAAAATGTCCAAAGCTGCAACAAAGTTTGATCTCTTTTTTTAGCGAGCTCGTTGGCTCAGTGTGAAAATTTGCAAGCACCTCGAAGAGTCTCTTCCCTTTGATGTGTATTTTTTTTATGTTTTTGTATGTATTTGGCATTTTATTTGAATTACTATAATTGTTTAAACAAAGACGAAGAGTTCGCAAGCACCTAGAAGAGTCTCTTATCTCTGAGTTCAGGATAAGAGTTTGGATTTCCGTGTTGCTGCTATCTTTTCGTCCATATGGCTAGCTAAAATTAGTGGGCAAAACTCATATCTTTCATGCAAGTTTTTTACCCATGTAACAACTGAATATCATCTTTGTCTTTACTATAATTGTTTAAACAAAGACGAATGATTAAGAATGGTGCATGCAAATTGCATAGATCATCGAAGTGTTTTATGCTCCGTTTAGGTGAGCATGTATTCAGTGTAAAAACTCACTATTTCAGTCTCTATTTGATTCCATGCTTGGTGTAGCATGTAAAAAAATCATAGTTTTTTTCTGTTTGCTTGACGTAATGAAACTATGCAATAAATTTAGGCTATATGTGTTTGGTTAGAAAACAACAACGTGATGCAAAGATTACATGCCAAATATGCATAACATAACCCCCACTCACTTTGATTATAGCTTCATCGAACAAGTAAGCAACGTGATAACAAATAACATGCATAAGGGATACAAGGAATTACATGGGAAAATCCTTAAAATGAGAAGTAAGAAACCACAATTGTGGACCAATGTTACAAACAAATTTCATGGTGAGAATGATGTGTACATAGTCTTCTATAATTTTTTTAGAGATTTGCAACATACTCTATATGTTGCAAACCGGCAACGACACCAACAAGTAGAAAAGAGGTAGAACAACACGAAAGCATAGTCAACACAATTTTGTCTCATTCTATAATATCTCAGCTGCTTTCAAATCACTCAACCAAACTACAAAACAGTTGGTAGACAGGTAGACACCCAAGTTCCCAATTGACTGATCAAACTTTAGTTCAATTCAATCAGACACAGTTTACTTAGCAAAATAGTTCATCTACCAAAACCCTTTATTGGAAATGCAGTAACCCAAACTGACAAAACTACTATACAATTTAATGTTGCACTAGACAAATACTCAAACCAACTACGTCCCAACAAGATCGAAGTGTTCAACTGAAGGAACAAACCTGCCAAATTTCGTGCTCATCCAAGAATGTGTGAGCAAGACATATTGGTCTAAACTCTAAAGCCACCAGATGTGGACATAATCATCTCTTATTATTCTTCACTCACAAAGTTATGTGTGTTCTCTCCCATCGTCGGGATGCTAGCTATACTGTAAACAAGGGTGGGGAGGCTTTTCTTTATTTTTCTACTATCCCGAGGAAGCATCCCAACCACTAATTTAGCCGAGATCTATCTTTTTTAGGGAATTTATCCGAGATCAATATTCCATAAAATGTTGGACTTTAGCTGAGTTGGGCTGGCATATCACCTCCATTTAGAGGAGTTAACCCAATATATGCATCTTATGATGGCAAGGTAAGTTGATGCAACATTTCATTTTTAAGAATCTTATATCGTTGTTTTTCTGTGACGCCCGGATACTTAAGCTGTGAACCTCTGCTAATGATGCCACGTCACCTCAATTACTGTTGCTAATCTCGTGTTAGTTCGAAAATGATTCAAATTCAATTTCAAAATCAAGCAAACAATATTTTTTAAAAAACTATTAAACCTAAAATGTTCAGAGTGAACCAAAACTTGCATAGGTAATTATGTTGGAGAAATCACATCTTTATAAAATATTTAAATACTATAAGATGAATAAAACAGTAGCAAAAACTATTATTTAATTACTTTTAAATAATAATTAATTGCAAAACTATTTTACTTTGAGTAGCAAAATTAATGTGGCAGTGGCATAATTGGTGACATCAATTTAGGTGCCATGTTGGTATATTGTTAACACTAGAATAAACAGCAACTAAAAGAAACAGGAAAGAAATAAATAAAAAAAGACTAAACAGAATAAAAAAACAAAGTAAAAGGACCCCCTCCCCTTGGACCGTTTGGCCCACCTGGCCGCTAACAGGCCGGCCCACCCACTCCCTTGGCCTACTTAGGCTGCCCCCCTCACCACCGAACCCTAACCCCCGCATCCACGACCCCACTTCCCCCATCCCTCGTCTCCTCTCCCCCTCTCATGGATCTAGTTCAGGGCCGCACTCCCCGCCCCTGATCCCGCCGGCGTCGCCTCGCCGCCTTGCCGTCCGTCGGACCTCCCCGCCGGACTACCCATCCCCGTCTCTCCCTCGCTGGCTCCACCAGGCCTCGCCGCCCCCTGGTCTCTACTCGAACGTGAGCATCGCCGCCCGCACTCCCTCTCTGTTCACACCCAGGCGTCTGCGCGTCCTGCGTCAGCCCCGCAACCCAGCCAGCGCCCGGCTGGCCTCCGCCAGCCGTACCACGTCGTCCGCTCATCGTTCGCCCGCTCACTACCGTGCCCCCGCCTGCGCCACGCCTCCTGCAGCCTCGCCTCCCACTCGCGTCCCCGCTCCTCGCGCTCGCTGCGGCTCGCCCCTCCTTGCGCACCTCACGCCCGCACCGCCGTCGCCCGCAGCCATCGGTCGCCTGCAGCAGCCCCACCTCGCCCGGCGCCGCAGCTACCTAGTTGTGACCTTCCTCACCTTGGCAGCAGCCTTGCTGCCACGACCACCGCCCGTGCCCGCCTTGTTGCCCTCCCACCGGCGACCGCCCGGCCTCGACGGCCTCGTCCGCCACAGCACCTCCTGGGCGTGCGCCCGAAAACGTCGCCCGCACCCGCTATGGCCCCTGGAGCCTATGACAAAGGGGCCCCACCCCAGAACGATTTTAATAAATAATAATAATATGTTAGAATAAATAAATTATTAATTATTTAATTAATTAATGACTTAATTAAGTTATTTAATCTTGTTTAGTTAACTGATTAACTCTAATTAACCTGCTAATTAAATGTTAACAAATTGTTAGTCTTCTGCCTATGACATGTGGGACCCACGCGTCAGTTTGACCCAGTCAACTGACTGGTTGACTGCTGGCGTCGTGCTGACGTCATGCTGATGTCAGAAATGTATTTTAGTATTAAATTAATTCCGTTAATTCTAGAAAATAATTTAAAAACTTTAAAAATTAATATAAAATAAATCGTAGATCGGATGGAAAAACTTTGTACATGAAAGTTGCTCAGAACGACGAGATGAATCCGGATACGTAGCCCGTTCGTCCGGCACACATCCCTAGCATAGCAAACCTGCAACCTTCCCCCTTCAGTTCATCTGTCCGAAAACGCAAAACGCCGGGATACTTTCCCGGATGTTTTCCCCCTTCGTCGGTATTACCTATCCCTGCGTTAGATCACCTTTAGCACCGCATATTGCCATGTTATGCTTTGTGATGCTTTGATTGCTCTGTTATTTATTGTGTTCCCCCTTCGTTACTTCTTTCCGGTAGACCCCAAGACCGCTGCCGGTACCCCTGTGATCGACTACATCGACGACGAACCCTTTTCTTGCCAGAGCAACCAGGCAAGTCCCCCCTTGATCACCAGATATCGCCTATTCCTTCTCTCTACTGCTTGCATTAGAGTAGTGTAGCATGTTACTGGTTTCGGTTATCCTACTCTGCTGCATATCCTGTCATTGTTGCTACAGTTGTTACCCTTACCTGCAATCTTAAATGCTTAGTATAGGATGCTAGTATTCCATCAGTGGCCCTACACTCTTGTCAAATACGCCATGCTATAGATCGGGCCGTGATCACTTGGGAGGTGATCACGGGCATATGCTATATACTTTATCTTGTTACATTACCTATGATACTATTCGGAGATGGGGGTTGAAGGGCGGTGGATCCATACGGTAGAGGTGGGCACAGGTTCCCGACGGCCCCGGTACATTACTTTGTGGAGGCGACAGGCAAGTTGAGACCACCTAGAAGAGAGGTGGGCCTGGCCCAGTCGGCGTTCACGGATACTTCAATTAACACGCTTAACGAGATCTTCGTATTTGATCTCGAGTCAGCCCTTTGGCCTATACGCACTAACCAACTATCTTTGGAACAGTTATGGGCACTCGGCGTCGTGGTATCGGCCGAAGCCTTCGTGACGTCGGCGGCGGCGGCGGCGCGCCGGATTGGACTGGAACGCCTGCTAGGCTAGGTCTGCTTCCGGCCGCCCACGCAACAAGCAGGTGTGCAATGGGCGATGGGCCCAGACCCCTGCGCCATAGGATTTAGACCGGCGTGCTGACCTCTCTATTGTGCCTAGGTAGGGCTGCGCCGTGTTGATCTTATGAGGCCGGGCATGACCCAGGAAAGTGTGTCCGGCCAAATGAGATCGAGCGTGTTGGGTTATGTGGTGCACCCCTGTAGGGAAGTTTATCTATTCGAATAGCCGTGATCTTTGGTAACAGGACGACTTGGAGTTGTACCTTGACCTTATGACAACTAGATCCGGATACTTAATTAAACACACCATTCCAATGCCAGATACAACCCGGTGATCACTGTCTCACAGGTCGACGAGGAGAGGATCATCGGGTAGGATTATGCTATGCGATGATACTTGGTGAACTTACCGTCTACTCTCTTCTACATGCTGCAAGATGGAGGCTGCCAGAAGCGTAGTCTTTGACAGGATTAGCTGTCCCCCTCTTATTCTGGCATTCTGCAGTTTAGTCCACCGTTATTGCCCCTTTCACATATACCCATGAATATGTAGTGTAGATCCTTGCTTGCGAGTACTTTGGATGAGTACTCACGGTTGCTTTTCTCCCCTTTTCCCCCTTTCCTTTCTTCCTGGTTGTCACAACCAGATGCTGGAGCCCAGGAGCCAGACGCCACCGTCGATGATGACTCTTACTACACTGGAGGTGCCTACTACTACGTGCAGGCTGTTGACGACGACCATGAGTAGTTTAGGAGGATCCCAGGAAGGAGGCCTGCGCCTCTTTCGATCTGTATCCTAGTTTGTGTTAGCCTTCTCTGTACTCAGATATTGTTGTTTCCGCTGACTCGTCTATGATCGAGCACTTGTATTCGAGCCCTCGAGGCCCCTGGCTTGTATTATGATGCTTGGATGACTTATTTATGTTTTTAGAGTTGTGTTCTGATATCTTCCCGTGAGTCCCATATCTTGATCGTACACATTTGCGTGCATGATTAGTGTATGATTAAATCGGGGGCGTCATAAGTTGGTATCAGAGCCGACTGCCTGTAGGAATCCCCCTTTCCAACTCCTTGGCCGAAGTTGAGTCTAGTCATTACTAAACTTTTACTAACATGGTTGTGTGGCTTACGGGCCCACGTCGCCATTGGGTGGTATTAGGATCTTTTACTTCTCGTCTATGCTCTGGGATTCTGATCTCTCTTCTATTCGGGTTAAATGGTTTTGCTAACTCTAACTCTAGGTTCTTGTAACTACTTCCTTCCGGAGAGCCCTTATCACAGATGATCGCCTGCTGCACTAGAAGATTCCGGATTACCCTCTGATGTTCTCTCAAGACTTTGTGCCCGTCATTTTTGCAATTCCCTATGACCGATATATCCCTATGGATAAATACATACACTCGTTGTCCATACCTTCATCCCAAGATGCTCTTGATATTACTAGATACAACGAAATATTTTCCAATATCTCGAGAATCCTTTGTGCCTACTGTTAGTTCTTTTCAACATGAATACACCTGCAAATAATTCCTCACACTTATCGAGGATTCATTCATCCCAGTTGTTCGTATGCTTCATAAGGTACTCTGAAATACTATCCAACCTTCTAAGCATCCTCTTCGAACTATTGCTCTGCAAATACTTGTATGCTTACATTATGGATGCTCCCATATCACTAGCAATATTCACTAGTATCTTTTGACACCGTCATTTTGATCCTATTGATCCAACATGTGTGCGAATGCACACAATCATCAATCGACCCTTCTAAATTATCTTTCCGGCTCAGACGTCATTTTTGAACATGAGCTGGTTCTCGACCAAACTATTTGTCGTTGATTGTGCCTCTGGTCTATTCAGTTTATCCATCCTTGATCAGAGCGTCTGCTTCTGATCCTTCGTTTTGGAAATCATAAATTCCTTTGTTATCTAAGCATCGAATTATTCAGATGTTCTATAATCTAATGCCCTTGCATTCTTTCTTCCTTTGATTGAGTACCGTTACTCACATCAGCTCCGTTGTGGATCGCCCGATCCATTGTTGGATTTCATCCGACATCGTCCTTCATATTCAATAACCTTGTGAGCCTTTCCACGGGTATATAATGCCATTGTTAAATTGTATCCTCTACTTTGTCAACCATGCTCTACTTTTGAGCTTGTGTTATTTACTCCTGAAGTTCATGGTATATGTTCTAAGAAGCCTCGATGGCTTGAACCTATGCCTTCCTTAATCTATGTGAACCCGAAAGATTTCACGGGTCATAGTTATCTGGTATTGCACCAGGTAAAACTTTCAACAACTAATATCATTTTCGAAAAGCGAGAGGTGAATGGAAGGTTATACATTGAAGAAGTGGGAGTCGACCTTGAACTTGTGTTCATGCCCATGGACCCGATGTGGAACTTATCATGGAAGCTTCTTGCAAAATATTTAATCATTTGGGTAATCCTTTTGGTGTCATTAAATTGGATCCCTTGCAATCATGGTTTCGACCATATGTTCTTCTTTGATCCCATTTCTCGGGCAAGATTAAGCACTTGTTTTCTATGGATCAATACACCAGTCCAACCCTTACTTTGATCTACCGACGAGCATTACACTCTGTTATCTCAGGAATAACACGAAACTACATAACTTCTTATGAGTTCTTCATCAACTATTATTCTCGTCGATTCCATTTTTCCAATGGGTTCTGAGTTGTTAGAACCCCCCAAGGACACCGACAACTAAATCGAGTACACACTGCGATTCAACAACTCTTAGTAACCTCCATTACTTACGAGTTTGAACTCGATCACGTCATTCCTAGCCTGCTCGGCTATGTCATTATCGTGCCGATTTTAACTGTGCTACCTGGTCCTTACTCTCTAAGCACAACTTTCGACGATGAGCTAAGATTACGCCGATCTTTTTCGTCATATCATTTTCCTTGAACAACAAGCTTGATTTTGAGTTTGTGTCGTACCCATGGTTCCAATAACCTTTTGCTTCATAATTCCTTTGGCTTGATGTCATCGCCGATCGATAACCTCTTCATGAAATCTCTCGATAAATGTGTCATGATCATCATTAGCATTCTGAGCTCTTCCAGGATATCAATTAAATTCATGATGAGAACTACCATCCTTGCCCTCGATGATTTGTGTTATCATCGGCCAGTTTATTGCCTTCCCTCCAACACAAACTTGATCGTGTTTTGTGTTATACCTTGAGTTACTTGCTATCCAGCATTTATTCTTCTTTACCTTGGAATATCACCACCTTTTATGTCAAGAATGACATGGGAATTTCACCACCTCTTAAGAAATTCTTGGTATAGTGATGCTTCTCACCACCACCATTCTTTCTTGTGCCCCGTGTTGTTTCTAACTGGAATACACACAAGTGAACTATGATGTGTGACTTTGTTACTTCTAGCAACCATATTCCTTTGAAGTTAAGGGTCGATAGTTCATCCTTAGACTATCGTTTATTGGATCACCATTCTAACAATTGATCAGTCTACCTATGCCCTTATTTCGGGCGCACCTATCAAACAATGTTTACTTGTGTATGTTTTTCCTCGAGCATACATCATTATATCATTTGATCCGACAAATATTATCTCCTTGTTCACATAATTGAGGATATCCATCATGTCGGAAATCTTGATGAATTGTCGCTGAGTTCCTCAGTCACCTCCTCGTACTCTCCTTGGTTTGATGATGGACTCTTGTTTCGGAACTCGCTTCCATAGTTCAATTCCTGAGAATCTTACAATGTCATCTCGACGATTTGTGTTGCACCTTTCTTCTCACGCATCCTGAATCTGAGTTATCCTAACACCAATCAGATATGAATCTCGGTCAGATATGATGGTTGGAACATACTTCCAAGAGTTATAACATTGGTCGTTATAAGACCCGGTAAGGTGATGTCGTGCCTAGCACACCTGGCCAGAGGACCTATTGTTATAGTTTCCTTTTTAGCAAGGTTAGTCATTCTTCCATGAGGAAATTGTAAGACTTATTATATAAGTTGTTCCTGATGAATCCTTTGAGTAGCCAAAGTCCGACCTTGCTCGAAGACCATGTCAATGCTACCTCGAAGCATGTCTGTGGTACTTCGATCATCAATAATAACATTTGAAGCATAATGCAAAATTTTCTTTATTAATTACCCCAAACACCGTTTGTATGGGTAATGACATGATATTTCTCTCCCCTTTCCTAAAGGGTTTTCTACGTTATACCTTGTCATAGATATCGTGTTTTGCTTGTCCTTGGGAAGGATATACCCCTGAAATATGTGTTTAAACACATTTTTCCTTTCCATTGTTCTGTTTAACCTGATGATCACATTTTCCTTCCCATTGGTTTGTTTGACCTTCTTGCGATCTATATAATCTAAGCAGTAATAATTCACTGCTTATGTAAGCACCTCGGTGTACAACTCTGTCAGTGAGACCCTGTTTCTACTGTTGATGACATTCCCCTAACCGCCGATGGACGAGAACTTTGCCTATTGGCCCGCCTCGTTCAACGAGCAGGAAAATGGTTCTCTTCGTCCCTCGCCCTTGGTACCGATGTTGTTGCCGACATAACCGGCAGACTATCCTCTGACATGCCTTGCTTACATGATCGTGCAAGATGTCACCGCCCTTCCTACTTTTAACCCACATGGTGGGCCAATAACCCACAGTCCCACAGGATCAAAACCTGACTCTCCTGTACACCCTGTTTCCAAAGTTAATCCTCGCGCTTGGGTTCATATGCAATTCACGAGCCACATTCCTAGTGATCTATTCTTGTATCAGACACAATACTTATTCACGTTGCCCTAAAACCCTTTCACATTCTGGCTAGGCATTGAACGATTGCCTGGCAGTTGAAACTTCTTATTGCACCTTCGAACTTAACACTCAATGTGTTTTATTTGTTCAACTCGAGAGGTACTCATAGGCTCATTCATGGGTTAATCCCAGATTATTACCCTATAGCATCATGTTGTTGCCGATCTGCCCCGTTACCTATTCGTAAGTATGATGGAACCCCCGAAGAAAGGGTGACGACTTCATAATGATGACCTGAAGCAGTGGAATGAAGACATCAATGTAATGGATCGATCTCTTCGAGAAGAGAAGCCAATATAGACAAGATCCGTTAGAATTTCATAACAAGACCTTTTCCCCTTACTCTACCTCTTAAATCTCGGGACGAGATTTCTTGTAGTGGAGGAGAATTGTGACGCCCGGATACTTCAGCTGCAGTGAACCTCTGCTAATGATGCCACGTCACCTCAATTACTATTGCTAATCTCGCGTTAGTTCAAAAATGATTCAAATTCTGTCGGATTTCGGGTTCCGGCAGACCCTTGAGGTTCGAACACTGGGGTGCGCGCGAAGATCTCGCCCTCTACCTACCCGCACCCCGCCGCCTCGCTAGGATCTAAACTACGAAAGGAACAACACAAGAGACACAAGGTATATACTAGTTCGGGCCACCATTGTGGTGTAATACCCTACTCTAGTTTGTGGTGTGGTGGATTGCCTCTTGGGCTGATGGTGATGAACAATACAAGGAAGAATAGCCTCGCGAGGGCCTGTTCTTGGCAGGCGATGAAGCTGCTTGGAGGAGTTGATCGCTCTCTCCCTCTCTCTCTCTCTCTCTATGAGATCCAGCTCAAGCTATTCGGATCAGATCTCCCTAGCTACGTGTGGCTAGTCCTATTTATAGACAGAGGCCACAGGGCCTCTTCCCAAATATTGAGTGGGAAGGGCGCCAACAATTGGCCGTTTGAAGGGGAAAATCTGGTACACTTATCTGACTAAAGTTGGTCCTCGCTTTGTCAAAGGCTCTGGTGGTGACGCCGGCTTGGGCTCCACAATGACTTCCTTCCTGCCGTTGGGCTGGTCTTGGTCTTGTTGCACCGAAATGGACGCCTTTGCTTGATGCTCTACTGCGCTTGATCCCTTTGCACCGAAGAGGAAAGGAGGACCTTCTTGGCTGGCTGGCACCCGCTTGGCGCCCTTGGTCGTCATGGCTTGCATCATGGGCACCTCGTGAGGTACCCCGCCTTGATCTCTCCGCCTCCTCGCGAGCCAGCCTGATGAGGCCGTGCCTGAGGAAGATCCCTATCGTCCGCCCCGCGAGGATTGGCCCCTCGCGAGGGACATGAGCTTGTGTTGATGAAGATGGGCCGTGATGGGCCCCCCCTTGAAACCACGCCGCAGGCGAGCAAGTCTGGGGACCCCGTTCCCGGAACGCCCGTGATAGCCCGGGCCCAAAGGCGGCGCCGGGCTTGGCCGAGTAGAGAGGCGAAGGGGCAAGTGCGAAGCGCCGCGGGCCCTAACAGCCTGCGGCCTTGGGCGCCGCATGGCGGTTCATTTGATGTGGGCAGCACTGTTCTCCCACGCCTCCTTATTTTGTGCCATGCTAGGCGGACTCGTAGCCGCACACAGCCGCTCCCCTTTTCGCTTCTCGACCGTCCCCCACTCTTCCTCCTCTCGAACTCCAGCTTATGCTCCCAATCCAATCTCAAACCTTCCCCCCCCCTTTCCGTTGCCATGGCTCCGACGAAGAAGGGAAGAGGGAAGAAGCCCGTGCCTCCGCCTCGCTCGCCGTCATCGGCGGCCCCCGCCGTTGATCGGTCGATCATACTCAATCGAGAGGGCACAGGCAAGGTCAGCTCGGCTTTGGCCACCATCTTCAACGAATGCGGGCGGACGACGGCCTGGCCCGCGTCCCACTTCTCCATCGACAGGATAATCACTGAGGTCCGGTATTTTGCCGACGCCCTGTGGGCGGGGCTGGTTCCCCCCTTTTCCGATTTCTTCAATGTTGTGCTCTCCCACTATCAGATCCATATGATGCACTTGGGTCCAGAATCCATCACTCTTCTTGCGGTCTTCGCCTTTGTTTGCGAGGCGATGATGGGCATCCTTCCCTCAGTTGCCTTGCTGCGCCACTTCTTCTCTCTGCGCCTTGTTGACCCCACCCAATGTTCAGGGTGTGTGAGCTTCATTGCTGCATCTGAAACAGCGGCTTCCAGGATTGACTTCAGCCTTCCTCCGCCCGCGCCTGGGTTCCGCGAGCGGTGGTCATGCGTGGGCGATGGGGTGCCCAGCCCCTCTTGTCGGAGCCTTCTTCGCTTTCTTGTCCCCAATTCAGGCTTGGGCAGAGGCGCTCACGAGTTCCGGCTTGTATTAAATGCAGCGCCGCTTTGCATTCTTGAGGGAGCTCGGCGTGTGGCGCCCAAGGTGGTGAAGGAGTTCTGCTATGCCGTGTTGCCCCTCTCCAACGTCACTCTCGCGGATGTGGGCCTTGGTGGGCGTGTAGACCGTATGAGGCTCCAAGAAGAGGACTGACGGCGTTACCGAGGAAGGTGCTCTTGGTCTTAACTGGGGACCCCACCCCTGGCAGCATCCGACAAGGGGGGGCCTTGCTGTACCTCTGCCCGAACAGGGGCGACTTTGTAAATCAGATGCCCGTCTTTGACGAATGGGGGCTGCGCCCCGCTGGCCTCCGGGGGCCTCGCGAGAACCCAGTGGGGGTGGCCGCCCTTTCATTCGGCCACGACTGCTCTTCCTCAAGTGGCGGAGCAGGGAGGCATGGGCCGCTGGAGGCCGAGGGGGCCTCCGCCAGGGTGACGGCGCCAGGCGGCGCTCTTGAGGGAGTAGCTCCTGAGGCCCAGGCTGCCACGGCTGGGGGTGGCAGGCTGTGCCCGATGCCTCTGGTGAGGCCCACAGGGGCCCAGATTACTCTTCTTGGTGAGGCGGCCGGTGGCGTCGTCGGTGTAGACGCCCCGGCAGTCGCCTTGGCGCTCCTTCCTCGTCGCAGGCTGACCCCTGCGCTCAACTCTTGGGTCGCTTCCGCATGGACTTCGAGGCTCTCCGGAACAGAAGGGAGGCCTTGGGTGACGATTACCCTTACCGCCTGCTGAAGCGTAGGAAGTACTTCGCCACCGACGAGTAAGCCTTCCCCTTTTCTAGCTCCTGATCCTTCTGTTGCTTTTACTGATCCTTGCTCCGTAGGGCCCTTCCCTTGAGCTTCGCGGAGATGGCTCAGAGCCATCCCCTTAGCTCCGCCCTCTCCACCATCTTGAGCACTCCGTGCAGTGAGCCCTCGTGGTGAGGCCGGTCGGAGACGAACCATCTGAGGCGCACCGCGGCCCCGCGCGCCTCGCGACCCTCCTTCGCGAGCCTTCTCGTGGCATAGCCAGCCTGCCGTGGGCTTCTCGTCTGGTCGTCGACCGTGATTGGCTGAGGTATTCCTTGCGCTCTTTCTTAGGGGATGGGCTGGCTCCTGGCCGGGCTTCCGGCGAGGCGTGCCCGGCCGTGGCGAGGGCGCCAGCCCCCAGCCCCCCGGAGGGGAGTGCTGATTCGTGGCCCCGGCGCTCGCTTGGGGCGGATGATGGTGTGGAAGGCGTGCTTGAAACACGCCCGGGGCGTCGCGTTCTTCGCCAAGGGTTTCTTGAGGGCGGCTGACGCGGTGAGCCTGCTTGGTGAAGAGCTCGCTGATGAAGACGCGTGCCTCGAGGCCGAGGGCCTGCGCCTGGCCGCGGAGAGGCGCGAGCTGAAGGCGGTTGTCGCCCTTGCGCGCCATCAGTGTGATCTTGACAATGGGGAGGCCAAGGCGTCGCTGGCGGCCTCTCGAGAGGTCCATTCTCGGGCCGTTGAGGAGGCTCGGGAAGCTGACCGGCGGCGAGAGGCGGCGGAGGAGCGGGCGCGGGAACTCCTGGCCCGATGCCGCTCACTGGAGGAGCAGGTGGAGCTGCGCGAGACGGCCCTTGCGTCGATGAAGGTGGCCTCAGGCGACCAGTGAGCTCGAGCGTGAGGAGGCGCTGACGCTGGAAGCCGCCGAACGCGCACGCGAGTACGAACGCCTGGAAACAAGGGAGCGCTTGGTGACGAGGGCGGAGGATGATGTCGCTGCGCGGGAAGCCCGTGTCCTGGAGGAGGTCGGGCGTCGGGTGGCGACGGCGCGCTTGAACCTTGAGCGCGAGTTCGAGGAGAGGCTGGGGTTGATCCGGGCTGAGGCCGAAGGTAGGACCGCTGCCTTGAGGGCCAAGCAGGAGGAAGTGACGCGGCGGGCCGATGCTTCTCGGGCCGCCCTTGAGGTGGCGCAGGAGGAGTTAACTACCTCCCGTGCCGAGGTGCTTCTTCTTCGCCAACGGGTGGACGAGGCTGAGGCCGTCGCGCGACAGAATGCGGACGAGATACGCCAGCGGCGGATCCTGGAGCATGATCACGGCCCCATGCTCACCATGCTCCGGGAGAGAGCCAACACAGCCTTGGGTAACATCTGCGAGGTGGTTGTTGGTGAGCCGCACGCAGTTAACTACGCCGGCAACCTTCAGTTCTTCACCGACGTGGTGACTCGGCTGGAGGCGCTTGATGTTAGAAACCAACGAGGTTGGTGGAGGAGAGGAGCCGCACCCTTCTCGGGCGCGCCTTTTCTCGCGTCTTCAGCCATCTCCGGAATATGGACCCCCACTTCGACTTCGCCGCCGCCATCTCCCCAGTACCCCAGGCCGTCCGGGACGACCTGGCGCACTGGGTGGAGGACAACATGGACGCCCTCATCAGGGCCTTCGCTTCAGATAACGATGGCGTGATCGTGGCTGCAGATGAAGGCGGCGTGGTGAACGGCCCTGACGCCGCTGGTGACAACGCAGAGAGCGATGGCAAGGCCAGCGACGCCACCAACGGTTCAGGAGGTGCCCCTGAGGATGCATTGGGGGATTTATCCGATCGATCAAGGCCGTTGCCTGCTTTCCTTACCCCTGCACGAATAGAGCTCAGGTTTTGCCACAGCGGTTGTGAGAGCATTTTGGGAGGAGCCCCTCATGTAAAACTTGTATTCTGTGTATTAGTAGATGCTATATCACCCGTACGCCTGCGCCAAGTGGCTGGCTAGTTTACCTTTTTCCCGCGCGGGCCCTGAGATAGCCTGTGGAGGGTTGTGGCGTCTCAAGTGCCTCCTAATCGAACCCGTAGGATCTGCAGTAAAAACCTCCTGAGAGGATGCGGCGGCTGCAGTATGGGCTGCACGCAAGCTAGGCCCAGCCCGGCTCGCGAGGGGCTCACGAGGGGAGGCAGCTGAGGCAAAGCGGTAACCGGAACGTGAGAGATTGCTCGAACGAGACTAAGCACCCCCTTCCCCAAACACACGCAAATCTCAAATTCGAATCCAACTTAAATCCAGTGGGGAAAGTGACAACCAAAGGGAAAAGCAATGAAAGCGAGAAAAAGGCAGCGTCCGGCACCTAGTCTAGTCTGGGCGTCTTCTCACCATTGTGGAGCTAAGTGCTGCCACTGGGCGTGGGAGGGAGCCCTAGGGCCTGAGGCCGGCACCCCTGAGACTCCGGGGCATGTACATCCCCACTCATTATTACGTGAGAGTGTCACGGGGCGGCGAGCTTCACAGGCACTAGGCCTTCTTCACAGGTACCTGCCTTGCTTCATATTGCCAGACGAGGGCCCCGCCTTGCGCCGCACTCTAGTGCCATCAAGGACGACTGGAAACCAGGACGCCGCCGATGGAGTAGAGCGGTCGCCAGCGGTTCCCCCGACGACCACGGGTCCTCCGCCAGGGGCAGGGCCTGAGGCACCTCCCCAGCAGAGGGCCTACCTCCTGAGAACGCCTTGTTCCGAACGCCGCGGTGGTGATGCCAGATCACGGCCCCTCTCCTGCAGCCCCCGACGCCCTCCTCCTGAGGGGTAGGAGACTGCGGGAGCGGGGCAGCCGCTTGCTGTGACAACCTGCACCTCCTGTGAATCATGATTAGCGTATGCCTGCTCCTAAGGAATTAGCGGTACCCGATAATCGTCGCTTCTAGCGTGGCCGGTGGGGCCTTCACGGGGCTCCTGGAAGCGGTCAACTTCTGTCGCCTCGTCCCCCCAGCTTGGGCTGAGGAGCGAGCCTTGTTTGCCCTCATGCTGGTGCCTTTGGTCCATCATGTGGGGCACGTATTCTTCTGGGGCCGTCATCCCGAAGGCCGCGCCATAGTGCTCCGCGTGCCATGCAGCTCTGCTTGAGGCGCCCACCTGGGGGTGATAGCGCTGGCCACCGGGAGCCGTGGGTCACTGGCGAGTCCTTCTTCGCTGGCCGGGAGCGGAGGCAGCTGCCGCTGGTCCGGTCTTGGCAACCGCCCGGTGTTGGAGTAGCCTTGGAGCCAGCGACATGGTGGAGCCCAGCTGGGCCGCCCTGGACCTGAGGTGGGAGCTGGTTGCGAAGGGTGAGCCTCGAGGCGGCAAAGCCTGGAGCTCGCCACCCGCTCTAGCGACGCGTGGCGGCCGCCTTCCGGCTGCACCTGCTGCGATAACTCCGGGCCACCGTGGCGCGGCCCTCGAGTTCGCTTTGCTCCGGCGGGTGTCTGGCGTCGCGCCATGGCGTGGTTGGAGGCCCTCATTGCCGACCATGCCTGCCGCGGCGTGAGAGCTGTCGGCTTTGTCGCGTCGCCTGCGGACCGCGAGCTGCACAGGGCATGGGGTCGCCCGGCGAGTGGCTCTGCGTGGGCGGGCCAAGCCGCCCGAGGACGGGGTTGCCCGCCTGGTCGCCGGACATGATGATGACGATGCGACGGGACACGAAGTGGCAGAAGGCGGATCCCGGCGCACCCCTACCTGGCGCGCCAAATGTCGGATTTCGGGTTCTGGCAGTCCCTTGAGGTTCGAACACTGGGGTGCGCGCGGGGATCTCGCCCTCTACCTACCTGCACCCCGCCGCCTCTCTAGGATCTAAACTACGAAAGGAACAACACAAGAGACACAAGGTTTATGCTAGTTCGGGCCACCATTGTGGTGTAATACCCTACTCTAGTTTGTGGTGTGGTGGATTGCCTCTTGGGCTGATGGTGATGAACAATACAAGGAAGAACAGCCTCGCGAGGGTCTGTTCTTGGCCGGGGCGATGAACTGCTTGGAGGAGTTCAGTCGCTCTCTCCCCCTCTCTCTCTCTCTCTATGAGATCCAGCTCAAGCTATTCCGGATCAGATCTCCCTAGCTCTGTGTGTGGCTAGTCCTATTTATAGACAGAGGCCCTAGGCCTCTTCCCAAATATTGAGCGGGAAGGGCGCCAACAATTGGCCGTTTTGAAGGGGAACATCTGGTACACTTATCCTGACTAAAGTTGGTCCTCGCCTGTCAAAGGCTCTGGTGGTGACGCCGGCTTGGGCTCCACAATGACTTCCTTCCTGCCGTTGCGACGGTCTTGGTCTTGTTGCACCGAAATGGATGCCTTTGCTTGATGCTCTCGCCGCGCTTGCTCCCTTTGCACCAAAGAGGAAAGGAGGACAACTGGCGGGCTGGCGCCTCGCCTGGCGCCCTTGGTAAATCACGGCTTGCGTCATGGGCACCTCGTGAGGTACCCCGCCTTGATCTCTCCGCCTCCTCATGAGCCAGCCTGATCAGTGTGCACGAGAAGCTCCTGTCGTCCCGCCTCATGATCTTGGCCCCTCGTGAGGGTCTTGAGCTTGTGTTGATGAAGATGGGCCGTGATGGGCCCCCCTTGAGCCACGCCAGGCATGAGCCGAGCAAGTGCAGGGACCCCGTTCCCAGAACGCCGACAAATTCAATTTCAAAATCAAGCAAACAATATATTTTTTAAAAAATATTAAAACTAAAATGTTCAGAGTGAACCAAAAGTTGCATAGGTAATTATGATGGAGAAATCACATATTTATAAAATATTTAAATACTATAAGATGAATAAAACAATAACAAAAACTATTATTTAATTATTTTTAAATAATAATTAATTGCAAAACTATTTTACTTTGAGTAGCAAAATTAATGTGGCAGTGGCATAATAGGTGACACCAATTTAGGTGCCACGTTGGTATATTGTTAACACTAGAATAAACAGCAACTAAAAGAAACAGGAAAAAATAAATAAAAAGAAAGACTAAACAGAATAAAAAAACAAAATAAAAGGACCCCCTCCCCCTGGGCCGTTTGGCCCACCTGGCTGCTAACAGGCCGGGCCACCCACTCCCTTGGCCTACTTAGGCTGCCCCCTCAGCATCGAGCCCTAACCCCCACATCCACGACCCCACTTCCCCCATCCCTCGTCTCCTTTCCCTTCTCTCGTGGATCTAGATCAGGGCCGCGCTCCCCGCCCCTGATCCCGCCGGCGTCGCCTCGCCGCCCTGCCGTTCGTCAGACCTCCCCGCCGGACTGCCCATCCCCGTCTCTCCCTCGCCGGCTCCACCAGGCCTCGCCGCCCCCTGGTCTCTACTCGAACATGAGCATCGCCGCCCGCACTCCCTCTCTGTTCCTGCCCCGCGTGCGCTCGTCCTGCGTCGCGGCCCCGCAATCCAGACGTGCCCCGCGCTGGCCTCCGCCCAGCCGTACCCACGTCTTCCGCTCGCCGTTCGCCCGCTCTCTACCATGCCCCCCACTGCGCGCATGCCTCCTGCAGCCTAGCCTCCGCCCGTGGCCGAGCGCGTGTCTACGCGCCCGCTTCACTCCCACGCCCCCTGCTCCGCGCTCGCCTGCAGCTTGCCCCTCCCTTGCGCACCTCACGGCCGCACCGCCGTCGCCGCAGCCATCGGTCGCCCTGCGCACGGCCCCGCCTCGCCGGTGCCGCAGCTACCTCGGTCGCCCCGGCCTTCCTCACACGCAGCGTGCCCAAGAGCTCTGCGCATGACCACCGCCAGCGCCCGCCGCTGCCTCCCGCGGCGACCGCCCGACCTTGACGGCCTCGTCCGCCACGGCCCCCCTGGGCGTGCGCCCGATCGGGCCGCGCCCGAAAACGTCGCCCGCAGCCGCTATGGCCCTTGGGGCCTATGAAAAAGGTGTCCCACCCCAGAACGATTTCAATAAATAATAATAATAAAATTTTAGAATAAATAAATTAATAATAAATAAATTAATTAATGACTTAATTAAGTTATTTAATCATGTTTAGTTAACTGATTAACTCTAATTAACCTGCTAATTAAATGTTAACAAATTGTTAGTCTTCTGCCTATGACATGTGGGACCCACACGTCAGTTTGACCCAGTCAAGTGACTGGTTGACTGCTGACGTCAGAAATGTATTTTAGTATTAAATTAATTCCGTTAATTCTAGAAAATGATTTAAAAACTTTAAAAATTAATATAAAAGAAATCGTAGCTCGGATGGAAAACCTTTGTACATAAAAGTTGCTCAGAATGACGAGACGAATCCGGATACGTAGCCCGTTCGTTCGCCACACATCCCTAGCATAGCAAACCTGCAACCTTCCCCCTCCAGTTCATCTGTCCGAAAACGCAAAACGCCGGGATACTTTCCCGGATGTTTTCCCCCCTTCGCCGGTATTACCTATCCCTGCGTTAGATCACCTCTAGCACCGCGTATTTCCATGTTATGCTTTGTGATGCTTTGATTGCTCTGTTATTTATTGTGTTCCCCCTTCGTTACTTCTTTCTGGTAGACCCCGAGACCGCTGCCGGTACCCCTGTGATCGACTACATCGATGACGAACCCTTTTCTTGCCAGAGCAACCAGGCAAGTCCCCCGTTGATCACCAGATATCACCTATTCCGTCTCTCTACTGCTTGCATTAGAGTAGTGTAGCATGTTACTGCTTTCGGTTAATCCTATTTTGCTGCATAGCCCGTCATTGTTGCTACAGTTGTTACCCTTACCTGCAATACTAAATGCTTAGTATAGGGTGCTAGTATCAGTGGCCCTACACTCTTGTCTGTTTGCCATGCTATAGTACTAGGCCGTGATCACTTCGGGAGGTGATCACGGGCATATGCTATATACTTTATATAGTTACATTACTTATGATACTGTTCGGAGATGGGGGCTGAAGGGGCAGGTGGATCCATCGCGGTAGAGGTGGGCCTGGGTTCCCGACGGCCCCCGACTGTTACTTTGTGGCGGGCGGCAGGGGCAGGTTGAGACCACCTAGGAGAGAGGTGGGCATGGCCCTGGTCGGCGTTCGCGGATACTTAACACGCTTAACGAGATCTTGGTATTTGATCTGAGTCTGGCCACTGGCCTATACGCACTAACCAACTACGCGGGAACAGTTATGGGCACTCGACGTCGTGGTATTAGCCGAAGCCTTCGTGACGTCAGCGACTGAGCGGCGCGCGCCGGATTGGACTGGAACGCCTGCTAGGCTAGGTCTACTTCCGGCCACCCACGCAACGTGCAGGTGTGCAATGGGCGATGGACCCAGACCCCGGCGCCATAGGATATAGACCGGCGTGCTGACCTCTCTGTTGTGCCTAGGTAGGGCTACGACGTGTTGATCTTACGAGGCCGGGCATGACCCAGGAAAGCGTGTCCGGCCAAATGGGATCGAGCGTGTTGGGTTATGTGGTGCACCCCTGCAGGGAAGTTTATCTATTCGAATAGCCGCGATCTTCGGTAAAAGGACGACTTGGAGTTGTACGTTGACCTTATGACAACTAGAACCGGATACTTAATAAAACACACCCTTCCACGTGCCAGATACAACCCGGTGATCACTCTCTCATAGGTCGACGAGGAGAGGATCGTTGGGTAGGATTATGCTATGCGATGATACTTGGTGAACTTACCGTCTACTCTCTTCTACATGCTGCAAGATGGAGGCTGCCAGAAGCGTAGTCTTCGACATGATTAGCTGTCCCCCTCTTATTCTGGCATTCTGCAGTTCAGTCCATCGTTACTGCCCCTTTACACATATACCAATGCATATGTAGTGTATATCCTTGCTTGCGAGTACTTTGGATGAGTACTCACGGTTGCTTTTCTCCCCTTTTCCCCCTTTCCTTTCTTCCTGGTTGTCGCAACCAGATGCTGGAGCCCAGGAGCCAGACGCCACCGTCGTCGACGACTCCTACTACACTGGAGGCTGCTGACGACGACCATGAGTAGTTTAGGAGGATCCCAGGCAGGAGGCCTGCGCCTCTTTCGATCTGTATCCTAGTTTGTGCTAGCCTTCTTAAGGCAAACTTGTTTAACTTATGTCTGTACTCAGATATTGTTGTTTCCGCTGACTCGTCTATGATCGAGCACTTGTATTCGAGCCCTCTGGCTTGTATTATGATGCTTGTATGACTTATTTATGTTTTTAGAGTTGTGTTGTGATTTCTTCCCGTGAGTCCTTGATCTTGATCGTACACGTTTGCGTGCATGATTAGTGTACGATTGAATCGGGGGCGTCACATTTTCCTTTTAGGACATTTAGCGGTTTTTATTTCCCTATAACACACATGCTCCAAACTTCCATTGTGTGGGCAATCATGTTAGTTTTTCGTTTCCCTTGTTAGTTGTTTTTGTTTTCATCGTTTTCCCGTTCATTAGGGTTTATACCCTTTTTTACTTTTCTTGTTTCTACTTCTTTTTGTTATGTTTTTAATGCATTTCCTTTTGCTCGCAAATACATGAACATTTTATGTGCAAAAACATTTTTATACACATATGAACATATTATTTTAAGAATATGAAAGCACTAGGATACCTGAACATTTTTCATCGTTTGTAATGTATATTTTATTATTTAAACTTTTTAAAATATTCTTAAATTATGTTAAATAGAAATATTTCTCAAAATCTAGAAACATGAAATGGCATGTGCGAGTTCCGGCCAATGTTAGAGCTTAACTCCAAGATAGTATGTTCAGGCTAGCCTAGGGACCTCCCACGTGACACATTAAGTGGGCATTTCCTATTTGGTGTTTCAGGCACCTGTTAATGTGCGTTTGTCAAACCGGCACACAACATCCTCTGTGCTTGGGCCGGCCCATTTACTTTTCTGTTAAAACAAAATAAAGAAGAGTGTGCACAGCGACGAAATCGAACTTGGAACCTCAACTTTCACAAAGCATGTGCCAACAGCTAGGACATCGCACAACTTGTGCCTACTAACTTATTTTTTCTCCTTCTATTATTTCTCCAGTTCGCGAAGCCCTCGATTTTGGGAAGCTTCCCAAACCGGTTTTTATTTTATTTTTCTCTTTTTGGAACTTTTTGTTTGTTTTTTTCCTATCTTTCTTCCTTTCTTTCATTGTTTTCTCTTGTTTTGCAAATGCATGGACTTTTTTCAATTTTTCTAATTTTTTAAAATGAAAATACATTTTCAACTTTGTGAACATTTTTTCAATTTTGTAATTTTGTTTTAAATCAAAATACTTTTTTCAACTTCGTGAACATTTTTTCAATATCGATGAACTTTTTTTCAAAATTGATGAACATTTTTTCAAAATTGATGAACTTTTTCAAAATAAATGATTTTTAAAATCAATGAACTTTTCTCAAAATTGATGATTTTTTTTCAAATTTGCGAACTCTTCTTTAAAATCAATGAACTATTTTAAAAAATGATGAACATTTTTTTAAATCATGGAACTTTTGCCAAATTCATAAATCTTTTTTCATATTCATTAACTTGTTTCAAAATTTGATGAGTTTTTTTTGAAATTGATGAACCTTTTCGAATTCAATTAACTTTTCAAATTTTCAAACTTTTTATTGCAAATCTCTGATTACTTTTTTAGAAAATTACAATTTCTGTTGTCAAATGGTTTATATGTGTACATAATATATGTAAATGATTTACTAAAAGAAGTATTAAGTAGCCCAAATACTGAATCGTGCAGTACATGCCTAATAGACGTCATGGCCTGACGCTCTACGGACTAAATCCCATCTTACGTGCATCGCTAGGAAAAACACACTATATCCCCCGAAAGAAACGCCTATCCTAATTCCCCTTTCCTCGTATTTACACGATGGTGGCGAAGAACCAGCCGCCGCCGGTGGTGTAGCCTGGGACGTCGAGGGGAGGCGACGGACCGGAGGAACCAGGCAAGCCGGTCCGGATCTAGTGCCCTCACTCATGTTCACTTGCTCTTCTGACTTGTTTTGGCTATCACTCTGATCAGACATACTAGCAAAGCAAACTGACAGCAAACCTTGTGAATAGATATAGATGAGACAGAGTGGATGAGCATCACAAAGTGCGGGGGTTTTGCAAAACTGATGAGTCTAAACTTAGTTTTAGTTTTCCAGAGAAAGCATTTCGGAGCTACTGATTTGTGAAACTCGATGACACCGAAGCAACTTTTGGAGTCCAAACTAGTGTAATCGGTCAGACCGAGACACAATTCGGTGACTTCGAGATTGCTAGGGTTTCACAGTGAGTTGAACTCGGCCGCACCGATTTGTAACTTTCGGTCAGACCGAAAAGTGCAAGTGCAATGGCCTAAGACAAATCGGTGAGACCGATTTTCACAATTTGATCGGTCCAAGATGAGTTTGGCGGAAACCTAACCCTAAATTTTCAAATCAAATCTAATCTATGGGATATTCTGCTGGACATGATGATCTCAAATGTGGTAAGAAACATGGCATTGACCTTGTGCTCAGAATCGGAGGTAAAAAGAATGCACAAGGGGTCGAACTCATACCCTAGTTCGGCGGTGAGCTCGCTACGGCGGCAACGACGGCGTTGAAATCCGTTGACGGCGATGGAAACCAGCGGTGGGAGGTCACTGGTGATGAGAGGGCAATTCGGAGACCCGAGGCGGCAGAGCAGGACACGTGCGGGATGAAGGGTTTTGGAGAAATTTCCAAAATTCAACACGTCAGTATATATATCCCGACATCGCTTTGTCGGTGTGGCCAAAGTGGAACAACTTCGGTGGCACCGAGATGTAGAATCGCAAGCGGTTACTGCAACTCGGTGTGACCAAAAAGTTCTAATCGGTTGCACCGAGATTAAAAACCTAGATCAACTCAGTGAACTGGATCAGATCGAAAAGGATGAATCGGTCAGACCAAAATGCACAGAGAGGTTTTGGAAGTTTAAGTCTGTGACGAATCGGGGACTCCGAGTGCTCGTCACATAGAGTGTTCGAATCTGACTTGGTCAAACTTTGTGATGTAGCATGAATAGAGTTTGAGACGAGAAAAGCATGGATAGCTAGAGGAAGTTCTTAGGCATTCTTGTCCATCCATTTGGCAAAAGGAAAACAGCCAAACAATCAAAGAAACAAATGGATGTCCTCGAATGAGTAAAATATGCAATCTACATGCTCACACAGTAAAATGGCAAATGAAATATGTGGCAAAGCATGCACAAACACTCTAGCATCTATTAAGCAATCGGCGATGACTAGGTCATCTATATATGAGTATATTGACTTAGGAGTAAAATGAGAACATTTGATCATAGGTCATACTCATCGTTTAAGCACAAGTGGGGTTATCACTTTTACATAAAGCATTGTTGTGTTCACACCATTAGAGTTGCTTTAGCTCAAATTTTTAGAGTAAAGCTCCCCCTAGATGTGATATCCCCCCTAAGAGGGGTGAACTAACCTTGGGTTTTGTCGATGATGACTTCATGTAGATGTTGAAGATGTGGATGCTCAATGTTGATGTAGATCATTCGAAGCAATCCATTGGAATGAGTTGCACTTTCAATACCTACACGGGTTAGTCCCACAAGGAACAAACAAGGATATCCATAGACATAGAGTGATGTTCACACAAGATGATGTCCATGAAAGCATTAGGTTACCTTGTCCGTTGTCTTACCAACAAGAGGGTTTGTGACTCCTTGAACTAGTGCAAGTTGTGGAAGTTGTTTGCACTTGTCCTTGCTAAGATGATATGAGTGAAGTATGTTGGCGGAGTCACCCTCAAGAACTCTCTAGTTCTTCTTCTTCGGGATCCACATCATCTTGATGGGAATCCTTGGAGTTGTAATCATACTTGATGAAGTAGAACTTGGTGTAGTCTTGGGAACCCACTTGACCAAGGCCTTGGGAGCTTCTTCAAATGCATCAATCTCCTCTTGAAGCTTGTCCTTCCCTTTTTGCTTGTGGTCTTGTGGTGGAAGATCATCTTGATCTTGTGTCCCCTTGAAAGAAGTAGGATCATATTCTCTTGTTGAGGAACAAACTTCGTCTTGGGGTATTGATCTTCTTCCCACTCAACTCCATTGGCATTGAACTTTCATTCAAAACCAATACCTTGATTCTTCCGGTGCCTTCCTTGCTTGCGTACAATTTCCTCAAATTGCTTACTCCCAGCAAGGCTCTTGTACACACCTTTCTCTATAATCCCCTTCAATAAGCTATTTTCTTGCTCAAGTGTAACTTGGCTAAGAGAATCATTAGTGGAATCAAGAAAACTACTAGAAGCAACAATTTTGGATTAACATGATCATTGCTACTACTAGAAGAAGAATCTTTCTTACTCTTGTTGCTAGATTTAACTTGTGGCATGTAAGTAGACAAGAGTAAACGCTTGGCAATGTAAGAAGAACTTTTTTTGCGAAGATCATCATTGATTGCTTTTAAGTGCTCTTGCTCAAGGTTGAGCTTTTCAAAGCGTAGCTTCTCATGAGTCTTTAAAAGTTCTCAATGATTTTCCAATGTAGTTTCATGAGCTAACTTAAGAATGTTTAGTTCTTTAGTTAGACGCTCAATCTCCTTCTTATCATCATCATTCATTTTATCTTGGTTAGCATGATTAATAGCAATTTCATCATAGTTTTCATCACTAGAATTGTCAACAAGTAAATTATCATTACCTAGCAAATCATCTTCATCACTATTGAAATCAACATACTCGGGGTGTGATTGCCGTGGTTCTAAAACTGATAGTAGAATGGGGGGTAGGTATGAGGAGGCAAGATCCTAACTATGGTGAAGTTGTACACACAAGATTTACGAGTTCAGGCCCTTCACAGTGGAAGTAACAGCCCTACGTCTCGGTGCTCGGGAGCTCGGTCGATTGGATTATATGTGTGGAGTTACAGGGGGTGCGAACCCTTGTGCCTGAGGAGGGGGTGGCTTAAATAGAGTTCACCAGACCCCTCCGGCCCTCAGTTACACTGGGTTCAATGTACATAAAGATAGGACGTTACTGGTAACACCAGCATTAAAGTCATATAAATGATCATTAAAACTACGGAGTGAACGCCTGACCGTTGTCATTCAGAGTGACCTTAGATCTTCCATACTCCGAGTGGTTTCTGATATGGTCGAGTGAGCGTACTCTTGTCGAATGGAATTGGATTATCCGAGTGGAACTTTCAGTCGAGTGGGTTGGACTATGTAGTAATTTCAGTCGGTAGAATTTGCTGTCCTTTGAATGTCTTTGACTGTAGGGAAGTGTCCTAGGGTAGGGTACTTAGATCAGGTCTATTGCCCTACCCTAGGTACATGTCATCGTCATTAGCCCCCGAATGGTTCTGGGTCCGAGTGGAATTGAAGTTGAAGGTGGTTCTGGCTCAACTTTCCTGCTTCCGAGGCACTTTACTTAGATTGGTGAATCATGCAAAAAGTCTCAACTTCATTTTCAGTCGCCTTGAGCCATTCAGAAGTTGTTGAGTGAACTTCCGTCAATAAGCTTCGAGTGTTAGATATGGTATAAAATCTTCGGCCTGACAGATTGATCTGCTGCTCCCGGATCTTGAGGGATTCAAAATTTCAGGAAGCGCGCGGGACGGAGGAGGCCGCAGTAATCGGAGTGGATTAGGCAGGGGCGCCTTGATCTCCACGCCACCTTTTTCGCCACGTACTGCGCGCACGACTGTTGCGGGATTTGACAGGATTACCTGGGCCCATGCGTCAGCCACTCGGGAGACGGCCTTATATCAAGCGTCGCGGCTGGGGTTTTCTGTACAGTGCGCCCCATTCTCCCCCTTTCTCCTCTGTTCCTCCGTCGCATCCACCTTCGCTCTCGGCACCGCCGCCCTGCTTGAGCTCCATCCGCCGCTAGGGAAGGAGAAGATGGTGGCCTTGGAGCGCGCGAAGAAGGCGACGACAGTGAAGGGGAAGAAGACCAGCTGGGGCGGATCTTCGTCGAGATCTGGCCTGTCGCCCGGCTGTATTCAGGGCGACTGGATCTGGTCGACGATTCAGCTGGAGGATGTGGAGGTTTTGGTCGAGGGAGGCCTGATCCCCCACAGGTCTTGGCGGCTTCTAGAGGACGAAACCGAGCCGCAGCCGCAGGAGGGTGAGTGCATCCTTCTCGCCACTCACGTTGACCATGGTTTTTCTCTGCCTCCCCATCCTTTCATCCGAGGCTTTTTGAACTTCTTTGGAGCTCAACTTCACCACTTTTCCCCCAACACCATCATGTATCTTTCCGCATATGTGTCCATGTGTGAGAATTTCCTGGGGTGTCGATCGCACTGGGTCTCTTCAAACACATTTTCACATGTCGTTCTCAGTCGGTCAAAAAAGCCAACCCGAGTGATGAGAGGACGCACGTGATCCAGATGTGTGGGGGTCTTGGGATCCAAATGAGGAGTAAAAGCACCTTCCCAGTCATGATTCTCCCGAGTCTGTTAGAGGGTGGCAGTCGACCTGGTTCTACTTCCAGGTCAGTCGACTGGGCTTCCCCCCTTCTCTATGGCTCGAGTCGAAAAGCCCTATTCCTTGAAAGCGACTCCGGCGGAGAAAGCGGAGGTGAAGATGTTGGCATGGATCTGTTAGAGGCCTTTCTAAGTCGACGCATCCAGCCACTTCAAGCCCGTGATCATCCGATGTGGCTGTATTCGGGCATTGATGACTCCACTCGGATTCACCCGGAAGAAGTTGATGAGGATACGGTGGCACAGTGGCTGCAGGGCATCACCGGAAACAAAGATAACCCCAGAGGGTCCAGGAGGATTCCTCCACTCGACAACACTTATGAACCAGACAAGGTCCAACTCTGAGCTTCTGAGTGTCTTCTTGATCCATCGTGTAATTATTCTTGTCTACTGACTGTCATTTGTTCAACTTGTTATCTTGCAGGTCTTCACTGAGATGTATTCAATGCCCAATGAAGAGCAGGTGCAAGAGCAGGAGGGAGAGGTAAGCGGAGGGGAAAGCGTCGACTGGCAGTCTAACGGAGGGGAGGGTGAGGAGAGTGATGACCCGAGCGATGGTGAAGAGGTCGACTCTCCTCCTCGCACGGAAAGGCGATCCAAGAACCTCCATGACCCAGCCAGCATCTGAGGGAAAGTGACTGCGCAGACTGGTCATTCTTCAAAGCGCACTCAGACAGCTTCTCCTGTGCCAACTGAAAAGGCACCAAAGCAGCCCAAAGTCGAGCCGCAAAAACTTCGGAAGGCGTTGCCCAAGATCAAAATGGTTGTACCTATTGCTTCTGGGTAATCCTTGAACTTGACTTCTCAGTTTGACACGACTTGCTCTTTGGTCGACTCATTTATACATTACGACCGAATGGTTTTTGAATCTGTAGTGCTGCTACTTCTGGGACTTCTGTATACAAAGATGATGAGGATGAGGAGATGGAGGATGCAGTCACTTCTAATCCGAGTACAACTCTTGTCATTTCGTCTTTACTTTCTCATTCATTTTGTTGGTCGACTGAACTCTTGGCAATTGACTCTTTAGCAGCTCCTCTCAATGTCATTGATCTTCCAGACGACGACGAGGACGTGCCGCTGAGGCCCATGGGAAGGAGGAGTAGGAAAACATCAACTGGAAAGACGCCTAAGTCGACGCCAGTGACTGAACCGGTGATCCAGGAGACCGGTGATGCCAACCGGGCTTCTTTGACTTTTGTTGTACCACTGTCGAGTGCTCAGCCCTCAGCGTTTACTGCACAGATTCCAGCTGATCCACCGTCTGCACACTTCACTGCGCATCACGTCCCAGAGGACCAAGTGGATGCTGCCAAGGAAGCTATATGCCAGGCATGCATCATGATGGAGCAGATGAAAGTGGTTCGGGAGGCTAGTCAAGCTGCTTATCATGCCAGCTCGGCTCTCCAGACCAGCGTCCAGGTTGGTTGATCTCCGACCGATCTTTTAGCTTGTCGCTTGTTCTGTTAGGATATGCTACCTGAAAACCTTTCTTGTGCATCTCATCTATCTGCCAGTCTGTACTTTTGCATCTGTACACCCACTGGGTGTTTTAATTTATGCTGAGTAGTTTTTTCGATCGAATCGACTAGGTTATGTCGATTGTAGCTTTAGACTAGTGGGGGCATGCAGAGTGCTCCCACTGGGTGTAGTCCCCGAGGCCTCCGTTGAATGTGTTATTCGGCGGAGGTCTTGATAAAAATATCTTGTTCGTCAGTTCTTCCACTCGATCTGGGCGGACCATGTCGAGTGGAATCTGAACCAGTGGGGGAACGCTGAGTGCACCCACTGGGTGTAGTCCTTGAGACCGCGGTCGACTGCGGGCAGTTGGTTGGGGTCTTAGAACAACGGTTGCATTCTTCTTTCCTTTTTTTACTCGGCCTGGTCGGACTATGTCGCGTAGAAACTGGACCAGTGGGGGCACGCTAAGTGCACCCACTGGGTGTAGTCCCTGAGACTACTGTTGGATGTTTGATTTGGTTGTAGTCTTAGAACGTTTTGAACTTGTCACTCTATTGCTCGGAAGCAACCAATCTTCATGTCCGTCGACTGATTATCCCTTAACCACAGAAATCTTGTGAACTTGGTGCTCGGTTTGCTGACTTGGAGCAGAAGTAGATCCAGCTCAATCTTGATCTGGAGTTAGCCAAGACGAATTTGCAGAAGGCTAAGGATGATGTTGTTGGTATGAAAAACTTGTCGACTGACTCTTTTCTGAACTGAGTGTTATTTCCTTCCTCTGAACCAAGTGTTATCTCTTTCAGAAACGATGAACCAGGCTTTAGCGCAGAAGGATCTGGAGCTTGCAGCTGCACAGAAAATAGCAGAAGAGAAAACTGCACTTGCCGATTAGAAGCTGGCCTTAGTCGGTAAACTAGAAGAAGAGAACACCAAGCTGAAGGCTGCTCTTGATGAAGCCAACAAGGAGGCGACTCGACTGACGAGGGACAAAAGAACCCTGACCGACAAAATGGAAGACATCGCCTGCAGGAGATATGAGCTGGAGAATTATCTGGGAGGGCTTGCCAAGAAGTTGTTCGTTATGCTTGAAGGTGCTTTTCCTTGTCCGACTGACTTGTTGTTGTCGACTCGTTACATAGCTGTTGAGCCATCGTTTTATTGCGAGTGCAGAATTCTGCCAGAACTTTGAGGAAGATACTGGGCGAATTGAGACAAGCTTGGACCCCATCCTCTCCCCTGTTAAGGACGAAGCCGCCATGAACGTGCTCTGACTGCAATCTCGTGTTGCTGGCGTTGTCGACTACCTTGCTCACCTGAAACTCGCGGTGTCGCGAATCGACACAGCACTCTGGCCAGGGGTGACGCTCCAGAATGACCTCGAGTCTCCGATGACTCGACTCAATGAGGTCCCTGGTCAAGTGCACTGCCCTGTGTGGTGCTGATGTGGCTCTGTCTCTGGTTCGTGTCCACTGCAAGGAAGCCAAAGAAGAGAAGCTGGCAACAATCAAGGTTGCCAACACCAAGAGGCTTGGCTTCCAATCTTTCATGGAGACTTTTATTGCTGCCGCCACTCGTATTGCAGATGGAATCGACTTGGATGAATTCGTCAAGCCTGCTAGTCCACCTCCTGCGGAGTGAACAGAATTTTATGATCCAATTAAATTTGCCTCGGTATGCCGAGTGGTTTTTGTAATCGTTAAACTCCTTCGGGTCTGATACCCAAGTACTTTAATCCGCGGCTGAGAACCTCGTGGGATTTATCTTAAACTTAGCCTTTCTTTGAATATGCTTGTGTTGTCCTTCGAGTGGGACTTGTTTCTTCACTCGGAACACTCTTTTGTCCTGGTGATGCAGCTCTGAGGAGAAGGTCGCAGATGACCTGCACCTCGTCGTCCTTGCGGATCAGGATGGAGCGCATATTGTGTTTATGGTGCAGCTTCGAGGAGAAGGTCGCAGTCGACCTGCACCTCGTCATCCTTGCGGTTTAGGATGGAGCGTATGGCCAAGTCCCCAAGCAGGAAGATCGTTCTTCACTCGGAACGTGTTTTGAACTTAGGTGAGTACTGGACTGCAGCTAAGCCCCCGAGTGAGAGGGTTGCTCTTCACTCGGTGGGATTTTTTGAACTTAGGCGAGTGCGTGATTGTAGCTAAGCTCCCGAGTGAGAGGATTGATCTTCACTCGGTGGGATTTTTCAAACTTAGGCAAGTACTGGACTGCAGCCAAGCCCCCGAGTAATAGGATTGCTCTTCACTCGGTGGGATTTTTCAAACTTAGGCGAGTACGGAACTGTAGCTAAGCCCCCAAGTGAGAGGGTTGCTCTTCACTCGGTGGGATTTTTGAACTTAGGTGAGTACGGAACTGCAGCTAAGCCCCCGAGTGAGAGGGTTGCTCTTCACTCGATGGGATTTTTTGAACTTAGGCGAGTACGGAACTACAACTAAGCCCCCAAGTGAGAGGGTTTCTCTTCACTCGGTGGGATTTTTCAAACTTAGGCGAGTACTGGACTATAGCTAAGCCCCTGAGTGCGAGGATTGCTCTTCACTCGGTGGTATTTTTCAAACTTAGGCGAGTGCGGGACTGCAGCTAAGCCCCCGAGTGAGAGGATTGCTCTTCACTTGGTAGGATTTTTCAAATTTAGGTGAGTACTGGACTGCAGCTAAGCCCCTGAGTGAGAGGATTGCTCTTCACTCGGTGGGATTTTCCAAACTTAGGCGAGTGCGGGACTGCAGCTAAGCCCCCGAGTGAGAGGCTTGCTCTTCACTCCGTAGGATTTTTCAAACTTAGGCGAGTACCGGAATGCAGCTAAGCCCCTGAGTGAGAGGATTGCTCTTCACTCGGTGGGATTTTTCAAACTTAGGCGAGTGCGGGACTGCAGCTAAGCCCCCGAGTGAGAGGCTTGCTCTTCACTTCGTAGGATTTTTTCAAACTTAGGCGAAACGGATTCGCAGCTAAGACACCCACTGGGGGATTTCAAACACATGTATAATTGACAACAATCATTTAGAAGACTGTACAACTGTGTCTTTGATAAACAAACTAAAAGGTATTTCTTATTACATCTCAATAGTCTGAGTGTTGAAGTATAAAAATGACGGAGCAACTCCGCATTCCAAGTGCGCGACTCGTCTTTATTGTGCTCCACATTGTAGAGGTGATACGCTCCATTGTGGAGCACCTTAGTCATGATGAAGGGACCTTCCCACGCGGGAGCAAGCTTGTGCGGCTGTTGCTGATCCACTCGGAGAACCAGGTCTCCCTCTTGAAATGCTCGACCTCTCACGTTTCTAGTGTGGAATCGATGAAGGTCTTGCTGATAAATGGTCGAACGGATTAGGGCCATCTCTCTTCCTCTTCTAGAAGATCAACAACATCTTGCCTAGCTTGTTCTGCTTCGGCTTCTGAGAAAAGTTCCACTCGGGGTGCATTGTGAAGCAAGTCACTCGGAAGCACAGCTTCAGCCCCGTAGACTAGGAAGAACGGAGTTCGACGATCGACCAATTTGGAGTTGTTCTCAATCCCCAAAAGTCTTGACGGTAGCTCATCCACCCAAGCACCTGCTGCATGTTTGAGGTCACGCATCAATTGGGGTTTCAACCCTTTGAGGATCAAACCGTTTGCTCTTTCTGCTTGCCCATTCGAGTGTGGGTGGCCGACTGAAGCATAATCGACCCGAGTGCCTTGGGAAGCGCAGAAAGCTCTGAATTCACCTGAATCAAAGTTTGACCCATTATCTGTGATGATACTGTGCGGAACACCATATCTGAATGTTAACTCTCTGATGAAGCTGAGAGCAGTACTTGCTTCAAGGTTTTTGATAGGTTTAGCCTCAATCCATTTAGTGAATTTTTCGACTCCTACAAGCACGTGGGTGAAGCCACTCCTACCAGTCCTCAAAGGTCCGACCATATCTAATCCCCAAACTGCAAATGGCCAGATGAGTGGAATTGTCTTCAAAGCTGAAGCAGGTTTGTGGGACATGTTGGAGTAGAACTGACAGCCTTCACACTTGTCGACTATTTCTTTCGCCATCTCATTGGCATGTGGCCAGTAAAACCCGGCTCAGTATGCTTTGGCCACAAGGTCCGAGAGGACGCATGGTGACCACAGGTCCCCGAGTGGATATCATTGAGGATCATTCAGCCTTCTTCTGGCGTGATGCATTTTTGACTGACTCTAGTGACACTCTCTCTGTAAAGTTGTCCACCCATCACGGTAAAGGCTTTGGATCGACGGACGATCTGACGAGCCTCTTCTCTGGGAGTTCCTTCCTGAGAATATATGCAATGTATGGCACAATCGGGAATGACGACCAAAACCTCCATGACCAAGTCGACCACGGCTGGGATTTCAACTTCAGTTGGATCAGTGGAGCTCTTAGGCTGTGGGGGCTCTTCGGTGAAAGGATCCTCTTGGACTGAAGGTGTGTGAATATGCTCCAAAAACACATTGCTGGGAATGGGCTCCCTCGTGGAACCTATCTTTGCCAAGTCATCGGCTCCTTGATTTTTCAGTCGGGTTATGTGGTGAAGCTCTAACCCCTCAAACTTCTTTTCCAACTTTCTTACTGCATTGCAATAACCAGTCATAGCTAGACTCCTAACATCCCATTCCTTCATCACTTGATTGACTACTGATGTCTACTACACAACCTTCTTCTTGTAGACGTTGTTGGGCCTCCAAGTGCAGAGGTTTGTAGGACAGTAGCAAATTTCCCTCAAGTGGATGACCTAAGGTTTATCAATCCGTGGGAGGCGTAGGATGAAGATGGTCTCTCTCAAACAACCCTACAACCAAATAACAAAGAGTCTCTTGTGTCCCCAACACACCCAATACAATGGTAAGTTGTATAGGTGCACTAGTTCGGTGAAGAGATGGTGATACAAGTGCAATATGGATGGTAGATATAGGTTTTTGTAATATGAAAATATAAAAACAGCAAGGTAACTAATGATAAAAGTGAGCGTAATCGGTATTGCAATGCTAGGAAACAAGGCCTAGGGTTCATACTTTCACTAGTGCAAGTTCTCTCAACAATAATAACATAATTGGATCATATAACTATCCCTCAACATGCAACAAAGAGTCACTCCAAAGTCACTAATAGCAGAGAACAAATGAAGAGATTATGGTAGATGCGAAACCACCTCAAAGTTATCCTTTTTGATCAATCTATTCAAGAGTCCGTAGTAAAATAACATGAAGCTATTCTTTCCGTTCGATCTATCATAGAGTTTGTACTAGAATAACACCTTAAGACACAAATCAACCAAAACCCTAATGTCACCTAGATACTCCAATGTCACCTCAAGTATCCGTCGGTAAGATTATACGATATGCGTCACACAATCTCGGATTCATCTATTCAAACCAACACAAAGTACTTCAAAGAGTGCCCCAAAGTTTCTACCGGAGAGTCAAGACGAAAACGTGTGCCAACCCCTATGCATAGGTTCATGGGCGGAACACGCAAGTTGATCACCAAAACATACATCAAGTGGATCACGTGATATCCCATTGTCACCACAGATAAGCACGGCAAGACATACATCAAGTGTTCTCAAATCCTTAATGACTCAATCCGATAAGATAACTTGAAATGGAAAACTCAATCCATTACAAGAGAGTAGAGGGGAAGAAACATCATAAGATCCAACTAAAATTGCAAAGCTTGCGATACATCAAGATCGTATCATCCCAAGAACACGAGAGAGGGAGATCAAACACATAGCTACTGGTACATACCCTCAGCCCCGAGGGTGAACTACTCCCTCCTCGTCATGGGAAGCGCCGGGATGATGAAGATGGCCACCGGTAAGGGTTCCCTCCTCCGGCAAGGTGCCGGAACAGGGTCCCGATTGGTTTTTTGGTGGGTACAGAGGCTTGCGGCGGCGGAACTCCCGATCTATTATGTTCCCCAATGGTTTTAGGGTATATGGAGATATATAGGCGAAAGAAGTCGGTAAGGGGAACCACGAGGGGCCCACGAGGGTGGAGGGCGCACCCAGGGGGGTGGGCGCGCCCCCTGCCTCGTGCCTTCCTCGTTGCTTCCCTTACGTACACTCCAAGTCTTCTGGATTGCTTCCGTACCAAAAATAACTCTTCCGAAGGTTTCATTCCATTTGGACTCCGTTTGATATTCCTTTTCTTCGAAACACTGAAACAAGGGAAAAAACAGGAACTGGCACTGGGCTCTGGGTTAATAGGTTAGTCCCAAAAATAATAAAAAGTGTTTAATAGAGCCCATAAACATCCAAAACAGATAATATAATAGCATGAATACTTCATAAGTTATAGATATGTTGGAGACGTATCAGCATCCTCAAGCTTAATTCCTGCTCGTCCTCGAGTAGGTAAATGATAAAAGAAAGAATTTATGAAGTGTGAATGCTAGCAGGTGCACAAGTTTGATCAATGATAATTTCAATCACCTTTTCTAGCATCATTATATGTCATAACAGTATCTCAACTGATAGAACTTTTCATGATCAAGTAACAAACTATTCACATGTTAAAGTATAGATCATAAACTTTCTTCAAAACTAACAAACCGTGTTATTAGTCATCAAACAATTACAGTTCATCTTATTTTCAGGAAGAGTCTACGTCAGAGCTTTGATTCAGCAAACTTCACATACTCAACTATCATTTAGTCTTCCATGATTGCTACCACTCAAAGCATATTTTTAGAACAAATGGTATTCATCGAACACAGAGAAAGATAGGGGCTTAATGTTTCGCCTCCCAACCTTTTACCTCAAGGGTAATGTCAACAGTAATAATTCATGCTCAAATATATTTGAATGGCCATATATGCTTAGATCTCTCCATAACATGATGTTTGCCAACTAAAGAGTAGGTTGGAATGAGAAGGAATACTACTGACTCTTGCATAAAAGTAAAAGATAGGCCCTTCGCAGAGTGAAGCAAGGATTTGCAGAGGTGTCAGAGCTCGAAGCAAAAACAGAGATGAAAATAATTTTGAGAGGTATGATTTCATTGTCAATATAACGACCAAGAGTTCCCAATATCTTCCATACTAGATACATTATAGGCGGTTCCCACGCAGAAAGGTAAAGTTTTTACTCCCCCTCCACCAACATTCACACTCCACGGCTTGTCCGAAACAACAGGTGCCATCCAACTATCAACATTCCTGGGGGAGTTTTGTTTAAATTATTTGCGAATTTGTTTTTGATCTTTTGATCATAGGAATTTGGGCATCGATTACCAGCCATTTTCTCGTGAATGACGAGCGGAGTCCACTCATCATGAGAATAACCCACCTAGCATGGAAGATACTGACAGCCCCTAGTCGCTACATGAGCGATTCGGGCATACAAAACAGATTATTATTTAAAGGTTTAGAGTTTGGCACATGCAAATTTAATTGGAACGACAGGTAAATACCGCATATAGGTAGATATGGTGGACACTCATGGAATAAAATTGGTTCAAGGAATTTGGATGCACAAGAAGTATTCCCGCTTAGTACAAATATTTTGGCTAGCAAAGGATTCTAAATAGCAAGCACCACATGTTAGAGGATCCATAACAATATAACTTCTATACAAATATACCCAAGCATAACTCATTATGTTGTATTCCTTGTCCAACTTCAACTAATTTGCTCAGGTTCGAAAATAATTTATGGGGCTCACAATCATAGAAGATGTCTGTCGGTGTCAAAACCGGCGGATCTCGGGTAGGGGGTCCCGAACTGTGCGTCTAGGCGGATGGTAACCGGAGACAAGGGACACGATGTTTTACCCAGGTTCGGTCCCTCTTGATGGAGGTAAAACCCTACGTCCTACTTGATTAATATTGATGATATGTGTTACAAGAGTGGATCTACCACGAGATCAAAGAGGCTAAACCCTAGAAGCTAGCATATGGTATGATTGTTGTTCGTCCTATGGACTAAAGCCATCCGGTTTATATAGACACTGAAGAGGGCTAGGGTTACACAGAGTCGGTTACAATGGTAGGAGATCTACATATCCGTATCGCCAAGCTTGCCTTCCACGCCAAGGAAAGTCCCATCCGGACACGGGACGAAGTCTTCAATCTTGTATCTTCATAGTCTTGGAGTCCGGCCAATGATGATAGTTCGGCTATCCGGACACCCCCTAGTCCGAACTCCTCAAGAGCCTGAACCAGGCTTCAATGACGACGAGTCCGGGCGCATATTGTCTTCGGCATTGCAAGGGGGTTCTTCCTCCGAATAATTTATAGAAGATTGTGAACACCAGGATAGTGTCCGCTCTGCAAAGATAAATTCCACGTACCACCATAGAGAGAATAATATTACACAAGTTCAATCTGGCGGCGTATTTAGTGGCGTGACGTCATGCCATTACCAAGCCTTTACTCATTTTTATTGTTCCACCTCCGATGCGTTTAGCGAGGCGGTTTCCTTGGCACGTCTTGTCGAGCGTAGATCGTGTTCCCCTTATTCCGGGATTCCCATCAATACGGACGTGGGTAACCCAACCGCGCCATTGATTGTGATTCTTGGGGGGTAAGCGAGTTTTACCAGGCCGGCGGGGACACATGTTTTTGTCCGCCCATATAAGGGGATAAAGATCCAACCCTTTTACCTGCGATTTCTTCCTCCTTGGCTTATCCATCTCCGCGAACTCGAGCTCCAGCGCCCAAGTCCGCACTTCTTACCTCAACCTTCTCCAACTATGTCCGGAGCGGGAGGCAAGTGGATGGCCTCCTCCGTCACGGAGGGGCAGATCCAGAAGCTGCGCGACGCCGGATATTTGTCCAGCAACATCGCGCATCGGCTCCCCGATGAGGGAGAGCTCGTCCCCAACCCCAGGCCCCATGAGAGGGTAGTATTTCTTCCCCATTTCCTCCACGGACTGGGCTTCCTGCTTCATCCCTTTGTCCGGGGGCTCATGTTCTACTACGGCCTAGATTTCCATGATCTGGCCCCGAATTTCATCCTCAACATCTCGGCGTTTATAAATCGTTATGCGAAACCTTCCTCGCATCCAGCCCCACTTCGCTTGTGGCTCAAGACCTTGATGTCAAGTCAAGGTTGTGAAGGGCAGCCAAGCCGGAGTGCGGAGGCGCCATGGTGGGCAGGATGTCCCACGTTATGTGGCTGGAGGGCACTTTCATGGAAACCATCAAGGGGTGGCAATCGGGGTGGTTCTACATCACCGAGCCGCGTGACCCTGATTGGGCAGCGGCCCCCAAATTCATATCTGGCATCCCTACACGGCTCACCTCCGGAAAGAGAGTGGCGGATTTGGGGATTCGGAGGAGCTTCTGGGACTCCAAGCCTGTATCCGTGGTGGTGGACAAGAAGCTCAAGCTTGTCAACTTAGTCCAGTCATGCTCATCCGCGGATTCTCCGTGCAATGACGGGGCTTCAACATGTGGGAGTTTGATCCGGCGCAGCACCGGACCTGGCGGGCTCTTCGACACTACGTCACGAAGATGTCCGGAAGGTGCTGTTCAAGGCGCCGAAGTTCCCGCATCCGCTACCGAAGATCGCGGATTCCGCCGCAGTCAGCCCAATCGACGAGGTAAGTGATTTCACCACTTGTTTTCCATAGTTTGGCTCAATGCGGGATCTAAACTCCCTTTACCTTTGACAGGAATGGTTGGCGAAGGCCGAACGGACTATCTGTCTGGCCCCATTGCCAGAGGACCCAACGGACGCCGCCTAACGGGGCTGCTGGCTCCGGCACCCCACGTGGTGCCGGAGAAGAAGGCCAAGAAGACGGCCACGGGGACTCGGAAGAGTTCCTGCCAGGTGCTATCGGATGATGAATCTGAGGCCGACTCCTCCCACCAAGGTGAGGAGGAGAAGAAGAGCCTCTCCCGGTGAAGGAAGGAAAAGGAAGGCCTCCCCAACAAGGGAGGCGAAGAGTCCAAGAAGGGAAAAACTCTTCCCGGACTGCTCACTTGGCCTTGATGTGGCGACGAGGACCGGCCTCAAGGGCCAAGCCTGGCGAGATCGTAAGTATCCGGACTCCCGAATAACTTCAAAGTTTTTCTTTTCGCCACATAATGTCTTTCTAATGCCGCATACAACCCCGCAGTCCGCCCAAGGATGATCTTCCCGTTCGTCGGCGGGTCCACAGGTGCGTCGGATATGGATTCCTTCCGACTGCCTCCACCCCGTGCCGCCGGACGACGCCGAGGTGGGATCCCGTGAAGGGACCCAACAGAGGAGAAGGCCCAGAGGTGTCACAGGACACCCTCCGGACTTTGCACCGGACTCAGCCCGGAGGCCACGGTGGCTCGAGTCCGTGGGCGACCCCTTCGTAAGAAGGGCAAGACCATGACGCCGCTGCCTCCGCCCAACCGGAGGTGCGGATAATTCTGGAGGCGCTCAACGGCGCCTCCATCAAAGAGGAACACCGCACCGTTATGAGTGCGGTGATTGAAGGTTCACCGCCAAGAGCGGGCTGACCGAAGCTTCGCAGCAGACCTTCTAACGAGCTTTGAGGTAAGAATTTCAATATATGTAAAATGGTACCGCATAGGCGGTAGCCCACGATGCTCGGTTCGGTGTTCGGAAACAAAAGCCGGACTGAGGATCTTTAGAAAGATAAACGCAGGAGTCATAAAAAATATGTCAATATGGGATTGCAGGCTGTGCTGTTGACCTCCGCCGCATTGACTGCGGAGGTCAATACTTTGAAGGAAAACCTCGAGCGGTCCGAGAACGAGCTCGGCCATGCCAAGAAGTAGTTCGAGGATTCCGTGCGGCGGCTGATGGATGCGTGCCCGTGGGTAGAAGTCATCAAGCATTCCGCTTGTATTGAGGGTGCCCGTCGGGCCCTTGCCCGTGCAAAGGTGCACTGGGGCAAGATGGATGCCCATAAGCTCGTGATAGACCCGCCACCAGAGGGCAAGGAGCATCGCACGCCCGAGATGTATTATAAGAGTGTGCTGAAGGGCGCCCGCACTATTGCGGGTGAGTGCTCCAAAGATGTAATATTTGAGTAGACTCGCATTTTCTTATCCTGTGCGCTGAAAACATAGTTCATATGCGCTAAGCAACGCTTGTTAATTTAAAATATTACCTCCTGTGCGGCTGTTTATCAAATCTGAGAGATGGCAAGTCGTCGGCTTCAGCCCCCATGCCACAGTCTTTGGGGTGTTTGGGATAAACTTGAGCGCTCTTGCTCCCATTTTTGGGTCCATCTAGGAGGCGCTCAACACAATGAACAAGGCAACCGGACTTATAGTGCTTGAACACTCTCACTTAGCCATAGAATTCTATAATTTTAAATTTCGGCGAAGCCCCTAGTCTTCGGAAGGCCGAATTTTGGGGCGCTATCCACGCCTTGGCCGGACAGTATCCGGCTCCTCGCTCTAAGCGGCATAAGTCTTTAAGGACTCGCAAAAAACCTCTTGAACAACGACCGGCTCTCGCCTCATCATGACGGTCAATTTTAGCTTTCTCCACTGAGGCGTTAACCCAACTCAACTGGGACGGAATCGCAGTGGTTCTCCCAGTGCTACCTTAGCCGATATAACGGAACGTAAGGTACCAAAACATGGGAGCCGGGCAAACCCAACTATTGACCCAAGACATGATTCGAGCCGATGCATATAGTACTATAAGTTCGGGTGCCGCACTTGTGAAAGTGTTCGGACTTATCATACCATAATGCGGAAACATAAGCCCTGGTGTATATTAGCCGTACCAAAGTGTACGGATGCAACATGCCGTGAATGAACATATGTATGAAAAAGAAATGCAATTATAAGCAAAAAGGTGCTGCAATGTTTTATTCAATAAGTGCTGCTACGAATGCAGAACGATACAAATAGTGCGATAAGCAAGGTATGGGACTGTTAAACATGTCCCCCTCCAGGGGTAGGCTGCAGATTGGTGTATAAAAATGCTCGTAATGGAGGCCACCTGTATATTTGTTGTAGCCTTTATCCTTCCCTGGCTGTTGCATCATGAGTTCGGCAGGTCTGCTGCCGGACAGGGCCTCTAACAGACGGAGTCCTGTGGGTAAAAAGTAAAAGGTAAAAAGAAAAGAAAAAGGAACGACACACTTGAGAGCCCCCGTGTGGTTGAGCCGCATGATCTGGGTTTATCGTGGTCGTGCCCCTCTCCCCATGCCCATGGTATCTTGAGGCGTAATGGTGTACGCGAAGGACCCGCTGACGCTTCGCAGGATTCGGGGTTGGGGCCGCATCGCTACGCTGGCGTGCTCGGAACGTGCTGTGGTCTTGTTGTAAGTTACTCCGGCACGCTTAGTCGGTCCGCCGCTTAACGGCCGGACTCGAGAATTGCCTTAAGAGGCTGCTCTGCACATCTGCCGCGAGGGCCGCAGTATGTTCCTCCGTTCGGAGAGAGCGTTCACTGTTTCCGATGACCGTGATGACTCCTCGAGGGCCTGACATCTTAAGCTTGAGGTATGCGTAGTGCGGCACCGCGTTGAACTTTGCAACGCGATGCACGTCCGAGCAAGGCATGATAGCCGCTGCGGAACGGGACTATGTCGAAGATTAACTCCTCGCCGGAAGTTATCCGGGATCCGAAGACCACTTCCGGTGTAATTGAGCCTGTACAATTGGCTTCTACACCTGGTATGACGCCTTTAAAGGTCGTTTTGGTAGGTTTAATCCTTGAGGGTCTATGCCCATTTTGCGACCTTTGTATCACGGTAAAGCAGGTTCATTGCTGCCGCCATCCATCGGGACTCGTTAGGTGAAATCCATCGACGATTGGGTCTAAGACCGGTCTGGCCGAATCCGCCGTGGCGGATCTGGTGGGTGGTCCTTCGGTCAAAAGTGATCGGGCAGGAGGACCATGGATTGAATTTCGGGCAACTTCGCTCCATCGCATAGACATCCTCGAGTGCACGCTTCCGCTCCCTTTTTGGGTATGTGCTATCGTATATCATGTTCACCGTCCGCACTGTGAGGGGAAACCCTTCATCCTCTATTGTTCGGGCGGTTGGGTCTCGTCCTCGTCATCGCTATGCAGCCCCTTGTCATTGTTTTCGCAATTAACTTGCCTGCTTGTTGAATACCCAACAGTCCCTGTTGGTGTGGTTAGCTGGCTTTTCGGGATGCCGTGTATCCGCACAAGCGGTCGAGTATTCGGTCCAAATTGGACGGACCCGGAGTAGTTCTTTTGAATGGCTTTTTCTGCTTACCGGGTTTAGAGCCTCTGAATCCGGCATTGATTGCCGTATCCTCAATATTGTCGCTGTTAATGCGGAGTTTGTTTTTGTTACGACGCGGCCTGCCATTTCGGTCCTTGAAGTACGGACTGCCAAAATTTTTGCTGAGGTTGTTGCTGCGTGCTAGCCAGCTGTCCTCACCCGCGCAGAAGCGGGTCATGAGTGATGTGAGGGCTGCCATGGATTTCGGCTTTTCCTGTCCTAGGTGCTGGGCAAGCCACTCGTCGCGGATGTTATGCTTGAAGGCCGCGAGGGCCTCCGCATCCGGACAGTCGATGATTTGGTTTTTCTTGGTTAAGAACCGTGTCCAGAATTGTCTGGCCGATTCGTCTGGCTGCTGAATTATGTGGCTTAGGTCATCAGCGTCTGGTGGTCGCACATAAGTTTCCTGGAAGTTATCGAGGAATGCGGCTTCCAGGTCCTCCCAGCTCCCAATTGACTCTGCTGGCAAGCTGTTGAGCCAATGTCGGGCTGGTCCTTTAAGCTTGAGGGGGAGGTATTTGATGGCGCGAAGATCGTCACCGCGGGCCATGTGGATGTGAAGGAGATAGTCTTGATCCAAACCGCGGGTCTGTTGTGCCATCATAGGATTCAATATTGACGGGTTTAAACCCTTCGGGATTTGATGATCCATTACTTCGATGCGTGAAGCATAGTGGGTGTCGGCGCCTCAGCATCGGGTGATATCACGACGGAGCTCAAAAGAGCTTTGTCTGCTTTTGTTCGGCCCGCCGGACTTACTTGTGTCCGTAGCGACGGTTGTAAATCGCGTACCGTGGGGCGCCCACGCGATCCATAGATCGATTTTGATTGTCTTGCCTTGTCCTCCAATATATCTCGCAGGTCCGGAGCGTTCCCCTGTGGCCGTGTGCTTTTTGAGCGATGCCGGGGTACGATTCTAGTGAAGGGTCTAGAGGCCTCTCTGTCGCGACCACGGGGTGGTCGGTCAGCCGTATTGTCTCCTGGTGATGCGGTTTCGTAAGCCTCCTCCTCTAATCGGGGGAGCAACTTGCGTTTAGGGTAGCTTTTGGAGGGGCGTTCGAACTCATGCTCTTCGGCCGCGAGGACTTCAGTCCATCTGTCGGCTAGCTGATCCTGATCAGCTCCAAGCTGTTGCTGCTTTTTCTTGAGGCTGTTCGCCGTGGCCATAAGCCTGCGTCTAAAACGCTCTTGTTCGACGGGATCCTCAGGCACGACGAATTCATTGTCGTCGAGGCTTGCTTCGTCTCCGGAGGGAGGCATATAATCCTCTACCTCTTCTTCTGCCGCTCTCTCGTGAGGGCTGGCGTCTCCATCCTCCTGCTATTTGGATCTTCTTTGGAGTGGATTATCTTGACCTTTGTCCGGTGTATTGTTATCTCCGGTGCGGAATCTTCATTCTTGCTGTGGCGGGATTTAGAGCGGCGCCACGACGCCGACGCTTGGGCTGTTTCTTGGAGGGTCATCCTCCTCTGTTCCTTCGCCATTCCCATCCTTTGGGATATCCACCATGTATATGTCATATGATGAGGTGGCTTTCCGATTGCCCGGTAGGCGCTGGTTCTTGTTAAATCTCCGGCATCGTCGTCCATACCGTCGATGTCTTGGAGTCGTAGTCTAGCATGTCGGTTAGATAAATCGGCAATGGCTACAAAGTGGGTGGTGGGTGGGCTTTGAATTTCTTCGTCGTCCGCATCCCAACCGCCCCGACCGCAGCACCGCCAGGGCTCTCCCGATAACGAGAGGTACTTTAGCGAACTTAAGATGTCGCCAAAAGGTGAGAGTTGAAAGATGTCCGCTGCGGTGAACTCCATGACCGGCGCCCAATCGGATTCGATCGGAGGGGGCGCGGGAGGTTCGAAGTCCGGCAAGGAGTCCAGTACCTCGGAGTCGCGAGCTTTATGAGGGACAAGATCAGTGTTCGGCTCTATCGGCGTAGAGGTTGCAGCCCCCGAGGCGGTGTCTAGCCATCCGTCCCCGATCTGCGCCGGCTCGAATTGAAGATCGGAGCGGGTTAAAGTCGACCTCCAGTCTTGTCCGGCTGCGAGAGCTAAATCATGCTCGCCGTGTGCGGCGGCACGCTCGGCAGTGGCTCGACTCCATCGAGGATCAAGTCCCCGCTGATGTAAGCCGTGATCTTCAAACGTCCACATCCGACCTGACGGCCAGGGGCGTAGCTTTCGATCTGCTCCAGATGGCCAAGTGAATCGGCCCTTGATGCGAAGCCGCCGAATCTGAAGATCTGTCCGGGAGAAAAGTCTCACCTGGACTGCGTCGTTGATGATGGTCAAAGAAGCCATCGAGCCTATCGGTGGCGACACGGAGGAACTCTCAATGAAAGCACCAATGTCGGTGTCAAACCGGCGGATCTCGGGTAGGGGGTCCCAACTGTGCATCTAGGCGGATGGTAACAGGGGACAAGGGACACGATGTTTTACCCAGGTTCGGGCCCTCTTGATGGAGGTAAAACCCTCGTCCTGCTTGATTAATATTGATGATGTGTGTTACAAGAGTGGATCTACCACGAGATCAAAGAGGCTAAACCCTAGAAGCTAGCCTATGGTATGATTGTTGTTAGTCCTATGGACTAAAGCCATCCGGTTTATATAGACACCGGGAGAGGGCTAGGGTTACACAGAGTCGGTTACAATGGTAGGAGATCTACATATCCGTATCGCCAAGCTTGACTTCCACGCCAAGGAAAGTCCCATCCGGACACGGGACGAAGTCTTCAATCTTGTATCTTCATAGTCTTGGAGTCCGGCCGATGATGATAGTTCGGCTATCCGGACACCCCCTAGTCCGGAACTCCCTCAATGTCCAAGATAGTATTATATGTGAAATCTCTCTTCCCTCAATATTCTTTCATGAATTGTTCAAGTGACCAATACAATGTTTGCTAACCTTCAAAAAAATTACCACCTCTACTTCTTATATGTGAAGGCATTACTACCCATGGGATAAGCATATGAGACATATATAATTTCAGATTTATGACATTCAAATCATTCAACCATTTACTCATAGGATATAAGTGAAGCACACGAGTAAATGAAAAACTACTCCAAAAAGATATAAGTGAAGATCAATGAGTAGTTAAATAATTATGTAGCTATGTGAAGACTCTCTTCATTTAAGAATTTTAGATCTTGGGATATTATTCAAACAGCAAGCAAAACAAAATAAAACGACATTTCAAGGATAGCACTCATCATGTGAAGAAGCAAAAACTTAGGCTCAACTGATACTAACCGATAATTGTTGAAGAAGAAAGGTGGGATGCCTACCGGGACATCCCCAAGCTTAGATGCTTGAGACTTCTTGAAATATTATCTTGGGGTGCCTTGGGCATCCCCAAGCTTGAACTTTTGCATCTCCTTAATTCCTTTCATATCACGGTTTCCTAAATCTCGAAAGCTTCATCCACACCAAACTCAACAAGTTAGTATAAACAATTGCAAAAACCTTATCATTTTCTACTGTAAAAAATCACTAAAATTATTATTCAACATTGCATACTAAATGTCTCTGCATATTTAATACTCCTATCCTCAATCTCTAATCATTAAACGAGCAAACATATGCAAACAATGCAAACATAACAATCTGCCAAAACAGTACAGTCTGTAAAGAATGCAAGATTCATCATACTTCCCTAACTCCAAAAATTATGAAATAAAAATTCCCACTGTAGTAAATTTAAAAGAACTTATTATGCAAAAGTTTTCAAAATTTTATCACATTCTGACTTTTCTACGGAATTTTTGCAACAGCGGTAAACTTTCTGTTTTCAAACAGCAACATGTAGACTTGTAAAATAGGCATAGTAAAGGCTATCCTTGACATTTTTATTGAAAATAAAGATGCAAAACATTATTCTAAATAACATAAAGCAAATACTAACAAAAGAAAATGACTCTCTAAGCAAAACACATATCATGTGGTGAATAAAAATATAGCTCCAAGTAAAGTTACCGATGAACGAAGACGAAAGAGGGGATGCCTTCCGGGCATCCCCAAGCTTAGCCTCTTGCCACTCCTTATTCCATAGTCCATCGAATCTTTACCCAAAACTTGAAAACTTCACAACACAAAACTCAATAGAAAATCTTATGAGCTCCGTTAGCGAAATAAAACAAACCACCACTTGAAGGTACTGTAATGAACTCATTATTTATTTATATTGGTGTTAAACCTACTGTATTCCAACTTCTCTATGGTTCATAACCTCCGATACTAGCCATAGATTCATCAAAATAAGCAAACAACACACAAAAAACAGAATCTGTCAAAAACAGAACAATATGTAGTAATATGTAACTAACGTATACTTCTGGAACTCCAAAAATTCTAAAATAAACTGGTGGACCTGAGGAATTTTTCTAGTAATCATATTCAAAAAGAATCAACTACATAACACTCTCCAGTAAAAAGTTTTAGCTAATCTCGTGAGCGCTAAAGTTTCTGTTTTTTACAGCATGATCATAAAGACTTCACCCAAGTCTTCCCAAAGGTTCTACTGGGCACAAACACTAATTAAAACACAAAATCACATCTAAACATAAGCTAGATGGATTATTTATTCCTATACAGAACCAAAAAGCAAGAAACTAAAATAAAATTGGGTTGCCTCCCAACAAGTGCTAACGTTTAACGCCCCTAGCTAGGCATGATGATTTCAATGATGTTCACCTAAAAGATAAGAATTGAAACATAAAGAGAGCATCATGAAGAATATGACTAGCACATTTAAGTATAACCCACTTCCTATGCATAGGGATTTTGTGAGCAAACAACTTATGGGAACAATAATCAACTAGCATAGGAAGGCAAAAACAAGCAAATCTTCAAGATTTTCAACACATAGAGAGGAAACTTGATATTATTGTAATATGTAGAAGCATATGATCCTCTCTCATAATAATTTTCAGTAGCATCATGAATGAATTCAACCATATAACCAGCACATAAAGCATTCTTTTCATGATCTACTTGCATAGAAATTTTATTACTCTCCACATAAGAAAATTTCTTCTCATGAATAATAGTGGGAGCAAACTCAACAAAATAACTATCATGTGATTGAAAATTAAGATCAAGATGACAAGTTTCATGGTTATCATTATTCTTTATAGCATACGTGTCATCACAATAATCACCATAGATAGAAGGCGTGCTTTCATCATAATAAATTTGCACATCAAAACTTGGGGGACTAAAAATATCATATTCATCAAACATAGCATCCCCAAGCTTGTGGCTTTGCATATCATTAGGATCATGGGTATTCAAAGAGTTCATACTAGTAACATTGCAATCATGCTCATCATTCAAAGATTTAGTGCCAAACATTTTAATGCATTCTTCCTCTAGCAATTGAGCACAATTATCAGAATCCTTATTTTCACGGAAGACATTAAAAAGATGAAGCATATGAGGCATCCTCAATTCCATTTTTTGTGGTTTTCTTTTATAAACTAAACTAGTGATAAAACAAGAAACTAAAAGATGCGATTGCAAGATCTAAGGATATACCTTCAAGCACTCACCTCCCCGGCAAGCTGCGCAGAAAAAGAGCTTAGTTGACGGGGTGTGAGTGCCGCTTACCTAGCCTCCCCGGCAACGGCGCGAGAAAAGAGCTTGATGTCTACTACGCAACCTTCTTCTTGTAGACGTTGTTGGGCCTCCAAGTGCAGAGGTTTGTAGGACAGTAGCAAATTTCCCTCAAGTGGATGACCTAAGGTTTATCAATCCACACGAGGCGTAGGATGAAGATGGTCTCTCTCAAACAACCCTGCAACCAAATAACAAAGAGTCTCTTGTGTCCCCAACACACCCAATACAATGGTAAGTTGTATAGGTGCACTAGTTAATGAAGAGATGGTGATACAAGTGCAATATGGATGGTAGATATAGGTTTTTGTAATCTGAAAATATAAAAAAAGCAAGGTAACTTATGATAAAAGTGAGCGTAAACGGTATTGCAATGCTAGGAAACAAGGCCTAGGGTTCATACTTTCACTAGTGCAAGTTCTCTAAACAATAATAACATAATTGGATCATATAACTATCCCTCAACATGCAACAAGGAGTCACTCCAAATTCACTAACAGTGGAGAACAAACGAAGAGATTATGGTAGGGTACGAAACCACCTCAAAGTTATCTTTTCTGATCGATCTATTCAAGAGTCCGTAGTAAAATAACATGAAGCTATTCTTTCCGTTTGATCTATCATAGAGTTCGTACTAGAATAAAACCTTAAGACACAAATCAACCAAAACCCTAATGTCACCTAGATACTCCAATGTCACCTCAAGTATCCGTGGGTAAGATTATACGATATGCGTCACACAATCTCGGATTCATCTATTCAAACCAACACAAAGTACTACAAAGAGCGCCCCAAAGTTTCTACCAGAGAGTCAAGACGAAAACGTGTGCCAACCCCTATGCATAGGTTCATGGGTGGAACCCACAAGTTGATCACCAAAACATACATCAAGTGGATCACGTGATATCCCATTGTCACCACATATAAGCACGGCAAGACATACATCAAATCCTTAATGACTCAATCCAATAAGATAACTTCAAAGGGAAAACTCAATCCATTACAAGAGAGTAGAAGGGGAGAAACATCATAAGATCCAACTATAATATCAAAGCTCGCGATACATCAAGATCGTATCATCTCAAGAACACGAGAGAGAGAGAGAGATCAAACACATAGCTACTGGTACATACCCTCATCCCCGAGGGTGAACTACTCCCTCCTCGTGATGGAGAGCGCCGGGATGATGAAGATGGCCACCGGTGAGGGTTCCCCCCTCCGGCAGGGTGCCGGAATAGGGCCCCGATTGGTTTTTGGTGGCTACAGAGGCTTGCAGTGGCGGAACAACCTATATATTATGTTCCTCGATGATTTTAGGGTATATGGAGACATATAGGCGAAAGAAGTTGGTAAGGGGAGCCACGAGGGCCCACAAGGGTGGAGGGTGCGCCCAGGGGGTGGGCGCACCCCCTGCCTCGTGCCTTCCTTGTTGCTTCCCTTACGTACACTCCAAGTCTTCTCGATTGCTTCCGTTCCAAAAATAACTCTTCCGAAGGTTTCATTCCGTTTGGACTCCGTTTGATATTCCTTTTCTTTGAAACACTGAAATAAGGGAAAAAACAGGAACTGGCACTGGGCTCTGGGTTAATAGGTTAGTCCCAAAAATAACATAAAAGTGTTTAATAAAGCCCATAAACATCCAAAACAGATAATATAATAGCATGAATACTTCATAGAGTATAGATACGTTGGAGACGTATCAACTACCAAATCTGAGTCGCTGTAAACCATTAGGCGTCGGACGCCGAGTGAAATGGCCATACGCAACCCGTACAGCAGTGCCTCATATTCAGCTTCATTATTAGAAGAGTCAAAGTGAATCTGGAGAACATTACTGAGCTTGTGGCCTCGCGGAGATACCAGGACTACTCCAGCACCTGAACCATTCAACATCTTCTACCCGTCAAAGAACATGGTCCAATGCTCTGACTGAACCTGAGTCGGCAGTTGTTGTTCAATCCACTCGACGAGAAAATCTACTATTGCCTGGGATTTGATTGCTTTCTTTGCCTCAAACTTGATATCCAGCGGAAGGAGTTCAATCGCCCATTTAGCCACTCGACCAGTTGCATCTCTGTTATTCAATATTTTTGACAATGGAGCGTCGTTGACGACTATGATTGAATGATCTGAGAAGTAGTGTGCAACCTTCTTCGTGGTCAAGTAAATCCCATAGACAAGCTTCTGATAATGCGGGTATCTTTGCTTGGATGGGGTTAAAACTTCAGAAATATAGTATACTGGGCGCTAAACCTTGTAGGCCTTGCCTTCTTCCCGCTCGACCTTGAGTACTGTACTGACAACTTGTCCAATGGCTGCAATATAAAGCAGTAAAGGCTCTCTGCTGATTGGGGCAGCAAGCACCGGCTGGGTGGAAAGCAGGGTTTTGAGCTCTGCAAACGCTGCGTCAGCTTCAGGAGTCCATTCGAACTTATCAGATTTCTTCATGAGTCAGTAAAGAGGCAGTGCCTTTTCATCGAAACGAGAGATGAATCGACTCAAAGAGGCCAAACAACCAGTAAGCTTCTGAACGTCGTGTACACGCATGGGGCGTTTCATTCGGACAATTGCACCAACCTTCTCTGGGTTTGCATCGATCCCGCATTCGGAAATGAGGAAACCGAGTAACTTGCCACCCAGAACTCCGAACATACACTTCGACGGATTGAGCTTGATATCATATCTCCTTAGATTGGCAAAGGTCTCAGCGAGATCATTCAGCAGGTCAGAACCTTTGCGTGACTTAACCACGATGTCATCCATATATGCCTCCACATTCTGATTGATTTGAGTGAGCAGGCACTTCTGTATCATGCGCATGAATGTGGCACCAGCATTCTTCAGACCAAAAGGCATGGTGACATAACAAAAGCACCCGAATGGGGTGATGAAAGCTATTTTTATTTCATCGGGTCCATACAGTCGGATCTGGTGGTACCCGGAATATACATCCAAAAAAGAAAACCGCTCACACCCCGCAGTCGAGTTGACTATCTGATCGATGCGAGGAAGAGGGAAGTGATCCTTCGGGTAGGCCCGATTGATGTGCTTGAAGTCGATACACATGCGGAGTGAATCATCTTTCTTAGGAACCATGGCGACATTGGCGATCCACTCGGAGTGGTAAGTCTCTCGAATAAACTCAGCAACCAAAAGCCGAGCCACTTCTTCGCCAATTGCCTTTCTCTTCTGGACGGCGGACCATCGAAGATGCTCTTTGACTGGTTTTACCTTTGGGTCGACTCGCAAACGATGCTCAGCCAGTTCCTTGGGCACAGCCGGCATGTCAGAAGGTTTCCATGTAAAGATGTCCCAGTTTTCACGGAGGAACTGGATGAGCTTTTCTTCCTGTTTGGCGTCGAGTGTTGACGAGATGTGAGTCGGAGCAGCATTGGGGTCAATCGGGTGAATATGAACTGACTTTGTCTCACCGGACGACTGAAATGCGGAATCTGAAGCAGGCTTCTTTGCTCTCAACAAATCACTCAGATCTGCATTCTTCTGATATTCTGCCATCTCAACTGCTGCCATTTGCTCATCGGCGACCTTTGAGCCCTTCTGGAAACACTCTTCAGCTCGCTGCCGATTGCCAGTGACTGTGATCATGCCTCTAGGGCCAGGCATTTTCAGCTTGAGGTACACGTAACATGGTCGAGCCATTAAACGAGCGTATGCGGTCCTGCCTAGAATAGCATGATAGGCACTATGAAAATCCACTACTTCAAATGTCAACTTTTCCTTATGGTAATTGGTCGAATCACCGAAAACCACAACGGGTGTAATCTGGCCGAGTGAATCGGCTTTCTTCCCAGGGATGACTCCATGGAATCACATGTTGCTTTCGCTGAGCTTGGACATCAGTATGCCCATCCCTCGAAGGGTCTCAACATACAGAATATTCAGACCACTGCCTCCATCCATCAGGACCTTAGTCAGTCGGGTGCCCCCAATGACCGGGTCGACCACCAACGCATGCCTCCCAAGGGTTGCAACACACGGGGGATGGTCGGACTGGTCGAATGTGATGGGAACCTTGGACCACTTCAAATATGTTGGTGTTGCTGGAGCTACCATGTTTACTTCTCTATTGATGACCTTCAATCGACTTTTGTTTTCGATATCAGCAAAAATCACCAGAGTGCAATTGACGTGGGGAAAACCATCATCATCTTCTTCCTTGTCCTCATCCTTGTCCGACTCCTTTTCCTTTTCACTGGGTTGTTTCTCTCGGAATTGCTGGATCAGGAGCCGACACTGTCAAGTGGTGTGTTTAGGAGATATCAGATTACCCTCTTCATCCTTCTTGGTATGAGTGTGACATGGCAAATCCAACACATCATTTCCTGCTTGATCTTTTACTTTCTTGGGGATCCAGGGCCCTTTGGGCTTCCCCTTGGACTTTCCTTGACCTACGACCAAAGCTTCACCAGGAGCTGCTGGCTCGGCTTTGCGTTTCTGCTTCCGACCTCCTCTGGTATCTTGGGCGACTGGCTTGCCATTTCCACTATGGAGTCGGTCCTCTTCTTCTCCATTAGCGTACCGAGTGGCTATTTCCATCATTCGGGTCAGGGACATGTCTCCTGTCCGACCGAATTTTAGGTTAAGCTCTCGATACCGTATGCCCTTCTTGAAGGCGCAAACTGCTTGATGCTGAGATACATTTTCCACTGTATGATCCAAAGTGGTCCGCCTCTGAATGTAATCTCTCAAGGTCTCATTTGGCTTCTGTACACAATGTTGCAATTCTGCCAAGCCGCTGGTCGTTTGCAAGTACCTTCAAATGTTCTGACAAACACTCGGGCTAAATCTTCCCAGCTGAATATAATGCCTGGGGCCAACTGATTCAGCCATGCTCTAGCCGAACCCTCCAACTCGGTAGTCTTCGAGCCAAGTGTCAGGCTTCATAGCCACCTCATCGTCACCACCACCGATCTATACAGCCACTCGGTAGTCTTCAAGCCAAGTGTCAGGCTTCGACTCACCTGTAAACTTACTTACCCAGTCACCAACCTGAAGTTGGGGGAGATCTCGGCGGCCCTGATGGCTCTGCTAAAGCACTCGGGACCTGAAACATGTACTCTGCTTCCACTCAGGTGATCTCTGTCATGCCCTTCTCTGTGTGGCCGGTTCCTGTCGACCAGACCTTGCACCAAAATTGACCTTGCATCAAACACAGGCTCTCTTGGGTTGACTGGAAATCTCCGCTCACCACCGTATGGGCGCCTATCATCATGATGACGGGGCACATATGGCCCGCCCCTCAGAGGGGACGTAGGCACTCGACGGCGGTTATCACGGTCGAATCGATTATCAAACTGCTCATGATTCTCACGCAAGAACTGCTCTTGACGATGCCCACGTCCCTCACGCCTCTGAGGCGATCTTGGGCTGTGAGCCGACTGAACTGTATCAGCCACCACAGATCTGCTATGGATTACTGCCCTCACATCGAGACATCGTTGTTCTCGCTCTCCGCTGCTCGGAGTAAAGCCCGGATCTGCATCAAACCCCTACCAGCCACCGACTGGGAAGGCTGAATAGACTCCGCTATACGGGCCGCAGCTGTGAGATTCTGAATTGGAGTGCGGTATACCTGAGGTTGAGGCGGGAAAAGTTGTCGCTGCCGTCGACTGGACTCAGGGATCCGCTGTCAAGCATGTTCGTCGAGTGCATGCTGAAGTTTCTCCAGTCGAGTGCGCTCAGCCAAATAGGCCAGGCGCGCCTCCACCAAGGCCCGAGCCTCAGAGGTCTCCCCAACGATGGGCATGTGGAGCACCTCCATGTTGCGGCGGTGAAGCTCGTCCCTCTGCTGTGAAGATAGGGTTTTGGGGTGGTACTTACCGTGAACGCGTGATGGATCACCGCCGCCATCACCGCCACCATTGCGGCGGAAACCAGGCGGGTTGCGCGGCGAGTCGACCATCAAGACTTCTGCCGCAGGATCGCTGTTGTCGCACTCGGATAGAGTCTCGACGGAGCCAGTCGACAGATCGAATAGGCCGTAGAGTGATGCGTCGGGCTTGATTGCCGCGACTTGGGGGGTGGTCGACTGGCGTGCCACCGCGTGCTTTACCCACCGCTGAATCCGCGAGCAACCAGATCGCTTACGACGGCGAACAGCGGGGAGCAAAGAGACTGCAGGAGCCGACCAATACTGGGTCGACGGCTGCCGCAGAAGGACGCCGCGAACGCACGCGCGAAAGTGCGTCGCCCCGCGGACGGGGAGTGTCTCGACATCGAGGGGAGCCTCCTAGAGCCAGGCGGAGTCGTCGGCGACGAAGATGAGCGCGTCGAGATGAATCTCGCGGCCCTCAGCCAATCCACCGCCAGAAACCATGATGATGGGACTCGGAAAAATCACAACCTCACCAGAAAGTCGCTAAGACACCAGCCCATGGTGGGCGCCAACTGTCGTGGTTCTAAGACCTACAGTAGAATGGGGGGTAGGTATGAGGAGGCAAGATCCTAGCTATGGTGAAGTTGTACACACAAGATTTACGAGTTCATGCCCTTCACAGTGGAAGTAACAGCCCTACGTCTCAGTGCTCGGGAGCTCGGTCGATTGGATTATATGTGTTACAGGGGGTGCGAACCCTTGCCTGAGGAGGGGGGTGGCTTATATAGAGTTCGCCAGACCCCTCCGGCCCTCAGTTACATAGGGTTCAATGTACATAAAGATAGGACGTTACTGGTAACGCCAGCATTAAAGTCATATAAATGATCATTAAAACTACGTAGTGAATGCCTGACCGTTGTCATTCAGAGTGACCTTATATCTTCCATACTCCGAGTGGTTTGTGATATGGTCGAGTGAGCGTACTCTTGTCAAATGGAATTGGGTTATTCGAGTAGAACTTTCAGTCGAGTGGGTTGGACTATGTAGTAATTTCAGTCGGTAGAATCTGCTGTCCTTTGAATGTCTTTGACTGTAGGGCAGTGTCCTAGGGTAGGGTGCTTAGATCAGGTCTATTGCCCTACCCTAAGTACATGTCATCGTCAGCGATACCTTTGGGCCTTTAGCCATGAATCATCTTCCAATTCCTTCATTTGGAGAGTCAAATATGTCATAGGAGTTGGTTGACAAAAGAGCTAGACCGGCAACACCTTCATCTTGAGTATATTCGGAGTCGGAGTGATAACTTCTTTCGGAGTGGTGGTCGGAGTCGGAGCCGGATACCCATTCACCAACATGAGCTTGATGTCTTCGTTTTGTGTAGCTCTTTGATGATTTGTTCTTCCTTTCCGAATCCTTGCTTCTCCGAGAGGTTCTTCGTTCATAGTGATCATCTCTACTCCTTCTCTCTCTTGGAGGTGATTCTTCTCTTCTACTTCTCCTTTTGGGTGAATATTCTCTTCTTTTGTAGGGAGTTGTACACTCATTGGAGTAGTGTCCGGGTCTTCCACAATTGTAACAATTACGCTCACGACTCGAAGATCTTTTGTCATTGTAGGACCTTGACTTTGAAGTTCTTTCTTTGCTTCTACTCTTGTAGAACTTGTTGAAGTTCTTCACCATAGGCTCAATTCCTCATTGAAGGTTTGTTTCTCACTTGATAATATAGGAGCATCACATGAGGCTTTGTAAGCACCACTTGACTTGTTGTGAAGCTCTTCCTTATCCTTGAGTGACACCTCATGAGCAACAATTCTTCCAATGACTTCTGTTGGCTTGAGATCTTTGTAATTGGGCATCATTTGGATCAATGTGCACACGGTATCATATTTTCCATCCAAGGCTCTTAGGATCTTCTTGATGATGAATCTATCGGTCATATCTTCACTTCCTAAGCCGACAATCTCATTTGTGATGAGAGCAAGCCTAGAATACATTTCAGCGACACCTTCACCATCCTTCATTTTGAACTTGTCAAGTTGACTTTGAAGCACATCCAATTTGGATTCCTTGACGGAGTCGGTACCCTCATGCATATCAATCAAAGTATCCCAAATTTCCTTTGCATTCTCAAGACGGCTGATTTTGTTGCATTCTTCGGGGCACAATCCGTTGAAGAGGATATCGCAAGCTTGAGTGTTGTGTTTCTGCATCTTCAACTCTTCTGCGGTAGCTTCACGGTTCGGTTCTCTCCCATCAAAGAATTCACCTTGCAAGCCAGTAGACATAATAGCCCAAACGGCGGGGTTATGTCCAAGAATATCCATTTTCATCTTATGCTTCCAACTAGCAAAATTAGTACCATCAAAGTAAGGACCTCTATGGTGGTAACTTCTCTCGCTAGAAGCCATACTCTCCTCGGTTGTGAAACCAAGGCTATGATCACCAAAGCTATGGAAATCAAGGAAATGGAGACCAAAGCTCTGATACCACTTGTAGGATCGAAAGTATGTCTAGAGGGGGGTGATTAGACTACTTTACCAAATAAAAATCTAGCCTTTTCCCAATTTGAAGTCTTGGCAGATTTTAGCAACTTAGAACATGTCAAGCAATCAACCTACACATGCAAGTCTAAGAGTATAATAGCGGAATGTAAAACATTTGCATATGAAGGTAAATGGAGGAGGTTAGAGGAAGCAAACACAATGTAGACGCGGAGATTTTTCCATGGTCCCGATAGGTGGTGCTATCGTACATCCACGTTGATGGAGACTTCAACCCACGAAGGGTAACGGTTGCGCGAGTCCACGAAGGGCGCCACCCACGAAGGGTCCACGAAGATGCAACCTTGTCTATCCCACCATGGCCATCGCCCACGAAGGACTTGCCTCACTCGGGTAGATCTTCACGAAGTAGGCGATCTCCTTGCCCTTACAAACTCCTTGGTTCAACTCCAAAATCTTGACGGAGGCTCCCAAGTGACACCTAACCAATCTAGGACACACCACTCTCCAAAAGGTAATAGATGGTGTGTTGATGATGAACTCCTTGCTCTTGTGCTTCAAATGATAGTCTCCCCAACACTCAACTCTCTCTCACAGATTTGGATTTTGGTGGAAAGATGATTTGAGTGGAAAGAAACTTGGGGAAGGCTATAGATCAAGATTCTTGTGGTTGGAATGGAATATCTTGGTCTCAACACATGAGTAGGTGGTTCTCTCTCAGAAAATGTATGCTGGAAGTGTAGGCACGTTCTGATGGCTCTCTCCACGAATGAAGAGTGGGTGGACAGGTATATATAGACTCCACACAAAATCTAACTGTTACACACAATTTGCCAAACTCAGTGAGACCGAATCGAGAAACTCGGCAGACCGATTTAGTTCAAAATGTGAACGTTAGGCTTTTCGATGGGACCGACATGTCAACTCAGTGGGACCGATTCCATTAGGGTTAGGGCATAACGTAATATCGGTGAGACCAATCACATAAACTCAGTAGGACCGATTTCTGTAATAGGCAAACATAGAGTTGGTCAGGCAAACTTGGTGGGACCGATTCGATCATTTCAGTGAGACCGAAATGTTACGAAAGGGAAATAGAAAGTTTGCATTGCAAACTCGGTGGGACCGATCACTCATATCGGTTGGACCGAAACATTACGAAGGTAAACAGAGAGTTTGCAATCCCATCTTGGTGAGACCGAGATCCCTATCAGTGTTACCGAAGTGACCAGGGTTTCTGGTAGTGGCTATGTCAAATGAACTCGGTGGCGCTGGATAGATAATTTCGGTGGGGCTGAGTTTGAATTTTGGTTTGGGACATATGTGGATATGAGAAGGTGGTTGAGGGTTTTTGGAGCATATCACTAAGAATTTTGAGCAAGCAAGCCATTAAGCAACACCTCATCCCCTTTTAATAGTATTGGCTTTTCCTATGGACTCAACGTGATCTTGGATCACTAAAATGAAAATGTAGAGTCTTGAGCTTGAGCCAATGTGTCCTTAGCATTTTGAGGGGTCCACATTCCTAATCCATGCCATGCCAATCATTGAACTTTCTGAAATGATCATCTTGAAAAAGTATTAGTTCAATGAGCTATATGTTCTTAGGAATTACCAAAACCATCCAGGGATAGTTGTACTTTCAGCTAATTCTTTCCGAAGATTTAGAGGGAGGAGATTAGAACTACACTGGGCTTCTAATTATGATGATTAGAGAACTAGGTCCACCTCTAATTAGATCAACTAGGATCAACTAGAACTAGAACTAGAACTAGATGAACTAGAGGAGGCTCCAAAACTTTTGTGTACAAAAATACCCTCCTTGGGGCGTGATATGTCCATTTCGCGTCATGCTTTCCTACTGTTATTTATAATGTTTTTGGTCATTATTTCACTTCATGATGCAATTCTAATGCCTTTTCTCTCTTAATTTGCAAGATTCACATGAAGAGGGGGATTGTCGGCTCCTAGAGTTCTACAGAGATAGCTGTTCAACAGAGCTCCAAATGACCTAAAACTTCACGGAGATTTTTATTGAATATATAAAAAATATTGGAACAGATAAATTCCAGGGGCCACCTATTGCCCACAAGGCAACCGGGTGCACCCATCCTCCAGGGGGCGCCCTGTTACCTTCTAGGGCCCACAGCTGGCCTCCGGTGCCTGTCGGCGTTCTGGGAACGGGGGTCCCCAGACTTGCCTGCCTGCGGCCTGCGGCATGGCTCAAAGGAGGCCCTGGACGGCCCGTCTTCATCAACACAAGCTCAAGACCCTCGCGAGGGGCCAAGCCTCGCGGGGTGGACGACGAGGAGCTTCCTCAGGCACGGCCTCGTCAGGCTGGCTCATGAGGAGGCGGAGAGTTCAAGGCAGGGTACCTCGCGAGGTGCCCATGATGCAAGCCATGGCGACCAAGAGGCGCGATCGAGGCGCCCGGCCTGCCAGGCGTCCTCCTTTCCTCTTTGGTGCAAAGGGAGCAAGCGCAGGCAAGATCATCAAGCAAAGGCATCCATTTCGGTGCAACAATACCAAGACCAGCCCCAACGACTGGAAGGGAGTCATCGTGGAGCCCAAGCAGGCGTCATCACCAGAGCCTTTGGCGGCGAGGACCAACTTTAGTCGAGGATAAGTGTACCCGATGTTCCCCTTCAAAATGGCTAATTGTTGGCGCCCTTCCGCTCAATATTTGGGAAGAGGCCCGGGGCCTTCGCTTATAAATAGGAGTAGACACCCTCAGGGTAGTGGGATCTGGAATCCAGAGATAGACAGAGAGCCGATCCTCAAGCTAGAGCGACGGATCACCACCTTGCAGCTCATCACACCCACCAAGATAAGACCCTCGCGAGGCTGTTCTTCCTTGTATTGTTCCTCATCAGCCCAAGAGGCAATCCACCACACCACAAACTAGAGTAGGGTAGTACACCACAACGGTGGCCTGAACTAGTATAAATCTCGTGTCTCTTGTGCTGTTCCGTTTAGTAGTTTAGGTCCCAGCGATTCGGCGAAGTACGAGACGGTGGAGGGTCGGATCTCCACGCGCACCCCCGTGTTCGAACATCAAGGGTCTGCCAGAACCCGAAATTCGACATTTGGCGCGCCACGTAGGGGTGCCCTAGAATCTGCCTTTCGTCGCCTCGTTCTTCCCCGACCACCGCAACCATGTCTGACGCCCGTCGGGCCCGCGCCGAGCGCCGAGCCGCCCTCGCCTCCCATGTCGCCCAGACAGCTCCCGTCGGCGGGCGCCCTCGTCGTTCCCCGTCACCTGCCGTCAACGCCGCCAACGGCCCGGCGGGGAACGAGCAGCAAGCATCGTCCCAGCACCCGTCCATGAGGCGGGACGGCCGTACCGCCACGCCTTCACTCGCCCCCGCTGGTTCTTCGTCACGCGCGCCCCGCGCGGCCATGGAGGCCCGAGCTGCACTCATCGCAGCAAATGAGCTCCTGCGCTACCGCCCCGTCGACGACGTCTACGAAGAATGGCTCGACCGAGTCACCGAGCTTCGTCTGGCTGCAGGAGGTGCCCTCGCGCCCGTCCGTCTGGCCGCACCGCACCGCCTGCTGGGCGATGAAACTCGGGGTGCCTTAGCCGCCTCCTCCTCAAGAAGGCGCCACAGCCCCAAAGCGCGCGGTCCTCGGGCGGAACCCGTTCCGCCAGCGCCGGGCGCTGCAAGAGCAGAGCTGTCAAGAAGTTCCTCGCCCGCAAGAAGCTGCCCGGCGCTCGGCCGCAAAGACGTCAAGACCCTACGCTGCCCCAGCCGGCGCGAGGAGGCCCACAAGGCCAAGCTCTCTGTCGTCGAGGCCCCCAGCAGCCACGCGGGCTGCAGCGCCTTCACCTCCGGAAGCTGCGCATCGCGTAGCCGCCAAGTTCAAGCCAGACCTGCCTCCTCGCTACGACGACACAGATGACCCTACGGAGTTCCTCCAGCTCTACGAGCTAGGCATCAAAGCTGCCAACGGGGATGAAAAGGTCATGGCGAATTGGTTTCCTATGGCGCTCAACGACGGGGCCCTTTTGGCTCTGAATCTGGCCCTAGGCACGATCTCTTCTGGGCGAGATGCGTACCGCTTCATCGCCAACTTCCAGTGGTACTCGCGACCGGCCACCCGCCGTGAGCGACATGCGCCGAAGTCAAGCAGCTGTGAAACCCCGCAAAAGTACATCGGCGCTTCAACAACGCAGCGCCTCAAGATCCCTGTGGTAACGGAGGAGGCCATCATCTCTGCCTTCTCCGATGGCGTGCGCGACGTCAAGATGAAGGAGGAGCTGGCGATGCATGAAGATCTGTGCACCTCCTTGGAGTTGTTCAACTTGGCGACCAAGTGCGACAGGGCTGAGGAGGGGCGCCTCTCCCTCCTCGAGCTACCTACCGCGGATCCCGAAGAAAAGAAGTCCAAGGCCAAGGACGTGAAGCGCAAGGGGGCTGCCGTACTCACGGCCGAACCAAACACCAAGCGAGGCAGAGATCAGCCCAAATCCTCCAAGAGCAGCCGGTACTGCGTGTACCACGACCTCCACACCCACAACACCAATGAATGCCAAGAGCTCCGGGCCGTGCGCGAAGGCAGGGTCGGCAGAGGCCCCGAGCGCAGTGACCGGGGCTATGGCCGAGGAAGAGGAAGGAATGCAGGACGCTGGGAAGACCGCGGCCCGCGCCAAGGGTGGCGCGACCAACCTCGCGAGGACCGCTGGCAAGACCCACCTCGCGAGGGAGGCTGGAGGGATCAGCCTCACGAGGATCGCCAGCAGGGGAACGCATGAGCCTCCCTCGCTGCCGCCGCCGCCAAGGAGAATTGAAGACCGTCATCGGGGCAGAAGGGGCTGGGGGCTTCCAGGAAGCGCGTGCGATCGCCTGCATCCTGGGCGGAGCTCAAGCCCCAGCCTCTCAGCGCATCTTCAAGCAGTTCGCTCGCGAAGTGAATGCAGTCCTCCCCAAGCTCGAGGCCACGCGCCCTCTCAGGTGGTCAGCGTGCGCCATCACGTTAAGCTCAGCAGACCAGCTCAAGTGCGCAGCCACAGCCGGAGTTCTCCCGATGCTTTGCTCCCCAACCATCAGCAACAGCATCTTGGTCACCAAGACCCTCATCGACGGCGGCGGGCAGGACTCAACGTCCCGTCCATGGAGACATTCAACAATCTTCAAGTGCCTTCTGATCGGCTTGACCAACCAAGCCTTTCTCCGAGTCACCGACGGCTCCACGGTCCCGATCGGGCAGGTCCGCCTTCCTGTCACCTTCGGGGCTCGCGACAACTACCACACCGAGCTCATCGACTTCGACGTCGCCCACATTCTCCTGCCGTACAACGCCATCCTTGGGTACCCAGCGTTGGCCAAATTCATGGCCGTAACCCACCACGGCTACAACGTCCTCAAGATGCCAGGAAGCGGCGGGGTCATCACGGTGCCCTGTGAAGAGAGAGACGCAGTGTGCTCCCTGGAGCGAGCCTTTCAGGCCGCATCGCTGGAAGACCTAGACCACAGCAGCAGGAGGCCTCCCGAGGCCGCACCCAAGAAGAAGAAGACATCGACCGGCCCGGCTCCTCAAGAGACAGGCCCCTCAGGGCCCGCACCGGGCCAGGGGGAGCCTCCTTCCATCGCATAGGAAAGCGCGCATGGCGCCCTCCTCAGCCTGGGCTCGGGGGCTCTCCCCTAGAGGGCCGCCGACCTCGCCAAGGTCTCGAAGGAGGCGCTTGGGCACCACGTGGAGGCGTGCTTGAGCACATTTCCATAGCGGGGAGCAAGGCAAGGAGGGCCGAACCCTCAGGAGTTCGTCAGCAAGGCCATTCAGGAGCTACAGGAGTCAAGGGGCATGAGGGGCAGCCGCCGCCTACTCGCTGTGGCCCCCCATCCAGGCGAGGATGGTAGGCTACGCGTCTGCATCGACATACCAGGGCTCAACCGAGCCGCATCTCAAGAGCGCCTCTGGCCCTCGCGAGTGGGACGTTGCAAGGGTCCGCCCCACAGCTACGTACGCATGCCTTATGGACTGCCAAACGCGACTGTTGCGCACCAGTGTCTCATGAGGACCATCCTGGAGGCTCAAGAGGTCAAGCACGCCGCAGCCCTGGCGGAGATGGAGATGGCCCGCGAGGAGCCGCCAGCGCCTCCGGAGCCTAACGAGGCCCCTAGGCCTGGGGCTCGTGAGGATCGGCTCCCGCAGCCCACCGAGTCTGCTACACCAACACCCCTTCGTCCCAGATCACCGGGTGACATCTTTAAGTTTTATTTCCGGTGGGGCGCCTTGAGGCTGCATTATTCCCAGGCCGCGTGGCTCTGTCCCTGCGGCATGTATCCCTTTTATTTCATGTCATTAGCTTATCCTGTTGGGGGCGCCCCTCGGGCTGCATCATCCCCAAGCTGCTTGGGCCTGTCCCAGCGACATGTATCCTTCTTGCGTTTTCCTTAGGATTATGCTCTCGTTCCACCATGCTTGTTATTTGGTACCTTTTTCTGGGTGGCGGAATCTTGCACGTTAAAGGGGGGTGCCTGAGCATCGCGACTCAGGGCTCCTACCGGCTCTCCGGCCCTCACCCTCTGGCTTGTCCATAGCATCGCGACCTGGCTTGCCAACGACGGCTGAGACCAGCCCGAGAGCCGGGACCCGAGGACGTAGAGTTGCTGCGTCTAACCCAGCTTGCGCGTTAAAGGGGGGGTGCCTGAGCATCGCGACTCAGGGCTCCTACCGGCTCTCCGTCCCTCACCCTCTGGTCTTGTCCATGGCATCGCGACTGGCTTGCCGGCCGACGGCTGAGACCAGCCCGAGAGCCGGGACCCGAGGACGAGAGTTGCGTCATCTAACCCAGCTTGCAGCGTTAAAGGGGGTGCACGAGCATCGCGACTCGTGGCTCCTACCAGCTCTCCGGCCCTCACCCTCTGGTCTTGTCCATGGCATCGCGACACGGCTTGCCAATGATCGAGACCAACCCGAGAGCCGGACCAAGACGAGAAACACCGGCATCTTGCCAAATTTGCAGGAACACACTCGAAGATAAGGCCCAGAGCCAGCGCAACCCGCCTTGAGGTAGGGCCCGTGAGTCCTGCTACCGGCTCACGGGTGCCCAGATACACCTCGTCCAGCCCTACCGTACCCGGCCACATGTCGTGGTGGGGCTCACGCCCGGCGCTCCTCCCGAAGGGGAGCCCCTCCCACGTTCCAAAGGAAGCACCATGCTCCGCTACCGTTGGCCGATGACCTTTGCCGAGGAGCGGCTATGCCCAGACGCATGCTTGAGCGCTTATGCTCCGCTACCGGTGATAAACAACTGAGGGTGGCCTCCGGGTCGCATCAACCTCAGGGAGCCCAGAGCTCAGTGTCCGGCCTCACCGCAACGCCTCCCCTCGGGAGCGCCGCACGAGGGGGTTGGACACGGGGGATGAGCTTGGGTCACACCCAGACGCACGCCACCCAGCCAGGCCCCTCGGGCCTGGTTCGTCGCACGTCACTCCCCGAGGGGAGCCAAGGTATGAATGCCGTTTGAGCGTCAAGGGGGACTCCTGAGCATCACGACTCAGGAGCCTAACTGGTCACGTAGCCCCTCACCCCTTAGTTCCGAAAGGCTAACGGCGGTTGAGGTATGAGAGGGGCCGGGCTATGCAGACGAGAACGGTTGATCCGCCTGCGTCTCACCTCCCTACTTGCTGTTAAATGACGCTAAGGGGGACTCTCGAGCATCGCGACTCAGGAGCCTAACTTGTCACGTAGCCCCTCACTCCTCGGTCCCGCCCTGGTTTCGGTCGGGGCTAACGGCGGCTGAGGTATCAAGGGCCGGGCTCTCACGCAGAGAACATAAGCAAGTAGGAAGCGCAAATTTCAAGGAATTCAAAAGCAAATATTATAGTCCACACTGTTATCGCAATACCAAATGCAAGTTTAAACGCCTCCCCGAGGCATGATACATGTGCAGGAATTAAAAGCAAGACAGGAGCCACAACGGAGTCACTTGTCGGCGGTGGAGCAGCGCGGAGTGGGCTCGCCTCGTGAAGCAGCAGGGGCAGCGGCGCCGCTTCGGCTTGGTGCTGAAGGCCCGTAACTTCCCCAACAGAGCCTCACATGACCCTTCACAGCCTCGACAATGGCAGCTGCATGCTCGCCGCTATTGGCTCCAAAGAGCTGTCCAAGTCGACTGGGATCGCGAAGATAGATGTGGGTGAGGATCCGCGTCGGTGCAGAAAGACAAGACACGCGCCTCGGCCTTAGCCGTGGGGCCAAGACCAAGGGAGACATCTTCAAGAGCGCGAACCAGGAAGGGAAGCAGCTTGGCGGGGCGGTCCTCTGCGCCGGCCAGTGGGCTCTCCAGGCTTCTATCATAAAGCTCCCTCAGCAGGGCGCGAGCCTTCACCTCCATATCTGTGAAGGCCACGCGATCTTCAGCAAGAACCCGCGCCTTGTCGTCCAGCTCGACTTTCCTCGCCACCAGTTCCTGCTCCAGCGCGCCTAGGCGGTCACGGTGCTTCTTCAGCTTGGCCTCCCGGTCCTTGACGGCCGCCTCGCGAGCCTTCATGCTTTCCTCCTTCTCCTGGCGGAGGCGGGCCTCCTCGGCAAGCTGGTACTGCAGGCCCTTCAGCTTGCCCTCCAGCGTCTCACAGCGACCTTGGATGCTGGCTGCCTCCCCCAGGGCAGCATCGCGGGCAATCTTCGCCTCACGAACAGCTTGGTTCTCCTCGTCGCAAGCCGTCGAAGCCTGGACCAGCGCCGCCCGAATCGAAACGTCGGAGCGAATCCAGCCAGAGGCCAGCTCCAAGAGCCCGGCCACCAATCGAGGGTCGGCGCCCAGAAGATCCTGCCGCAGCCGGTCCAATTCAGCGGCAGCACGATCCAGGACAGTGGGAGGAGTCGGAGAGACATCAGTTGGTGGAGTAGGAGGAGGCGGCGGCGTAACCACAGTATCGTGAGGCGGGACCTGCTGCGCCCCAACAGCAGCGGCGACGGCATCAGGCAAGGACACCTCGGGAGTCGCCTGGGTCAAGGGGGTGAGCTTTCGCCCAGGCTCGGCCGGCCTCCGCGAGGACGCCCGGACAGGAGAGGCATGGGCGTCAGGATCACCTTCTTTTTCGGGCAGAGGCACCGCCACGGATGGGGCCTTAGGAGCCCCCTTCAGCTTCTTCGCCGCGGGCGCCAGCCTGGCCGAAGGACATGGACATCAGATCTCGTCGACGGAGCAATAATCAAGATGGGAAGCAGGTACTTACAGGTCGCCGCCGGTGGACTCGAGCAGCCTCCGGCCATACTTGAAGCCCGAGAGCCGGCTGCAGGGATCAGCTTCAAGGGGACCAGGAGCAGGAGGGGCGTCTGCGGGTCGCCCCGGGGCCGGGGCGGACCCGCGGGGGACCAGCCCAGTCCGGTCCTTCTTCGGATCGGAGGCAGGCTTCTGCCTCCCTTCTCATCCTCATCCTCGTCGTCGTCACTCTGGGGGAGGCGGAGAATGCGGGACCTGCGCCGCAGGGGAGGAGCCCTTGACTCCGCACCCGAGTCAACCCCCTCTCCCGGCTCTCTTTCCTCCACCTCTTCATTTGGAGTCGGAAGAGGACACGTCCACCAGGTCCTCCGGAGCCTCCACGGGCACGGGCCCGTCCCCATTGACGATGGGCATGCGCCCCACTACCTGCTCCCAATCCTCACGAAGGAACAAGGGCGCGGGGGCGCCTCCAGTCTCGCCACATCGCCCCCGACCAAGGACTGGAGGACCGTCGCCAGGTCCCCGCTGGCCGAGGCCACGGGCTCGAGTGAGGCCTCCACATCTAAGCGAAATCTTGGCGAAGCGGAGCCAGTTGGTGCTCCAAGAACTCCCTCAACAGCGACGCGCCGGTCAGCATCGCCGCCGCTGCGTTGGCCGGCTTCAGATCTGCATCCATCTTCTCCAGCACCAGCTTCGCGCGGGGATCCTGAAGCTCCACTCGGGACCAGTCGTCGGAGCTCTCGGGGCACTCCGTGGGCAGGATCAGCCGAGGGCAGATGCGCCCAGCGTCTACCAAGACCCACTTGCTCCTGAAGCCCTCAATCCGCTTCCCGGGGTTTGAGATGGCAATGGCCCCGCCGTATGCGACGAAGGTCGCGCACACGGAGGTGGAACCACGGGAGGTTCGGAGGGAGAAGTAGTGGCGTAGCAAGGCCACCGAGGGCTTCACCCCAACATGGGCCTCACAATAGTAGGCGAAGATCGCCAGAAGAAGACGGAGTTGGGATGGAGGTGCAGAGCTTGAATGTTGTAATGACGGAGGACGGAGAAGAAGAACTCAGAGAAGGGAGGCACCAGACCAGCAATGATGGCACTCACGAAGAACGGGTAGAAGGTACTCCCCCGACCCTCGTGGGGCGGAGGAGCCACCTTGAACACCGCTGCCGTTCCATTGACGTCCTGCGCCTCCGCCAACCGGGCGCATCGTAGGCGAGGTTCGCCCCTGACACATTTGGCGGGTCCAAGGCAGGAGAGTACCAAGCTCCGGCCGGGGCTTGGCAAGGCGCCATGACTGGCTAGGGCACGCAGGCATAGTGGATCTGAAGGTCTTGGAAGCAGAGGGGAGAGGCGCAAGAAAGGGGATCTGAGTAGCAACTGGAGAAAGTAAAGGAGGCAAGGAAGATGCCGCTCTATTATCAACCCACGCTGATTCTTGAGGCGCCGCGCGTCCAATCAACCGCCACGCTGGCGCCCAAGGCCGCGAGCTATTAGGGCCTGCGATGCTTCAGACTTGCCCTTTCGCCTCTCCGCTCGGCCAAGTTCGGCGCGCCGTGGGCCGGGGGCTCTTGTCGGTGTTCGGGAACAGGGGTCCCCAGACTTGCACTGCGGCTGCGGCGTGGCACAATGGAGGCCCAGGACGGCCCTTCTTCATCAACACAAGCTCAAGACCCTCGCGAGGGGCCAAGCCTCATGAGGCGGACGACGAGGAGCTTCCTCGAGCACGGCCTCGTCAGCTGGGCTCATGAGGAGGCGGAGAGTTCAAGGCAGGGTACCTCGCGAGGTGCCCATGACGCAAGCCATGGCGACCAAGGGCGCCCGGTCGAGGCGCCCGGCCTGTATGGCGTCCTCCTTTCCTCTTTGGTGCAAAGGGAGAAAGCGCAGGCGAGAGCATCAAGCAAAGGCATCCATTTCGGTGCAACAAGACCAAGACCAGCCCCAACGGCTGGAAGGGAGTCATCGTGGAGCCCAAGCAAAGGTCATCACCAGAGCCTTTGGCAGGCGAGGACCAACTTTAGTCAGGATAAGTGTACCCGCTGTTCCCCTTCAAAATGGCCAATTGTTGGCGCCCTTCCCGCTCAATATTTGGGAAGAGCCCAGAGCCTTCGCCTATAAATAGGAGTAGCCACCCACATGGTAGAGGGATCCGGAATCCAGAGATAGACAGAGACCCGATCCTCAAGCTAGAGCGACGGAACACCATCTAGCAGTTCATCACACCCGCCAAGAACAGACCATCGCGAGGCTGTTCTTCCTTGTATTGTTCCTCATCAGCCCAAGAGGCAATCCACCACACCACAAACTAGAGTAGGGTATTACACCACAACGGTGGCCTGAACTAGTATAAATCTCGTGTCTCTTGTGCTGTTCCGTTTAGTAGTTTAGGTCCCAGCGATTCGGCGAAGTACGAGACGGTGGAGGGTCGGATCTCCGCGCGCACCCCAGTGTTCGAACCTCAAGGGTCTGCCGGAACCCGAAATACGACAGTGCCCATCTTCTGCTATATGAAGGATTTTTCCCTAGCAAAAAAATAAGAGGAAGACTTTCGGGATGAAGCGCCACCGTCTTGTGGCAGAACCTGGGAAGAAGCACTTTTTCTCTCTGGCGTAGTGATTCTGCCAGGGATACTTCCCCCTAGGAGGGGGTAGCCGAAGCCATCAACATCACCAATGATCCTCTCATTGTGGGAGGACCAATCTGATACGTCCATTTTGCATCATGCTTTTATATCGATATTTATTGCATTATGGGCTCTTATTACACATTATGTCACAATACTTATGCCTATTCTCTCTTATTTTATAAGGTTTAAATAATGAGGGAGAATGACGGCTAGAATTACGGGCCGAAAAGGAGCAAATATTAGAGACCTATTCTGCACAACTCCAAAAGTCCTGAAACTTCACGGAGGCACGTGTTGGAACAAATAAAAAATATCGGCGAAAGAATCAACCAGAGGGGGGCCAAACCCTGGCCACGAGTGTGGGGGCCCGTTCTACCCCCTGGGCGCGCCCTCCTATCTCGTGGGCCCCCTGGCAGGCCTCCGGTGCCCATCTTCTGCTATGTGAAGTCTTTCGTCCAAGAAAAAATAAGGAGGAAGCTTTCGGGACGAAACACCGCCGCCACGAGGCGAAACCAATCTAGGGCTCCGGCGGAGCTGTTCTGCTGAGGAAACATCCCTCCGGGAGGGGGAAATCATCACCATCGTCATCACCATTGATCCTCTCATCGGGAGGGGGTCAATCTCCATCAACATCTTCACCAGCACCATCTCCTCTCAAACCCTATTTCATCTCTTGTATCGAATTCTTTGTCTCAAAACCTTATATTGGTACCTGTGGGTTGCTAGCAGTGTTGATTACTCCTTGTAGTTGATGCTAGTTGGTTTGTTTGGTGGAAGATCATATGTTCAGATCCTTTATGCACATAATACCCCTCTGATTATGAACATGAATATGATATGTGAGTAGTTACGTTTGTTCCTGAGGACATGGGAGAAGTCTTGCTATAAGTAGTCATGTGAATTTGGTATTCGTTCGATATTTTGATCTGATGTATGTTGTCTTTCCTCTAGTGGTGTTATGTCAACGTCGACTACATGACACTTCACCATTATTTTGGCCTATAGGAAGGCATTGGGAAGTAATAAGTAGATGATGGGTTGCTAGAGTGACAGAAGCTTAAACCCTAGTTTATGCGTTGCTTCGTAAGGGGCTGATTTGGATCCATATGTTTCATGCTATGGTTAGGTTTACCTTAAAACTTCTTTTGTAGTTGCGGATGCTTGCAATAGGAGTTAATCATAAGTGGGATGCTTGTCCAAGGAAGGGAAGTACCCAAGAACCGGTCCCCCCACATATCAAATTATCAAAGTAACGAACGCGAATCATATGAGCGTGATCAAAACTAGCTTGACGATAATTCCCATGTGTCCTCGGGAGCGCTTTCCTTTATATAAGGGCTTGTCCAGGCTTGTCCTTTGCTACAAAAAGGATTGGGCCACCTTGCTGCACTTTGGTTACTTTTATTACTTGTTACCCGTTACAAATTACGTTATCACAAAGTTATCTGTTACCGATAATTTCAGTGCTTGCAGAGAATACCTTACTGAAACCCGCTTTTCATTTCCTTCTGCTCCTCGTTGGGTTCGACACTCTTACTTATCGAAAGGACTATGATAGATCCCCTATACTTGTGGGTCATCAAGAATCTTTTCCCGACGCCATTGCCGGGGAGTGAAGCGCCTTTGGTAAGTGGAATTTGGTAAGGAAAAATTTATATAGTGTGCTGAAATTTACTGTCACTTGTTACTATGGAAAGTAATCCTTTGAGGGGCTTGTTCGGAGTATCTTCACCCCGACCAGTAGAGCAAAGAGTTGCTCCTCAACCTACTAAACCTACTGAAAATTTTTACTTTCAAATTCCTTCAGGTATGATAGAGAAACTGCTAGCTAATCCTTTTACAGGAGATGGAACATTACATCCTGATTTGCACCTAATCTATGTGGTTGAAGTTTGTGGATTATTTAAGCTTGCAGGTATGCCCGTGGATGTTATCAAGGAGAATGTCTTCCCTTTACCTTTGAAGGCAAAGGCATTGACATGGTTTAGGCTATGTGATGATATGGGATCATAGAACTACAACCGATTGAAATTGGAATTTCATCAGAAGTTTTATCCTACGCATCTTGTTCATCATGATCATAATTATATATATAATTTTTGGCCTCGTGAAGGAGAAAGCATCGCTCAAGCTTGGGGGAGGCTCAAGTCAATGTTATATTCATGCCCCAATCATGAGCTCTCAAGAGAAATTATTATTCAAAAAATTTATGCTCGTCTTTCTCTCAATAATCACTCCATGCTCGATACTTGTTGTACTGGCTCTTTTATGATGAAGACTATTGAATTCAAATCTATTTATTGGAAATAATTAAACACAACCCTAAATATTGGGATCTCGACGAAGGTAATGAGTCAGGTATGACACGTAAGTTTGATTGTGTTAAATCTTTTATGGATACCGATGTTTTCCGTGAATTTAGCACTAAATATGGACTTGACTCTGAGATAGTAGCTTCTTTCTGTGAATCCTTTGCTACTCATGTTGATCTCCCTAAGGAGAAGTGGTTTAAATATAATCCTCCCATTGAAGTAAAAGTAGTTACACCTATTAAAGTTGAAGAAAAGACTATCACTTATAATGTTGATCCTATTGTTCCTACTGCTTATATCGAGAAACCACCTTTCCCTACCAGAATAAAGGATCATGTTAAAGCTTCAACTGTGGTTCATAAGAGTAATACTAGAACACCTACACCCCCTAAGCAAATTAAAGTTGAACCTAGTATTGCTATGGTTAAATCTCTCTTGGTTGATAATATTGATGGGCATGTTATTTACTTCTGTGACGAAGCTGCTAGAATTGCTAGACCCGATACTAAGGGTAAACATAGACCTGTTGTTGGCATGCCTGTTGTTTCGGTTAAAATAGGAGATCATTGCTATCATGGTTTATGTGATATGGGTGCTAGTGTCAGTGCAATACCTTATTCTTTATAATGAAGAAATTATGCATGATATTGCACTTCTTTGAGATAGAAGATATTTATGTTACTATTAAGCTTGCCAATAGAGATACTATCTCACCGGTTGGGATTGTTAGAGATGTTGAAGTCTTATGCAGGAAAATTAAATATCCTACTGATTTTCTTGTTCTTGCTTCCCCACAAGATAACTTTTGTCCCATTATTTTTGGTAGACCCTTCTTGAATACCGTTAATGCTAGGATAGATCATGCGAAAAGTATGTTGTTACTATTGGATTAGGGGATATGTCTCACGATCTTAATTTTGCTAAATTTCGTAGACAACCCCATGATAAAGAATTGCCTAGTAAAGATGAAATTATTGGTCTTGCTTCTATTGTCGTGCCTCCTAACGATCCTTTAGAACAATATTTGCTAGACCATGAAAATGATATGTTTATGAATGAAAGAAGGGAAATAGATGAAGTATTCTTTAAACAGGGACCTATTTTGAAACACAACTTGCCCGTTGAAATTCTAGGGGATCCTCCTCCACCAAAGGGTGACACTACAAAAAAAGACACATCCGTGACATTTTGGGCCGAACAAAAAAAAAATTTGTCATACATATGACACTTCTATGACGATAATTGTGACAAAATTCGGTATCATCATAGATGTGGTGGGCTCCTACTTCTATGACAAAAAAATCATGACAGAAAATGGGCTTTTCGTCCTGGGCGGGCTGGAGATGCAGCTGCATGACATTCTTTGTGCCGTCCATGACGGAAAAAACCGTGGTAGAAGCGAGGGGAGGAAAATTTCGGGAGTTGCAGTTACGGTGGGAGGTCGGGGCCGAGCGATGCTGCTTTCTCTCGGATGTACGCTGCGTGTGTATGCGGCGTTCGCTCTAATCGAACCAGAGCGAGGCGTTGGGCTCTAATCGAACACGAGAGATTGCTGCGCAGGCTATGTGTTACTGAACCCGAGCGATCGATCGATGGCTGTTAACTGAAGCCGATCGAGCGATTCCTTCGCTACTGCTACTAACTGAAGCCGATCGATTGGTTGAACAATGAGTGTTGCGGGGGGGGGGGGGGTGGATGAACAGGGAGCGGTGGCGTTGCCTCTGGATGAACAGGAACCCGTGGTGTGGAGGGCTGGATGAACAGTAGATGGTGGAGGGGTGGTTGAACAGGACCCCGTGGTTAGGGATGGCAATGGGGCCCCATACCCTCCAAACCCATGGGGATTTCATCTATTAGGGGGTGGTGATGGGCGAAAAACATCCCCATGGGGACATTTACAAAACTAATTTATTCCCCATAGGGTACAACGGGGATGGGGACGATATCCTATTCCCCAGACCCAATGCCCATCGGGGACCCGGTTAGTAACTGTGACACAGCGGTCAACCTTAAAATATTCACAAACGAACTTGCGAAAACAAAAAAAAGCTCTAGAAAAAACCTTAAACCTATCTCACGTCCTCACCTCAGCTGCCACCATGACCAAGAAGTAAGTATGACCTAGATAGGCATTAGCAGGACAAGGACAACACCCTTTATTTATGTTGATTATAGGGTGTCATATTATGTATATGAGTATTTGTTTATGGGGATGGGGACCCTAATGGGGCCCTGTTCCCCAGTGGGGCATGGGTATGGGGAAATTTCATCCCCAGTCATGTAAACGGGGATGGGGATGGGATGATAGGGAATAGATGGGGATGGGGATGTTGTAGGTATCCCCATAGGGGATTGTCCCCATTGCCATCCCTACCCGTGGTGTGGAGGGCTGGATGAACAGTAGACGGTGGAGGGGTGCCCGTGGAGGGGTGGTTGAACAGTAGCCGATGGAGTAGCGCGCGGTGGAGGCTGGATGAACAGGAGCCCGTGGAGGCTGGAGGAGGTCGACGGTAGCCCGTGGAGGCTGGAGGAGGTCGACGGTGGAGATGAACAGTATCACGTGCGGTATGCCACACCCCTCCCGATGAACAGGACCTGCGTTTCAACCGTAGCGCCCAACACAAGTCCGCTTTCGTCTGCTTTTGGCGGTACGCCACACCCCTCCGATCAACAGGACCCCTGCTTGACCGTAGGGAGGTCCGCTTCCTCCGCTTTTGGCGGCACGCCACACCCCTCCCGATCAACAGGACCCCCGTTTCGACCGTAGGAGGTCCATTTCCTCCGTTTTGCGGTACGCCAGACCCCTCCCGATGAACAGGATCCTGTTTTGAACGTGGCCGGTCGAACACAAGGTCGTTTCCTCCGTTGTGCGGTACGCTAGGCCTCGTTTCCATCGCCTGTTCCGTCCAAGCCCTCCCGATGAACACGACCACGCATTCCGTTCCGACCCAGCCGGTTGGCTCCCATGCGTTCTGTTGCCTCCCGATGAACACGATGCATTCCGTTGCCTCCCCATGAACACGACGCATTCCGTTGCCTCCCCATGAACACGACGACGACGCTGTTTCTCCATTCCGACCCAGCCATGTACGTATGCGCGAGTAGGCGTTCGAGACCCTGCCCGTATGTACGTACGTGGCCGTATTTTCTTTCTTGCACCCTCGCCGCTGTACGTACGTGTACATGCTACGTGCGCGCCTCTACTACGACATCGCGGCGCCTCTGCATCCACCAAGATATATATATACGCATACGTTCGCGACGAATGACAACGCCACGCACGCTTCGACCAGGTGGGTCCCGACCGCCGTGCACTTCCTTGCGTATAAGATGTAGCTGGTGGGTCCCAATGATCGGGGCGAATCATTTTTTTTTGCCCGGACGCACTTCCTTGCGTGCGAAGATGTAGCTGGTGGGTCCCAGCAGTCAGGGGGGCGAATCGTTTTGTTTTTTTGCCCGGACGCACTTCCTTGCGTGCGAAGGTGTAGCTGGTGGGTCCCAGCAGGCAGGGGGGAAACGTTTTTTTCGCGAAATATGGTGGCCCGTCTGGTGGGTCCCCGGTGTCAGGTGGAGGAATAATTATTTTGCCAGTAATAAGAAGGAACTTCCTTGCTGCGGCCGTGGACCCAGCTCTCAGCCTCTCCATGTAAAGTCCACGTCCGATGGAAGCTGTTCCTTGACCACGTTGACCACGCCGCGCCGAGAGCACCAGGGCGGTGGACAACGGCGAGGCCTAGGAAGGGGACGACACGGAGCCGGGGAAGACGCGGCAGTGGATGCCCACGCGTAGAGGAGTACGAGGGTTCACTGGTTTGCTGCCGTGTGAGGCTGCCGTCACCGCAGAATAACAGGGGGTGTGGGTGAGTAGAGGGATGGCCTGGCCAGCGGTGGGAGTAGTAGGGGGCGGTGAGGCCTCCGCCGCATCGCAGCCGGCCACGGGAGGCAGGAGCACGCAAGGAAATGCCTCCTTATTACGCACAAAATAATGATTCCTCTAGCTGACATCAAGTACCTTATTGATGCCAGCTGTCGGCCTCTCCACATACAGTCCACTTCAGATGCATGTCGGTCGTTGACCATGTTGACCAGGCCGCGCCGAGAGCACCAGGGCGGTGGACGACGGCGAGGCCTAGGAAGGGACCGACACAGAGGCAGGGAAGACTCGCAGCTTGTTTCCCATGCGGAGGGGACTACGACTATACGAGGTTCTTGGTTCGTCTGCCCGTCACGGGAGAATAACAGCAGTGTGGATCGAGTAGAGGGATGGCTAGGCCAGCGATGGGAGTACTGATGGTGAGGCGGTGAGACGGCAAAGACAGCTGTCAGCAGGGAGGAGGGAGCAGCAGTCCTGCGATTGCTTGTTTGAGCGGCCGGAGCAGGAAGAGCAGAGATTGAAGAAGCACGACTACTGCCGTTGGATGGACACCCAATCCTTTGCTTGTGCATCAACCTTTTTAGGAAATCCTCAACTGTGGAAAACAGCATACAGCCCATCCGCCATTATTTCTAATAATTTACAGCCCATTTGCTAATTCTTAAGGTTTTTAGAACCCATATTCTTTTTGTTAGCATTACAGCCCATATTGTGGCCACGGTTAAAAAATTATACGAAATTTTGCATATTTCGGTGCGGTCCGAACTATTTTTAATCCCGAAATTTCGACTCACATTCAAACTGATTTTAAAAATAAATGTATATCAATATAAAATCCAACAAATTCTCCACGCATAAAAATTAATGTAATTTAAAATCTCGAAATGAAAAATAAGATATTTGAAACTAATTGCCGGTTTGATGTGTTTTAAAAATGTACATCCCATTTCTCATAACTGATTGGCCATTTTCTCGGCCAGCCAAATGAAAGCTCTCCTCGTCTTGAAAGATTCGCCCAACAGGCCTGACAAAGCGACTTACTTGGCAAATCACAAAAAAACTGGGCTGTGGCCGTGGACCCAAATTGTCACCTTTCCACGTGACAAGATACTTCCGATGGAATGTCGTTGACCACATTGACCACGCCGCGCCGAGAGCACCAAGGCGGTGGACGACGGCGAGGCCTAGGAAGGGGACGACGCGGAGCCGGGGAAGACGCGGCAGTGGATGCCCACGCGTAGAGGAGTACGAGGGTTCACCGGTCGGCTGCGGTGTGAGGCTGCCCGCCGCAGTGGCCAGCTAGCGGTGGGAGTAGTAGGGGGCGATGAGGCCTCAACGGCAGCACAACCGGCCACTGGAGGCATGAGCAGGCGGTCTCCCCGGCGCTGGTTTGGGCGGCTGGTGCAAGAAGAGCAGCGATTGAAGAAGCAACATGACCGTTCGATTCAAATCCAACGGTTACTGCTGCTAGAATCGTTTGTTGACTAAGTTGACAAGCCCCGCGTACGTGTCAACGTAGTATGCCCACAGGTCAGCCTCCCAACCGGTGCACCCCAGATGTCAGTGGGAGGAATCATTTTTTCGCATAATAAGGAGGCAGTTGATTGCATGCGGCCAGGCCAGCGGAGGGAGTAGGGTGGGCCGGGGAAGCCTGCGCGGTATCACAGCGGGCCACAAGAGGAGGGAGCAGTACCGGCTTGGCGCTTAGTTTAGGCTGGAGCAGGAAGATCAGAGATTGAAGAAGCACGTCGGCCGTTGGATGGACATCCAACAGTCATTGCTGCTAGAATCGTGTGTTCACTGACAAAGCCTTGCGTAAACAAGTCAGCCTCAAAATCTGTGGCGTCTACAGCCCATTTGCTATTAATTTTATAATTTTTACTCATTTTCTAATTCATATGGAATTTATTGCAGCCCGTTTTCCATTTTTAGAATTGCGGCCATTTTCCGGTCGCATTGTGGTCAAAAACTTAACTAAATATGTGGTAAATTTTGAAAATTCGCAAATTTTGTCATGAACAAAACATTCTTAATCCAAAAATTAATAGCCATACTAAAACAAATTTAAAAATAAATTAGTACTATGTCATATTAAATCCAATGAAATACGTATAAGATATCAGTGAAGAACAAAATTCAAAAAAACTAATATCCCATTTGCTATAAATTTTTTGGAATTTTCAACCCCTTTTGATATTACTTTTAACAGACATGGACCATACTCTTTGGCCAGGACGGAATGCATCCCTCCTCGTCTTGAAAGATTTACAACCCAGTAATTCGGAGAAAACAAATAGGCCTAGCTTGGGTATTCTTCAAAAAGAAATACCGGGCTACCTATTTTCCCAAAGAACTAGTGCATGAGCATTTAGATTTATTTATTTATTTACTTATTTATGTTTAGGGGACCATGAGCATGTACCTGGGCCGGATTCATGTGAGAGCCTCCCTTCCAGTTAATTATGGGCTTCTCTATTGGGCCTTCATTAGTGGGCTGCATGTTATCAACAAGTGGAAAATGTGTTCCGCATTTAAAAAATAGTATGAGCTACGTGCGATGCACGGGCACTAAAGGATCGAACTGCAACAGCGACTTCCAAAACAACACATTTATTCAACCAATGAATGAAATATACTCTTGATTGTACATTGAAAACAGCGGCAGCAGCAACCAGGGCTGGGGGTGCAGCGTATAAGCGATAAGCAGGCGGAAGAGAGAAGACACAGCTCTCTCTTCCAAACCAAACATCAGCCATCATTACAAAAGGGCTACCAAAAAAGAACAAGTATATGCATCAAACAAAATAAAGATCCTACTATACCAAGTGTACGCATCTAACTAACTGGCTCAGTTAGACGTTACTATTTATTAAGCTGTGGAGATTGGCTGACGGCTTGAACCAGATGGGTGCCTGACGGGGGAAACTCCAGCCAGCAGGTCGAAGTCTGATACTTGCGACCCTCTCTCCCACTTTGGGCTGCAGAGCGTGGCGGCACATATCAGGGAATGGTGCATGCAGAGATGCATGGTACACTGTGTACACACAATTTTGCCTGATGAACGAAACCGCGCTGCCATCATGATCCTTGTCGTCGGTTATCTCCTGGTTAATCGGATAATTCAGTCCGACAAACAGAGAGCGTGTACCAAGGCTACTTACCAGCCTCGAGTCAAAAATTCCTGAAGGCCCAGAGAAGCTGGGATCCTGCTCAAAGACCTTGCAGTGACTGTGATTGTATTCCGCGAAACAACACGTCCGGTACGTGCGAACGATCATCAATCTTTCGCCGTCATCTGATCGAGCCAGGAACCACCTGCAACTGCCATGCCGCTTTTCTTTGAAAGGTTCTGGGATTAGGAAGGGTAGGGACACCAGGCGGCCTACAACATCATATCAAGTTGGAGTCAAATAAAAAAGGGCTCTTGATGTAGTCAATCTTAAGAACAGCATGTTATGAGCATGAATATTTTTTCAGTAAATGTTGACAGTAATATAAGCAAGCCATCATGATATCATAGGAAAGTAACATACTGCTGTAACAGCCATTTGTAGCGATGACTAGAGTAGGCCAGCAATACGTCCAGCCATAGAAGGAGTCGACAGCGAAAATGAAGCCCTTGTGTTCAATAGCATCAGAGAACCATGGAGGATGTATGATCCTGTGATGGACGTGCTGATTTATCCACTTACCGCCGATGACTGTCGAGATACGCGAGACCGCGGTTGAAGAACGCAATTAGCCTGAAGTCTTTATAATTCGCAGATCTTGTGGGCACTTGGCAGATTACAACCTTGAGCAAATCAAACTTGGTATCATGTTGGCTACTGTAAGATTCCGAGTATTCTAGGCCGTGGTGCCAAAGCAGTGCAGTGTTAATCGAAGGAAGGGGGATCAATCGCCGGGTGTAGACCTCCACGAGCATCCAGCTGCCGCTTCCGTCGACGAGAACCATCCAAGATGTGTTCATGCCGACCCAGTACATACCGTTAATGTAGATGAGGCTGACGGGGATCGGATCGCAGTGAAGGGGGTTGATGATCGCCACCCTACGATCGTTATGCTGCGTGACACGCTGTTTCTGAAGATCAGGCGGCATCAGCAAGCAAGGAGCTGGCTTAAAAAGCTCCGGTCTGAGGGCTTTGAGTAAATGGTACAGCCCCGACGAGCACGCGGCGAGCGGCATGGTACTGAGATTGTCCACACGCGAAACAATGAGCTTGATTACCTCTGTGGGGAGCAAATTCCAGCCACTCTTTCGGCGGACGCTGCTCGGTTCTGCCATTGTTAGCGCTTGGGTTTCGGACGAGGGGGGGAGGCGCCTTAGCGGGGATGGAAGCTTGGACGAGATTATGTGCGGACAAAGATGGAGAAGCGAATATGTGTTGCGGGAAGTGGACATGTGATGATGACTACAGCATGCCGCTTGACTTACGAGACACATACCAGCAGTGTAGGGTCATATCGATGCTAGACAACTTGCTTGAGTGATCACAGTACTGGTACTCCCTATAGTACCTACTACAGTACTATGCCCTAGCTTGCTAGAGTAGAGTAGTAGAGTAGGACTCTACTCTACTACTAGCACCGGAGGAGTAGTATATTCTAATCTAAAATAGTTACAAACTTCAATGCCCGAGCGAGGAACGACTATGAACCGTGCTCAAAGACCATGTCTACGTGGTGTTTGGACTTATATGCAAAAAAAGCAAGATGCACGTGCATTGCACGGCACACCATCATCACCAACTCGGTTTTTTCTCTACTCCTACTCCTATAAAAGACTCAGTTGGTGATGATGAAGGCGAGGAGGCGTGTTCAGCCGGGCGTGCAGCAGAAGGCACAACTGTCACGACCGGTTTTTCAATAAAAATATTTATTGAGCAACCGACCTATGAAATCCAGTATGAGGAAAATCCTCCATACTGGTAGACAAAACTTTGATACAATAAGCCAGTAGCATTAAAATATTACAAGGCCGAGCTGAAGATGCCCAACCAATTATTACAAACACGCCAAAAATTATACATAAGGGCGGAGATGACACAATGGTGTGGGGTGGCAATACTCTCGACTCGAGATATAAGTGATTGGTGGAATAACACAGTGGGGGGGGGGGGGGGTGGATAATAAGAATAATAAACTGGTGGCTCATCGAGCGTCGAGGTGATTATCGATTGGTTTAATTGGGTAGCGGAAGCGGATATATCATGATGACTAATCCAGGGTCGCATGAGATCGACTGTGATTCCTCTAGGCGTCGGACTCGCTATCGAACTCTTCATCCATGAGATCGCCTTCGTCAGCATCTGGCCAAATCAACAAGCCAGGTGAGTACTTTGAAAGTACTCGCAAGATAGTTCGGACCAAAGATATAACAAATGTATGCATGAATGCGACATAATTGATTTATAACAATGTGCTATCAAATCAATATCACAAAGTACGTAAAAAGGGAATCGGCGGTAGTCCGCTCGAAAACCCAAAGAAGATAAACTCAAAACCGATCGGTATGCAGGCGGCGCCTCGAAGGGTGAACAAATAAGTAAAACATGCCACGATCGAGGCCTAAGCGACACCTCATAAAGGGCTTATATTGAAAGAAAAGACATGCGTGCCACAGTCGGACGTCGGAGCGACATCACAGAAAGGGCTTATAACAAAATTAAATAATAATAATGCCGCAGTCGGACGTCTGAGCGACATCACAGAAAGGGCTTATAATAAAAGTAAACAATAACAATGCCGCAGTCGGACGTCTGAGCGAAATTGCAGAAAGGGCTTATAATAAAAGTAAATAATAACAATGTCATCGGACGTCCCGAGCGACAACGCACAATGGGCTTATAACAAAATTAAATAATAACAATGCCGCAGTCGGACGTCTGAGCGACATCGCAGAAAGGGCTTATAACAAAAGTAAATAATAACAATGCCGCAGTCGGACGTCTGAGCGACATCGCAGAAAGGGCTTATAATTCATTTTACATAACTGACAAGAAATGGTGCTCACGGAAAATATTCCTCACAAGGCAATAAGCGGGTTAGTCCATTCACAGGGAATAAATATTTAACACTCATATGGTTCTCAGGAGTTTCTGTCACCGAGACTGACACTTGACAAGATAAGGTGAACACGGTACTCGGACATGGATAAGATGAAATTCAAGAATTTTGACTCTGCAGAGTTTGTACCAAAATTTTCCACGGCCAACGGATTTCCGTAGTCACGAAGGACTAGTTCCGTTTACGGTATTTCGGAGGAAACACAGCTAACCAGTACACACCCATCATACCTCACGTTGCCAGGAATCACCCTAGACAACATTCAAGAAAAACTTTGAGACGGGGAGATCACAATCTCGAATAGCATGGGATCAAATTTATTTACGTGCGCTCTAAGGGGTGCCCCTCTCGTCCCCAACCGAAACACCCATGCCCCCGACCGGATGAAAGGCTTTAATCCAGGGCCATGGAACTCTCATCCCGCCTCTCGATTTGGTGTGTACCAGGAAGTGGTTTGCAGCTTATTGCCGTATCCCTTGCGGGAAACAGGTGGTAGTACGAAAGGGGAGACGGACGGGAATTTGACTGATTTATGTTGACACTGGGTCAACGATCTAGCATAACCTGGCATGCTACAACACTGCCATCTTACCCATACTCATGCCAACTCATGGCCATGCAACATGTTTCCAACAACTCATGGATTTTCCGAAACTCACTTGCCTCAACTCTTACGAGATAAACTTTCATCAAGATGCTCATGAACGTGCCATGATACAAAAATAATGCAAACATGCCCAAACACTCATCATATCAAAAGTTCAAACATTGCTTGCCTGGTTCGGAGTAGTCGGGGTCTAGCTCGGTGAAGTTCGCGGTTCCGTCACCTCCTTGGTATCTACGGTACACCTAAACACACGCTACTAACGTAAATACCGTGGGGTACAGAAAAGTAATCCAAATATTTTTCAAATAAATATGATAAAAAACTAGACAAAATTTTGAAGAGGACAGAAAAAGAATCACTCAAAAATTCCTTTCTGTTAAAAAGTTATAAGAGTTTTGGTCCAAGGACCCATCTGTAATGAAACAGAAAACCCTCAGGGGCCTAAGCAGAAAAGTGCGTAAAAAAGCGGTTCGAGTAGAAAGCGATTTGCCAGAGTACGCTTTCAGAAAACGGTTCAAAAAAAACAACAGAGAGGCTGACGGGCGGGTCCCACCCGTCAGATTTGAATATTTGAAAGAGGCGGCAGAGCACGACGGTGCCCGAGAGCCGCGGTGGTCGCCGGTGGCGATCCACGGCGAGGTAGGAAGATCGGAAGGTACCTCCGTGCTCAGGGCGCCATTCCGCGTCGGTGGGTTTTGGTCGGGGTGGTTTTAGGGTTGAGTGCCATCATGGAGGTCAACTTGTTCCGTTTAGGTGCTGAACGAGCCGGGATTTGGTTGCTTTGGGTATGCTCGACGGAACAGAGCGGCGCGGACCCATCGGCGGCAGGGAGCACGTTCTGTGCTTGCCGGGCCATGGCGACGGTGTCGTGGGCATGCGCTGGCATGCATGAGCCACGCAGAGCGCTAGGGAGAGCTGGGCGGCGCAGAACGGCGTTGTGCTGGGGTGGTGCCTTTTGTCGACCGCCACGGGAGGTCCCGACGCCGCAGAAGACACCGGCGATGTTGGGCCAGGGCGCCACCGACGCCAGGAACGAGCCAAGCGCTCGAGTGGTGCTCCGGACAGGGAGGAGGGGCTGTGAGCAACGTGCCAAGTGCACTGTCGACGCGTGACTGAACTCTGACGAAGGAAACGACATCGACCTCTGAAACTACGAACTTTTACGAAAATGCAAAGAAACAAAGGCGGCCGGTGTTCGATGTAATGATTTTGGCATGTGGGAGTTTCTCCTTGAGCTGATTTTTGGTGGAGTGGCCTCTCATTGCATCTGGAGGCTGCCTGAATTTTGTGGAATTTTTGGAGCAGTGAGGATATGAATTTCACCAAATTTGACAAATCTGGTCCAAACTTGCAGAGACTGAAATTTGAAATTTTGAAAATAAGAAGAGTGGATCTTGATTGTTCTAGGTTGTGGGTACCAAGGACTATCCAGGGGAGTTGGTTTGAGGTCAAAGCTCAATTGCATTTAGGTACTTGCTTTGCAAATCACCTAGGCTCAAAATAATGGATGTAAAAGATTTGGGAGGAGAAATAAATGAAATAAAATTCAGAAATGGATTGAACTTGTTGAGACAGAATGTTTGGATTTCCCTAAAGTGGAAGGAGAGATTTTTGGGAAGATTTTACCATGTGGTGCATGGTAAAATCATGAGTGGTTTCAATATTGGAGAAGATGCAAAACTCCTAGGGTTTTCTTTTTAAAAGAAAATAGAATCCAAAAATTTTGAATTTTGAGAAGATGGCAATCAGAAGAAAAGTTTAAAAAACCAAACACCAGAGTTGAAGGAGATGCCAAAATAAAATCCTTGCTAAAGGGAAAAAGTTTTTGAGAGAGAGATTTTTGGAAGGGTTTAAATGACCTTCTTCAAATCCAACAAAGTTTTTGAAGAAAACCAAAAGAACATTTTTGGAGTGTCACAGCAGCACTATTCGATTTGTTGTAAAAAAAGTAGTAGAGATAGAGACATAGGGAGGAGCACGAGGTTGTGGGAGATAAGGATGAACGAGGCAAGGCCTTATCTGTAAATGTGGAGAGAGGTGTGGGTATCTTTTGTAAAATTGTCATAGTTGGCTTTCTATCCGTCAGATATAGATCGGACGGTCTATATTACAAGATGGCTGGCATACCATCATCAGCAGCTCGGTTTTCTATAAGAGTAGATATATATAGATATAGATAGATAGAGACTAGGGAGTACTAGTAAGGACACCATCTACTGCTTCGTGTGCTACTCCTGCGCTCCATTCGGCGGTCAGAACGTCCCCTCACAGCCACTCCTCCCCGCACTCCATTCGGCGGGCGCTGTTGAAATCTGGAAGCGCACTCTCGATCGCCGGCAGCCACGACTTCACCGACGCATTTACTTCTTCCCCGACCTCGGCAACCTCTTCCTCAACGACATGGGCGACAACCTCAACGCCAACGGTGCCGCTCCCTGCTGCACCGTATGTGTTTCATCCTTCCTGCTCAAATCGTGGTAGAATTCATGTTTTACTCAGATCCTACTACTATGCTAGTCCACATGATTAGTTTCATCTCTGTTATAGCCGTCATGATTTATTTTGTGCTTATTCGGATTAAATCTCGTAGTAACTTGCTCACATATTCAATCGGGCGCAACGCCCCTCGCAGCCACTCCCGTTTCATGGACGGCCTGGTCGATGCCTCCAAGGAGCCCTTCGTCCACTACTATGAGTGCCCGATGCCGTTTTGTGGCTCGCCGGCGGACATGGTGCATCACCTCACGGATGCGTGCAACAATCACCGCTGGCCCTTGGTGGAGAACATCAAGTACAACACATGCTACCGGTTCACCATGCCGGAGTCGCTGGAGGATCACCGCCGCCTGCTAGTCTCGGAGGAGGACGGCAGCGTCTTCCTCTTGATCGTGGGCACCGGCGAGGCCCACGCAGGCCGCCGCCCCATCTCTGTAACGCGGCGTCAGGGCGCCGTCATTGCCGCCGATAATCGACACAAGGCAGATGTACGAAGTGCGTGGTCACGTTACTACCCTCCGGGTCACGTGGGCGGCGAAACCCGGCCTCATCGGACAGACTTTGGACTTTGAGGAGCTGGGACTATCCCGCCAATGTGGACTTGGAAAACCCATGGCATCCGTTCCATCCTTTACCCGCCAACTCGGTGCACGGGGACTCCAAGGAGGTTCACCTGGACATACGCATTATCAAGTGCACTTAGAAAACATGTAGTGTGTGTGTGGGCGCTTATGGCCTATATCTTTGCCACTTTTGATTCTGTAAGCTTATCGTTAAACTTGAGTGGCTTTCACCGCAGTCCTTCCTTTGAACTGCTCCTCTCAATGAGCTGATGTAAGACACTTTGGGTTTCATTTGATAATGGAACCGGGGAGGAGCCTCCCTGCTCTTCTAAAAAAATACGCATTATCAAGTTAAATGTTGATCATTAGTCTTCGCTCAATGTAATCCGCTGTCTAAGCATGTGGAGACTTCCATGCAGGATCTTGCTCTATTGGAGTATCACGCATGAATGAAAGTGTATCCGTTTATGGTTTAGTCTAGAATCTTCCATGTATGAATTTTTACTACAGTAGTGGTGAAAGACTTACGATGAACCATTTCTTACATCTCCTCTGCCCCCTTGCAAGTCATCCTGATTTAATCCCTCTGTCTAGGTGTATAAGGGCATGGTTAATATTACTTAATAGTATAGCCAACTGTTGACTATAAGAAAGTGCCATGTCATCTGTAGCCAACATGTATAACAATCGATACTCAAAAACTAATTCTTAAAGATCATTTCTTGCAAAGTCCAATAAGTGTTATTTCTTCACAAGTTTTGGATGCAGGTTGAACAGTTGAACGCTTTTGTTTGCAAAAGATACCTTTTTATCTATTTCACCCGGATGTTTGTGAGCTCTAGAGATGAGATAATATCCGAAGAAACCTATCGATACCTGCTATACATCGATGACCCCACATCCTTTGTCAAAATAAACAACTCCCGATCAATGCATTTCACTCTTGATTGCAACGACGGGCACCTTACTACTATAGATTAGTACGACCAAAAATTGAACTAACATTATATATAGTACGATAAATACTGATGCATGTCACCTAAAATTATATCATTCAAAACTATGTTCAAATACGAATCCAACGATATAGTTCTTGTTGACATGCACTAACATTTTGTCAGTTAAATCTTCAGTCAAATTCAATGGGGGACTTATAAACCACGACCGATGGAGTACAAGTGTAGAGGGCGGCGCTGCATGGGAGTATCACCTCTCACTCGTGGCGCCGGCAAAGAAAGTCATCATATCACAAAACCCAACCACTCCCAAAGAATAAGTGGCCTGGTAAAATAAACGGACAAGCAACCATCACATCCCTCCGTCTTTTTTGCATTTCATCTCTCTGCATTTACTTTCTCTGGTTCATCTCCCACACTCGATCCCTAGCTACTACTCCTAGGGCCATTTCTTTTGGCGGCTTCCCCAACTTTTCCCACAAGTCTAGTCACAGTGCAGAGTAACAATAAGGCGCCTCACTCATTCATTTGGGATTTTAAACTACTACTCCGTCCTGGTTTATTCCTCGCCATTATAATTTGTGCTAAATTTTGACCAAAGATTTAACTGATAAAATGTTACTCAAAACACTTAGGCGTGGTGCATCTAGGTGTGTAAGTCATCTTACGAAAACTAAATAATCCCAAAACACTTAGGCAGTGCATTAACTTCTACCTCGCTTTCTTGTTTCTTGACATATCAACCAATAAGAGATAAAGAGTGTGCATGCTTTTAATGACTTGAGATATCAAACACGACATGTAGTGGTTAGTTCATTGCATGCAATACTATTAATTAGCAAATAAACATTAACGTTTCTCATTTTCTCCTCCTCCTTGGTCACGGTGCACAGCCTAAGATGACTTACTCATCTAGACGGATGGAGTAGTGCATGTGACATGCACTAACATTTCATTAGTTAAATTTATGATCAAAATTTGACACAGATTACAATGGGGACCAATAAACCAGGACGGAGGTAGTAGTTATGGGATTACTAATCTAGAAGCCTAAAAGAATTGGCCCCCGGTACTCCTACTAGTAGTAGTATTCAAGTTGGAATCGCTTCACAAGCTTGACTAGTGCTGTTTTTCTACTTTTACAAAAACCGCATCGTAATGTTAAAACGTGCATTTGCACATACATAAGTAATAGTAGTACTCCCTCCGTCTAGGTGTACAAATCTTCCCTCCTTCTTGGTCACCATGCACAACCAAAGATGACTTATTGACCTGGACGGAGGGAGTAGAAAAGTCTGCAAGCATATATCGAGAGAGACGTGTAGTCCGATAGTATATAGTAAAGTTTGTGCTATATGAACGTACTTGCAAAATGCGTAATAATACACAACGCTTCCAAACTTTCCCTTTACATACTTAATTAAGGACGCTTAAAATTCCTGAACGCTCGGGATTTATCATTTGCATCCCAAAACTAATGAGATCGCTTTACGAAACAAAAATTATACTCCTCCTAAAGCCACGACGCCGCAGGAGTGCTTATGGAGCGCCACGAGTGCCACAGTGCGCGGCCGCTTTCCAAAGGTGCCGACATTAACGCCTCTTCCTCAGCCTCGCAACTCGCGAGGTGCTGATTGGCGGCTTGCCAGCGGGCAAGCGTGATCTCACCGGTGTGGTGATCCGGCGCCAACAGGTACTCCTCCTGGCTGGAAGCGTGCACCCGGTCCACATACCGCCAATCCTAGATGAGGCGCTTGGGCCCGACTGCACTCAGGGCGTCGGCACGAGCGTCCTCCGCCACCCTCACGGCCCTCGCACGAGCCTTCTGCCAAAGAACCAATTGCTTGACTCTCTCGGATGCGACATAGATCTCCCAGAAAGCTTGTTGCGCGGTGCGCTTCTCTTCCTCGGCCTTCTTCTTCGCCTCTATTTTGGCGCGCTCTGCTGGAGGCAAAGCCTCCCATAAGCCGACATCCATTTCTTGCCAAAGCTCCTCAAGGCTAGGGGGGATCGGCGGGCGGCGCGGCGTTCTCCTCGTAGCGGGGAGCCGACGCGTCCTCCGACGCGCGTGCTGGGGAGATTGGGAATGCTGACGCGTCCACCTCGACACGTCACGGCGAGGAGCGGAACACCGACGCATCCTCCTCGACTAGTGGCGGCAAGGAACGGAACGGCGACGCTTCGCGTCACGACGAGGAGCGGAACGCCGACGCGTCCTCCTCGACTAGTGGCGGCGAGGAACGGAACGGCGACGCATCACGTAGCGGCGAGGAGCGGAACGCCGACGCGTCCTCCTCGACTAGTGGCGGCGAGGAATGGAACGGCGACGCGTGACCGTCCGCGCGGTGCAGCGAGGGGCTCCTAGGGCTTGGGAGGGGCGATGCCATGGTGGTCGACGTGAGAGGGAGGGGGAGGAGATAGCGATGAACGTGAACGTGAGGGGGAGGAGATAGCAATTTCGTGGGAGGCGCAGTATTTATAGCGAGCAATGGCACACCTATGTAAGATATGGACTGAGCTGCACTGACTTAACTGCAGGTCCAGTTGCGTCACTGACATGTCGGCCAGTACACTGCTGGGCCCGTATGTCAGTGACCCAGTGCACCTGAAGCTAAGTAAAAGCTACGTGGGCATATTTGTTGGAGTAAATTACGGGGGAGCGAAGGGGTGGAAATATTGCTGGTCACAACGTATTGGACGAGCGTGGGGAAGGAGGGTCATGCATGCAGATTTTTTCACACCGGGTGGAGTGGTGGGACCGCCAGAGGGAGAAGGAGAGTTTGGCTGGCATATTGTTTCCACACATGGAGAGGAAAAGATTTGGAGACGAACGGGCTTCCTGCAGGTATGGGGAACAGTGCATAATAAGTCATCTTGCATGCCGGGCTAGGTATAGTCTCAAGTCGTTAAAAACATACACGCCCCACACATGTTCATATTTCTAGGTGCACTAAATTATTGCATGCGATGATTAAGGCTGGCCATAATGGTGGTATCTTAGCTGGTATCATGCACACGGAATAGCAAACATGCCGATGTGGCAAAGAATTAAAGAAGAGAGGGGGGTTAGAGTAACTAGTGTTCATGCATGCATTGGTAAACACATTTCTTTGTGAAGAACGACAGCATTAGTTGAGTACTTTTGCAGACTTCAAAAACTATTCCACCGCATCTACTATCTTGCTAAGAGTAGGTGAAATTTTTGGGTCGAGCCCTTTAAACTAGAAGGGAGGTAGTGGTACTCTAATATCTAGGTGTGTAAGTCATCTTATGAAAACCAAATAATCCCAAAACACGTAGGCGCGGTGCATTAACTTCTACCTCGCTTTCTTGTTTCTTGACATATCAACCAATAAGAGATGAGGGTGTGCATGCTTTTAATGACCTGAGACTATCAAACATGACATGCGATGGTTAGTTCATTGCATGCAATACTATTTAATTAGCAAATAAACATTAATGTCTCTCGTTTTTCCCTCCTCCTTGGTCACGGTGCACAGCCTAAGATGACTTACTCACCTAGACGGAGGGAGTATCAACATTCACAATGTCAAATCAATATTTTTACACTCATTATAAAACGTAGTTCTTATACTCATTATGATCAATATTGTAGATATTGATATTTTTAGTAAAAATTTGGTCGTGGGATTTCATTGATGCGTGTCAAAGCATGGAGGAACCGGAGCTTAGGGCTTGCATTGTCGGTCTCTACATAGGTATTTCTCTTCATAATCCTGTAATTTTAGAGACTGATTGCGCTTTTGTGGTAGCGTCTCTTGCATCGGGGGACTATGACAGTCTGCTATGCGTGACACGAAGATGAAAGCGTTGAGCATCTCGAAGTTGATCAACAATCTTCAATTGTCAAAGATTAGCCCTTCGCCAATAAGGTGGCACACTTAATCGCTAAGTATAGCTTTGACAATAGATTAGATGGTATTCTTGTAAATAACGCATCCGCCTGGTGGTGAATATTGTATCGAATGAGTGTACCGGTGTGGCTGGTTAATTAATATAAGGTGGTGTTCAAAAAAGTATATATTTGGTCAAACACTTTGCAAACGGTTGACGGGAGTAAAAGGACGGAGGGAGTATCATGCATGCGGAGTAGGCAAAAAAATGCTCATTTATAGCCGGTTGAAGTCTGAAAGGGCGCGACCGCGCGAGGGAGGCGAAGGTCATGGGAGGCGCGACGGTTGACGGAATTAAGTGAAGTTACATCCACGCGCCGGCATGGCGTGCGAACAGGCAGAAGCTATACCGTCAAGCGTACGATATGGGTCTAGTAGACATTACATCCCGTGGGTCCCGCATAGTTCTCGAGAACTCTTTGGGGGCTTGCAGCCGTTTATCCACCGGGCAAGCCAGCAACCCCACGCTTGTTCAAGACGCCCTACTCGTCTCGCCTTTCTACCTCACAACAGTTCACTCCCGATCGCCTTGTCCTTTCACATTAGTTCGCTCCCAGTTTTTGCGGGGTACAACAGTTCAACTTCTCCTAACCCTCCTCCAAAATCCATGGCCTCCCAAATCTCCATGGTCACCGCTGAGTACTAGGTTAGAGCCATCACCGGCGATCAGTTCATCGTCATCTACACACGTGGATCCACGACGGTGAAAGCATGGCTTGCTCGCTTCCTACGCATGTTGAACAGTTCAACGGATGAGTGGGTCGCTGGGCTTGATGTTGAGTACACCACAGTCCTGGGACGAGAGAAGGATCTAAAGGACGAAGAGAGGAAGAAGCCCGCCGTGATCCAGGTTTGCGTACATGACGTTTGCTTGGTCTACCACATATGCCATGCCGACGTTGAGTGCCAGGATTTTAAGATCTTCCTCAAGGACAAAAGAGTGAAATTTGTTACTGTAGGCTTTAAGAATGACAGAGATGTCCTGCGTCGGATAGGTCTCGTTGTAGGCCAGCCCTTCGATCTCCAGAAGGCAAGCCCGGTGTCCTCCTCTCAACCTTCAATGCTGACCCTGGCAGCAGCCATGATTGATCCTTCGTACGCTAAACTGAAGAAACCTCACCACGAGTTTCATCATGCATGGGAGTCGAAGACATTAGATGAAGATCACATCCTGTACGCAACAATGGATGCCTACCTTTGTTTAAATATCTACATGGGTTGGATGAAGAAGCAGAGCCCAGTGTCCGGTTCAAGCAAAGAAGCGTCGGCAAAGAGGAAGAGGAAGAGGGATGAGGACGAAGTCGAGGACGTGGACTCGGACTCCGAGTAGGTGGCAGTGCCGTCGCTCATGTTGGTTCTACTGCAATGTCAAGCGGACTAGTTGCTTAGTTTATTTTCAAGGGTGTGTTGTGCTGAGGCCCCAACAGAACTATGTTTATGTTCTTTCTCGTTATTTGAACTCTTTAGTATGTAGAGTAGTACTAGTACTATGTCTTACTACTGTTCTTCTTGCATTTGGTACTATCGTCAGATCTTCGTGTTCCTACTGTACTTAATACGCTCGCATTACTAGTAGTATAATTTGGGTCGATTGATTTGTGAAAGAAGTTCGACGGAGCGAAGGAAGAAGACGACGAAGAGGTGGAAGAAGCCCTTCTAGCCATCCATGTTGCATCAAGCGGCTCACATGAGTCGATCGACCCAAATTGCTCCTTGATTGCAGGATCCACGTGGCATTCAAGGTTTGAAGGTAGATTCAGCGTCCTCACCCGGTTTGCGGGCTCGACCTTGTAGCGACCGGCTTCCGCCGCGACAGCCACCATGCGCGCCTCCTCCACGCGAGCGGAGACGACAATGACATGCTAGTTCCTCCTCGCCGGCGTGCTGGAGCACGCGCTCGTCCTCCTCTTTGTATGCTGCATGCATAGACGCGGCTCCACCAGCTGCTCGCGTGCTTGGCAGCGCAGCGGCATGGCGAGGAGGGACTACAGATGACGTGAGCGGGCGAGCCTTCGGCTTCATGGAACAGGGATGGCGGCGACACGGCGGTGATGTGCGAGAAATTGTTGGCCGGAGCAGGCGGGCGCCGGCATGCGCAACGACGGCGGTGGCATATTGATGAGTGCGCGTATGGGAGCTTACTTTAGTTTTATGTAAGGCAGATCAAACTTAAAAGAAAACCATACTAGTACACGTAAACATTAGACTTAGGCAGCACTTTTATTAAAAAAAATTGAAGTTAGTACCACGGCCACGATACGGAATCCTGTGCAAGCACGTGAACCGCGGCCGCGCGGTCGATCGAACGGTGCGTCACCGTGTCGCGCTCGAAGGACATCCACCGATCCTTTTTGTGTGTGTGAAAACAATCCTCGAATATTACTCAAGTTTTTTTTCCCTGGGAAAGTTCTTGACGCTACAATATTTCCATATATTTGAATTTAGCTCCAGTTTGTGTTTATTTGGATTTGGACATTTTAGGTGCGCCCTAGTTTTTTTAATACTTATTTTGTGTGTGTGTGGATCGAGAGAGAACGTGTGTATGTGTCCATATGTGTGTTGTGGCGGAAGGGCAATGTGGAGACGGTGTGCGTGTGATACAGACATAGAGAGGTGTGAATGTGCAAATGATCATGCATGAGTGAGACATAGACAGATGCCGATTGTGTATACATGAGAGAACGGTCTTCTAGTTTACTTGTGTGTGTGTGTGTGTGAGAGAGAGAGAGAGAGGAGCATCCATAACACAACAACCATCTCTCTCGATCGTCCATCCCTCGAGACGATCGCATGCAACACATGCATCAACGCTACATTTTGAAACCCTCACTCGGCCCCCGCCCACCTCAAGGCCCGCATAATCTCTTCGTGAATACCCATTTCTCTCCTTAGGTTTGTTTTCGCTCAATATCCGACACACACACACACACGCAGCACACACACACACACACGCAGCACAACACATGCACACTCCCCGAGCACACAATTCATCCCCATCCAAGGTTATACTGGCGACCACTCGCTTGTGCTTCTTTGCACCCCCAACATGCACAACACCTCAATCTTCAAAGAGGGCATCGAGCAGATCGAAGACGGCGACCACACCGCTTAGAGAATGCTTTGGGTCATTTGGAAGGTGGTGATGTGACAACGGCCGACCGACCTCCCCCACCCTCTCTCTCTCTTGCACAAAATTACCAATCCCTCTCTCCCCCGCACAAAATTGTCAATCCCTCAACCCATGAGATCCTTCCCCTCTGGTCCATGTTTTTCTAGCTCTCTCATCAAACATGTTGTCTCTTCTCCTTCCACGTATACAGAATCCGGATGCACACACATCTCACGTATATTACATGTCTCCATCTTTCTCACAGACCTAACTTCTTCAAACCAAAGCCCCCCCGGGCCAATGCTTGTCTAAGTGTTGGTCCAAACCAGAGCCACTTGCGGTGCCGCCCCTAGGCAACTTGGGGTATCGTCGGTTGCCGTACGTAGTGTTCATCCGGTGTTGCCCTAAGAACGAGATATGTGCAGCTCCTATCGGGATTGTCGGCGCATCGGGCGGCTTTGCTGGTCTTGTTTTATTACTGTCGAAATGTCTTGTAGCCGGGATTCCGAGACTGATCGGGTCTTCTCGGGGAGAAGGAATATCCTTCGTTGATCGCGAGAGCTTATCATGGGCTAAGTTGGGACACCCCTGCAGGGTATAAACTTTCAACAGTCGTGCCCGCGGTTATGTGGCAGATGGGAATTTGTTAATATCCGGTTGTAGTAAACTTGAAGTAAACTCTTCTAAAATACACCAACCGTGTGCGTAAGCGTGATGGTCTCTTTTCGGGGTTGTTCGAGAGGAGAACACGGTTTCTGGGTTATGTTTGACGTAAGTAGGAGTTTCAGGATCACTTCTTGGTCATTTCTAGTTGACGACTGCTTGCTTTGCTTCTCTCCTCGCTCTTATTTGCGTAAGTTAGCCACCATACATGCTTAGTCGCTGCTGCAACCTCACCACTTTACCTCTTCCTTACCCATTAAGCTTTGCTAGTCTTGATACCCATGGTAATGGGATTGCTGAGTCCTCGTGGCTCACAGTTTACTACAACAACAGTTGCAGGTACAGGTTTCGCGATGATCATGATGCGAGGGCGATGTTTACTTGTTTTGGAGTTCTTCTTCTGCTTCTTCTTCGATCAGGGGATAGGTTCCAGGTCGGCAGCCTGGGCTAGCAGGGTGGATGTCGTTTGAGCTTCTTTTTGTGTTTCATCCGTAGTCGGATGGTGCACTTATGTAAGATGTTGTTGTATTCGTGTGACATTGTATGCCTTATGTATGTATCCCCATCTATTATGTAATGTTGATGAAATGATATCCACCTTGCAAAAGTGTTTCAATATGCGGGTCTATCCTTGGTGGGACCTTCGAGTTCCTTTTGGATAGGGTCGCATATTGGGCGTGACAGTCATTTGGAAGCAGGGTGATGTGACAACGGCTGACTGACTCCTCCCCCCACCCTCTCTCTCTCTCTCTTGCACAAAATTACCAATCCCTCTCTCCCCCGCACAAAATTGTCAATCCCTCAACCCATGAGATCCTTCCTCCGGTCCATGTTTTTCTAGCTCTCTCATCAAACATGTTGTCTCTTCTCCTTCCACGTATACAGAATCCGGATGCACACACATCTCATGTATATTACATGTCTCCATCTTTCTCACAGACCTAACTTCTTCCTCTCTCTTTCTCTATCTCTCTCTCTCTCTCTGTCTCGTTAGGTTTGTCTCCTACTCTCTCGTCCACATACATACAATCTTTCCCGCCCTATCTGCTCCATCTTCAAAAGCTCTCTCTGCACGTTTCATTCACACAATGGGATATGTCAAAATGTTGCTTCTACAATGGCTAATGTAGAATTTTGGTTGTTTTTGTTGCATCCTACAAAGTAATAACTATGAAATGCATTTAGATTCTCATTTGACTGGGATTATGTGAGTTTGAGCATGTTGTGAAGTACTATAGACCTTGTATACATCTTGGGATTCGACAATGATTGTAACTATTGAATTGTATAGACAATTACATTCGAAGTCAATAGCCTAATATATTTATTTCACAATTTCAAAAAATGATTAGTTCACTACAAACTAAGAAAACAAATGTCTACTCCCTCTATTTTTATTTAAGTCCGCGTATTAGCATTGGTCAAAGTCAAGTTTTGTAAACTCTCAGAAAGCTTATAACAAAAAATATTAACATATACAATAACAAATAAATACCATTAGATTCATTATTGAATGTACTTCCACATCATACATATTTGTTATGGTAAATGTTTATATTTTTATATAAACTTGGTCAAACTTTAGGAAGTTTGACTTCGTCAAACCTAATATGCAGAGTTTACTACTACTACTCGCTAGTTGCTTAACCGAATCACTCAACACGCCACACGGGGAGTCCAAAGGTCACAAAATTTTGAGGTCGCCGGGAAAATCTCCCGCGACCCTGATTCGAAAGCAAAGGGAAGTTACCATCATAGCCTTCGGAACAGGCCTACGGATGACGCTTGGTAGGGGGCTGTTTTCGTAACTTCAGGTTCACCCTACCCAGCCAACCCCACCCTGGCACCCAGAGTAGTACACCTGAATACTCCCCATTTTCTATCCCCACCGAAAATAAACTTCTCCTTGGCACCGCAGCCTTCGTGCTCCTCCCCTTTACATCGGCGCACTCGTCCACCGCAGCGCATCTGCCTCATCGACGACCTCGTACGCCGCACTGGAGCCGGTCCACCGTCGTCGTCGTAGACGGAGCCTCTTCCCCGGCATCGTCTTCCACGGTCTCGGATCTGCTTCCCGGAAGCCGACACCAAGCGCAGAAGTACCACAGTCGTGGACAATGAACTGACTCCCGTTGCCGACCATGACTCACAGAGGCCGCCGCGACCATCATTCTCCTCCTTGATTGGTAATGTGTGTATTGAATCACTTAGCAGTACATGTGCAGTTCCAATTTTGTTCATACCTACCCTTCAATTTTCCTGGGTGCTATTGTTCCCGTAAAAGTAATTGGTTATAGCCTCCATTGTCCAATAGAATATCAGCTGGTAATTGTAAAGGCCGCTCTGTATCGCGTTGTGCTTGGGTAGGTTTTTCATCCGCAACTTTGTAGTGTGGCAAATGATGGAAAGGTTTTAGAACTAGCAAGATGCCCATGCGTTGCACGCATCAAGATGCATTTGTATAAGTAGTTTATCTTGTGGGAGAAAAGGATGAACGAGGAAAGGCCTTATTTGCAAATCTGGAGAGGGGTATGGGTATCTTTCTGCAAAATTCCGATTTGTTTCCTTCCTATCTGCCGATATAAATCGGACGGCCTATATTGCAAGAAAAAAGTATAGAGAAAAAGTAGACAGTAAAGGAAGTAGAGATAAATATTAAATATAAAATATAAAATAAATATAACCGTAGAGAAGAGAGTAGAGATAGCAGAGGCGCCGGGAAAGGATCGGCAAGAGGAAAAAGCGGCGGGCGGCGCTTAGTTTTGGCTGTGACGTCCGGCGCTCTTTATAAAATTCAATGCCCTCCCACCGCTCTGTGCCTTGCCACCGCTCTGTGCCTCGCCACTGCTCTCTCCCCACTCTTTTTCGCCTCACCGCCGCGTCACTGGGAAACTTGGGGATACCGCGGCGTCCGCGCGCGCCGCTCCGGCGGCTTCTCCACCGAGATCTGGTTCCACGGGATGCGCCTCGGCCTCGGCAATTTCGACATCGCCAACGAGACCGCCCGCGCGTACGACGTGGCGGCGTGGCGCCTCTGGTGGCCTCATAGAACATTGAACTTCCCTAATGTGTTGATGCGGGAGCGGGCGCAGGAGCTTGCGCCTCTGCCGCGGCTTAGCACCGATGAGGATCGTCGCGACAACCGGAGGCGGGAGCATCGTCTCGGCATCGCCGAGATGGAAGAGGAAGCCATGGTGTTGGGGCGCCAACACTTCCCGCAGGACATCGTCAACGAGCGCGAGTTCTACGCGCAAAGGAGGGCGGAGAGGGATAAGAGGAGGGCAGAGCGAGCCGCCTATCGCGAGGACAAGCGTAGGCGAAAAGCGGACGCTCAATTCAACATGAGGCTAGGAGCAGCGTCGCCCTGGGAAACCGACGAAGATCGGTATCTTCACGCCTACAGTCAGATGTCGGAGGAGGACATCACCGAGGAGGAGTCGGATGACGAGGAGTACTTGAATTATCTTTTTTTATCTATCTATGCTTAGAACTATCCTCTACTCTCTAGTATCTAGTTCTCGATCTCAGCACTATAAACACTTTTTTAAAGCGCTGCTATGCATTCTGTTGGAGATGCTCTAACATGGCGCATTTAGTGCTTTAATGTTGCCCACAACATGCGCGAGTATTACTAGTAGTATTTTTCTTGCCATGTTGAGATTTTAAAACCACGAGTGTGAACATGCAGAGGAGCAATGAAGACCAAACACGGGATATTCGAGACATCTTCAAGGAGCGTGGCAAGTTAAAGAGGAGCTGCACCGAACCTGTAAAATGAGCTTTGTTAAGTAACACCCTTTCAATTACTTTCGTCTAGCCTCGTGTTCTTCGATGTGTATATGTTGTAGTTTCTGTTTCTCTTAAGCGTGGTGTTCTTCGATGTGTAATAAGAAGAGTCTTAATCGTCCTAATGCTTTCGTTTTTAACTTGATGTAGGAAGTGGGTGTTCTCACCTTGTAGTCCGTTTTTATATTTCTTTTCCTTTTGAATTCACTTCTCTGAGTTTTGTTTATCTGGGTTCTACTAATGGATCTAGGTTTCTCTGAGTATTGATCTAAAAAAGAAGTAACTTCATGTCAGGTTGCAGTTCCTGCGAGGAGGGAAGTATGGTCAACCTCAAGATCATGTTTCCAAAATGAGGCTGGATTACACACAAGGTGCCAGTTTCCTAACGATGCTGGATTAGACACAAGGTGCAAATTCCCAGATGATGCTGGATTACACACAAGCCAGGTGGAGTCGTTAGATGTTCGTGTCCTCGTGGCATTATTAAAGGCTGAAAGAAAGCGTGCAGCAGCCCTTGAGAATGTAGCTGAGTTCCTGAAGAAGCGAAAAGAGCAAACAGATGCTCTCTTCACCCAAGACAAAGAAGAGATGGAAGAAGCCAGAAATAAGCTAGCAGAGGCAGAGCAGGCTAGGCGTCTCCTGCTATATAAAACTGTTGCCAATACAAAATTTACTTCATAATAGCTAGGTTCAAATGTTTATCCAGTCAGCATGCCTGTTGTGATGTCTGTGCATCTACTGATGTGGCACAAAATGTTGTTTTGGGTCATGTAATAACAGCAATTACTTTCCAAACAATAATGTATTTAAGCATTGGACATGGTATAGTTCACGCATAAGCCCGACATTCCAAGTTCAACTTCCAGATCAAACTCATGTTCACATATATACGCACATTAATACATAATGTCCACAACCATGATTCACTTCAAAGCCAAAAAATGTGAGGAGAGTTATAAATAAAGAAAAACCTCTACTAGTTCCTCGCTACCGGCGAGCACAACAAGTCAACACCATGCGTAAATTAATTACTCCCTCCGTCCCATAATATAAGACGCTTTTTGACACTAGTATAGTGTCAAAAAACGTCTTACATTATGAAACGGAGGGAGTATATTTTAGTCATGTTTTCTGTTCTAAAATGCCCGCCGGCTCGCGGAAGGACGTGTTGCCGGCACACGCGCGGATTCAATGAAGGCAGGCGGGGCAGTCTTAAGCTGGTTGCACGCTGCGAGGAGGCGTGCTCAGCCGGCTCGCAACGAAAAGTGCGGCCCTCTTGGCCGGGCTACCGTTCAATGCCCGCGCTATGAGAGGTCGCGTCCGTGTCGAGCAATCACTCCCTCCAGTCCTTTTTTGTTTGGGTATAACAAAATCTCGCTTTTCCATTCACATTTTACAAGTAAAATTCATGGACAAACTTTGACCCAAAGTACGATGGGGACTAGTAAACCAGAATGGAGGTAGTAGTTTTTTAATCAAAGAAGGGTTTCCCCTTCCGATTCTTGAAAACCAGCATCTAAATCTAAACCATACCCTAGAACTACTGTGTTCAACATCTCGCAACATAAACCCATACAACCATACGCCAAGGAGGTACGTAGTACTATGAATTCCATTTTCGCTCCATACCAATCGTTCTAAAAACTACTTACTACTTATAACTTGCCATTGAAAATCGGAACTCTTAACCTCGCTAAAAAAACGAAACGTGGCTACTCGATCTGTGGCAACTGGCGAGCCACCGCGCTCCAAGTCGTTCACCTGTGGTCCCGACCATCAACTCCTACAAAGGTGCTCCACCACGCACTGCGGTACCCATGAATGCAGCAATCGTGCGCCTAGGGTTTTAGGGTTTATTTGTTAACGCCGCTTTACGTAACACTCATGTGTGCGAGACAGCGAGAGGCCGACTGCGTGCATGCGCCTCTTCTCTTCGTATATGTACTCCACCGTTTGTTTGGTGTCCAAAAAATTATAATAACTACTAGCAATGTGCCAATGCGTTGCCACACGGTCAAAGTAGATTAATACATATTCACCGATTTGATAGAAAAAAAAGTCTTCTTTTGAAATACGTATATCACTAAAAGTATGTTATGTTTCACTCAAAATATATTCCTTTGGCGGTTTTGATGAGATAAGGGAGGAATGTTGTTGGTTTCAAGATTCGAGAAGTGGTATATGTCTAATTTCTACTCTTACTAGCAAGATGCCCGGCGTTGTACGGAACATCAAGATCTTGTGGGAGAAAAGGATGAACGAGGGAAGGCCTTATCTGCAAATGTGGTGAAGAGTGCGGGTAAATTGCCATATTTTCCTTCCTATCCATCAGATATAAATCGGACGACCTACATTGCAGGATGGCAGGCCCACCATCATCACCAACTCTATTTTTTATCCCTACTCTTATAAAAAGCACTGTCGATGATGATCGTGTGCCTGCCATCCTGCAATATAGGTCGTCCGATCTATATCTGACGGATAGGAAGGAAACTATGGCAATTTTGCAAAAAGATACCCACACCCCTCTCCACATTTGCAAATAAGGCCTTCCCTCGTTCATCCTTTTCCCCCACAAGATAAACTACTCATACAAATGCATCTTGATGTTCCGTGCAACGCATGGGCATCTTGCTACTTGTTGCAAAAATCCCATGTGTGTGAGAGAGAGAGAGGGAGAGTGGAGGAGGACGGAGTGCATGTGTGACAAAGACACAAGTAGTGTGTGTGCGATAGGTATCAGCTTAAAATGAGGCGATAGTGTGTGTGTGCATGATCGAGAGGGCGTGTCTCAAGAAGGGAAGAAAAAGCTACATAGATACAAGGAGCGGGAGAGAGATATGTATGAGATGGTGGAAGCACGAGTGTGCGGGTGTATAAACCTATCTAGAGGCTAGCCAGTCGATAAATGTTTGTGAGAGAAATACGAGTCAGGGTGCGAAAGCAAGAGTTTTGTGTGAGAGAGAGAGAGACGGTAGTCGGGAAGGGGAGTGGAAGCAGGAGTTGTGTGTGTGTGTCTGTGAGAGAGAGAGAGGAGATGGTAGTCGGGGTTGTCTGATCGGTAAACAAATGAATAATTTCAGACTGGGATGGAGACGAAAAGGAGACCGCAACAAATGTTGTGTCTACAGGAGAGAGAGAGAGAGAGAGAGTAATTTTAGTGGTATGAGTCATATGTAGAGACATATAGGGTGTGTGAGAGAATCCCATAGAGAGAAAGACAAAGTGAAAGACGAGTGGAGACTGTGTGTGTGTGGCGGTGAAAAAGAAAGCTTAGGTACCGAGTGATACCAGAGAACAGTAGAGATGTGAGAGATAATGAAAACCGTGTAATGTATAATGATAGGGAGAGTGTGACACTTCTCAAGGGAGACGTCGAGAGACCATGTTTGCGAGGATAGGAGAAACATGAAGTGAGCGCAAGGGTGAGCTGGAGAAAAGAGAGTGATAGCTACGAAGGAGCATGCATGCGAGAGAGATGGGCGTGAAAGGAGTGAACAAAAAGGATTCAAATATTTGAATTCGAGATGATGATACATTTAATCCATACTCGAACCAAAATTGATCTATCAAACATGCATACTCATATGAATTCATGCACATCTATGTTATTTAATATGTAGATATTACTGATCCATACATTTTAGTAGAACATAATTTGGTTAAATTTTTTCGAATTCAACCTTAAGATTTTGAGATCGTTGTATTTGTAAATCATATTATACATATAAAGGAGCAGAATTCTTTGTTGTGCTTTTGAAAGTATATATAAAAAAATTGATGTATATAGAATGTAATTCCAATTGAAAATAGATCCCGCCCGAAAAAAATAGTAGAATACAAACGGGATTCGAATTGAGTTGGCACGGTAAACGTGCAATCGTGCAAAATTTGAACGAAGCGGGAAAGTCGCAGAACCCCACCGAAACAAAAATCTGCGAGACGGAAATCACTACTGCCTATCCTCGCCACGCAAAGCCTATCTGCTGGATTTCTATAGGTTTCGATAGGGGTAGGTTTGTAATTTCACCCAAACGTGACGTAACACTTTGTCACCCAGATTCATACGGTGGGCGCCAAAACACAAGCAGTGTGCCCTCGGCGAAATCGACTCCTCCCGATTCATATTCATACACGGTGGGCGCCAAAAACAAACTCTCCTCGGCAAATATTTGGTGTATGCGAGATTACCGTCCTATCCCCAACCGACTAATGTTGTTGTGATGTAGTAGAAATTTGAAACGGGGGCTAAGTTTGTAAATTTCCTCGCATTTGAGACAAGCGCGCCCTGAATACATGGTCCCCCCCCCTTCCTCTCTACCTCCCTTTTCTCCATTCGTACTCCATGGGCGCCAAAACACCCTCTCCACCCCACCCACCTCCGTCCGCCGTCGTCCGCCACCCCATCCACCGCCGTCCTCCTCCACCATGCCGGAGCTAATACCCCGACGCCGCCGTCAATCACAAGAGATCGACCTCTATCATCCACGCCTTCGGACCGGGATCCTTGCATCCCGTCCTCTCGCTTCATCCCCGCCGTCGTCCACCTTGCCGGCGCGCCGCCTACGACCGTCTCGTCCATCAGCGCCGCTGCCACCGTCTACCCTCCTAGATCTGCTTCCACGCCACGACAGCCATCGCTACGGCAAAGCACCGGCCAAATTATCAGCAGATGCGTACACGGCGACGCACCAGAGGCGGTACTCTTTCGTATCTGCTCAACTTATTTATCGCAGCAAGAAAATAGATCACCACTGCTTTACTCGGATTTCTTGTCTTGGTCGCGAAGTTGCCTTTGTCCAGTCTGCACCTTCAGATCCGCCATGGCACGCTCAACACTATACTCCCAATGCTTATGGTTTTCCCCTTTTATATTCCACACTAGTTAAATCACAGTAGACTAAATTTTAAAATTGGTTCAGTCAATTTTTCAGAGCTCGCCGGAGTTCGCCGGTGCGATCCAACGGGCTCGGGTGGTTGAGGGGCCTCGCCGAATGAAGAAAACTCGACGCGGGTGGGGGTGGGGATGGCGGAGGAACACAGGCGGTGGGGGCCGGTGGTCCGGCTGGCGGCTCGTCTGCGGTGTTCTACGTATGGGAAGAATTAGGAGACGAGGAAGAAGAAGGGTTAGGAGACGAGGGATCTTCATCCAACCGCTTGAAATGGTCGAGAGACAGCTGGGAGTTGCATTCTTAATGCGCTCTGGTTCATCTTGTGTGGGCACTGCGCAACCAACATTTTATTATCCAAAATCTGCTTGCTCTTCTTCACCATGTTCCTCTTCCATTCTTCTTTAATATGTACTCTCTCCGTTCCTAAATACAAGTCTTTGTATAGATTCCACCATGGACTACATATGGAGCAAAATGAGTGAATCTACACTCTAAAATGTATCTGGATACATCTGTATGTGATCCATAGTGGAAATCTCTACCAAGACTTATATTTTGGAACGGAGGGAGTATGCTAGTAGTACAGTATGTTCCTTGTACTGAAGATGAGCAGGGACATTTGCAGTGTAGAGGTCTATATGGTCGGTTGTGATGGACACTTTGAGCCTCTTTGATTCATAGGATCTTGTAAACATAGGAATGGGATTTGTAGTGGCATGCCCACTTGAATCCTATAAGAATAGCAAGAAAATGCGCGGAGCTGTGTCGCCTTTGAGAGTTACACTGATATTAACATTACCGCACCTTCACTAGAAGAGAGCTGGTATCCAAAGCCTTTCTAGCCGTACCGGCAATACTAGCACATATATTCCAGCAAGTTCCACTTTGCTGATTTTACTCTGATGCTTAAGGTTTTCCCGTGATATCTACACTATGATCTGTGTAGCTGCTTTGTGTCGCACTAGCAGTAGTCCACTCTTGAAGCTAAACATCGCAATGACTTACAAAATTGGCACCAAGGCATTGAGCGCCATTCGGATGCAATGAAACTCATACGCTCCCCAATTGTTGACTCTTGTTCGTAATATGATCCTAATGACTATTCTAACCTCGAGGAGTCAAAGGCAGATGGCCTGTAATGTTCACCCATCAAGGTGCCTGTTCTAATTTGGCAATGTTTTATTGATTGCGGGTATCTTGCATATGTTGTCTTGCATTTCTTCTACTTTGTTGCACCGCCATCTACTTAGTTTACTCATCATATATGTCGAGATGCCATGCCCATCCATTATCAATGCATATTCCATCTGTCATCATACCATGTTTTTTTACTCAAATGCTGTTCGTGTGCATCAGACATCAAAAAGGAAGAGGGTGATTGCCGAACACGAAGGAGCACCAAAGAAAGTCCTTGAAAAACATGGTGGTGCCGTGAGAAATCAGACAAAGACACCCACTTATATTGGCTGTACAACCAAAGTGACACAAAATGTAGGACCGACTCCAGCAGACTGTACCCATACTTCACCGCCACACCACTAGCCCCACCACACAGGACCTGCACTCCAAAGAAAAGGTATGTCGATTTCATTTGCCATAGCACTAGTTGTACCACAGAAAAATCCCACTCCAAAGAAAAAGTACAAAGAAGTCCACCGCCGAAGACCTATCCCAAGCTGCAGAGACGGCCAATTCCTGCAGATTGGAACCCCATTCCATTTATTCCCGCTTTAAAAGACAATGCTTTCAATGTTGTTAGGGACTACGTGCATATATTCCCATCATGGGAAGATTATTGTGAAGACAAACACCATTTTCACATCTTCTGTCCAACTTACATGTAAGTGCTATTATTCGTGGTTATTATTTTCCTGTTTTACGCTGATTGAACACATCAATGATTTACATTACATTGTTGTAACTAGGCGAGGGTCAATCTGGATAGTCATGACGAGCAAAGCTTGCTTGTGCTTTTCAAGGAAGCATTGCAGCAAAGATCGGTATTACCCGAGGAAATCATGCTTTGGTGGCAAGTCTATAAACGAATTTCGATTGAAGTCTCCCCGTGCTAAATTTAGAAGACATTGAATGGAAAAACCTTGTTATGCACTTTGGTCTCGTTCCTGTGATGAGGTACTGTCTATGAAATCACATGACAATTTGAACTTCTACTTTTCCGCATGTGCCTTACGGATCTTTTTTGCAGGAAATCTGCTCAAGAAGAATTCCAGCTTTGAAAAGAACGACGGGATATCTCAAATATGCTGCCCGCTTGCTTTGCTCTTGTTAGTACATGTTGTCTGTATCCGTACTTGCATACATACCTGGTTCTTTATGTGACAGCAGTATGCATGATAGCTTGCTTATCAATTATTCGCTCCAAATTATCTGATCTGTATGAATGGTTACATTAGTGTAGAATATATCCAATGCCAATGTTTTTTAGCTCTGCATTGTTCTTGTAAGTACATGTTGTCCTTTATCAGTGTACTTATAATGATAGGTAGTTGTTCATGTACCATCACTCTGCAGCTTATTTTCCTTTGCCCTTCATTTTCTACACATCAGATCTATATTTACTCTTACCATAAGGTTGGTCTTGAAGAAGTTTAATGTGCATTGCTCTTGGCTGTACCTTTTGCCTGTATCGCTACACTTACATTTATAGCTAATTGGTTATGTAGCATCACTCTTCATCTTATCTTTTATATTCTCCATTTTTTCGTATATTATCACATCTATATTTACTCTTAACAAAATGTAGAATAAAGGCAATGCTTTTGAAGAAGATTTTGTGGTAAACTTCTTGAATTGCCCCCCCCCCCATCAGCATGGACAATGCCTTTATAGAGCCTGTCTCCACCAATAATGTAAGTTTGTCCATCTCAAGCCTTCAAACTTTGTTGTATATATTTGGTTAGGCATGACTGCAACAGCTGTTTATTTTTGGCGTTTGCATCAAATTGCTTATTTAAAGTTTATTATGTAGTTCATAAACAAAAGTTTGCCCTTCCTCAATTTAAGTTTTCAGTTGTACAACCAAGTTCCTTCTTCATACCATGTAAATTAAACTATACAGAGCAAGTGATCTTCTTTTGCACTGAATGTATGCTTCTGTTCTTCATCCGTAATCCAGTAGTGTGGTGAACCTACCCACTATAGCACAATGTCATATTCTGCAATGTCTTAACTATGAACAATGTCATATCATTCTACTATTATTTAAACCGTCTCTTTATTTGCCAATTTGAAATGGTATAAATTGACAACACACTAACCATTGATACGTATGAGTTCTTGATCTGTAATCCAGTGTTGTCGTGAAGCTGCCAACTCCGTCACAATGTCATTTCCTACCATGTCTTGACCTGAACAATACCATATTGTGTTAATGCAATTTTAAACTGTGTCACTTTATTCGTCAGTAAGAAATGTGATGAATTGTCAGCACTAATACTTTTACGTGCAAAAGCTGTCATCTGTCTGCTTGTTTATCTTTCAGAGTGAGGAAGATATAAGTGTTGAACAAGCCTTGATCTCATCATCTTGCTCATTTGCTTGTCTGCAGCTCCCCGAGGCTAACCTTTCTTGAACTCTATTGAAGTCTTTGTCGGTTTTGTATATTATTTTGTCGGCGTGTTTATTTGCAATCGGTGGCGATCTTTGATGCCTAGTGTATGTAATCGATGTCCGCTTGTGCTTTATTATCATAGTGGCGAACTTTGATGCCCAAAGTGGATGTAATATGTCGTAATTTCTTTATTGTATAGTCTAGGTTTTTCTTATTAACGATGCTGCGGTTATTTTACTGTATATATATCCTGTCTTCGCAGTAAACCAGCCAAACCATAAAATTACGGTACATAATCGGGCCGTCATGCAATCACGATGTAGGTTGGGCCTGAAACGTGCCGAATAGCTCACGGGCCGGTAGCAGCCCGAAATGAACCCCGGCCCATGATTGTGCGAATCAAATCACGGGCTTTTAACATGCCAAAATTGTCTCGGTCCTTGTTTGGCCCAATCAGATATCGATCGCGAAAGGTGCCGGATGCAATCGGGCCGTAGTTAGGCCCAACTATATGACGGGCTTTTAACCGAAATTAATATAGGGCGAAATGTTAAATGGGCCCTTAACAGGCCAAAACTAATATCGGGCGAATTACTAAGTGGGCCTTTAGCAAGTGGGCCCAAAAGCATAGTGTCCAGTTGCCGGGCCGAATTTGATATGGGCCATAATTGAGCCCAAAGCCTCTTAAAGGGCCGGACCTGATCTCGGCTGTAAGTTGGCCCAGAATGGGGTAGGCTTATAACGGGCCGGATCTCATATGGGCCACTTTTAGGCCCGGAACGTGGCAGGCCATTAATGGACCGGATCAGATATGGGTCGGCATTTGGCCCAAAACATGGCAGCCAGTTAATGGGCCGTCCTACTAGGGTCCTCAAAATCTTGTGGGCCTACAATTTGGGCCGCCCATTAATGTCGACAAAATATCGTGGGCCTTTATTTGGGCGGCCCATTATGATCCATAAGAATCTTGTGGGCCTTTACAGGCCGCCCATTATAGCACACAAAATCTTGTGGGCCTTTACTGGTAGGCCCATTATGGCCCGCAAAATCTCGTGGGCCTTTAGCTGGGTCGGCCCATTATGGTCCATAAAATCTTGTGGGCCTTTAGCTGGGCCGCCCAAAGATGATCCATAAAACTTGTGGGCCTTTAATTGGGCCAGCCCAATTAAACTTGTTGGGCCGTGCCACGTGTCGACGTATCATAGGCGCCTTCTGTCCAATGAGTGGATGACATCTGTCCCAGCGGTGAGCCGACACGTGTTTCCTCCAGCCAATGATGATTTTACACATGGAAAACCTCATTGGTCGGGGCTGTTAACGGGTTATCGAGCGGGTTTTTCTTTGGCCAAAAGGTACTTCGAACTTGGAACGAGCATGAAGAGATTAACGAGACTTCTTTCTGATAAAGACGTTCTTCAGTAATATCATCATGACTTTCGAAATCATGTGCGGTAGCAATACCAAACCAAATACGACGAGTAGTGGGGTCCTGAGCTAAGCATCCAAAACCCGACCCGATAGCTTAACGGCGTTCCGTTACGGTGGATGCCACGTGTCAGTCACCCTTGACGAAAGCGCTTCTGTGACGCGCAATTTATCATCATGGAAGTTGTTGGGGATATTATTACTGGGCGTAAACCGGCCAGGACAGGCCGGGTTAACTTCATCAGTAGTTGAGTATATTAAAGCCCAAGTAGACAGATGAGGGCTTGAGGCCCATAGCCGGTTCAAGGCCTGTAGCTGTAAACCGGCGTCAGTATGTAACTTGTATTGTAAGTTAGGAATAGCAGAGACCGAGCCGGATACATCTATGAACCGGCGTCGGGACTCAAATGTTGACAGGCGCCACCCATGTATACAAGGGGACGACCGAGGCGGTTCGAGGAGAGGCAGACAACAACTTCGAGACTTAGGCGAAGCTTGTTTGCTCCTAGTCATCGAAACCCCCATCAATTCCATCACAACTAGATGTAGGCTTTTACCTTCATCGAAGGGGCGAACTAGTATAAACTCTCTTGCGTCCTTCATCCGCTTTAACCCCTTCAAGCTAACCCGTAGCGATGGCTCCACGACTAAGTCCTTTCATGAGGACATCTGCCGTGACAAAACAACGACAGTTGGCGCCCACCGTGGGGCTATCGCACGATGGTTTCAAGTTCTTGGAGGGAAACTTCGAAGGACTCAAGGGTTATGCTGTGGGCCGGATGACCAAGAGTCATCGTGGCAAGCTCTACATCGACGATTCAGGCTGGGGCCCCGAGGCCGGCTCGATTGAGTACGGGTACCGGATCCCCTTTGGTGGCATACATGTCTTCATTGGCAAGATCGGTGAACCGGGCCCTGAGACGGACATCTGCACCGACCTCGTCGAAACCGCTCAGCGTGCGAGATCTGCCCAGGGTAAACCGGCCATGAAGCGTGCCTTCGTGGGAGTCATCCACGGAGAAGAATATGAAGTTGGATCGAAATCTGGTAGCGAGACCGTCGTTTATTCCCGCGACGAGTCCTCGACCGGAGAAACCGAATCATTGTACCAGCTACAAGACGGCCGGATTGGGGGCTGTTCCGATGGTGACAGTATTCCGGACCCCTCTGATCTGCCCAACCGGGTTGGGATATTCATGGCCGGTACACAGGCGGCGATCCACTCTTCGACCGCAGCAGCAATGTTCTCCGGGTCAGCAGCGGCTGCCGGGGCAGGAGGCCATGTGCCCCCGCCGGCTCAAGTTTTATCTGATATGTTTGATGCGTTGGCCGTGCTTATGGCGGAGGCTAACCCGGCGGATCAGGACGTGCACAATGCGGAAATTGCAAAGGTGGGGGAACAGATCACTCAGGCCAAGGCCGACCTGGCAGCCGAGAACAACAGGATGGCCGCAGAGCGGGCCGCTTTGGATGCGTGAGCCTATAGGCTTATCTTTGGACCAGGCAGCGTCGCATGAAGTCCTGAAAAGGAAGCATCGGTCTCGCCTGCCGACGGTTTTCAATGCTAGAAACCTCTTTAATACCCCAGGAGCAGGGACTAGTAACCCGTCAGTGATAAACCGGGCAGAGGAACCTGGGCCGGGTGCGCCGGTTTAGCCTCGCTTGATGGAGCCGCCTCGACAGAATAATATCGTGCCTCAGCCTGTCCAGACACCTCCAGGTCATTGTTCCAATCTGATGGACAATCTTATCGCCGCCGCTTCACGGCTGGAGGCCATCCCGATTGAAGGTGATTCTCCATAGCGGTGGAGACGCGCCGGGTTAAGGAACTTCTTGAACAGCCTTGGTTCAGCGGAAGCATATTCATATAGTCATGACCGAATTCATTCCACCCCCGCCCAAGCCGGAGTTACAGCAGCATTTAATGGATGAATCGGCCATATCGATAATACTGCGGAACCGTGAAGCGCCCGGTGGCCATAACCCGGCGGGTGATGCTCGTGAAGTGGTGGACCGGCCCGAGCATGAAGGGATGCCGAGTTAGCGGCGCAACATGAGGCTCGTCGACCACGCCGGTTCGTCCAACCACCTCGATCGAGCCAGGAGTTACTTCTAGTTCTTTGGGAGTGCCTTGTCTTGTCCGCTTTACATAATGTGCGCCTGCCCAAAGGATTTCAAGGGCCAGCGCAAGGTGCCAAATTACACCGCCGATTTGTCTCCGGAAACATGGGTAGAGAGCTATAGAGATGGCCATGGATATGCTTGGCGTAGATGAAGCGGCATGTGCAAAGTATTTCACCATGATGCTTGAAGGGACAGCCCGTATTTGGTTAAAGAGCTTACCAGCCAATTCTATCAGTTCATGGGCGATTGCGAGCCCGGTTTATCCAGAATTTCAAGGATACATGTAAGCAGCCCATGTCGATAGTGGACTTAGCGGCCTGTGTCCAGGAGGAAGGAGAGTCAACAACCCGCTGGGTACGCTGAGTTTCGGAAATTTTGCACTCATCAGACCGTATCAACGCCGACTCCACGGTTATAACTTTGGAAAGCAACTGTCGGTTTAAACCTCTGAAGTTGAAATTGGGACGGATGAAGCGCCATTGTAACGATATGGGGACCCTCATGACTGCGTTAGTGAAGTATGCTGATTCTGATAGTACCAAGGATCCCGAGTCTGATGATGACAAGACAGGGAAGGGAAAGAAGAACAGCAACTCCAAGGCGACAACACAACACGGCAGGTCATGGTAGCGGAGGCAAGCGTAAAGCGGATGGCAGCATGGACTTTGTGGCTAATACTAAGCGTGCAGGGGCGGGGCTAGCGACGGAAGGGTAAACCGCCAAATCGCGGTGGAGCACCAAACCCCAACCCGGACCGCTGACTTATCTATTAAACCAGCCTGTCCAAAGCACGGGGACGAAGGAGACGCCAACCACCCACCTTTGGAAGGATTGCTATATTATGCGGGAGTTCAAAAATTCTAATGCTTTCCGGTATGATCACGGATCGGTGGTGGCTCAGGATCCGGATTCCATGGGCGGGTCATGGTGGAGGAAATGCCGTTCAGGCTTCAATGGAGATCGGGGTGGACATAACAATCAAAACAATCGAGAATAGCTGTGGTGGTTATAACCAGCAGCGATCGGCTATCGAGCAATCCAAAGTAGTTGAATAGCGGGCAATATCATGTATTCACCACTAAGCTTAGACAAGCGAGACCGGAAGCTTCACAAGCGGCGGTGAATTCTGTTGAACCGGCCGTGCCTCGTTATTTCTGTTGGTTCGAACAGCTAATCATATGGAGCAGAGAGGATCACCCTCCCGGGTTGACAATCCGGGTCGACTAAGCGTTGGTGGTGGCACCTCAGGTGGGAGGTTATAAGTTCACCAAGGTGCTCATGGATGGAGGAAGCAGCATTAATATGTTATACTATGAGACCTTCCGCCGTATGGGGCTAACAGAAAAGAATCTTAAACCGTCCAATACGTTATTCCATGGTGTGGTACCTGGTAAGTCAGCATATCCCGTTGGCAAGATAGCTCTGGAGGTGGCTTTTGGAGATGATCATGATTCCAGGTCAGAAACATTGATTTTTGAGGTGGTGAAGATCCGGAGCCCGTACCACACTTTATTTGGGCGGCCGGCTTATGCCAAATTTTTCGCACGGCCCTGTTATATTTATCTGCAGCTCAAGATGCTGGGTCACGAGGGGACCATAACCGTTCATGAAAGTCGCAAGATTACCTTGGAGTGTGAAGAAGGTGATGCGGCCTATGCAGAGTCGGTTTATGCCACGGAAGAGTTGAAGTACTACAAGGATAATGTTGATCCGGCGGACATGACTCCGTTGAAGAAGCCAACCACAGAGCATGATTCGGCTTTAAAGTTCAAATCGGCAGCTGAGACTAAGCTTGTTGACTTTGTACTGGCGATTCGTCCAAGCAGTTTAGTATCGGCACCAACTTGGATCCGAAATAGGAAAGCGCTCATCGAGTTCATCCGTGAGAACCGGGACATTTTTGCATGGAAGCCTTCTGACATGCCAGGTGTACCGAGGGAACTCGCTGAGCACACTCTTAATGTTGATCCTAAGTACAAACCGGTGAAGCAGTTTCTCCGCCGGTTCAACGAAGAAAGGCGCAAAGCTATTGGAGAGGAGGTGGACAAGCTCTTAGCGGCTGGCTTTATTGTTGAAGTGTTCCATCCTGAATGGCTGGCTAATCTGGTACTGGTCCTTAAGAAAAATGGCACCTGGCGCATGTGTGTGGATTACACAGATCTTAACAAGGCTTGTCCAACAGATCCTTTTGCCCTCCCCCGCATCGATCGGATTATTGATGCTATGGCAGGTTGTGAGCGTTTGAGTTTTCTGGATGCATATTCTGGTTATCATCAGATCAAGATGGCAGTTAAGGACCAGGAGAAGACGGCGTTCATAACTCCCTTTGGAGCCTTCTGCTATGTATCTATGCCCTTTGGGCTCAAAAGTGCTCATGCAACTTATCAACGGTGTGTACAAAATTGCCTTCATAAGCAGATCGGTCGTAATGTACATGCCTATGTGGATGATATTGTGGTTAAGTCAAGGGAGAAGGAGACTCTGGTTGATGATTTGAAGGAAACATTTGATAACCTACGGACATACAAAATGATGCTCAACCCGGCCAAGTGTGTTTTTGGTGTACCGGCAGACAAGTTATTGGGTTTTTTGGTGTCCAACAGGGGAATTGAGGCTAGTCCGGACAAGATCACAGCTATCACCTCCCTGGCTAAACCGAAATGTATCAATGATGTCCAGCGCTTAGCAGGCCGGACTGCCGCGTTGAGCCGTTTTATCAGCCGCCTCGGTGAGAAGGCGATCCCTTTGTATCAGATGCTGAAGAAAGCAGATCCCTTTGTCTGGAGTCCGACCGCTGATAAAGCATTGCAGGACTTAAAGCGGCAGCTAGCCAATCCGCCTGTTCTTGCTTCTCCGATTGACAAAGAACCATTGCTACTATATGTGGCAGCTAATGCTTGTGCAGTCAGCGTAGCTATTGTGGTAGAGCGCAAGGAGGCGGGCAAGGAATATCTGGTTCAGCGTCCGGTTTATTATATCAGCGAGGTGCTTATTGAGTCCGAGCAAAGATACCCGCATTGGCAGAAGCTGGTGTATGGAGTTTTCATGGCAAGCCGGAAGCTTAAGCAATACTTCCAGGGACATCCCATCACAGTGGTCATCTCTGCTCCTTTGGGAGATATAATTTAAAACAGGGAGGCAACTGGCTGGATTGCAAGTGGGCTATAGAGCTTGGGCCGCACGGTTTGAAATACGTGCCTCGGACGGCGATCAAGTCTCAAGCACTTGTGGATTTCATCAATGATTGGACGGAACTACAAGCACTGAAGAAAAGCGGATCACACCTATTGTACTATTCATTTTGATGGGTCGAGGCAGTTGGAGGGCTCAAATTTGGAGTCGTATTAACTTCCCCATGAGGTGATAAGTTTTATTCGTTCTCCGCTTAATGTTCCCTTTGTACTAACAATGCATTTGAGTCTGAAGCTTTACTCCATGGTCTCCGGATGGCTAAGGAGATGAATCTCATCCGGGTTAAGTGCTTGACGACTTCGGACTGGTGGCCCAACAAGTGTCGGTACTTGGGATTCTAAGGACCCGCTCATGGCAGCATACCATCGTGAGGTGGATATTATTGCGAGCCACTTCAAGGGATATCGGTGGATCACGTGGGCCAGACGGAAGAACGAAGCGGCGGATGCTTTAAGCCGGCTGGGCTCTCGGCGTAAACCGGTCCCGCCTAATGTCTTCTTGGATGTCTGCATAACCCGTCGGTCAAGCTCCACGATGAAGAGGATTTGGCTATTCACGATCCGGAGGCTCGATTGGTGGCGGCTCGCATGTCATTCCGGATTGGACGGTTCCTTATCTAGCGTACATGAACCGGGGCGAGTTACCAGAGGATGAGACGCTGGCCAAACAGATAATCCGGCGATCCAAGTCCATAACTATTGTCAATGGCGAGTTGCATCATTGCAGTGTGTCAGGAGCGTTTCAACATTGTGTGTCGCCGGAGGAAGGTTGTGAGATCTTGCGCGAAATCCACGAAGGAGATTGCGGTCACCACGCGGTTCAAAATCTCACGGTGGCTAAGGCGTTTAAATCACGGTTTCTATTGGTTGACTGCTCATCTTGATGCGGAGGACTTGGTTAGGCGATGTGACGGTATCGAAGTTCTCAAGGCAGCGCTCATGTGCCGGCTCAAGAATTGAGGATGATTCCAATTACTTGGCCGTTTGCGACTTGGGGGCTGGATATGTTTGGGCCTTTCAAACGGTCCAAGGACAAGAAGACCCACCTTTTGGTGGCGGTTGACAAGTTTACAAAGTGGGTGGAAGCGGAGCCCGTTAGCAAGTGTGATGCAGCCACGGCGGTTCAATTCATTAAAAAGGTGATTTTCCGGTTTGGCTTTCCACACAGTATTATTACTGATAAGGGTACCAATCTGTCTAAGGGTGCTATGAAGGAGTTTTGTGAACGTGAGCACATCCGGCAGCGTTTCATCAGTGGCTCAGCCACAGTCCAATGGCCAAGCAGAGAGAGCTAACCAAGAGATCTTACGAGGCATCAAACCCGGGCTTACGGTTCCTTTGCAGCAGACACCGGGTTGTTGGGTTGAGGAGTTACCATTTGTATTATGGAGCATCAATACCACGCCCAACATATCGACAGGATACACACCGTTCTTCATGGTCTATGGAGCGGAGGCGGTTCTCCCCAGTGATATCCGTCATGATTCACCTCGTGTAGCAGCTTATGTTGAAGCGGACAACGAGGTAGCACGGCAAGACGCTTTGGACCTGTTGGATGAGGAGCGTGACATTGCAGCTGCCCGTTCGGCTATCTACCAGCAAGATCTTCGTCGCTATCACATTCGCCGAGTTAGAACCAGAACCTTCCAAGAAGGAGATTTGGTGCTCCGGCTCATCCAAGACCAGACTGATATGCACAAGCTATCCCCACCTTGGGAGGGACCTTTCGTGATCAGCAAGAATCTGCACAACGGGTCATACTATCTGATTGATATTCGAGAGCATAAAGACTCACGTACATCAGAGGAGGAGACCAACAGGCCGTGGAACATAGCTCATCTTCGGCCTTACTTTACTTGAGCCATAGGCTCTACTAATGTACATATTATGACAATGTATAAATTATGATCAATACAATAAAACCGGAGCCTTAGCTAAAGCGGAGTCTCTGTTATTTTTACATCATGAGTGGTTACACGGAGTTTTTATCTTAAAGCGGTCTCCGGTTTACCCCTTGAGTTAGCTTTTTAACAAAGCTTCATATCATGTCACTTGGGGGCTTGGTCGTGTCCGAACCAATGCAACACCTTTTGATAGGCGAAAGCCACGGAATCACTTGGGGACTTGGTCACGTCTGAACCAGTCACGCCTCTTGATCTGCCTAAGGCCACAGAATCACTTGGGGGCTTTGGTCAAACCCGAACCATCGCTACACCTCTTGATCGGCGTAATGCCACTGCATCATTTGGGGACCTGGCTGACATGAACCATAGCTACGCCTATTGGGGGCTTGGTCGTGTCCGACCATGGTAATGCCACTTGATCGGCTCAAACGGCCTCTTTTTGCAAAAGATTTTGTCTTTGCATTTGCTTGAAATTTGTTTGTCTTTTTGCATATCTCTCTTGCTGTGTTCTTAAACCGACAATTATTAAACCGATTCGACTGTCAGTTGACGGGACACGGTTTGATTTTCATCCGGAACACTTTGCCCGGTTTGATTTTTGATAAACATCCTATTATGGAGTAACACCGGTGTTCATCTTAACCCAGAACGGTTTACCTGATAAACCGACCCTATATACACAGGAGCTATTTTCTCCTTCAGCAGAGCAGGTTTCTTACAACTCCGCTTCAAGATTGGCACAGCCAACTTCATGCCCTATGATGGCAGGTATCATACATTCCCATATTTATCATATGTTTAAATCTAAGGTATTATCTTTGATTTCACATACATAGATATGATGACCCGCCTGGTTATACAACCACAATGGCGTTTTAAGCTTTTTTGCTACAGACAACAGTTTAGCATCGGTGATTCAACGGAAGCATAAGCTGTAATAAATATGCACGAAGGCATATCAACACAAAGTATGGCATCTAGTCTATTACAAGGCAACACGGTGCCCAAATAAGATAATTGTTTTTCTGCATAACATAAGGAAGCAGTAATCTAAACCGGCCTCCGGTTCATGCTTGGTCGCCACTTGGCACGATGGTTGCGGGTCATCCTGCAAGCGCTTCAACTTCCGATTCCCTACCGGTAATTTGGAAATCAACAGTTGTTCAGTCGATTCCCATTAATGCTTGGAATACAGCTTCATCATTGATCAACAACGACGGTTCAATATCAGGAGCGTAAGTATGCTTACGAATTGGAGGTATAAGGTTCTCCACTTCAGGAATCGGCGTAGGCACTCGTTTATTTTCGCCATCGTATTGGGCTTGATAGCGAGACAGATTTGCCTCTTCAGCCAATTGACAAGCCAAAGGGCACACTTCCCGGTTTATAGCTCGGAGATCCTCTTCGCTGAATTCTGTCCCCTCTTCCTTCAAGCTTGGGAAGCCCTGGGCCACTTCAACAGGATCAAAATCCGGCACCCATGCTTTGGCCCGGATTAAGGCGTTTATGGCACCGGTTCTAGCAACAGATTTCTTTAATTCTTCAACCCGGGCAGGAAGCATTGACAACCTTTTAATGGTGTCCTGGATCAAGGTCTTTGCTGGGTTGTTGTGAGAAGCGGTGCTGATGATCCGTTGTGCACCAGTATAGAGTTGCTCTATCAATGTATAAGAGGCTTTCAATTTCTTCCGCATGTCTGATCCCAAGTGGCCAATACGTGTCCCTGTATCATTCAAAGGGTTAATAAACCGGCAATTTCATGAGAAGGCCTCATTACGTCAGAAGTCAAAAAGGCTTACCAAAGACAGCGGCGCTCATGGCATGCACTTGCCGCTTTACACTGGTCAGTCCATCCACTGCCGGTTTGAGGGCAGCCTCAGCATTCTCTGCCTGTTGAGTTAAAGCGGCCTTTTCAGTGGCCCAATCCGCCCGCTCCTTGTTGAAACCCTCTTTAAGCTTTTCCATGACTCTTAAAGCGCTGGTTAATTCATCCTTTGCTTTGGAGGTTTCAGCTTGCTGGGATTTCAGGTTTTCTTGAAGATCAGTGATTTGATTTTCTTTCTTGCTACGATCAGCCTACATATAGGTAATCGTTGGATAAAGATTTAGGAGCAAAGTTGAAGTACCAACCCCGTAACAAGTTATGCTCTTGGTACTTGGGGGCTAATGCATATTTGCTTTTCATCCTACAATTTCTATATAAAGTCCCAAGCTCAATACAAGTATTCAGTTTGGCACTTGGGGGCTAATGCCTATTTGCTTTGTCCTTTTGGATACTGGATTTCTTATGGTATAAAAGTCCCGGTCTAACTACATTAAGTTGAACCGGCCCTTGGGGCCTTCAGCTTTGCTCAGGATTATATTGGGAAGTCTCGGTTTAAAGTTCACATCTTAAAACCGTCACTTGAGGGCTATTAGAGTTGATAGATTGAAATATACAAGTAGAGAATCATATGGAATATACCTCATATTTGTCTTTCATCATATTTACCAGACCGGCTTCATAATCACGGCTGGTATATAACCGATTCAGATAACCAGAATGAAGATCTTGGGGATTCAAAGCGGCATAAGTTGCCAAATCGGCATTCCACTTGCCTTTACCAAATGCAGTAAATTCATCCTTTGCAGTGTGCTTGGACAAGGCGACAGGATTACCTGGCTCGGAATGGCCAAAGCCAGTAATAACAACATCGTCATCCTTGGCTTCGCCGGTTCGCCTTTAGAATGGGTCGCCGGTTTATCTATATGCTTTGGTGGACTCGCTGTCTTGTCAGTTTGAGCAGGACTCGTGGGTTGATTTGAAGGGCCGGTGGCATCAACATGTGCCTCTTCAACAGTAACGTCATGATCTTGCAATGGTGGGTCGGTCAGCATATCATCCTGGATGTGCTCTTCGGGAGTTGGTATTTTGGTCGGTTCAGGAGCGTCGTCTTCTTCTGCCGCTTTGTCCAAACGAGCTTTCTTGGTTGGCCTAGGCTTGGCCCTGAAAGGAAAAAGACGGATCAGTCCGGTAAACATTGAAAGTGATATATCAAACAGCATTATCAGGAATATGGCTCACCCAAGCACTGTCTTGAGTGGTGGGAGTTGGGTGGCTGACGACTCACCGGAGGAAGAATGAGAAGTCACCTGATAATCGGAGTCAGATGGATTAAGAGGTTGACAAACGCAATCCGCTTTAGGATAAGCATTGACGAAACAGTTAGAGACCTCTGAACGGCGTTTCCGAACCGGACTGTTCGGTAAACCGGTGGAGGTAACTACACAACCGCTGTCTTAAGATTCTGTGACGAGCTTCATGCTGTTGTGTCTTCATAAGAAAGTTTCGGTCCAAATAAGCAAGAGGATGAGAAAAAATTAACTTTCCGGTTTGCCCGACGGATTTTTACTGAAGGTAAAGGGTTTGAATCGGAAGAAAGAGCGATTACCTCTACAACATCAGCATGACTAACTTTAGCATCATCCTGGCAATAATCATTATCAATAAGGCGTGTGAAAAATAAACCAAGTGAGTTAAGTTCTACCACAAGATCTGGATTACCCACATCATCGTCAGCTGGTGGATCGGAGGAGGCAGTGGTTTTCTTTCTATTTGCTGGTTTCTTCACAACTCTGGTCTTGGGCCGGATTATTTTCTCCGGTTTCTCTTGTGGAGTCTTCCTGCTCCAAAATGGATCATCACCCTGTTTGAAAGATGTTAATATCAACAAAGGGTACTTAAACATAGTCAGATTTCATAAACGCATAAGATATGAGTCTTACGGCTGGCGGTTTGTTAATGGCAGAAAAGGGAGGCAGGCCGGTTTGGGCGCAAGCAGCTTCCGGTTCGTTTAACATCCGTTTAACAGCCTCTGTAACTTCATCGTCTGTCAGCTGGATCTCAATATGCCGTAGAGGGTCTTTCACATCTTCTGTGTATTGGCACATTAAATCGAACCTGAGCTTAGGGGCGATATACTCCAAGATATCCAAGAATGAGCAAGATCAACTCCTGTCAACCCATTGGCCATGAAGGCGGGGAGCTTGGATAGTTGAGGGGCATATTTGCTTCTTTCCTTAGCGGTCGATCTGTGAGGGAGGATGTGTGTTGCTTAGCCGCTCGGACGGTAACCAGTAAAGGATTTTCTCCATCAGGAGAGGTATCTTTGCAGTAAAACCATGTTGAATTCCACTCTTTGGGATGGCTATGCAGTTTGGCGTGAGGGTAAGTGACCTCTTTCCGCTTTTGAATCGCCACACCACCCAACTCGGTGTTTGGACCGTCAGAAAATTTGGTGCGGCGGTTTAGATGGAAGCAATCTCTGAACAATTCAACTGTCGGCTCCTCTTGAAATAACACCTCACAGAGCACTTGAAAGTGACAGATATTGGTTACGGAGTTGGGGCCAATATCTTGTGGACATGATTGGAAGTTGGCCAAGACGTCCCGATAAAACTTTGAACCGGGCGGACTGAAGCCCCGGGCTAAATGGTCAGCAAAAACAATGACCTCTCCATCCTTGGGTTCTGGAGGACTCTCCGGGCCGGGGACCCTCCAGTGAATGACGTCTTTTTTGCCTAAAGCGCCGGTGCGGACTAAGTTATCCAGTTGAGTTTCAGTCACCCGAGAAGGGACCCAATTACACTCGTACACTTGCTTGGCCATGGTGCAATCTGCAAAGCAGTAATACCGGTTCAAGAACATGTTGGAAGGCTATATATTGATATATTCATTGTTAAAACCGGAAGAAGTTGCTTATAAACCAGGGTTCTGCAAGGTGGAAATACATAGCGGGGAAATCCTGGCGGTTCAACAAGGGGACTAATGGTATATGCCGAGTTGTCAATTTTTCTACAAAGTTAAACCACCTAGTCAGAAACATTGATGAATCAAGAGTGGATGTGCGAAGACAGGTTTCACAAAAGTATTTCACAGTTTTGGATCTGGAGCATATTCAGAAAAGAAATAAATATTCAAGGTCCAAAACGGAGCGGTACCAAAACAATGAGCAAGGATGCAGGGAGATCTATGGCCTTGAGATGCGCAAGTGACAACGGATGTTAAAAACTACCGCTACGCAGAACAAGGATTCACAGACTTGAGTAAGAGTTGTCATATGAACAAGAAGCAAGCGATGAACGCCGAAGAACACGGAAACCCTAGAACATATCTATGGTGAAAAGATAGAAGACTTACCAGAGCTGAGGAAGAAACGGAAGACCGTCGCGATGCTCTGGTATACTCAGGGTGATGCAGTGGCCAAGGTTGGTGCAGAAGTTGACGGCGGCGGCGGAGCTCCCAAGCTGGGCGGCGCGAGGAAGACGAAGCAGAGGGGCACAAAGCGGAAAAAAGAAATGACCTTTTGGTCTTATTTATAAAGCAAGGGACATGTGTCAGGCACGAAAATCAAGGGGCCGCGAGTTTGGAAACGGAGCTGACGCCTCGATTGTCGCAGGTCTATTAAACAAAAAAGGTATTGTGGATAGTTTTTATGACATGTGACGTCACGCTGATTTACGATGACCAGAGAAGATGACATCATGGCGGTTCACCCAATTACACAAAGTTGTTGAAGAAGAAGTTTTTTGCTGAGTATTGACATGAACCTGTTCAAATCAATCTGGGGCCTAATGTTGGGGATATTATTACTGGGCGTAAACCGGCCAGGACAGGCCGGGTTAACTTCATCAGTAGTTGAGTATATTAAACCCCAAGTAGACAGATGAGGGCTTGAGGCCCATAGCCGGTTCAAGGCATGTAGCTGTAAACCGGCGTCGGTATGTAACTTGTATTTTAAGTTAGGAATAGCAGAGACCGAGCCGGATACATCTATGAAACGGCGTCAGGACTCCGTGAACCGACGGGTGCCACCCATGTATATAAGGGGACGACCCGGAGGCGGTTCAGGGAGAGACAGACAACAACTCGAGACTTAGGCGAAGCTTGTTTGCTCCCTAGTCATCGAAACCCCCATCAATTCCATCACAACTAGACGTAGGCTTTTACCTTCATCGAAGGGGCCAAACTAGTATAAACTCTCTTGCGTCCTTGTGTCTGCTTTAACCCCTTCAAGCTAACCCATAGCGATGGCTCCACGACTAAGTCCTTTCATGAGGACATCTGCCGTGACAAAACCACGACAGAAGTGGACACTTCCGTGATGATAATTTTCGTAATGTCATGGAACACTTCTACGACAGCACAGGTATGACTATCTTGATTCTGTCATAAATTTGTCATGGATGTACATGCATGACAAAAAACGCGACCTACTGTGACAAACACGTATCATCACGGAAGTGTATTTTTTTGTAGTGTGATCCCGTGTTTGAGCTTAAACCATTACCTGATACTCTTAAATATGCTTATCTTGATGAAAAGAAGATATATGTTGTTATTATTAGTGCTAACCTTTCAGAGAAGGAGTAAGAGAAATTATTGAAAACTCTGAAGAAGCACCGTGCTGCTATTGGATATACTCTTGATGATCTTAAGGGCATTAGTCCCACTCTATGCCAACACAAAATAAAATTGGAGAAAGACGCTAAACCGGTTGTTGGTCGCCCACGACAGTTAAATCCTAAGATGAAAGAAGTCATAAGAAAATAAATACTAAAGCTTCTGGAGGCAGGTATAATTTATCCCGTTGCTGACAGTCAGTGGGTAAGTCCTGTCCATTGTGTCCCTAAGAGGGGAGGTATTACTGTTGTTCCTAATGATAAAGATGAATTGATACCACAAAGAATTGTTACAGGTTATAGAATGGTAATTGATTTCCGCAAATTAAATAAAGCTACTAAAAAGGATCATTACCCTTTACCTTTTATTGATCAAATGCTAGAAAGATTATCCAAACATACACATTTTTGCTTTCTAGACGGTTATTCTGGTTTCTCTCAAATACCTGTGTCCAAAGAGGATCAAGGAAAGACCACTTTTACCTGCCCTTTCAGTACCTTTTCTTATAGACATATGCCTTTTGGTTTATGCAATGCACCTGCTACCTTTCAAAGATGTATGATGGCTATATTCTCTGACTTTTGTGAAAAGATCGTTGAGGTTTTCATGGATGATTTCTCCGTTTATGGATCTTCTTTTGATGATTGCTTAAGCAACCTTGAACGAGTTTTGCAGAGATGTGAAGAAACTAGTCTTGTCTTGAATTGGGAGAAGTGCCACTTTATGGTTAATGAAGGTATTGTCTTGGGGCATAAAATTTCTGAAAGAGGTATTGAAGTTGATAAAGCTAAAGTTGATGCTATTGAAAAGATGTCATGTCCTAAGGACATCAAAGGTATAAGAAGTTTCCTTGGTCATGCCGGTTTTTATAGGAGGTTCATTAAAGACTTCTCAAAAATTTCTAGGCCTCTGACTAATCTCTTACAAAAAGATGTTCCTTTTGTCTTTGATGATGATTGTCTAGAAGCATTTGAAATACTTAAGAAAGCCTTGATTTCTGCACGTATTGTTCAGCCACCTAATTGGAATTTACCCTTTGAAATTATGTGTGATGCTATTGATTATGATGTAGGTGCTGTTCTAGGACAAAGAGTTGATAAGAAATTAAATGTTATCCAATATGCTAGTAAAACTCTAGGCGATTGCCGGAGAAATTATGCTACTACTGAAAAAGAATTTTTAGCTATTGTATTTGCTTGTGATAAGTTCAGACCTTATATTGTTGATTCTAAATTAACTGTTCACACTGATCATGCTGTTATTAGATATCTTATGGAAAAGAAAGATGCTAAACCTAGACTTATTAGATGGATTCTCTTCTACAAGAATTTGATTTACATATTATTGATAGAAAGGGAGCTGAGAACCCCGTTGCAGACAACTTATCTAGGTTAGAGAATGTTCTTGATGACTGACGGAGTCCTGGATTAGGGGGTCTCCGGACAACCGGACTATATCCTTTGGCCGGACTGTTGGACTATGAAGATACAAGATTGAAGACTTCGTCCCGTGTCCGGATGGGATTCTCCTTGGCGTGGAAGGCAAGCTTGGCAATACGGATATGTAGATCTCCTCCCATTGTAACCGACTCTGTGTAACCCTAGCCCCCTCCGGTGTCTATATAAACCGAAGGATTTAGTCTGTAGGACAACAACAATCATACCATAGGATAGCTTCTAGGGTTTAGCCTCTACGATCTCGTGGTAGATCGACTCTTGTAATACTCATATCATCAAGATCAATCAAGCAGTAAGTAGGGTATTACCTCCATCGAAAGGGCCCGAACACAGGTAAACATCGTGTCCCGCCTCCTGTTACCACTCGCCTTAGGCGCGATTCGGGACCCCCTACCCGAGATCCGCCGGTTTTGACACCGACATTGGTGCTTTCATTGAGAGTTCCATTGTGTCGTCACCATAAGGCCTGATGGCTCCCTCGGTCATCGGTAACGATGCGGTCCAGGGTGAGGTTTTCCTCCCCGAACAGATCTTCGTATTCGGCGGCTTCACTCTGCGGGCCAATTCGCTTGGCCATCTGGAGCAGATCGAGAGCTACGCCCCTGGCCACCAGGTCAGGTTTGGAAACTTGAATTACACTGTCGACATCCACAGAGACTTGATCTTCGACGGATTCGAGCCCATGCCAGGTGCGTCGCACGATCACGACGAGCATGATATAGCTCTGTCGTCGGACAATGTTCAGGAGATCACACCGGCAACTGCTCCGGCCTTCAGTCTGGAGCGATTTGCGCCATCCAAGGACGGGCGGATAGACCCCGCCATGGAGGTCACACCCTCAGCGGCGATAGAGCCGGATAATGACTTCACCCCTCACGATAGCCGTGACGCCGAACCACTGGATTCATCTCTGGCCACGGACTCTGAGCCGCCTGTGCCCGTGCCTATCGAATCCAATTGGGCGTCGATCATGGAGTTTACCTCCGCGGATATCTTTCAGCACTCGCCCTTCGGCGACGTGCTAAATTCGTTAAGGTCTCTCTCCTTGTCAGGAGAACCTTGGCCGAACTATGTCCGGCTAGAATGGGATGCGGACGATGAAGAAATTCGCTGCCCACCCACCACCCACTTAGTAGCCATCGGCGATTTATTTAAATGACATGCTCGACTTGACTCGAAGACATCGACGGTATGAATGACGATGCAGAGGCGAAACAGGAACCACCGCCTATAGGTATTTGGACGCCGCCTCATCATACGATATATATATATATATATATATATATATATATATATATATATATATATATATATATATATATATATATATATATATATATATATATATATATATGGTGGATACCCCAAAGAAGGCAATGGCGACAAGACAAATGGAGGATGACCCCTCAAGAAGCAACCCGAGCACCGGCGTCGTGGCACCGCTCTAAGTCTCGCCATAGCAAAAGCAATGATACCGGCACAAGAGACAATAACACTCCGGATAGTGCCGAAGACGATGACAATCCCCTCCAGCTAGATTTAGAGCAGGAGGATGAACAAGCTAGCCCTCCAGAGCAGGCAGCAGATGGAGAAACGGAGGATGACAATTACATGCCCCTCTCTGAAGATGAGGCGAGCCTCGGGGACGAAGAATTTATCGTGCCTGAGGATCCCATCGAGCAGGAGCGCTTCAAGCGCCGGCTTATTGCCACGGCAAATAGCCTGAAGAAAAAGCAATAACAGCTTCGAGCTGATCGAGATTTGCTAGCAGACAGATGGACCGAAGTCCTTGCGGCCGAGGAATACGAACTCGAACGCCCCTCCAAGAGTTACCCAAGACGCAGGTCACTACTCGAGGAGGAAGCAGTGAAACCCACTTCGCCAGTGTACGATGCGGCTGACCGGCCACCGCGTGGCCGAGATAGAGAGGCGTTTCATCCTGAAATTCAGCCTGCACCCCGCCACCACTCAAACAAAAATACCAAGGCCCGGGGCAACACGCGGCACCTGCGAGATGAATTGGAAAGCAGGGCAAAACATGCAAGATCGATATATGGGTCATGGGGGCGCGCACCAACGCGGGACGATGACCGTCACGCCGGATACACAAAAAATAAATCCGGCCGGGCCGAATACAGCAGACAAGACTCATATGAACTGCGTCGTGATATAGCCCGGCACAGAGGCGCCAGACACCCCTATGCTTCTCAAATGAAGTTATGGATCACGAATTCCCGGAGGGTTTTAAACCCATAAATATCGAATCATACAATGGTACAACAGATCCCGCAGTATGGATTGAGGATTTCCTCCTCCATATCCACATGTCTCGCGGTGATGATCTACATGCCATCAAGTACCTCCCACTAAAACTCAAAGGACCAGCTCGGCATTGGCTGAATAGCTTGCCAGCAGACTCCGTCGGAAGTTGGGAGGATTTGGAAGATGCATTCCTTGAAAACTTCCAGGGCACTTATGTGCGACCACCGGATGCTGACGACTTCAACCATATAACTCAGCAGCCAGGGGAATTGGCCAGGCAATTCTGGACGCGGTTCCTAACTAAGAAGAACCAAATTGTCGACTGTCCGGATGCTGAGACCTTAGCGGCATTTAAGCATAACATCCGTGACGAGTGGCTTGCCCGGCACCTCGGCCAGGAGAAGCCGAAATCTATGGCAGCCCTCACGACACTCATGACCCGCTTCTGCATGGGCGAGGATAGTTGGCTGGCTCGCAGCAACAACACATCAAGGAATCCGGGAACTTCAGATACTAAAGATGCTAACGGCAGACCACGTCGTAATAGACACAAGCGCCGCAACAACGGGGATAACGCTGAAGATACTGTAGTAAATGCCAGATTCAGAGGCCCTAGATCCGGCCAGCGGAAAAAGCCATTCAAAAGAAGTAATCTGCGCCCGTCCAGTTTGGACCGCATACTCGATCGCTCGTGTCAAATTCACGGCACCCCCGATAAGCCAGCCAATCACACCATCAGAGAATGCTGGGTGTTCAAGCAGGCCGGCAAGTTGAATGCCGAAAACAAGGACAAGGGGCTGCATAGCAATGACGAGGAGGAGCCCCGCCGCCGAACACGGGAGGACAGAAGAGATTCCCGCCACAAGTGAAGATGGTGAATATGATATACGCAACCCACATTCCCAAGAGGGAACGGAAGCATGCACTAAGGGACGTCTATGCGATGGAGCACATCGCCCCAAAGTTCAACCCGTGGTCCTCTGCCCGATCACCTTCGATCGCGAGGACCACCCACTAGTATCCGTCATGGCGGATCTACCGCGTTAGTCCTAGACCCCATCATTGACGGATTTCACCTCACTCGAGTCCTCATGGATGGCGGCAGCCAGAACCTGCTCTATCGGGATGCACGGTCGCAAAAATGGGTATAGATCCCTCGAGCATCAAACCCACCAAGACCACCTTTAAGGGTGTCATCGCAGGTGTAGAGTCCCATTACACGGGCTCAATCACACTGGAAGTGGTCTTCGGATCCCCGGACAACTTCCGGAGCGAGGAGTTAATCTTTGATATCATCTCGTTCCGCAGTGGCTATCACGCACTGCTTGGGCGAACCGCATTTGCAAAATTCAATGCGGTACCGCATTACGCATACCTCAAGCTCAAGATGCCAGAACCTAGGGGGTCATAACAGTCAATGGCAACACAGAGCGCTCGCTCCACACAGAGGAGCACTCCGCTGCCCTCGCAGCAGAAGCACAAAACAGCCTTTTAAGGCAAACCGCCAATTCGGCGATACAGCCCCCGGACACCGTCAAGCGAGTCCGGAGTAACCTGCAGCAGGATCGCCTAGCACGTTCAGAGCTCGCCTAGCGATTCGACCCCCGTCCTAGTCCCAGTCAAGCGATGAAATCCGTGCCACGCGTACATAATTACGCACTGAAAATACCATGGGCATAGGCGGGGGCACGATCAGGGCACGCCCCATAATGCGGCTCAACCTTTATTATTTTTTCTCTTTCAGGACCTTACTCTCCGGAAGCCCTATCCGGCAGTGCGATTGCCGCACACATAATACAACAACCAAGGAGGCAGGAAGCTACGTCGTACAATGGAATCCCCATGTGGTCTCTGATAACGAGCGAAATACCTGCTTTAAATACCAGTCCGCGGCTTCCCTTGGATAGGACATGTCAAATAGTCCTATTTTTTGCTTATTGCACTACTTGTATCAGTACGCCTCGACGTATTATTTAAATAACAATGCACATCATTAGTCTATTATTGCATTATCTATTCTTTTTTATATGTTTATTTACGACAATCAGCACCCATACATTCTGGTACGGCCAATACGCCAAGGGCTTTCGTATACCCCATAATACGGCGTGAGAAGTCCGAACACTTTCGACAGTGCGGCACCCCGAACTTATAGCATTATATGCATCAGCACTGAATCATGTCTTGGGTCAATAGTTGGGTTTGCCCGGCTCCCATGTTTTGGTACCTTACGTTCCACAATATCGGCTAAGGTAGCACTGGGAGAACTACTGCGATTGTGTCCCGGTTCTTCCGGACGAGCACCTCAGTAGAGAAAGCCAAAACTGACTGCCATGATAAGGCGAGAGCCGGTCACTGTTCGAGAGGTCTCAAGTCCTTAGAGACTTTTTCCGCTTCGGGCGAGGAGTCGGCCTTGTCCAACTTAGGCGTATATAGCGCCCCAAATTCGGCCTTCCAAATACTAGGGGCTTCGCCAAAATTTAAAATTGTAGACTTCTATGGCTAAGTGAGAGTGAGTATTCCTATCAATACTTCGGTTTTCAAGATCGACTCTTTCAACCGCTCAGACATCCATCCCTGCGCTCGCCCGCCCTATCCCTTTTACCTTTCAGAACCTCTCTTTCTAAGTTATGTTTTTTTTTATTGTTGTCATTTTAGTAAGGGATTTATCCTCATATTGTTGGAGAAACCATTCATAAAGCATTATAGTCCGATTGCTTGGTTCGTTGCGCTGAGCACCTCCCTGGAGGACCCAAAAATGGGAAAAAGAGTGCTCAGATTTATCCCGAACACCCCAGTACTAGTTGCATGGGGGAAGAAGCCAACGACTGGCCAACTCTCAAATTTGATAAACGGCCGCACAGAAGGTAATATTTTAAATTCAAAAGGCGTTGCATAGCACAAATGAACTAGTTTTCACATTACAGGATCACATGCGCGTGTTCATTCAAAAATTACATCTTTGGTACACTCCTCCGCCACAAGGCGGGCACCCTTCAGGACACCGTCATAATACATTTTGGGGTGGCGATGCTCCTTGCCCTGCGGCGGCCCCTCCTTCACCAGCTTCTCGGCGTCCATCTTAGCCCAATGCACTTTCGCACGGGCAAAAGCCCTGCATGCACCTTCGATGCAGATGGACCGAGTGATGACTTCAAACCCGGGGCAGGCATTCACAAGCCGACTCACCAGACCGAAGTAGCTGTTAGGCAGGGGATCGTCAGGCCACATCCGGACTATAAGGCCCTTCATGGTCTGTTCGGCCGCCTTGTGGAGCTCGACCAGTTGCTTCAGCTGGTCGCTCAAGGGCATCGGTGTTCGGTCCCGATATACTAAGACGAACAACTTCTCGGTCGAGCTCCCTCCTCGGCCGGTAGAACTCCAGCGGCATCCGACACCTGCTGGGCAGATCTGCGAACGCTCTGGAGAGCTCGAACTCGGGTAAGTAAAAAGAAATTTTCTTTCACGTGCTTGCTTTGCATAATGAATGCCTTACCGCCGCTATCTTCTTAACCGCCTCAATTTCTGGAGGGCCTTTTGGGCTTCGGCCTTGGCATGTTTGGCGCTTTCGGCGCCTTTGCAAGCTTCGGACTCTCGCGTCTTAGAGTCAAGCTCAAGGCCTCGTGCTTCTTGGCGAGCACAGGAGCTCTTGCTGCACCTCGCCTACTCGGGCCCCTTGTTTTTCTCGCTCGATGCGCTCCTGGGCCGCTTTGTTTTCAGCCTCGGACAACGCCTTCTTCAGGGTCGCCACTTCGGTCGTGGCCCCTGACACATTCATGATGATCCTATTATTCTGCAACCAAATCTCTTTTTTTTATATAGACAAGGTATTGCTTACCTTTGCTCTCCTCGAGCTGCCTCTTGGCAAGGCCGAGCTCTTCCTCGGGCCGCTCAACGTCCTGCTTCAGTGCAGCGACCTCCGCAGTACGTGCGGCAGCAGCCAGCAGTGAAGCCTGCATATTCACATGGACATATTATGATTAGACTCCTGTGATTATTATTTGATACTCTATTCGGCTTTTCTTCGCATACGCTAAGCGAGCATCGGGGCTCTTGTCTATGCGGTAATATTTTCCTATCCTTCAATTACTTACGTGAAAGCCTGTTAGGAGGCTGGCACAAGCTTCAGTTAGTCCGTTTTTGGCGGACCGAACCTTCTCGATCACCGCACTCATGATAGTACGGTGCTCTTCGTCAATGGAAGCGCCGCGAGGTGCTTCCAGCAAGTTTTCCGGTGCTTCTGGATGGACAGAGGCCACCGGCACGGGTGGCTTACCCCTTTTAACAGGGGGTCGCCTGCCGAAGTCCGGAACCACTAGAGGTTCCAGCGCAGTTGTTCGGTGGGGGCGAACTTGGAGCCAGGAGTCTTGCTCCCTTCGCCTGTGGTCGGAAGGTCGGCTCAGAGGCGCCTCGGGACTACCTCCCCTCGGCTCGGTGCCCTTTGGGACAACACCTCGGCGTTGTCCGTGGGGCAAGGGAAGAGGCGGTCGGAAGTGAATCACTATTCATATCAGCGGGTCCAAAGAACCATCCAAGCGAAGATACGTCGATGCGGGCTCGGGGCGGACTGCATTATCATGTTCGGCGTGATGAGAAGCAGTGCAATAAAACATACCATTGCAATGGAATCCGGATACTTACGACTTCGCCAGGGGCTTGTCCCTGAGCAATCAGTCATCGTCGCTATGGGCGGCTGTCGTGGAGCAGTCCGGAAGGAGGGTCCTTCTCTTCTGGGACCCTTCGGCCTCCCCGGTTGGGGCAGCCTTCCTTTTTTGTCTCCCCCGGCTGGGGGGGGGGGAGCTTTCCTCTTCCTCCTCCTCGTCTTCATGGGAGGAGTGCGCCTTGGAGTTATCGGACGATGAGTCCGATATCACCTGATGCTGGAGACCCTTTCGGGTTCCCGTGGCCTTCTTCTCCGGCACCTCATAAGGTGTCGGAGCCAGCATCTCCTTTAGGAGAGCATCCGCTGGATCTTCGGGCAGGGGGCTGGACAGTCAATCTGCTCCGCCGTCTCGACCCAGTCCTGGAAAATAGCATAGGGGTTTAGATCCCGCGCATGGTCAAACTGGGGAAAAGGAACATCTTATAAAAGACTTACTGGATTCGCAGGGCGCTTCGCGCTAAGTCCGCGGTCCTTGGTAAGGGGAGGAGGCACCTCGGCGCCCATGAACAGCACCCTCCAGACGTCTTTGTGCGTCGTGCCGAAGAGCTCTCGTAGCATCTGGTGCTCGGCCGGGTTGAACTCCCACAAATTGAATGCCCGTCGTTGACACAGGAGGATCCGGCGGAAGAGCATGACCTGGACCACGTTGACAAGCTTGATTTTCTTGCTTATCATGTTCCGGATGCATTTCTGGAGTCCGGTCAGCTCCACCGATGGACCCCAGGACAGGCCCTTCTCTTTCCAGGAGGTGAGCCGCGTGGGGATTCCGGATTGGAATTCAGGGGCCGCCGCCCAGTTGGTGTCGCGCGGCTCAGTGATGTAGAACCACCCCGATTGCCACCCCTTTATGGTCTCCACATAGGAGCCCTCGAGCCATGTGACGTTGGGCATTTTGCCCACCATGGCGCCTCCGCATTCCGCTTGCTGGCCTCCCACCACCTTCGATTTGACACTGATGGTCTTCAGCCACAGGCCAAAGTGGGGCCGGACGCGGAGGAAGGCCACGCACACGACGATAAACGCCGAGATGTTGAGGACGAAGTTTGGGGCCAGATCATGGAAGTCCATCCCGTAATTGATGGCGCGGTTGGGTTACCCACATCCGTATTGATGCGAATTCCGTGATAAGGGGACACGATCTCTGCTTCGACAAGACGTACCAAGGAAACCGCTTCGCAACATGTGCCGAGGCTGGTTGAGAAAAACAGTTCGAATGATGACCGGGCCGTGGTGTGATGTCGTACTACCGAATGTGTCAGCAGATTAGATTTGAGGAAATATTATTCTCTCTACGGTGGCATGTGGAAATTGTTTTGCGAGCGGACAACATCCTTGTGTTCAAAATCTTCTATGGAGTATCCGGAGGAGGAACCCGCCTTGCAATGCCGAAGACAATCAGCGCGCCAGACTCATCGTCATTGAAGCCTGGTTCACAGGCTACTGAGGGAGTCCTGGATTAGGGGGTCTCCGGACAGCCGGACTGTTGGACTATGAAGATACAAGATTGAAGACTTCATCTCGTGTTCGGATGGGACTCTCCTTAGCGTGGAAAGCAAGCTTGGCAATAAGGATATGTAGATCTCCTCCCATTGTAACTGACTCTGTGTAACCCTAGCCCCCTTTGGTGTCTATATAAACCGGAGGATTTAGTCCGTAGGACAACAACAATCATACCATAGGCTAGCTCTAGGGTTTAGCCTCTATGATCTCGTGGTAGACCGACTCTTGTAATACTCATATCATCAAGATCAATCAAGCAGGAAGTAGGGTATTACCTCCATCGAGAGGGCCCGAACCTGGGTAAACATCATGTCCCCCGCCTCCTGTTACCATCCGCCTTAGACGCATAGTTCGGGACCCCCTACCTGAGATCCGCCAGTTTTGACACCGACAATGACCCACTACTTATTGATGATAGCTTTCTTGATGAACAATTAGCTATCATAAATGCTTCTCGCACTGCTCCATGCTTGCTGATTATGCTAATTATATTTTTGCTAAATTTATACCACCTAGTTTCACATACCAGCAAAACAAAAGGTTTTTCTATGATTTAAGACATTACTTCTGGGATGACCCACGCCTTTATAAAGAAGGAATAGATGGTGTTATTAGACGTTGTGTACCTGAGCATGAATAGGAACAGATCCTACGCAAGTGTCACTCTGAGGCTTATGGAGGACACCACACTGGAGATAGAACTGCACATAAGGTATTGCAGTCCGGTTTTTATTTGCCTACTCTCTTCAAAGATGCCCGTAAGTTTGTCTTGTCCTGTGATGAATGTCGAAGAATTGGAAATATTAGTAGACGTCAAGAAATGCCTATGAACTATTCACTTGTTATTGAACCATTTGATCTTTGGGGATTTGATTATATGGGACCGTTTCCTTCCTCTAATTGATATACACATATTTTAGTTGATGTTGATTACGTTACTAAGTGGGTAGAAGCTATTCCAACTAGTAGTGTTGATCATAACACCTCTATTAAGATGCTTAAAGAAGTTATTTTTCCGAGGTTTGGAGTCCCTAGATACTTACTGACTGATGGTGGTTCACATTTTGTTCATGGTGATTTTCATAAAATGCTTGCTAAGTATGGCGTTAATCATAGAATTGCATCTCCTTATCACCCACAGTCTAGTGGTCAAGTAGAACTGAGTAATAAAGAGCTTAAATTATTTTGCAAAAGACTATTAATAGATCTAGGAAGAATTGGTCCAAGAAACTTGATGATGCATTATGGGCCTATAGAATTGCATATAAAAATCCTATGGGTATGTCTCCGTATAAAATAGTTTATGGAAAAGCATGTCACTTACCTCTCGAACTAGAACATAAGGCATATTGGGCCACCAAAGAGCTCAGTTATGATTTCAAACTTGCCAGTGAGAAGAGGCTATTTGACATTAGCTCACTTGATGAATGGAGAACCCATGCTTACGAGAATGTCAAACTGTTTAAAGAAAAAGTTAAAAGATGGCATGACAAAAGGATACAAAAACGTGAGTTTAATGTAGGCGATTATGTGTTGCTATTCAACTCTCATTTAAGATTTTTTGCAGGAAAACTCCTCTCTAAATGGGAAGGCCCTTACGTTATCGAGGAGGTCTATCGTTCCGGTGCCATAAAAATCAACAACTTCGAAGGCACAAACCCGAAGGTGGTGAACGGTCAAAGAATCAAACAATATATCTCAGATCCAGATCACCATGACGTCTCCAAGTGCCCCCAAGGACAAGTTCTTCGAGAAGGTCATCAACCCCTACCTCGCGGAAGTGCTGCAACATCCTAAAACCATTGAGATGCGTGAGGGGCTGCTGCACATTCGCGATGTTGAGGGACCAAGGAGGACCGGAAGCGCGGAGACAAGGCTCGAAGCAATGGGGCAACAAGTTTTCAAGTGCCAGGAGATGGTTGAACATGGACTCGACGCCAATCACATAATGATCATGGAGTTCACCAACAACCACAAGCTGGATGCCAAGAACATTGGGGAGGCCATCTTCAAGCTTCACGAGAAAATCGAGCGACTCCAAGCCCAGATCTATGACCTGCAAAACCAAAACTTTGAGTATGAATATAGATTCAAGAGGATGAGTTTGGCTGCAGATTTGAGGATCCCGAAGACTCGATCGTCCTTTTACGATGGTGAGCCTATGCCTTGGAAGATGGACAACAAGCCTACATCATCAACAACTCCATCTTCTTCACCTCCGAAGAAGGAGACATAAACACATGGGTATGGGCACTCCCCTTGGCAACTGCCAAGCTTGGGGGAGGTGCCCCGGTATCGTATCACCATCACACTCCTATCTTTATTGTTTCTCGTAGTTCGATCCTTTTGGTAATATCTTGATTTAGTAGAATAAAGTTTTAGTATGATCTAGTTTTGAGTTTTGCTTTATGATCCTTCTATGTAATCGAGTCCGTGAGCTATATATATAATAAAGATTAGTGTTGAGTCAAGGGCTTGATTATCTTGCTATGGTCTTGAAGGAATAAAAGAAAGAGAAAGAATAAAAAAATAAAGAGATAATATTGATCTTATGGAAAGTAATGACTTCACATATAAAGAGTATGATGAATAAAAGTTGTTGAGAGTTGACAAACATAGTTTTGGTCATCGTTGCAATTAATAGGAAGTAATAAAGAAAGAGAGGTTCTCACATAGAAATATACTATCTTGGACGTCTTTTATGATTGTGAGCACTCATTAAAATATGACATGCTAAAAGGTTGATGTTGGACAAGGAAGACAACGTAATAGGTTATGTTTTCTTATATCTGAAATAAAGTATATTGTCATGGATCATCCAACATGTTGAGCTTGCCTTTCCCCCTCATGCTAGCCAAATTTTTTGCACCAAGTAGAGATACTACTTTTGCTTCCGAATATCCTTAAACCCAGTTTTGCCATGAGTGTCCACCATACCTACCTATGGATTGAGTAAGATCCTTCAAGTAAGTTGTCATTGTTGCATGCAATAAAAATTTCTCTCTAAATATGTACGATTTATTAGTGTGGAGAAAATAAGCTTTATACGATCTTGTGATGTGGAAGAAATAAAAGCGACGGACTGCATAATAAATATAAAGTGACGTTCTTTCGCATTAAGATTTTGTGCATCCAAACACAAAAGCACATGACAACCTCTGCTTCCCTCTACGAAGGGCCTATCTTTTATTCTTGTCTTATACCTTATGCAAGAGTCATGGTGATCTTACCTTTCCTTTTTACATTTTATCCTTTGGCAAGCACATTGTGTTGGAAAGAACCTGATATATATATATATATATATATATATATATATATATATATCCAATTGGATGTAAGTTATCATGAACTATTATTGTTGACATTACCCTTGAGGTAAAAGGTTGGGAGGCAACACTATAAGCCCCTATCTTTCTATGTGTCCGATTAAAACTCCATACCCATAAGTATTGCGTGAGTGTTAGCAATTGTGAAAGACTAAATGATAGTTGAGTATGTGGACTTGCTGAAAAGCTCATATATTGACTCTTTCCGATGTTATGATAAATTGCAATTGCTTCAATGACCGACATTATAGTTTGTTAGTTTTCAATGAAGTTTCTGATTCATACTTTACATTGTGAATAGATTATTACTTTAGCATAAGAAACCACATGAAAATTTATATATATATACATATATACATATATATATATATATATATATATATATATATATGTTGCTGTTATAAGAATGATCATGATGCCCTCATGTCAGGATTTTATTTTATCGACACCACCATCTCTAAACATGTGGACATATTTTTTGTTATCGGCTTCCGCTTGAGGACAAGCTAGGTCTAAGCTTGGGGGAGTTGATCGTCCATTTTGCATCATGCTTTTATATCGATATTTATTGCATTATGGGCTGTTATTACACATTATGTCACAATACTTATGCCTATTCTCTCTTATTTTATAAGGTTTACATGAAGAGGGAGAATGCGGTGGAATTACAGGCTGGAAAAGAGCAAATATTATAGACCTATTCTGCACAACTCCAAAAGTCCTGAAACTTCACGGAGGCACGTTTTGGAATTAATAAAAAATACTGGCAAAAGAATCAACCAGAGGAGGCCCACACCCTCGCCACGAGGGTGGGGGCCCGTCCTACCCCCTGGGCGCGCCCCCTGTCTCGTGGGCCCCCTGGCAGGCCTCCGGTGCCCATCTTCTGCTATATGAAGTCTTTTCTCCAAGAAAAATAAGGAGGAAGCTTTCGGGACGAAACACCGCCGCCACGAGGCGGAACCAATCTAGGGCTCCGGCGGAGCTGTTCTGCCGGGGAAACATCCCTCCGGGAGGGGGAAATCATCACCATCGTCATCACCATCGATCCTCTCATTGGGAGGGGGTCAATCTCCATCAACATCTTCACCAGCACCATCTCCTCTCAAACCCTAGTTCATCTCTTGTATCCAATCTTTGTCTCAAAACCTCAGATTGGTACCCGTGGGTTGCTAGCAGTGTTGATTACTCCTTGTAGTTGATGCTAGTTGGTTTACTTGGTGGAAGATCATATGTTCAGATCCTTTATGCATATTAATAACCCTCTGATTATGAACATGAATATGGTATGTGAGTAGTTACGTTTGTTCCTGAGGACATGGGAGAAGTCTTGCTATAAGTAGTCATGTGAATTTGGTATTCGTTCGATATTTTGATGAGATGTATGTTGTCTTTCCTCTAGTGGTGTTATGTGAACGTCGACTACATGAAACTTCACCATTATTTGGTCCTAGAGGAAGGCATTGGGAAGTAATAAGTAGATGATGGGTTGCTAGAGTGCCAGAAGCTTAAACCCTAGTTTATGCGTTGCTTCGTAAGGGGCTGATTTGGATCCATATGTTTCATGCTATGGTTAGGTTTACCTTAATACTTATTTTTTAGTTGTGGATGCTTGCAATAGGAGTTAATCATAAGTGGGATGCTTGTCGGAAGGGCAGTACCCAAGCACCGGTCCACCCACATATCAAATTATCAAAGTAACGAACGTGAATCATATGAGCGTGATGAAAACTAGCTTGACGATAATTCCCATGTGTCCTCGGGAGCGCTTTCCTTTATATAAGAGTTTGTCCAGGCTTGTCCTTTGCTACAAAAAGGATTGGGCCACCTTGCTGCACTTTGTTTACTTCTATTACTTGTTACCCGTTACAAATTACCTTCTCACAAAACTATCTGTTACCGATAATTTCAGTGCTTGCAGAGAATACCTTACTGAAACCCGCTTGCCATTTCCTTCTGCTCCTCGTTGGGTTTGACACTCTTACTTATCGAAAGGACTACAATAGATCCCCTATACTTGTGGGTCATCACAATCTTCATCGACATCTTCACCAGTACCATCTCATCTCAAAGCCTAGTTCATCTCTTGTATTCAATCATTGTCCCAAAACCTCTGATTGGTACCTGTGGGTTGTTAGTAGTGTTGATTACATCTTGTAGTTTAAGCTAATTGGTTTATTTGGTGGAATATTATATGTTTAGACCATCAAACATATTCTATACACCTCTGATCTTGAACATGAATATGATTTGTGAGCAATTACTTTTGTTCTTGAGGACATGGGAGAAGTCTTATTATAATTAATCATGTGAAGTTGGTATTTGTTCGATATTTTGTTGATATGTATGTTTTTCTTCCTTTAGTGGTGTCATGTGAACCTTGACTACATGGCACTTCACCTTACTTGGGCCTAAGGGAATGCATTGGGGAGTAATAAGTAGATGATGGGCTGCGAGAGTGACAGATGATTAAACCCTAGTTTATCGTTGATACGTAAAGGGGTTATTTGGACCCATATGTTTCATACTATCATTAGATTTATCTTAATTCTTCTTTCGTAGTTGCGGATGCTTGCGAGAGGGGGTAATCATAAGAAGGTTTCTTGTTCATGTAAGAACAACACCCTAGCACTAGTCCACCCACATATCAAGTTATCAAAGTAGCGAACGCGAATCAACTAAACATGGTGAACATGACAAGATGGAAATTACCATGTGTCCTCAAGAACACTTTGCCTTTATATAAGAGAACTTTCCAGCTTGTCCTTTGTGGCATCCAGATGGAATCGCGAAAGAACATAATCTTGCGGCGGCGAAAAAAGTGTTTTGGGTGGCTCCTTGTTGGTTTGGGAATATTTGCGAATTTATAGGGATGGAATTAGGTCAAACAGAGTTGCGTGGGACTCAAGAGCTTAGTGGCCGTGCCTACCCCCCAGGGCGCACCTGGTGAGCTCGTGACTCTCTCGTAAGGCTTCTGGCCTCCTCTAGAACCTTCTAGGGTCCCTTCTGGTCCAGAAAAAATCACCCTAAAGTTTCATTGTGTTTGGACTTTGTTTGGTACTGATTTTTTGAAAAGTAAAAAACAAGAAAAAGAGAGGAACTAACACTGGGCACTGGCTTAATAGGTTAGTCCAAAAAATGATATAAAATAGCATATAATGCATCCAAGATTGATAATATAATAGCATAAAACAATAAAAAATTACAGATACGTCGGAGACGTATCAACATCCCCAAGCTTAATTCCTACTCGTCCTCAAGTAGGAAATGATAAAAACAAAAATTTTGATGTGAAATGCTGCCTAACATGTGTATCATGTAATCGCTTTTATGGTATAAATATTGAGAAACGATGAAGTAACAACATCGACATAATAATATCCATGAACATAAGTAACATAATCATTACTTTTTAAAAATATTCGATCCTTAACGAATGTTATCCCCACTCAATTTATCATGTTAACTTGGCATGACTCCGCCTTCACCGCATACATATAAATCATGAGCACCCCGGTGTCAAACCATACAATTGGATTATACTTCTAACGTGCTTCAACATTTTCAACTCCATGCAATATAAATGATCGTTAAAACTATGGAGTGAACGCCTGACCGTTGTCATTCAGAGTGACCTTAGATCTTCCATACTCCGAGTGGTTTCTAATATGGTCGAGTGAGCGTACTCTTGTCGAATGGAATTGGGTTGTCTGAGTGGAACTTTCAGTCGAGTGGGTTGGACTATGTATTAATTTCAGTCGGTAGAATCTTGTAACAACCTGGCTTTTGGCCCTTTTCTTTTTCTTTTGATTTATTTGGTCTTTGCTCTATTTTTCTTTTTGGGGGTGGGTGGTTCTGTGGCCTTGTCACTTGGGAAATCATCTTCAATTCTTCTCCCAAGTGGCTCATCATCCTCAAATCTTTCCCAAGGTCATGCCATTCCCATCCTAGCCCAAATCCCAATATTCTTTGCTTGGGGAAAATTCATTTTTCATTAAGGAATAACCTCAATTACCCTAGGTTGTGAAGCAACCTATATTTTTGTCCATCCAAAAATTCCCATATAATTCTCAAAATTCCTATGGGTCATATGTTCCTCAAATATGCCCAAACTTCCCTGTCCTAGCTCAAAAATAATTCCCCAATAATTATTCTTCTATTCTACCCTAAATGGCACATTCTGAAGGAAGTGTCATTTATATTTTCCTAGTTGCTCCCAAACTCCTTGGGCATTCTTTTATGCCCAAATCATTTCCTCATGCACAAGTTCAACTTTATTTTCCTAGCCAATCTTCCTTAGTGATTTTTCAAAGTTTCTGTCAGACAGAAGGCTTTGTGAAGGAAGTACTAACTAGGAGTATCCAAATGAGTTGAAATTTTGCACACTCCTTTATATGCTCATATTATCACACTCCTACAAATTCCAGCCCCATCCAATCATCTATGTGAGCACAGGATCAAATCTTTGCTTCTGGCAATATTTTCAGGTTGTGAAGCAAGTATAATTTTTATTGCTTCATAAATTATGATAAATTACCAGATTGTGCTCCTACCCAAATAACATCTCCCCACCAAATTTGGCATCATTTCACTTAGCCAATATTTGTCTAAAATTATTCCAAGTTTCTGGTCAGAGATGATGTTTGTGAAGCAAGTACCATTTTGGTAAACCCAATTGGTATGAAATTTTTACAGCATCCTTGTATGACCAAATCATCATCCTATGCCAAATTTGAGCTCAAGTTGATGCTTCATGTGAGTGCACCATCTTGATTTAGTTTCTGGACCATTTTGATCAGTTGCAAAGCAACTGTATTAATCCTTGGTCTAATTTTCCTCAAACTCTCCAGGATTATAGTCCTTCCTAAGCTAATCACTTCAGACAAATCCATTTGGCCCAATCACTTCCCTGTTGATCACCAGTGCACGGCCAAGTTTACTGCAGTAAACTTCAGACAATGATTACCATTTAACCAGAGCATTTTTCATCGATCTACCACCGCAGTTGAAACCTCCCTTAGAAGAACTTACCACTAGACAACACGTTCCAGCTCATTGCCCCCACTACATGTCAGTGCACGCGGTGACCGTGTTAATGGCATAACAGTGCTCGCGCTTTGTGCACTGCGGCCGCGCCCAGGCGTCGTTTCTGCTTCGGCACCTCCTCCTCTCGTCGTCTTTGCATGCATGAGCATGTCCCTTGGCTTCACCTCATCGTCGTCGTTCCCCTGGACCCCTCTCCCCCTCCGCCAGCTTCCTCGCCGACGCTCGCCCACTGGCGAACAGTGGCGTTTTGGCTCGGAGCTCGCCGTCTTCTTCCTCCCTGCGCTCCTTTGGGCTTCTCCTCCCCGTGAGAACCTCCACTGCTCCTCCTACGTCGTCTACCTCCGAGCTCGTGAGCGTGGGCACACGTCCGCGGTGACGCTAGCGCAGCAGCCCCTCCCCACGCCTATATAAGCCCACTTCAAGGCCTCTCGACCTCACCATCGCCTTTGCCTCACTCCACTACCCCTCCCAAACCTCTTCCCCGAGCACTGGAGCCTCTCTACTCGTCCTCCGTCCGCCATAGCCGCCACCCCTCCGGCCTAAATCTGAGCGAGTCGAGCTCTCTCCATCCGTTCTAGCACCACCAGAGGCCTCCTCATCCACGCTAGATCCACCACAGTGCCCCCATTCCTTCTCCGGTGGCCTCTGGCCACGAGTTCGCCGGAGCCCGTAGAGCCCCGTCCGCCCCGGCCAAGGCTGATCTTTCTCTGGTGCACCTCGACAAGTGTGAAGGTCCCAGGCAGGAGCGCCTCGTCGCCCTGAACTCGCCAGTGTCTTGGGCGTCGGCGTGGATGGTCAGACAATGAGACGGCGCGGCCGTGACGAGCTCCTGCTCTGCTCCATCAGGCGAGCGCGAGGAGAAGAAGGAGGCGACGCCCCCTCCTGCCAGCTGGCCACGGGTCCCGCACGTCAGCCACACACACATATGCTACGCCCCACCACGTCAGGTAAGTGGAGACGAATTCCCAGGCATTCCGTTTTCTTCTTCCGAAAGCGTATTATGCTTCTACTTCAGCCAAAGTACGCTTTCCTTTCTTTGGCGTATTTTCTCCTATTACGAGGAATCGTTTTCCGGAAGAGAAGGCGTATTTCTGAGTGCGCTTTCGATTTTTCGGCTAAGGGCATGTTTGTGATGATTTTATTTACAAATGGGTCCCTGGCAGAAAAACTATCCTATCTTTTTACCCGTAGCTCCAAATCAGGTGAATCCAAAGCCCACTTCTTTGTTTCGTCGAGCCGTTCCGATGGAATCATTTTCACCATGTTTTTACATTCTGAAAATGACCATTTTACCCCTGCCCTTATTCAGCCCCCTCCGAGAGAGTACGTTTTCCGGCGATACATTCCGCGAGCTTCTCGCACTTTCTTCCGTTGATTTGTTCCACCCCAGGCAAGCCACACCCTCCATTTGCATCATTGTAATGCAGTGACATGGTTTAATCTATTTGAACTTGTTTAAATTATTGCTTTAGCTACATGACTTTGTGCATGGCATTTTCTCGGAGTATGATTTTGATCTTGTTGTTGCCATGCTATTGTTTGGATTACTAGGAGTTATGTTTGTAGTTGATGAGTATCATGTTGCCATTCGAGTATTAGTGGTTGATATTATGATTGTTTTCATGATGATATATGTTATTATATTTTGGTGTATTACTTTGGATGTCATGTTGCATTTGGATGATTAGTGGTTAGTATGATTATTTTCATGATGCTAGTCGATGTTCTGTTACTGTTGCTTGGAGTATTAGTTTCGGAGATGATGTTTACGTGTGGATCATAGCTGGATAGCTGTGTTCTTGTTATTGGAGTAGTAGAGTTATTGTTTTCATATTCATCATGATAGAAATGTTATGCTATCCTTGGAGTATTTTGATTTGATAATATTATGCTCAGATTATTTGTTGGATATTGCTATGACTTGGATTATAGTTTGATAGTTGATATCGGAGTATTAGTTATCACAGTTATATTTTTGGGGATAAATTCTATCATTAAGTTGGTCAGGTGCCACCAAACCGGGCTTTCTCCAGTGCAACCACATTTGCCTTTATGGGAAGGCCCTAATGCGATGTTATTGTCGTGCCTCTCACCGGTGCCTCCAACGAGGGAAGGTTATGGGCGCGCGCTACCCTAATCAGGTAGGCGGACATAAGCCTTGTGTGCCCGTTGTTGGATTTTGCGCGCTTTTGTCCCCATTTGGGATTGTTTTTGTTTGCCACGACGGTGGCCGTTTTGCCACAACGGTGGTCGTTGGTGCCTTTGGTAGGCACGGGGCCACCCAGGACTGAACCCAAAGGGGGTGTTGGTCGGAGTGGCCGGGAGAGTGTCATGGCAGTAGATCGGTTTCGTCGAAACGCCGTTGGTCCACCCGAATGAGAGTGCGAGGCCATGGGTTCCTTGGTGTGGGTACAGTGCGCTACCTCTGCAGAGTGTGGGTTTAATCTATCGATAGCCGCATCCGTACTAGGTCACACCGTTCGATCAACACTCACTGTTCGATAGCAGTAACAGTTTGGCAGGATGTTGAATGATGTTGAGATGATCTTGAGGATGATCATTCAGTTTGTGATGTGGTCACGAGGTGACCGTGTGGATATGTTGGTCACGAGGTGACCGTGTGGATATGTTGGTCACGAGGTGAGCGTGTGGATATTTTGATCACGAGGTGATCATGTGGACCACTAGGTGGTCGAGATGGTATTTGCTTGGCTGGTTAGCCAAGAATGAGATTGTTGTTGGTATTGAGATGTTGGTTTATCAGTATTGTAGTAGTTTCATATCATGCTTAGTGGTTGCTGTTGTATCATGGTAGCTGATAATTTAATTAACTTTGCTTAATGCTATGTTGTTGTCTTGCCTTGATGTTTTTGGTAGTTGTGAGCTTGCAAGTACATTCAATGTCTTGACCGGCGTGTCATGCGGATTGCGGGTGATACCGTGGTTGCTTGATTGCTTGTCGTGGTTTCCGTTCGTGCGAGCTAGATCGTGTCCCAGCCAGAGTCCCTGCAGAGTGGAGTTCACCACCTTCGTCGTTGTTCCGCTGCTAGAAGATTTCCGCTGCTTCGAGTTCTTTCACTGCTAGCATGGAGCAAGTGTAGTATTGCAGGTGTAGTGTCGTCGTGCTGATGTGCTTCTTTGTAACATCAGACCCTTGTATTATTATTCTTTTAATAAGAGCTAATTTGTTCTATGTCAAGCAGTGCCGTATTCCAAAGACTTCTCCTCGATCTCTGGGCTAGAATACGGGGCGTTCGGTTTCTCTGAGCCACGGTGCCACAGGCTTGGTATAAGAGCAGGTCTTGCTGTAGGACGCCCTAGTTAGTGCGAGCGGTAGAAACCGATAGAAATCGGTAGTTTAAAGTTTGGCTTGTTTATTGCATTTGGTTGCTGCATTTGTTTGTTGCACAGCATGCATATAGCCTTAGTGTTTGTTGCTAACGGTTCATCTGGTGAGTGTAGCTGGGATCGACTCGAATCCACTACAGCTCAGCCTTTGCATTTCTCCAGTTTTCTTTTCTTGCTTGTTCATCGGTGTCGGTGTCAAAACTGGCGGATCTCGGGTAGGGGGTCCCGAACTGTGCGTCTAGGCGGATGGTAACAGGAGACAAGGGACACGATGTTTTTACCCAGGTTCGGGCCCTCTCGATGGAGGTAATACCCTACTCCTGCTTGATTAATATTGATGATATGGGTAGTACAAGAGTAGATCTACCACGAGATCGAGAGGCTAAACCCTAGAAGCTAGCCTATGGTATGATTGTTGTTAGTCCTCTGGACTAAAACCCTCCGGTTTATATAGACACGGATAGGGTTAGGGTTACAGTCGGTTACAATGGTAGGAGATCTACATATCCGCATCGTAAGCTTGCCTTCCACGCCAAGGAAAGTCCCATCCGGACACGGAATGAAGTCTTCAATCTGGTATCTTCATAGTCTAGGAGTCCGGCCAGCGGTGATAGATCGGCTATCCGGACACCCCTAATCGAGGACTCCCTCGGTAGCCCTGAACCCGGGCTTCAATGACGATGAGTCCGTGGCATATTGTCTTCGGCATTGCAAGCGGGTTCCTCCTCAAATACTTCATAGAAGATTTTGAATACCGAGGATAGTGTCGGCTCTGCAAAACAAGTTCCACATACCACCGTAGAGAGAATAACTTTTGCAGGATCTGGCGGCGTATTCCGCGGCGTGACATCACATCATGGCCAGGCCTTTATATGAATCGTTTTTTACTGTTCCACCTTAGCGCGTTTAGCGAGGCGGTTTCCTTGGCACGTCTTTATTAAAGCGTAGATCGCACCCCCTTATTCCGGGATTCTCATCAAATACGGACGTGGGTAACCCAACCGTGCCCGTTGGCACACCTCCTCTATCGAAGGCGAGTCCTAATCGACCACGGGGAGGGCTCTTGGTATTCAACCTCTTTATAATGAGACCAAGGCCCTCTTCTTTTTCCACCCTCCATCAAGTTCGCCTCGCGCTTGAGTTCTAACACCCGAGCTTCAGATTTAGGCACTTGGACCTTGACGATGTCGGCTCCGACCAACTTCGGCCGATGGATGTCTTCTTCCATCACGAAGAAGATGTGCTAAAGCTGCGAGGCGCGGTATCTAACGGCGAGATCTCGCATAGGCTGCTGCTCGAGGCAGGTCATTCCCACTCCGAGCCCGGCGAGGCGTAGTGTTCGTGTCTCACTTCCTTCGGGTTTAGGCTTCCCACGGATCCCTTTGTGCGAGGGCTCATGTTTTATTATGGGCTGGATTTCCATGACTTGAATCCGGAGTCCATCCTCCATATCTCGTCGTTCATTGTCGTATGTGAGGCCTTCCTCCATATTACCCCTCACTTTGGATTGTGGCTCAAGAACTTCAAGGTGGAGCCGAAGATGATCGAGGGCAACAAGCGAAATCTGGAGGGCGGTCATAAGCAAGTGTGTTGATGCTCCATGGCGAGGGCTCTTTTCAAGAAGAGCTTGGTTTGTGGCAGGGAGTGGTTTTATATCACCGCTCCCGGGGGCACCAAATGGGTGGCGCCACCCGCCTTCCGCTCGAGTCCACCACGGCCGACCGGCATCATGGGTCAACCGGGGCTCCTGGGGGCCGTCCAAGGACTTTCCTGCATTGCGGGGCCGTATTCGAGACCTCCAAGAAAGAGATCAATCTGGTCATGATGGCGCGAGTTATGTTGATTCGGTATACGCCTGCAAGCGTCGCCCCCTCAAATTGTGGGAATTTAATCCGGAGGGACCACAAGCTCTCCGAGCATTCTATGGAGTACGACGCCTGCGTGGAGATGTATAAACTATTCTTGGATCACAAGAGAAGTGTCCAGGACTGGCCGAGGACGCAGGACTAAGCTGCCATCGCCCAGATACTCAAGTAAGTAGTCCTGTGCAGACGGGCTGTCAGTTCATTTATCATAAACTTGCCTTTAAAGGAGCTCTTTCTTGAGCAGGAGTGGATAGCGAAGGCAAAGTTGATAAGGTGTCCGGCTCCCCTCCGGAGACCACGCCGGATCCCATCTTGACCAAGATGTTGAAGGCCGCGCCTTTTAAAGAAGGCGAAGGGGGAGCAGGAAGCAAGCGCCTCCATGAAGGAGGGTTTCGAGGAAGGAGGATCAAAGTCCCACCCTCCAAGGAGAGAAGAGAACCGCTTCGGAAGATCCGGAGGTCAAGGCCTCAAAGAGAGGAAAGAAATCTTCGTCAGAGAGTCCGGCGCTGGGAAGTAAACCAGCCGCACTATTTCCCCAAGGGGATCAGCCCTCCAGCAAGCCGTAAGTAAAAAGAAGGGGTCTTGTAAATAAGGAACATCCCTGTATTTATTTCTGAAGATAACCGAAATTATACCTTGTAGTTCGAATCTCAGCCCTTCTCGTGAGAGCTTCGTCTTGAGGATCTTCTTCCGGAGATGATGGAGAAGCAACGCCTCCACTGTCGCACCTTCATGCGAGGCGGACAACCACGAGGTGTCGTCGCGGAGGGTTTCCCAGTCCGGCGGGGCGGAAGGTCCGGCGCCAAGCCAAGCGTCTTGATCGGAGGAGCTGAAGGATCTGCTCGGCGAGCGGCTATCTCAGAAGATCACCGTGCGCTAATGGGTATGGTGATTGAAAGAATTACATCCGCGGAGAGCGGATTGCATGAAGCCGTCAGAAGCTTACTAACGGGGTTCGAGGTACGAAAAAAATGTACCTTCTGATAGTTATGCATATAGAATGCGCCCTGTATAGATAGTAGCCCCTGAGACTCGTTATGTTGTCAAAATTGACAGCGTGACGAGGATCATAATCTCAGTTATAACATTGCGCCGCTCCTAAATAGGTGGCGGGGCGTCCGGTGGCCAGCCGGACTGATGAATTTGCCGAACTAAAGCGGCAACTTGACGAGGCGGATCACGGACATCGTATTTGGTCAATAAGCGGTTTGACGAGTCACAAGGTATACAACTTCTTGGCGGACGCATGGTAAGGGAGCTTGGCGCCCGTGCCTTACTACTTGTATGCTTAATGCAGGTGGTGCCGCTGCGTGGAGGAGCTACACGTAGAACTCGCCCGAGCTAAAGAGCAAGCGAAATAGTAATGGGGCGCTTTAAGAGGCGGCGAAGAGCTAAAAGCGAACGGGCTGCTCCTTTGCCCGAAACAAAGAGGAAATGGCCGATATGGCCATAAAGTTGAAGAATGCTACCGACGGCTGTGGGGTTCTTGAAAAGAAACGTCTGCGAACAAGAGGACCTGAAAAAGGCCACCGGAAGCCAAGGATGCCGCTCCGCAATGAGAGCTGCAAAGGAGGAGTTGCGTCATTTGTGGATGTTGCTGCTAGAAAGCCTTTTACGCTGCGGAGGAAGTTCACGGATCCGAAGTATGCTCGGTTGGACAAGTTGTGGAGTTGAGAGGATGCTTATCTGGACTTAGCGGCGAAGCGCATGGACGCGATTGAGCACTTCCGAGGGCGGAAGGGGCCTGAAGGGAAGAGCTATATTGGTCGCAATTCCATAGTCCGGAGCATCCTCTTACATTGACCGATCGGTTGGCGAATGGGCGAGCTGAATCGATTATCCGGACTTGCCATGAAGCATGTCATGAATCATTTGTGGCTATCGTACTGTAGAAGAGTTATTTTGGCTTAGTGCAGCAGTTCCTTGGTGCGGTACCGTGTATCGGCGCAATGAAGCGGTCGGCGTGCATAGAGGAGCGCGGATGGCTCTTGCCCGTGTCAAGACATCTTTGGCGGAGATGAAGGCCACCGATGTTGCATCCCAAGACTTCAGACGGAAGCTGAGTACTGCCGAGCACTATTTTGAGGAAGTCTGCAGGGCGCTTCGTTTAATAGAGGCCTTGATGCTCGAAGGATATTATGTTTAAATGACATGTATGATTTGTGAAAACAATGTTTCAATATAATATCGAGCTTTTTATACTTGTGCGTTCAAGTATTAAAAGCGCCTCTGTCTGACGTTGATGTATATGTGTATATAACTTTGAAAGATGGCAGTCTTGACATTTACGCACATAGTGCGGGTGTTTGCAAAAAAGGCGCATTTTCACACTTAATACAACGTCTTGGTCCTGTGAAGGAGGTGATAGCGTAGCAAACTAGGCAACCAGACTATAATGCTTTATCACTTTCACTTAGCCATAGGAGCTCGATGGTGGGGCTACTATATAGCCCCTAGGGGCACCGCGCTCTCCCGAATTCGAGGCGTATGTGCACGACCGGAAATGACCCTTCGTCAATGCGGGGAATTCTAAACATTCATTTGGGTCATCGAGTGGTTGACCAATCTCACGCTATATCATGATAGTCGGTTTAGCTTTCTCCTTTGAGGTGCTCAACCCAGCTCAGCGGGCACAATCGCGGTGGTTCTCCCGGTGCTACCTTAGCCGATATAGCGGGCGTAAGGTACCAAAACATGGGAGCCGGGCAAACCCAACATTTGACCAAAGACATGATTCGGAGCTGATGCATATAAGGCCTAACTCGAGACGCTTGAACACTCCCTAAGGTATTCGGTCTTTATGAAAGCAGGCGAGAATAATGCCCTAAGCCCACAGTGTCCAGTGCGTGCAAAAAATGCAGTGCGGCCGATGCCAAAACACCAGCCTCCTCCTCTGTTATAGTAAGAAAGCGGGGATGTGTATCAACAAGAGACAGTAAAAAAGGTTTACTGTGAGGTCTTAATCTGAAAAGAATCCTTGCGACGGGTCCTGCTTGCGTCTGCGCATGTGTCTCCGTTGTGCCGTATCCTGGACGGGTGTAGCACGGTGTTCATCTGTAAAAGAGAAGAACTTAGTTGAAAAGAAAAAATATCGTGCGAGAAATGTACTTTATATTAAATAAACAGAGTATAGTTTGGAAGGTGAATAAAATTGAGCTTTATTATCTCTTGTTGTACATGCGTGCAGCCCCTTGTATGGGGGTATGCCGCTAGTAGGCGCCGGACTCGTCTAGCCGTGTCCGGGGTTTGAATGACCTATTCAGGTGCTTTGATTAGCGGAGCCGGATTGGTGTGGGGCTGTCAAAGCAGTCTCACGTTCTTCCGTGCTCAAGTAACACTTAATACACCCTTTTAATGAGATGATGCCACGTGGACCGGGCATTTTAAGTGTAAGAGATGCATAATGCGGTATTGCGTTGAAGCGGGCGAAAGCTTCACGCCCCAGTAATGCTTGATAGCTACTTTCGAATGGGGCGATGTGGAAGGTTAACTTTTGGCGGAAGTTGTCGGATGAGCGAACATAACTTCTAGCGATGAGGAGCCCGTACAATGGGCATCTGAACTGGCATTACCCCTTTGAAGGAGGTGTTGCTATGGCGAATTTTGGTTGGGTCTATCCCCATCCTGCGGATTGTGTCCTGATATATTAGGTTTATGTCACTACCGCCATCCATGAGGACTTGTGTAAATTGGAATCCGTCGATTATAGGATCCAATATCAAGGCAGTCCATCCTGCGTTCCGGATACTTTTGGAGTAGTCCTGATGGTCGAATGTGATTGGTTTTGGCAACCAGTGTTGGTACTCCGCTAGGGTAGTATGTGCGGCGCGCATCTTAATGGGCGCCGCTCTGTTTTTTCCTTTTATCAGTGAAGTGAGTTTACTGTTTTAACCTCTTGCGGGAAATTCTTTTGTTTTCCAGTGTTCTGCTTGTGGGGTTCGTCATCATCCTCACTTGGTGTGTCGAGCCCCTTGTGTTCGGCGTTGAGTCTGCCGGACTGTTTGAAGACCGAACAATCTCTGTGGGTATGGTTTGCAGGCTTCCCAGAATCTTGTGGATTTGACATATCTTGTCCAAGATTTTGTTTAAGTTGGATAGCTCATCGCTATTGTCCTTAAGGGGCAGTTTTTATTGTTACTGCGTGAGCTTTTGAATCCGGCGTTATTGGCGCTCTTTGGACCGTTCCCCTTAATCTGGCTATTTGGTCCTTGCTGCGTCGTGGTTTTCCATTTCCATCCCATACTTGGATGTACTTGGGTGTTGATCGCATCTTGCTAGCCAGCTATCCTCTCTAACATAAGCGGGTCATGAGGCTTGTTAATGCAGCCATGGTTCTCGGCTTCTCTGGCGAGGTGTACAGCGAAACCATTAAATCTCAGACGTTGTGTTTGAAAGCTGCTAAGGCTTGGCGTCCGGACGATCGACTATTTGGTTCTTTTGGTGAGGAACCTGTTCGAAATTCTTGCGGGCTGACTCTTGGATTGTTGAGTTATATGACTTAAATAAATGCATCCAGAGGACGGACATAAGTCCCTTGAAAATTTGCCCGAAAAGCATCCTCGAGCTCTTCCCAACTTCCAATGGTATTTTCAGGGAGGCTTTTGAGCCATTGTCGGGCTTGCCCTTTGAGCTTGAGGGGTAAGTATTTTATGGCGTGGAGATCGTCTCCTATAGCCATGTGTATGTGGAGGATGTAATCCTCAATCCAGACTCGAAGTGCATTGTTACATCGTATGCCTCTATGTTTACGGGTTTGAATCGGCTGGGAATTCGTGATCCGGCACCTCATCGGTGAAACCACGGGGGTGTGCGGCACCCGTATATTTGGGTGTGCCGTGATGTTGAATATTTGGCATGTTGCATTGCTTTGAAGAGCTTGCTTTCTCGGCCCATAGATGGACCTAAGCTGGGCCATCCTTTTGATGTGAATCCTTATGCGGATCGGCGTGCGGCTTGTGTGCGGCACCATTTGCCGCTCTCTTTTTCTTGAGTGGGGTCGTCCATCCGACCGGGTGGCCTTCTTACTTTTTGATTGTGGGGCTCTCGGCCTCCTCATCAAATTCAGGCGATAGTTTTCTCTTTGGGTAGCTCTTTGTTGTTGTTGTCACCGTGTTGTCTGCGGTGTTGAGTACTTTGCTCCATCTGATTAAAGTGCATCTTACATTGTTTTGAGCTTCCGCTTACCTTTTTCAGGCTACAGCGTGATGGCGGCGAGCCTTTTGTGGAGGTTCTTCTGCTCCAACAATTTGTTCGGCGTGAGATCGTCCGGACTGTTATTATTTTCTTTGGGACGGGTTGTTTATCCAAGTTGTCTGTTAGGACGATTGCTTTCGATAGCATGTTCGTCATCCACGGTTCGCCATGCTCTATGGCGGGTCTTTGTCGGCGGGACTTGGTGCGGCGTTTACGTTGCCGTTTTGACTGCTTTTCGAGGGATTTATCCTTTGTAGTGTCCCGTTGTTCCTCGTCGTCGCTTCCTTTAGGTGTATCCACCATGTATACATCATGGGATGAGGTGGTTGTCCAGTACCCTATAGGTGCTGGTTCATGTTTATCTCCTACATCGTCGTCCATACCGTCGATGTCTTCGGAGTCGAAATCGAGCACGTTGTTTAAGCTTTCAACGGTGGGTACAAAGTGGGTGGTGGGTGGGCGTTGAATTTCTTCGTCGTCCGCATCCCAACCTTCCTGACCGTAGTCCGACCAGGGCTCTCCTGATAAAGAGAGAGACTCTAGTGAATTCAGGATGTCGCCAAAGGGAGAGTGCTGAAAGATTGTCTGCGGCAGTGAACTCCATGACCGGCGCCCAATCGGATTCGATTGGCAGGGGCGTGGAGGGTTCGGAGTCCAGAGAAGAGTCCGGCACCTTGGAGTCACGGTCTTCGCAAAGGACGGGGATGGAGTTCGGCTCAATCGCCGTTGAGATCGTAGCCCCCGAGGCGGTGTCCAACCACTCGTCCTTGATCGTGGGAGTCGGCTCCGAGCTAAGGGTCGGGCGGACCTCTTGACCTCGGGACACTTTGTTCGTGGCAGAGCTAGATCGTGCCCATCGAGGCGGTCTGGCGTGCTTGGCTGTGGCTCGAATCCGTCGAAGATCAAGTCTCCGCGGACATCGGCCGTGTAGTTCAAACTCCCAAATCTGACACGATGGCGGGCGTAGCTTCGATCTGCTCGGATGGCCAAGTGAATTGGCCCGAAGTGCAAAGCCCGAATCGAAGATCTGTCCGGGAGAAAAGTCTCACCTGGACAGCGTCGTTGTTGATGATCGAAGGAGCCATCGGGCCTATAGGCGGCGACGGAGGAACTCTCAATGAAAGCACCAATGTCGGTGTCAAAACCGGCGGATCTCGGGTAGGGGTCCCAAAGCTGCGTCTAGGCGGATGGTAACAGGAGACAAGGGACATGATGTTTTTACCCAGGTTCGGGCCCTCTCGATGGAGGTAATACCCTACTCCTGCTTGATTAATATTGATGATATGGGTAGTACAAGAGTAGATCTACCACGAGATCGAGAGGCTAAACCCTAGAAGCTAGCCTATGGTATGATTGTTGTTAGTCCTACGGACTAAAACCCTCCGGTTTATATAGACACCGGATAGGGTTAGGGTTACAGTCGGTTACAATGGTAGGAGATCTACATATCCGCATCGCCAAGCTTGCCTTCCACACCAAGGAAAGTCCCATCCGGACACGGGACGAAGTCTTCAATCTGGTATCTTCATAGTCTAGGAGTCCGGCCAACGGTGATAGTTCGGCTATCCGGACACCCCCTAATCCAGGACTCCCTCAATCGGTGTTTGGTGTCATTTCTGTCCCAGTAGAGTGATGCCAAGTGATCCCGACACTGTTTGCAAAAATGGTGCTCAGGTATCACACCGAATTCCTTCCTTCAGCCCCATTTTGTTTCGGTGGTAGACATGCTTCTACCCCGGATCGTCCTTTTTCTTGTCGTGTTGGCAACCCTTAATGGTCTTAGTCATTAAGAAAGGGTAATGCCAGCAGACTCAGTTTCCCCGCTATCCTTATTTCTTGGACGAGTACGGATATTTTCCGTCCGCTTGATAATAATGTGGCAACGACATTTGTGTCCTGCTACATGGTTACCAAGTACGTCCTCGCCTCCGAGCTAGTCCAGGTTGCTCCCTGGCTAAGCTAGCCCTTGGTGTAGTGTTGTTTACATCAATTCTTCCACACATTTATTCGTCCTCGTGCACATCGTCACAGCATGCTAGACCATAGAACCGGAGATCCCGCGGGACTTGTGTGCTTAAGTAGGCATGCATATTGTGTGACTAGCAGTAATATGTGACATTGATTGTGTGTATTGATTGTTGTTGTGTGATTTTTGTTTAGTTGACTTTTCTTTCGCTTCTTTCTTTTTGGGTCCCGGTGTTACATTATTTTTTCCCCTATAAAGAGTTCCTCATCAACCGACACCGGATCCGAAGAATCAGCAAGGAGTTCAAATATTTGGAAACTCAACTAAACAAAATGGAATTCTCAGCCGACTGCAGTGAAATGGGGAATATCTGATTTTGAGGCTGATAATCAATTTTGCATTAGTGTGCACTCCTCACAACAGTACAGATAACTCAAGTCTACATCAGTACAAAACCCTCACAGCAGTAATAATCAAGTCCGCAACAAGACAAGTCAGGTGTAGGCTCAACAGTATATTTTCAGTCAAAGGTATGGGTCATATACAAAATTTTGGCTCGGCAGTGCATGGTGCTTGAAATATGTTATCATCCGAAATAAAGTCAGAATGTGATATGCTCAAGGAAGACCGTCAAACAAACTTTATCATGCAAATAATCAGCCATAGAATATTATGGGCGTGTGTGTAGATTTCAATCTGCATATTAGTATGAAGCTTTGGATGTAAGAAACTCAGTCTTCTTCCACACGTTATCGAAAGAAATTTATGATGCAAGGCTCCTCAATTTTCCTCAGCATGATATGTGAACAAATTCCGGTCCAAGATACCCGGTCTTACACAGCAAGATACCTCAGTAAAAGCTTCTGATAGACGGAAAATGAATCCTTCCCGACAAGCAACCCGAGGAGAAGCTTCTCAAGTACGGAAACCCGGCTTCTCCTGCACAATACTCATGTTAAGCTTTGTGTGTAAGCTATCGAGGTTTCTTCTGCACGCTACCCAGACAAAAGATTTGACCAGAAGTGCAGTTCATGGGTCAGATTTGCAATAATTTTGTCAGAGGTACAATGCAGTCAAAACATATGCCTACCTCAAGAATCAAGTGTTTGGTTGCATATGATTTTTATATATGGTGAGCATGCATCCCCAGTCACATCAGTCACTCATACGAGATGCGGCAAGGATCCAACAGATATACCTAAGGAAAGTAAGGATCCCACAATCTCACGAGTCAGGCAAAGGAAAATGAGCAGAGATACATCTCATGTAATACAATGATCGACAAGATCTGAAGATGAAAATGCAGAATCCACAGTCTTGACAATGGTCATCAAGGCAATTATTCCCATGCCCGACAAGGTGATATATGAACTCTTGTCACCTTCTTGTATGATTGGCCTCAGCAATGAGCTCCGTACAGCTACAAACCCCGAGTATATGTCATATATGTGCAGACACAGGTCAGAAAAACAAGCACAAGGAATTATATCAAAAATATTAATCACAGGCATGGTCACACGAAGAATCAAGGACATGTGTGGCCAAGTTATTTCGGGTCCGGATACCCAAATCAGTGGGAGGCCGTAATTCCATATGGATCCACAAAGGCATACCCTCAGAGGATTGCTCTGTTCTACAAGGATTTCATATCCTGCCGACCCGCTTGAAATGGTTAGTGCGGAATATCCAAGTATGTTTTGTCAGATCCAAGATTTCCTTTTGCAAACTCTGCAGTTTGACCTCAGCGGCAGTGTTACAGCATCTCATAGCTTCATTACCACACCTGGGTATACCGAAAACATGGGTAAATTAAAAGCTGAACCATCAGCTCAGATCAGGTATATTCAGTGGCGGAACCATGTACACGGACAACATGTCAAGAAAATTATTTTCCCGCCAGCACCCTGTCAGGCCAGTCTCAAGGTGTTAATATTTGATGGTATGACACAGCTGTAAATCCATACCCCGTTATATCGCTCACGACAGAAGGCAGTCGGATCTTGGGTACAGACCCCATGCTCGAGTCAAAGGGATAAATCTAGATAAATCAGTACCACTTGCGAGCAGTCAGATCCTATCAAAAAATGGCCATGATTCTCAGCATTTATGGAATCAAGAAGACATGCATTTGTTTGAGTAACCCGGTAGCAGAAGTTAAAAAAATTCATGGAAAAGGAAATTTATGATCAGATCCATTGGATATCACCGCAGATATGAGAAAATCAACGTCAGTAAAAAGGAATTCGTATATGAGCAAAAACCTATCAAGATTTGGGAAAGGTAAAGCAAACCACCCCAGAGCAAGGTAAGAAAATCATATAAAATTTCTCGGGGGAACAATAAATAAAGGAAATGGATACCCGGATTGGTAACAGTGTCCTCAAGTCATACTTGTTCCCTGAGCAACCAAATCTCGAGGACGAGATTTCTTTAAGGGGGGAAGGTTTGTAACAACCTAGCTTTTGGCCCTTTTCTTTTTCTTTTGATTTATTTGGTTTTGCTCTGTTTTTCTTTTTGGAGTGGTTCTGTGGCCTTGTCACTTGGGAAATCATCTTCAATTCTTCTCCCAAGTGGCTCATCATCCTCAAATCTTCCCAAGGTCATGACATTCCCATCCTAGCCCAAATCCCAATATTCTTTTCTTGGGGAAAATTCCTTTTTCATTAAAGGAATAACCTCAATTGCCCTAGGTTGTGAAGCAACCTATATTTCTGTCCATCCAAAAATTCCCATATAATTCTCAAAATTCCTTTGGGTCATATGTTCCTCAAATATGCCCAAACTTTCTTGTCCTAGCTCAAATATAATTCCCCAATAATTATTCTTCTATTCTGCCCTAAATGGCACTTTGTGAAGGTGAAAGTGCAACTATCCCTAGGTGGTTTTGGTAATTCATAACAACATATAGCTCATTGAGCTAATGCTATTCCAAGACTATTATTTCAGGAAAGCTCAATGAATGGCATGGCATGGATGATGAAGGTGGATCCCACAAAATACTAAGGACAAAGGATTAGCTCAAGCTCAAAAGCTCAAGACTCTTCATTTTACATTTTAGTGATTCAAGATCACATTGAGTCTATAGGAAAAGCCAATACTATCAAGAAGGGATGAGGTGTTCCTTAATGAGCCTCTTGCTTCATGTGCTTAGTGATATGCTCCAAAACCCTCAACTACTTTCCCACATCCACAAATGACCTAAACCTAAAGCCAAAATCGGTCACACTGATTCTTTCTATCCGGCGCCACCGATTCCAAAAGTCATAGCCACTGCCACAAACCCTAAGCAAATCGGTCTTACCGATAGGGATCTCGGTCTCACTGAGATGGGGTTGCAATCTCTCTGTTTCCCTTCTTAACATTTCGGTCTAACCGAAGTGAGCGATCGGTCCCACCGAGATTGCAATGTAAACTCTCTGTTTCCTTTTTGTAACATTTCGGTCTCACCGAAAAGAGCAAATCGGTCCCACCGAGTTTACACGACCAACTCTCGGAAAGCTTATTACCAAATCGGTCTCACCGAGTTTGTATGTCGGTCTCACCGAGATTACGTTATGCCCTAACCCTAACCGAATCGGCCTCACCGAGATGCATGTCGATCCACGAAAATCACTAACGGTCACTAGGTTTACTAAATCGGTCCGACCGAGTTTAACGATTCGGTCCCACCGAGTTTGGTAAATTGTGTGTAGCAGTTAGATTTTGTGTGGAGGCTATATATACCCTCCACCTCCTCTTCATTCGTGGAGAGAGCCATCGAAACGAACCTACACTTCCAACTTACGATTACGAGAGAACCACCTACTCATGTGTTGAGGCCAAGATATTCCATTCCTATCATATGAATCTTGATCTCTAGCCTTCCCCAAGTTGCTTTCCACTCAAACCCTCTTTCCACCAGATCCAAAACCTATGAGAGAGAGTTGAGTGTTGGGGAGACTATCATTTGAAGCACAAGAGCAAGGAGTTCATCATCAACACACCATTTGTTACTTCTTGGAGAGTGGTGTCTCCTAGATTGGCTAGGTGTCACTTGGGAGCCTCCGACAAGATTGTGGAGTTGAACCAAGGAGTTTGTAAGGGCAAGGATATCACCTACTTCGTGAAGATCAGGGGCTGCCACATCTAAGCCCAAGGAAGCACCCAAAGCTGCCCCCAAGGCCAAGTCTGCACCAAAGAGGAATACTAGGAGTATTCCAAATTTCTTTGAGAAGAACAAGGCCCAGTGCTCGAGGATCTTGATGAGGAAGATGAAGAAGGACAAGTTATGAGGAAGCTCAAGCCCAAGATACCAGATCACAATGATGCCCATCCTGTGGCTGAGGACATGAGAATCGGGAAGGATTCAGGGCTGAGACTGTGGAGAATGGAAGATCCATATGCTTCAAGAAGAAGAACTGTTGTTGACTACGGGTTCCACACAAAGGAACAGCAGGACTTCAATGAAACAATTTTGCTGGACAAGAAGCCCATAGTTTGTGATATGAGGTGGGTCGACTGGACCTACATGAAGGAGAATGAAGAGCACTATCCTGGAGTGCAAGATAGCTTTGTTACTTGTGGAGTTGCAGATTTTGTTGGGCAAAATCTCACAAATTGGAATGATGAACTTATCATGCAGTTCTACTCCATGACACATTTTACCAGATGGAAGAATTGTTTGGATGTCTGAAGGTACAAGGTACCAGACAACTGTTGAAGAATGGGCAAAGCTGATAAATGCCCCAGAGGAAAATGAGGATGACCTAGACATTTATGCAAAGAAGAAGATGGGTCACGATTCAATGGCTCACATGTACATGGAAATTCCAGACAAGGCATTAGGAACTCACAAGTTTGGATCAGTTCAATTTCTGCTGTCAGTATTGCCAACCATAAATTGGATTCTGAGGCACACTTTGTTGCCCAAGTCTGGTGACCATATCATGATCAGAGGGCATGCCATCAACATGTTGCATGTGTTTGATGTGCCACGGAAGTTCAAAGTCATGAGCCTGATCATTGAAACAATCAAGAGGACTGCAGCAGATCAGAAGAGGAGTTGTGGATATGCACCTCAGATTCAAGAATTGATAAACTCAAAGATGGGCACAGGAAAATATCAGTTGGATAAGGAACACTTTCCACTTTATCCAGACTTTGAGGACAATGAGGTTGTCATGAATGAAGATGATCCACAATCAGTTCAAACTCAGGATAAGAAGGAGAAGGCAAAGAGGGAGAAAGCTACCAAGATGCCAACTCAAGAGGAGGCATCTGAGTATTTCTTGAAGAACAAGCACGAGCAGCTCGGATACTTAATAGTATCAACCCTGAGGATAGAGAAGGGATTGGCCACCCTCACTCAAAATCAGGAGAGCTTGGTGAGAATCATAGAACAAAAGTTCTATAACTTAGATGTGAAAATGGCGAGATTGATGCGCAATGGAGGAACTACAAGATGACATGCAGGAGAGGAAGGGCAAGACTACCACCAATGTGTTTGCCAGAGTGCCTAGAGCCCAGAGGTCATCTGTTGTGCCAGTCCCTGACAGAAGAGCAACTTCATCTGCACCAGCTACAGCCTCAGTGCCACCAGCTCCAGCATCTACATCAGCTCGGCACCATCTACTTCAAGCTGAAGCTTTCGTCCTCGGCGTTATCCGGACTCCACCACCAGCAGATCAAGCCTGAGAGTCGATCTAGCACTATGCATTTTCTATGAACTTCTTGGTAACTTGTTGCCAAAGGGGGAGAAAAATTTATAGATCATAGGCTTCGAGAGAGAGAGTGTTGCTTTTGTTCTCTCTTGCTTTATTTGATGGTTTTTAAATCCTTGTTTGCTTTTGGTAGAGATACTATGCTTGTGAGACATTGATGATCATGTGTTTGATCATAAGCTACACTTATGCATGCTTGATATTATCCTATCTATATTATGTGATCACTCACTATGCTTGGTGATGAGTGCATGTATTCATTGTTTATTATTTTGAGCGCTCCACCAAGATGTATGTGACATGGAAGAGTAACCCATGAGCCTAATTCATTGTGCATTTGCAGTCCAAAGCAAATCTAAAACTATGCACAAATTTAGGGGGAGCTCTTGCTTATCACATACTTCTCAAAGCGACGATGTTATTTAAATTTTATTATCATTTGTCAAATCTTTGATCTATATGTTGTCATCAATTACCAAAAAGGGGGAGACTGAAAGTGCAACTATCCCTAGGTGGTTTTGGTAATTCATAACAACATATAGCTCATTGAGCTAATGCTATTCCAAGACTATTATTTCAGGAAAGCTCAATGAATGGCATGGCATGGATGATGAAAGTGGATCCTCAAAATACTAAGGACAAAGGATTGGCTCATCTTTGAAAAGCTCAAGACTCTTCATTTTACATTTTAGTGATCCAAGATCACATTGAGTCTATAGGAAAAGACAATACTATCAAGAAGGGATGAGGTGTTGCTTAATGAGCCTCTTGCTTCATGTGCTTAGTGATATGCTCCAAAACCCTCAACTACTTTCCCACATCCACAAATGACCTAAACCTAAAGCCAAAATCGGTCACACCGATTCTTTCTATCCGGCGCCACCGATTCCAAAAGTCATAGCCACCGCCACAAACCCTAAGCAAATCGGTCTTACCGATAGGGATCTCGGTCTCACCGAGATGGGGTTGCAATCTCTCTGTTTCTCTTCGTAACGTTTTGGTCTAACCGAAGTGAGCGATCAGTCCCACCGAGATTGCAATGTAAACTCTCTGTTTCCTTTTTGTAACATTTCGGTCTCACCGAAAAGAGCAAATCGGTCCCACCGAGTTTACCAGACCAACTCTCTGGAAAGCTTATTACCAAATCGGTCTCACCGAGTTTGTGTAATCGGTCTCACCGAGATTACGTTATGCCCTAACCATAACAGAATCAGCCTCACTTTGAGATGCATGTCGGTCCAATCGAAAATCACTAACGGTCACTAGGTTTACTAAATCGGTCCGACCGAGTTTAACGATTCGGTCCCACCGAGTTTGGTAAATTGTGTGTAGCAGTTAGATTTTGTGTGGAGGCTATATATACCCCTCCACCTCCTCTTCATTCGTGGAGAGAGCCATCGAAACGAACCTACACTTCCAACTTACGATTACGAGAGAGAACCACCTACTCATGTGTTGAGGCCAAGATATTCCATTCCTATCATATGAATCTTGATCTCTAACCTTCCCCAAGTTGCTTTCCACTCAAACCCTCTTTCCACGGATCCAAAACCTATGAAAGAGAGTTGAGTGTTGGGGAGACTATCATTTGAAGCACAAGAGCAAGGAGTTCATCATCAACACACCATTTGTTACTTCTTGGAGATTGGTGTCTCCTAGATTGGCTAGGTGTCACTTGGGAGCCTCGGACAAGATTGTGGAGTGGAACCAAGGAGTTTGTAAGGGCAAGGAGATCGCCTACTTTGTGAAGATCTACCGCTACTGAGGCAAGTCCTTCGTGGGCGACGGCCATGGTGGGATAGACAAGGTTGCTTCTTCGTGGACCCTTCGTGGGTGGAGCCCTCCGTGGACTTCATGGCCGTTACCCTTCGTGGGTTGAAGTCTCCATCAACGTGGATGTACGATAGCACCACCTATCGGAACCACGCCAAAAACATCCGTGTCTCCAATTGCGTTTGAATCCTCCAAACCCTTCCCTTTCAATTCTTGCAAGTTGCATGCTTTATTTTCCGCTGCCTATACACTCTTTGCATGCTTGCTTGAATTGTGTGATGATTGATTGACTTGTCCTAAAATAGCTAAAATCTGCCAAACTATAAAATTGGGAAAAGGTTAAGTTTTTATTGGTCAAGTAGTCTAATCACCCCCTCTAGACATACTTCAAGGTCCTACAAGTGGTATCAGAGCTTTCGTCTCCATTTGCTTTGATTTCCATAGCTTTTGGTGGTCATAGCCTTGGTTTCACAACCTAGGAGAGTATGGCATCTAGCGAGGGAAACTATCACCGTAGAGGTCCTTACTTTGATGGCACTAATTTTGCTAGTTGGAAGCATAAGATGAAAATGCATATTCTTGGACATAACCCGACCTTTTGGGCAATTATTTGTATTGGCTTGCAAGGTGAATTCTTGATGGGAGAGAACCGAACCGTGAAGCTAATGCGGAAGAATTGAAGATGCTGCAATACAATGCTCAAGCATGTGACATCATCTTCAACGGATTGTGCCTCAAGAATTCAACAAAATCAGCCGTCTTGAGAATGCAAAGGAAATTTGGGATACTTTGATTGATATGCATGAAGGTACCGAGTCCGTCAAGGAATCCAAGTTGGATGTGCTCCAAAGTCAGCTTGACAAGTTCAAAATGAAGGATGGTGAAGGTGTCGCTGAAATGTACTCTAGGATTGCTCTTATCACAAATGAGATTGCCGGCTTAGGGAGTGAAGAGATGACCGACAAATTCATCATCAAGAAAATCCTAAGAGAATTGGATGGAAAGTATGATACCGTGTGCACATTGATCCAAATGATGCCAAACTACAAAGATCTCAAGCCAACGGAAGTCATTGGAAGGATTGTTGCTCATGAGATGTCACTCAAGGATAAGGAGGAACTTCACAACAAGTCAAGTGGTGCTTACAAAGCCTCAAGTTAAGCCCCACATCATCAAGTGAGAAACCAACCTTCAATGAAGAATTGAGCTTAATGGTGAAGAACTTCAACAAATTCTACAAAAGTAGAAGCAAAGAAAGAAGCTCCAAGTCAAGGTCTTACAATGACCAGAGATCTTCTAGTCGAGGCGCAAGCTGCTACAATTGTGGGAGGCCGGACACTACTCCAATGAGTGTACGGCACCCTACAAAAGAAGAGAAGATTCTCCAAGAAGAAGGAGCAAAGAGAAGAATCACCACCAAGAGAGAGGAGGAGTAGATATGATCATTATGAGCGAAGACCCTCACGAGAAGTAAGGATTCGGAAAGAAAGGACAAGTCATCAAGGAGCTACACAAAGCGAAGACATCAAGCTCATGTTGGTGAATGGGTTTCGGCTCCGACTCCGACAATCACTCCGAGAGAAGTTATCACTCCGACTCGAATATACTCAAGATGAAGGTGTTGCCGGTCTAGCACTTGTGTCAACCAACTCCTCGACATATTTGAATCACCAAATGAAGGTGTTGGAAGATGCTTCATGGCCAAAGGTCCAAAGGTAACACATCCAGTATGTTGATTTTAATAGTGATGAAGATGACTTGCTTGTGGATGATGATTTACTTGTTGACAACTCTAGTGATGAATACTATGATGAAACGTCAATTAATCATGCTAATCAAACGAATGACAATGATAAGGAGAAAATTGAGCTTCTAACTAAAGAACTAAACACTCTTAAGTTGGCTCATGAAAGTATCTTCGAAGATCATCGAGAACTTTTAAGGGCTCATGAGAAGTTATGCTTTGAAAAGCTTAATCTTGAGCAAGAGCATGAGTTCTTAAAGGCAATCAATGATGATCTCCGCAAGAAAAGTTCTTCTTACATTGCCAAGATTTTACTCTTATCTACTTACATGCCTCAAGTCAAGTCTAGTAACATGTACAAGAAAGATACTTCCTCTAGTAGTAACAATAATAATGTCAAATCCAATGTTGTTGCTTCTAGTAATTCTCTTGATTCCACTAATAATTCTCTTAGCCAAGTTACACTTGAGTAAGAAAATAGTTTATTGAAGGGAATTATAGAGAAAGGTGTTTACAAGAGCCTTGCCGGGAGTAAGCAATTCGAGGAAATTGTACGCAAGCAAGGAAGGCACCGGAAGAATCAAGGTGTTGGTTTTGAGCGAAAGTTCAACGCCAATGGAGTTGAGTGGGAAGAATATCAATACCCCAAGACAAAGTTTGTTCCTCAACAAGAGAAGTATGATCCTACTTCCTTCAAGGGGACACAAGCTCAAGATGATCTTCCACCACAAGACCACAAGAACAAAGGCAAGGACAAGCTTCAAGAAGAGATTGATGCATTTGAAGAAGCACCTAAAGCCTCGTTCAAGTGGGTCCCCAAGACTACGTCAAGTTATACTTCATCAAGTACAACTACAACTCCAAGGATTCCCATCAAGATGATGTGGATCCCGAAGAAGAAGAACTAGAGAGTTCTTGAGGGTGACCCCGCCAACATTCTTCACTCATATCATTTTGGCAAGAACAAGTGCAATCAACTTTCACATCTTGCACTAGTTCAAGGAATCACAAACCCTCATGTTGGTAAGGCAAGGGACAAGGTAACCTAATGTTTTCATGGACATCATCTTGTGTGTGCATCACTCTATGTCTATGGATATTCTTGTTTGTTCCTTGTGGGACTAACCCATGTAGGCAAGTTGAAAGTGCAACTCACTCCAAAGGATTGCTCCAAATGATCTACATCAACATTAAGGATCTACATCTTCAACACCTACATGAAGTCATCATCGACAAAACCCAAGGTTAGTTCATCCCTCTAAGGGGGGATCTCACATCTAGGGGGAGCTTAACTCTAAGAATTGAGTCAAAGCAACTCTAATGGTGTGAACACATTAATGCATTATGTAAAAGTGGTAACCCCACTTGAGCTTAAGCGATGAGTATGACCTATGATCAAATGTTCTCATTTGACTCCTAAGTCAATATACTCATATATAGATGACCTAGTCATCGCCAATTGCTTGATAGTTGCTAAAATTAGTTGTGCATGCTTTGCCACATATTTCAATTGCCATCTTATTGTGTGAGCATGTTGATGCATATTTTACTCATTCAAGGACATCCACTTGTTGTTTTGTTTGTTTGGATTCTTTTCTTTGTGCCAAGTGGATTGACAAGAATGCCTAAGAACCTTCTTTAGCTATCTATGATTTTCTCGTCTCAAACTCTATTCATGCTACATCACAAAATTTGATCAAGTCAGATTCGAACCACTCTGTATGAGGAGCACTTGAGTCCCCGATTCGTCATAGACTTAAACTTCCAAAACCTCTTAGTGATTCTCGGTCTGACCGATCCTTCCATTTTGGTCCTACCGAGATCATCAAGTTGATCTGAGTTATCAATCTCGGTGCAACCTTTTTGAACCTTTTGGTCTCACCGATTTGCTGTAACTGAACACAGTTATGCATCTCGGTGCCACCGAGTTGTTCCACTCGGTCACACTGACAGGGTCGAGCTATATATAGCCACGGGCAAAATTTTGGAAATTTCTCCGAAACCCTTCGCTCGCGCAATAGCTCGCTCTGCCATCGTGGTCTCCGGATCGTCTCCTCGTCGCCAGCAGCCTCCTATCGCTGGTCTCCGCCGCCATTAACGTATTTCATCCCCACCGTTGCCGCCGTAGCAAGTCCACCGCCAAGTTAGGGTATGGACTTAATCTTTGTGCTATCCACGTCTAATTCCTGGCACATTGTTTTCATATTGATTCTTGCCACGATTGAAACTCTTCTATCCAGCCAAAGTAGTTCATAGATTAGATGTGATTCAAATTTTTAGGGTTAGGTTTCCACCGAAACCATCTCGGACCCACCGAGTTGAAAAACTCGGTCTCACCGATTTGGCTTATGCAAGTGCACTAGTGACTCTCGGTCTGACCGAGAATTACTAATCAGTGCAACCGATTTGAGGATTTTGTGAAACCCTAGCAGTCTCGGTACCACCGAACTGAAGCTCGGTCCAACCGAGATCATCAGTTTAGGTTCCAAAAACTGTTCAGTATCACCGAGTTTGAAAATCGGTGGATCCGAAATGCTTTCTGTGGAAAACTAAGACTGAACTTTTGAGTCATTATTTTGCAAAAACCTTTGCATTTTGTGATGCTCATCTTTTCTATCTCATCTATAACTCTTCACAGGGTTAGCAGTTAGCTCTTGCAGTATGTCTGATAAAAGTGACAGCCATAACAAGTCAGAAGAGCAGATGGACTTGAGTGAGGGCACTAGTCCCTCAACTTCAGATGAAGGGAGCAGAAGTACTCCTAGCAATTTGCCTAAGGCTGCAACTAGGCAAAGGAGAAAAAGAACTTCAGATTCAGAGGATGAAGATTACAAAATTTGAGGAAGATGAGGCAACTTCCAAGAAAGTGGTGCTCAAGAAGGAATATGGCTCGACAAAGAATGCAAAGCGGGCATGAAGACCAAAAGTCCTGCAGGAAGACAACCAATGTCCAAAGCCAGAGTGTCTACACAAGCTTCTTCGGAAACCCAACCCAAAGAACCAGCTGTTGATGAAGGGAAGAAAAGAAAGGAAAGGGTCAAGAAGACCACAGCCAGAGTTATTGGGAAGCCTTCCATGATGGAAGAGGAAGATGAAATTGCTGCACCAGCTCCAAAGGCACCAAAGCTTATGGGTGATGTTATTAGATCAGGGGCTGCCACATCTAAGCCCAAGGAAGCACCCAAAGCTGCCCCAAGGCCAAGTCTGCACCAAAGAGGAATACTAGGAGTATTCCATTCTTTGAGAAGAACAAGGCCCTAGTGCCTGAGGATGCTGATGAGGAAGATGAAGAAGGACAAGTTCTGAGGAAGCTCAAGCCCAAGATACCACATCACAATGATGCCCATCCTGTGGCTGAGGACATGAGAATCAGGAAGGATTCAGGGCTGAGGCTATGGAGAATGGAACATCCATATGCTTCAAGAAGAAGAACTGCTGTTGACTACAGGTTCCACACAAAGGAACAATGAGGACTTCTATGAAACAATTTCTTTGGACAAGAAGCCCATAGTTTGTGATATGAGGTGGGTCGACTGGACCTACATGAAGGAGAATGAAGAGCACTATCTTGGAGTGCAAGATAGCTTTGTTACTTGTGGAGTTGCAGATTTTTTTGGGCAAAAGCTCACAAATTGGAATGATGAACTTATCATGCAGTTCTCTTGCCTGACACATTTTACCAGATGGAAGAATTGTTTGGATGTCAGAAGGTACAAGGTACCAGTCAACTGTTGAAGAATGGGCAAAGCTGATAAATGCCCCAGAGGAAAATGAGGATGACCTAGACATTTATGCAAAGAAGAAGATGGGTCACAATTCAATGGCTCACATGTACAAGGAAATTCCAGACAAGGCATTAGGAACTCACAAGTTTGGATCAGTTCACTCTCTGCTGTCAGGGTTGCCAACCATAAATTGGATTCTGAGGCACACTTTGTTGCCCAAGTGCAGTGACCATAACATGATCGAGAGGGCATGCCATCAACATGTTGCATGTGTTTGATGTGCCACAGAAGTTCAAAGTCATGAGCCTGATCATAGAAACAATCAAGAGGACTGCAGCAGATCAGAAGAGGAGTTGTGGATATGCACCTCAGATTCAAGAATTGATAAACTCAAAGATGGGCATAGGAAAATATCTGTTGGATAAGGAACACTGTCCACTTTATCCAGACTTTGAGGACAATGAGGTTGTCATGAATGAAGATGATCCACAATCAGTTCAAGCTCAGGAGAAGAAGGAGAAGGCAAAGAGGGAGAAAGCTACCAAGATGCCAACTCAAGAGGAGGCATCTGAGTATTTCTTGAAGAACAAGCAGGAGCACCTCGGATACTTAATAGTATCAACCCTGAGGATAGAGAAGGGACTGGCCACCCTCACTCAAAATCGGGAGAGCTTGGAGAGAATCATAGAACAAAAGTTCTATAACTTAGATGTGAAAATGGCGAGATTCACCAAGTGGAGGAACTACAAGATGACATGCAGGAGAGGAAGGGCAAGACTACCACCAATGTGTTTGCCAGAGTGCCTAGAGCCCAGAGGTCATCTGTTGTGCCAGTCCCTGACACAAGAGCAACTTCATCTACACCAGCTACAGCCTCAGTGCCACCAGCTCCAGCATCTACATCAGCTCCAGCTCCATCTACTTCAACTGAAGCTTTCGTCCTCGGCGTTATCCGGACTCCACCACCAGCAGATCAAGCCTGAGACTCGATCTAGCACTATGCATTTTCTATGAACTTTTTGGTAACTTGTTGCCAAAGGGGGAGAAAAATGTATAGATCATAGGCTTCGAGAGAGAGTGTGTTGCTTTTGTTCTCTCTTGCGTTATTTGGTGGTTTTCAATCTTTGTTTGCTTTTGGTTGAGATACTATGCTTGTGAGACATTGATGATCATGTGTTTGATCATAAGCTACACTTATGCATGCTTGATATTATCCTATCTATCTTATGTGATCACTCACTATGCTTGGTGATGAGTGCATGTATTCATTGTTTATTATTTTGAGCGCTCCACCAAGATGTATGTGATATGGAAGAGTAACCCATGAGTCTAATTCATTGTGCATTTGCAGTCCAAAGCAAATCTAAAACTACGCACAAATTTAGGGGGAGCTCTTGATTATCACATACTTCCCAAAGCAACGATGTTATTTAAATTTTATTATCATTTGTCAAAGCTTTGATCTATATGTTGTCATCAATTACCAAAATGGGGGAGATTGAAAGTGCAACTATCCCTAGGTGGTTTTGGTAATTCATAACAACATATAGCTCATTGAGCTAATGCTATTCCAAGACTATTATTTCAGGAAAGCTCAATGAATGGCATGGCATGGATGATGAAAGTGGATCCCTCAAAATACTAAGGACAAAGGATTGGCTCAAGATCAAAAACTCAAGACTCTTCATTTTACATTTTAGTGATTCAAGATCACATTGAGTCTATAGGAAAAGCCAATACTATCAAGAAGGGATGAGGTGTTGCTTAATGAGCCTCTTGCTTCATGTGCTTAGTGATATGCTCCAAAACCCTCAACTACTTTCCCACATCCACAAATGACCTAAACCTAAAGCCAAAATCGGTCACGCTGGTTCTTTCTATTAGTATAACCGATTCCAAAAGTCATAGCCACTGCCACAAACCGTAAGCAAATCGGTCTTACCGATAGGGATCTCGGTCTCACCGAGATGGGGTTGCAATCTCTCTGTTTCCCTTCTTAACGTTTTGGTCTAACCGAAGTGAGCGATCGGTCCCACCGAGATTGCAATGTAAACTCTCTGTTTCCTTTTTGTAACATTTCGGTCTCACCGAAAAGAGCAAATCAGTCCCACCGAGTTTACCTGACCAACTCTCTGGAAAGCTTATTACCAAATCGGTCTCACCGAGTTTGTGTAATCGGTCTCACCGTGATTACGTTATGCCCTAACCCTAACCGAATCGGCCTCACCGAGATGCATGTCGGTCCCCAGAAAATCACTAACGGTCACTAGGTTTACTAAATCGGTCAGAGCCGAGTTTAACGATTCGGTCCCACCGAGGTTTGTAAATGTTGTGTAACAGTGAGATTTTGTGTGGAGGGTATATATACCCATCCACCTCCTGTTCATTAGTGGAGAGAGCCATCAAAGCGAACCTACCCTTCCAACTTACCGATTACGAGAGAGAACCACCTACTCATGTGTTGAGGCCAAGATATTCCATTCCTATCATATGAATCTTGATCTCTAGCCTTCCCCAAGTTGCTTTCCACTCAAACCCTCTTTCCACCAGATCCAAAACCTATGAGAGAGAGTTGAGTGTTGGGGAGACTATCATTTGAAGCAGAAGAGCAAGGAGTTCATCATCAACACACCATTTGTTACTTCTTGGAGATTGGTGTCTCCTAGATTGGCTAGGTGTCACTTGGGAGCCTCCGACAAGATTGTGGAGTTGAACCAAGGAGTTTGTAAGGGCAAGGAGATTGCCTACTTCGTGAAGATCTACCGTTAGTGAGGCAAGTCCTTCGTGGGCGACGGCCATGGTGGGATAGACAAGGTTGCTCTTCATGGACCCTTCGTGGGTGGAGCCCTCCGTGGACTCGTGCAGCCGTTACCCTTCGTGGGTTGAAGTCTCCATCAACGTGGATGTACGATAGCACCACCTATCGGAACCACGCCAAAAACATTCGTGTCTTTAATTGCGTTTGAATCCTCCAAACCATTCCCTTTACATTCTTGCAAGTTGCATGCTTTATTTTCCGCTGCCTATACACTCTTTGCATGCTTGCTTGAATTGTGTGATGATTGATTGACTTGTCCTAAAATAGATAAAATCTGCCAAACTATAAAATTGGGAAAAGGTTAAGTTTTTATTGGTCAAGTAGTCTAATCACCCCCCTCTAGACATACTTCAAGGTCCTACAAGTGGTATCAGAGCTTTGGTCTCCATTTGCTTTGATTTCCATAGCTTTTGGTGGTCATAGCCTTGGTTTCACAACCTAGGAGAGTATGGCGTCTAGCGAGGAAACTATCACCGTAGAGGTCCTTACTTTGAAGGTACTAATTTTGCTAGTTGGAAGCATAAGATGAAAATGCATATTCTTGGACATAACCCGCCGTTTGGGCAATTATTTGTATTGGCTTGCAAGGTGATTTCTTCGATGGGAGAGAACCGAACCGTGAAGCTAATGCGGAAGAATTGAAGATGCTGCAATACAACGCTCAAGCATGTGACATCATCTTCAACGGATTGTGCCTCAAGAATTCAACAAAATCAGCCGTCTTGAGAATGCAAAGGAAATTTGGGATACTTTGATTGATATGCATGAAGGTACCGAGTCCGTCAAGGAATCCAAGTTGGATGTGCTCCAAAGTCAGCTTGACAAGTTCAAAATGAAGGATGGTGAAGGTGTCGCTGAAATGTACTCTAGGATTGCTCTTATCACAAATGAGATTGCGGCTTAGGGAGTGAAGAGATGACCGACAAATTCATCATCAAGAAAATCCTAAGAGCATTGGATGGAAAGTATGATACCGTGTGCACATTGATCCAAATGATGCCAAACTACAAAGATCTCAAGCCAACGGAAGTCATTGGAAGGATTGTTGCTCATGAGATGTCACTCAAGGATAAGGAGGAACTTCACAACAAGTCAAGTGGTGCTTACAAAGCCTCAAGTGAAGCCCCCACATCATCAAGTGAGAAACCAACCTTCAATGAAGAATTGAGCTTAATGGTGAAGAACTTCAACAAATTCTACAAAAGTAGAAGCAAAGAAAGAAGCTCCAAGTCAAGGTCTTACAATGACAAGAGATCTTCTAGTCAAGAGCGCAATTGCTATAATTGTGGGAGGCCCGGACACTACTCCAATGAGTGTACTGCACCCTACAAAAGAAGAGAATATTCTCCAAGAAGAAGGAGCAAAAGAGAAGAATCGCCACCAAGAGAGAGGAGGAGTAGAGATGATCGTTATGAACGAAGACCCTCACGGAGAAGTAAGGATTCGGAAAGAAAGGACAAGTCATCAAGGAGATACACAAAACGAAGACATCAAGCTCATGTTGGTGAATCGGTTTCCGGCTCCGACTCTGACAATCACTCCGAGAGAAGCTATCACTCCGACTCCGAATATACTCAAGATGAAGGTGTTGCCGGTCTAGCACTTGTGTCAACCAACTCCTACGACATATTTGAATCACCAAATGAAGGTGTTGGAAGATGCTTCATGGCCAAAGGTCCAAAGGTAACACATCCCGAGTATGTTGATTTTAATAGTGATGAAGACGACTTGCTTGTGGATGATGATTTACTTGTTGACAACTCTAGTGATGAATACTATGATGAAATGTCAATTAATCATGCTAATCAAACGAATGACAATGATAAGGAGAAAATTGAGCTTCTAACTAAAGAACTAAACACTCTTAAGTTGGCTCATGAAACTATCTTCGAAGATCGTCAACCTCCGAGCTCGTGAGCGAGGGCACGTGTTCGCGGCACCGGACACGTGCCCGCGGCGACGCCAGCACAGCAGCCCCTCCCCTCGCCTATATAAGCCCACTCCGAGGCCTCTCGACCTCACCATCGCCTTTGCCTCACTCCACTACCCCTCCCAAACCTCTTCCCCGAGCATCGGAGCCTCTCTGCTCGTCCTCCGTCCGCCATGACCGCCGCCCCCTCCGGCCTAAATCCGAGCGAGTCGAGCTCTCTCCCTCTGTTTTAGCACCACCAGAGGCCTCCTCATCCACGCAAGATCCACCCTAGTGCCCCCATTCCTTCTCCGGTGGCCTCTGGCCACGAGTTCGCCGGAGCCCGTAGAGCCCCTTCCGCCCCGGACAAGGCTGCTCTCTCTCTGGTGCACCTCGGCAAGCGTGAAGGGCCCAGGCAGGAGCACCTCGTCGCCCTGAACTCGCCGGTGTGTGGAGCGTCGACGGGGATGGTCCATACAGCCGGGATGAGCGCCGACGACGAGCCTGCTCCGTTGGGCGAGCGCGAGGAGAAGAAGGAGGCAACACCCCCTCCTGCCAGCTGGCCGCGGGTCTCGAGTGTCAGCCACACACGCATAGGCCCCGCCCTGCCACGTCAGATAAGTGGATACGAATCCCCAGGCATTCCGTTTTCTTCTTCTGAAAGCGTATTCTGCTTCTACTTCAGCCAAAGTATGCTTTCCTTTACTGAAGGCGTATTTTCTCTCTGTTACAGCGAGGAATACATTTTCCAGAGGAGAAGGCGGATTTCCCGGAGTGCGCTTTCAGTTTTTCCGGCTAAGGGCATGTTTGTGATGATTTTATTTACAAATGGGTCCCTGGCAGAAAATCTATCCTATCTTTTTACCCGTAGCTCCAAATCAGTTGAATCTAAAGCCCACTTCTTCGTTTCGTCGAGCCATTCCGATGGAATCATTTTCACCATGTTTTGACATCCTGAAAATGACCATTTTTTCCATGCCCTTATTCAGCCCCCTCCGAGAGAGTACATTTTCCGGCGATTCGTTCCGCGAGCTTCTCGCACTTTCTTCCGTTGATTTCTTCCACCCCAGGCAAGCCACACCCTCCATTTGCATCACTGTAATGCAGTGACATGGTTTAATCTATTTGAACTTGTTTAAAATATTGCTTTAGCTACATGACTTTGTGCATGGCATTTTCTCAAAGTATTATTTTGATCTTGTTGTTGCCATGCTATTGTTTGGATTACTAGGAGTTATGTTTGTAGTTGATGAGTATCATCTTGCCATCGGAGTATTAGTGGTTGATATTATGATTGTTTTCATGATGATATATGTTATTATATTTTGGTGTATTACTTTGGATGTCAAGCTGCATTTGGATTATTAGTGGTTAGTATGATTATTTTCATGATGCTAGTCGATGTTCTGTTACTGTTGCTTGGAGTATTAATTTCGGAGATGATGTTTACATGTGGATCATAGCTGGATAGCCTTGTTCTTGTTATTGGAGTAGTAGAGTTATTGTTTTCAGATTCATCATGATAGAAATGTTATGCTATCCTTGGAGTATTTTGATATGATGATATTATGCTCAGATTATTTGTTGGATATTGCTATGACTTGGATTATAGTTTGATAGTTGATATCGGAGTATCAGTTATCACAGTTATATTTTTGGGGATAAATTCCGTCATTAAGTTGGTCAAGTACCACCAAACCGGGCTTTCTCTAGTGCAACCACATTTTCCTTTATGGGAAGGCCCTAATGCGATGATATTGTCATGCATCTCGCCGGTGCCTCCAACGATGGAAGGTTATGGGCGCGCGCTACCCTGATCAGGTAGGCGGACATAAGCCTTGTGTGCCCGTAGTTGGATTTTGCGCGCTTTTGTCCCTGTTGGGACTGTTTTTGTTTGCCACGAGGGTGGCCGTTTTGCCAACGGTGGCCGTTGGTGCCTTTGGTAGGCACGGGGCCACCCAGGACTGAACCCAAAGGGGGTGTTGGTCAGAGTGGCCGAGAGAGTGTCATGGCAGTAGATCGGTTTTGTCGGATCGTCGTTGGTCCACCCGAGTGGGAGTGCGAGGCCATGGGTTCTGTGGTGTGGGTACAGTGTGCTACCTATGCAGAGCGTGTGTTTAAGCTATCGATAGCCGCGTCCGTACTAGGTCACACCGTTCAATCAACACTCACGTGACGGAATGACTTATAGCTGATTTATATGATATATGTGAGCAGTAACAGTTTGGCAGGATGTTGATGATGATGTCGAGATGATCTTGAGGATGATCATTCAGTTTGTGATGTGGTCACGAGGTGACCGTGTGGATATGTTGGTCACGAGGTGACCGTGTGGATATTTTGATCACGAGGTGATCATGTGGACCACGAGGTGGTCGAGATGGTATTTGCTTGGCCGGTTAGCCAAGAATGAGATTGTTGTTGGTATTGAGATGTTGGTTTATCAGTATTGTAGTAGTTTCGTATCACGCTTAGTAGTTGTTGTTGTATCATGGTAGTTGTTAATTTAATTAACCTGCTTAATGCTATGTTGTTGTCTTGCCTTGATGTTTTTGGTTGTTGTGAGCTTGCAAGTACATTCAATGTACTGACCTGGCGTGTCATGCCAGATTGCAGGTGATACCATTGTTGCTTGATTGCTTGTCATGGTTTCCGTTCGTGCGAGCTAGATCGTGTCCCAGCCAGAGTCCCTGCTGAGTGGAGTTCACCACCTTCGTCGTTGTTCCGCTGCTAGAAGATTTCCGCTGCTTCGAGTTGTTTTGCTGCTAGCATAGAGCAAGTGTAGTATCGCAGGCGTAGTGTCGCCGTGCTGATGTGCTTCTTTGTAACCTTAGACCCTTGTATTATTATTCTTGTAATAAGAGATGATTTGTTCTATGTCAAGCAGTGTTGTATTCCAGAGACTTCTCCTCGATCTCCGGTCTGGAATACGGGGCGTTCCGGTTTCTCTGAGCCGGGGTGCCACAAATCTGTTGTCCTTTGAATGTCTTTGACTGTAGGGCAGTGTCCTAGGGTAGGGTACTTAGATCAGGTCTATTGCCCTACCCTAGGTACATGTCATCGTCAGTGATACCTTTGGGCCTTTAGCCATGAATCATCTTCCAATTCCTTCATTTGGAGAGTCAAATATGTCATAGGAGTTGGTTGACACAAGTGCTAGACCGGCAACACCTTCATCTTGAGTATATTCGGAGTCGGAGTGATAACTTCTTTCGGAGTGGTGGTCGGAGTCGGAGCCGGATACCCATTCACCAACATGAGCTTGATGTCTTCGTTTTGTGTAGCTCTTTGATGATTTGTCCTTCCTTTCCGAATCCTTGCTTCTCCGAGAGGTTCTTTGTTCATAGCGATCATCTCTACTCCTTCTCTCTCTTGGAGGTGATTCTTCTCTTCTACTTCTCCTTTTGGGTGAATCTTCTCTTCTTTTGTAGGGAGCCGTACAATCATTGGAGTAGTGTCCAGGTCTTCCACAATTGTAACAATTACGCTCACGACTCGAAGATCTTTTGTCATTGTAGGACCTTGACTTTTAAGTTCTTTCTTTGCTTCTACTCTTGTAGAACTTGCTGAAGTTCTTCACCATTAGGCTCAATTCCTCATTGAAGGTTTGTTTCTCACTTGATGATGTAGGAGCATCACATGAGGCTTTGTAAGCACCACTTGACTTGTTGTGAAGCTCTTCCTTATCCTTGAGTGACATCTCATGAGCAACAATTCTTCCAATGACTTCCGTTGGCTTGAGATCTTTGTAATTGGGCATCATTTGGATCAATGTGCACACGGTATCATATTTTCCATCCAAGGCTCTTAGGATCTTCTTGATGATGAATCTATCGGTCATTTCTTCACTTCCTAAGCCGGCAATCTCATTTGTGATGAGAGCAAGCCTATAATACATTTCAGCGGCAGCTTCACCATCCTTCATTTTGAACTTGTGAAGTTGACTTTGAAGCACATCCAATTTGGATTCCTTGACGGAGTAGGTACCCTCGTGCATATCAATCAAAGTATCCCAAATTTCCTTTGCATTCTCAAGACGGCTAATTTTGTTGCATTCTTCGGAGCACAATCCGTTGAAGAGGATATCGCAAGCTTGAGCGTTGTGTTGCAGCATCTTCAACTCTTTCGTGGTAGCTTCACGGTTCGGTTCTCTCCCATCAAAGAATTCACCTTGCAAGCCAGTACACTTAATAGCCCAAACGGCGGGGTTATGTCCAAGAATATGCATTTTCATCTTATGCTTCCAACTAGCAAAATTATTACCATCAAAGTAAGGACCTCTACGGTGGTAATTTCCCTCGCTAGACGCCATACTCTCCTAGGTTGTGAAACCAAGGCTATGATCACCAAAAGCTACGGAAATCAAGGCAAATGGAGACCAAAGCTCTGATACCACTTGTAGGATCGAAAGTATGTCTAGAGGGGGGGTGATTAGACTACTTGACCAAATAAAAATCTAGCATTTTCCCAATTTTATGTCTTGGCAGATTTTAGCAACTTAGAACATGTCAAGCAATCAACCTACATATACAAGTCTAAGAGTATAGCAGCGGAATGTAAAAAATTTGCATATGAAGGTAAATGGAGGAGTTTAGAGGAAGCAAACACAATGTAGACGCGGAGATTTTTTCTGTGGTCCTGATAGGTGGTGCTATTGTACATCTACGTTGATGGAGACTTCAACCCATGAAGGGTAACGGCTGCGCGAGTCCACGGAGGGCTCCACCTATGAAGGGTCCATGAAGAAGCAACCTTTTCTATCCCACCATGGCCATTGCCCACGAAGGACTTGCCTCACTCGGGTAGATCTTCATGAAGTAGGTGATCTCCTTGCCCTTACAAACTCCTTGGTTCAACTCCAAAATCTTGACGGAGGCTCCCAAGTGACACCTAACCAATCTAGGACACACCACTCTCCAAAAGGTAATAGATGGTGTGTTGATGATGAACTCCTTGCTCTTGTGCTTCAAATGATAGTCTCCCCAACACTCAACTCTCTCTCACTGATTTGGATTTGGTGGAAAGATGATTTGAGTGGAAAGCAACTTGGAGAAGGCTAGAGATCAAGATTCTTGTGGTTGGAATGGAATATCTTGGTCTCAACACATGAGTAGGTGGTTCTCTCTTAGAAAATGTATGCTGGAAGTGTAGGCACGTTCTGATGGCTCTCTCCACGAATGAAGAGTGGGTGGACGGGTATATATAGCCTCCACACAAAATCTAACCGTTACACACAATTTACCAAACTCGGTGAGACCGAATCGAGAAACTGGGTCAGACCGATTTAGTTCAAAATGTGAACGTTAGGCTTTTCGGTGGGACCGACATGTCAACTCGGTGGAACCGATTCCATTAGGGTTAGGGCATAAAGTAATCTCGGTGATACCGATCACATAAACTCTGTAGGACCGATTTCTATAATAGGCAAACAGAGAGTTGGTCAGGCAAACTCGGTGGGACCAATTCGCTCATTTCAGTGAGACCGAAATGTTACGAAAGGGAAATAGAGAGTTTGCATTGCAAACTGGTGGGACCGATCGCTCATCTCAGTTGGACCAAAACGTTATGAAGGGAAACAGAGAGTTTGCAATCCCATCTCGGTGAGACCGAGATCCCTATCAGTGAGACTGAAGTGACTAGGGTTTCTGGCAGTGGCTATGTCAAATGAACTCGGTGACGCCGGATAGATAATTTCGGTGGGGCCGAGTTTGACTTTTGGTTTGGGACATATGTGGATATGAAAAAGTGGTTGAGGCCTTTTGGAGCATATCACTAAGAATTTTGAGCAAGCAAGCCATTAAGCAACACATCATCCCCTTTTAATAGTATTGGCTTTTCCTATGGACTCAATGTGATCTTGGCTCACTAAAATGAAAATGTAGAGTCTTGAGCTTGAGCCAATGTGTCCTTAGCATTTTGAGGGGTCCACATTCCTAATCCATGCCATACCAATCATTGAACTTTCTGAAATGATCATCTTGAAAAAGCATTAGTTCAATGAGATATATGTTGTTAGGAATTACCAAAACCACCCAGGGATAGTTGTACTTTCAGCTAATTGTTGTCAAAGATTTAGAGGGAGGAGATTATAACTACACTGGGCTTCTAATTATGACGATTAGAGAAACTAGGTCCACCTCTAATTAGATCAACTAGGATCAACTAGAACTAGAACTAGATGAACTAGAACTAGAACTAGATGAACTAGAGGAGGCTCCAAAACTTGAGTGTACAAACATACCCTCCTTGGGGCGTGATATGTCCATTTCGTGTCATGCTTTCCTACTGTTATTTATAATGTTTTTGGTCGTTATTTCACTTTATGATGCAATACTAATGCCTTCTCTCTTAATTTTCAAGATTCACATGAAGAGGGGGATTGTCGGCAGCTAGAACTCTACAGAGATAGCTATTCAACGGAGCTCCAAATGACCTAAAACTTCACGGAGATTTTTATTGAATAAAAAAAATATTGGAACGGATAAATTCCAGGGGCCACCTGTTGCCCACAAGGCAACAGGGCGCGCCCATCCCCCAGGGGGCGCCCTGTTACCTTCTAGGGCCCACAGCTGGCCTCTGGTGCCCATCTTCTGCTATATGAAGGATTTTTCCCTAGCAAAAAAATAAGAGGAAGACTTTCGGGATGAAGCGCCACCGTCTTGTGGCAGAACCTGGGCAGGAGCACTTTTTCTCTCTGGCAGAGCAATTCTGCCAGGGATACTTCCCCCCAGGAGGGGGTAGTCGAAGCCATCGACATCACCAATGATCCTCTCATTGTGGGAGGACCAATCTGATACGTCCATTTTGCATCATCCTTTTATATCGATATTTATTGCATTATGGGATGTTATTACACATTATGTCACAATACTTATGCCTATTCTCTCTTATTTTATAAGGTTTACATGAAGAGGCGAGAATCTTGCATTGGAATGCAGGGTGGAAAAGGAGCAAATATTAGAGACCTATTCTGCACAACTCAAAAGTCCACGAAACTTCACGGAGGCACGTTTTGGAATTAATAAAAATCTTGGCGAAAGAATCAACGGAGGGGCCCACACCACAGCCCACGAGTGTGGGCGCGCCTACCCCGGGCGCGCTCCTGTCTCGTGGGCCCCTGGCAGCCTCGGTGCCCATCTTACGCTATATGAAGTCTTTCGTCCAAGAAAAAATAAGGAGGAAGCTTTGGGAGGAAACACACGCGCCACAGTGAACCTTGGCAGAACCAATCTAGGGCTCGGCGGGCTGTTACTGCTGGGAAACATCCCTCAGGAGGAAATCATCACCATCGTCATCACCATCGATCCTCTTATCGGGAGGGGGTCAATCTCCATCAACATCTTCACCAGAACCATCTCCTCTCAAACCCTAGTTCATCTCTTGTATCCAATCTTTGTCTCAAAACCTCAGATTGGTACCCGTGGGTTGCTAGCAGTGTTGATTACTCCTTGTAGTTGATGCTAGTTGGTTTATTTAGTGGAAGATCATATGTTCAGATCCTTTATGCATATTAATATCCCTCTGATTATGAACATGAATATGATATGTGAGTAGTTACGTTTGTTCCTGAGGACATGGGAGAAGTCTTGCTATAAGTAGTCATGTGAATTTGGTATTCGTTCGATATTTTGATGAGATGTATGTTGTCTTTCCTCTAGTGGTGGCATGTGAGCGTCGACTAAGCGACACTTCACCATTATTTGGGCCTAGAGGAAGGCATTGGGAAGTAATAAGTAGATGATGGGTTGCTAGAGTGATGAAGCTTAAACCCTAGTTTATGCGTTGCTTCGTAAAGGGCTTATTTGGCTCCATATATTTCATGCTATGGTTAGGTTTACCTTAATACTTATTTTGTAGTTGCGGATGCTTGCAATAGGAGTTAATCATAAGTGGGATGCTTGTCCAAGGAAGGGCAGTACCCAAGCACGGGTCCACCCACATATCAAATTATCAAAGTAATGAACGTGAATCATATGAGCGTGATGAAAACTAGCTTGACGATAATTCCCATGTGTCCTCGGGAGCGCTTTCCTTTATATAAGAGTTTGTCTAGGCTTGTCCTTTGATACAAAAAGGATTGGGCCACCTTGCTGCACTTTGTTTACTTTTATTACTTGTTGCCCGTTACAAATTACCTTATCACAAAACTATCTGTTACCAATATTTTCAGTGCTTGCAGAGAATACCTTACTGAAACCCGCTTGTCATTTCCTTCTGCTCCTCGTTGGGTTCGACACTCTTACTAATCGAAAGGACTACGATAGATCCCCTATACTTGTGGGTCATCACAATCTTTGTCGACATCTTCACCAGTACCATCTCATCTCAAAGCCTAGTTCATCTCTTGTATTCAATCATTGTCCCAAAACCTCTGATTGGTACCTGTGGGTTGTTAGTAGTGTTGATTACATCTTGTAGTTTAAGCTAAATGGTTTATTTGGTGGAATATTGTATGTTTAGATCATCAAACATATTCTATACATATCTGATCTTGAACATGAGTATGATTTGTGAGCAGTTACTTTTGTTCTTGAGGACATGGGAGAAGTCTTATTATAATTAATCATGTGAAGTTGGTATTTGTTTGATATTTTGATGATATGTATGTTGTTCTTCCTTTAGTGGTGTCATGTGAACGTTGACTACATGGCACTTCACCTTACTTGGGCCTAAGGGAATGCATTGGGGAGTAATAAGTAGATGATGGGTTGCGAGAGTGACAGAAGCTTAAACCCTAGTTTATGCGTTATTCTGTAAGGGGGTTATTTGGACCCATATGTTTCATACTATCGTTAGATTTATCTTAATTCTTCTTTCGTAGTTGCGGATGCTTGCAAGAGGGGGTAATCATAAGAAGGTTTCTTGTTCATGTAAGAACAACACCCTAGCACTAGTCCACCCACATATCAAGTTATCAAAGTAGCGAACGCGAATCAACTAAACATGGTGAACATGACAAGATGACAATTCCCATGTGTCCTCGAGAATGCTTTGCTTTTATATAAGAGAACTTTCCAGCTTGTCCTTTGTGGCCTCCAGATGGAACCGAGAAAGAACATAAGCTTACGGCTGCGAAAAAAGTGTTTTGGGTGGCTCTTTGTTGGTTTGGGAATATTTGGAAATTTATAGGGATGGAATTAGGTCAAACAGATTTGTGTGGGAGTCAAGAGCTCAGTGGTCGTGCCTACCCCCCAGGGCGCACCTGGTGAGCTCGTGACTCTCCCGTAAGGCTTCTGGCCTCCTCTAGAACCTTCTAGGGTCCCTTCTGGTCCAGAAAAAATCACCATAAAGTTTCATTGTGTTTGGACTTTGTTTGGTACTGATTTTCTGAAAAGTAAAAAACAAGAAAAAGAGAGGAACTAACACTTTGAGCCTTTGGCTTAATAGGTTAGTCAAAAATGATATAAAATAGCATATAATGCATCCAAGATTGATAATATAATAGCATAAAACAATAAAAAATTACAGATACATCGGAGACGTATCAACATCCCCAAGCTTAATTCCTGCTCGTCCTCAAGTAGGAAATGATAAAAACAGAAATTTTGATGTGAAATGCTGCCTAACATGTGTATCATGTTATCACTTTTACGGTATAAATATTGAGAAACGATGAAGTAACAACATCGACATAATAATATCCATGAACATAAGTAACATAATCATTACTTTTTCAAAATATACGATCCTTAACGAATGTTATCCCCACTCAATTTATCATGTTAGCTTGGCATGACTCCGCCTTCATCGCATACATATAAATCATGAGCACCCCGGTGTCAAACCAGGCAATTGGATCATACTTCTAACGTGCTTCAACATTTTCAACTCCATGCAATACATGAGCATGAGACATGGATATAACACTATAGGTGGAATAGAATGTGGTGATAGAGATCTATAAGGAGAAGTCAAAAGGAAGAAAGTCTCACATCGACTCGACGGATCACCGGACTATGGAGATGCCCATCAATTGATATCAATGCAAGGAGTAGGGATTGCCATGCAACAGATGCACTAGGAGCTATAAGTGTATGAAAGCTCAACGGAAACTAAGTGGGTGTGCATCCAACTTGCTTGCTAGTGAAGGCCTCGGACATTTGAGGAAGCCCATCATAGGAACATACAAGCCAAATTCTATAACGTTAAATTCCCACTAGTATATGAAAGTGATAACTTAGGAGACTCTCTATATGAAAAACATGGTGCTACTTTGAAGTATAGGTGTGGAAAAGGATAGTGACACTGCCCCTTCTCTCTTTTTCTCTCTTTTTTTTGTTTTTATTTTTTTCCGTCCGGTTCCTCATCCCGACTTGTGGGGGAATCATAGTCTCCATCATCCTTTCCTCACTAGGACAATGCTCTAATAATGATGATGATCACACTTTTATTTACTTACAACTCGATAAAAATGAAAATATGATTCTATATGAATGCCTCTGGAATTGTACCAGGATGTGCAATGATTTAGCATAACATGTATAAAATGATGAACGGTGACCAAGCTACAAATACTATGTCATCTATATGATCATTCAAAGCAATATGACAATGAACACGTATGTCATGAAAATGGAACGGTGGAAGTTTCATGGCAACATATATCAGAATGGCTATGGAAATGCCATAATAGGTAGGTATGGTGGCTGTTTTGAGGAAGATATAAGGAGGCTTATGTGTGATAGAGCTTACCATATCACAGGGTTTGGATGCACCGGCGAAGTTTGCACCAACTCTCGAGGTGAGAAAGGGCAATGCACGACACCGAAGAGGCTAGCAAATTGCGGAAAGGTAAGAGCATGTATAATCCATGGACTCGCATTAGTCATAGAGAACTCACATACTTATTGTGAAAGCCTATTAGCCATTGAAGCAAAGTAGTACTCGCATGCCCATAGGGAATTGGTTGGTACGAGTTAACCATCGCACGCATCTGATTATTACAACACTCAAGGATTTCATTTCAGACATAAAAATGCTCAAACCTCCCCACCATGCCATGACCAACACTTAGATGAGAAGTTAATAACAAGCTCTAATACTGATATTTCTACTATCCAATGATCATGAACTTATATCCTTTGAAATTATGACATCAATATCATTAAACCATACGTTTCATATTTAGTCTTGTATATGAAAGTTTTTATTATACCCCCCTTGAATACCTATCCTTTATGGACTAGTCTTATAACCCGTGCAAATTGCCATTACTATTTATTAGACTCTCAAAAAGATTTAAGCGAAGCATGAGAGTGAAACTATTTCTATAAGATATAACCATCGTCGTGCTCTAAAAGATATAAGTGAAGCACTAGAGCAATTGCCTAGCTCAAAAGATATAAGTGAAGCAAATAGAGTATCTATAATATCTAAATAGTTCATCCCCACTAAACTAATTCTCTTGACATGTAGCGTGTCCACTTCAGCAGTCCAGCCACATCATCCCACTAACTGATTTTTCTCGCTCTTGGTCAAGGCACGTCATCGATTCCGCTACCGCTGCTTTTTCCGTTGCACGCGCATAGTTTAATCAGCAGCCAAGCCGGTTTCCCGCTGCCCCGAACAAACGATTCACGCGGTGCACTATCCCAACATTTTGCACGTGGGTTGCCGAGCCCAATAGCTGGTCCATGGAGCTAGCCCATGTAATAATCAGCGCTATAGGCTGGCGTAGTTTGGTCAGTGGGCTACCCATAAAAATGAGCTGGTCCTTCGACCGTGACAACAAGTAGCCATGGCGGAGTCAGCTGCCAGTGGCACACAGCCCATGATGAAAACTCGAGGAGACAGGGGAGCGATGATGAGCAGCACAAGCAGACTCGGGAACACGACGAAGATGGAGGTGGCGATTAGACGCATCACACTCCTACCACAACTGGGGGTGGAGGGGTCGAGTGATACATCTCCAACATATCTACTTTTCCTAACTCTTTTCCTCTTATTTTGGACTCTAATTTGCATGATTTGAATGAAACTAACCCCGGACTGACGCTGTTTTCAGCAGAACTACCATGGTGTTGCTTTTATGCAGAAATAAAAGTTCTCCGAATGGAACGAAACTTTGCGAGGATTTTTTAGACAATAAATAAGAATTTCTGGAACTAAGATCCACCGGAGAGGGGCACCTGGGTGGGCACAACCCACTAGGGTGCGCCCCCTCTCCTGGCATGCCCAGGTGGGTTGTCCCCACCTGGTGGCCCCGCAGACCCTAAACCGACGCTATAAAATCCTATTTTTCTAGAAAAAAACCAGGGAGAAAGAATTATTGCGATCCACGAGACGGAGCCGCCTTCACCTCATGTTCTTCATCAGGAGGCCAGATCTGGAGTCCTTTGGGGCTCCGGAGAGGGGGATCTTCATTCTTCATCATCATCAACCCTTCTCCATCTCCAATTCCATGATGCTCCCCACCAGAAGTGAGTAATTCCTTCGTAGGCTCACTGGTCGGTGAGGAGTTGGATGAGATTCATCATGTAATCGAGTTAGTTTTGTTAGGGCTTGATCCCTAGTATCCACTATGTTCTAAGATTGATATTGCTATGACTTTGCCATGCTTAATGCTTGTCACTTTGGGCATGGGTGCCATGAACTCAGATTTGAACCGTTTATGTTATCACAATTATATCCATGTTTTAGATCCGATCTTGCAAGTTATAGTCACCTACTACGTGTTATGATCCGGCAACCCCGGAGTGACAATAGTCGGGACCACTCCCGGTGATGACCATAGTTTGAGGAGTTCATGTATTCACTATGTGTTAATGCTTTGTTCTGGTTCTCTATTAAAAGGAGGCCTTAATATCCCTTAGTTTCCAATAGGACCCCGCTGCCACAAGAGGGTAGGACAAACGATGCCATGCAAGTTCTTTCCATAAGCATGTATGACTATTTACGGAATACATGCCTACATTATATTGACGAACTGGAGCTAGTACCATATCGCCCTAGGTTATAACTGTCTCGTGATGAATATCATCCAACAAGTCACCGATCCAATGCCTATGAATTTATCTTATATTGTTCTTGCTAAGTTACTACTGCTATCATCACTGTTACACTTGCTACAAACTAAGCGCTATCCTTTATAGCTGTTACCGTTCTTCTTTGCTACTACTATCAAAACTATCATATTACTTTGCTACTGATTACTTGCTACAGATAATTAATCTCTAGGTGTGGTTAAATTGACAACTCAGCTGCTAATACCTTCAAATATTGTTTGGCTCCCCTTGTGTCGAATATAAATTTGGGTTGAATTCTCTACGCTCAAAAACTGTTGCAATCCCCTATACTTGTGGGTTATCAAGACCTTTTTATGGTACCATTGCCGAGGAGCATAGCTATATTTGTTAAGTCAATTGGGATTATTACCATATTATCACTATGAAGAATCTGAAGGATGCTAAGACTAAGATATTTCCCTCAAAGACGAGGGGAGGTAAGGAACTGCCATACAATTCTGCTTTAGATTCACCTTTTGTTATAAGTAAACTTGCAACACCACCACATGCTATTAATTATGATATGTTGCAAGTTATTGATGATGCTGCTTCTGCTATGGATAATGCTTATGATGATGCTAGTACCTTGCTTGATAATGATGATGTGCCACTTGGTGATTTCCTTGATAAGCAAATTGCTAGAGTAATACAACATGATGTTGTTGAATCTGATGATGAGCTTGAAACTGAAACTCCTGAAACACCTGCTAGAACTAGCCCTCCTACATATGAATTGCCTAAGGTCCCAGAGGGTTATGTTATGAATGAGGAGACAACTAGAGATATTCTTGCTTGTAAGGATAGAGATGATCTAGAGAAATTATTATGCAAGTATAAGGGAAAAATATCTAAATGCTAGAATGAAATGTGATCCTAAGTTTGCTACTTCACCTATCTTTATTGATGGTAAGGATTATGAATTCTCCGTCGACCCAGAGTTAATTACTTTGGTTGAATCTGATCCTTTTCATGGTTATGAAACTAAAACTGTTGTGGCACATCTTACTAAGTTTAATGACATAGCCACCCTTTTTACTCATGATGAGAAAACTCGCTATTACTTTATCTCAAATTATTTCCGTTTAAGGGTGATGCTAAAGCTTGGTACAATACTCTTTCTCCTGGTTGTGTGTGTCGGATCTGGGGTTCCGGCAAAACCCTTAAGGTTCGAACTATGGGGTGCACGCGAAGTTCTTTCCCTCCTACCGATCCAGGCCCTAGCTCACTAAGATCTTGCGGACGAACTCGACGAACTTCACAACACAAGGGACACAAGATTTATACTAGTTCGGGCCACCGTTGTGGTGTAATACCCTACTCCAGTGTGTGGTGGTGGATTGCCTCTTGGGCTAATGATGAACAGAACAAGGGGAAGAACAGCCTCCTGAGGTTGAGGTGTTGTGCTTGTCGAACTTGTGTGTGTGAAGACTCGATGCCCCTTACTGTGGTGGCTAGTTCTACTTATATAGGCCCTGGTCCTCTCCCCAAATATTGAGAAGGAAGGGAGCCAACAACGGCGGCCAATTTGAAAGGGGACAACTAGTACAAGCTATCCTGACAAAAGCGGTCTTCGCCTGCGAAGGCTGCAGTGATGACGCCGTCTTCGGCTCCACGGTGACCTCCATCCTGTTGGCCTGCTGGTCTTGGTCTCGTTGCACTGATATGGAAACCTTTGCCTGATGCCTTGGTACTCCGCGCCTGCACTTGCCCCCTTGGCACCAAAGAGGAAACAAGGATGTTGCGCGCGCTGGCACCCACCCTGGCACTCGTCTGATCCTGGTCATCATGTCTCACGTCACGAGAGCCTCGTGAGGTTTGCCCCGCCTTGAGATCTCTGCTCCTCGCAAGCCTACTTGGAGAAGCCGCTCCTGAGGGGGTCTTGGGTCGTCCGCCCCGTGAGGCTTGGCCCCTCACGAGGGTCTTGAATGCCTTGTCGATGAAGATGGGCCATACAGGCCAGCTAGTAAAGCCACGCCATGGGCCGCAGGCAGGCAAGTCTGGGGACCCCCGTTCCCAGAACGCCGACAGTAGCCCCCGGGCCCAAGGTGCGCTCGGGCTTGGCTTCGAGGCGAAGCCAAAGGTCAAGTGCATAGCGCCGCGGGCCCCAAAAGCCTGCGGCCTTGGTCGACGCATTGCAGTTGATTGGACGTGGGCGTCTCCGCTTCCCCACGCTGCCTCGGCAACTGCCCGACTTGACAAGTCCCTGCGACATGCAAGGAAAACCATCATTACCTGTGATCGTGGAAGGCGTCGGTTGGCCTTCTTTTGCTAAATGGGGAGGGCGGAGCCCTTGTCGCCCATCTCTTCCTTGCTCGCTTGCTCCTTCCCTCCTTGCTCCTCTGCTTGCAACAATGGCGCCCATCCGAAGGTTTTCCGCGAGCGAGAAAGGAAAGGCTCCCCGCGACGATCCGGGGCCGCTCCCGCCGAAGAAGAGGTCGGCCCGTCGTCGCGACGAAGCGGCGATGCAGGTAGTGACAAGGCCTTGGTGCGAGCGGCCTCCTCCAGGGTACCCGCTTCCCATGTACGCCCAAGCCGAGGGCTCAGGTGGGCGGAGCGACGAGTGGTGTCGCCCGTGCTGCGTCCGTGGTCGCCGCGCGACAGTGATGCGTGTCGTTGCTCCTGGAATCCACGCCGCGGATTCCTCACGCGAGCTGGTGCTATGGGCGCCGATGCCCCCAAGCTCTTGGATCCGCTTCCCGCGGTTCTTCTCCGACGCGATGCCGCCGATCCTGCGGCTGGTGGTGCAGGTGAAGACGTCGTTACCAAGGAGGAGCACCTTCTGCAGGCGATGGCGGTGTCCAGAGGTGACCTGTGGCTACTCTCCTGTTTCGTTCCTGTAATATGCATCAGGCCTCGTGGAGGCGTTAAACTTTCATTTGATATTGTGAGGACAATATGTTTTGTAATATTTGCTTCGAGATTTTGCGATTTTCTTCCTATCCGCTTTGTGTTCTGCGTCGGCAGAGCCCGGCCCCGCGCATACCTCAACCGCCGTTGGGCCGACCGGAGACCAGGACGGACCAAGGAGTGAGGGGCTACGTGACCAGTTAGGCTCCTGAGTCGCGATGCTCAGGAGTCCCCCTTGACGTGCAAACAGCATACAGGAAGAGTACACGAGGATAGATTAATGCTCTACGTCGGCAGAGCCCGGCCCTGTGCATACCTCAACCGCCATTTGGCCGACCGGAGACCAGGACGGACCAAGGAGTGAGGGGCTACGTGACCAGTTAGGCTCCTGAGTCGCGATGCTCGGGAGTCCCCCTTGACGCGCAAACAATTTCCATACCTGCCCTCGCCGAGGCCTCGGGAGGGGCGTGCGACGACCAGGTCCGGGAGACCTGTTTGGGTGGCGTACGCTTGGGCGTGACCCGAGAGCAGCCCCCGTGTCCAGCCCCCTCGCGCGGCTCTCCCGAGGGGAGGCGTTGCAGTGAGGCCGGACGCTGAGCTCTGGGGCTCCCTGAGGTTGGTACGACCATGGAGCCGCCCTCAGTTGTTTATCACCAGCGCGGAGCATAGTGCTTCCGCTTGTGCACGGGCATAGCCGCTCCCCGGCAGTGTCGACGGCCAGCGCGGGGCATGGTGCTTCCACTTGTGCGTGGGAGGGGGGCCCTCCGGGAGGAGCCCCCGGGGCGTGTACACCCCCGCCCTGACACGTGGCTTGCACGGCAGGGCTGCGAGGTGTGTCTAGGCACTCGTGAGCCAGCGCAGGACTCACGAGGCCCTACCTCAAGGCGGGTTGTGCCTGGTCTTGAGTCTTTGGTAGTTGTGTGTTCCTGTGAGACGGTTAGGTGCAAGCGCTCTACGTCCTCAGGTCCCGGCCCTCGAGCGAGCTCAGCCGCCGCTTGTATGCCAGGTCCTGATGTCGTGGTCAAGGCCAGGGGTGAGGGCTGGAGAGCCAGTAAGTGCTCCTGAGTCGCGATGCTCAGGAGCCCCCCTTTTAACGCGCAAGCAAATTGCATGATGAAGGGATGTACCCATGGCAGGTGGCAATCGAGCAGGTGATAATCATAGGCAGATTAAGCATGGAGGCAAATCAGCTTAGGTAAATGCAGAAAGATACATGCCACTAGGTCAGGCCCAAGCGGCTTGGGGATGATGCAGCCCGAGGGGCGCCCCAGCAAGGTAAGCTAAAGACATAAGAAAAGGATACACGCCACAAGGACGGACCCACGCGGCCTGGGAATAATGCAGCCCGAGGGGCGCTCCCAGCTAAACAAACGTGGAAAATGTCACCTGGTTCTGTTGATGAAGGAGAGTTCGGGCAGCTGAAGGTACGCGGCGAAGGAATGGCTCCTCACGAGCCACCAGGGCCCTGAGCCTCGGGAGGCTCTGGGGGCTCAGGTGGTTCCCTGAGGACCGTCTCCATCTCTGCCAGGACGGCGTGGTGCCTGGCCTCCTGAGCCGTCAGGACACGCCGCAGGTTGCGCTGATAGGCTGACGACACACTCGGCAAGCCGAAGGGCATGCGAACGTAGCTGTGTGGTGGACCCTCGGAACAGCCCACGCGCAAAGGCCAGAAAGGCTCCTGAGATGCGGCCCTGTTGAGCCCTGGAACGTTGATGCAGACGCGCAGCCCGGCATCCTCGCCTGGATGGGGAGCTACGCCTCGTGAGTAGCGGTCGCCGCGCATGGCCCTTGCGTCTTGCAGTTCCTGAGTGGTCTTGGTGATGAACTCCTGAGCTGTGGGCGCTCCTTGCCCTGTGTTCTCCTGAGGGAAACGTGCTGCGAAGCACGCATCCAAGTGGTGCCCAAGCGCCTCCCTCGTGATGTTGGCAAGGTCTGAGGCCCTCCAGAAGAGAGCCCCCGAGCCCTGTCCGAGGAGGGCGCCGGGCGCGCCTTCCTATGCGATGGAGGGAGGTGCCCCTGGAGCGGGCGCTAATCCTGTCGAGGTTCCAGTTATGAAGCCATCCTCCTGAGATCCTACACAGCGCAGCTGCTTCTTGTTCTTGGGGAGGGCCCTTGCCTTTGTTGTCGGGGTCGTCGATTGCCGCAGCTTGGAAGGCACGCTCGAGGGAGCATACCGCATCTCTTTCTTCCCATGGGACCGTGATGATTCCGCCGCTTCCCGGCATCTTGAGGACGTTGTAGCCGTGGTGTGTGACCGCCATGAACTTGGACAGGGCTGGATACCCAAGGATGGCGTTGTATGGCAAGCGGCTGTGCGCGACGTCGAAGTCGATGAGCTCGGTGCGGTAGTTCTTGCATTCCTCGAAGGTGACAGGGAGGTGGACCTGCCCTATCGGAGTGGTGGAACCGTCGGTCACTCCTGAGAAATGCTTGGTAGGCTGAAGTTGGTCATAGGGCACTTGAAGGTTGTCGAACGTGTCGACGGACAGGACGTTGAGCCCCGCACCGCCGTCGATGAGGGTCTTGGTGACTTGTACATTTCTGATGACTGGTGAGCAAAGCATTGGGAGGGCGCCAGCGGTGGCTGCGCACTTGAGCTGGTCTACCGAGTTGAAGGTGATGGTGCACTGGGACCACCTGAGTGGGCGTGTGGCCTCGAGCTTGGGGAGGACTGCATTCACTTCACGAGCAAACTGTTTGAAGATGCGCTACGAGGCTGGGGCCTAGGCTCCGCCCAAGATGCAGGCGATAGCGTGCGGCTCTGAAGCCTGACCCCTCGTCCTGATGGTGGTCATCGTTCCTTCTTGGCAGTGGCAGTAGCGGGGGAAGACAGGCGTTGCCCTGAGGACGGTCCTCGCGAGGCTGGTCTCTCCAGGCGCCCTCGCGAGGATGATCCTGCGAGCAATCCTCACGAGGCCGGTCGCGCCACTCCTGGCGTGGGCCATGGTGGTCCCATAGTCCGCCTCCACGTCCTCCTCCTTGGCCGTAGCCCCAGTCGCTGCGCTCGGGGCGTCGACCGAAGCGCCCTTCGCGAATGGCTCTGAGCTCTTGACAGTCGATGGTGTTGTGGGTGTTCAGGTTGTGGAAGGCGTAGAACGGTCGGCTATTCTTGGACGACTCGGGCTGGTCCTTGCCTCGCTTGGTGTCCGGCTCCGCTGCGAGCACAACTGCTTCCTTGCGCTTCACGTCCTTGGCCTTGGCCTTCTTCTCGTCTGCACCCACAGCAGGCAGCTCGAGGAGGGAAAGGCGCCCCTCCTCAGCTCTTGCACACTTTGTTGCCAGGTTGAACAGCTCCTGAGATGTGGATAGCGAGCTCTTCCTTCATCTTGATGTCGCGGACACCATCGGAGAACGCGGAGATGATGGCCTCATCCGTCACCTTGGGGATCTTGATGCGGGTGTTGTTGAAGCGCTGGATGTACTTCTGGAGGGTCTCACCTGGTTGTTGCTTGATGCGGCGCAGGTCACCCACGGCTGGCGAGCGGTCGCGAGTGCCCTGGAAATTGGCGATGAAGCGGTTGTGCATCTCGTCCCAGGAGGAGATCGAGCCTTGCGGCAGGTTCAGGAGCCAGGAGCGGGCACCATCCTTGAGAGCCATAGGAAACCAGTTCGCCATGACTTTCTCGTCGTCGTTGGCCGCTTCGATGCTCAGCTCGTAGAGCTGCGGGAACTCCGCGGGGTCGAGGGTGCCTTCGTAGCGAGGAGGCAGATCCGGCTTGAACTTGCCCGACCAGGCGACGCTACGCAGCTCGGGGGTGAAGGCGCGGCAGCCGGCCATGGTCGCCGGGGCCCGTCTCGGAGGTGGAGCTTGGTCTTGATGAGGCCCGCGTGCCGCCACCCGGGTAGCGCGTGGTCTTGGCGAGGTGGCGCGGGGAGCGCAGGTGCAGCTTCTCGTGGCCGAGAGCCACGTCGCCCGTGGCTGACGGAGGGCGAGACAGAGAGAGGGACGGCACCGGGGAGCCCCCTACGGCACGGACGAGCTTGGCGACGCAGTCGAGCCAATCCTCGTAGAGGTCATCGACCGAGCGGTAGCGCAGGAGCTCGTTCGCCATGAGGAGCGCGACGTGCGTGGGACGAGGAACCGGCCGGGGTCAGCGACGGAGTGGCGGTGCGGCCGTCCTGCCGCACCGATGGGTGCAGCGAGGACGCTTGCTGCTTGTTCCCCGCCGGGCCGGTGGCGGCGTTGGCGGCAGACGACGGGGAACGACGAGGTGGCCCGCCGTTGGGAGCCGTCCCGAGCAACGCTGGCGGTGAAAGCGGCCGGCGCTCGGCTCGGCGCGGCGGCGTCCGCCATGGAGACGGCAGGCGGCAGGCGGCGGGCGCCCGATCGATGGATGGGAAGCTACGGCGCACCCCTACCTGGCGCGCCAAATGTCGGATCTGGGGTTCTGGCAAAACCCTTAAGGTTCGGACTCTGGGGTGCGCATGAAGTTCTTTCCCTCCTACCGATCCACGCCCTAGCTCACTAAGATCTTGCGGACGAACTCGACGAACTTCACAACACAAGGGACACAAGATTTATACTTGTTCAGGCCACCGTTGTGGTGTAATACCCTACTCCAGTGTGTGGTGGTGGATTGCCTCTTGAGCTGATGATGAACAGTACAAGGGGAAGAATAGCCTCCTGAGGTTGAGGTGTTCTTGTGCTTGTCGAACTCGTGTGTGTGAGGACTCGATGCCCCTTACTGTGGTGGCTAGTTCTACTTATATAGGCCCTGGTCCTCTCCCCAAATATTGAGCAGGAAGGGAGCCAACAACGGCAGCCAATTTGAAAGGGGACATCTAGTACAAACTATCCTGACAAAAGCGGTCTTCGCGTGTGAAAGGCTCTGGTGATGACGCCATCTTGGGCTCCACGGTGACCTCCGTCCTGCTGGCCTGCTGGTCTTGGTCTCGTTGCAATGATATGGAAACCTTTGCCTGATGCCTTGGTACTCCGTGCCTGTGCTTGCCCCCTTGGCACCAAAGAGGAAACAAGGACGCTGCACGCGCTGGCGCCCGCCTGGCGCCCGTCTGATCCTGATCGTCATGTCTCATGTCACGAGAGCCTCATGAGGTTTGCCTCGCCTTGATATCTCCGCTCCTCGTCAGCCTGCCTGGAGAAGCCGCTCCTGAGGGGGTCTTGGGTCATCCGCCCCGCGAGGCTTGGCCCCTCGTGAGGGTCTTGAATGCCTTGTCGATGAAGATGGGCCGTACAGGCCTGCTAGCAAAGCCACGCCGTGGGCCGCAGGCAGGCAAGTCTGGGGACCCCCGTTCTCAGAACGCCGACAGTATGCGTAGTCCCCAGGATATGATTTATCACTTCTCCTTATGCACCCTAGCCTAAGGTGGTAGAGGTAAATTCTCTAATGAAGTTCAATGATAATGACAATCCTCACCTTATGCACCCTAGCCAATGCCTTTATGAGTTTGAAAACTACACTAGAAAACAAGATCACTTCAATGCAAATGTTATGAAACAATTGAAATACAATTCTGATATGATTGCTCGATTGAGTGACTTGTTATTTAAAATCTCAAATGATGTTAGAGGTGTTGGAAAGCATGCTTCTATGGTTCAAACACAGTTAGAACATGTTGCTAAATCTCAAAGAGAATTGCTTGATGAAATGAATAAGAATATACATGACTTTGTTGTTAGAGTTGCAACTAGAGGAGGTAAAATGACTCAAGAACCACTTTATCCTGAGGGACATCCAAAAAGAATAGAACAAGATTCACAAAGAGTTAACACTGATGCACCTAGTCCTTCTAGAAAGAAAAAGAAGAAGAAAAACGATAGGACTTTGCATACTTCTAGTGAACCTGAAATAGAAAAACCTCCTGATAATGATAATGAAACTTCTATCTTTGATGCTAAAACTCAGTCTGGTAATGAACACTCACCTTCTGATAATGAAAAATATAATGATGAGGTTCATGAAAACACTCAACCAAATAATAATAAAGAACGAGACAACGATGTTGAGATAGAACCACCAGTTAATCTTGATAACCCACAACCTAAGAATAAAAGATATGATAAAAGAGACTTCATTGCTAGAAAAAACGGTAAAGAAAGAGAACCGTGGGTTCAAAAACCTATGCCTTCTCCACCCAAGTCAACTAAAAAGAAAGATGATGAAGAATTTGAACGCTTTGTTGAAATCTTTGAGGCCGATCTTTTCGTGCTCAACAGTGACATCTTGAAAATGCCTCCTTATGCAAAGTATATGAAAGACATCATCACCAATAAGAGAAAAATACCGGAAGCTGAAATCTCCACTATGCTTGCTAATTATACTTTTAAAGATGGAGTACCCAAAAAACTTGGAGATCCGGGAATACCAACTATACCTTGCTCTATAAAAAAGAATTATGTGAAAACTGCTTTATGTGATTTAGGAGCTGGTGTTAGTGTTATGCCTTTCTCTTTATATAAAAGACTTGATTTGAATAAACTCACACGTACTGAAATATCTTTGCAAATGGCTGACAAATCAACTGCCATACCTATTGGTATTTGTGAGGATGTGCCCGTTGTTGTTGCTAATGTTATTATTTTGACTGACTTTGTTATACTTGAGATGCCCGAGGACGACAACATGTCGATTATCCTTGGTAGACCCTTATTGAATACTGCAGGGGTTGTTATTGATTGCAATAAAAGCAAGGTCACTTTTCATACCAATGGTAATGAGCATACGGTGCACTTTCCGAACAAACAATTCCAAGTGAATGGTATTAATGTTATTGAAAAATCTCCGACAATCACTATTGGAAGTTTTCAAATACCTCTACCTATTATCAAAAAGAAATATGAAATGCTTATTGTTGGGGACATTCATATACCCATTGAGGTAACTTAGTGATTTACGAAAGTTCTTCGATTTCATGCTAATCGAAAGTGGTTGTTAATAAGACTTGATCAACCTTATTAATGGATCATTTTTGAGCGGTATGAAGTTGATGGATTTAGTAAGCACTACCTTCTGTCCCTACTTTTAGTTTTCTGTTTTTATTAGTTATAAATAAAATAAAATGCCATGTTTTTTCTGTTTTCTGAATTTTCCGTGTAATAAAAAAATGACCCAAAAATAAAAGTTCTCAGAATGCCGTGAAAATTTAATATGATTTTTTTCTGAATATTTCGGAATTTCTGGTGCAAATAATATCAGAGGGAGGTGCACCAGGTGGGCACAACCCACCTGGGCGTGCCAGGACCCCCAGGCGCGCCCTGGTAGGTTGTGGTCCCCATGTGGACCCCCTCACTTATCTCTTCACACCACATCATCACTTACCTCCAGAAAAAAATTCTCCATTGCTCTCTCTCCCGTGTTCTTGCTCTCAAACCCGCGGATTTCAATCTCTTTGCTCGAAGCTCCGTTTCCGAAACTGTTTTGGGGGATTGTTGCTTGGTATGTGACTCCATCGTTTGTCCAATTAGTTTTTGTTTTAGTGGTTTCTATTTTGAATAATTAGCTACTCTTGGTGCTGCTGTAGATGAGCTTGCATGTTGAATTCTTAGAGTTCTAAGTAGTTTGAATGTTTGCTATGGCCTCTATGTATCCCTATGAGTAGTTGCTATCAATTTTGTAAAGTTTTGTTAATAAAATTTTGTCACTCAAAAATTTTCAGTAAATTGTACGTGAACACAATGAACCTTTTTGGAAGGAGTTCCTCGAGGAGGCGATCCTCGGGGGCATCTTCTAGTGAAAGCTCCGCTCGCCAGTCTTATGTTGAACCAAGTGAAAGTTCCACATGAGATGCCGCCACCAAAACATGCTTATGGCCTTGCGATGACTATATTATGCGTGTGGGCATTAAGGAGGAATTTGAGCAATATGTTCACAATGTCGGTCTCGGTCCCTACATTTCAGATTAGTGCGAACAGCGCCACATTCTCACTGAATCATTTGTCAAAGGATTTAAATTCCATCCCCGTGAGTCTAGGGTGTCGTTTATGCTTATGATAATCCATTTACCATCTCACTAGAGAATTTTGTTTACCACTGCAAACTCCCGTTCTGGGGTTCGCTTGACGAACCGCCAAGGGCTGAGTACCAATCGTTCTTGACTAGTCTTTCTTTGTGGTGAGGCAGGGGAGTGACACAAGGTAGAATAAAGAGCATTCATTTTCCATAATTCAGTACTTTGCATTATTTGACGGAAATGTATAGTAGGCAAGCAAGACTGTAGTACACTTTGTGCTCGGACTTGAGCCTCATACGCACCGCTCTGACCGGTGAAAGGAATTATAACCTTGGAGCGATTGTTGCATGCAGACTTCAGCATAACGCTAACAGTGGCTATTTCTATGGTGGAATATATGCCACGCGTTTAGCATGAGGGCTGGGTGTTTCACCTTTGCCCTTTGATTCTATCCTACCCACGCAATATTTGGACTTTGATGTTTTGAAAAGTCATAAGATCCTCACAGGAAAAGTCCATAATTTCACTTACAATCTGTTGTTTAACCAATAATCTATTGTGCACACATATTTGCATGCGCCTGCTCTTTTTAACTATCACAGCAAAGGAAGATACTTTGTCCTTGAGAGCGAGGCCCAGCTCACAACGCGGCAGTCGAGGCAGCACGGCAGGCCGAGGCATCCGCGTCGAGAGCCTCCGTCAGCTACCACGCCAACTACTATCCAGGCTACTGACTGTTTACCAAGTTAGGCCAAAAGCCTAAGCTTGGGGGAGTATGTGTTCTCACCAACACTACATTCATGTCCACTTATTTCCATTTGTCGGTGTTCACACTTTTTCATTGTATCATCCATGCTTGGATTTATTTTCTTGCTTTATTCTTGTGTGTTTGAAAAACTTTAGAAAAACAAAAAAAATAGTTGTAGTTAGTTTATTTCCCATGCATGCATAGTAGTAATACTAAAAATAAAACCCAAAAACATTTCCTTGTTCTTCTTTTGCTTGTTGGGAGCTTTCCCGTGTAAATAGTTTTTCTCGTTTTTGCTTTTCCCTTTTATTTGCTTGTTTAAGAAAACTCCAAAACTATTTCAGTGTGTTTCTCTGAATTTCTTTTCTTTTTATTCGAGTTGTACCAAGGAGAAGACCACGATGAAAATGTTGAGTGGCTCTCTTATGAATAATTGTTGATCTAATAAAGAGCACATTTTACCTTGTCTTCTCATGTTGAATAAAATGTTTGCAGATTCCAGCTTACTCCACGGCACTCTTGCACTATTATTATTTTCATATCGTTCGGTCGTGCAAGTGAAAGGCAACAATGACGATATTCGATGAACTGGCTGTGGCAGAGAGAAACTGGTATGAACTCGACTTGTTCTGTTTGTGTAAATATGTTTAACCTAGTATCCATGATTCAGCCCATTATGATTAAACATGTTTGTAATGACAATTAGAGATTATAGTTTCTCATGCAATGCATAAGTAGCTGGGAGTGGATAATGATTTATCTTGGATATCAGCATTGCGTTAAAATGATTGTGATGTAGTATGATGATATGGTATCCTCCTCTGAATGTTCGAGTGGCTTGACTTGGCACATGTTCATGCATGTAGTTGAATCAAAACCAACATAGCCTCTATGATATTTATGTTCATGGTGTTCATATCCTACTCATGCTAGTGTCCAATGTTACTTATGCATAATGCATGTTTATGACCGTTGTTGCTCTCTAGCCGGCCGCTTCTCAATCTAATTGCTAGCCTTCGCCTGTACTAAGTGGGAATTCTGCTTGTACATCAAAAACTTTGAACCCAAAAGTTATTCCAGATGAGTCCACCATACCTACCTATATGCGGTATTACCCTGCCATCCTAAGTAAATTTGCATGTGCCACCTCTAAAAACTTCTAAATAAATACCCCTTTTGTGTGCCTGGATCGTTCATGGAACGACAGGAGGTGGTCGGTATCTTCCATGCTAAGCGGGTTATTCTCAGATCGAGTGTTTATTCACTCGCAGTTGCACGAGAAAAGAGCGGTAATAGGGATGCCCAGTCCCAAACCACAAACAAAAAAAGAGTTAATCTCTCAAATAATCAAACAAAAACACCCAATGTAGGCAAAATCTTTACTTTTATCGCTTGGGAACCGCCACTAGCATGCTTAGCATGGAAGATATTGATAACGGATGGTCGTGAAGTGAATGAGAAGGGTGCATGTCTCAAAATATCATTTACCTCTGTTTTAAAAACTTGAGCTCTGGCACCTCTGCAAATCACTGCTTCCCTCTGTGAAGGGACTATCTATTTACCTTTATGTTGTGTCATCACCTTCTAAAACAAGCGCCAGGACCTGAGAGCACAGCTGTCATGACTTATGCATCGTGTGTAGCTAATTTTGGGTGCATCATGACTGGATCTTTTCTATCATGAATTACAATGTTTAGTCGCTGCTTGAACTTTGAAGGTGCTCTGCATTTATGTTTTGCGGTCTCAGAAAGGGCTAGCGAGATACCACTATTGTCATATTATATCATGGTTGTTTTGATAACGTGTTGCCGTTTGAGATATTCTATTATTGCTTGCTAGCTGATTATGTCATTGATATGAGTTAATATAATCTTTAAGAGTTATTGTCGGCATGGTTAGTTATAATGTTGACTGAAAACCTGGGTGATGTTTAAGCTTATTTATGCAAACAAGAGCAAAAGAGTTCATAAAAGCTTTTCTTTTTCACTTTCAGTTTATCAACTGAATTGCTTGAGGACAAGCAAAGGTTTAAGCTTGGGGGAGTTGATACGTCTGCAGCGTATCTACTTTTCCTAACGCTTTCCCTCATGTTTTGGACTCTAATTTGCATGATTTGAATGAAACTAACCCCGGACTGACGCTGTTTTCAGCAGAACTACCATGGTGTTGTTTTTGTGCAGAAATAGGACCCCGCTGCCACGGGAGGGTAGGACAAAAGATGTCATGCAAGTTCTTTCCATAAGAACGTATGACTATTTACGGAATACATGCCTACATTATATTGACGAACTGGAGCTAGTGCCGTATCACCCTAGGTTATAACTGTCTCATGATGAATATCATCCAACAAGTCACCGATCCAATGCCTACGAATTTATCTTATATTGTTCTTGCTAAGTTACTACTGCTATCATCACTGTTACACTTGCTACAAAATTACTGCTATCACTGCTACAATTATTGTTGTTGCTGCTACTACTATCAAAACTATCATATTACTTTGCTGATGATTACTTGCTGCAGATAATTAATCTCCAGCTGTGGTTGAATTGACAACTCAGCTGCTAATACCTTCAAATATTCTTTGTTTCCCCTTGTGTCGAATCTATAAATTTGGGTTGAATACTCTACCCTTGAAAACTGTTGCGATCCCCTATACTTGTGGGTTATCATCGAGCACCCCTAGTCGTGGTCGAGCTCGATGGTGAGCAGCCGCCAAAACCAAGATCACGCGCGGGGCAGCAAGGTCGACCACGACGGTGAGAAGTCGCGACAGAGACCATCAAGCGATGGGGAGGCGAGGAAGGATCTATCCAAGAGACATGTGGGGATATGAATGAACATGGCAGCTCCTCCTGGAAATGGCTTCTCCCAACAAGAGGACAACGATGGTGAATTTACAATTTCTCCCCCCTTCTTCTTAACTATTCCATGCCAACTGGCACACTACGGACGGCGTGATCATCGCACCCCGATCCGACGGCAGATCAAGGCTGCGCTAGTTCGCCTCAGTGCAACCGTCAAATGGTTAGCTTTCACGAAGATTGGCGGCATAGATGCTCGGTAGTGAGCGAATTACATGGGAGTTGAAGAGTCAATACATCTATGCCAGCTGGCACACTACGGACCGAGTGATCTTCGCGCCCCGATCCGATGGCAGCGACTGCGTCATGCTAGTTGGCCTCAGTGTGACCGTCAAATGGTTAGCTTTCACGGAGATTTGCCACATAGATGCTCGTTGGTGAGCGGATTACATGAAAGTTGAAGAGTCAATGCATCTATGCCAACTGGCACACTACCGACCGCGTGATCTTTGCGCCTCGATCCGACGGCATTGACTGCTTCGCGCTAGTTTGCCTTAGTGTGACCATCAAATGGTCAGCTTTCTCGGAGATTGGCTGCATAGATGCTCATTGGTTAGGGGATTAAATGGGAGCTTAGGAGTCAATACATCTATGCCAGCTGACACACTGCAAACCGCGTGATCTTCGGGCCCCGGTCGGAAGGTAGCGACTGCATCGCGCTAGTTTGCCTCAGTGCCACCGTCAGATGGTTAGCTTTCATGAAAATTGGCGGCATACATGCTCGTTTGTTAGCGGATTACATGGGAGCTAAAGAGTCAATACATTAATTGGATGGTTTTGGAGAAAATTATAATGGTTGCCTTGCATACGTGTTGCCTTGATTTTACGAAATTGTCCATCTCACCTTAAATTCTTATATAGAAGGAGGAAATGAAGTTTACATTGGAAAAACATACGATCATGCTAATACTAAGCGGCAAAGGAGTAAAGAAGAAACCGTACATATGACCACCAATAACGGCGAGAACTCAAGAGTAATGGAGGCGCGACAAGCAGAGACAACTTGTTCCATCGGTAACCGTCCAAACTAAACTTTTATCCTTGACAAAGCTCGAAAAAAGAGAAGCCATACATGCGCACTACCGACACACATTTAAGACTCATGCGCATTAACGGCACTACCCATAAAGACAGCAAATTTCACATATTACCATTTTTATTAAACGGTTTATCCTCACTGAAACTCACAAAAGAGAAGCTGGACGCGCGCACCACTAACAAACGTCAAGAACAGTGCATCGTCATGTTTAAGCCGTGGGAGTCAGGATACAATACTGCCTATATTTCCTCCATGGTGTTTGAATCAGATAGTCGAGCCGGCCGCAGGGTCGAAAAGCGTGAACCGACAAAGGATTTGGGGTCCGCAGTTCGCAGCGGATGTCCAACGACTCCCCTCCCTGTTGCCCTACACCTGTAAACCTCCATCCCCTCACGCCGCGGAGTCCACATTAGGCGTGCTCGCCGTCACACCCCATGATAGTCACCCCTTTCTCGCAACCGAAGGTACACGCACCCCCTCCCCATCTTCGTCACCCAAAACTTTGTTTTCAAGCCCACTGCACTATTTTTTTCCTATCCCAACATACCAAACATCTCAACTAATACCTTGAAAATTTGATTCTAATATGTTCTATACTCTGGATGGCAGAAATTATAAGGTACTACATTTCGAACACCAACTCGCCGTTTTTTAAATCATTTTTCTAACCAGCCCGATCATTTTTTGTGACACCAAACATTTTATATGACACTACGAACCATCCCAGAAAAATAGACATGTGTAGTGACACCCAAATGCGTCGCCAAAAATCAGGCCAGAACGTCGTCAAAGCTAGCTAGGGCGCTGCCCCGGGAGGAAAACACCTTGTGATGGTGGACCGTCACAGAAAATATTTTTAGGCAACGGTTCCTGTTTCGTTACTAGAGTTTTTCTCATTGAATAGAGCAAAATTTGTAGTGAACAGAGTCTACAAGAATAAAGTTGCGTAGTAGACAAGGGGCGATGATGGCGGCTCACCTTCGGCTTGCTTCAGTGCTTCTGGTCGTCGCTAGGTGGTCTACGAATCTGGATGTAGTTTTTATTATTTCTGATGCTCGTTGTACTACTATGATTGAAGAGGAATATATATGAAGTTTTTTTAAAAAAAACTAGCTGCCTTGTTTACTATTTTTATTTTTATTACAATCATGAAAAGGGTCAGGCCCAACTAGCTTATCTGCTACCTAGTTTCCCCTACTTACTGCATCTATATTAGATACTTCCCTAAAATAAAAATAAAAACTTAAACTTGCACTTGATTGTAATAAAATTGCCATGATTGCACAAATGAATTTGTCATAAAAGTAATGGTATCTTTTTGGACTTAGGTAATCATGAAGTTGAAGAAAACTTGATTGGAAAATTTCCATGTAGATTGTAACCAAATTTGCCATGATCATTAAATAAAAAGCTTTGCCATGTTGATAATAATAAAATTTCCATGGTAACACTAATGAATTTGCCATAAAATGCTAATGTTAGTTTGCAACTGAGATTATCGTGATGCCACCCACCGCTCATGTCGCCGTCCACCAACATGTCGCTTCTCATGCCGCCGCCGCTCGCCGAGCTGCCAAGCCGCCCCTCCTCGGTGGCCACCTCGCGTCCGCGTCGCCACCCACGGCCATGCTGCCTCGCGCAGGTGACTACCAAACCACCTCACGCCGCCCCTTGCTGGTGATTGTCACGCGTGCCACTCTTTGCGAAAGAAACGAAGAGAAGATGAGGGAAGCGATGGCAAGTAGCGCCAGTAGATTCCATAGCGCGACAGAGATGTCGATGGTGACCAGACGCAATGGACTCCTATAGCAACTGGTGAATGAAGGATCGAGCAATCGTAGCCTAGGTCGAGCTTGATGGTGAGCAACTGAGAAAACCCACATCAAGCACGAGGTAACGAGGTCAACCATGACAGCAAGTAGTCATGGCGGAGTCAGCTGCTAATGGCACACAACCCACGACGAAGACTAGAGGAGACAAGGGAGCGACAATGACCAACACAAGTAGACTCTAGAACGCGACGGAAATGAAGGTGGCAATTTGACGCATCGCACTCCTACCATAACCGGGGGATGGAGGGGTCGATTGCCCCTAGACATGGTCGAGCTCGATGGTGAGCAGCTGCCAAAACCGAGATCATGCATGGGGCAGCAAGATCAATTGCGTCGGCTAGCAGTCGCGACGGAGACCATCACATGATGGGGGAGGCGAGGAACAAGCTATCCAGGAGACATGCGGGGATTCGAACGAACATGGCAACTCCTCTTGGAAATGGCCTCTCCCAACGAGAGGATAACCATGGTGAATTTGCATTTTCCCCTTCTTCCTAATTGTTCTATGCCAGCTGGCAGACTACGGACCGCGTGATCTCCACACCCCGATCTGACGGTAGCGACTATGTCGCACTAGTTCACCCCAGTGCGATTGTCAAATGGTTAGCTTTCATGGAGGTTGGCGGCATAGATGCTCGTCGGTTAGTGGATTACATGGGAGCTGAGTCAATACATCTATGCCAGTTGGTGTATTACGGACCGCGTGATCTTCGCGCCCTGATCCGACGATAGTGATTGCGTCGCGCTAGTTCGCCTCAGTGCGACCGTTAGATGGTTAGCTTTCATGAAGATTGGCGGCATACGTGCTCGTTGGTTAACGGATTACATGGGAGCTGAAGAGTTAATACATTAATTGAATGATTTTGGAGAAAATTATAAGGGTTGCCTTGCATACGTGTGCTGCCTTGATTTTGCAAAATTGTCCATCTCACCTTAAATTCCCATATAGAAGGAGTAGATGAAGTTTACATTGAAAACACATACGATCACGCTAATAATAAGCGATCAAATGAGTATCTCTGTCATTAAACTTCTGCCCTATGAAATGTTGTTGACATTGCTATATTTATAAGTTTTACTCTACTAGATATAGGTACCATGACAATTATAATCAAACCGTTTATTCTAAACAAAGATCGCAAAGAAGAAGCTGTACGTATGACCACCAACAAATGGCCAAATCTCAAGAGCAATGGAGGCGCGACAGGTAAAGACAACCTGTTCAACCGGTAACCGTCCAATCTAAACCGTTATCCTCGGCAAAGCTCAAAAAGTGAAGCCGTACATGCGCACTACCGACACACATTTAAGACTTGCGATTAGTAACGACACTACGCATAAATACAACATGTTCCATAGATAACTGTTTCATTAAACCGTTTATCCTCATTAAAACTCACAATAGAGAAGTTGTACCTGCGCACCACTAGCAAATGTCAAGAATAGTACGTCGCCATGTATAAGCTGCGGGAGCCAGGATTCGTAGTCTTTTCCTTACGAATCCATTTGATTTGATTGTTGAATATACTGCATAAAGGTTGTTAAGTTGCAATAGTATAAGGATCCACAGGTCCTTACCACAAGAAAGAGAACGAGACGTACTTAGAACACGAGTGTGTGTCCTTTTTTCAAGAAAGTGGGCATGTTTACCCAATCGGGCATAAAATTGACCAGGAAAAAAATATTGCCTATATTTCCTCCACAACATTTGATCCAGACAGTCGATGCGGCCTTAGGGTCGAAAAGCGTTGAACCGGCAAAGGATTTGGGGTCCGCAGTCCGCACCGGATGTCCATCGACTCCCCTTCCTGTCTTCCCACACCTATAAACCCCCACCCCTGACGCAGCGGAGGCCAAATCAGCCGCGCCGTGCACACCCCCCTAACAGTCATCCCCTTTCTCGCTACCGAAGGTACGCGCACCCGCTCCCTCCTCACCTCCGTCATCCGGACGTGGATTGATTTCAGTTACCACTTCCTCAATTAAAAAACAGTATAACAGAGCGACCTACGACCCCTCTCAGCAATTTGACTCCCGTACCCGTTCGATCAATGGTATGAACGTGTCGGATCATTCTGTCATCTGGCGGCATCCCTGGCCTCTCGTTTGCCTCGACAGGCCGTGCGAGCCGGCGGGACTACTTCAAAGGGCCGCTGCTCCGCTGATCAATTTTGGAGCCTTCTAATGAACTGGGCCGCATTGTCGTGAGGGGACGAAGATCGGGCCTTTATCTTAAGCCCAGTTCCTTCTAACGAGGTGAACATGCTCGATCTGCTCGCAAGGCGGAGCGACGACGACAGGTTGGGAGGCGGAGTGGCGGCGTGGGGAAGGCCATGATGGCGCCACAGTAGTTTCTTCAAGGTTCAAGCTTAATGACGCTGAAGATGCCGACCTTGCGTTTCCTCTTCTTCTAGCTCTAACGAATGACAGTTTCTGCCTACAAATACTCTCCTCCGCAGCTCCGCTCGCATCATTATCCTTTTCTTTTCTGCGGTATCCATGATCGCGAGGCTACAACAGCGGAGACGGCGCAAGCTAACCACCAAGCTCGCAACCATCGAGCTTGCATATGCTCTGGGCGCCGGGCGGCACTACCAACCCCCTTTCTCGGCGTCCGTGGCGGCATTTAAGCTCAAGATTTTACGGTGGCTTGCTGACCATGGCCAATTACCCTGTTGCCGCAAGCATACTGAGGCCTCCACATGATACCCTACCTGCTGATACACGCTTGATAAGTGAATCAGGAATTCTACAACTTGGACTATATAACATTTTCTCCTTTTCCGTTGACATGGCTCTTTGACCTTCGCACTTGAATTGATTGATGAATTGTCAGATGTGATGTAAAAAAAATACGATGACAGTTTCACCATTAACCTCAGGTGATTATCCCTCCTAAATATTCTAACACTGTTAATCTTCACTGCTCACAACCAACCCCAGGTTTCTGATGTTGCCATCTTTTTTTTGATTTGGTTGTTGTTAATCAGATATGAAGACGTTTCTGCGGACATATATTTCAGCTACATGTACTATGTACCAAAAACATGTTGTTTCTGTAGTTCAAATATTACTCATCAGTTAACTATGCAGCTGCAGATTGGTCAATGAATAATGTATGATATAAGTTTGCACAAAACAAAGTGTGTCTATTGTAAGATCTGGGGATGCGTGTTTCCTCCCTCTTCCCAGTATCTTGATCCCCAATTCTATAATTTCAGCTGCACTTTAGATGATAATGGAGCCTATGCTAGGAACTTTGAGGTATGTTCTGCTAGCTGCATCAGTTATTTAATAAGTTAAGTGCACAAAAAATTGAATATGCATTTTTATATATGCTAGAATTCTTCAGAAGTTATTGGACTAATGGGTGGTTAAGTGTTAGGGATGGCGATACAGTAACCGTTCATGCCTTTTCAATGGTAGTTACTGAACTAGCTCCTGCTTCTCTATTGCTTGCTGCCTTAGAAAAAATCAAATAGGCTCCACCACATATTCAAACATCTTAGCAAATGTCATACGTAAACAAACTTTTATGATGGAATTGTCACCCTTTGATTTTCCAACCTATACCTAGAGCTTGAACCAATATGCGGCACTATCCACACTGATTTACTATAGCAATTCCTCATTTCCCCCTTAAAACTAAAGGCTTTTAGACTTTTTACATATTTAAATAATTATTTCAATAAGACGGGCGCCGCAACGCGCGCGTTTATGTTCTAGTTCTCCTTGCATCATAGTCAGTTGCGTGCCCTACCCATCGACGAGATCGAGCCGAGCGATTGCCCGTACTCGGTTCGATCTCTACGAGTAGATTCAGCGTGGGTATGTATCAGTAGCTATGTGTTTGATCTCTCTCTCTCTCTCTCGTGTTCTTGATTTGACACGATCTTGATGTACCGCGAGCTTTGCTATTATAGTTGGATCTTATGATGTTTCTCCCCCTCTACCTTCTTGCAATGGATTGAGTTTTTTCTTTGATTTTATCTTATCGGATTGAGTCTTTAAGGATTTGAGAACACTTGATGTATGTCTTGCATGTGCTTATCTGTGGTGACAATGGGATATTCACATGATCTACTTGATGTATGTTTTGGTGATCAACTTGCGGGTTCTATGACCTTGTGAACTTATGCATAGGAGTTGGCACACGTTTTCGTCTTGACTCTCCGGTAGAAAATTTGGGGCACTCTTTGAAGTTCTTTGTGTTGGTTTGAATAGATGAATTTGCGATTGTGTGATGCATCGTATAATCAAACCAGCGGATACTTGTGGTGACATTGGAGTATCTAGGTGACATTAGGGTTTTGGTTGATGTGTATCTTAAGGTGTTATTTTAGTACGAACTCTAGTGCTGTTTGTGACATTTATAGGAATAGCCCAATAGATCGAGCAGAAAGAATAACTTTGAGGTGGTTTCGTACCCTACAATAATCTCTTCGTTTGTTCTCCGCTATTAGTGACTTTGGAGTGACTCTTTGTTGCACGTTGAGGGATTGTTATATGATCTAATTATGTTATCATTGTTGAGAGAACTTTCACTAGTGAAAGTATGAACCGTAGGCCTTGTTTCCAAGCATTGCAATACCATTTTCGCTCACTTTTGTTACTTGTTACCTTGCTGTTTTTATATTTTCAGATTACAAAAACCTATATCTACTATCCATATTGCACTTGTATCACCATCTCTACGCCGAACTAGTGCGCCTATACAATTTACCATTGTATTGGGTGTGTTGGGGACACAAGAGACTCTTTGTTATTTGGTTGCAGGGTTGTTTGAGAGAGACCATCTTCATCCTACGCCTCCTACGGATTGATAAACCTTAGGTCATCCATTTGAGGGAAATTTGCTACTGTCCTACAAAACTCTGCGCTTGGAGGCCCAACAAGAGTCTACAAGAAGAAGGTTGCATAGTAGACATCACCTACTAGTGACCATAGTGTTTTCTGCATTCGAGTTGTTCATGCAATGTCACATGTCATGAACTCATAATGAACCAACTAAAAATGGCTAAAAAATGGCTTGCCGCGATTCTTACCTCGGGAACTATGAATGCGTGGCTGGACGAGCTTGACTCTCAACCGGAGACGATGCTAATGGAGCGCATCCTGCGGAAGAAACCAAGAGAAGACGGGGGAAGCGACGGTGAGCAACACTAGCAGATTCCATAGCGCGATGGAGATGGTGATGGCGACCAGATGCAGTGGACTCCTGTGGCGACTGGTGAATGGAAGGATCAAGCAATTGTAGCCTAGGTCGAGCTCGATGGTGAGTAGCCGCGAAACTGTGACGCCCGGATGATTAAGCTACAACAACCCTCTGCTAATGATGCCATGTCACTTTGATTACTATTGTCAATGTCGCGTTAGTTCGAAACCGATTTAAATTCAATTCAAAATCGAGGAAACAATAAAAGTTTTCAAATATTAAAATGTAAATGTTTGAAGTGAACCAAATAATACATAGGTAATTATGGTGGAGAAACCAAACTTTGATAAAATGTAAAGGCTCTAAGATAATTAAAACAGTAGCTAAAAACAGTTAAATAAATGCCTGTTGAATTTTATAAAATATTAAACTATTTTATCTTGGGTTGAGGTTGAGAATTAAGATGGCGGTAGTATATTTATAAATATAATTTTAGGTGCTAGTGGTATATTTTATAAAACTAAAAATAAAGTAAAACTAATATGAAAACAGGAACTATAAATAAAATAAATGAAAAGAAAACAGAACCCCCTTCCCCAGTGGGCTTTGTGGCCCAGCCGACCAATCTGGCCACAAGTCAGGCTGGCCCATTCCTCACCCCTCCCCGGCCTATATGGCTGACTCTCCCAACCTAACCCTAGCCTAACCCCTTTCCCTCACGATCCCCACCTCCTCTCCCTCGGCCGCACTGAAGACCCCCCACGCCGATCCCCACTTCCCTCGCTCGTGAACCCCAGACTCCCCTCGTTCCCGCTCCCCACGTCGCCGCTCTCCTCCCCATCGATCCAGATCAAGGGCTCGACCCGCGGTGCTCCGATGTCACCGTCCTCCCCATGACCACACAGACACCGTCGCCGCCTCGTTCACTGGACCTCGCCGCCGCCTCCCCACCGGCTGCCTCCTCGGCCGACGACGTCCCCCCCTCGACCCCCGCCACGGTCCCTACAACCCCCTGAGGCCCCTCCTCCTCTCTTCCGCAAGACGCCCAAGACGGCCAGCGCTCATGCCACCACAGGCGTCCCTCAGACACGCTTCGGCGCTGGTGTAAGAACTTCGTGACGCGAGCCCCTGACGCTGCCTCGTCCCTCTGCAGCCTGGCCGATTGCTATCGTTCTTTGTCTCTGGCGGCGGTGCTCGTACTCGCCGTCATGCCACTCCGTGCCTCCGCCCCACGCCGCCTCCCCGCTAACGCGCCAGGCGCCGCCTGACCACCCTGCGGCGCGTTGGCTCCGCCACGCCACGCCAGCGTGCTCGGATGTGCGCCCGAACGGCGCGCCCAGAATCTGCACGCCAGACACTGATAGACCCCAGTGGCCCTATGACAATGGGGCCCCACCCCAAAACATTTTTTTAAAACAAAAAAAACGAAATAAAAATAAATATATAAATAATTAATTAATTAATAATTAATTAATTAATAATTAATTAATTAATAATTAATTAATTAATAATTGAAGTTAATGAATTAATTAAATTAATTGATCATGTTTAATTAATCTAATTGAGTAGATAGTTTAATTAAACTCTAATTAGACTAATCAGTCAATGACGAATGGGACCCACACGTCAGTTGACCAGTCAACGCCTTTGTAGGCTGCTGACGTCATCTTTGACGTCGGCGTGCCTTTAATCAGGATAATGTTGAATTTAAATGATTAAATAAATCCTAAAAATGAATTAAATATTTTAAAATTAATATAAAATAAACCGTAACTCAGATGGCAAAACTTTGTACATGAAAGTTGCTCAGAACGACGAGACGAATCCGGATACGCAACCCGTTCGTCTGCAACACATTCCTAACATACCGAACTCACAACTTTCCCCTCCGCTCTTCTCGCTCGAAAATGCTAAACACCGGGATACTTTCAGGATGTTTTCCCCTTCACCGGTATCACCTCATACCGCGTTAGGGCACCCCTAGCACCGATACATGTCTTGTCATGCATCACTTTGCATCTGTTGCTTAAATATTTATTGCTTCCTCCCCTCTTCTCTCGCTAGACACCGAGATCGACGTCATTGGTACCCCGATCGACTACGGTGTTGACGACCCTCTCTCTTGCCAGAGCAACCGTGCAAGCCCCCTTGATCACCAGATATCGCCTACTCTTCTCTATCTTGCTTGCATTAGAGTAGTGTAGCATGTTATCGCTTTCGATTAATCCTATCTTCTTTGCATAGCCTGTCCTTGCTACTCTTGTTGTTACCTTTACCTGCTATCCTCTCGCTTAGTATAGGATGCTAGTGTTCCATCGGTGGCCCTACATTCTTGTCCGTCTGCCATGCTATACTATCGGGCTGTGATCACTTCGGGAGGTGATCACGGGCATATACTATATACTTTACACTATTACATTACGTGGTACTTTGTTCGGAGATGAAATTTGAAAGGACGTGTGGCTCCATCCCGGTAGAGGTGGGCTGGGTTCCCGACGGTCCCCGACGGTTACTTTGTGGCGGAGTGGCAGGCAGGTTGAGACCACCTAGGAGAGAGGTGGGCTGCCTGGTCGGCGTCATGGATACTTAACACGCTTAACGAGATCTTGGTATTTGATCTCGAGTCCGCCATTTGGTCTATACGCACTAACCATCTACGCTGGAGTAGTTATGGGTATCCGGCGTCGTGGCATCAGCCGGCACTTCGTGACATCACGAATCGAGCGCGGCCGGATTGGACCGGAATGCTCGTTAGGCTAGGTCTGCCTGCCACAGACGCAACATGCAGTGTGCAAGGGCGATGGGCCTGCACTTCGCGGCGCTTAGGTTTAGACCGGCGTGCTGACCTCTCTGTTGAGCCTAGGTGGGGCTGCGACGTGTTGATCTTCCACGGCCGGGCATGACCCAGGAAAGTGTGTCCGGCCAAATGGGATCAAGTGTGTTGGGTTATGTGGTGCACTCCTGCAGGGAAGTTAATCTATTCGAGTAGCCGTGATCTTCGGTAACAAGACGACTTGGAGTTGTACCTTGACCTTATGACAACTAGAACCGGATACTTAATAAAACACACCCTTCCAAGTGCCAGATACAACCCGGTGGTCGCTCTCTCTCGTGGTTACGAGGAGGGATCGCCGGGTAGGATTATTGCTATGCGATGCTACTTGGAGGACTTGATCTACTCTCTTCTACATGTTGCAAGACGGAGGCTGCCAAGCGTAGTCTTGACGGGATTAGCTATCCCCTCTTATTACGGCATTCTGCAGCTCAAATTAATCGATATGGCCCTTTACACATATATCCATGCATATGTAGTGTAGCTCCTTGCTTGCGAGTACTTCGGATGAGTACTCACGGTTGCCTAGATCCCCCTATTCCCCCTTTCTTTAACCGGTTGCTGCGAACAGACGATGGAGCCCAGAGCGACGCCATCGTCGATGGCGACTACTACCTGGAGGCACCTACTACTACGCAGCAGCCCGATTTACGACCGTGAGTAGTTTAGGAGGATCCTGGCAGGAGGCCTGCGCCTCTTCGATCTGTATCCAAGTTTGTGCTAGCCATCTTATGGCAACTTGTTTAACTTATGTCTGTACTCAGATATTGTTGCTTCCGCTGACTCGTCTATGATCGAGCACTTGTATTCGAGCCCTCGAGGCCCCTGGCTTGTATTATGATGCTTGTATGACTTTTATTTTATTTTTAGAGTTGTGTTGTGATATCTTCCCGTGAGTCCCTGATCTTGATCGTACATGTTTGCGTGTATGATTAGTGTACGATTGAATCGGGGGCGTCACAGAAACCCCCCCTCAAGCGCGGGGTAACGAGATCAACCATGACAACGAGTAGTCATGGCGGAGTCGTCTGCTAATGGCACACAACCCATGATGAAAACTAGAGGAGACAGGGGAGCGACAATGAGCAGCACAACCAGACTCCAGAACACAGCGGAGATGGAGGTGGCGATTAAACGCATCGCACTCCTACTACAACTGGGGATGGAGGGGTCGAGCGCCCCTAGTCGTGGTCGAGCTTGATGGTGAGCAGCCGCCAAAACCAAGATCATGCGCGAGGCAGCAAGGTCGACTGTGACGGAGACCATCACATGATGGGGAAGGCGAGGAAGAAGCTATCCATGATATATGTGGGGATTTGGACAAACATGATAGCTCCTCCTGGAAATGGCCTCTCCCAACAAGTGGGTAACGATGGTGAATTTGCAATTTCTTCTCTCTTCTTCCTAAATGTTATATGCCAGCTGGCACACTACGGACGTGATCTTCACGCCCCGATCCGATGGCAGTGACTACATCACACTAGTTCGCCTCTGTGTGACCGTCAAATGGTTAGCTTTCATGGAGATTGGCGACATAAATGCTCACTGGTTAGCGGATTACATGGGAGCTGAAGAGTTAATACATCTATGCCAGCTGGCACACTATGCACCCCGTGATCTTCGCGCCCCGATCCGACGGTAGCGATTGTGTCACGCTAATTCGCCTCAGTGGGACCATCGAATGGTTAGCTTTCACTAAGATTGGCGGCATACATGCTTGTTGGTTACCGGCTTACATGGGAGCTGAAGAGTTAATACATCTATGCCAGCTGGCACACTATTGACCCTGTGATCTTCGCGCCCCGATTCGATGGCAGCGACTGCGACTGCGCCGCGCTAGTTCGCCTCAGTGCAACCGTCATATGGTTAGCTTTCACGAAGATTGGCGGCATACATGCTCGTTGGTTACCGGCTTACATGGGAGCTGAAGAGTTAATACATCTATGCCAGCTGGCACACTATGGACCCCGTGATCTTCGCGCCCCGATCCGACGGCAGCGACTACGTCGCGCTAGTTCACCTCAGTGCAACCGTCAGATGGTTAGCTTTCACGAAGATTGGCGGCATACATGCTCTCGTTGGTTACCGGCTTACATGGGAGCTGAAGAGTTAATACATCTATGCTAGCTAGCACACTATGGACCCCGTGATCTTCGCGCCCCGATCCAACGGCAGCGACTGCGTCGCGCTAGTTCGCCTCAGTGCAACCATCAGATGGTTAGCTTTCACGAAGGCTGGCGGCATACATACTCGTTGATTACCGGCTTACATGGGACCTGAAGAGTTAATACATCTATGCCAGCTGGAACACTACAGACCGCCTGATCTTCATGCCCGATCCGACGGCATCGACTGCGTCGCGCTAGTTCTCCTCAGTGCGACCGTCAAATACTTAGCTTTCACGGAGATTGGCGGCATACATGCTTGTTGGTTAGCGGATTACATGGGAGCTGAAGAGTCAATATATTAATTCGATGGTTTTGGAGAAGATTATAATGGTTGCCTTGCATACGTATGCTGCCTTGATTTTGCGAAATTATCTATCTCATCTTAAATTCCCATATAGAAGGAGCAGATGAAGTTTACATTGGAAAAACATACGATCACTAATAATAAGCGACAAAAGAGTATACGGCGCATGTTGAAATGAGTATCTCCATTATTAAACTTTGGACCAACGGAACGTTGTTGACATTGCTATATTTATAAGCTTTACTCTACTAGATATAGGTACCATGATGGTTATAATCAAACCGTTTATTAGCGTCAAGTAAAGGCAACTTGTTTCACAGGTAACCATCCAATCTAAGAGCATGGTTAATAGAAAAGCCTGCTGCTGGCTATATATGAACGTCACGTCACCTGGAGCCTTCGTAATAGCCTGCTAGTATAGTAAAATGACTGTAAACTAGTTATCAATATTTAATGCCTGCATGTGAAAGGAGGAAAGAAGACGCATGCTAATTGGTGGAAAGGAATGGAGCGCTGGCTCACATGGCTGCATGCGGGTTGGATTTCTTATTTCCTGCACTGTAGCCGGCGATAGTTGAAGCGCCCGCTCCTTTCTTTTTCCTTCCTTCTCTCTCTTTCAGCTATGATTTTGATGACATGGAAGTGCTTATAGCCTGCTGACTGGGTACTATTATACTTGCTCTAAACCGTTATCCTCGACAAAGCTCGAAAAAAGAGAAGCCGTACGTGCGCACTACCGACACACATTTAAGGCCATGAGCAGTAACGACACCACGCATAAAGACAACATGTTCCATAGATAACCGTTTTCATTAAATTGTTCATCCTCCTTAAAACTCACAAAAGAGAAGCCCTACATGCGCACCACTAACAAACGTCAAGAACAGTGCACAACGGTCGCCATGTTTAAGCTGTGGGAGCCAGGATTTGTAGTCTTTTCCTTACAAATCCATCTGATTTGATTGTTGAATATATAATGCATAAAGGTAGTTAAATTGCAATAGTATAAAGATCCACAGGTCCTGGCTCCTTGCCACAAGAAAGAGAACGAGACGTGCTACTACAACGAGTGTGTGTCCTTTTTTCAGAAAGTGGGCATGTTTACCCAATCGGGCATAAAATAGACCAGGAAAAAATACTGCCTATATTTCCTCCACGGCGTTCGATTCAGACAGTCGAGCCGTCTGTAGGGTCGAAAAGCGTAAACCGGCAAAGGATTTGGGGTCCGCAGTCCGCACCGGATGTCCACCGAGGACTCCCCTCCCTGTCTCCCCACACCTATAAACCCCCACCCCTGACGCAGAGCGGAGGCCACATCAGGCGCGCCGTGACATCCCCCTGACAGTCATCCCCTTTCTCGCTACCGAAGGTACGCACCAGCTCCTCATCTTCTTCGTCATCCGGACCTGGATTTCAGTTACCACTTCCTCAATTCTCCCTGCATCGTAGCCGGTCGCGTGCCCTACCAATCGACGAGATCGAGCCGAGCGATTGCCCGCACTCAGTTCGATCTTCGCGAGTAGATTCGGCGCGGCCCAGTTCGATCTTCGCGAGTAGATTCAGCGTAGTTCAGTTCGAATTTTTCACGAGTAGATTCAGCAAAGTTTTTCTGAATTTTCGTGGCAATTTTTCCCTGATCTGGCCGCTCCAATCAGCCAGCCATGGTGAAGGAGGCGCCCGCCACCCCGGGCGACAAGGGCAAGGGCAAGGGCGCCGCGTCCGCCTCCGCCTCCGCGAAGACGCCGCCGTCCAAGGCCACCCCCGGATCGGCCAGGCGCAAGAGGGCGTGTAAGAAGAAGAAGGCCGATCCGGAGAAGCTGAAGGCGGCCGCCGCCGCTGCAGTCGCGGCCTCCGCCGACGCGCCTGCTTCGGGGCCCACGCCGGTGGTTCCCGCTCCGTCCGACGTCGGCACTTCGGCCGCCCCTGTGGTCGCGGAGAACGGCGGCGCTGACGGGAAGGTGGCCGCCAAGGCCAACGGTGATGGCGATAAGTCCGTCGCCAAGGACAACGGCGGTGGCAGTAAGTCCGTCGCCAAGGACAACGGTGGTGGCAGTAAGTCCGTCGCCGAGAACAAGGGTGATGGCACTAAGTCCGTCGCCAAGGACAAGGGTGATGGCAGTAAGTCTGTCGCCGAGAACAAGGGTGATGGCACTAAGACCGTCGCTGAGAACAAGGGTGATGGCAGTAAGACCGTCGCCGAGAACAAGGGTGATGGCATTAAGATGGGCACTGGGAACAGCAGTGCTGACAGGAAGATGGGCACTGGGAACAGCAGTGTTGACAGGAAGAGGGGCAGGAAGGATAAGATGAGGGGGAGGGAGAAGGGGGAAGGACAAGGGAGGGTGAACCCGAAGGGGGAGGAGAAGGAGAAGAAGGGCGACGCAGCGGTGGAGGAGAGGGGCAGTGCTGGGTTTATCTTCATGTGCAACGGAAAGACGAAGCCGGAGTGCTTCCAGAACAGCGTGTTTGGCTTGCCCAAGGGGAAGATAGATGTGGTGGAGAAGATCCGACCAGGGGCGAAGCTGTTCCTGTATGACTTTGACCTGAAGCTTCTCTATGGGGTGTACAAGGCAACGGCAAGAGGAGGGATGGATCTTGTGCGACGTATGCTCAACGGGAAATTCCCTGCTCAGGTAATTCTTGGTCATTGTTTGCGTGCTTATGGCCCATTGTTATGGTAGTAGAAGTATCCCGTTTACTATTAACTAGTATTATTATACAACCTGTCCTGAAGATATTATGGGAAATTCCCTGCTCAGGTAATTCTTGGTCATTGTTTGCGTGCTTATGGCCCATTGTTATGGTAGTAGAAGTATCCCGTTTACTATTAACTAGTATTATTATACAACCTGTCCTGAAGATATTATGGGAAATTCCCTGCTCAGGTAATTCTTGGTCATTGTTTGCGTGCTTATGGCCCATTATTATGTTAGTAGAAGTATCCTGTTTACTATTAACTAGTATTATTATACAACCTGTCCTGAAGATATTATGTGCTATATCGTATGGTTAGGGTATGTAGAAAGCCGCACAAGTTAATACCGCAGACAATGGCCTGATAGTTTTTTTTTTTGACTGATCCTTTGATAGGCTCATTAGTGATGTGTTGAAATTCCTGTTGATTCTGATGGCATGCAAACTTCGAAGTTTGGATATGCGTGTATGCTTATTGAAGAGAAAAGTTTACATGTTTTTCTTGTCTCACTTGGCAACTTTTTACGTCATTAAACTTAAAATAGTTATTTAAGCTAAATTTATTTTCTTACAAGGCTTGTGCTTCAATTTTTTCATAACGAATCAGAACGGTTACTAGTGAGTACTAATTCTTATTTTAGTTTCCTTAATCATTAAATGTCCATGGCGGTCTAGCATTGATCATGCGGGAGTTGTCGTTTGTTGCGTCAGTAAGTCTTTGCTAGAGTGGCAGAGGGTTCCAAGGTCGTGGTATATTGGAGCACATCCTAGCATACATGATGTTACGTGGCAAAGGGTGAGGTGGAAGTCTTCTGGAAATGATGGTAGATAGGACACCTCTGATCAAGTTAGGAAACACACATGATCTTTTTATGAGAGAATGCCACATGTCCTGAACTATCTTTAATTAATAGAGGCAAAGTAAACCATTTGTTCCCTTCAAAGTGTGTTGATTTCTGATAAGAAGGTATATGTTTGCACTTTGCACAGTAACCAAATTAATGGTGATCTCAGGCTAAGTAGAAAGAAATAGCTGTTCGTCTTTGAGTTTCTGGCCTAATATTTCTTGGTAATTGGTTCAATAGTTTTGTCTGACCTTCGGAAGAAAAATCAGCGGATGACCTTACACGGTTACACCCATGTTTGTAATGATATACCTAGCAAAACATATTAATGATGAGTACTGGTAGATGGCAAGGATTAATTGTGTGGAGGGAGCGAGTAAAATGGTATTGGAACATGCGTATGCAAACACTACCGATCATCTATAACGAATCCCTTGCGAAAGCAATATTATGCACAGCTCTCTATAATAGAGCTATGGGTGCGTTTGGTTTGAGCCCAACATCACCAAAATTTTGCTAGTCAAAATATTGGCTAAGGTTTTGGTTGCCCATGTTTTGGCAAAAAAAAAAAAATCAACTAGACTTGACTAGAGCACTGGGGCATTCCAAAATATTTTGGCAACCATCCAAGCAAGAGCCAAAATTTTGGCTATGACCAAAAAGGTTAGTATGGTTGGTTTTGGTCACCATCCAAAGTTCCAAACACACCCTATGTTTGCCATGGAATTCTAATTTCTCTATACCCCATGTTGATTAATTTGCATTATTACATTTTGTGTTTGCCAAAATCTGTGGTGATCTTGTTCTTTTAATATCTTTTATCCATTTAGTGTGGGATGTTTTAGCCTTGGAAAGCTAACATGGAGCTTCTTTTAGCATTGTTTTCATCTTTCATGAAGATGAATGATAGGTCAAAGGAGATGATGCTAAGGACACTTTATTATTTTAACTAATTCATGCACTTGATGCAGGTCAAATTCAGGATTGATAAAGATTGTCTTCCGCTTCCTGAGAGTAGTTTCAAGCATGCCATTAAGGAGAACTATGATTCAAAGGGAAAATTCACCCAAGAGCTCAATTCTAGACAAGTAAGCCATGACAATTATTCTAAATTGTGTAATTTGAAATGTATCCAAAACTGAAATAAAACTAAAATAACATTTTGCACGTTCATGATGTAATTTATGGTTCTATTTTGTAGGTCCGTAAGCTACTGGCACTATACAAGCCAATTAACATACATCGGCCATCTTCCCAACATGTTCAAGAAGTTCCTCGGACAAACCGTGTTGAAAGGCGCATGCCTCACTATGTTGAAGAAAGGCGACAGCCATATGATTATGAAGAAAGGAGGCTGCCACGATATCATGAAGAAATGCAACACCCACAATTTGCTGAGGAAAGGAGATTAGCCTATGATTATGAAGAAAGAAGGCCATCACTCCATGTTGAAGAAATTCGACGCCCACAATTTGTTGAAGAAGCTCAGCCACCTACATACTATCATGTTGCTCCTGCTCCTCATGGCTCATACCATCCACATCAAGCTAATATCATTTATGAAAGGTGAGTGGTCATTATCTTATATGTTCGTATACTGTAATTTGTGTGCTAATTTCATTTATATAACAGAAAATATTTTTAATTAATATATTTTCAAGCATGGCAGTCAATTTAATAGTACAATTTTTTGGCTGCTTCCTAATTGAATTATGAGCAGTGAACATAGCTTTTCACCATATTTTCATCCATTTTATGGAAGTATGTTTGATAAGTTGTGTCCGTTGATGTTTAATTGTGAAATTATTAGAAGGTCGTAATTCTTTTGTAATCCTTTAGTGGGGCACTTTGTTACTCTGAATGCAGAATTTCCTTCCCACCAACTATTTGTTCAATGGGTTGTTTCTGTGGATTCTTTAGTTTGGTGCTGAGTCTAAGATAGCTAGCCAATTCACCTCTTTCTAAAAAATATACGATTAATAGCTGTAGACTATTATGATTCATATAGGAGTGCTGATTACCCTAGTAAAGGCTGTTTTATGAGAATCTGGGATTTCATTTCAGAAGAAAAGAACTGTTGAATCTAGGAGACCTGTTCATTCTTTCCAAAAGTTTGTCCGACTCATCAAAGAAAGGATTAATGCACTGGAGGCCCCTACATTTAGGCACCTTACTGGCACTTACTTCATTACATTCTCATGGCCCTCAATTTTCTCTTTTTTAGAAATAAGAATTTTACCCTCATGTCAGAACCTTTCCATCATGATTCTAAATTGCGTATTTGTTTGGCAATTAATTATGAAAAGACTAAAAACATTTAGGAACAAAAAGCAAAATTGGCATGTATTAATATTTGAACATGTAGTTGAGGGTGTTTTTGACATCTGTGGAAATAACACGGAGCATGCTTCAAGGTTTATATCATGCTGTCTTGATGGTTGCGGTCTTTTACAAGTGTAAAGCGTGCATTACAACAAAAAAATGTCTTGATTTAATTATTGTCTAATCATATACATATACATATGCTCGGATGCTTGATGGCTTCTGACCTTGTTGAACTTGAATTCTGCTCCCAGGGCTCCAGGTGATGCCGCTAGCAGGGTTGATCCATTCCTTGCAAGAGACTACAGGGTGCCGCCGCAGGAGGTTGCCGTGCACCCCAACTACGCTGACGAGATCTACCGTGGTGCTTACCCCGCCGCTCAGGACCCGTCCTACGCGGCCAGGCCCGGCGCTTACCCGGCAAACCTCCAGGGGCCTGCTGCTTCAAGGGTGCCGGTGTCCTCCCTCTACTCCTTCGCCGGCGCACCGGCGTACAGATGATCGCTGCAGCGCCTGCTCTGAAACCGGTCCTGGCCAGCATGATTCGCTGGTTGGTGGTGTAGCTAGCGTCGTCTTCTGATACATACTGTAGTCGTTTGTTGGATCCCTGACTTGGATGTCGTTTGCCACAAGTGTGGTACTGGAACGTGTCGTTTGTTGGATCCCTGACTTGGATGTCGTTTGCCACAAGTGTGGTACCTGGAACGTGTCGTTTGCCACAAGTGTGGTGCTGGAACGTGTCGTTGGCTGTTAAACAAGTGACTTTCTTGACAAGTGCTGCCGTGGTCTTGCAAGTATGGTCTGTTTTGTTTTGTTTGTTGTTATGAATCTCGGTAGCTGGTAATGCGTAGAAATTCGGTCGATTCGTCTTCGAAATTCGCTGTTTAGATACTTTTTTTAGCTGATTTTTATTAAGCGTAGTCTGATCAAATACCTCCGTAAGAAAGTAGCTCCTGTCAAGTTTGCCAGGCGCCGTCGCAATCGTCTGGAGCTCAGAGTCTCGTGGCCGGCCGGGAAAGCCACCGGAGGGGTCAAACGAGCAACGCCGCGAAAGGGAATGGACTCTGGGCTGCAGAAAGGAAAAAATCTTTACTATCCTGGTCTCCGCGATATTTTACTATCCTGTGACAGAAACTTCCCGTGAGGGGGTACACCGCGCCATCGCCACCGTTGGCGCCGTGGATCCACACGGTGGCGTACACGTACGCGCTCGCTCGCTCGCGCGGGCCGTTTGATAACCTCCGGCCCCTCTACGGGGACGCGGCCAGCACCCGTCCCCCCGTCTCCTCCCCCCCTCCCTCCCTGTCGTCGCACGGACCGACGGCGACGGCCGGGCCCCGCCCGCCGGGCCACCGCACCTCCCTATATTCCAGCCTCTGGCCCCTCTCTTCCACCCGCCTTCCTCCAGCGCAGCCGCCAGCCTCCGCTGAAAAGTCCTCTAACCCCAAAGCTCCCCCCTCCGCCGGAGAGATCCGGGCCGCCTGCCCCCAATCCCGCCGCCCCCGCCTCCGAATCCGTGCGGCGTCCACGGGCGTTGGGCGGAAGAAACCTCGCGCGCGCGCGCATTTCCTCGCCGGGGATTCGGGAGGGGCTGGGGCCCGCGAGGAGGGAGGCGGGATGCCGATTGGGGTGTCGGACGAGCTGCTCGGCACCTTCGTGCCGATCGCCGTCTACTGGCTCTACTCGGGGCTCTACGTCGCGCTGGACGGCGTGGAGCGCCTCGACGCGTACCGCCTGCACCCCAGGGGCGAGGAGGCCGCCAGGAACGTCGTCTCCAGGGGCGCCGTCGTCAGGGGCGTCCTCGTCCAGCAGGCCTTCCAGGTCGTCGTCGCGCTCACGCTCTTCGCGGTAATCCTCCTCGCCCTTTCCTGTCTATATTCCTTCTGGTTTGCAGATAGGCCACCTGAATACGTAGCTTTGGCCTTTGCTGTAGTGGCAACAATGATTTTAAGGCCTTTGCTGTATTGGTAACCATGATTTTGAGCTGCAAAGTGCCTTTTCTTTTGCCTCTTCCATAAATGGCACTAGTAGATAGAGAGACGCTTGATAAGCTATCTATCCTGATTTGGAGCTGAAGTGACTGGCTTAGGACGACCTTGTCTTGGATTGTTTTGGCATGTAACTACCGCATTCCACATAGAGCAAATTTTGGGACCTGACTATCTGTGATGAAATGAAATATTAAGGAAAGGAAATCAGCATGCCATGCTTATAACTGCAGTTTGGTTGCTAGGAGAGTTGCCCAGTCTTGCGTTTTGCGCTCATACTTGCTATGGAAGATAATCAACTGACCATAGCTAACAAAGAAACCTGACCCTCGGAATTAGTAGTGAGGAGCTGATTCTAGTATTGCTGCTGAGAAGCAGTTGTACATTTGTACAATAGCATACAGCATGTTACAAACCCCAAAATTGATGTAGCACCAGCTACACTTTATGTTGACTGAAAGTATAACAACATAGCTTCTCATGGGGAAAACTTTATTTGCAGGAGTGCCCAATTTAACGCAGTTTTTTTAAGTAATACTCCCTCCGTCGGGAAATACTTGTCATCAAAACGAATAAAAGGAGATGTATCTAGATGTATTTTAGGTCTAGATACATCCCTTTTTGTCCATTTTGATGACAAGTATTTTTGGACGGAGGGAGTACCAGGCCTTTAAATTCTTGTGGAGTTTACCTAATAGCTTCATTATACACAAGTTTCTAAAATGGTCAAATTTTCATGAACTGCAGGTTATTGGCGATGAGAGTGGTATTGCACCGAAGCAGCCTTCTGCTGTGGTGATAGTGCTGCAATTTATCATCGCGATGTTTGTCATGGACACATGGCAGTACTTCATGCACAGATACATGCACATCAACAAGTTTCTGTATAAGCACATCCATTCCAAGCACCACACTCTTGTAGTCCCTTATTCCTTTGGGGCTCTTTACAACCACCCTCTTGAGGGCCTTATTCTGGACACAATCGGCGGTGCTCTCTCCTTCCTCCTCTCTGGTATGACACCGCGAACATCCATATTCTTTTTCTCTTTCGCGACCATCAAGACGGTGGATGACCACTGCGGGCTGTGGCTCCCCGGTAACATCCTCCATGCGTTGTTCAACAACAACACTGCTTACCATGATATCCACCACCAGCTTTATGGCAACAAATACAACTTTTCTCAACCTTTCTTCGTCCTTTGGGATAAGATTCTGGGGACATACATGCCCTACTCTCTCGAGAACCGGAAAGGGGGTGGGTTCGAGTCCCGGCCAGTTAAGTCAGTAGAGCAGACCAAGGCTGATTAATACGTGCATATTCTCTGATTCTCGTTCTGCTTAGATCCGATACACACTGTCCTATCACGCCGCCTGATTCTCTAACTATGAAAATGCTGTAGAAGCCTTATGTCCTGGTTCATATAGTGAGGGTTTTTCGTGTTTTCTGACACTTCTTTCTTTTGATTTGGTTTGGGAGTCCCATCTTGTATCAAGGTAAGGTATAGCGGGTAAAATATTGTATTGTACGAAAGAATACTCGGCATCCACTTGGATTTGTCTCCTCTGGATCGGTCTGTACTTCATTCAATCCACATGGTGATGTTAACAAAGAAGGATGATATTAACACTACACGCAGTATGCAGCATTGTGTTGTCCTGCCCATTTCGTTGCCTTCTTTTTCATTTGCATGTTGTGTTGGATGAATGTTGGACATATAAGCCTTCTTTCTGCTGTGTATAATAACCTGTGGAGATGATCCACCAGTGAGCTTTACTGAACTATAGTTCTGTTTCTGGAGATGATCCACCAGTGAGCTGTATTGAACTATAGTTTTTGTTTCTGGAGATGATCCACCAGTGAGCTGTGCTGAAATGAAATATAGTTTTGTTTCTGCTGATCATCATCATTTGCAGCTTTGTGTTTCAGTTCTGTAGTTCCGCTGTCAGGCACTCGGGCTATGTTGTGGCGCCGCCAGTCCAGGACTAAACTGAATTTTGATCTGGGGACTAAACTGAATTTTGTTTGTTCGTTGCAACCGGCAGAAGCTTATCTGTAAATAGCTGAACTAACTACTGCTTACAGGACATAACAATTTCAAATATAATTACTACGCATACTTCTTACCATGAAGTGGCAGGTTTACTAGAAGATTACTCTATGGCAGCTGAAGCGTGTGTGCGCTATGACTACGACCATCTGAGCCAAAAACCTCAACCCAAATATGCCTAGAACATGAACCAGAAAGTTGGACAAAGCTAGCGCACAACGGAGTGACCCGACCACTAACAAGATCTCGACACCAATAGCAACACAACCGGATCATCAACGCCAACTTGGAAGTGCCATTGACACCATCCATATAAATTATCACATGTTGTAACCCCGCAAGACCGGAAAAAAAACCATTATGTCAAATTGAATGGTGGCTATTCAGAAATCTTTGTCCCATCTCGGAGGCTTTGTAGGGAGATCCCTTGTCCCCTTATTTGTTTCTGTTCTGTGTTGAAGGCTTCTCTGCTCTACTGAAAAAGGCTCAACTTGATAAGCAGCTTTGTGGTGTGTCATCTCGAAGCAGTGCCCCCATATGACCCACCTTCTTTTTGCGGATGACAACATAGTCTTCCTTGAGGGATCTCAAAGCAATATAAAGGCCCTTAGAGATATACTCCAAGTCTATGAACAAGCCTCGGGCCAACGGGTTAAACTTCAAAAATCTTCCATTTTCTTTTGGAGGGGGGTGGGGGGGGTGGGGGGTTGCTATGGGGACAAAGAGACGCTCAAGGGGATCATAGGTATTTCTTCTGTGGCCCTAAGCGAGAAGTACTTGGACCTACCAATTGTGGTAGGAAGATCAAAAGAGGGTACTTTCGAGCATGTTAGGGAAAGTTCCAAAGAAAAGGTTTTGGGCTGGAAGGGCCAAGGATTGTCAAAGGCTGCTAAGGAAGTGCTTGTCAAATTTGGGTTACAAGCGACACCAACTTTAACCATGAGTCGTTTTTAACTGCCAAAGAATATGTGTCGAAACCTGACTACCATATCCTTTAACTTCTGGTGGGGTTTAGCGAATGGTGAGAAGAAGGTGCACTAGGTGGAATGGGATAAGATGTGCATGTCAAAGAGTGAAGGATGCATGAGGTTCAGGAATCTTGAAGCTTTCAACCAGGCGCTCCTTGCTAAGCAAGCTTAGCGAATTCTGCATGTCCCTCAATCTTTATGTGCTAGAGTCCTTCAAGCTAGGTACTTAAAGGATGGATCTATTATGAATGCAACTTGCCCTTCGGGAGGTCCTTTTACTTTTAGGAGCATACTTTTTGGTCGTGATCTCCTCAGAGAGGGTGTTGTTTGGCGCATTGGTGATGGGTCTAGAGTTCTTATCCACCATGACAATTGGATACCGTGCAAGGGTAGCCTACGGCCACTGGGCCAAACATTCATGCATGGCACCACACGGGTGTGTGACCTGTTGTCCGTAGACGGTGATAACTGGGATCACGCCAAGGTCGAAGCTATGTTCTCTGTTGATGATGCAAATGATATCAAGCAAATTCCGGTTGGTGGCCAGGGTGTGGAGGATTGCTTAGCGTGGAATTATACCAAGGATGGAGTATTCATGGTTCGTTCGGCTTACCATCTGTTGATGAGTAGGAAGAGGGCGCATACCGGACGACCGGAGGCCTCTTTGAATGTGTAGACTCACAGGAGTTGGCTGGCGCTGTGGGGTGCTCATGTGCCCAAAGTTAAGGTCCACTCTTGGAGACTGATGAGGAATGGTCTGGCTGTGGGATCGGAATTGCATAGAAGGAAAATCAAGCCTGACATCTTCTGCAATGGATGTGGTAGGGAGGAATCTCTCGCTCACCATTTTTGGTATTGCCCTCACTCTCATTTGTTTTGGAAAGAACTCTCTGATAGGAGGGCAATCCAGGCTAGCTCACCACCCGAGTGTGTCCAGTCTAACTCTGACATCGATAGATGGCTGCTAGACTGAATGGCAGAAGCAAGAGATGAGGAGAAGGAGATGCTATTGCAGTGTGTCTACGGTCTTTGGCTAGCAAGGAATGAAGCTAGGGACGGTAAAAGGATCCAAGATCCACATGAAATAGCAGGCTCAGTGTGCAGGTTCATGGACGAGTGGCTCAAAGTGGTCCACAAAAAATCAAGATGCCATGTGCAGAGACCGATGGAGAAGTGGATTCCTCCTGAGCAGGGATGGATCCTTGCCAATGCTGATGCGGTTGTGTCAAATGCAGCTAGCAAAGGAGGAGGAGGGCCGGTCCTTCGAGACCATGATGGCGCCTTTCGGGGTGCTGCAGATCATTTCTTCCCCAACGATTCGAAGCCGGAGTTTGTGAAATTGAAAGCATGCCGGAGAGCACTCCAATTTGGTCGCGAGATGGGGGTCTCAAAGATCCACATCGAGCTTGACTGCAGAGAGGCCATATGTATGATCAATGGTGCCAACAAAAACCTCTCGGCGGCTGGGCCAATTGTCGAGGATATCAAGGGCCTTATGCTGGGCTGGCAGGGTTGCAAAGTTACTTGGAGAAGGCGAACAGCTAACCGTGCGGCTCAGATCTTAGCTAAGCTTGCAGTAGGTGATGAACTTTATGAGGTGGTGTACCGTGCCTCCTGTTGTATCTTGCATGTAATCACGGATGAGATCCCGGATGCTTTTTAATTAAAAAACTATCTTTCCTAAAAAAAGAAAACATTTGTAGCCGGCGGACCGGCTCAACGTTTGCGTCGGATGTATGCTGACCACGCGATTAAAGTCGATCACGCGTCCATGCAAGGCTACTGCATGTGTCCTCTACAGGCCCACGCGCGATGGGCCCATGCGAACACGAGCGGCGGAAGGAAACAAATATCTCTGCCTCGCTCCTCCATTATCTCCTCGTCTGCTCACACTTCTCTCTCTCTCTCTCTCTCTCTCTCTCTCCCCCCATTACTTGTCCGCCATGGTCGCCACCGATGAGCTCAGCGTCGAGCTCACACCAACCTCCTCTCCCCGTCTCCGCGTCGTTCATTCCCACTGTCGCTTTGCGTCACCCTCCGTCCCAACCTCCTCTCATGCATTGGCACCGAACCACAGCCATGGCGGCCTCTCCCCGCCCCTCCTCCTCCTCCTTCCTTCATGGCGGTTACGCGTGCCGGTGGCTGTGGACGAGGAAGGAGACGCGCGACGCTCCGACCAGCGGCTAGATGTTGGAACTAGCTCGCAGGCGAGCTGCATATGGCGAGGGGCGCTGCTGGAGCGTCAACGACATCATGCAACCATGGGCGCGGCATGGGATGCTGGAACCGGCTCGGCCATGAGCTGGAACCATGACGCCCAAATGCTGGAACCAGCATCTGTCCTTGCTGCAATCGGCAATTATTTTGCTGGAACCGGCTGCTCCAGAGCTGCAACGGCACACCGCCGTTTGCTGGAACTGGCACTCCGGGGAGCTACAACCCGCTTTGCGGATAGCTGGAACCAGCAGTGCGCGGTGCTACGATCGACAGAGGTGTAGCGGGGAGAGAGGTATTTTTGCTGGAACCATGAGTCAATTTTGCTGCATCCGGCAATATTTTTGCTGGAACCGGTGATGAGACCAACACGAATAAGGGAGCTGTATTGTTGATTTTTGCTGGAACCGGCAACGTGGAGAGTTGCATCCGGCAATATGTTTTGGTACTACCGTTGATGGACGAGAATGATGGGGGAGCTGCATCGACCTTTGTTTGACGGCGAGATATGACGGCGGTGAGTTGCAACCGGCGAAGACGGCAAGCGAGATGCAGAGGCGTGCGGCATGCTGCGCTCCTTTTTTTCTCCCCGCGAGATGTGCGGAGGACGAAGGGGGGACAGAAGATTTGCGCGGGATCGTACGGTTAGTCACGCACATATCGAACGGAGTGACAGACCATCCGAAAGTTGGGCCGGCGCGCCGGCGCCTATCGGTGCCCAAAAAAAAGGGCATACAGTTGTTCCCAAATGAAAATCAGAGCAAGTGGTTACATGCACATTATCGTATCCGAAAATATCTGTTGACGAGAAATCGGGCACGCTGTCGTGCCCCCCAAAATAGGGAGAAACAGGGCGGACGACATGGGACGGGAACAGCCGAAAGAGAAACGCACAGGGGATTTCGCCGCCGCGACCCGCCGGAGCGGAGCGAGCGCCGCGCTGGGGCATATGGCGGAGCACCGCCTGCCGACAACCGGCCTGCCCCCCGCGGCCGGGCCCCGCCGCCATTCCCGACGGCCGCGGCGCCGTTGCCGCCTGCTCCTCCCCCCGACCTTCGCCCTGGCGCTCCTCTCCCTCGCCTACCTCTCCTTCTCCTCCCACGCCAGCCTCCCCTTCCACCGTAAGCTCTCCTCCTGCCCAAGCCCAACCACCCCGCGCTTTGCTGCAATGTAGGTGAACAGACTACGATTTTTTCGTCTCAGTGTTTGTGGTGGCATCCATGTTCTCTTCCTCCCATTCGCTATAATTCACGGGACTATTGTTCGCCTAGGCATAGATGTACGACCTGCTAAATATTTGTATCATGCCTGGCTCTTATGTGCGGTGAAATCTGTGCTACATGGAGTACTTAATTGCATGAAATAAATTGCAACTGGTCTCCACCTCTCTGTGTTGTCACTTACCAGGTTATGAAGCTATCCATTGTTCATCATGTGATTTAAGTGCAACAAAATTGAGTAATTCAGTTAAGAAAAACAAAATCGTGTAAGAAGAATTATATTGCTGAACCCCCCTATCTAGAATCTTCGTGTAACTCAGATGCTTGTTAGAGTGACACGTGCATCTTTGGCTGACAATGTTATCAGAGTTCCCACAAATCGACAATGTTCTGCTATGCAGCAATACATCAAGGTCCAATGAACAGGGAGAACGTTGGAAAGGGAATGGATAAGAGAGACAAACGCAATACCACGGTCAAGGAAAATATCTCTATGTAAGTGCACATTTACCATTTTCCATATATAAATATGTACTTGTGTATATCGCATACCTTCGGGTATCATCAGATTTACTTTTATGTCAGGACTATAGACAAGTCAGAACCCTTCATCAAAGGAAGAAAGAAAAAGCGTTGTAAGAGATATTCTGGACTCTATCTACTCTCTAAATGTTGAGTTCCTAAAACATTGTCATTTTAAACCTTTGTAAGATAAATCTGTTATCCAATGTTTATCTTAGATGTACTCAGTTGAAACAAACATGTTGATAAGATCTCATGGTTCTACATTCAAAATATCTACTCTCTTATTTTCTACCTTGATTAATGTTGTTCATCGCTCAAACTTGACACAAAGCCTGACACTTGGCATTTCCTAACCTATTTATGTGCTAAATGGAACCATGTAAATGATATTAATTTTTGCATGTTTCTTGGTTCTATAATAGTTATGTTTGTTGACAACTTGACATACAGAATGTAATATTGCAGATGGGCCCTGTGAAATTGAGTTTTTGCCGTCGGTTGACAATCTTGTGGAGCCTGCTGACTACAACAATTTTACACAGTTTTCGTTGAAGTATATCTTGATTGAGGGACATTTGATTGGTAATGGGATTTTTGAACCATTGTTTGCTGGGCACCAGAGTCTTCAGGAAAGAGAGGAAACATATTATGCAAAAAACCAAAGTCTTCACTGTGGTTTCGTAGAAGGTCCAGAGGGTTATCCTAGTAGTGGATTTGATTTGGATGAACATGACAGGGCTTATATGGCTACCTGCGGTGTGGTGGTTTCATCATGCATTTTTGGAGGCTCTGATTACTTAAGGAGACCAACTAAAAGCAGAGTAATGTTCTTATTCCTTTTTTGTGCATGCATTCTTAACAAGTACTCCCTCCGTTTTTATTTAGTTCGCATATTAGCTTTGGTCAAAGTCAAGCTTTACAAACTTTGACTAAATTTATAAACAAAAATATTAAGATATACAATAACAAATCAACGACATTAGATTTATTGTTGATTGTACTTTCACATCGTATAGATTTATTATGATAAATGTCTATAATATTTTCTATAAACTTGGTCAAAGTTTACGAAGTTTGACTTCAGTCAACTCTAATATGCAGAGTAAATAAAAACGGAGGGAGTACTTCCTCCGCCCGAAAAAACTTGTCCCAAGCTTGTCTCTCAGATGGATGTATCTAGCACTAACTTGATGCTAAATACATCCATTTGAGGGACAAGCTTTTTCGGACGGAGGGAGTACCATGTTTTTCAGATGCAAAATGGCAAGTCACCATCATTTCCTCCTTGGCAATCTCTTTGTTTTTTTTCAATCCCATGGTGATTGCATGCTTTTCTCTCTTTATTACACTGTTTCAGAAACATTATCATTTACCAGTTTAAAAATCTCACAGATTGGCTCATACTCTAAGAAGAATGTGTGCTTCATCATGTTCCTGGATGAGCTAACGTTGACAACCCTTTCCTCTGAAGGACACATCCCTGATGAAAATGGATCCATTGGTCTTTGGAGAATTGTTGTAGTTAAGAATTTACCCTACAAAGATACGCGGAGAGCAGGAAAGGTGCCAAAACTTCTGGCTCACCGACTCTTCCCATCTGCCTTGTAAGTTTTTTGCTGATGTATTTGTCCATGATATCTAGTTGCATGGAGATTCTGTATAGTACTCTATACTCCTGCAGAATAAAATTATATAAATTCTAAAGCACGCGGAGTTAGTTCGTTACTACTTATTAGCTGGTTGATTGCTGATGCATGTCATCTCATCAACTACTAATGTAGTTTAGGATCTTAGTTTTTATTACTCCTAGTTTTCTTTTAACTGGCACATATATGTATTTTCCTATACATATTACCACTACATGCATTTTCTTCTCCATGGCTAACATAACACATTTTACCTGTTAGGTACTCCATCTGGTTGGATAGCAAATTGCGTCTTCATGCTGATCCAATGCTTATCATTGAGTATTTCTTATGGAGAAAGAAAGCAGAGTACGCCATTTCAGTGCACTATGATCGCACCTGTGTCTGGGAGGAGGTGCTTCAGAACAAGCGCTTAAACAAGTACAATCACACTGCTATCGACGAGCAATTTTACTTTTATCAGTCTGACGGCCTTGTGAAGTTTAATGCCTCTGGCCACAATCCTGTTCTACCGAGTTGTAAGTAGCATTTACTTATGTTTGAAAATTCTCCTATGAGTAAATGAGTTGATCGAGTGTATAACAATTTTGCAGATGTGCCCGAAGGATCTTTCATCGTGCGTGCCCATACACCAATGTCTAATTTATTTTCATGCCTTTGGTTCAATGAGGTCAACCGTTTCACTTCACGTGATCAATTGAGTTTTGCATACACTTACTTGAAGCTCAGGAGAATGAATGCTGGAAGATATTTTCAGCTAAATATGTTTAAGGTAATAAATGTTCTGAGTAGAGCCTTCCTTTTGCTGTCTCAGCTCCTCCTGATATGCTGTATTTTTATCTTAGTTAGTGTACATACTTGATAATAATTACCGTCAATGGTAGTCCATGCCTACACAGGTTCACATAGAATCTTAATATGGTTCTTTTCATTTTATTGTTAAAACAGGACTGTGAAAGAAGAGCAGTAGCTAAACTGTTTCATCACCGAGCTAATGGAACTACAGATCCACCCCCAACAAACCTTCGCACGGATAAAAATCATTCATCAATGCCAAGCTAAGACTGCCATTGAGGAACTAGAAGCTAAACTCTAATGGAAGATCTCGATGCTAGCAGACATGAAGCGGGCCGCCGCCCGCACCCATACATGGAATTCTTTTTCGCTGCTGCCTCCTGGTTTCCAGAGTTTCCAGACGCGGGAGAGATCTTACAGAGTAGCACTGTATTCTGCTGCGACCAGAGGAGCCAACCATGCATGCTTTTACTTGCAAAGTCGTTGGTGGAAGAGATACATATCGGGGAAAATACCCTTTGGAACATGGTGGTAATTACGCCTGATAACTGGTTTTATTTTTAAAAAGTTCAGAAAAAGTCAAAACGTTCCAAAACTTTTTCCCAACAAACTTGAGCTGTCGTTTCTGCCGTACAAAAATATTCTGTAACGAAATATTCTCTGACAAAAATGACAAATTGCCCAGGACATATAACGTGAACAGTACCTTGTATATAGCGACAAATTTGTTTTTTTATGTACGCAACAATATGAAAGTCATTTCTTCACGAAAGATTTTATACAAGTGCAACAATAAATCTCATTTATTCGCAAAAAGTTCTAAATTTTTTTTACTTTCTTACAAATTACTATTTAAAAAAAATCAGGTGTAATTACACCGGAGAGCCAAACTTTCACTTCCGCAGGATAATGTTGTGAATTTCAACTCACTGATGTTCTGGTAGTCACTACTTAGTCAAAGAACGGGAGTAGGAATAGGAGAGCAGGTAGCAGCATTTAACATTTTCAGTGTACGAAGAGCTCGGGTGAGGCAATCTTGGAATATTTACTTTCATTACTAGATCAGGAACTATGTATTATGGGCACTCGTAATGTGCGTGACATGATCGCCATATCAGTCTGGTACTTGTGGTGGGAAAGGCGCAAATTGGAACACAATGAGACTACTCAGAATGCACAACAGATATCCATGGGGATACGCACTCTCACTGCCAATTTTGTTAATGCATCCTCGCCGAAGGCTTCTATGAAAAAAGGAGGATGGTCTAGCCCCCCGACGGGATTTGTTAAACTTAACGTTGATGCTTCTTTTGACCACGACCTTTTCAGGTGTACGATCGGAGCGGTCTTAAGAGATGACAAAGGTAGGTTCATCGGTGGGGGAAATGGTAAAATTGACTGGTGTGCAGATGTGTTGATGGCTGGCGTTAAAATTTGGCCTATCGCTTGCGCAAAGGACGGGTTGTAACCGCATAATTATTAACTCAGATAATATGGAGGTGATCGAGACCATGAATGAAGGAGGACGGTCATCGGGGGTAGCTGCTGCAATTTTTGATGACTATTTTCACTTAGCTTGCGATTTTCTTATTTCTAGATTTGAGCATTGTAATAGAGAAGCAAATAAAGTTGCTCATAAACTTGCCAAGTTGGCTAGATTTTCCTTCATTTCTGAATGGCTTGAGGAACCACATAATGCAATTGTACCAATCCTCATAAATGATGTAATGATTATTTCTAATGAATAAAGCTCAAACTTTCTTTAAAAAAAAGACTTGGCAAGATTTTGTATCCATGAATAATGGGTATCCATACCCATAAAATAGTACTATATATGTGTAGGACATGGGTATGAAATTTCGTTCATGGGTAATCCAATTGATATCTAAAAAATTAATAAATAAAAGTAGAGAAATACTTGTTTTCCACGGACTGATAATGACGAAGCTTAAGCCGTCTCTCTCCCACCACGTGTCCGCTGTGACCCACACACCGCTTCCTCTCTCCTCCTTATCTTCTCCAATGGCCGCACGATACTCCCGTATAGCCGTTCTCTCCAGCGACGAAGCAACGAGCAACCACCGGCCACCGGCGCAACAAAGGACAGAGCACGACTGCTTCCCATCCCGGCCATCAGGCGTCACCGCCACGCACTGCATAGCGGCAACTGGCGCCGCAGTCGCGCGCTGCATAGCAGCAATCGGCGTCGCCGTTTGCTACGTCATCCGTAGTCGCTGCCACGCGCTGCGTCGAAGTATCCACCGTCGCCGCCATGCACCATCACCACCGCGGGCTACATAGTAGCAAGCCTCGTCCCCCGCCACGAGCTGCATAGCAGCAACCCCCGTCGCCGCCACGCGCTGCATAGAAGCATCCGCTGTCGCCGCCATGCGCCGTCACCACCGCGGAGGCGCGGACTGCATAGCAGCAACCCTCGTCCCCGCCACGCGCTGCATAGCAGCAACCCCCGTCGCCGCCACGCGCTGCATAGAAGCAACCGTCATCGTTGCCGTGCGTCGCGGCATTCGCCGTCCACACCATGCACTGTGACCGCCGCGCGCTGCATTGCAGCAATCGCCATCACCGCCACGCACTGTCACCGCCTCGCGCTGCATTGCAGCAATCGTCATCACTGCCACGCGCTGCATAGCAACAACCACCGTTGCAGCCGCGCGTCGCGTCACCGTGCTCCACGGATGCTGCAAATGGTGGCCGCCGCCCGCTCTCCCGGTGAGTTTCGCGACATGGCAATGCAACAGGTGGTGTTGCTGCGAACTGCTGGCGTGACGCTGCCGACGTGCTACTGTTTCTATAGAGGTATGGGAAACGGTTGGGGGCAATAAAGTAGGTGAAGCGGTTGGATTTTGCGAGCTGTTCCAACCTTTTGATGCTGTAAGTGCATCTAGTGCCACCCCTAGTTGGTTTTGAAGTATTGACAACAAACCTGGTTGAGGGACTAATGTGTTTGTGAGAATTGCAGGATAACACAGGTAGTAGTCCCTCATTGATTCGGTTTACCTACCGGAGATGACCCCTAAAAATGTATGAAGACATTGAAGACAATGATGGTATGTGAAGATATTCACATTGAAGACTATGACAAGAGAAGGCATTGCGTGAAGTCTATGGAGCGCGAAGACTTAGTTGTTTCGTTGTTTCCTTTTCTTCTTTGTTGAGTCATAGGAACCACCGTACTGTTAAGTGGGGTCCCAGTGAACAAAGTCAGAGTGATCAAGTGATGCTCAACTAAATCCTATGTCTTCGAGCGAAGACAATGAGAGCAAATCTTATCCAGCTGGATGGATGAGTCGACGACTTGTAGCCCAAGTAAAGTTGCGTGTGTTTGAAATCGACCGTTGAAACACATGTCGGTTCCTTAGTGACCTGTGGTCATTTCGGACAAATCAGGTCGGGTTGCCTAGTGGCTATAAATAGCCCACCCCTACACCATAAATTGGTGGCCGCTCGAGTCGGTCTGCGGCTTTTGTCGTTTGAGAGCAACCCACCTCCGAAGCTTTTGAGAGAGAGAAATCCTTGCGAGGACAAAGCCCAAACACCTAGAGCCAAAGAGTGTTAGGCATCACTGAAGTCTTTCTGTCCACGTGACCTGAAGACTTGTTACACTTGAGGACTGTGAATCCTTTAGCCGGTTAGGCGTCGCGTTCTGAGCATCCAAGATGAAGGAAATATGCCCTAGAGGCAATATTAAAGTTATTATTTATTTCCTTATTCCATGATAATGTTTATTATTCATGCTAGAATTGTATTAACCGGAAACATAATACTTGTGTGAATACATAGACAAACAGAGTGTCACTAGTATGCCTCTACTTAACTAGCTCGTTGATCAAAGATGGTTATGTTTCCTAGCCATAAACATGAGTTGTCATTTGATTAATGGGATCACATCATTAGGAGAATGATGTGATTGACTTGATCCATTCCGTTAGCTTAGCACTTGATCGTTTAGTATGTTGCTATTGCTTTCTTCATGACTTATACATGTTCCTATGACTATGAGATTATGCAACTCCTGCTTGGGAGGAAAACTTTGTGTGCTACCAAACGTCACAACATAACTGGATGATTATAAAGGTGCTCTACAGGTGTCTCCGAAGGTACCTGTTGGGTTGGCGTATTTCGAGATTAGGATTTGTCACTCCGATTGTCGGAGAGTTATCTCTGGGTCCACTCAGTAATGCACATCACTATAAGCCTTGCAAGCATTGTAACTAATGAGTTAGTTATGGATGATGTATAATGAGCGAGTAAAGAGACTTGCCCGTAAGAAGATTGAATTAGGTATTGAGATACCGACGATCGAATCTCGGGCAAGTAACATACCGATGACAAAGGAAACAACGTATGTTGTTATGCGGTTTGACCGATAAAGATCTTCGTAGAATATGTGGGAGCCAATATGAGCATTGTAACACCCCGGATGTAACTTTCCATTTGTAACTCCAACTCTTGCCATTTTCGGCATTGTGATATGATATTCCCTCCGTGGTTGGGTTTTCTTCATTTTGCATTTTGTCCATGTCATGCATTTTATATCATGTCATCATGTGCATCGCATTTGCATACGTGTTCGTCTCACGATTCCGAGCATTTTCCCCGTTGTCCGTTTTGCAATCCGGCACTCCTATCTCCCCCGGCGGTCCCTTTTACGTTTTTCCGTGTGCGGGTATTAAACCTTCTCGGAATGGACCGAGGTTTGTCTAGTGGCCTTGGTATACCACCCGTAGACCACCGGTCAAGTTTCGGGTCATTTGGAGCTCGTTTGGTACTCCAACGGTTAACCGCTTGCTCTCGCAAAGGCCTCTTTTAAGTTGCAGCCCAACGCCTCCAAAACAGCCCAATAACCCATCTAAGTCACTCCCATGCTCTTCGTCGTTCTATCACGATCGTGTTGTCGAAAACTACACCTCATTTGGACTCTCCTAGCTCCCTCTATGCCTATTTAAGCAACCCCCTCCAAATCCGGATCAATCCCCCGAAACCCTAGCATTTTTTCCCCCTCCGCGCCGCCGGACACGTCCGGGCGAGCCGGACGCGTCCGCCCGCCGCCGCCAATCGCGGGCGCCACGTCACACCGGCGCCCGCCGCCGCCCTCATGGCCAGCCAGGCCAGCCGGCTGAGCCGCCGCCGCCTCGCCTCGGCCAGCGCCGCCGCCCGCGCCGAGGCGCCGCCCCGCCGCCGAGGCGCCGCCTCCCGCCGGGCGCGCTCACCGGCGCCTGCCTCGCCGCCGGCGCACATGGCCCGCCGGCCACCGCCGCCCGCCCGCCGACCCAGTCGCCGCCCAGCGGCCCTGCCCCGCCTCGGATCCGCCTCCTCCAACCTCCTCCGGCGAGCTCAGCCCCGATCCCGCCGTCCTCAGAACCGTGCCGAGGGTTGACTTTCCCTTCTTCCCCCCTCTATTTCTTCGAAGTCTTAAATCCTGTGCATATTTCGTGGCATTTTCATCATAGCATATCTTTGCAACTGTAGCTCCATTTTGCGCGTATAATATATCAAAATGTTCGCCTCGAAGAGTAGATCATTTCACCTCATTGCATCATTTACATTCGAGCACATCTTGATGCCCGAAATGCTGTTAGAAGAGTGCTATGTGATGTTAGTTTCTGTTTCTTAACAGAACTGGCACTTTTGTTATTTTTGCCATGATTGATGTGTGCACCCTATGAATTTGAGTCCTACATGTGTTTTGTAATATGCCATGCCATATTTCCAGGGGTGTATGCCATGTATTTTTGTGATCTATGTGGTGACTATCACAAGCATGCAAAGTAGGTGTCCTGATGTTGCTGTTTTCAGCCCTGTTTAGCTGATATTTTGATGCCATGTTAACTTGATGCTACCGAGAGATCCATGCATATTTTGAGATACTTCAGTAAGGATGTTTTGTTAAACATGTCTTGCTCTATCCACCCATGCCATTTTTTGCAATTATGAAGTACCATAGCTTGAGTCAATCGAGCTCTACTTTTGCTATAAAATGTTTCCTGGCAGATTGTTTACATGTTATTCAATCTTGCCAAGGTTGTTGTGGTTGATCCATTTATGCTATGTTATTGTTCTTGCCATTATGTCTTCTATGCCATGTCTTCTTGATGTATGTATTCCTAGTTTATCATATAAGGCTCTGTAGTGAGTGCATCGAGCTCTTAAACATGTCTACTTGTTATCAGTTTTTGACATGCCATGTTGCTGAATCTGTTAACGAAACTTTCAATATTGACATGGGTGTTACTATATTTTCGGATCCTTTTTAGCTTATGGTCAGTAAGGGACTTTTGTTCTATGCTTTGAGTAGATTCATGCCATGCCATGGTTTGCTACTTTAAGTTCCTGTAGCATGTAGTTTTGTTGCTCTGAACATTGCAACCTGATGCTGTTTTTGCCATGTCCAGCCTGATATTTTGTGCACTTTTGCCATGCTTGTTTGAACCTGTTATGATGTGATTTAGCCGAAGCTCAGTGCTCATATTTTGTCAAGCATCTTTTGTAGATCACTTCCATGTACTTTGTTGATACGTTTGGGTGCAGTAGCTTAATTATCTGTTGATTGCTAAGTGGCATCATGCTGTTAATGGCAGATTTGTGCCATTCTTGTTGTGCTTGTCATTTCCAAACCGTGCATCCGATTCCGGTGATCTTTATATCGATTTCAACCGAAATCATCTCATCTTTCCAGTGGCATACTTGGTTTGCCAAGTTGATGCCTGGTTCATCATTTCCTTCCGGAGCTGACGCATACGCATTGCATATCACATCTCGCATATCATGTCATGTTTTGCATCATGTTGTTTGTGCATTGCACCGTGATTTATTGTGGTTCCTTTGTTTGTGTTGTTGCTTTGGGTAGAGCCGGAGACGAGTACGTGAACGAGGATCCTGTTGAGAACGCTTACGAGGATCAAGCTTTCGACAACTCGAGAACATTGCGGTGCAAGATGACCATACCCTCGAAATCACTTCTATCTTTGCTATGCTAGATGCTCGCTCTTTGCTAAGCCTATGCTGCGATGCCTACCACTTGCTATATCATGCCACCCATATTGCCATGTCAGCCCCTAACCATCCTTTCCTAGCAAACCGTTGATTGGCTATGTTACCGCTTTGCTTTCGGCCCCTCTTATAGCGTTGCTAGTTGCGGTGAAGTTGAAGTTTGTTCCTTGTTGGAACCTGGAGATGTTGTTCCTTGTTGGAACATGTTTACTTGTTGGGGATATCACAATATATATCTGCTATAATTAATACATCTATATCCTTGGTAAAGGGTGGAAGGCTCGGCCTGATGCCGGGTGTGTTGTTCCACTCTTGCCACCCTAGTTTCCGTCATACCGGTGTTATGTTCCTTGATTTCGCGTTCCTTACACGGTTGGGTGATTTATGGGACCCCTTGACAGTTTGCTTTGAATAAGACTCGCCCAAAGAAGGCCCAACATTGGTTTTACCATTTGCCACCTAAGCCTTTTTCCCCGGTTTTCGCGAGCCCGAGGGTCATCTTTATTTTAACCCCGGACGGTGCTCCTTCGAGTGCTGGCCCAAACTAGAGTGCTTGCAGCGCCCCCTCAAGGAAACTTGAGGTTTGGTTTTAGTTGTACGGACTGGTCATCCGGTGTGCCCTGAGAACGAGATATGTGCAGCTCCTATCGGGATTTGTCGGCACATTCGGGCGGCTTTGCTGGTCTTGTTTTATTCCGTCGAAATGTCTTGTAGTCCGGGATTCCGAGATTGATCGGTCTTCCCAGAGAAGGAATATCCTTCGTTGACCGTGAGAGCTTATAATGGGCTAAGTTGGGACACCCTGCAGGGTAATATCTTTCAAAGCCGTGCCTGATTTATGAGGCAGATGGGAATTTGTTAATGTCCGGTTGTAGAAAACCGAAGTTGACCTCAAATAAAATACACATCAATCAAGTGTGTAACCGTGATGGTCTCTTCTCGGCGGAGTCCGGGAAGTGAACACGGTGTTGGAGTTATGTATGACGTAAGTAGTTCAGGATCACTTCTTGATCGCTACTAGCTTCACGTCCGCGCTTTGCTTCTCTTCTCGCTCTCTTTTGCGAAGTAGCCACCATATAAGCTAGTCGCTTGCTGCAGCTCCACTATACTACTCTGTCCTTCCTATAAGCTTAAATAGTCTTGATCTCATGGTGTGAGATTGCCGAGTCCGTGACTCACAGATACTTCCCAAAACAGTTGCAGGTGTGCCGACGATGCGGCAGGTGACTCAACCGAGCTCAAGTGGGAGTTCGACGAGGAACGGGTCGTTATTATGTGTCTTTTCCAGATGATCAAGAGTGGTGCTCAGTTGGGACGATCGGGATCTGTGTAGCATTTGGGGTATCTTCTTTATTTTGGTTCCGTAGTGGGACCTTGAGTATACTCGAATGATGGATGTTTATTTATGTATTGTGTGAAGTGGCATCGTAAGCCAACTATGTATCTCTTTCCTTATTGATTACATGGGTTGTGTGAAGATTACCTCACTTGCGACATTGCTTTCAATGCGGTTATGCCTCTAAGTCGTGCCTCGACACGTGGGAGATATAGCCGCATCGGGGCGCTACAAGTTGGTAATCGAGCCTTCCCGACTTAGGAGCCCCTACTTGATTGTTTGCTGGCGTTGTTGAGTCTAGAATGGAAAAATGTTTTGAGTCTTAGGATTATATATATCGGAGAGTAGGATTCTTTTTACTTCGGTCCTTCGTCCGCTTCTGTGAGGTATCCTGACGTAGAGTTTTGACTCTTCTCTCCTCAAATTTCACTAAATTTTTTTTAGGATCACGTGGGTATCTTGGAATCGTTCCGATGGTTTTGTGACGAGAACATTGTTCTTGGTGCCTCCCCGACATTTAGGGGTTGTGGCAAAGTTGTCCCGGGAGTTGAGCTCCGAGGTGTTGTCGCCACAATTTTATCGTTGCGATTCTGGAATACACGAGTTTTGCCGACATCGAAATCTCTTTTGTGCGCTTGTTGGTGAGATAACCCTGATAGCCCAGATCGAGGCGAAAAGGGAGTATTGCCATGACTTGTATAACGGATGTTTTTCAAGGTCGAGGTACACGATTTCCGAGGATTTCTTGGTTATGTGTTGACGGATGGATACTGTTGGATCTAGGTATTGTTAGTTTGGGTGATATATTTTGTGTCCCTGTATCCCCAACACCGCATTGCATAACCGTAAAGTTTCGGAGTTTATAGGTGGGAATTCTAGTAGCTTACGGGATATCTTTCCGGCGGATGTATGATTTGAGATTGGGGTCCAACGTCTAGTGGTCCGCCCATTCACGGTCGATTCTGAAAGTGGTCGCGAGACGTCTTAAAGAATCCTTGGCTATGCTGATTCGGGACGTCTTGTTTGTCATTCGTGACGGCTGCTATATCGTCGTGTCCGTGTGGGCCCCACCACGAACACTTTGGGCGTAAATCTCTATCATGTGTTTGTTCCGCTCATTCTAGAAGCCAATCTTTTGTTTTCAGTTGTGATACTCGATTTGTTTCTAAGATGATGTTGTTTCCATATCTTTATCTAAGTGGCTTCTCACCTTAATGGACGTGTGATGATTAACTTTGGAATTCATTCGTTCATTCTTGTTCGAATGTTTATTGTGAAGACTATATGTTGCAATTTCTATCCGTTGATTCTACTTATCTTTTGTCTATCAAAGGACTAACGGATGTCACCCTCTTCAGGATGGCTCCGCCAACGGCGTCCGAATCCGGATCGTAATGATGGGGATCAACAACCTCCACCTCCACCTCCACCTCCGCCTCCAGAGGCATGGCAAGCTATCATGGCAGCCACCAATGCCAATGCTCAGATGATTTTGCAGCTCTTGCAAGAGCGTACTCAAGGGCAAGGCAATCAAGGCAATCAAGGTCAAGGCAACAATCAGCCGCATTTTGCTACTCTCGCCGGTTCCTCGCTAATCAGCGAAGTCTTTTCGGTTTACGTGTCGAGGCCACAGACGACGACGATTGGCTTGTGGACATCTGCAAGCATTTTGATTGTAGCAATGTCGGACCGAGGACTTTGTCAAGTTTGCATCGTTTCAACTCAAGGATCAAGCTGCCGAGTGGTACCAAAGAATACAAAGATTCCAGAGGAGGTCGTGTCATTACTCGGGATGAGTTCCGCCGTGATTTCAGAGCTCACCACATTCAAAAAGTGTTGTTGAGAGCAAGCGTGAGGAGTTCCGCAATCTCAAGCAGGGCAACATGTCTGTCTATCAATACAATATCCAGCCTGAAGCTCGCTCGCTTTGCTAAGCAAGACGTGCACGATGAAAAGAGTATGATCTATCAATTCAGAGGTGGTGCGAGAGAAGATCTGCAATTAGCTCTTGTGCTTTTTGAGCCGTATAAGTATGATGATTTCTACAACATGGCTCTGAAGCAAGAAGCTGCCCAGCTCAAATGTGAGGCCTCTAAGAAGAGAATCGGGGATGCGATTCAGTCTTCTTCTTCCTCTCAAGTGGCAGCTAAGCAGCAGAAGTTTTACCTTCCTCCTCCTCCGTTCAAATCGGCCTTATCGCCAGAGAAGAACTCAGGTGGCCGTGGATCTTCCCACCCACCCAACCCAAGCTATCAGAACAAGTCTAATTCTCAAGCTCCAAGGTCAAGTGCTCCTTACCACCGTCCAGCTCTCGAGGTGACTTGCAACAAATGTCACAGAAAGGTCACTATCTTTGAACAAGTGCTTCAACCAGAGGCGCCTTCCGCCTCCTCCTCTGTGAAATCTTCCAAAGCAATGCAGTGGTCAAGCATAATCCAAAGCATGCCAAGGTGAATATGATGAATGCAGCGCAAGCGGAGGAATCTCTCGATGTGATAATGGGTAATCTTCCGATTAATGATATTCCTGCAAAAGTCTTATTTGATCTTGGTGCATCGCATTGTTTCATCTCAAGACCATTTGCATCTAAGCATGAGTTGGGTTATCAAGAATTGCCTAGTTCCTTATCAATTGTGTCCCGGGTAAGCATATGACAGCTAATAATTATGTCCGGATGTTTCTATCAAGATGGGTGATTATAGATTTACGGCTAAACCAATTGTTCTTGGTGACTCGGATATTGATCTTATTCTCGGGATGGATCGGCTTTCTCAGACAAAGCTCATCTTGATTGTGCTGCCAGGAAATTCAATTGACTCACTCTTCTAATGATGTGATCATCTATGCCGCTTCGTGATGAAACCATTCGGTTGTTTTCTCTCAATGAGAAGGGCGAGTTGGATGCTATCTCTCGATTCCATTGCTTTGTGAGTACCAAGATGTCTTTCCGTAAGAGCTCCGGGTATGCCTCCTCATCGGCCGCTTGAGTTCGTTATTGATCTTGAGCCCGGCATCGAACCCGTTTGCAAGCGTCCATACAAGCTTGGACCTAATGAGCTGAAGGAATTGAAGAAGCAGCTCGATGAACAAGAGCGTCTGGGTTTGATCGGACCGAGTTCATCTCCTTGGGGTTGTGGTGTTTTTTGTCCAGAAGAAGGATGGCACGGACCGACGGCGTCGATTACCGTCCATTGAATAAGAAGACAATCAAGAACAAGTATCCACTTCCCAACATCAATGAGCTTTTCGAGCAACTCAAAGGTGCTACTGATGTTCTCCAAGCTTGACCTTCAGATGGGGTATCATCAGATTCGCATTCGTGAACAAGATATTCCCAAGACAAAGATTCGTAACAAGCTTTGGCTCTTATGAATATCTTGTCATGTCTTTCGGCCTTGTCAATGCTCCTCCAACATTCTCTCGGATGATGAACTTCATTTTCAACCCCTACACCAATGAATTGTCTTGGTCTATCTTGATGATATTTTGGTCTTCTCCAAGAATAAGAAGGATCATGCCAAACATTTGCGATTGGTGCTAGACAAGCTCGAGAGTATCAATTCTATGCGAAGTTCTCCAAATGTGAATTTTGGCTTGATGAAGTGCTTTATCTTGGTCATATCATCTCCGCCAAGGGCATCGCTATTAATCCCGAGAAGGTGTCCGCAATTGTGAATTGGGAACCTCCTCGAGAATGTCAAGCAGCTCCAGCCTTTCTTGGTCTTGCAAGCTATTGTCAAGATTCGTTGAGAATTTCTCCAAGATTGCAAAGCCTCTTTCCAACCTCCTCGAAGCATGTGAAGTATGTCCGGTCTCCCGAGTGTGACGTTGCTTTCAATACCCTCAAAGAGAAACTTCGTCACAGCCTCCCGCCTTGACTCCTCCCGATGAATCCAAGCCATTTGAAGTTTTCGTGATGCTTCTCTTCAAGGTCTCGGTCTTGTGTTAATGCAAGAGAATAGAGTTGTGGATTATACCTCTCGCCAGCTTGAAGCTCAACGAAAAGAACTACCCCACTCACGATCTTGAGTCATGGCGATTGTCCATGCATTGATAACGTGGAGACATCTCTTGTTGGGAAGGAAAGTGGACATTTTCACCGATCACAAGAGTCTCAAGTACATTTTCACTCAACCCAACCTCAACCTCAAAGTGCACTCGATGGGTCGAAATGATTCAAGAGTACAACCCAAGTATTGAATATACTCCGGCAAGGCCAATGTCATTGCAGATGCTTTGAGCAGAAGGCTTATCGCAACAGCCTAATCCTCAAGCCCTTTCACCGGATCTCTCGTGGAAGCTTTCCGCAAGCTGAATCTTCAAGTTGTTCCTCAAGGCTTTCTTGCCAACCTCATAGTCTCTCCTACTTTGGAAGATCAGATTCGTGAGGCTCAACTTCTGGATACCATGGTGAAAAAGGTGAAACGTGGTATCGACAAGGGCATTTCCAAGTACAAATGCTTCCACGTTGATGACAAAGATACTCTTTTCTTTGAGGACCGGATTGTGGTTCCAAAGGGTGATCTACTGAAAAGTCATTATGAACGAGGCTCACAATTCGCTTCTATCCATTCATCCCGGAAGTACGAAGATGTACCATGATCTCAAGCAGTCATATTGGTGGACTCGAATGAAGCGAGAAATTGCTCAATTCGTGAATGAGTGTGATGTCCGCGGAAGAGTGAAAGCAGTAACACCAAAGACCATCCGGTCTCCTTCAACCTCTTGCTATTCCGGAATGGAAGTTTGATCATATCGAGATGGACTTGTGGATGGTTTTCCTAAGTCCAAGCGTGGAAATGATGCTATCTTCGTTGTCATTGACAAGCTTACTAAAGTGGCTCATTTTCTTCCTATCAAAGAATCTATCACAGCAGCTCGGTTGGCAGAGCTATACACCTCCGTGGATTGTCTCCTTGCACGGCATTCCACAATTGATCTCTTAGGACCGTGGCAGCATCTTTACCTCCAAGTTCGGGATTCTTTTCGAAGGCCATGGGCACCAACATTCGTTTCAAAGACAGCTTTCCATCCTCAAACAAGTGGCCAAGTCGAGCGAGTTAATCAAATCCTTGAAGATATGCTCGTGGCTTGTGTCATTTCTTTCGGTATGAAGTGGGAAGATTGTCTTCCATATGCCGAAGTTCTCCTACAACAACAGCTTCCAAGCGAGTTCGGGCCAGGCCCCATTCGAAATTCTCTATGGCGAAAGTGTCGTACTCCTCTCAATTGGTCTCGAGACAGGTTGAACGCCAACTTCTTGGCAATGACTTGATCACGAAGCGTAAGAAATGTGCCAAGTCATTCGTGAGAATCTCAAAGCCGCCGTAATCGCGCGGAAGAGCTATTATGATGATAAGCACCGTGATGTGGCTTTTGAAATCGGAGACCATGTCTACCTCCGTGTCTCTCCAATGAAAGGCACTCGTCTCTTCGGTATCAAAGGGAAGCTTGCCCCTAGATACGTGGGTCCTTTCAAGATCATTGGTAAAAGAGGCGATCTCGCCTATCAACTTGAGCTTCCATCCAACTTTGCAAACGTGCACGATTTGTTTCACGTGTCACAACCTTCGCAAGTGCTTCAAGACTCCTGAACGCACTATCAACTTCGAAGAGATTGACCTTCAAGAAGATCTCTCTTATCATGAGCACCCCATTGCTATTCTTGAAGAGACCGAGCGCAAGACTCGCAACAAGTCAATCAAATTCCTGAAAGTGAAGTGGTCACACCATTCCGACCGAGAAGCTACACGAGCGCGAGGATCACCTCCGTTCGAATATCCGGAGTTCTTTCACCCTAGATCTCGGGACGAGATCCTCTTGTAGTGGTGGAGTGTTGTAACACCCGGATGTAACTTTCCATTTGTAACTCCAACTCTTGCCATTTTCGGCATTGTGATATGATATTCCTCCGTGGTTGGGTTTTCTTCATTTTGCATTTTGTCCATGTCATGCATTTTATATCATGTCATCATGTGCATCGCATTTGCATACGTGTTCGCCTCACGATTCCGAACATTTTCCCGTTGTCCGCTTTGCAATCCGCACTCCTATCTCCCCGGCGGTCCTTTTACGTTTTTCCGTGTGCGGGTATTAAACCTTCTCGAAATGGACCGAGGTTTGTCTAGTGGCCTTGGTATACCACCCGTAGACCACCGGTCAAGTTTCGGTCATTTGAGCTCGTTTGGTACTCCAACGGTTAACCACACTCTCAAGAAAGGCCTCTTTTAAGTTGCAGCCCAACACCCTCCAAAACAGCCCAATAACCCATCTAAGTCACTCCCATGCTCTTCGTCGTTCGATCACGATCGTGTGGGCGAAAACTACACCTCATTTGGACTCTCCTAGCTCCCTCTATGCCTATTTAAGCAAACCCCTCCAAATCCGGATCATTCCCGAAACCTAGCATTTTTCCTCTCCGCGCCCGGACACGTCCGGGCAAGCGGACGCGTCCGCCCGCCGCCGGTAATCGCGGGCGCCACGTCACACCGGGCGCCCCCGCTGCCCTCGCTGGCCCGGGGCTCAGGCGGGCCAGCAGAGCCGCCGCCGCCGCCCGGCTCCCCGCCTCGGCCAGCGCCCGCCGCCGCCGCCGAGGAGCGCCGCCTCCGCCGCCATGCGCTCCCCTGAAGGCCGCCTCGCCGCCGGGCGCCTCACGGCCGTGGCCGCCATCGCCGCCCGCCGACCTGGTCGCCGCCCGGCCTGCCCCGCCTCGGATCCGCCTCCTCCGACCTCCTCCGGCGAGCTCAGCCCCGATCCGGCCGTCCTCGTAAACCGTGCGAGGGTTGACTTTCCCTTCTTCCCCCCTCTATTTCTTCTAAGTCTTAAATCCTGTGCATATTTCGTGGCATTTTCATCATAGCATATCTTTGCAACTGTAGCTCCATTTTGCGCGTATAATATATCAAAATGTTCGCCTCGAAGAGTAGATCATTTCACCTCATTGCATCATTTACATTCGAGCACATCTTGATGCCCGAAATGCTGTTAGAAGAGTGCTATGTGATGTTAGTTTCTGTTTCTTAACAGAACTGGCACTTTTGTTATTTTTGCCATGATTGATGTGTGCACCCTATGAATTTGAGTCCTACATGTGTTTTGTAATATGCCATGCCATATTTCCAGGGGTGTATGCCATGTATTTTTGTGATCTATGTGGTGACTATCACAAGCATGCAAAAGTAGGTGTCCTGATGTTGCTGTTTTCAGCCCTGTTTAGCTGATATTTTGATGCCATGTTAACTTGATGCTACCGAGAGATCCATGCATATTTTGAGATACTTCAGTAAGGATGTTTTGTTAAACATGTCTTGCTCTATCCACCCATGCCATTTTTGCAATTATGAAGTACCATAGCTTGAGTCAATCGAGCTCTACTTTTGCTATAAAATGTTTCCTGGCAGATTGTTTACATGTTATTCAATCTTGCCAAGGTTGTTGTGGTTGATCCATTTATGCTATGTTATTGTTCTTGCCATTATGTCTTCTATGCCATGTCTTCTTGATGTATGTATTCCTAGTTTATCATATAAGGCTCTGTAGTGAGTGCATCGAGCTCTTAAACATGTCTACTTGTTATCAGTTTTTGACATGCCATGTTGCTGAATCTGTTAACGAAACTTTCAATATTGACATGGGTGTTACTATATTTTCGGATCCTTTTTGGCTTATGGTCAGTAAGGGACTTTTGTTCTATGCTTTGAGTAGATTCATGCCATGCCATGTTTTGCTACTTTAAGTTCCTGTAGCATGTAGTTTTGTTGCTCTGAACATTGCAACCTGATGCTGTTTTTGCCATGTCCAGCCTGATATTTTGTGCACTTTTGCCATGCTTGTTTGAACCTGTTATGATGTGATTTAGCCGAAGCTCAGTGCTCATATTTTGTCAAGCATCTTTTGTAGATCACTGCCATGTACTTTGTTGATACGTTTGGGTGCAGTAGCTTAATTATCTGTTGCTTGCTAAGTGGCATCATGCTGTTAATGGCAGATTTGTGCCATTCTTGTTGTGCTTGTCATTTCCAAACCGTGCATCCGATTCCGGTGATCTTTATATCGATTTCAACCGAAATCATCTCATCTTTCCAGTGGCATACTTGGTTTGCCAAGTTGATGCCTGGTTCATCATTTCCCTTCCGGAGCGCGCATACGCATTGCATATCACATCTCGCATATCATGTCATGTTTTGCATCATGTTGTTTGTGCATTGCACCGTGATTTATTGTGGTTCCTTTGTTTGTGTTGTTGCTTTGGGTAGAGCCGGGAGACGCAGTACGTGAACGAGGATCCTGTTGAGAACGCTACGAGGATCAAGCTTTCGACAACTCGAGAACATTGCGTGCAAGATGACCATACCCTCGAAATCACTTCTATCTTTGCTATGCTAGATGCTCGCTCTTTTGCTAAGCCTATGCTGCGATGCCTACCACTTGCTATATCATGCCACCCATATTGCCATGTCAGCCCTAACCATCCTTTCCTAGCAAACCGTTGATTGGCTATGTTACCGCTTTGCTCAGCCCTCTTATAGCGTTGCTAGTTGCAGTGAAGTTGAAGTTTGTTCCTTGTTGGAACATGGAGATGTTGTTCCTTGTTGGAACATGTTTACTTGTTGGGGATATCACAATATATATCTGCTATAATTAATACATCTATATACTTGGTAAAGGGTGGAAGGCTCGGCCTTATGCAGTGTTCTGCTCCACTCTTGCCACCCTAGTTTCCGTCATACCTGTTATGTTCCTTGATTTCGCGTTCCTTACACGGTTGGGTGATTTATGGGACCCCTTGACAGTTCGCTTTGAATAAGACTCGTCCAAAGAAGGCCCAACATTGGTTTTACCATTTGCCACCTAAGCCTTTTTCCCCGGTTTTCATGAGCCCGAGGGTCATCTTTATTTTAACCCCGGACGGTGCTCCTTCAGTGCTGGCCCAAACTAGAGTGCTTTGCAGCGCCCTCAAGGAAACTTGAGGTCTGGTTTTAGTTGTACGGACTGCTCATCCGGTGTGCCACGAGAACGAGATATGTGGAGCTCCTATCGGGATTTGTCGGCACATTCGGCGGCTTTGCTGGTCTTGTTTTATTCCGTCGAAATGTCTTGTAGTCCGGATTCCGAGATTGATCGGGTCTTCCCGTAGAAGGAATATCCTTCGTTGACCGTGAGAGCTTATAATGGGCTAAGTTGGGACACCCCTGCAGGTAATATCTTTCGAAAGTCGTGCCGGCGGTTATGAGGCGTATGGGAATTTGTTAATGTCCGATTGTAGAAAACCCGAAGTTGACCTCAAATAAAATACACATCAACGCGTGTGTAACCGTGATGGTCTCTTCTTGGCGGAGTCCGGAAGTGAACACGGTGTTGGAGTTATGTCCGACGTAAGTAGTTCAGATCACTTCTTGATCGCTACTAGCTTCACGTCCGCGCTTTGCTTCTCTTCTCGCTCTCTTATGCGAAGTAGCCACCATATAATCTAGTCGCTTGCTGCAGCTCAAATATAAAACTCTGTCCTTACTATAAGCTTAAATAGTCTTGATCTCGGGTGTGAGATTGTCGAGTCCCGTGACTCACGTGATACTTCCCAAAACAGTTGCAGGTGCAAGCGATGCCAGTGCAGGTGACTCAACCGAGCTCAAGTGGGAGTTCGACGAGGAACGTGGTCGCATTATGTGTCTTTTTCCAGATGATCAAGAGTGGTGCTCAGTTGGGACGATCGAGGATCCGTGTAGCATTTGGGGTATCTTCTTTATTTTGGTTCCGTAGTCGGACCTTGAGTGTACTCTGAATGATGGATGTTTATTTATGTATTGTGTGAAGTGGCATTGTAAGCCAACTATGTATCTCTTTCCTTATTGATTACATGGGTTGTGTGAAGATTACCTCACTTGCGACATTGCTTTCAATGCGGTTATGCCTCTAAGTCGTGCCTCGACACGTGGGAGATATAGCCGCATCGGGGGCGTTACAAGCATCCTGGTTCCGCTATTGGTTATTGACCGGAGACGTGTCTCAGTCATGTCTACATTATTCTCGAACCCGTAGGGTCCGCACGCTTAAAGTTCGATGACGGTTATATTATGAGTTTATGTGTTTTGATGTACCGAAGGTAGTTCGGAGTCCCAGATGAGATCGGGGACATGACGAGGAGTCTCGAAATGGTCGAGACGTAAAGATCGATATATTGGATGACTATATTCGGACATCGGAAAGGTTCCGAGTGATTCGGGTATTTTTCGGAGTACCGCAGAGTTACGGGAATTCGCCGGGAAGTATATGGGCCTTATTGGGCTTTAGGGGAAAGAGAGAGGATAGGTTGGGCGCCCCCCAAGGCCTAGTCCGAATTGGACTAGGGGGAGGGGCTGCGCCCCCTCCTTCCTTCTCTTCTCTCTCCCCTTTCCTTGACTCCTACTCCTACTACTTGTGTCAGGACCCCGATCCCAAGTCACATCGATCTAGCCGGTAACACCTCATATCACTTTGCGGCCTCACGCACGGTATTCCCACGGTTGTCGCCTTACCATGGCCCGGGACCGTTTGCGTCTTTTGGCTCACGTATATGATAGTGTCGCTAGCATCCATATGACAAAGAACCCGGGCCGACATGGCTAGTCGTGGAACCCAAAGCGGCGCTTAACCCATGGGGACAGGCATACATGAATCACATCGAGCATGTCGGTCATCAACGTATATATTCGGGCTGTAGCACTGGGCTAACAGGACTCCGGTATCCCGGCTATAGCAGGCTAGGCAGGACTCCGAATACCACCGCGTGACATTTCACGAAGGGATGTACATAGGAACGAAGTGAAACACATGCCGGCAGTCAAGTGTCCAAGCGGTAGTCTTTGGGCTAGCAGGACTCCGGTGAACCGGGTCAGAAGCGGACTACTATTGCTCGAAGCACGAGACTACATTTCCCCATATGAGAGGCTGCCAAGGATAAACAACTAGTTTGTCGGATCCCACACATACCAAGCATTTCAAACATACACACAATATGCTCAATATGTGTAGATACAACATGGCATCACAACATAACTCTACGACTCAATTATTTATTCAATAGGCTCCGAGGAGCGAGATATTACAAACATGGGTCTCATGACCCAACACTCGGAAACATACAAGTCAAAGCACAAGCGGAAGCTAAACATGTCTCGAGTACGCATAACTATAAACGAAAAGGGCTGAGAAGTCGACTATCTACCGAGATCTGCCGAGGCACAAGATCGTAGCTGAGGTAACAAGCTAACCGTCAAGTCCAAGCGGAACTACTAGCAAGACTGAAGTCTCTCTCGCAAAAGCGTAAAATAAGCAAACGTGAGTACAAACGCATTTCAAGAAGACTTACATCAGAACTAGCTACATATGCATCATTATCAAAAGGGGTGGTGGAGTTTGATCGCAACAAGCCAGCTTTGACTCGGTGGCTATCCTAAACTACATCGCAAGTAACTCCTTTGAGGTGGCGCACACGAGTCCACATATTCACCATATCAATACACCACTATGGACCCGCTCCCGTCTCCCTACGAGAACGCCAACCATAGCACTCACGCTTATCTTGCACATTTTAGAGTATCCACTTTCACTTGTCTATGAACTGATATAGGCAACCCAGAAGTCCTTCTCCGTGGACACGGCTATTCGAATAGATCATATTAACCTGCAGGGGTACTTCTTCACACACGCTCTCACCACTTCTGCCGTTTACACGACATGTACTCGGCAACCTTCAGCGGAAGCCCAACGTGGGTGTCGGCCACGACCTACCTAAACACACAAGTCCCAAGTCCAGGTTTATCGCCTATTCGGGTTCCATCCGCAGGAGTCCGCCGAGGTTTCCCATACAGCCCGAACGATGTGTGCAGGGTTCGAGACACCAAACGAGCGAATCGGTACATCAACACGGCAGCCTACCGCAACACAACCCACCCCTACGGTCAGCGCTATGCGGCCCCCAGCATGCTACAAACACCAGAAACTACTTGCAACTCCCGGACTAAGGACAAGAGTGGTTAAGAAGCCGAGAGGGTCCATTGGTTTCGGGCCCAATGCGTGGTAGTAACTGTATCATGGATCACATACACAGATCTCAGTTCCTGAGGACGGCTGCAATGAGACAACCCACCATGTACTCCTACATGGCCTCTCACCGCTACCTTTACCAAATCGTGTTCACACACTTAGCTCACACATTTGAGGACATGTTCACACACCTCCGATACATCCACGATGAATCAGACCTGACTCAACTCTAAGCAAGAGTGTGCATGACAACAAGCATAAATGAGTAGGCACAACATGGCTCAAACAATTCCTACTCATGCTAGTGGGTTTCATCTAATTATCGTGGAATGACAGGTCATGCAAAGGATCAAGGGGTTCAGCTACCGCAGCAAGTAACAGCTTGAATCGATGTTGTCCTAATGCAATAAAATAGAGCAGGAGGCGAGAGAGTGGGATTGTATCGGAATGAACAAGGGGTTTTGCTTGCACGGCACTTACGAAGATAATATAGTTCTTCATCGGTGTCATCGAATTCATCGTCAGACGTCGTCTACTAAGAGGGGGACAAGCATCGACAAACAAACAAGAGAGAACACAATCAATGCAATGCACATTCACATGAATGACATGTCATGTTAAGGTCTTGAATTCACCTAATGCAACAAGAATCCAAGTTAGTTGAAGTGGAATTCAAACAAGGTTGAACTCCAACCCCAAATGCTATTTCATAAATTACCCTAATCATGATTCATCCTATTCAGTGAGGTTAACTTGTTCAAACATGCATGAAAGTGCCATAAACAGATTCTTCATATTTTTCTGATCATTTTTTATATAAATTATTTAATTTGGAGTTACTGATTAAAAGTTATGAATATTTGAAGTTTGGGGTGTTTTCAAATTTCCTGAATTAAATTAAATCCGAAAATCAAATAATTGCGTCGACAAGATGACGTCGGTGACGTCAAGTCAACAGGGCGGTCCAGTCAAACTGACTGCGGGACCCATTGGTCGGTGAGCCTGGGTTAGTCAGGTCGCTGACAGGTGGGCCCGGTCAACTTTGACTAAGTCAAAGTCAAGCTGACACGTGGGGCCTCATGCTTAGCACTAATCTAAGCAGAAAAATTAGGCTAACCTAAATGGGCGCTGGGGCCCGTATGTCAGTGAAGGAGGTGGGTGGTTAGTCCGTAATTAGTGTTAATGACGGCGCCACGTCCGGCCTCACCGGAGTCTTGCCGGCGGACCGTAACGACGGCTCGGCTCGGATTTGGGCTACGGTTGGTGGTGGTTTGGCGAGCCGAGGGCACCCGGGATTAGCTCGGCTCGTCCGCATCCAAAGGACCGGACGGGAGGCCGCGGGTGGCCGGGAGGCGGCCGGCGAAAGCAAGGCGGCGTGCCGAGTTCGGGTTCGAGCGCAGCCTACAGAGGACGGGAGGGCTGGCTAAGGGCTCACCGAGCTCCCGAGGATGCTAGGAGCACGGTTCCGTGCTCGGTTTCAGCTTCTTGGCTGCGGTGACGGCGCGACATCGCCGGGCGTGGGGGTTCTCGGCCACGACGGGGCTATGGCCTAGGGGTCGGGAGAGACCCGGGGAGAAGGGGTAAACGACTCGGGGGCTCACCGTGAGTCCGTTTGGAGGGTCAGTGGGCTCGGGGGCGGCCGGAGTGCAGCGAATCGACGACGATGGTGGCGGGAGCCCGAGGTGGAAGACGACGGTGATGGCGGGCGTTGCTGGCCTCCCGGGTCGCGTGGCTCGTGGAGACGGAGAAGAGGTCGGGCGGAGCTCTTGGGGATGGCAGAGGGCAAGGGTGGCTGTGTGGCATGGTGCAGCGATCGGCGCCGACGGCGGGTTCTCAACAAGGTGAGGGAGGGGACAGAGGAGAGAAACGAGGAGGAGGGAGAGAGCGAGGGTCCAGGGGGGTTGGGGCGCGTGGCGTCCACGGTGTCGAGGAGGAGAGCGGAGCGGGAGGTGGCGTCGGTGGCCGTCAGGCAAGCGCCACGCCTCGCCTCGCCTCGGGCAGAGGAAGACGACAGCGGCGAGGCGGTGGTGGGCTGGGCCACCACTGGGCCATGAGGGAGGGGGAGAAGGCTGGGCCGGTTCGTGGGCCAGGTAAGTGGCTGCCAGGTGAGCTCTCTCTCTTTCCTTTTTAACTGTTTTTTCTATTTTTCTGCTCTGTTTTGATTTAGTTTGGCACCAAATCATTTAAATAAATCCTGAAAATAATTGTGGGCATTTAACTGAATTATTACAGAGGCCCTAACTATTTTCAGAATTGTTGGAGCATTTAAAAATATTAATAGTTTTTTTTAAATGCCCCAATTCAAATACAATATGGTTTATTCAAATATCCAAGGATGTCTTGGAAAAATATCCATCATCTCTGGATATGGTTTTCACCCTTTTCCATTAATCATGAATATTTTGCAAACCAATTTGGGTTTTTGAAAATATTTTTTTGAATTTGAACCTATTTGAATTGCTTTAGTGCTAGGGCTTGATCATCCCCATTTCAAATTTTCATGAAAATTAAACATGATGCATGGATGCAATGCCACTAGTTACAAGCAAGCTCTAGGGCTGTGACAACTTGGAAGGGGGGGGAATCCTACTCCTGGTGGGAGTATGACTCCTCCTAGGGCGTGCCATAGAGAGGGCGGGCCCTCCCCCTCCTCCACTCCTTTATATACGGGGAAAGGGGCACCCCTTGGAGACACAACAATTGATCATTGATCTTTTAGCCGTGTGCGGTGCCCCCCTCCACCATAGTCCACCTCGAGCACATCAGAAGCGGTGCTTAGGCGAAGCCTGCGTCGGTACAACATCATCATCGTCACCACACCGTCGTCTTGACGAAACTCTCCCTCAACACTTTCATTTGGATCGGAGTTCGAGGGACGTCATCGGGCTGAACGTGTGCTGAACTCGGAGGTGCCGTGCATTCGGTACTTGATCGGTCGGATCGTGAAGACGTATGACTACATCAACCACGTTGTGCTAACGCTTCCGCTGTCGGTCTACGAGGGTACGTGGACAACACTCTCCCCTCTCGTTGCTATGCATCACCATGATCTTGCGTGTGCGTAGGAATTTTTTTGAAATTACTACGTTCCCAACAATGGTATCCGAGCCTGGTTTATGCGTAGATGTCATATGCACGAGTAGAACACAAGTGAGTTGTGGGCGATATAAGTCATACTGCTTACCAGCATGTCATACTTTGGTTCTGATCTTTGTTGGATGAAGCGGCCGGACCGACATTACGCCAGACGCTTACGCCGAGACTGGTTCTACCGACGTGCTTTGCACCACGGTGGCTGGCGGGTGTCGGTTTCTCCAACTTTAGTTGAACCGAGTGTGGCTACCCGTTCCTTCATGAAGGTTAAAACAGCACCAACTTGACAAACTATCGTTGTGGTTTTGATGCGTAGGTAAGAACGGTTCATGCTCAGCCCGTAGCAGCCACGTAAAACTTGCAACAACAAAGTAGAGGACATCTAACTTGTTTTTGCAGGGCATGTTGTGATGAGATATGGTCAAAGCATGATGCTAAATTTTATTGTATGAGATGATCATGTTTTGTAACCGAGTTATCGGCAGCTGGCGAGAGCCATATGGTTGTCGCTTTATTGTATGCAATGCAATCGCCTGTAATGCTTTACTTTATCACTAAGCGATGGCGATAGTCGTAGAAGCATAAGATTGGCCGACGACAATGATGCTACGATGGAGATCAAGGTGTCACGCGGTGACGATGGTGATCATGATGATTGCCGGAGATGGAGATCACAAGCACAAGATGATGATGGCCATATCATATCACTTATATTGATTGCATGTGATGTTTATCTTTTATGCATCTTATCTTGCTTTGATTGACGGTAGCATTATAAGATGATCTCTCACTAAATTTCAAGATAAAAGTGTTCTCCCTGAGTATGCACCGTTGCCAAAGTTCGTCGTGCCCAGACACCACGTGATGATCGGGTGTGATAAGCTCTATGTCCATCTACAACGGGTGCAAGCCAGTTTTGCACACGTAGAATACTCAGGTTAGACTTGACGAGCCTAGCATATGCAGATATGGCCTCGGAACATGGAGACTGAAAGGTCGAGCGTGAATCATATAGTAGATATGATCAACATAGTGATGTTCACCATTGAAACTACTCCATCTCACGTGATGAGCAGACATGGTTTAGTTGATTTGGATCACGTGATCACTTAGAGGATTAGAGGGATGTCTCTCTAAGTGGGAGTTCTTAAGTAATATGATTAATTGAACTTAAATTTATCATGAACTTAGTACTGGTAGTATTAGCATATCTATGTTGTAGATCAATAGCTCGCGTTTAGCTCCCCTGTTTTATTTTGATATGTTCCTAGAGAAAACTAAGTTGAAAGATGTTAGTAGCAATGATGCGGGTTTGGTCCGTGATCTAAGGATTAACCTCATTGCTGCACAGAAGTATTATGTCCTTGATGCACCGCTAGGTGACAGAACTATTGCAGGAGCAGATGCAGACATTATGAACATTTTGACAAAAGCTCGGTATGATGACTACTTGATAGTTTAGTGCACCATGCTTAATGGCTTAGAATCGGGACTTCAAAGACGTTTTGAACGTCATGGACCATATGAGATGTTCCAGGAGTTGAAGTTAATATTTCAAGCAAATACCGAGTTGAGAGATATGAAGTCTCCAACAAGTTCTATAGCTAAAAGATGGAGGAGAATAGCTCAAGCGGTGAGCATATGCTCAGATTATGCAGGTACTACAATCGATTGAATCAAGTGGGAGTTAATCTTCCAGATAAAATAGTGATCGACATAATTCTCTAGTCACCATCACCAAAGTTAGTAGAACTTCGTGATGAACTATAATATGCAAGGGATGACAAAAGTAATTCCCGAGCTCTTCGCGATGTTGAGATCGGCGATGGTAGAAATCAAGAAAAGAGCATCAAGTGTTGATGGTTAACAAGATCACTAGTTTCAAGAAAAGGGCAAAGGGAAAGAAGGGGAACTTCAAGAAGAACGTCAAGCAAGTTGCTGCTCAAGTGAAGAAGCCCAAGTTTGGACCTAAGCCTGATACTGAGTGCTTCTACTGCAAAAAGGACTGGTCACTGGAAGCGGTACTACCCCAAACAATTGGCGGATAAGAAGGATGGCAAAGTGAACAAAAGTATATTTGATTGATGTGTACTTTACTAGTGTTTATAGCAACCCCTCGGTACTTGATAATGGTTCAGTTGCTAAAGAGTAGTAACTCGAAATGGGAGTTGCATAATGAACAGAAACTAGTTAAGGATGAAGTGACGATGTGTATTGGAAGTCGTTCCAAGATTGATATGATCATTATCGCACACTCCCTATACTTTTGGGATTAGTGTTGAACCTAAATATATGTTATTTGGTGTTTGCGTTGAGCATGAATATGATTTGATCATGTTTATTGCAATACGGTTATTCATTTAAGAGAATAATTGTTGTTCTGTTTACATGAATAAAACCTTCTACGGTCATACACCCAATGAAAATGGTTTGTTGGATATCGATCTTAGTGATACACATATTCATAATATTGAAGCCAAAAGATGCAAAGTTAATAATGATAGTGCAACTTATTTGTGGCACTGCCGTTTAGGTCATATTGGTGTATAGCGCATGAAGAAACTCCATGCTGATGGGCTTTTGGAATCACTTGATTATGAATCACTTGATGCTTGCGAACCATGCCTTATGGGCAAGATGACTAAGACTCCGTTCTCCGGAACAATGGAGCGAGCAACTGACTTATTGGAAATAATACATATTGATGTATGCGATCCAATGAGTGTTGAGGCTCGTGGCGGGTATCGTTATTTTCTGACCTTCACAGATGATTTGAGTAGATATGGGTATATCTACTTGATGAAACATAAGTCTGAAACATTTGAAAAGTTCAAAGAATTTCAGAGTGAAGTGGGAAATCATCGTGACAAGAAAATAAAGTTCCTACGATCTGATCGCGGAGACAAATATTTGAGTTACGCGTTTGGTCTTCAATTAAAACAATGTTGAATAGTTTCACAAACTCACGCCACCTGGAACACCACAGTGTAATGGTGTGTCTGAACGTCGTAACCGTACTTTATTGGATATAGTGCAATATATGATGTCTCTTACCGATTTACCACTATCGCTTTGGGGTTATGCATTAGAGACAGTGATACGTCTCCAACGTATCTATAATTTTTGATTGCTCCATGCTACTTTATCTACTGTTTTGGACTATATTGGGCTTTATTTTCCACTTTTATATTATTTTTTGGACTAACCTATTAACCGGAGGCCCAGCCCAGAATTGCTGTTTTTTGCCTATTTCAGCGTTTCGAAGAAAAGGAATATCAAACGGAGTCCAAACGGAATGAAACCTTCGGAAACGTGATTTTCTCACCAAACGTGATCCAGGAGACTTGGACCCTACGCCAAGGAACAACGGAGGCGGTCACGAGGGTGGGGGGCGCCCCCGCTAGGGCGCGCCCCCTGCCTTGTGGGCCCTCTGTTGCTCCACCGACGTACTCCTTCCTCCTATATATACCTACGTACCCCCAAACGATCAGAACAGGAGCCAAAAACCTAATTCCGCCACCGCAACTTCCTGTGTCCACGAGATCCCATCTTGGGGCCTGTTCTGGAGCTCCGCCGGAGGGGACATCCACCACGGAGGGCTTCTACATCAACACCATAGCCTCTCCGATGAAGTGTGAGTAGTTTACTTCAGACCTTCGGGCCCATAGCTAGTAGCTAGATGGCTTCTTCTCTCTTTTTGGATCTCAATACAATGTTCTCCCCCTCTCTCGTGGAGATATATTCGATGTAATCTTCTTTTTGTGGTGTGTTTGTTGAGACCGGTGAATTGTGGGTTTATGATCCAGCTTATCTATGAATAATATTTGAATCTTCTCTGAATTCTTTTATGTATGATTGAGTTATCTTTGCAAGTCTCTTCGAATTATCCGTTTGGTTTGGCCAACTAGATTGGTAGTTCTTGCAATGGGAGAAGTGCATGGCTTTGGGTTCAATCTTGCGGTGTCTTTACCCGATGTAAAGGGTTGCAAGGCACGTATTGTATTGTTGCCATCGAGCATAACAAGATGGGGTATTTATCATATTGCATGAATTTATTCCTCTCTGACATGTCATCTTGCTTAAGGCGTTACTCTGTTTTTAACTTAATACTCTAGATGCATCTTTGGATAGCGGTCGATGAGTGGAGTAATAGTAGTAGATGCAGAATCGTTTCGATCTACTTGTCTCGGACGTGATGCCTATATACATGATCATACCTAGATATACTCATAACTATGCTCGATTACATCAATTGCTCAACAGTAATTTGTTCACCCACCGTAGAATACTTATGCTCTTGAGAGAAGCCACTAGTGAAACCTATGGCCCCCGGGTCTATTCTCATCATATCAATCTCCATCACTTTTATACTTGCCTTGTTTTTACTTTGCCTTTTTACTTTTCACTTTGCATCTATATACCAAAAATACCAAAAATATTATCTCTATCGGATCTCACTCTCGTAAGTGACCGTGAAGGGATTTATAACCCCTAATCGCGTTGGTTGCGAGTAGCTATCGTTTTGTGCAGGTACGAGGGACTTGTGTGTGGCCTCCTACTGGATTGATACCTTGGTTCTCAAAAACTGAGGGAAATACTTACGCTACTCTGCTGCATCATCCTCTCCTCTTCGGGGAAAACCAACGCAAGCTCAAGAGTAGAAGACAGCTGCATTCACGTTAAATAGGGCACCATCTAAATCCGTTGAGACGACACCTTATGAACTGTGGTTTGGCAAGAAACCAAAGTTGTCGTTTCTTAAAGTTTGGGGTTGTGATGCTTATGTGAAAAAGTTTCATCCTGATAAGCTCAAACCCAAATTGGAGAAATGTGTCTTCATAGGATACCCAAAGGAGACTGTTGGGTACACCTTCTATCACAGATCCGAAGGCAAGACATTCGTTGCTAAGAATGGATCCTTTCTAGAGAAGGAGTTTCTCTCGAAAGAAGTGAGTGGGAGGAAAGTAGAACTTGATGAGGTAATTGTACCTGCTCCCTTATTGGAAAGTAGTTCATCACAGAAATCTGTTCCTGTGACTCCTACACCAATTAGTGAGGAAGATAATGATGATGATCATGTAACTTCAGATCAAATTACTACCGAACCTCGTAGGTCAGCCAGAGTGAGATCCGCACCAGAGTGGTACGGTAATCCTGTTCTGGAGGTCATGTTACTAGACCATGACGAACCTACGAACTATGAAGAAGCGATGGTGAGCCCAGATTCCGCAAAATGACTTGAGGCCATGAAATCTGAGATGGGATCCATGTATGGGAACAAAGTATGGACTTTGATTGATTTGCCTGAATGATCGGCGAGCCATTGAGATTAAATGGATCTTCAAGAGGAAGACGGACGCTGATAGTAGTGTTACTATCTACAAAGCTAGAATTGTCGCAAAAGGTTTTCGACAAGTTCAAGGTGTTGACTACGATGAGAGTTTCTCACTCGTATCTATGCTTAAGTCTGTCCGAATCATGTTAGCAATTGCCGCATTTTATGAAATCTGGCAAATGGATAAACAAAACTCAATTCCTTAATGGATTTATTAAAGAAGAGTTGTATATGATGCAACCAGAAGGTTTTGTCGATCCTAAATGTGTTAACAAAATGTGCAAGCTCCAGCGATCCATCTATGGACTGGTGCAAGCATCTTGGAGTTGGAATATACGCTTTGATGAGTTGATCAAAGCATATAGTTTTATACAGACTTGCGGTGAAGCCTGTATTTACAATAAAGTGAATGGGAGCACTACAACATTTCCGATAAGTATATGTGAATGACATATTGTTGATCGGAAATAATGTAGAATTATTCTGCAAAGCATAAAGGAGTGTTTGAAAGGAGTTTTTCAAAGAAAGACCTCGGCGAAGCTGCTTACATATTGAGCATCAAGATCTATAGAGATAGATCAAAACGCTTGATAAGTTTTTCCATGAGTACATACCTTGACAAGATTTTGAAGTAGTTCAAAATGGAACAGTCAAAGAAAGAGTTCTTACCTGTGTTACAAGGTGTGAAATTGAGTAAGACTCAAAGCCCGACCACGACAGAAGATAGAAAGAGAATGAAAGTCATTCCCTATGACTCAGCCATAGGTTCTATAAAGTATGCCATGCTATGTACCAGATCTATTGTATACCCTACACTGATTTTGGCAAGGGAGTACAATAGTGATCTAGGAGTAGATCACTTGACATCAGTCAAAATTATCCTTAGTGGAATAAGGATATGTTTCTCGATTATGGAGGTGACAAAAAATTCGTCGTAAAAGGGTTACGTTGATACAAGTTTTGGCACTGATCCAGATGACTCTAAGTCTTCATCTGGATACATATTTAAAGTGGGAGCAATTAGCTAAAGTAGCTCCGTGCAGAGCATTGTAGACATAGAAATTTGCAAAATACATATGGATCTGAATATGGCAGACTCGTTGACTAAACTTCTCTCACAAGGAAAACATGATCACACCTTAGTACTCTTTGGGTGTTAATCACATAGCGATGTGAACTAGATTATTGACTCTAGTAAACCCTTTGGGTGTTGGTCACATGACGATGTGAACTATGGGTGTTAATCACATGGTGATGTGAACTATTGATGTTAAATCACATGGTGATGTGATCTAGATTATTGACTCTAGTGCAAGTGGGAGACTGAAGGAAATATTCCCTAGAGGCAATATTAAAGTTATTATTTATTTCCTTATTTCATGATAAATGTTTATTATTCATGCTAGAATTGTATTAACCGGAAACATAATACTTGTGTGAATACATAGACAAACAGAGTGTCACTAGTATGCCTCTACTTGACTAGCTCGTTGATCAAAGATGGTTATGTTTCCTAGCCATAGACTTGAGTTGTCATTTGATTAACGGGATCACATCATTAGGAGAATGATGTGATTGACTTGACCCATTTCGTTAGCTTAGCACTTGATCGTTTAGTATGTTGCTATTGCTTTCTTCATGACTTATACATGTTCCTATAACTATGAGATTATGCAACTCCCGTTTACTGGAGGAACACTTTGTGTGCTACCAAACGTCACAACGAATCGGGTGATTATAAAGGTGCTCTACAGGTGTCTCGAAGGTACTTGTTGGGTTGGCGTATTTCGAGATTAGGATTTGTCACTCCGATTGTCGGAGATGTATCTGGGCCCACTCAAGAATGCACATCACTATAAGCCTTGCAAGCATTGTAACTAATGAGTTAGTTGCGGGATGATGTATTACGGAACGAGTAAAGAGACTTGCCAAGAATTTAGATTGAACTAGGTATTGAGATACCGACGATCGATTCTCGGGCAAGTAACATACCGATGACAAAGGGAACAACGTATGTTGTTATGCGGTTTGACCGATAAATATCTTCGTAGAATATGTGGGAGCCAATATGAGCATCCAGGTTCCGCTATTGGTTATTGACCGGAGACGTGTCTCGGTCATGTCTACATTGTTCTCGAACCCGTAGGGTCCGCACGCTTAAAGTTCGATGACGGTTATATTATGAGTTTATGTGTTTTGGTGTATCAAAGGTAGTTCGGAGTCCCAGATGAGATCGGGGACATGAAGAGGAGTCTCGAAATGGTCGAGACGTAAAGATCGATATATTGGATGACTATATTCGGACATCAGAAAGGTTCCGAGTGATTCGGGTATTTTTCGGAGTACCGAAGAGTTACGGGAATTCGTCGGGGAGTATATGGGCCTTATTGGGCTTTAGGGGAAAGAGAGAGGATAGGCTGGACGCCCCCCAAGGCCTAGTCTGAATTGGACTAGGGGGAGGAGCTGCGCCCCCTCCTTCCTTCTCTTCTCTCTCCTCTTTCCTTGACTCCTACTCCTACTACTTGGAAGGGGGGAATCCTACTCCCGGTGGGAGTAGGACTCCTCCTAGGGCGCGCTATAGAGAGGGCCGGCCCTCCCCCTCCTGCACTCCTTTATATACGGGGAAGGGGCACCCTTGAGACACAACAATTGATCATTGATCTTTTAGCCGCAGTGCAAGGCCCCCTCCACCATAGTCCACCTCGATATCTTGTGGCGGTGCTTAGGCGAAGCCCTGCGTTGGTAGAACATCATCATCGTCATCACGTCGTCGCGTCGAAACTCTCCCTCAACACTCGGCTGGATCGGAGTTCGAGGGGCGCCATCGGGCTAAGCGTGTGCTGAACTCGGAGGTGCCGTGCGTCGGTACTTGATCGGTCGGATAGTGAAGACGACGACTACATCAACCGCTACAGTTAACGCTGCTTTCGATTATGCACGAGGGTACGTGGACAACACTCTCCCCTCTCGTTGCTATGCATCACCATGATCTTGCGTGTGCGTAGGAATTTTTTTGAAATTACTACGTTCCCCAACACAAGAGTCATTGTGGATCGCCGGTGAACAAAGTCTGTGAAGGTTTGGAAGTCTACCTTGAAGACTTACCAGAGCAATTGGGCAAGGACTGGGTGTCCTTAGCTCAAGGGGAATAAGCTGAAGACGCGGTCTTCTGAGTTGAATCTCAGCCTCCCTATCTAGTCGTACAGTTGTCACAGCAACTGGAACTGGTCCAACAAATCATGTGTCCTCACCAAGTGACTGGTTCTATCCTCTCCCTCTCTTTACTTACAGTTTGTCTTCGTGAAGTCATTGCCTGCTTGCACTACCTGTTTGACTCCACCGTGTGACTACTATCATTGTTTGGCTTCATACTATCTTCCATCCTGATCTTTACTACCTAGCTGCTATTAGTCTTCGTGCTTTCACTTTATTGCATACTTGACTATGGGTTGCTTAGTGTAGTCTATCTTCCGCTGCATATCAATAGGTTCATTTCTATTGTTTGTCTTCGAAACTCTCATGTTTTGAAGACTTTCATAAAAATCGCCTATTCACCCCCCTCTAGTCGATAACTAGCACTTTCAGATGTTGTTGCGACGCGTCCGTGAGCAACGAGCAAGCATCACTCGGGATGCTGCTACCGCAGTGTTGAGTAACGTGATTGTATTAGGAAACATAGGTTAGACTAGGAAATGTTCTCGCTTGCATTGTACTTCAAGTAGATCATGTACTCCTATATATATGCCCACGAGGCTCAAGCAATACATCAAACAATTCCACCAATCCTCTCTCCCTTCTAACATGGTATCAGTTTCCGGGTTCTAAACCCTAGTCGCCGCCGCTTTCGCACCCGCGCGCCGCCCCTGGGGCGGTCGGCCTCCATGGCCGCCGTTTGGGGCCACGCCGCCCGTACCTAGGGTTCGTCCACCGGTCGTGTTGACCGGCTGCCCTAGAGAGTCTTTTCTCCGAGCCCTTGCTCCGGGGTTTTCTCTCTCCCGCCGGCCATCTTGATCGGCGGTTTCTTTTTTGTTTTCCGATCTAATCTTGATCGGTTTACGTCGCCCACCGCCGCCGTCGACCCCGTGCGGCGCTCTACTCCAACACCGCGCTGATCGCGGCTTCTTCACCGATTCGTGACCTCGCGCTTCCGCCCGTCTGCTCGCCGGTCGCCCGACCGGCAGCCTCGCGCGCCGTCCAGCGGCTGCCGCCAGTCGCCCGACGGCGGCCTCGCGTCATGCGACGGCCCTTCACCGCCGCCGTTCGCGCTCCGGCCCGCCCGTCGATCTACGCCGGCCGTCACCGCTCTGCTCCGACCGGGACTCCTGCATGACCTCGATCCGGCGGCCTCGCGCCATGCGGCGGCCAATCATAGCCGCCCTGCTGGCCGCCGTCGCTGGCTTCATCTCGGACTCCGCCTCCACCAAGCGGCGTCCCCGACCTCGCGCGTGATCGGATTGATCACCCGCCTGCCGCCGCAATCCGCCTCAGCTACGCCGTGCGACCGACCTGGCCTGTCGATTGCGCGCGCCTTCGCAGGTCCCGTGAAGATCGTCCTCGAGTTCAGCGCGCCTCTCCATCGATCGAGCATTGGGTTGTCGCTGCGTCGCCCCGTCGGACCGCAGCGCCGCCGCCCCGTGGTTCTTCCCGCGGCTACATCGACCCGCGTGGTGCCGCTGCATCGCCCCTTTGGGCCGTAGTGCCGCGGCCCGCAGTCTACCGCCGCCCCGAGTACGACCGCTCCAGGCCGTCTCCGTGGCAGCACCGACCCTCGCGCTGCCGCTGCGTCACCCCATCAGACCTTAGCGAGCGTGGCACGCGGTCTCCGTCGCCGCCCGAGGCCGTCCCCGCAGCTGTACCGACTCGCGCGCCGCCCCTTCGGGCCGCAGCGCCATGGCCCGCGGGTCCATGTGTCTTCCCGCCGTCGCCACCGCCGCCGCCGCCATCGCCGTCGCTTCAGCGCCAGAAGCGTCGCGGCCCGCGGTCCACTCCGCCATCACCGCGCGTCAACCTCCCGTGGTATGCGTCGTACCGTCTCCCTTGGCGCGGGAACACCACCGTCTACGCCGGTCTTCGTCACGCTGTCAGGGCTCTTCGCCTACTTCGAGCACCGCCGCCGCGTTCCTAACCTAGCCACTGTTGCTGCCGCCAGGCTGCCGCCGCCGCTCTTCTTTGGCCGCCACCGCCGCTACCCCTGTAGCCGCCGCCGTTGCCCGTCCACCTCCTTCGTCTTTGTCCAGCCCTAGCCCGTCGCCAGCGTCGCCGTCATCTACCCCGGCCACTTCGTCTACTCCGACAACCGCGGGCGACATCGGCCCCACGCAGATTGGCGCCGCAACCGTCGTGGAGTCCTTCTTTGCTGGCTTCTCCGACTTCTTCGACATGGCGTACGGCTCGTGTAGGTCCCAATCTACACATGCCCGGTGCTGGCAACATCGAAGCATGCCTTCGTCCACGACGTGTCCCCGAACCTGGCAAGTCCGGTGCGGCGCTTCGACAGCTTCGTCTTCGTCCGTCTACGCATGCCCGGTGTTGACAACATCGGTGCGTGCCTTCGTCTACGATGTGTCCCCGGGCTTGGCAAACCCGCTGCTACGCGTCGTCAACAACATCTTCTTCCCGGCGCACCACTATTCGACACCACTGCGCCCATGACTAACTCGGCGCCTCTTTGCGTCCGCGGCTCCACGGCGACTTCCTCGACACCGGCTACCCCGACTCGACATCGACCACGGCTTCACCACCCTACGCTCTCGACTACATCGACAAACGGCACAAAGGGCTACCGCCTGCTTGAGCAACCTCGTTGGTTTCCACTCCAGCCACGACTCCGCGATGCATCGACCGTTACGACTGTGGACGGGTGTCCGTCGGCTTGCCTTCGGATTCTTCTCCAGTCTCACCTTCTGCGTCGCTACTGTTGTGACTGCGGGGGATGTTGAGTAACGTGATTGTATTAGGAAACATAGGTTAGACTAGGAAATATTCTGGCTTGCCTTGTACTTCAAGTAGATCATGTACTCCTATATATATGCCCACGAGGCTAAAACAATACATCGAACAATTCCACCAATCCTTTCTCCCTTCTAACACTCAGGGCGAGTCGGGCGGCGCTCCATCGAGAGCAAGCATGCTGTTGTGGAGCGAGTCGGGCAGGGACGGTGCGTTCTGGCGACACGGGGAGAACGAAGGAGTGTTATTCTGTGTTTGTGCGTTGTGTGCTAATGGCTACCTTTGAATCCAGATCATGACGAGATCAGACGGCTACCAACCCGGCTGATTTCTAGGAGAAATCAGTCGGTTGACGCCTAGCAATGGCCCGGCCGATCTTTGCCAAAGATCAGTCGGATGGGCAGTACATTCTGTTATTCTAAACAAACTTGGAAGCAACAGTAACCAATTTTAGTGTTAAAATGCTAGCGCAATGAAACAAGCAGCGAATGTAAACGTTGATAGTGTCTGGCGTTCTTCACATGCATCAGAACCGAGAAGGAAACACAACATCCAAAAAAAGAGAAAGAAAATACAACATCCAAGATCCAAGAAGAGAGAAAGGAAATTCGGAATGAACCTAACGTAGATGCATCATGGATTGGGTAAAATCCCCATTTCAGCCGATCAATAATATAAATGCATCATGGATTGGCTACAAAAAACGATGTACTACATGGCAAATTGTGCATATGAAACTGAATTCCAGAAGAAGCAGAGAGCAATAATATGTTCTGAACCAATTATGCATAGCCTATGTAATATGAAACTGATTACTACCCAGATTCAACATAGCTTATGTAATCTCTTTCGGTTTCAGCCTGCATTTCCTGTTCCAGTACCAGATCAATGTAGATGGCATTGTGCATATGAAACTGAATCCAGAACTTGGCTTTTTTTTCATTTCGTTTTGGAAGAAAAATCACAGCCTGATGCAGTTCTTTATGGTTCAGAACATTAACCGCAACACAAGCACAATAGGGGCGTTTACAACTGGGAAGTGTTTAGAGAAGAATCCAGACACACACTGTTTATCTCAATAATTTGGCAGAAAGATTCCACATCATTAAGCTGGGGATGAATCTTGACAGAGGCAGAACAGAAGCGTGCACACACTCATGTGTGTGCATCTTAGCGTGCAGGGGCATACACAATTTGCATTCAGGTCCGTCAAAGTTACATGTACAATACAAATACTAGATGCAGAATTGCTGATACTTTAAGAAACTAGCAGATCTTCTAGGTGAAATGGCTGGTGGAACAAAACATAAGGCCTCCTTGATTCAAATGATTTTTTATAGGAAACACAACATCCAAGAGAGAAGAAGGAGAATGCAACATCCAATATCCAAGAAAAGATAAGAAAAGGAAATTCTGAATGAACAAGTGTGCATAACATAAATGCTTGGCTAGTAGACCTGTTGCAGGGATTGGGTGAAGTCTCCATTTCAATCCGTCAACAACCAAATTCAACAACTGCTATGATTTCAGTGGACAGTGCCCAACAAATAAAACTGAACTCAAGCACAAGGGGAAATGTTTACAGGAATACAAGGAAGCCACCTGCTCATGAAAATCTCTTAACATTCATATGCTGGCTTTTTATGCAAGATAGCGGTATAATTTTCTATCTGCTTTGTCCCTCTCTAAGAATTCGCGCTCAATCAGAGATTCTATGCGTTTCTTTATGATAACAGGGTTCGGCAAGAACCGAGCTTGCAATTGCTTGGTGACCTCAGATACAATACTGTTATGATCCAAGACCCTCCTAGATTTCATGATCCTGACGATGGCAGCCTCAATCTGAGGTTTCCTGTCCTCCTCAACTCGCTGGCGGGTCTCCTGCTTCTCTGGCTCAGATTCCTTTGCCGCCACCACTGTCCCGATCTTCACCTTAACAAGCTTGCTTGTGAACTTGTCATTGAAGTAGAATGTGTCATCCTCTGATATGTCCTTGCTCATGGGCTCTTTACGGAGAACATTCTTCCCCTTGACACAAGCAAGAGACTGGAGACATCTCTTTAGGTCTGTGGAAGGTATCTCAGTAGCTTGCTCGATGTCTTTGTAGCTAAGTCCATCAGAAGTGTTAAACAACATCAGAACACACATCTGGTAAGTGGATACATTCAGCTCATGCTTCTGGCTTTTCCCAAACGTGGCCTTTATATCAGCTGTTCCCATATTTGTTTGCCATGTTAACCTCCGCCCACTGTGAGTTCCAAGATAATATCCACGGAATTTCTCACATACTGCAAGGATTTCAGGTGGAAGGCTGCAGGGAGGGCTGGGTTGTGTTGGCCAAGAGCCAGTTGTGAGGATGTGGACATCAAGTGTAGGGCCATCACCAAGTTCTTCAGATTTCTTGGCATAGAAATCCTGCATGGTGTCCTGAGATGTCTTCATGTCAGTGAACATGCCCTCTAATTTGGAGGTGAACTGGTACCCACATTCCGTCTTGAGTTTGACTATCATACTCCTCTCAGCATCATCAGAAACAGTTTTGCCAGACAGAAGCCTTTTTGCCAAATGCTGCTTATAGTACTTCTCAAACACATCCTTCTCCTGAAGGTACCGAAACAGCATCATGACTTTGTCCAGTATACCCTCCACATCCTCTTCTGTTGCCCCTTTCAGTCCTTTCCGGAGTTTGTCATCAACATACAGTGATATGAATTCAGGTGACCTGTTGTTTAAGTTGATGAAGAACTCAAAGGATGAATTCAGAGCATTTTGGAAGGTTTTATCATTGCCGAAAGCAACATTGATGATCTTATCATGCTTATCCTTCTCATTTAACAAGCACTGAACAAATTCCACTGGGTCTTTCAATCTCTCCGGATCTGTCACCAAGTGCTTCCCTGTTTCCCTCAGGTATGAAGTCATCATATCTCTGATTGTTGATAGACCATCAGGAACCCTTCGGAATAAGGTGTACATCCTACCCAAATCTTCATATTTGTCATCTATAAGCATGTTAACAAGGCCAGAGTTTTCCATGTGGACCAATCTATGCATGTGATTGGCTATCATCTCTTTCTCCACCACGCTAGTTATCTTTGCCTCACTGCCAGCATCCAAGTAGTGTGAGACACGCTCCATTTCCTCATTGAGCCGCCTCTCAGCCTTCTTAAGGTAGTTACCACAATCACAACACTCGATGAACTCTTGAGATTCCCCACTGTAGAAGCTAGCGGAAACTTCCAAAAATGGTTTCTCAAAATCATCTTGGTACACAGCAGGACCAAGATCCATTAACATCTTTGTAATGCTCCTCATCAGGCCTCTATTGATCACTTCACCCATTCTTTCTCTGTGAATAAGATCTAGAAGGGTGTCAAGCAGCCGACCATGGATCATTGGGTAGTGAATTATATGATCCCTCCACAAATTCAGACCAAGCTCATGAACAGGTGTCCTGTGGGATGTCGGGACATAAGTCCGATCCATGTACATTAGAATATCCCTGATCATCTGCAATGCCTTGTTGTGATCCATCCACTTCGCATTCAGCTCTTCCAAAAACAAACCACCCTGTGCAGCCTCTATTGATTTTGATATTTCCTTCAAACGCCATGTCATAGTGCTCTCAAGGCCATTATAAAGCTTCTCACCATACTTGTGAAGCACCATGTTGTAGGCACTCCTGCACATGGAAAGAGAATTTACAAATTAGAGTAAGGTGACAACACGATAGCCCTTGGTAGGTATTATACTAGATCCCCCCTGCACACAGTGCTCTTGCATATAGTAATTTACTACCAACTATCCAAATTCGGCAATATAAGAGTTAACAAGCACTATGACTCAACATTCATATGACAAGCGGTTATGAATCATATGAATATCTGAATAAAAGCATCTATCAAGTTCTAACAATATGTTGATTCAATCTGCCTTGCAGCTTGCTAATCCATCAGAGACAGCAAAGACTGATACAGACACAAACATGTCTGTTCTATTTTATGTTCTGGGGAAGAATAAAAATGGAAGACTAGAGAACCATGTTTTAAATAGAACGCCCATAGCCGAAACAGTGGAGAGTACATTTGCCTTGAAATTCCTAGTTAGAGAAGAGCTTTGTTACTTGACTGCTCATCTAGTGGAGTGTAGCGTCAACAGTTAACTGAGGTCTTCGGCCACAAAAGAAGCTAATTATTCCCGTGACATTGGTAGGACAACAAACACTGAAACGAAATCCTCTCTGATAGATCGCTTCTTGAGCACTGCACAGGATACGGACATCCAGCTCTTGTTTTCACACGATACTACCACGCGCCAGTTCGAATTGCACACACGATCTGCCCTGGAATCGCATTCTCTCGGAATTCACGCAGGCAGAGACGGATGCATATCATCTAACCAAGCGGGAGCGAGAGCGAGCGCCGGCAAGATCAATCAGTCTAGCTTAGGGCGGGCGGGAGGGCGGGAGGCCGACCTGTAGAGCTCCTCGAAGGAGAGGCCGCTGGCGTTGTGGTTGTAGATCTCGTGGATGGCGTGCTCGAGGACCTTCCATGTCCGCTCCGCGTACTTGGGGTCGAGCTCCACCCGGTGCTTGAACGCCTCGATCTTGAAGTTGCGCTTCCTGGGCGGGCCTCCGCCGCTCATCTTCGCCGCCGCCGGTGGCCTGCCGTCGCCGGCGGCTGGCTAGGGTTTTCGGGCCCGCGGGGTGGGTGGACGGGACGGGGGGAGTGGGGGGAGCAAGGGCGATGGACGGAGGAAAAGGGGGAAAGGAAAACGAGAGCGTTCCTGCCTGCCTGGCGTCCCGTGCTGATTCGGGGTTATTTCCAGGGAAGGACGGTGGGTTATTTTTCCCCCTCGGAAGGAGGGGGATTTTCACTGCAGTGGTCAGTCAGTTATTACAGACAGTTTGGTAATCCTATACGCACCCATGATGAGAAGTGATTTTACCAAATCCACGGAACCCTGACAGCTGTAGAGAAAAAACTCAAAAGAGGCACAGCTTGTTTTGTTCTGGCTGAAATTAGCTGGACATTTGCAGCTGCAGGACACAATATTGGCACTCCATTTCCTGAATTTATTTCAAGTTTTCAGGCGCTATTTTTTCAATGGTATGATGTGTTTGTCAACTAGTATGATGTATTTATGACTACTTCGTCAATCTTAAAATATGTGGGCTCAGTCTCCGTAGATACTTGTAGGGATAAATAATACGTGTACCAGGTAAACCAATTTATCAAGGCAAGCCAACGTTCCATGATAGTAACAGACCTAAGAACTTTGCGAATCCCAAATAAACCACAAGTCAAAGTGTTTATGGTCTATAAGTTTTCATTGCAAGTCAATGTAAAAATCACCCTGGCAACAACCTAGGCTGGAGGGATGCTAGGAACACCCATGTTACAAAGCACTTGATAAGCCAGCGAGATCTTTTGCTCTAGCTATAATCCAGGTCGACGCCTCATCCCTAACACCACTAACTAGGGTCAACAACATGGAAGACTTGTTTTGAAGGACTCGGGCCTTTCACTCTTTCTAGAGCTCCCATGCCACCAGGATGACCATGGAACGCGGACCCTTCCACCCAATTCTCGGCAAACGATGCAGTGGTCTTCCACCAGTCTGTAATGGCCTAGTCAATGTAATGGTAAGATGGAGTTGGGGATATCCCAAACCATAAGCGGATCACGTTCCAGAACCACCTAAAGTAGTGACCTTGGAAATGATGTATGGCATGGATTCAGTGCCCTCGTGGCATAAGAGTTGGAGATATTCCAGACCATGTAACACCTCATATGCAACGAAGTGTCAAGATATTTGTTGCTTTCATTTTGAGAATATACGTACCAATCTTGTGCTCGTGGTAGCCGATTAACATGTGCCCATAACAGGTAACAACTTGAAATTACGATAATATAGCCCATAAAAGTCAACCATGTACAATATTTTTTTCCTTTTTTAAATAAGACAAAATTTTGCCAATTTCATTCATTAATAGTGCTTGAGACTCCTCATTTGGTTCCAAAACAAAGAAGTGCATTTCACTCTTGGTCATTTCGTATCTTAAGGGTTGAAGCTTAGTGGTTCCGGAACTGACCAACAATAGGCTATCCCAAAATTCCTTTGCAGACGTAACATGAAGGTAGGGGGGGGGGTCTTCTTCTTTATATACTACCCTTCTTATTAGGCGGTTTGAGTTGATCATGAAAAGCTTCTTGTGAAGTAAAGTTGTTGGGGACGTGATAACCCACAAGTATAGGGGGTTGCTTGTAGCCTTTTTCGATAAGTAAGAGTGTCGAACCCAACGAGAAGTTAAAGGCAGAATTTATATTATCTTCAAGTTCTATCGACCACCGATACAACTTTATGCACACCAATGTTTTCTTTACCTAGAACAAGTAATAAACTACTTTGTAGGTGTAATGGGATAGGTTTGCAAGATAATAAAGAACGTGAAAATAAAATTAGGTTTTGTTTTAAGAAAAGCAATAAAGTTAATATAGCGAGTGTGGAAAAGTGGTGGTAGGATTTACGGAATCGTCCCTAAGCAATTGGCTAAGTTACTAGATCAATAGCAAGTTTTTATGTGGGAGAGGCCGCTGCTAGCATGTCATCCCTTACTTGGAATTCTATGCACTTATAATTGGAACTATTAGCAAGCATCCGCAACTACTAAAGTTCATTAAAGTAAAACTCAACCATATCATTAAGATATATTGGTCCCCCTTCAATCCCGTATGAATCAATTTATGTGGTAGGAAGAAGTTTTCGACACTCTTGCCCTTGAATGCATAGTCCTATCAACATACAACTAGCCCTATGGTGTGATCCACGCGTGTGCTCATATGATGGGAACCAAAGGATAGCAACATAACCACAAGCAATTTAAACCACTCATAGCAATTCACTAATTACCCATAGGACAAAAATAATCTACTCAAACTGTTGGGAACGTTGCATGGAAAACAAAACAAAAATCTACGCACACGCAAGATCTATCCATGGAGATGCATAGCTATGAGAGGGGGAGAGCATCTACATACCCTTGTAGATCGCTAAGCAGAAGCGTTTATCAACACGGTTGATGTAGTCATACAACTTCACAATCCATTCCGATCAAGCACCGAACTCACGATACCTCTGCGTTCAGCACACGTTCAGCTCTATGATGTCCTCGCCTTCTCGATCCAACAAGAGAGGCAAAGTAGTCGATGAGTTCTAGCAGCACGAGGGCGTGATGGCAATGGTGGTGAAACTACTTCCGCAGGGCTACGCCAAGCACAATGGATTTAGAGCGGAGGATGAACTAGGGGGAGAGGGGGCGCCGGCACACGGCTTGGGATTCGTGGTGTGTGGCGCCCCCTCCCCTTCTCACATATGTATAGGTGGAGGGGGAGGGGTGTTGGTAAACATAGCATGAAATTTCAAAAAAATTCCTACGCTCATGCAAGATCTATCTAGGAGATGCATAGCAACGAGAGGGGGAGAGTGTGTCCACGTACCCTCGTAGACCGAAAGCGGAGGCGTTTGACAACGCGGTCGATGTAGTCGAACTTCTTCTCGTTCCGACCGATCAAGCACCGAACGTACGACACCTCCGAGTTATGCACACATTCAGCTCGATGACGTCCCTCGAACTCTTGATCCAGCAAAGTGTCGAGGAAGAAGATGAGTTCCGTCAGCACGACGGTGATGGTGATGTGATCCGCGTAGGGCTTCGCCTAAGCACTACGAAGATATGACCGAAGGCGTAAACTGTGGAGGGGGGCGCCACACACGGCTAACAATTGTTGGTGTTTGTTCTAGGCGCCCCCTCCCCACGTATATATAGGTGGGAGGGGGAGGGGAGCAGCCTTGGGGCGCCCCAAGTAGGAGGATTCCTTCCTACTTGGGGGCCTAGTCCAATTCGTCCCCCTACCATATTTCCGGAGGGGGAAAAGGAAGAGAGGGGAGAGGAAAGGAAGGGGAGGCCGACTCCCCCCTTTCCTTCTCCCACTTGGCCGGCGGCCTAGGAGGTCTGGTACACAGCATAGCATACATGATAGAACCTACGGCTGAGCATAGGGAATGACTTTCATTTTCTCTCTATCTTCTGCAGTGGTCGGGCATTGAGTCTGACTCAACTTCACACCTTGTAACACGTGCAAGAACCCTTTCTTTGGTCGATCCATTTTGAACTTCTTCAAAACTTTATCAAGGTATGTGCTTTGTGAAAGTCCAATTAAGCCGCCTTGAACTATCTCTATAGATCTTGATGCCCAATATATAAGCAGCTTCACCAAGGTCTTTCATTGAAAAACTTTTATTCAAGTATCCTTTTATGCTATCCAGAAATTCTATATCATTTCCAATCAACAATATGTCATCCACATATAATATTAGAAATGCTACAGAGCTCCCACTCGCTTTCTTGTAAATACAGGCTTCTCCGAAAGTCTGTATAAAACCATATGCTTTGATCACCTCATCAAAGCATATAATCCAACTCCGAGATGCTTGCACCAGTCCATAAATGGATCACTGGAGCTTGCACACTTTGTTAGCACCTTTAGGATCGACAAAACCTTCTGGTTGCATCATATACAACTCTTCTTTAAGAAATCCATTAAGGAATGCAGTTTTGACGTCCATTTGCCAGATTTTATAATCATAAAAAGCGGCAGTTGCTAACATGATTCGGACAGACTTAAGCATTGATAACCCACAAGTATAGGGGATCGCAACAGTTTTTGAGGGTAGAGTATTAAACCCAAATTTATTGATTCGACACAAGGGGAGCCAAAGAATATTCTCAAGTGTTAGCAGCTGAGTTGTCAATTCAACCACACCTGAAAGACTTAATATCTGCATCAAAGTATTTAGTAGCAAAGTAGTATGGAAGTAGAGGTAACAGTGGAAAAAGTAGCAGTAGTAGTTTTGTAGCAATTGTAACAGTAACAACGGAGAAGTAACGAAGCAAAGATCAATATGTGAAAAGCTCGTAGGCAATGGATCAATGATGGATAATTATGTCGGATGGCATTCATCATGCAACGGTTATAACATAAGGTGACACAGAACTAGCTCCAGTTCATCAATATAATGTAGGCATGTATTCCGAATATAGTCATACATGCTTATGGAAAAGAACTTGCATGACATCTTTTGTCCTACCCTCCCATGGCAGTGGGGTCCTATTGGAAACTAAGGGATATTAAGACCTCCTTTTAATAGAGTACCGGAACAAAGCATTAGCACTTAGTGAATACATGAACTCCTTAAACTACGGTCATCACCGGGAGTGGTCCCGACTATTGTCACTCCGGGGTTGCCGGATCATAACACGTAGTAGGTGACTATAACTTGCAATATCGGATCAAGAACACAAATATATTCATGAAAACATAAAGGGTTCAGATCTGAACTCATGGCACTCGGGCCCTAGTGACAAGCATTAAGCATAGCAAAGTCATAGCAACATCAATCTTAGAACATAATGGATACTGGGGATCAAACCCTAACAAAACTAACTCAATTACATGGTAAATCTCATCCAACCCATCATGGTCTAGCAAGCCTATGATGGAATTACTCACGCACGGCGGTGAGCATCATGAAATTGGTGATGGAGGATGGTTGATGATGATGATGGCGACGGATTCCCCTCTCCGGAGCCCCGAACGGACTCCAGATCTGCCCTCCGAGGAAGAACAGGTCTTGGCGGTGGCTCCATATCGTAAAACGCGATGAATCCTTCTCTCTCATTTTTTCTCCCCAAAAGTGAATTTATGGAGTTAGAGTTGAGGTCGGTGGAGGTCCAAGGGCCCCACAAGGTCGGAGGGCGCGCCCCCAACCTTGTGGATAGGGTGTGGGGCCCCTGCTGCTGATTCTTTCGCCAATATTTTTTATTAATTCCAAAAGTTATCTCCGTTGATTTTCAGGTCATTTCGAGAACTTTTTATTCTGCACAAAAATAACACCATGGCAATTCTGCTGAAAACAGCGTCAGTCCGGGTTAGTTTCATTCAAATCATGCAAGTTAGAGTCCAAAACAAGGGCAAAAGAGTTTGGAAAGTTGATACGATGGAGACGTATCAACTGCCCCAAGCTTAAACATTTGCTTGTCCTCAAGCAATTCAGTCGATAAACTGAAAGTGATAAAGAAAAGCATTTACAAACTCGGTTTGAACTTGTTGTTGCAAATATGTAAAGCCAGCATTCAAGTTTTTAGCATAGATCATGAACTAACCATATTCACAATAACTTTTAGGTCTCACATTTACTCATATCAATGGCATAATCAACTAGAGAGCAATAATAATAAATCTCATATGACAACACTTCCTCAAAACAATCATGATATGATATAACAAGATGGTATCTCTCTAGCCCTTTCTCGAGACCAAGAAAACATAAATGCAGAGCACCTTCAAGATAGAGGATCGACTAGACATTGTAATTAATGGTAAAAGAGATCCAAATACAATCATACTCAATATAAATTAATAACAATGCATACAAATGATGCGGTGCTCTCTAACCGGTGCTTTTATAAGAGTAAGACGACTCAGCAATAAAAGTAAATAGATAGGCCCTTCGCAGAGGGAAGCAGGGATTTGCAGCGGTGCCAGAGCTCAAGTTTTGAAATAGAGATAAATAATATTTTGAGCGGTATGCTTTCATTGTCAACGTAACAACTAAGAGATCTCGGTATCTTCCATGCTACATACATTATAGGCGGTTCCCAAATAGAATGGTAAAGTTTATACTCCCCCACCACCAACAAGCACACTCCACTGCTGGTCCGAAACAACGGGTATCGTCCAACTAACAACAATCTTGGGGAGTTTTGTTTGCAATTATTTTGATTTGATTTGCTTTGAGCATGGGACTGGGCATCCCAGTTACCAGCCATTTTCTCATGAATGATGAGCGGAGTCCACTCATCGTGAGAATAACCCACCTAGCATGGAAGATATTGACAGCCCTAGTTGGTACATGAGCTATTCGAGCATACAAAACAGATTATCATTTGAAGGTTTAGAGGTTGGCACTTGCAAATTTACTTGGAACGGCAGGTAAATACCACATATAGGAAGGTATGGTGGACTCATATGGAACAACTTTGGGGTTTATGGAAGTGGATGCACAAGCAGTATTCCTGCTTAGTACAAGTGAAGGCTAGAAAGAGACTGGGAAGCGACCAACTAGAGAGAAACAACAGTCATAAACATGCATTGAGATTAACCAACATTGAATGCAAGCATGAGTAGGATATAAATCACCATGAACATAAATATCATAGAGGCTATGTTGATTTTGTTTCAACTACATGCGTGAACATCTGCCAAGTCAAGCCACTCGAATCATTCAAAGGAGGATACCATCCTATCATACTACATCACAGCCATTTTAATTTCCATGTTGGCATGCCAGGTAAACCATTATAAACTCCTAGGCTGATTAATCATGGCATGAGTAACTATAATCCCTAATTTTCATTGCAAACATGTTTCATTCATAATAGGCTGAATCAGGAACGATGAACTAATCATATTTACAAAAACAAGATAGGTCGAGTTCATACCAGCTTCTCCTCAATCATTTCATCACATATCGTCATTATTCGCTTTCACTCGCACGACCGAACGATGTGGATAATAAGTGAACGTGCATTGGACTAAGCTGGAATCTGCAAACATTAATTCGAAGGAGAAGATAAGGTAATATGGTCTCTTTGTTAGATCAACAATAATGCATATGAGAGCCCCTCAACATTTTCATCGTGATCTTCTCCTCTCAACCCCCAAAGAAAAGAAAAGAAATTCAAAGAAACACACTAAAATATTTTTGGAGTTTTTTTTGAAGAAAGGTAAAACAAGAACGAGAAAAACTATTTACATGGGAAAGCTCCCAACAAACACAAGAAATCTTTTTGGGTTTTCTTTTAATACTACTACTAAGCATGCATGGAAAGTAAACTACAACTAATTTCTTTTTTTGTATTTTCTTAAGGTTTTTCAAACACACAAGAAGAAAGCGGGAAAAAAGAAATAAACTAACATGAATAATACACTGAAAGAGTATGAACACCGACAACTTAAATGAGTGTGTGAACATGAATGTAATGTCGGTGAGAAATGCATACTCCCCCAAGCTTAGGCTTTTGGCCTAAGTTGGTCTAATGCCATGGCTAGCCTGGTGGATATCCAAAGTTGAAGTTGGGGTTGTACTATGCTGCGGCAGCTACCACTTGGCGAGCTGCCTCCTGAAGACGAGCAGCCTCCGCTGTTCTCTCATACTTGGTTGCCTCCTCTCTTGTTATAAAATATCGTCCCTTTGCCTGAAAGTCAAAGAAAGCAGGCACAGGAAGAGTAACAAGGACGACACGCCGTCTATCAAAGATTAGTCGGTACTGGAGGATCTGTTCGTTCCTCTTAAGAAACTAGTGGCATACCATAGCCTCATAATCTAGAAAAGCAGGTGGCAACTCAACATCATAACCTCTAATAGGTACACCCAAATAGTTAGCTAAGCGAGTTGCATAAATCCCACCAAATAAATCTCCATCTTTAGCATTAAGATGTAGCCTCCTAGCAATAATGGCCCCCAAATTATATCGTTTATCACCTAACACCGCACACTTGGGGACACTGAGATCTGGAACGCAGATGTAGCACTGCTCATGTTTACCATTAATACACCTATCGATAAAGAGAGCAAAATAATGTATGGCCGGGAAGTGGATGCTTCCTACGGTTGCTTGTGTGATATTTCTAGTTTCTCCAACAGTGATGCTAGCAAGGAAATCATTATATTCAGATTTATGAGGCTCACTAAGACTACCCCATTGTGGAATTCTACATGCATCACAAAAGTCTTCTAGGTCCATGGTATAAGATTCATCATAAAGATCAAACAGAACAATATGAGTATAACGCTTGGATGAAAACTCAAACCTCCGCACGAAGGAATCGGTGAGATAATAATACTGTAAGCACTTGTCCGATAAAAAATCCTCGAGGCCGGCATTTTGTACGTACACATAGAATTCATCCTTGAAACCTGCACGATCCATAAATTCATCTTACATCCATTCACATGGCTTCACTTGAGCTTCCCTTGGTGGTTCAGGGTCTAGTTCTCGTATCACACGCCTCGGTACATTCTCCTAGACATTTTCTTCCTCTGAAAAATTTCTAAAATTTTTAGTAACTCAAAATAAAAGTGAACCAAACTCAACAAAAGTGATAGCAACTACTCCTACAAGTATCTAGAGGCTAAACCATGCATCAAAACTACTTTGGACCATATAAATTTGACATGCAAGCTCAAGAACAAGGCCACCACAATAGCAAAATTTTGCAATGAATAAAGCACTAGAACAATAACTAATTGGACCATTGGAGGAGTCACATACCGAAGAACAATCACCCAAAGCAGTTCTGTGAATGGAGCTTTGAGCAAGGAGATCGAAAATGGCAGCAAGATGAGCAAGAACATGAGTTGAGCTATGGAGTGATTTTTTCTGGAGGAAGAAGGAGTGGATGTGTGTTGGAATAAGTGGAGGGGGGCCACGTGGGGCCCACAAGGTCAGGGGCGCGCCCTCCGCCCTTGTGGTCAGCTGGTGAGCCCCCTGGTGTGTTCTTTGCACCAGAAATTCTAAAATAATGCATAAAAAGTCATACTAAATTTTCAGGGCATTTGGAGAACTTTTATTTTTGGGACATTTTTTATTGCAAGGATAATTCAGAAAACAGACAGAAAATACTATTTTTGATTTATTTAAATTAAGTAACACAAAGCAAAATATGGGTACAGAGATTTGTGCTTTCTAAATTCATCCATCTCATGCTCATCAAAAGGAATCCATTAACGAGGTTGATCAAGTCTCATTAACAAACTTCTTCCGAGTGACATGGATCCGGAGAACTTTCGAATAACACTAGGTTACCTTAACGGGGATATGCATGTCCCCAACAATAAGAATATCATATTTCTTTTTTACAGTAGGAAGAGGGAATTCAAAACATCCAATAGTAATAGTTGGAATTTTTCCAATAGAATTGATACTATGAATTTGAGGTTGTTTCTTCGGAAAGTGTACCGTATGTTCATTACCATTGACATGAAAAGTGATATTTCCTTTGTTGCAATCAATAGCAGCCCCTGCAGTATTCAAAAAGGGTCCACCAAGAATGATCGACATACTGTCGTCCTCGGGAATATCAAGAATAAAAAAATCCGTTAAGATAGTAACGTTTGCAACCACAACAGGCACATATTCACAAATACCAATAGGTATAGTAGTTGATTTATCAGCCATTTGCAAAGAGATTTCAGTAGGTGTCAACTTATTCAATTCAAGTCTACGATACAAAGAGAAAGGCATAACACTAACACCGGCTCCAAGATCACATAAAGCAGTTTTAACATAGTTTCTTTTAATGGATCATGGTATAGTTGGTACTCCTGGGTCTCCAAGTTTCTTTGGTATTCCACCCTTAAAAGAATAATTAGCAAGCATGGTGAAAATTTCAGCTTCAGGTATCTTTCTTTTATTTGTAACAATATCTTTCATATACTTAGCATACAGAGGCATTTTAAGCATATCAGTCAAACGCATACACAAAAAGATAGGTCTAATCATTTCAGCAAAGCGCTCAAAATCCTCATCATCCTTTTTCTTGGATGGCTTAGGAGGAAAGGGCATGGGTTTCTGAACCCATTGTTCTCTTTCTTTACCATGTTTCCTAGCAACAAAGTCTCTCTTATCATGATGTTGATCTTTGATTGTGGGTTATCAAGATCAACAACAAAGTTCAATCTCTACATCATTATCTTTACTAGGTTGAGCATCAACATGAACATCATCATTAAGGTTCATGTTCATCACCGATTGTGTCTCAAAGATTAGAAATAGAAATATTATTAGGATTCTCAGGTGTGTCTATAGCAGGTTCACTAGCATGCAAAGTCCTATCAGTTTTCTTTTTCTTTTTATTACTAGGAGTAGGTGCATCAGTATTAGTTCTCTGAAAATCTTGCTCAACTCTCTTAGGATGACCCTCAGGATACAAATGTTCCTAAGTCATCTTACCACCTATAGTCATAACCCTAACAACATTATCATTATTCTTATTATTCAACTCATTAAGCAAATCATCTTGAGCTTTAAGTACTTGTTCTACTTGAGTTGTAACGATGGAAGCATGTTTACTGATAAGCTTGAGATCATTAACAATTCTACTCATATAATCACCCAAGTGGTCAAGAATGTAAGCATTATGTTTCAATTGTCTACTAACATAAGCATTGAAATTCTCTCGTTTAACAATAAAATTATCAGACTCATCAAAGCATTGACTAGCAGGCTTATTACGAGGAATATCACCTCCATCAAATCTACGGAGAGAGTTTACCTCTACCACCTATGTCGGGTTATCAAGACCATGTATTTATTCATTAGGCGGTAAATTTTTAACATATTCAGCTTTAATACCTTTTTCTTTCATTGATTTCTTTGCCTCTTGCATATCTTCAGGACTGAGAAATAGAATACCCTTTTATTCAGAGTTGGCTTCGGAGTTGGTTCAGGAAGTGTCCAATCATTTTCATTACTCAATATATTATTCAATAGCAATTCAGCTTGCTAATAGTTCTTTCCCTGAAAACACAACCAGCACAACTATCCAGGTGGTCTCTGGAAGCATCGGTTAGTCCATTATACAAGATATCAAGTATTTCATTTTTCTTGAGAGGACGATCAGACAAAGCATTAAGTAATTGGAGAAGCCTCCCCCAAGCTTGTGGGAGACTCTCTTCTTCAATTTGCACAAAATTTTATATTTCCCTTAAAGCAGCTTGTTTCTTATGAGCGGGGAAATATTTTGCAGAAAAGTAATAAATCATATCCTGGGGACCACACACACAACCAAGAGCAAGAGAATTAAACCATATCTTAGCATCACCCTTTAATGAGAAAGGAAATAATTTAAGGATATAGTAATAGCGAATTTTTTCCTCATGAGCAAATAGGGTGGCTATATCATTCAATTTAGTGCCACAACAGTTTCAGATTCATAACCATGAAAAGGATCAGATTCAACCAAAGTAATTAACTCAGGATCGACAGAGAATTCATAATCCTTATCAGTAACAAAGATAGGTGCAGTAGCAAAAGCGGGATCATATTTCGTTCTGGCATTCATGGATTTTTCTTTTAGTTTAGCTAACAATTTTTTAAGATCTTCCCTATCATTGCAAGCAAAGAAGTCTCTAGCAGTTTCTTCATCCATAACATAACCCTTAGGCACAATAGGCAATTCATATCTAAGGGGAGAATCATAATAATAATCTTAATAATATCATCAGTTTCAGTAATTTCATTCTCTCCCCTAGCAAGTTGTTCATCAAGAAATTCACCAAGTGGCACAGTACTATCAAGCACAAAAGTAGTTTCATCATAAGTATCATGTAAAACAGAAGTGGCATCATCAATAACATGCAACATATTGGAATCAATAGCAGGTGTAGGTGCCGCAAGTTTACTCAAAACAGAAGGAGAATCAAGTGCAGAGCTAGATGGCAGTTCCTTACCTCCCCTCGTAGTTGACGGAAAAAATCTTAGTTCTTTCATCTTTCAAATTCCTCATAGTGATCAACAGATATAAATCCAACGTGACTCAGAGAATAGAGCTATGCTCCCTGATAACGGCGCCAGAAAAAGGTCTTGATAACCCACAAGTATAGGGGATTGCAACAGTTTTCGAGGGTAGAGTATTCAACCCAAATTTATTGATTCGACACAAGGGAAGCCAAAGAATATTATCAAGTATTAGCAGCTGAGTTGTCAATTCAACCACACCTGAAAGACTTAATATATGCAGCAAAGTATTTAGTAGCAAAGCAGTATGGAATTAGCGATAACGGTGGCAAAAGTAACAATAGTAGTTTTGTAGCACACTACTGCAGGATGCTGCTAACGCGACACTACGATCAGAGACCCTTCGAGAAACTATGTGCGATGCCATAATCGCAAAAGGTGCTGTATGAAAACCGTCAGAAATGTGTAAAATGTTTGCGATGACGGATGCATCAAACACGGTTCAGGTTTTAGTTGCGTGTGCGATGAAGGGCATACGGTTCAGTTCAATGAACTGCTTATGGCGAGGAGGAACAAAAGAAACGGGCAGCCAAATGGAGGCGTGTGCGATACACAACATACGGTTCACTCGGATGAACTGTTTGTGATTAGGCAACACAAAAGAAACGGTCAGCCAGATCAAAGGTGTGTGAGATATATGGCATGCGGTTCACTTCCGGATGAACTGCTTATGCTGAGACATGAGAATAGAAACGGTTCAACTTAACAAGATGTGTGTGATACGCTGCAAACAGTGTCTCAGAATCGTAAATGTGTCTGAAGGCCGATAAGAACACAGACGGTTGCTGCTAATAAGACGTGTGTGTTGTGCGATGGGATTGCATACAGAACAACAACATATATATATATATACACACACACACACACACACACACACACTTATAAGGACATGCTTGCATAACCAAATTAAACATCCACTTACATAGGTGGCTACTACAACCATGGCATTTGCACACACCAAAGTAAACTATTACATGCATAATTACATAGGTGGCTACTACACACATGGCATTTCCACACACACCAATAAAGTAAACTATATATTACATGCATGATTAACTAGCATAAACGATCATCTGATCATCATCTACTTCTCATGACACTTGCTCTTCTTATGGCTCGATCCGGGCATGTCGATTTGGGTAACGAGGCACTTCCTCATGTCAACGATCCGCTGCTACCTCTTGAGCACTGCGTTGGTTTTTTACTTGAAGAGGAAAGGGTGATGCAGCAAAGTAGCGTAAGTATTTCCCTCAGTTTTTGAGAATCAAGGTATCAATCCAGTAGGAGACTACATGCAAGTCGCCTCGTACCTACACAAACAAATAAGAACCTTGCAACCAACGTGATAAAGGGGTTGTCAATCCCTTCACGGCCACTTGCAAAAGTGAGATCTGATAAAGACAATAAGATAAATATTTTTGGTATTTTTTATGATAAAGATTGAAAGTAAAGATTGCAAAGTAAAATAGACTGGAAGCTTATATGATGGAAAGTAGACCCCGGGGCCATAGGTTTCACTAGTGGCTTCTCTCAAGATAGCATAAGTGTTACGGTGGATGAACAAATTACTGTCGAGCAATTGATAGAAAAGTGCATAGTTATGAGAATATCTAGGCATGATCATGTATATAGGCATCACGTCCGTGACAAGTAGACCAAACGATTCTCGCATCTACTATTACTCCACACATCGACCGCTATCCAAAGATGCATCTAGAGTATTAAGTTCATAAGAACAGAGTAACACATTAGGAAAGATGACATGATGTAGAGGGATAAACTCAAGCAATATGATATAAACCCCATATTTTTATCCTCGATGGCAACAATACAATACGTGTCATTTCCCTTTCTGTCGCTGGGATCGAGCAATACAAGATTGAACCCAAAGCTAAGCACTTCTCCCATTGCAAGAAAGATCAATCTAGTAGGCCAAACCAAACTGATAATTCGAAGAGACTTGCAAAGATATTAAATCATACATAAAAGAATTCAGAGGAGATTCAAATATTGTTCATAGATAATCTTGATCAGAAACCCACAATTCATCGGATCTCGACAAACACACCGCAAAAAGAATTACATCGAATAGGTCTCCAAGAAGATCAAGGAGAACTTTGTATTGAGATCCAAAGAGAGAAAAGAAGCCATCTAGCTAATAACTATGGACCCGAAGGTCTGTGGTAAACTACTCACACATCATCGAAGAGGCCATGGTGTTGATGTAGAAGCCCTCCATGATCGACTTCTTCGGGCGGAGCGCCAAAAAGGCCCCAAGATGGGATCTCACGGGCATGTAAGAAGGTTGCGGTGGAAATAGGGTTTCGTGGTGCTCCTGGATTTTTTCAGTGTATATGGATATATATATATATATATATATATATATATATATATATATGTATATATATATATAGGAGGAAGAAGTGGGTCAGTGGAGCTGTGAGGGGCCCACGAGGGTGGGGGGCGCGCCCAGGGGGGCAGGCGCGCCTCCCTACCTCGTGGCCTCCTCGCTTCTTTCTTGACGTCCACTCCAAGTCCCCTGGATCACGTTTGTTCCAAAAATCACTCTCCCGAAGGTTTCATTCCGTTTGATATTCCTTTTCTGTGAAACACTGAAATAGGCAAAAACAACAATTTGCACTGGGCCTTTGGTTAGTAGATTAGTCCCAAAAATAATATAAAAGTGCTTAGTAAAGCCAATTAAACATCCAAAACAGATAATATAATAGCATGGAACAATAAAAAATTATAGATACGTTGGAGACGTATCATACGCATGTGCATCTCGTAGCATGTGTACACGCTCTTGGCCGCGAACCTGAGGTGAGGTTCATCCGATTACGCATCCGTGCCTTGTGCCGTGATACGGGACTTGTTCTCTAGGCATCCCGCTTCATCTTTTCGTAGTAGGGGTCGATGATGGCCGAGGCGAGTTCGACCAGGAGTCCTCGCTGCAGGCTGCCCTGCACTCGTAGTGGTCATGGATTTTGACAAGGTTCTTGCATGCCAAGCCTGTAACACTGAGCGCTTTTACATCGTCTTTGGTATCCACCATGGCGAACTTGTAGTCGATGCTATTGACAAACCTGTTGAAACGGTCGCAAGGCTCTATGGCCATGCAGTAGTGGTAGATGAGGACATGATGGCGCACGCACAACTGGGTGATGGGAACCTTCTGATCTATGTTGGGACGACCGATGGTGTACTGGAGGTCGATGCCTACCACCTTGTACTTGTCTCCAGCAAGCAACTGCTCAACGTTCTTGATGTAGTCATCCACCACGGCTGGGTCGATGGTGTACACCATCGAGAGATCCGTCTCCCTCGCGTGGGTCTCCACTCTATGCTCGCCGAACTCCATTGGAGCGCCGCCGGACATCCCCTCTCTATGTGTCGTCATGGGTGTGCTTGTTGTGTTGTGGGGCGCGATCAAAAGGTTGAAGAGACTAAGGTTATAATGGCCATGGGAATTAAAGGGGAAGCCGGACGGCCAGGAATATCGGCAGGCCCTGATGGCAGTTCTAATTTGCAGTGCGTAACTCCATCGTGCCGCACGTAACTACATCGTGTGGCAACGCGCGTGGCGCAATCGCATGCATATGGGCCCCCCGACATGATCGTGCGCACGCCAATAGCTGGCAGAGCGCGCAGAGGGACGCGAGCAGAGCGCTCCGCGGTCGCCTCAAGGAAAAGCTGTCCACAAGCCCAGCGCACTGACAGACGAGAGCAGAGCGCGCCAACGGACACGACCGAGCGCGCCGCGGCGCCTAACGACGAGCACAACACGCTGCGAGCTTAACGGCGAAAGCAGAGACGCATACGTTGATACGTGGCAAATAAGACGAATCAGGCGAAGCGATGTCGGAGACATCAAGCACGAATCATATTAGAGTTGCGCAGTGCAATACATGGCGCATAGTTGATCCATCGAGCTATTTGTGATGGAATAAGCCGTGTGTTATGGGTAAACGTCGCTGGTGTATAACGTTAAATTTAACCAAAAAAGTGTTAATGCATGTTACAAAAATTGTATAGCTGGAAACTATGTTCAAATACGACTCCAAGAATATAATCTATAGCGACATGCATTCCTATTTTATTAGTTAAATTCTACTTATAAACCAGGACGGGGCATAGTAGGTAATTAAATCGCAAACGTTTTTTATTAACTGTATGTGTATGTGTCCTCTCGTCCTCCTCTCGCACGTCTTGTCACCCCGCTGCCGCAGACGGCTTACAACGCAAGCTTGCGCAGCGCGCGGGGGCGTTCTTTTGGCCAAACGGTGGTGCCAATGAATCATCGGTGAGCCTGTTCCCGCGCAAGCTTCCCGCCCGACTCGGTGAAATCCCCCAAAATCCCAATGCTTACCAGCCTACTATAAAAACCCTCACGGCCGGCGAGTCCTGCGTCGCATTTTCCCCTCCCTCCCTGTAGCTTATCTCGTCTGCTTCTCCCACAATCGCTAATGGCACCGGTCCATCGTCGTCGCTCAGCCACTCCGCCGTCATCAGAGGACAGCTCCACCTGGGAGGCTACACCGCGCGATGGCGCAGCCCCTCAACAGAGTGTAGTGCGCGTATGCCCCTGCGGTGTGCGCGGAACACCCACCACACGCCCGCCGCCGCTGCCTGGCCGGCAGTTGTTGCCGCCACCGCTGTCGCCACACCACCGCCGAAAGCTGTGGCCATCTCCGCCCGCCGCCGCTGCCCAAAGGCGGGAGGTGGCCGTCGTGGCCGCTACCCCACTGCAGGCCACTGTGGCCATCACCCGCTCCGCCACCGCGGCCCGAAGGCGGGAGGTGGTGGTCGTGGCTGCACCCCATCATCGGCCACCGTGGCCACCAGCCCACCGTCGACCGCCGGGATCATCACCCGCTCTGCCACTGCCGCCCGAAGGAGGGAGGCGGAGGTGGAGGACCGCACGTGCGTCAGCGACCTTGCGCGCTACATCGAGTTCCTGCGGGAAGAGGAGGAGCGCCTCATCGAGCACGCAAAGAGCCTTCCTGCCGATGCAGAGGCGAGGAATCAGGAGATCTATGAGCAGTCCGGCCGCTTCGAGAGGGGTCATCTGGAGCGGCACTGGGCGTTCGAGCTGGCGAGCTTCGCTGAACGTGCAAAAGCGGCATGCACCGTATTGCATTTCTCCGGCTCGTCGGTAGGCTCCTCCTCTGCCTCTCACTAAGCGCGCTCGACAGAGGAGAGGCTGTCGGAAGTAGCACAAAGCCCCTCCGTGGTAGTAGTAGTATTTAGGGGCTATTTTATTCAGTTCATCTGACTATAGATGTGTGGTCGAACTGTACAACATACTTAAAATTAGTTAGTATATATAGTTGAACTAGCTATTTCAAAGACGTGGTTGGCAACAATTGGGGAGAAGTTTGGTCGGTTCAGCTGTTGAGTTGAACTGTTTGTATAAATTAAGAACGACTGCTTAATCTATGAATGAAATCTATGCTTAATTACTGAATTTTAGATGCAATAATTACATAGTGCTAATGATTTCTAGCTGCATATTTTGACAAATCGCAGTGTTACAAGGATTTACAAATGGCAATGTTACTAGATCAACAAATGTATATCTTTCCAGTTTGACAAATGGCAACATACCCAATATGACAGACGCAACCCTTACCAAATTGTTCGTACGTGGTTGCACACGGGTCATCCAGAACAACCGTTTGCGTTGAAGGGATGCACAAATCTTGCGCTGCTCTCACTTTGCATACGGGTGTTCTATCTAAATCATTTGCGATCAAGAGCTGCAGAAATCCTGCTCAATAAGGTCAAGCAAATTGCCTCGCACGACACCTCCTACAACCATTAAAACCAAGACACGTATGCCACGTGAATGGTTAACAGAAATTTGGATTTACTAGAATTTAAAAACCAGGCATCTCAATGTTTTGCCGGCAATCAACGGTGCCCTGGTGTTTGAAATTGATGCCCAATTCTTGCATGGGACCTAAGCATGCACCCAAGGACACATATTTGATTTTTTTTAACCAATTTATATGGACTGGAGCATGTGTATGTAGTTCAAATTTGAATTATGCACATAAATGCATTGAAAACTTAGTTAATGCGTAAAAATGTCCAAACGAACCCCGAAAAATCACAAAAAATCACACAACACTTCGGTTGTTCTATCTTGACACGAGAAAATTTTTGAAAGCACTAAGAGGCAATCGATATCGTTTCGTCCCCAAAGGTGGGACGTTCCCTACCGAAAACCATCATGCTTGTTGTGAGAAGCTCCCGGTTTGTGAGAAGCATATACCCAAACCTGCCCCAAATGGGACAAAATTTATACCACGGCATGTTGATGCCTCTCCATGATAGCATGCCAAGTTTCATGAATTACAGACGAGTTTTGGATTTACTAGAATTTAAAAACCAGGCATCTCAATGTTTTGCCGGCAATTAATCTGCCCTCGGTATTTGAAATTCATTCCCATTTCTTGCATGGGACCTAAGCATGCACCCAAGGACACATATTTGATTTTTCAACCAATTTATATGCACTGGAGCATGTGCATGTAGTTCAAATTCGAATTATGCACATAAATGCATTGAAAACTCAGTTAATGCATAAAAATGTCCAAATAAACCCCGAAAAATCACAAAAATTCACACAACACTCCTGTTGTTCTATGTTGACACGAGAAAAAATTTGGAAGCATTAAGAGGCAATGGATATCGTTTCGTCCCGAAAGGTGGGACGTTCCCTACTGAAAACCATCACGCTTGTTGTGAGAAGCATATACCCAAACCTGCCCCAAATGGGACAAATTTGTACCACGGCATGTTGATGCCGCTCCATGATAGCATGCCAAGTTTCATGAATTTCAGACGAGTTTTGGATTTACTAGAATTTAAAAACCAAGCATCTCAATGTTTTACCGGAAATCAATGGTGCCCTGGTGTTCGAAATTCATTCCCATTTCTTGCATGGGACCTAAGCAAGCACCCTAGGACACATATTTGATTTTTCAACCAATTTATATGCACTGGAGCATGTGCATGTAGTTCAAATTTGAATTATGCACATAAATGCATTGAAAACTCAGTTAATGCATAAAAATGTCCAAACGAACCCCGAAAAATCACAAAAATTCACACAACAGTCCTGTTGTTCTATGTTGACATGAGAAAAAAATTGAAAGCAATAAGAGGCAATTGATATCGTTTCGTCCCCAAAGGTTGCACGTTCCCTACCAAAAACCATCATGCTTGTTGTGAGAAGCTCCGGCCAGAGAAGCATATACCCAAACCTGCCCCAAATGGGACAAAAAATTTACCACGACATGTTGATGCCGCTCCATGATAGCATGCCAAGTTTCATAAATTTCAGACGGGTTTTGGATTTACTAGAATTTAAAAACCAGGCATCTCAATGTTTTGTCGGTAATCAACGGTGCCCTGGTATTTGAAATTCATTCCCATTTCTTGCATGGGACCTAAGCATGCACCCAAGGACACATATTTGATTTTTCAACCAATTTATATGCACTGGAGCATGTGCATGTAGTTCAAATTTGAATTATGCACATAAATGCATTGAAAACTCAGTTAATGCATAAAATGTCCAAACAAACCCCGAAAAATCACAAAAATTCACACAACACTCCTGTTGTTCTATGTTGACACGAGAAAAAAATTTGGAAGCAATAAGAGGCAATGGATATCGTTTCGTCCCCAAAGGTGGGACGTTCCCTACTGAAAACCATCACGCTTGTTGTGAGAAGCATATACCCAAACCTGCCCCAAATGGGACAAATTTGTACCACGACATGTTGATGCCGCTCCATGATAGCATGCCAAGTTTCATGAATTTCAGACGAGTTTTGGATTTACTAGAATTTAAAAACCAGGCATCTCAATGTTTTACGGGCAATCAATGGTGCCCTGGTGTTCGAAATTCATTCCCATTTCTTGCATGGGACCTAAGCATGCACCCTAGGACACAGATTTGATTTTTCAACCAATTTATATGCACTGGAGCATGTGCATGTAGTTCAAATTTGAATTATGCACATAAATGCATTGAAAACTCAGTTAATGCATAAAAATGTCCAAACGAACCCCAAAAAATCACAAAAATTCACACAACACTCCTGTTGTTCTATGTTGACATGAGAAAAAAATTGAAAGCAATAAGAGGCAATGGATATCGTTTCATCCCCAAAGGTTGGACGTTCCCTACCAAAAACCATCATGCTTGTTGTGAGAAGCTCCGGTTTGTGAGAAGCATATACCCAAACCTGCCCCAAATGGGACAAAAAATTTACCACGGCATGTTGATGCCGCTCCATGATAGCATGCCAAGTTTCATAAATTTCAGACGGGTTTTGGATTTACTAGAATTTAAAAACCAGGCATCTCAATGTTTTGCCGGTAATCAACGGTGCCCTGATATTCGAAATTCATTCTCATTTCTTGCATGGGACCTAAGCATGCACCCTAGGACACAAATTTGATTTTTCAACCAATTTATAAGCACCGGAGCATGTGCATGTAGTTCAAATTTGAATTATGCACATAAATGCATTGAAAACTCGATTAATGCATAAAAATGTCCAAACGAACCCCGAAAAATCACAAAAATTCACACAACACTCCTGTATCTATGTTGACACGAGAAAAAAAAATTGAAAGCAATAAGAGCCAATGGATATCGTTTCGTCCCCAAAGGTGGGACGTTCCCTACCGAGAACCCTCATGCTTGTTGTGAGAAGCTTCGGTTTGTGAGAAGCATATACCCAAACCTGCCCCAAATGGGACAAAAAAAATTACCACGACATGTTGATGCCGCTACATGATAGCATGCCAAGTTTCATGAATTTCAAACGAGTTTTGGATTTACTAGAATTTAAAAACCAGGTATCTCAATGTTTGCACCGAAAGTGACGGTGGTGGTGTTTGAAATTCATTCCGCTTTCTTGCATGGTACCTAAGCATGCAACCAAGGACACATATTTGATTTTTCAATAAGTTTATATGCACTGGAGCATGTGCATGTAGTTCAAATTTGAATTATGCGCATAAATGCCTGGAAAACCCAGTTAATGTAATAAAATGTACAAACGAACCCTGAATAATTCCAATTTTTTGATGACACACCTATAGTTGCATGTTTACTGCAGATAAAAGTTCTAACAATTCAAACACCATCCTTTGTAGCTGTGACCCCATTACGTAATTCAAATGATCAAGACGATAAACCAAGTAGATCGCACACAGTTTATTATCACCAACCGTGTGAGATGCAACACGAAATATCTTGGAGCACCGTCGGTGTATAGTACGCCCATGCCTTATGAGAGAAGGTGCGTCGGCTACAGTCCACAACCGGCGTGTCAAGCACACTAACTAGCTTACTCTCCAAATATCATTTCACTGTTCATTCGTCGCCGGTGAAAGATGGGGACGTGGACCCACGTCGTGAGGGCAACTTCGGCGGCCCACTCCGGCGAGAGCGCGGCCGTAGCCACCAGGCGCGTGCTAACAAGCTTCGTGAGGGCGACCGCAGCTTCACGCCCGGACGCCAAGGCAGCCCAAACGACCGCCGTTGCTTCAGCGCGGCAGCAAAGATTCCGCCTCGGGGATAGCAACTGGCGAGAGCGGCACAACAGCTGTCCGTTCCGTAGTGGCGGCCTTAGCCCTGCTGGAGGCCGCCCACTACCATGTCGAGGCCATCCACACCCAGGTCGTGGCGGTCATCGCACAAATCGAACGAAGCTTCTCCGACAACGGTCGACAACCCACGTCCGAAGAGCTGGCAATCGCCGAGAGAGTTCGAGCAGCCGTCCGTTCCTGCGCGGCATACCTTGCCACGACGGAGCCCGCCAGAGCCCACATGGCGTCCGCCCACGCCCAACTCATGGTGGCCTTTTCCAAAGATATGGCGGACGCGGATGGCGAGATGCTTGCCGAGTATGGTGCAATTGATGCCATGGAGCCCCTTCCCCAGGAGACCGTCGAGCGCGAGCTGGACATGGAGGCGGCGGCGGAGATCGACGAGCACCAGCCATAGTAGTACTCTTTATTTTGTTTAATTAAGAGCGCTGGTATTTAATTTGTTAGAGTAATGTTTAGGCCAGCAAGCTCTGTTTAATTGCTGAACTTGCTCGATTAAGAAGTTAGTCTCCTTTGTGTACCCAAATTATGCAATGACGTGGATGACCACCGTAACTGTGGAAATTCGAACCAAAATTTTTGACGCTCAAACTCAACACACACGGGTTAAGCTTATCCGAATCGCTTTGTGATGTTCACATATCGCATACGCTTACGAATAAGGGACCGTGTCTGATGACACTTTGCGCGCCAGTTTTTTGGCTGAAGCAATTCCAAATTTTCGGCTTCCGCGAAAATATCTACCTCCCCGCCCCCTCCCCCTTAACAAAAGCCATATTTCCCCTCTTTCCTCCTTCCTTTCCAAGTTGAAACCTTCACTCCTTGCTTGCAGCGTCACCGCCTCCTCGTCGGCGACCCTCCTTCACGCTCCTCGACCTCGCCTATCCAGACCACTCCCGACCCCCATCCTCCTCCTCCTTCCACATCCCACATGCCCCTACCGCCGGCGCGAGCTTGAAACCTTCCACCCAAATCACCGACCCCTCCACCAAATAAGCGCCATCCTAAGCAATGGTGCACGCAGTATAGCCAGGACCTCAAGGAGCATTTGGCAGCGGAGAAGCAAATCGCGGCCGCACGCACGGATGAGGTCGCGATGGCTGCCATTCGTGCCGACCCCCAGATCTTGAAGGAGCACCTTGCCATTTGCTAGCTACGCCGGTTAAGCATGCTCGGTTTACCCGCTATGCAGTGCTCCCTCGCCTTTCCTTCACAAATTGTAGTGAATTGTGCTATCTAATTTTACCATGCAATCTGTTGCTCTAGTGTATATGTTCTATATGTCGCAAAGTGTGGTGCTCACTTATTAACCGCTTTGTTAATTAGTTGTCGCCTTGATTAACTGTTTGGTTCAATTCTGCAAATGTGATGTTCAATTCTTCAGGATGCAATTTTGTATTATCTTCCATGTGAGAAATAAATCGAATTTATCTTTACAAAATTGTGGGTGCATTCTGTTATTGTATACCATGTGAGAATAAATTGAATTTGGCTGTAGTAAATACATGAGAAACAAATACAATTGCTACAATTGGCCGTAGTTAACTGTCTGATCTTCTATTAGGAGTATGTTATATTATGCAATGTGGTGCTCAGTTAATGTTTGGTTCATTTGTTGTGGTGTTTAGTTAACTACTTGGTTCAATGTTATATTGTGCAATGTGGTGCTCAGTTAATGTTTGGTTCATTTGTTGTGGTGTTTAGTTAACTGCTTGGTTCAATTCTCGCAATGCGATGTCCAATTGTCGTGGGTAGAATTTTGTATTGTTGTGCATGTGAGGAATAAATCGAATTTGGTTGCACTTAATACATGAGAAAGATATACAAGTGCTATATTTCCTAGTTCTTAATCATGCTTGGTTTGGGTAAATGGATTTTCCCTGTGGCTTGAATTAATCTGATGAATCTGCAATGTGCTTATTTTTCATCAACATATTTTACTGATAGCATGCGAACCCTTACTTAACCTGATGACTAACTACCTTATATGTGTTGCGTGGAAACAATGGGAAGCACCGAGGTTTACAATCGAGGTTAGCACATGCATGGTTCGTTGTCTAATAGCACATTATTGTGCAATTGCAGAACCATTCTAATATTTAGGTTTTTAACAATTTGGTCTTGCACATGTAGGTCCTGCCGGAGGTTTTGACCCACAGTTTGACCCTTTTGCATATGGGGAAATGAGTTGTCCATGAATATCACCAAGTCAAGAAACTTCAGAAAGATTGTTAGGATAAAGAAATTAGCGACAAAAACAACAAGATCTTTATGCGCACAATGAAGAAGACATCAGTTCACTAAAGGATGGTACTAACTATTATACCTTGCCTTTTTTATTCCTTTGCCCCATTTCCAATATAGAGGAGATATTTATGCACGTCCTTTTTTCAGGCCTTTCCAAAGCAGTTCACTGATGATTACCTCTCAAACCACCTGTATGGTCAGGAGGCGAGGAAGGTATTCATACAACACCCACGATTCAATATTGAAGTGTTCCTGAAGAGGACGAAGTATGGACGGTCAATCATCCAGATGCACTGGCCTAAAGTTACAAAGACCTTCAACATCAATGAAGGCTCAATATTCGGCTTCTGCTTCAGCAGTTTTCTAGATGAGATACATCTGTCTATGTACCATCTATGATGCTAATTTCGAAAGGTTATAGATGTTGCATATGAAACTTGGTCCTGGTGTAGTTGTGTAATGGGGTAGCTGAGTGCTAAAGCTATATGATGTTGCACTCTGATGTATTTCAATTATGAAAATGAAATATATTGTGTGCTTCATATGAAATGTCAATTATATTAATAAATGGATTATGAATAATCGGATAATTAGCCTGCTAGTGCGAATTAGCCTGCTAATTGGGTTTTGCTATTGCAAACAGTTGTTAAAAAAATACTGTGGGCGATGATCTCAGGCAACACATACAGTTTCTAGGAATAAACCGTGTTGGATCAATGAACAATCGCACACGACTTTCTCTTGAAAACTGTTTGCGTTAGGCCACCTTGCGCAAACGTTTACCACATGAAAACTGTGTGTGATGGACAACCTTTGCCACACAATTTCTTCCACGGACCATGTGTGATATATTCAATAACGCAAGCGATTTAACGGGAAAAATTGTGTGTGATGTACCTGTGAACGGAAACAGTGTACTTTGAGCGACTGTGTGGGATGTACATACGAGAGGAAACGTTTAGCGGGGACTGATTGTATGGGATGTACTTGTGACCGGAAACAATTTCACCGTTTTATTGTATTTTTTTGCTCTACTGTATGTATTTCCGTATTTGAGCGCTCGCCGGTCGCACATGACCTCATTTTGCCGAACATGTGTGCCAGGAGGGCATATCCCCGACGGTTTCTGGGTCGTGTGGGAAGGACCCCCCTATCGCCCACACTCACTTGGCGACGGTTCCAGATGCCGTCGTGGAAAGGTGTTTTAAACCATTTGTTTAGGAGCTTGCTGTACTAGTGGCAATTGTAACAGTAACATCGAAGAAGTAACGAAGCAAAGATCAATATGTGAAAAGCTCGTAGGCAATGGATCAATGATGGATAATTATGTCGGATGACATTCATCATGCAACGGTTATAACATAAGGTGACACAGAACTAGCTCCAGTTCATCAATATAATGTAGGCATGTATTCCGAATATAGTCGTACATGCTTATGGAAAAGAACTTGCATGACATCTTTTGTCCTACCCTCCCATGGCAGTGGGGTCCTATTGGAAACTAAGGGATATTAAGACCTCCTTTTAATAGAGTACCGGAACAAAGCAGGTGTTGTTTACGTAGTGTTGCTTGGTTCTCATACTGGTTCGATAACCTTGGTCTCATCACTGAGGGAAATACCTACCGTTTCTATGCTGCATCATCCCTTCCTCTTTGGGGAAATACCGATGTAGTTCTAGCAGACATTAGTGCCACAAATATGTTGCACTATCATTATCAATTTTGCATCAATATTATGAATATGTGTATCACCACAATCGAGATTCAACAAAAATAGACCACACTTTAAGGGTGCATGACCATAAAAGATATTACTCATATAAATAGAACAACCATTATTCTCCGATTTAAATGAATAACCGTCTTACTCCAAAACAAGATCCAGATATAATGTTCATGCTCAATGCTGGCACCAAATAACAATTATTCAGGTCTAAAATTTTCTGTCATACTTATGACACTTCTATGACGATAATTGTGACAAAACCCGGTATCATCATAGATGTTGTGGGATCCTACTTCTATGACAAAAAATCATGATGTAAAATGGGCTTTTCGTCCGGCAGGCCGGAGATGCAGCTGCATGACATTCTTTGGGCCGCCCATGACGGAAAAACTGGTAGAAGCGAGGGCGCTGAAAATATCGGGAGTCCCCGTTACGTGGGTGGTCGGGGCCGAGCGCGCGCTGCTTTCTCAGATTTACGCTGCAGCAGGTGCGAGGCGTTGGGCTCTAATCGAAACCGAGCAATTGCACCGCAGTTACGCGTTATCGAACTCGAGCGATCGATCGATGGATGTTAATCGAACCCCATCGAAGCGATTCTTTGCTATCGCTACTAACCGAAGCCGATCGATGCCGCCTCTGGATGAACGGTGAGCATTGGGGGGGTTTGGATGAACAGTTCCCGGTGGGGTGGATGAACAAGACCCGTGGTGTTGCCTCTGGATGAACAAGACTCGATCGATCGAGCCAGTTGGGGCTGGATGAACAGGACCCCATGGAGGGCAGGATGAACAGGACCACCCCGTGGAGGGCAGGATGAACAGTAGACGGTGGAGGGTTGGATGAACAGTAGCCCGTGGAGGGGTGGTTGAACAGGAGCCCGTGGAGAGGGCTGGTTGAACAGTAGCCGATCGAGTAGCGCGCGGTGGAGGCTAGATGAACTGGAGCCCGTGGATGAACAGTCGCAGGTGGAGGCTGGAGGAGGTCGACGGTGGATGAACAATATCCCGTGGAGGCTGGAGGGGTCGACGATGGAAATGAATAGTATCCCGTGGAGTCCCGTTTTGCGGTATGCCACACCCCTCCTGATGAACAGGACCCCCGTTTTGACTGTAGCGCTCCAACACAAGTCCGTGTCCTCCATTTTGCGGTACGCCACACCCCTCCCGATCAACAGGACCCCCATTTCGACTGCAGGAGCTCCGTTTCCTCCGTTTTGCGGTATGCCAGACCCCTCCAGATGAACAGGATCCCGTTTCGAATGTGTCCGGTCGAACACAAGTCCGTTTCCTCCGTTCTGCGGTACACCAGGCCTCGTTTCCATCGGCTGTTCCGTCCAAGCCCTCCCGATGAACATGACGACGCATTCCGTTCCGACCCAGCCGGTTCGCTCCCCATGAACACGACGATGACGCTATTTCTTCGTTCACCCAGCCATGTACACGAGCCCCGGCCAGACGAGCGCGCTGAGTAGGCGTCGAGACCCCGCCGTATGTAATGACGCGGGTCAGATTTACTTTCTTGCACCTCGCCGCCAGACGCACGCGTGTACATGCTACGTGCGTGCCTCTGCTACGACACGTGCATGCCTCTACATCGACCAATATGTATCTACACATTCGCGACCAGAATGACAACGCTACGTACGCTTCGACCAGGTGGGTCCCGACTGTCAGGCACTTCCTTGCGTGCGAAGATGTAGCTGGTGGGTCCCGGTCGAGGGGTTGAATCGCTTTTTGCCCGGACGCACTTCCTTGCGTGCGAAGATGTAGCCGGTGGGTCCCAATGAGGAAAGCGTTTTTTCACGAAATCACGGTGGCCCGTCCGGTGGGCCCCGCTGTTAGGTGGAGGAATAATTATTTTGCAGCGTAATAAGGAGGCACTTCCTTGTTGCGGCCGTGGACCCACTGTCGCCTCTCCATCGCCCAAGATTTCTTCCGATGGAAGTCGGTCGTTGACCACATTGACCACGCCGCGTCGATAGCACCAAGGCGGTGGATGATGGCGAGGCCTAGGAAGGGGACGACGCGGAGCCGGGGAAGACGCGGCAGTGGAAGCCCGTGCGGAGAGGAGTATGAGTGTTCATTGGTACGGCTGCGGTGTGAGGCTGCCCTCGCCGCAGAATAACAGGGGGTGTGGGTGGGTGGAGGGATGGCCTGGCCAGCGGTGGGAGTAGTAGGGGGTGGTGAGGCCTCCGCGGCAGCACAGCCGACCACGGGAGGCATGAGCACGAGGCACGATTGGCGCTGGTTTGGGCGGCTGGAGCAAGAAGACGAGAGATGAAGAAGCACTACGGCCGTTGCATGGACATCGTACGGTCACTGGAGCTAGAATCGTGCATATTGACTAAGTTGACAAAGCCCTCCGTCCCCGTCAACTTAGTACGCCCACAAGTCAGCCTCCCACTATACTGGGTCCCAGCTAGCAGGGGGAGTATTCATTTTTTTGTGCGTAATAAGGAGGCACTTCCGGTGGGTCCGAGCTGATAGCGGGGGGAATGTTTTTTTCACAAAATACGGTGGCCCGTCCGGTGGGTCCCAGCAGTCAGGGGGGAACATTTTTTTCACCAAATACGGTGGCCCGTCCGGTGGGTCCCTGCTGTCAGGTGAAGGAATAATTATTTTCCGCGTAATAAGGAGACACTTCCTTGCGGCTGCCGTGGACCCAGTTGTCAGCCTCTCCACGACAGTACTCTTCCGATGGAAGTCGTTCCTTGACCATGTTGACCACGCCGTGCCGAGAGCACCATGGCGATGGACGATGGTGAGGCCTAGGAAGGGGACAACACAGAGCCGGGGAAGACGCGGTAGTGGATGCCCACGCGGTGAGGAGTACGAGGGTTCACTGGTTCGGCTGCCGTCGCCGCAGAATAACAGGGGGTGTGGGTGAGTAGAGGGATGCCCATGCCAGCGGTGGGAGTAGTAGGGGGCGGTGAGGCCTTCACAGGAGGCGGGAGCAGGCGGTCCCGCCGGCGCTGGATTTGGCGGCTGGAGCAAGAAGATCAGAGATTGAAGAAACACGACGGCCGTTGGATTGACATCCAACGGTTACGTCTGCTAGAATCGTTTGTTGACGTATATAATAACTAAAAAAATCTTGCATACGCGTCAACTTAATAGGCCCATAAGTCAGACCATTCCCTCTTTTTTAATAATTTATATATAGCTCATTGCGACTTCTTATGCAATTTATTGCAGTCCGTTTTTGGTTGGCCAGGGCCAATTTCGCATATTTCTGTGGGTTCCAAACTATTTTTAATACCGAAATGTCGAGCCAGATTTAAAGTACTTTCAAGATATATTTAAATTAGGTTAATGCCCAGTGAAATAGGAATCTGAAAATGTGAAAATATTCAGAAATTATAAAGTAATTGCCAATTTGTCATCTGTTTTTATATTTACAACCAATTACATATTACTTTCAAGATTTGCAGGCGTCTTGAAAGAGTTGCAGCCCATCAGGGCATAGAAAAATAAATAGGCCTGGATTGGTATTCTTCATAAAAAATAAACTGGGCTCATTTTCACAAAGAAAAAATAGCTGGGCTGGTCACATGGTGAACATAAAATATAAGCCTGGGCTAGATGGGCCACAGCCCAGTTCAAACCCTGCTCCGTCTCAACAATAAAAAAATACTGCTCGAGCAGCTACGTCCCAGGTGTCACTCGATCTTGTGCTGTTCTCTTGTCTATTGACTATATACGCTCATAATGTCGTGGGTCCCAGATGTCAGGAAAACACTAAGAGGAAGCATTTTATTTTTCCATACGCTGACATGGTGGGCCCGTACTGTCATCCTCTCCACATACTTCTGCCGATTCCTGTTGTTTGTTGACCATGTTGACAACGCAAGAAGAGGCGGCGGCCATGGCAGCGCACCAAAGCAAGACGGAGGACGCACGGCGAGGCCTCGGATGTCGGCGTTAACGATTTAGGAGACGGTGGGTGGCGATGCGTCGGCCGAGGCGCAGCCACCGTGGAGGCGGAAGCAAGGCGGCTCACGGCGCTGGTTTGGTTTTTGGCCTGGAGGAAGACAGATCAAGAAACATGACAGATCAGAAAAGTAGCAGGAGTACTTAACAACCTTAACTGAAACAAGCAGGGGCACTTAACAACCATAGCTGAAAGCAGTATGAGTACTTATACAGGTTCAACCGTACAAAGAACACCTCGAACAGTGCTACTTTTCCTACAGTCAACCAAGGGCGAGGTCTCCAAGTCCCAGGACAAGGCCCAGGCGCCACCCCGCGCATCCACAACCTTCTGAAAGCGGCTGCATCTCGCAATGTGGTCAATAAACAGGATATTCGCTTTAGAGCCATGGAAAAGCAGGAACATAATCTTCTGTCCTATTCTCCAAGATGGACGGGCCTTCATTATTTGAGACCACCCATGAATAAGTATCTTTTCACCTCCAAGGCGAATGGAGTAGGTTGACATAAACATCATGTTGTGACCAAGCGCAAGTCTGACCCGACCATGGTCCAGCATCTCAGATAGGAACAATAGAGTCGAGCAGTTTACGTTTCAAGAAGATCACAGCTTGTAAAACTGTATAAGAAATAGTTTATGAACAACATATATAATGTAAAACAGCTCGTACTATAAGTTTCTCGACACGCTTGGGCCTGTTCAACGAAAAGAAAGATGGCACACATATCCCACGTGGCCTTCCACCATTGAAACGCCCCACAAGGACCTTAAGAGATCAATAAAGTGTAGGAACTTGTGGATGTCATCCTATCAACTTCAAAGGTGCCATCAAGAATGAAAGTTGTTACAGAATAACAAACTAGCAGCCTGCTTAACTCTGAAAAAACCTACACGTGCCACCAATTATAAGAAAATATTAGTTAGAAGTAGCATCTTTCGTGAGAGATTCGTTGCTACTTCTAAAGTTAAATTGTGATTAGTTAGACAAAATAGGTGATTAAGAAGTAATCGAGGCAACAAGCAAGAACCAGATACAAAACTAACATGGATGAACAATTGGAACGACGTCGGGGTGGAAAATCGCAGTGAAGATGAGACCAGGTTCTGCTATTTCCATCAACATTCGTGCGCCAACTTTCAGTCCGTAACACTTGAGAAAGTTTATCCAAGTTCGGCCATAAAAAAAGAAGCGATCTTCTTGGTTCATGAACCCAACTTGGAACTTATATCCATGGCTTGTCTTCACTGTGACCATTAAACTGGTGTATTCAGTTATGGCAAGGCCAAGCATCTTGAGTACATGTGTTCTGGCAGAGTAAATAATGCACTGCAGGAAAAATAATATGAGAACACAATGTATTCCCTATCCAAATCTAGAAATAACTTCCTACTTCACGTCAGTGTTGACCATCGTACTGGTAGTACCTTTTATCCAAATATAACAATCCAAATTTCCAAATTTGTCGACAGCATGTTCAAAGAAACCCCACCCTCCCGGATAGAAAAGAGGATTCTAGGAACATACTGTGCGCGTTTTAAATCTTGTGTTAGGATGAGAAGGAACAAGTGTGGCGTCTCGCCGAGGGCGCAGAAACCTGTAGGCTCCTCGCACTTTTGGCACTACAAATGAAACGCACTAGATTCAGTAGGAAGAAAATGCATCAACGGCGGCGGCTGCCATCCTAGGATTACCCGCGACCAAGGTACTTGGATTTATCGGGGATGGATGAAGAACTCGTACCTGGTTCTCCATGAGAAAACCCTATGCAATCGCCGACAGGTGGTTTTCTCTGAACAAGCAGACGAGGGAGAAGGGGGTTCAGGCCCAGTGAAATATTGTGGCTTCGTCCGTCCAGCTTACTGCTAAAGCTGGAAGGGGGGTGGTTTGTGATTTGACGGCTCATTGGGCATTACTGCGGCGCTACGACCGGGGTGTGTCTATCATGCAGTTGTGCACTCTAATTTGTGCATATGGCACGTGGACCCCGTTGCCAGATGCCCCACATATCAGCGAAAGGAAGTAGAAAGACAGGAGTAACTAGTTACACAAAATATATTTTTGATAGAGAGATACTCCCTCTGTAAAGAAATATACATATCTTTTATATCACAACTTTATGCATAAGAAAAATCGAGGGGAATATATATAACATATATAATTATAAAAAATAGAGTTGTTTTTAACACAGTATAGACGAGTTGGTGATGATGGTGTGCCTGCCATCCTGCAATATAGGTCGTCCGATTTATATCTGACGGATAGGAAGGAAACTATGGCAATTTTGCAAAAAGTTACCCACACACCTCTCCACATTTGCAAATAAGGCCTTCCCTCGTTCATCCTTTTCTCTCACAATATAAAATACTCATACAAATGCATCTTGATGTTACGTGCAACGCACGGGCATTATGGGGGTTCAGCTAAGAATATAATACTCAGACAGGCTCACGGTTCTGGACTTTGGGCCGCAGGCCCACCCTGCATGTTTGGGGGCCCATGTGTTCTACCTCAGCGCTTTTCATATTGCAAGCGATCGGTACAACGCTGGTTTTAGATGCTGTCGCAAGGCGAATACACAAAATTGAATAAAGCACAACAGCTGTTGGAATGAAATCGAACAACAGTTCCTAACCAGCAATGAGAGTTGCAATTCTATCAACGATATACCATGTGATAAATAATACTGTCATATTACTTATACACACAGGACACTTGTTTCACCATGCCAGATTATTACATCAAAATCTCTCGTAGGATAGATCAGTTCGGGCAAGCTATGCGTCGCCATCAAGAATTTCAAAGTTGATATGGACCAACTCTCCTTGTCGAGAAAGTTCGATTTTGAGATCATCCCCTACAGCAAGATATGATTTAGATTTGAACCTTGACCATCCTTTAGCATCAATCATCATGCAACCATCCTTTGTACTTACTAGATATTGAGTGTGTTCATTCACACCAAGGCTGCGCATGGTAAGAGAAACTTGGCCGTTGTCGCCCGGATTGTTGAACGACTCCCTCGTTGCTCTAGGGATTCTCTATTTGCAAACAAGAAGACATACCCAGACAGTTAGATCAACATAGTGAATCATGCGAAACAACATGGAAAGGAAAAAGAACGAAACACTTGGGCGGCCAATGCTTACCAAGAAGGTGGACATGTCGGTTTTTGTAAGGACTTTGGTATATGAAGTGCGAATCAGTAGCTCGGTTCAAGGTTTGCAGTAATCGCTGCTCGTTGCCACTGCACGGGCCGGAGCAGATGCAAGTGCAAGTGTTGGTGCAGGTTGTCGGATTTCGGGTTCCAGCAGACCCTTGAGGTTCGAACACTGGGGTGCGCACGGAGATCCAACCCTCCACCGTCTCGCACCACGCCGAATCGCTGAGACCTAAACTACTAAATGGAACAACACAAGAGACACGAGATTTATACTGGTTCGGGCCACCATTGTGGTGTAATACCCTACTCCAGTGTGTGGTGTGGTGGATTGCCTCTCGGGCTGATGAGGAACAATACAAGGAAGAACAACCTCGCGAGGGTCTGTTCTTGGCGGGTGCGATGAACTGCTAGGTGGGGTTCGTTGCTCTAGCTACTAGTTTCTTGATGAGGATTCGGCTCTCCCTGCCCTGGGGGTGGCTACTCCTATTTATAGGCGAAGGCCCTGGGCCTCTTCCCAAATATTGAGCGGGAAGGGCGCCAACAATTGGCCATTTTGAAGGGGAATAGCGGGTACACTTATCCTGACTAAAGTTGGTCCTCGCCGCCAAAGGCTCGATGATGACGCCCGCTTGGGCTCCACGATGACTCCTTCCAGCCATTGGGCTGGTCTTGGTCTTGTTGCAAGAAATGGATGCCTTTGCTTGATACTCTCGCCACGCTTGCTCCCTTTGCACCAAAGGGAAAGGAGGACATTCTGCTGGTCGGGCGCCTCGACCGGGCGCCTCTTGGTCGTCATGGCTTGCGCCATGGGCACCTCGCGAGGTACCCTCGCCTTTGAACTCTCCGCCTCCTCATGAGCCGGCCCGACGAGGCCGTGCTCGAGGAAGCTCCTTGCCGTCCGCTTCATGAGGCTTGGCCCTCGCGAGGGTCTTTGCGTTGATGAAGAAGGGCCGTGCTGGGCCTCCTTCGAGCCACGCCGCAGGCCGCAGGCAGGCAAGTCTGGGATCCCCGTTCCCAGAACGCCTACAGTAGCCCCCGGGCCCACGGGGCGCCCGAACTTGGCCGAGCAGAGAGGCGAAAGGGCAAGTGCGAAGCGTCATGAGCCCTAACAGCTCGCGCCTTGGGCGACACGTGGCGGTTGATTGACGCAGGCGCGACCGCTTCCCCACGATGCCTCGGTAACCACCGGATTCGACAAGTCCTCGCATGCGTAGTCGGTCATGATTACCGGTGAGCATGGAGGCCGACGGTTGGCCTTCGCCGGCTATAAGGACGGCACGGCGCGCGCCCTTCCCGGCTATCCGTGCGTGTCTTTCCTTCGTCTCCATGGCTCCACCCAGGGAGTTCTCGGCCGCAGTGAAGGGGAAGGGCCGTTAGGTCGAGTCTTCCTCTCCTCCGCCTAAGCATGGTCGAGGTCGCCCTCGCAAGCATCCCGTGGCCTCCACGGCGGTCCCCGCGGTCGTGGGGGAGGCTCTCAGCGTGGCGACGAGCGGCCGTCCATGGTCGGAGGGCTTGCCCCGGCCGCTGGCCCCCGAGGCCGCGCCCATGCCGCTGAAGCGCTGCGGAGTTCATGGTGAGAGCGGAGGAGCCGTCCGGCGTCCGGCTTCAGCTCCCGCGCTTCCTCCCGGGTGAGCTCTCACCGGCGCCTGGGTGGCCTCTCGCTCCAGCGGATGGCTGCTGCAGCCGGGCTTCGTGGGCTTCTCTCGAGGTCTCGCCACAGGAACCTGTTCGACCTGGTCGGTAGACGCTCGCCGCACGCTGCGTGGTCTTCGCCGCCGGTGCTCCCTGCACTTCAAGTACGACGGCGACGCCACCTCTACGTGAGGGTGTTCGGGAAGACGGTCGCCGCATGGGGTGCTGCCTCGAAGACGATGATCGTGGGCCGAGGACTCAGCCCGGCGTGGAGGGAGAGGGCAACAAGGGCGGCCGGGCGATGCCCGTGACTCCTCACGCTTCACCAGCTCTTCTTCGGGTGGTGATTCTTCCAGCGCTGCCAGCCCCCCACGCCGCTACCGCTTGGGGGTGGAAGCGTCTGCTTGCCGCCGCCTGAAGCGCGAGAGGGAGTCCGCTCGAGCTCCGGATATGGATCGAGCCTTCCAAGAGCGCCGGCACGGTGCGTGCTTCACCTGCTTTTGTCCTTTTCCTTTCTTTTCTCCTGCGCAAGAAGGCAACAATGTGTGGCCCCGTGGGGGCGCGTTTAGGTTAACGCCGTTAATTGTTGTACTGCTTTTGTTATCCTGATACTGTTCCTTTCTGTTGTACGCCCATTCGCAAGTGAACTCCAGCCGTGGCCGCGGGGGCGACCGATCCAGGCCCCGTGTTCGCGTTGTGCTGCCCGTGAGGCATGGTCAGGAGGGGTGCTCCAGCTGTGGACCAGGGCCGTGAAAACTTGAGTGATAGGGGCAGGAACGCTCGCGGGGGCTCCCGAGGCTTCTGCCTCGCGAGTCCCCACGAAAGAGAAATCGAGGCAGGAGAGCGAAAAAGATCGACGAACCACGGACCAAAAGAGGGCGATAGTTTCGATAAAAACTCCAAATGGGAATAACTAGTCAACTGCAGAAAGCAAATGAAAAAGCCGCGTCCGGCACCTAGTCTAGTCTTCGACGTCTTCTCAACAAATACGGAGCTAAGTGCTGCCACTGGCGTGGGAGGGAGCCCAGTGGCCCGAGGCCGCACTCCCGAGACTCTGGGCGTGTACAGCCCCAACTCATTATTACATGAGAGTGTCACGGGCGGCGAAGCTTCACAGGCGCTATTCTCTTCATGTGCTCCGGGCCTTTCTTCCGGGAAGCGAAGCTTCACGGGCGCGGCCCTCTTCACGGGCTCCGGCCCTTTCCGTAACGCGGCCTTCACAGCGCTCGCTTTCTTCATGTGCTCTGGGCCTTTCTTCTGGGAAGTGAGCTTCACGGGCATTGGCCCTCTTCACGGGCTCCGGGCCCTTTCCAGAACGCGACAGCTTCACACGCGTTCGCCTTCTTCACAGGCTCTGGGCCTTTCTTCTGGGAAGCGAGCTTCACGGGCATTGGCCCTCTTCACGGGCTCCGGCCCTTTCCGTAACGCTGACAGCCTTCACAGCGTTGCCTTCTTCACAGTGCTCGGGCCTTTCTCGAAAAAGATGAGCTTCACAGCATTCGCCTTCTTCACGAACCTTTGGGCCTTTTCCAAAAAGAATGAGCTTCATAGGCATTCGCCTTCTTCACAGGCACTGGGCCTTTTCCAAAAGGAATGAGCTTCACAGGCATTCGCCTTCTTCACAGGCACTGGGCCTTTTCCAAGAAGAATGAGCTTCATAGGCATTCGCCTTCTTCACAGGCACTGGGCCTTTTTAGGGGTAAAACCTCCGGAGGTGCTGGATGTTCCACGCTGCTCGTATAGGTACTCCCTCTTGAGTCTCCAAGTGCACGGAGCCAGGCCTGGAAACATGAACAACCTTGAACGAGCCCTCCCACATGGGAGAGAGCTTATGCAGACCCTCCCTGGAGAGGATCCATCGGAGCACGAGGTCCCCTACCTCGAGAGTTCTGGGGCGGATGTTGCGGCAGTGGTATCGCCGGAGTGCCTGCTGGTACCTTGCCGCTCGCAGCGCAGCTTCTCGACGGGCGCCTCCCCAAAGACGAGGGCCATCCCGCATGGCGCCCCGCAGCATTTCATCGAACGCCAGGGACCCGCGGATCGACGCTTGACCTCGTGAGGGAGGACCGCTTCGGCTCCGTAGACCAGGAAGAAGGGGGTCTCTCCAGTTGGCTTGGTTGCGGTTGTGCGGATGGACCACAACACGGACGGAAGCTCGTCATACCAGCCTCTGCCGCAGGCCTCCAGTTTCTTCTTGAACGTCCTGGTCTTGAGGCCTCTCAGACCTCTCTGCGTTAGCCCGCTTCGCCTGTCCATTGCTGCGGGTGCGCCACCGAAGCATAGCATATCTGCGTCCCAAGGTTAGTGCAGTACGCTTTTAAAAGGTTACTTGGTGAATCGCGAACCGTTGTCGGTGATGATGCGGTTCGGCCTCGAACCGCTCACGATGCCCTTGATGAACTTGACCGCAGAACCAACGGGGATGGTGCGGACGGCCTCGACTTCACCCACTTGGTGAATTTGTCCACGGGACGAGGTAGCGATAGCCTCGGGCGCCCGAGGAAAAGGGCCCAGGATGTCCAGCCCCTGCATCGCGAATGGCCAAGTGAGGGGATGGTTTGCAGACCTCCCGCTTGTCGGTGGATCTGCTTGGCATGGAATTGGCAGGCCTCGCAAGCCTTCACGAAGTTCAACAGCGTCATTGAGCGCTTGATGGGCCAATAGAAACCGCTATGAACGCCTTGCCGACGAGGGCCCGTGGACGAATGGTGCCTACAATCTCCACCATGTATATCTGCCACAGTTCCTTCCCTATTCCTCGGTGATGCAGCCGCAGGATGCGCTGCTCGGTCATTTCCAGAGCTCTCCATCCATGATGCTGTATGCCGTGGCTTGCCGCGCCACACACTGCCTCCTCCTCCTTCTCCGCAAAGTTCCATGCGTTAAGTAACTCTTGAGCTCCGTGATCCAAAGACCCCTCTTGAGGTTCCATCGTTAGGAGCAAAGCGTGCTCGAGGTCGGGCCACGTTTGGGGCTCCCGAGGCAGGTGGTGAGGGAGCTCCACCCGAGGCTGTCTGTGCTTGATAACGGCGAGGCTGAGGGCTTGAAGAGCCGTTCCTCAAAGACGCCCGGCTCCTGGGGTAACCTCCTGGAGGCTCATTTGGCGATGTCGTCGGCCTCTTGATTGGTGCCGCGGGGAACGTGCTGCAGCTCCAACCCCCAGAACTATTTCTCCATCCTGCGGACCTTCGCAAGGTAGGCCTCCGTGTGTTCATCTCTTGGCTCGTACACCTTGTTGGAGAAATTGACGAGGAGCTGCGAACCGCCCTTGATGGTAAGGCGCTTCACCCCTGTGGCAGCGGCAGCCTTCGGACCCGCTTATCGGCCCCTCGTATTCTGCTATATTGTTGAGACCTTCTCGCTCATTGAAACAGAGCTGCACGGCATAGTAGAGCTTGTCCCGAGCGGGATATATGAGCACCGCCCCAGCCCCAGCTACTTCGTCTCGAGAACGCCCGTCAAGTACATGACCTAATCCTTCCGGGCGCTTCGCCTCGGGAGAGGGATCGATCCTCGCCGCCCCGAGGCCCGTGCTTTTGTCCATTCGCCACGAAATCTGCCAGCGGCCCCTTGATGACTCTGGTTGTCTTGAACTCGAGCTGGAATGCTTGCAGCTCAATGTTCCACTCAGCGACCCTTCCGCCGAGTTGGGGCTCCTAAGCACCCTCTCCGTGGGGTATGCCGAGACAACCTTGATTGGATGACCACGGAAGTAGTGCCGCAGCTTGCGAAGCCACCAACAACGCGAGGAGGAGCTTCATGCGGCATGGGGTACCGTGCCCTCGCATCTCGTAACACCGTCTTGGCCGAATGGCACACCGGGTGCTCGACAAGGCTAGGGGCGTCGGTGCTGGTGGCGTCTTCCGGAAGTTGTGGTGCCTCCCGAGGTGACGGCGCCTCCAAAAGCTAGGTGCTTGGATGGAGGGCCTCTCCCGCCCTTGGTGTGCTCTGCTGCGACGGCTGATCTTCTTCCGCTATGTGGCCGGGCTTCTGCGAGTTCCTTCGATTCGCCTTGCCTTAGCTCGGGTGGCCGCCGTGGTCTTGGCTCGACGCTCCTCCCTAACTGCCACCAGGCTGCGCTTAGCGGAGTAGGGAGTGGCGGCGAGGTAGAGTACCAAGGGCTCTCGAGGGCGCAGGCCACCATCACCTGGAGGGCTGGTCAGTAACTCTTGAGGTCTTGAACAGCTTTGTCGGCCTCTTCACCCATTCAAGGGCCCTTTTTCTTCATCACCGGAAGAAAGGCGCCCGCCTCCCCCAATCGGGAGATGAAACGGCCCAGCACCTTTACGCGCCCGTGAGCTTCGCATTTCCACGAGGGTCTTTGGTGGGCTCATGTCCTCAATCGCCTTGACCTTTTCTCGGTTGGCCTCGATGCCTCGGTGGGACACGAGGAAGCCTGTGAGCTTGCCCGAGGGAACTCCAAACACACATTTCTCGGGTTGAGTCGCAGGCTCACTGCGTTGAGGCTCACGAAGGTTTCTTCCGTGTCTTGTATCAAGGTCTTGGCCTCATGAGACTTCACCACGATGTCGTCGACGTAAGCCTCCACATTCTTCCCGAGCTGTGGGCCCAAGGTGATGTGCATGAGCTGGAAGGTTGCCCCGCGTTGCGCAGCCGAATGTCATGCTTGTATAGCAGTACACTCCACACGGGTCTAAGAAGGCCGTGTTTACCACGTCTGCCACCGCCATCTTGATTTGGTGATACCCGCAAAAGGCGTCCATCAAGCATAACAGGTCACACTCGGCGGTGGAATCGACGATCCGGTCGATGCGAGGGAGCGGGAACGGATCTCGCGGGCATGCTTTGTTGAGGTTGGTGAAGTCGACACACATGCGCTCCTTTCCTCCCTTCTTTGGCACCACCACGGGTTGGCCAGCCAACTGGTATCGGACCTCGCGAATAACCCCCGCGGCTTCTAGCTTGCGGGTCTCTTGGACGATGAAGGCCAGCTTTTGGTGGACTACCTTCTCGCCTTTCCGCTTCACAGACGCACGCGTTGGGGCACACGTTGAGGTGGTGCTCGACACGCCCGTGGGATCCCCGCCACTGATCGGGCTCCTGTGCGAACACCTTCTTGTTCGCGACGCAGAACTTGACCAGGGCTTCCTCCTGTTCGGGCTCGAGGTTGGCGCCTACGGTGAAGGTGGCGTTTGTGGACCCGTCCTCGTCGACAGGTATCTGCTTGGTCTCCGCCTTGTCTTGAGTGAAGAACTGCTTCTTCTTGGTCAGTGCAGCCCCCTTGGGCTTGAGGGCTTCCGCATCGGCAGGCTGCGCTGCGTCGCCGCCTTGAGGGCGAGCTGGCGCCGCAGCACACCTTCAGTATCCCCGCACGGTGAGGACGCCGCTGCTCCCGGCATCTTCATGAGGTTGTACCCGGTGGGTTGCGCCATGAATTTGGCCAATGCTGGATGGCCAAGGATGGCATTGTAGGGGAGGCCGATGGGGGCGATGTCGAAGTCGACTAGTTCCATGCGGAAGTTGTCGTAGGTGCCGAAGGTCACCGGGAGCCGGATTTGCCCCAAGGAGCTGGATGACTCTCCTCCTACGCCCGTAAAAGGTCGGCTGGGCTGCAGCCGCTCCCTGGGTACGCAGAGGAGGTTGAAGGCCTCGACTGAGAGTACGTTGAGGCCGGCGCCGCCATCGATGAGGGTCCTGGTGACGGCAACCTGGCAGATGGTGGGTGTGCAGAGCATGGGGAGCGCACCTGAGCCGGCCGAGTTGGTGGGGTGGTCCCGAGAGTCGAAGGTCAGCCCGGCCGACGGCTCCGTCCGGCCCGAGGGAGCCCCCTGCCGCGTGGAGGCGGCGCCGACCCGGCGGACGAATGTCTTGACATGGCGGCTGGAAGGCGGCGCCTGCGAGCCGCCCAGGAGGGCCGCGACGACCGGAGGAACTGGTGCGACGGGGCGGGTGACGAGGAAGCTGCGCGGCTCCTCCCCAGAGGGCACCGAGGAGCGCAAGGACGATGCTTGCTGCCCGTTCCTCGCCGGGCCGGTGGTGGTGTTGACAGCGGGCGGTGAGGAACGACGAGGGCGCCCGCCGTCGGAAGCCGTCCGGGCGACATGGGAGGCGAGGGTGGCTCGGCGCTCAGCGCGAGCCCGACAAGCGTCAGACATGGTTGCGGTGGTCGGGGAAGAACGAGGCGACGGAAGGCAGATTCGGCGCACTTCTACCGGCGTGCCAAATGTCGGATTTCGGGTTCCGGCAGACCCTTGAGGTTCGAACACTGGAGTGCGCGCGAAGATCCAACCCTCCACCGTCTCGCACCATGACGAATCGCTGAGACCTAAACTACTAAATGGAATAGGACAAGAGACACGAGATTTATACTGGTTCGGGCCACCATTGTGGTGTAATACCCTACTCCAGTGTGTGATGTGGTGGATTGCCTCTCGGGCTGATGAGGAACAATACAAGGAAGAACAGCCTCGCGAGGGTCTGTTCTTGGCGGGTGCGATGAACTGCTAGGTGGGGTTCAGTTGCTCTAGCTACTGGTTTCTTGATGAGGATTCGGCTCTCCCTGCCCTGGGGGTGGCTACTCCTATTTATAGGCGAAGGCCCTGGGCCTCTTCCCAAATATTGAGCGGGAAGGGCGCCAACAATTGGCCATTTTGAAGGGGAACAGCGGGTACACTTATCCTGACTAAAGTTGGTCCTCGCCTGCCAAAGGCTCTGATGATGACGCCTGCTTGGGCTCCACAATGACTCCCTTCCAGCCGTTGGGCTGGTCTTGGTCTTATTGCACCGAAATGGATGCCTTTGCTTGATACTCTCGCCTACGCTTGCTCCCTTTGCACCAAAGGGGAAAGGAGGACAATGCGCGGGCTGGCGCCCGACTAGCGCCCGACTGGCGCCCTTGGTCGTCATGGCTTGCGTCATGGGCACCTTGCGAGGTACCCTGCCTTGAACTCTCCGCCTCCTCATGAGCCGGCCTGACGAGGCCGTGCCTGAGGAAGCTCCTTGCCATCCGCCCCGCGAGGCTTGGCCCCTCGCGAGGGTCTTTGCGTTGATGAAGATGGGCCGCCTGGACTCCTTCGAGCCACGCCAGAGGCCGCAGTGTGCAAGCAAGTCTGGGGACCCCGTTCCTGCAACACCGACCACAGTCTGTCAAGCCGCCACGCCGGAGATGGTGATCCTTGTAGAGCTGGTGCCGGTGTCGGAGCAGGTGCGGTGTCGATGCTCGATCCTCCGGTAGATCACCTGACTACCGACGCGGTTCTGTGCTCAATCCTCTCACCGGATCGGTGAGCCGCCGTCACCGTTAGTGCTAGAGTAACTGCCGGTGCTTGATCCGTTGCTGAAGGTGGTACTGATGTGCGAGACATCGGCGATCATGTCTGGTCTACTATGATCAGCTTTCTAACTTGACTAGGCTTCGTGACCGTGATCCAGTTTTTTTCTTCATTTCTTTTAAACACGAGAAGGACTAATTGTGGCGTTTTTGTTAAACCAAACTACAGTTCATCATAGGGATTCAGCTTGTACTCAGACAACAGACTGATCCAATTTTTCCAGTAATATAAGTGATGGACAATGCCTTCAAGCATCGACACGACATAAGAAGTGAAACCTGCAAAAATAGCCATCAGAGAGCAAACCAAACGGTTTATTGTGATGAATGTCACATGGCAAAACCTGCATCGTAAAATTGCAGGAAAAGAAATAAAACATGGCATTAAATCAATAAGATTTAGATAGTAAATCATTAAGATTTAGACAGTAAATCAATAAGATTTACTTGATGTGGCACGAGTGAATCCTTACCAGGAAATCACTATGTTGAAGTACTAAACAGAAGATTGATCGTCCAACTACGGGTGGCATGCACGGGCCCCGCCTACTCCCACAAGGTGACAGTCCAAAGGTCGTGACAAATCAGATGGACCGAACAGCCATGGACTGGAAATCCCGGTGGGTGCGATAAACCCCGCAATGCATACATATATTGGAGTGTAACCATAATTGATAAACCGTCCTCACAAAAAAGATGATCTGGATACTTCAAAATATACAGACTGAATTGAGTGGATGACATTAACATAAACTGCTCGTGGATGACCACACACCAAAAGCGGCAAGATTAATAAACAATACAGGGTTCACAAACACAAATCAAGTACTAAACAATAGTACTTACTATAGACAGGCAAAGTTGCACTAATTAAACTCTGCAGACTATTTCTTGCCACTGACCTACGGGATGAACCCGCATAACTGACTAGGCCATGGACTTCGTGAGAGATGTCTACATGCACCATCACCATCTCGTCAACCTTGGATAACCTAACAGAGTGGTCTTTCCACTCATAAACATGATCATGAAGATAGGCCGCATCAGATTTGTTGGGAAGCTTTACAAGAACCACACCCTTCGTAATCGAAGGCACAACCAGGAAATTGTTGTGGTCAAGTACAGCCTCGAGAACACGCCTGACAACAATGCTATAGGAAAACACTAGTTCAGGACACGTGGCGACAAGGACACAGCAGCTGGATAGTTTAGCAGTAAAACTCATCCTCAGGTCTTCCAGTTCACACGGCATGACTTTGAGAACTTCATCTCCACCGCGCACCTGGTTCTAATTCAAACAGAAACCATATTTTATTACTACCTCCGTTCAGAAATATAAGATGATTTTCGATATTATACTCCATATATGACTACATATACACACAGAAATGAGTGAACAAAGAGACTAGAACATGTCTTCAAAGGCATGAGAGCAGAGGGATTACTTGCAATATCCATAACACAAGTTACTGAGGAAAAATACCCTCTTCAAAGGTAGCATTGATGTTCATAAAGTACTCCCTCCGTCCCAAAATTCTTGTCTTAGATTTGTCTAGATACGGATGTATCAAGTCATATTTTAGTATTAGATACATCCGCATCTTGACAAATCTAAGACAAGAAATTTGGGACAGAGGGAGTAGTTGAAAGTAATCTATAAGAAATCAGTGTCAACCTCTCGCATGTTTTGGTCAAAAGAGGAATTTAGAACCGTCATTTGGCACACAAAAATCACATGCAAGATCACCCAGAAAGTTGTACTACTAGTACTAGTACTGTGTGTTAGATGAAAAAACACGATCAAGATCGAGAAAAAGACCGTCAAGAAGAGATATTACCTGGACTTGCTTAATGTGGGATCCCGGAGAGGGGGGCTTATGTTCGAAATATGCCCTAGAGGCAATAATAAAAGGATTATTATTATATTTCCTTGTTCATGATAATTGTCTTTTATTCATGCTATAATTGTATTATCCGGAAATCGTAATACACGTGTGAATACATAGACCACAATATGTCCCTAGTGAGCCTCTAGTTGACTAGCTCGTTGATCAATAGATAGTCATGGTTTCGACTATGGACATTGGATGTCATTGATAACGGGATCACATCATTAGGAGAATGATGTGATGGACAAGACCCAATCCTAAGCATAGCACAAGATCGTGTAGTTTGTTTTGCTAGAGCTTTTCCAATGTCAAGTATCTTTTCCTTAGGCCATGAGATCGTGTAACTCCCGGATACCGTAGGAGTGCTTTGGGTGTACCAAACGTCACAACGTAATCGGGTGACTATAAAGGTACACTACGGTGTATCTCCGAAAGTGTCTGCGGTTGACCGGATCGAGGCTGGGATTTGTCACTCCAGTGACACGGAGAGGTATCACTGGGCCCACTCGGTAGTGCATCATCATAATGAGCTCAAAGTGACCAAGTGTCTGGTCACGGGATCATGCATTACGGATGCGAGTAAAGTGACTTGCCGGTAACGAGATTGAACGAGGTATTGGGATACCGACGATCGAATCTCGGGCAAGTAACATACCGATTGACAAAGGGAATTGTATACGGGTTGTTTGAATCCTCGACATCGTGGTTCATCCGATGAGATCATCGAGGAGCATGTGGGAGCCAACATGGGTATCCAGATCCCGCTGTTGGTTATTGCCCGAGAGCCGTCTCGGTCATGTGTACGTGTCTCCCGAACCCGTAGGGTCTACACACTTAAGTTTCGGTGACGCTAGGGTTGTATGAATATGAGTATGCAGTAAACCAAATGTTGTTCGGAGTCCCGGATGAGATCCCGGATGTCACGAGGAGTTCCGGAATGGCCCGGAGGTAAAGATTTATATATAGGAAGTCCAGTTTCGGCCACCGGGAAAGTTTCGGGGGTCACCGGTATTGTACCGGGACCACCGGAAGGGTCCCGAGGGTCCACCGGGTGGGGCCACCTATCCCGGAGGGCCCCATGGGCTGAAGTGGCGTGGGAACCAGCCCCTGGTGGGCTGGTGCGCCTGGCCCACCCCTGCGCCTAGGGTTGAAACCCTAGGGTGGGGCGCCCACTTGCCTTGGGGGCACTCCACCCCTTGGCCGCCGCCCCCCACAGGAGATTGGATCTCAGGGGCGGGCGCCTCGGGGCCTATATAAAGGGAAGGGGAGGGTGCAGCCGCACTGAAGTTCTGGCGCCTCCCTCCCTGCTACACCTCTTCCTCCTCCGTCCACGAGCTTGGCGAAGCCTGCCGAGATCTTCTGCTCCACCACCACCACGCCGTCGTGCTGCTGCTGGAGCCATCTTCTTCAACCTCTCCTTCCCCTTGCTGGATCAAGAAGGAGGAGATGTCATCCGCTCTGTCACGCGTGTGTTGAACGCGGAGGTGCCGTCTGTTCGGCACTCGGTCATCGGTGATTTGGATCACGGCGAGTACGACTCCATCATCCACGTTCTAGTGAACGCTTCCACACGCGATCTACAAGTGGTATGTAGATGCAATCACTCTCTCATGACTCGTTGCTTAGATGAACTCATAGATGGATCTTGGTGAAACCGTAGGAAAATTTTTATTTTCTGCAACGTTCCCCAACAGTGGGATCAGAGCTAGGTCTATGCGTAGTTCTCTATTGCACGAGTAGAACACAATTTTGTTGTGGGCGTAGATCTTGTCAACTAGCTTGCCACTACTAGTCTTATCTTGCTTCAGCGGTATTGTGGGATGAAGCGGTCCGGACCAACCTTACACGTACGCTTACGTGAGACCGGTTCCACTGACTGACATGCACTAGTTGCATAAGGTGGCTGGCGGGTGTCTGTCTCTCCCATTTTAGTTGGAGCGGATTCGATGAAAAGGGTCCTTATGAAGGGGAAATAGAAGTTGACAAAATCACGTTGTGGTTATTCGTAGGTAAGAAAACGTTCTTGCTAGAACCCAATTGCAGCCATGTAAAAGATGCAACAACAATTAGAGGACGTCTAACTTGTTTTTGCAGCAATTGTCATGTGATGTGATATGGCGAAGTTGTGATGAATGATGAATGATATATTGTGATGTATGAGATCATGTTCTTGTAATAGGAATCACGACTTGCATGTCGATGAGTATGACAACCGGCAGGAGCCATAGGAGTTGTCTTATTTTTGTATGACCTGCGTGTCATTGAAGAAGGCCATGTAAATTACTTTACTTTATTGCTAAACGTTAGCCATAGAAGTAGAAGTAGTCGTTGGCGTGACAACTTCATGAAGACACAATGATGGAGATCATGATGATGGAGATCATGGTGTCATGCCGGTGACAAGATGATCATGGAGCCTCAAGATGAAGATCAAAGGAGCTATATGATATTGGCCATATCATGTCACTACTATATAATTGCATGTGATGTTTATTATGTTTATACATCTTGTTTACTTAGAATGACAAGAGTAAATAAGATGATCCCTTACAACAATATCAAGAAGTGTTCTCCCTAAATGTGCACCGTTGCTAAAGTTAAATGCTTCGAAGCACCACATGATGATCGGGTGTGATAGATCCTTACGTTCACATACAACGGGTGTAAGACAGTTTTACACATGCAAAACACTTAGGGTTAACTTGACGAGCCTAGCATGTACAGACATGGCCTCGAAACACGGAGACCGAAAGGTCGAACATGAGTCGTATGGAAGATACGATCAACATGGAGATGTTCACCGACGATGACTAGTCCGTCTCACGTGATGATCGGACACAGCCTAGTCGACTTGGATCGTGTAACACTTAGATGACTAGAGGGATGTCTAATCTGAGTGGGAGTTCATTAAAATAATTTGATTAGATGAACTTAATTATCATGAACTTAGTCTAAAACCTTTGCAAATATGTCTTGTAGATCAAATGGCCAACGCTCATGTCAACATGAACTTCAACGCGTTCCTAGAGAAAACCAAGCTGAAAGATGATGGCAGCAACTATACGGATTGGGTCTGGAACCTGAGGATCATCCTCATAGCTGCCAGGAAACAATATGTCCTAGAAGGACCGCTAGGTGATGCAACCATCCCAGAGAACCAATACATTATGAATGCTTGGCAGTCTCGTGCTGATGATCACTCCCTCGTTCAGTGCGGCATGCTTTACAGCTTAGAACCGGGGCTCCAAAAGCGTTTTGCGCAACACAGAGCATATGAGATATTCGAGGAGCTGAAACTAGTTTTTCAAGCTCATGCCCGAGTCGAGAGATATGACGTCTCCGACAAGTTCTATAGTTGTAAGATGGAGGAAAATAGTTCTGTCAGTGAGCACATACTCAAAATGTCTGGGTTGCACAACCGCCGTCCCAAATGGACATTAACCTCACGGACGAGGCGGCCATTGACAGAATCCTTGATCGCTCCCACCAAGCTACAAGAGCTTTGTGATGAACTACAATATGCGTGGAATGGTGAAGACCATTCCTGAAGTATTTTCAATCTTTGAAGTCAGCAGAGGTTGAAATCAAGAAAGAACATCAAGTGTTGATGGTCAATAAGACCACTAAGTTCAAGAAGGGAAAGGGCAAGAAGAACTTCAAGAAGGATGGCAAGGAGGTTGCCGCCCGCAAAGCTAGTTACCGGAAGAAGTCAAGGAATGGACCCAAGCACGAGATCGAGTGCTTTTATTGCAAGGGAAGGGTCACCGAAGCGGAACTGCCCCAAATACTTAGCGGATAAGAAGGCCGCAACACTAAAGGTATATTTGATATACATGTAATTGATGTGTACCTTACCGATTACTCGTAGTAACTCCCCGGGTATTTGATCTGGTGCCGTTGCTCATATTTGTAACTCACCAGGAGCTGCGGCATAAGCGGAGACTGGCGAAGGGCGACGAGGTGACGATCTTGGCGTCGAGAATGGTTCCAAGGTCAATGTGATCGCCGTCGACACGCTACCTCTACATTTACCCACGGGATTAGTTATGAACCTCAATAATTGTTATTTAGTGCCAAGTTTGAGCATGAACATTGTATCTGGATCTCGTTTAATGCGAGATGGCTACTCATTTAAATCCGAGAATAATGGTTGTTCTATTTATATGAGAGATATGTATTATGGTCATGCCCCGATGGTCAATGGTTTATTCTTGATGAATCTCGAGCGTAATGTTACACATATTCATAGCGTGAATACCAAAAGATGTAAAGTTGATAACGATAGTACCACATACTTGTGGTAATCGCCGCCTTTGGTCACATTGGTGTCAAGCGCATGAAGAAGCTCCATGTCGATGGACTTTTGGAGTCTCTCGATTATGAATCATTTGACACATGCGAACCATGCCTCATGGGCAAGATGACCAAGACTCCGTTCTCCGGAACAATGGAGCGAGCAACCAACTTGTTGGAAATCATACATACCAATGTGTGTGGTCCAATGAGCGTTGAGGCTCGTGGAGGATATCGTTATGTTCTCACTCTCACAGACGACTTAAGTAGATATGGGTATGTCTACTTGATGAAACACAAGTCTGAGACCTTTGAAAAGTTCAAGGAATTTCAGAATGAGGTAGAGAATCAACGTGACCGAAAAATAAAGTTCTTACGATCAGATCGTGGAGGAGAATATTTGAGTCACGAATTTGGTACACACTTGAGGAAATATGGAATCATTTCACAACTCACGCCGCCTGGAACACCTCAACGTAACGGTGTGTCCGAACGTCGTAATCGCACTCTATTGGATATGGTGCGATATATGATGTCTCTTACAGATTTACCGCTATCATTTTGGGGATACGCTCTAGAGACAACTACATTCACTTTAAATAGGGCACCGTCTAAATCCGTTGAGACGACACCGTATGAATTATGGTTTGGGAAGAAAACTAAGCTGTCGTTTCTAAAAGTTTGGGGATGCGATGCTTATGTCAAGAAACTTCAACCTGAAAAGCTCGAACCCAAGTCGGAAAAATGCGTCTTCATAGGATATCCTAAAGAAACCATTGGGTATACCTTCTACTTAAGATCCGAGGGCAAGATCTTTGTTGCCAAGAACGGATCCTTTACGGAAAAGAGTTTCTCTCGAAAGAAGTAAGTGGGAGGAAAGTAGAACTCGATGAAGTACTACCTCTTGAACGGGATAGTAGTGCAGCTCAGAAAATGTTCTGTGATGCCTACACCAACCGAAGAGGAAAATGATGATGATGATCAAGGTACTTCGGATCAAGTTGCTACTGAACTTCAGAGGTCCACAAGGACACGTTCCGCACTGCAGTGGTACGGCAACCCTGTCCCCGGAAATCATGTTGTTAGACAACGGTGAACCTTCGAGCTATGAAGAAGCGATGGCGGGCCAGATTCCAACAAATGGCTTGAAGCCATGCAATCCGAGATAGGATCCATGTATGAAAACAAAGTATGGACTTTGACAGACTTGCCCGATGATCGTGGCGATAGAAAACAAATGGATCTTTAAGAAGAAGACGGACGCGGATGGTAATGTCACCATCTATAAAGCTCGACTTGTCGCTAAGGGTTATCGGTCAAGGGATTGACTACGATGAGACTTCCTCTCCCGTAGCGAAGCTTAAGTCCGTCCGAATCATGTTAGCAATTGCCGCATACTATGATTATGAGATATGGCAGATGGACGTCAAAACGGCATTCCTTAACGGTTATCTTAAGGAAGAGCTGTATATGATGCAGCCGGAAGGTTTTGTCGACCCTAAGAATGCTAACAAAGTATGCAAGCTCCAAATGATCCATTTATGGGCTGGTGCAAGCATCTCGGAGTTGGAACATTCGCTTTGATGAGATGATCAAAGCGTTTGGGTTTATGCAGACTTATGGAGAAGCCTGCGTTTACATAAGAAAGTGAGTGGGAGCTCTGTAGCATTTCTCATATTATATGTAGATGACATACTTTTGATGGGAAATGATATAGAACTCTTGGACAGCATTAAGGCCTACTTGAATAAAAGTTTTTCAATGAAGGACCTTGGAGAAGCTGCTTATATATTGGGCATCAAGATCTATAGAGATAGATCGAGACGCCTCATAGGTCTTTCACAAAGCACATACCTTGATAAGATTTTGAAGAAGTTCAAAATGGATCAGTCCAAGAAAGGGTTCTTGCCTCTTGCAAGGTGTGAGATTGAGCTCAGCTCAATGCCCGACCACAAAAAGATAAAGAAGAGATGAGCGTCATCCCTATGCCTCAGCCATAGGATCTATTATGTATGCCATCTTTGTGTACGGACACTGATGTAAACCTTGCCGTAAGTTTGGTAGGAAGGTACCAAAGTAATCCCGGCAAGGAACACCGGACAGCGGTCAAGAATATCTGAAGTACTGAAAAGGACAAAGGACATGTTTCTCGTTTATGGAGGTGACGAAGAGCTTGTCGTGACAGGTTACGTCGACGCTTAGCTTCACAGATCTGGATGACTCTAAGTCACAAACCAGATAGGTGTATATGTTGAATGGTGGAAGCGATGGTAGTGCATTTGCAAGCGAGCGTCGTGGCAGGATCTACATGTGAAGCGGAGTACATGGCAGCCTCGGAGGCAGCACATGAAGCAATATGGGTGAAGGAGTTCATCACCGACCTAGGAGTCATACCCAATGCGTCGGGGCCGATCAAACTCTTCCGTGACAACACTGGAGCTATTGCACTTGCCAAGGAGCCCAGGTTTCACAAGAAGACCAGGCACATCAAGCGCCGCTTCAACTCCATCCGTGAAAATGTTCAATATGGAGACATAGAAATTTGCAAAGTGCATACGGATCTGAATGTCGCAGATCCGTTGACTAAACCTCTTCCGCGAGCAAAACATGATCAACACCAGAACTCTATGGGTGTTAGGTTCATCACAATGTATCTAGATTATTGACTCTAGTGCAAGTGGGAGACTGTTGGAAATATGCCCTAGAGGCAATAATAAAAGGATTATTATTATATTTCCTTGTTCATGATAATTGTCTTTTATTCATGCTATAATTGTATTATCCGAAAATCGTAATACACGTGTGAATACATAGACCACAATATGTCCCTAGTGAGCCTCTAGTTGACTAGCTCGTTGATCAATAGATAGTCATGGTTTCACGACTATGGACATTGGATGTCGTTGATAACGGGATCACATCATTAGGAGAATGATGTGATGGACAAGACAATCCTAAGCATAGCACAAGATCGTGTAGTTTGTTTTGCTAGAGCTTTTCCAATGTCAAGTATCTTTTCCTTAGACCATGAGATCGTGTAACTCCCGGATACCGTAGGAGTGCTTTGGGTGTACCAAACGTCACAACGTAGTAAGGTGACTATAAAGGTACACTACGGTATCTCCGAAAGTGTACATTGGGTTGACCGGATCGAGACTGGATTTGTCACTCCGACATTACGGAGAGGTATCACTGGGCCCACTCGATAGTGCATCATCATAATGAGCTCAAAGTGACCAAGTGTCAGGTCACGGGATCATGCATTATGGTACGAGTAAAGTGACTTGCCGGTAACGAGATTGAACGAGGTATTGGGATACCGACGATCGAATCTCGGGCAAGTAACATACCGATTGACAAAGGGAATTGTATACGGGGTTGTTTGAATCCTCGACATCGTGGTTCATCCGATGAGATCATCGAGGAGCATGTGGGAGCCAACATGGGTATCCAGATCCCGCTGTTGGTTATTGCCCGAGAGCCGTCTCGGTCATGTCTACATGTCTCCCGAACCCGTAGGGTCTACATCAAGGTTCGGTGACGCTTAGGGTTGTATGAATATGAGTATGCAGTAAACCGAATGTTGTGCTGAGTCGAATGAGATCCCGAACGTCATGAGGAGTTCCGGAATGGTCCGGAGGTAAAGAATTATATATAGGAAGTGCTGTTTCAGCCATCGGGAAAGTTTCGGGGGTCACCGGTATTGTACCGGGACCACCGGAAGGGTCCCGGGGGTCCACCGGGTGGGGCCACCCATCCCGGAGGGCCCCATGGGCTGAAGTGGGGAGGGGAACCAGCCCATAGTGGGCTGGTGCGCCCCCCTTGGCCCACCCCCTGCGCCTAGGGTTGAAACCCTAGGGTGGGGGGGGGCGCCCCACTTGCCTTGGGGGGCACTCCACCCCCCTTGGCCGCCGCCCCCCCTGGGAGATTGGATCTCCAGGGGCGGTGCCCCCACAGGGGCCTATATAAAGGGAGGGGAGGCAGCCGCACTGAAGTTGGCGCCTCCCTCCCCTGCTACACCTCTTCCTCCTCCGTCCACGAGCTTGGCGAAGCCTGCCGAGAATCGCTTGCTCCACCACCACCACGCCTGGCCGTGCTGCTGGAGCCATCTTCTTCAACCTATACTTCCCCCTTGCTGGATCAAGAAGGAGGAGACGTCATCCGCTCCGTACGTGTGTTGAACGCGGAGGTGCCGTCCGTTCGGCACTCGGTCATCGGTGATTTGGATCACGGCGAGTACGACTCCATCAGCCACGTTCTAGTGAACGCTTCCGCACGAGGATCTACAAGTGGTATTTAGATGCAATCTCTCTCTCATGACTCGTTGCTTAGATGAACTCATAGATGGATCTTGGTGAAACCGTAGGAATTTTTTTATTTTCTGCAACGTTCCCCAACAGCTTAGACAGGGCGATGGCTTTGAGCTTGTCTGCGGTAGTCTCGGCGGGGTGCTTGCGCTTCTTCGTACCATGAGCCTCGACGGTTTTGGCCAGAGCCATAGACATCACTTCGGCCGGTGCTCCACCGTCCATCAAGAAACTGTCAAATAGAAATAAAAGAAAAGAAACCATAATCACAAACCCAAAAGAAGAAAAGAGAGGGAGTTATAGGATCAGTCTCGGGGTTGCAAGACCGGCCTTGGCCAGAATCAACACCATTGATGTGCTCACCTTTCCTTCTTTGGGAGAGAAGAACAATGGCGAGAAGGTGTCGGGGTTTTCTTGAAGAAATGAGGAACAAGAGGAGGGAGAAGCGAGTTGGGTAGAGAGGAAGCTGAGAAAGAAGAGTGAAATGATGGTTGCTTCGTCCGTCCAACTTACTGCTGGAAAGGAGGGGGTTTTGTGATTTGACGGCTCATTGGGCATTACTGCGGCGCTTCGATCGGGGTAGTCTACCGTCACTCTACTACGGAGTAATTTAGTGCATGGCTGGTGGACCCCGATGCTGGCTGTCCCACACGTCGGCGAAAGTGAGTAATTTAGTGCATGGCTGGAGGAGGATCCGCACGGTAGAGCGTGTCCACTGTTTTTCTGAAGAAAAAATGATTACAGCAAGCGTTTCCACTCTTACGACAGAGGAGTGCGAAACACGGCAGCCACTTGAACATACACAGTGCTCCTACTACTAGGCATGTGCAGTGGTTCATACATCAGTGAAGGAAATATGCCCTAGAGGCAATAATAAAGTAATTATTTATTTCCTTATTTCATGATAAATATTTATTACATGCTAGAATTGTATTAACCGGAAACATGATACATGTGTGAATACATAGACAAACTTAATGTCACTAGTATGCCTCTACTTGACTAGCTCATTAACCAAAGATGGTTATGTTTCCTAACCATAGACATGTGTTGTCATTTGATTAACGGGATCACATCATTAGAAGAATGATGAGATTGACTTGACCCATTCCGTTAGCTTAGCACTTGATCGTTTAGTATGTTGCTATTGCTTTCTTCATGACTTATACATGTTCCTATGACTATGAGATTATGCAACTCCCATTTACCGTAGGAACACTTTGTGTGCTACCAAATGTCACAACGTAACTGGGTGATTATAAAGGAGCTTTACAGGTGTCTCCGAAGGTACTTATTGAGTTGGCGTATTTCGAGATTAGGATTTGTCACTCCGATTGTCGGAGAGGTATCTCTGGGCCCTCTCGGTAATGCACATCACTATAAGCCTTGCAAGCAATGTAGCTAATGAGTTAGTTACGGAATGATGCATTACATAACGAGTAAAGAGACTTGCCGTAACGAGATTGAACTAGGTATTGGGATACCGACGATCGAATCTCGGGCAAGTAACGCATCGATGACAAAGGGAACAACGTATGTTGTTATGCGGTTTGACCGATAAAGATCTTCGTAGAATATGTGGGAGCCAATATGAGCATCCAGGTTCCGCTATTGGTTATTGACCGGAAACATGTTTCGGTCATGTCTACATAGTTCTCGAACCTGTAGGGTCCGCACGCTTAAGGTTTCGATGACAGTTTTATTATGAGTTTTGATGTACCGAAGGAGTTCTGAGTCCCGGATGAGATCGGGGACAAGACGAGGAGTCTCGAAATGGTCGAGACATAAAGATCGATATATTGGACGACTATATTCGGACATCGAAAAGGTTCCGAGTGGTTCAGGTATTTTTCGAAGTACCGGGGAGTTACGAGAATACCGGGGAAGAAGTATATGGGCCTTATTGGGCTTTAGGGGCGAGAAAGAGGCAGGCCGCGCGCCCCCCCAATGACTAGTCCGAATTGGACTAGGGGGAGGGGCGGCGCCCCCTCCTTCCTTCTCTTCCCTCTCCCCCTTCCTTGTCTCCTACTCCTACTACATGGAAGGGGAGTAATCCTACTCTCGGTGGGAGTAGGACTCCTCCAGGGCGCGTCATAGGGGCCGGCCCTCTCCCCCTCCTCCACTCCTTTATATACGGGGGCAGGGGGCACCTCTAAAGAACAACAATTGATCCCTTGATCTCCTAGCCGTGTGCGGTGCCCCCCCTCCACCATAGTCCTCGATAATATTGTAGCGGTGCTTAGGCGAAGCCCTGCGACGGTAGAACATCAAGATCGTCACCATGCCGTCGTCTTGTGGAACTCTTCCCGACGCTACTGCTGGACGGCGTCCGGGATCGCCATCGAGCTGAACGTGTGCTAGAACTCGGAGGTGCCGTAGTTTCGGTGCTTGATCGGTCGGGCCGTGAAGACGCACGACTACATCAACCGCGTTGTTCTAACGCTTCGCCACGGTCTACGAGGCTACGTGGACAACACTCTCCCCTCTCGTTGCTATGCATCACCATGATCTTGCGTGTGCGTAGGATTTTTTTGAAATTACTACGTTACCAAACAGTCAGTACTACATAATCTTGTTGTTAGTGTAGTAAGATATGACGACAACAAATGATGTTGTGCGCATGTCAACTATATGAACAGTAATGTAGTAACATAGTACCGCTTTCTCGAGTGTCCGGTCGAGAATGAACGGTGAGATCAATGTTAACGGAACTAGGTCTATAGCGCATGGAGAGTACGGTGCTACAGTACTCCACGAAACATGAACCATATGAAGCACAAATAATGTTAGGCAGGGTGTATGAAGGGTGCACGGGATGGGAGCAAAAGTTCCCTTCTCGGCCCACTTTTGGGTGTTTGGCAGAGTGCATGAGTCCACACTAGTAGGTTAACACAAATACACGAAGAGGAAACAACTATATTGAGATGAGAATGCAACCAAACACACCCACATGCTTTGTGCTACAGTGACCGATCTGCACCATCTGAGTTTGATCCAACGGTCATGTTGTGCACTGCGACCAAGGTGGAGAGGAAAACGAGAACACTAATGTCTTTTTGCTAATTAATAGCATTGCATGCAATGAACTAACCACTGCATATCATGTTTATTAGTCTCAAGTCATTGAAAGCATGTACGGCCCACGTCTCTTATTGGTTGATATGTCACAAAACAAGAAACGGGGAGGGAGTTAATGTATCGTGCCTAAGTGTTTTGGGATTATTTGGTTTTCATAAGGTGACTTACACACCTAGACAGAGGAGTATATTGAGATGAGAATGCAACCAAACACACCCACACGCTTTGTGCTACAGTGACTGATCTGCACCGTCTGAGTTTGATCCAATGGTCATGTTGCGCCGAGACATGGACATGCCCATGTAGAGGGCGCCTAAACACCAACGAAGTGCCTCTGCTTCTTGAGGCGCACCACGTTGATGATGCAGGGGTGAAATAGCTGAAAGGCAATGCAATCTACGGGAAGGTGGAGGGAGCCAGCCGAGGAGCGGGGAATCTTTTGGTTTTCACCATGGTAAAACACGAGTCGACGACTTCTCACATCAGGGAGCAGTGGGTTTTACAGGTGGAGTCATCATGACTATTTGCTGCCGCGCCTGCTCCCGTCAATCAAAAAATTAAAAATCCTGTCGCGCCTGCTCCCGTCAATCAATAAATTAAAAATCCTGCCGCACTCAAACACCAGAGCAACGCCACGGTGGATATTTAAATTTACCTGTCGGCGAGTAGATAAAAAGGGGTGAAAAAACAAATGTGGCGGCGGCCTAGCTAATCGGTCAAACTAGCCCAACTAGCTAGCCACCGTGTTTCACTGATGTACTCGGCGGGAAAAGTGGTCTTTCGTGATTTGACGACTCATTTACTTGCTTCGGTGAAAATGCGCGGTAAGGCGTCCCACTTTAGGAAGAATATATGCGTGCACCACCAGGGAGGACCCAGAAACCGCGCGGTAGGGTATGCCATGTCTCGGCACGGAGGAAAAATGTGCGTGTAAAAATTTACTGTATCAGCCGTAGTACCTATGGTTCGACCTCGGGACCCAGCCAGTCGGTCGAGAACACCCCACTAGCCACATAGCTTCACCATGCTAACATGGCACAGAGGATAGGTGTGGTTAGCTCCGTCTCGACCAGCCACAACATCTCTTGTTCTAGGCGATTCTTCTATTTTCCAAGATTTTTTTAGTTGTAATAACACCATGGCAAGCTAGCGCCGCTCTTCGTGTGTGCCCGTGCAAAGGTTAGACGATGGAGAGAAGAGAGAGATCGCAGACCTGGGACCCACCAGTAAGTGAGTCAACGGTCATGCACTTGTTGACGAGGCACTCCCTCTACTCTACTCAACGTAATACTGTATAAAATCAAGTTATGGGACAAAGCCAACAACCGTTGTTGTTTCAGGCTATCGACTTACGCTTTGTAGTCCAGGTTGCCAGTTCGAATCTCGTCTTTCAGATTTGTTAGTTTTAGGTCCAAATTTGATTAATGACAAGTGGGACCCCCGTGTGTTGTTCTGATATTTCAGTGTAGGATGGTTTTTTTGAACAAACACTTTGCGCGGTTAGACAAGTAATGGCACAAGTTACACGTATTTTGCAAGTTCTGAACAAAAATGACAGCGACATAGAATATCACATCCACCCCGCAACTTAGATGCTATGGTGATACGAGTTTTTACACCGTTGGAAGTGAGATCCAATGGCTTGGAAGTAGCCTTTGTAATTATGCGCAATTTCCAAACTCTCCAAAGTTTTTTTTTGCAAATAAAACATTCAGGCCTCGTGTGTGCCGCTGCATCTTGGATCCAACGGCTGCCCGTTGCTCATATTAGGTGCTCCCCGTAGCTTAATTACCCGTTACGGTGATATGAGCATCTAGGCCGTATGATCAGTGATCAGATGGCACATGCATAGTACTTGTACTTTCTGCGCAATTCCCAAACTCTCTCAGCCGTATATTGCAAAAACATTCAAACCTTCTACTGTGGGCTGTTAGATCTCCGTGAACTCGTATCACCATAGAATCTACGGTGCGGGAGCACCTCATATTCTCCCGTGAGAAAACATAAGATGATCTCGCAGCTCAGATGCTACGGCGATACGAGCTTCGAGGTCGTTTGATCTCAGATCCAATGGCATCTGAGCAGTCTTTGTGCTTGTAAGCAGTGGCCGAACTCTTTGGGGGCTTTTCTTTAAAAAACCATTCGAACCACTGAGGAGGTGTTGGGTCACAAATCCAATGGCTCCGAAGAGCTTGTATCACCAAAGCATCTAAGGTGTGGTAGCACATGATATTCTTACATACAGGAGAATATGATGTCCTCTTCATCTTAGATGCTACGGTGATACGAGCTTCGAGGTCGTTGGATATGGAATCCAAGGGCATCTGAGTATTTTTTGTACAAATTGTGTGCAATTCTCAAACTCATTAAGGTTTCCTGTAAAAATATTAAGACATCATGTGAGCTGCTATATCTCAGATCTACAAGCTCCAAGCAACTCGTATTGGCATATAGCATCTAAGGTATGGGGGCACATGATATTCTGCCGGGGAGGAGGTGTGGGGGGTGCACAACCAATCGGTGGTTAGGAGGGTGGGGACAAATATAATCTAAACAACCCTAAACAGAGCTTCACAATTTTATCTAAGGTCGAGGGGGTGACCCCCGACAATCATAGCTCCGCCTAATTAAACTCAACATTTGCATGTCCTGTAGTACTAGAGTTAATATTCATGTTTCAGTTTCATGTTCGCTTTTAAATATTGAATTGAGGACCATGCATGTCTTACATTTTTTTCTTCGTTCCTAAATATTAGTCTTTTTAGAGATTTCAAGTGGACTGGCACATACGGATGTATATAGACATATTTTAGAGTGTAGATTCACTCATTTTGCTCCATATGTAGTCGCTTGTTGAAATCTCTAAAAGACTATTATTTAGGAATGTATGAGTATTTTTGAATTCGTGTCATACATGCATGGTTTGGAAAAATAGATGCACTATACTTATTGGATTGTTGTTGTGTTCGTGTGTGGGTGTCTCTCTGTGTGTGTATGTGTGTGTGTAGTCATATGCTTGATACATACAAAGTTTTCTCACCTCCATATTGTTCATCTTTTAAATTTGAATTTGCATTGAAAAACTTACCAGGGATACCATGAAATGTGAAATCCATGTTGAGATCACTATATGTCGGTGTACAAAAGAAGGGGCGCACCTTTGTACCCCTTTACCTGTGCACGGACAATCGGAGCCGCGCCCACGGCCGCACCAAGCAGAGCAGGGGAGGTGAACCGAGGTAAAACCGAAGCCCAAGATAGCTAGAGCGATGCCAAGGCCAAGACCACAAAAGAGCAGAGAGACGAAGCAGGTTCCCCCGGCAAGACCCTTGCCGTGGCAGCCTCCGCGGCCCCGGCAAGGCCCTTGTCGGGGCGACTCGTCCAACACCAGCGGAGCGCACCACCCTTGAGCCCACGGTCTCCAACACCATCAACCATGTTGGGCCAGGGCTCAGGAGGCACCTCCATGGTGGCATGCAGATCTTTGTGAAGACAAGGAATATTCGAGATCGGATGAGGATTAAAAGACAACGATCCTCGGCAAGATCCTTGCCAAGGGGAGCCACAAGACCCCTGGCAAGATCCTTGTCGGGGACAACAGCACGCCACAGCGAGGCCCTTGCCGGGCCACCCGGCAAGGCCCTCGCCAAGGGCGCCAGCGAGGCCACCTCCAGGCCCGCACTAGCCACGCCTCCACCGCCGTTCGCATGCAGCTGCCAGCCCAACCAGCTGGACAGGCACCTGCGTGGCAACATGCAGCTCCCAGGCCAACTCATCAAGCGCCTGCGTGGCAGCATGTAGATCTTCGTGAAGACTTTGCCACATAGCCACCTCAGCTGCCTGCCTACCTACATGGCGCCGCATGCATCGCTGACCAGGGCGCGTGTCGAAGCAAGGAGGAGCGGCGACGGACGGGACGAGCCTCGTTCCCGTCCCTAATAAAGCAAGGGGATACCTAAGCGATGCATTAAATGCGTCTTGTCCTGTAATATGAGCGATAAGCTCATAGCACTGTATGCCTTTCCACCTCCTGTGTGCCACTGTGGCAGCCCCTTTTGACTATAAAAGGAGGCCCATGGCGTACTGGAGAAGGATTCGGCTCTTTGGAACTACTCAGCCACCGTAGCTAGTTCGAGGGATCAAGAACACTCAATACATCCACCAAAGCAGGACTAGGGTTTTACGCATCCTCGCGGTCCGAACCTGGGTAAACGATCCTTGTGCTGATTACTAATACTGCTCTTCTCGAAACCCTGCGCCCCGGCAACCGTAGTAGGGATTCTTGTGATCCCATAGGTGTCGTTCCACACCGACACTATATCACAAACTCACTCTAATTCAACAACTCGTCATAAATCAATTACCACGTTGAGATTAGTATTTGCAAGGAAAAAACAGGAATTGTAATACACATAGATTCGTTCGGCAATTTAAAAGGTTCCTTTCGTATTCGAATGGTAGGACCGAACGGTGTACCAGCCAGACCATGGCTCGTGTTGATCCTAAAAAATAAAAAATAAAAAAACCGGGCTCGTGCCCTTCTAGTGGCATGCGTGGTACGCACATTAGGCAACCCCAACCAGTCGAGCCTCCGCTTTCGAGTCGAAATATCTGGCGGCCAGAATTCCAGCCCTAGGAAATTCCCCTCATGTCCCCGGTCCATAATGACTACCGATGAACAACGGAGGGATGCTTTAGTAACTAGACAACGTTACCTACCGTGTCGAGAAAGGTTCAATTCCCTCGGTCGCCGCTCGCCAAGGTCACCCGTCAACTTCATTGCCTAGTACTACTACTACTACTACTACACCAGGCTGAGCACAGAATTGAGCCCGTTTGTTCGTGCCTAGTACTTGAGTTAATATATCAGGCAACGCATTGGTACGGATGGATTATCCTATTTCTCTGCATATATAACTTGTCTGAAGTCTAACTAAGCAAAATGTTTGACCAAGTCCTTTCTTAAGAAATACAACAGGACAGATGTATGGCTTGAAAATTTATTGCATGATGCAGGTTATGATATTGTTTCGAATCCTGGATCTTAAATTTCAGAAAATCGAAAAGTGATCATAAATTCTTGAAACTGAGCATGGTCACGTGATATGGCACAAATATTACTTCGTAATTTTTTCTTCAATTTGAGACAAGCTGCTTATGGCAAGTTGCAGAAATGAAGAGACAAGGTATTTTGCAACAAAGACCTGTCACGTTAAGGCGAACGCTTTCACTATTGAAACCGTGGGCGTTTACGTGCCGCCACGAGTCCCGCTTCTCATCGGCAGGTGCCGTCCGAGCAAGCGTGTGAGTCGACGGGAGGCGTGCGAGTGCTACCTCTTGATCCTTGCGTTGGTTTTCCCTTGAAGAGGAAAAGGTGATGCAGCAAAGTAGCGTAAGTATTTCCCTCAGTTTTTGAGAACCAAGGTATCAATACAGTAGGAGGCTACGCGTGAGTCCCTCGCACCCACACAATACAAATAAATCCTCGCAACCAACGCGATAAGGGGTTGTCAGTCCCTTCACGGTCACTTACGAGAGTGAGATCTGATAGATATGATAGGATAATATTTTTGGTATTTTTGTAATAAGGATGCAAAGTAAAGAAAGAAAAATAAAGACGGCGCTAGAAAGAGCTTGTTGTCGGGAGATTAATATGATGGAAAATAGACCCGGGGGCCATAGGTTTCACTAGTGGCTTCTCTCAAGAGCATAAGTATTTTACGGTGGGTGAACGAATTACTGTTGAGCAATTGACAGAATTGAGCATAGTTATGAGAATATGTAGGTATGATCATGTATATAGGCATCACGTCCGAGACAAGTAGACCGACTCCTGCCTGCATCTACTACTATTACTCCACTCATCGACCGGTATGTATTAAGTTCATGAAAACAGAGTAACGCCTTAAGCAAGATGACATGATGTAGGGGGATAAATTCATGCAATACGATAAAACCCCCATCATGTTATCCTCGATGGCAACAGTACAATACGTGCCTTGCTGCCCCTACTATCACTGGGAAAGGACACCGTAAGATTGAACCCAAAGCTAAGCACTTCTCCCATTACAAGAAAGATCAATCTAGTAGGCCAAACCAAACTAATAATTCGAAGAGACTTGCAAAGATAACCAATCATACATAAAAGAATTCAGAGAAGATTCAAATATTGTTCATAGATAATCTTGATCATAAACCCACAATTCATCGGTCTCAACAAACACATCGCAAAAAGAAGATTACATCGAATAGATCTCCGCGAGAGGGGAGAGCATTGTATTGAGATCCAAAAAGAGAGAAGAAGCCATCTAGCTACTAACTATGGACCCGAAGGTCTGAGGTAAACTACTCACACTTCATCGGAGAGGCTATGGTGTTGATGTAGAAGCCCTCCGTGATGGATACCCCCTCCGGCGGAGCTCCGGAACAGGCCCCAAGATGGGATCTCGTGGATACAGAAGGTTGCGGCGGTGGAATTAGGTTTTTAGCTCCGTCTCTGATCGTTTGGGGGTACGTAGGTATATATAGGAGGAAGGAGTATGTCGGTGGAGCAACAGGGGGCCCACGAGGATGGAGGGCGCCACAGGGGGCTAAAGGCACGCCCCTACCTCGTGCCCCCACAGGAAGCTTCTCTTCACGTAGGGTCCAAGTCTCGTGGATCATGTTCGTTCCAAAAATCACGTCCCCGAAGGTTTCATTCCGTTTGGACTCCGTTTGATATTCTTTTTCTGCGAAACTCTGAAATAGGCAAAAAAACAGCAATTCTGGGCTGGTCCTCCGGTTAATAGGTTAGTCCCAAAAATAATATAGAAGTGAATAATAAAGCCCAATAATGTCCAAAACAGTAGATAATATAGCTAATCAATGAGCTATGGAGATGCCCATCGATTGATGTTAATGCAAGTAGTAGGGATTGCCATGCAACGGATGCACTAGAGCTATAAATGTATGAAAGCTCAACAAAAGAAACTAAGTGGGTGTGCATCCAACTTGCTTGCTCACGAAGACCTAGGGCACTTGAGGAGGCCCATTGTTGGAATATACAAGTCAAGTTCTATAATAAAAAATTCCCACTAGTATATGAAAGTGACAAAACAAGAGACTCTCTATCATGAAGATTATGGTGCTACTTTGAAGCACAAGTGTGGCAAACGATAGTAGCATTGTCCCTTCTCTCTTTTTCTCTTTTTTTTTCGGGCCTTCTTTTTTTTATGGCCTTTCCCTTTTTTTTATTCCTCACTTGGGACAATGCTCTAGAAAATGATGATCATCACACTTCTATTTATTTACAACTCAATGATTATAACTCGATACTAGAACAAAGTATGACTCTATATGAATGCCTCCGTGATGTGCGGGATATGCAATGAACCAAGAGTGACATGTATGAAAGAATTATGAGCGGTGGCTTTGCCACAAATACTATGTCAACTACATGATCATGCTAGCAATATGACAATGATGAATGTGTCATGATAAACGGAATGGTGGAAAGTTGCATGGCTATATATCTCGGAATGGCTATGGAAATGCCATAATAGGTAGGTATGGTGGCTGTTTTGAGGAAGATATAAGGAGGTTTATGTGTGAAAGAGCGTATCATATCACGGGGTTTGGATGCACCGGCGAAGTTTGCACCAACTCTCAATGTGAGAAAGGGCAAAGTACCAAAGAGGCTAGCAATGATGGAAGGGTGAGAGTGCGTATAATCCATGGACTCAACATTAGTCATAAAGAACTCACATACTTATTGCAAAAATCTACAAGTCATCAAAAACCAAGCATTACGCGCATGCTCCTAGGGGGATAGATTGGTAGGAAAAGACCATCGCTCGTTCCCGACCGCCACTCATAAGGAGGACAATCAAAGAACACCTCATGTTTCAAATTTGTTACATAACGTTTACCATACGTGCATGCTACGGGACTTGCAAACTTCAACACAAGCATTTCTCAAATTCACAACTACTCAACTAGCACGACTTTGATATTATTACCTCCATATCTCAAAACAATCATCAAGCATCAAACTTCTCTTAGTATTCAACACACTCATAAGAAAGTTTTTACTAATCTTGAATACCTAGAATATTAGGATTATTTAAGCAAATTACCATGCTATTTAAGACTCTCAAAATAATCTAAGTGAAGTATGAGAGATCAATAGTTTCTATAAAACAAATCCACCACCGTGCTCTAAAAGATATAAGTGAAGTACTACAGCAAAAACTATATAACTCAAAATATATAAGTCAAGCACAAAGAGTATTCTAATAATTTCCAAATCATGTATGGCTCTCTCAAAAGGTGTGTACAGCAAGGATGATTGTGTTAAACTAAAAAGCAAAGACTCAAATCATACAAGACGCTCCAAGCAAAACACATATCATCTGGTGAATAAAAATATAGCTCCAAGTAAAGTTACCGATAGAAGTAGACGAAAGAGGGGATGCCTTCCGGGGCATCCCCAAGCTTTGGATTTTTGGTGTACTTAGATTATCTTGGGGGTGCCATGGTCATCCCCAAGCTTAGGCTCTTGCGACTCCTTGTTCCATAATCCTTCAAAATCTTTCACCCAAAACTTGAAAACTTCACGACACAAAACTCAACAGAAATCTCGTGAGCTCCGTTAGCGAAAGAAAACAGAAGACCACTTCAAGGTACTGTAATGAACTTATTCTTTATTTATATTGGTGTTAAACCTACTGTATTCCAACTTATCTATGGTTTATAAACTATTTTACTAGCCATAGATTCATCAAAATAAGCAAACAACACACGAAAAACAGAATCTGTCAAAAACAGAACAGTCTGTAGTAATCTGTAACTAACGGAAAATTCTGGAACTCCAAAACATCAGCCAAAATTGTAAGACCTAGGCAATTTGTTTATTGATCATCAGCAATTAGAATCAGTATTTTATCACGTTCTGGTGATTTTTAACAATTGTTTTCGTGAACAGGAAGTTTCTGGAAATTTCTGCAAGATCAAATAACTATCATCCAAGAAGATCCTATAGGTTTAACTTGGCACAAACACTAATTCAAACATAAAAACACTTCTAACCAGAGGCTAGCACAAATATTTATTCCTAAACAGAAGCAAAAAGCAAAAAACTAAAAATAAAATTGGGTTGCCTCCCAACAAGCGCTATCGTTTAACGCCCCTAGCTAGGCATAAAAGCAAGGATAGATCTAGGTATTGCCATCTTTGGTAGGCAATCCATAAGTGGCTCTGATGATAGATTCATATGGCAATTTTATTTTCTTCCTAGGTAAGTGTTCCATGCCTTTCTTTAATGGAAATTGGAATCTAATATTCCCTTCCTTCATATCAATAATTGCACCAATCATTCGAAGGAAAGGTCTACCGAGAATAATAGGACATGAAGGATTGCAATCTATATCAAGAATGATAAAATCTACAGGCACATAATTACTATTCGCAACAATAAGAACATTATTAGTTCTTCCCATAGGTTTCTTAATAGTGGAATCCGCAAGGTGCAAGTTTAGAGAGCAATCATCAAAATCACGGAAATCTAGCAAATCGCACAAAGTTGTAGGAATAGTGGAAACACTAGCACCCAAATCACATAAAGCATATAACTTGTGATCCTTAATCTTAGTTTTAATAGTAGGTTCCCACTCATCATAAAGTTTTCTAGGGATAGAAACTTCCAACTCAAACTTTTCTTCATAAGATTGCATCAAGGCATCAACGATATGTTTAGTAAACGCTTTATTTTGGCTATAAGCATGAGGAGAATTTAGCACGGATTGCAACAAGGAAATACAATATATCAAAGAGCAATTTTCATAATTAAATTCCTTGAAATCCAAAATAGTGGGTTTAGCAACATCTAGGGTTTTGATTTCTTCAATCCTACTTTTATCAAATTTGGCATCAAGATCTAAAAACTCCAAATTCTTGGAACGCCTTCTAGGTAAAGGTGGATCATATTCAGTCCCATCATTATCAAGATTAATATTGAAAAACAAATATTTAATAGGGGACACGTCAATAACTTTTAGATCTTCATCTTTATTTTCATAGAAATCCGGTTTAGCGGCCATGTTATTAACTAAGGTAGCCTGATTATCCGATATTTCAGTAGTCAACTTCTCAAAGCGAGCAATTTGGGATCTTAAACCATAAAATTCTTTAGACATATCATCGAGCTCTTTATTCATATAACTCATAAACCTTTTTGTTCCTTAAGCTCGTTTCTGAAGAAATTATTATGCTCAAATTGCAAAACCATAAAACTCCTGACGTTGCTTTCAATATCTTCTAACCTTTTAAGGTGAAGATCACCAAATCTAGGTAGAGCCATCGTGACAAGCAAGCAATCCAACACACGAGCAAACAAGAGACGGGCAAAAAGAGGCAAACGGAAAAGAGAGGGCGAATAAAACGGCAAGGGTGAAGTGGGGGAGAGGAAAACGAGAGTCAAATGGCAAATAATGTAATGCGGGAGATAAGGGATTGTGATGGGTACTTGGTGTGTTGACTTTTGCGTAGACATCCCCAGCAACGGCGGCAGAAATCCTTCCTGCTACCTCTTGAGCACTGTGTTGGTTTTCCCTTGAAGAGGAAAATGTGATGCAGCAAAGTAGCATAAGTATTTCCCTCAGTTTTTGAGAACCAATGTATCAATCCAGTAGGAGGCTACACGCGAGTCCCTCGCACCCGCACAATACAAATAAATCCTCGCAACCAACGCGATAAGGGGTTGTCAATCCCTTCATGGTCACTTACGAGAGTGAGATCTGATAGGATAATATTTTTGGTATTTTTGTAATAAGGATGCAAAGTAAAGAAAGCAAAATAAAGACGACGCCAGAAATAGCTTGCTGTCGGGAGATTAATATGATGGAAAATAGATCCGGGGGCCATAGGTTTCACTAGTGGCTTCTCTCAAGAGCATAAGTATTTTATGGTGGGTGAACGAATTACTGTTGAGCAATTGACAGAATTGAGCATAGTTATGAGAATATCTAGGTATGATCATGTATATAGGCATCACGTCCGAGACAAGTAGACCGACTTCGCGCATCTACTACTATTACTCCACTCATCGACCGCTATCCAGCATGCATCTAGAGTATTAAGTTCATGAAAACAGAGTAACTCCTTAAGCAAGATGACATGATGTAGAGGGATAAATTCATGCAATATGATAAAAACCCCATCTTGTTATCCTCGATGGCAACAATACAATACGTGCCTTGCTGCCCCTACTGTCACTGGGATAGGACACCGCAAGATTGAACCCAAAGCTAAGCACTTCTCCCATTGCAAGAAAGATCAATCTAGTAGGCCAAACCAAATTGATAATCCGAAGAGACTTGCAAAGATAACCAATCATACATAAAAGAATTCAGAGAAGATTCAAATATTGTTCATAGATAATCTTGATCATAAACCCACAATTCATCGATCTCAACAAACACACCGCAAAAAGAAGATTACATCTAATAGATCTCCACGAGAGAGGGGGAGAACATTGTATTGAGATCCAAAAAGAGAGAAGAAGCCATCTAGCTACTAACTATGGACCCGAAGGTCTGCGGTAAACTACTCACACTTCATCGGAGAGGCTATGGTGTTGATGTAGAAGCCCTCCGTGATGGATGCCCCCTCCGGCGGAGCTCCGGAATAGGCGCCAAAATGGGATCTCATGGGTACAGAAGGCTGCGGCGGTGGAATTAGGTTTTTGGCTCCTCTCTGATCGTTTGGGGTTATGTAGGTATATATAGGAGGAAGCAGTACGTCGGTGGAGCAACAGGGGGCCCACAAGGGTGGAGGGCACGCCTTGGGGGGGTAGGCGCGCCCCCTACCTCGTGGCCTCCTGGAAGCTTCTCTTACGTAGGCTCCAAGTCTCCTGGATCATGTTCGTTCCAAAAACCACGTTCTCGAAGGTTTCATTCCGTTTGGACTCCATTTGATATTCTTTTTCTGCGAAACTCTGAATAGGCAAAAAACAGCAATTCTGGGCTGGGCCTCCGGTTAATAGGTTAGTCCCAAAAATAATATAAAAGTGAATAATAAAACCCAATAATGTCCAAAACAGTAGATAATATAGCATGGAGCAATCAAAAAATTATAGATACGTTGGAGACGTATTAGCGACTGATCGTCAAGGGCCGACAGGGAGGCATGCGAAAGGCATTCATCGGCAGAGCTCACCCGAGGCGAGCCCTTTGACCAGGCTATGCCGCCCAACTTCGCCCCAACTGCTCCCACTTTTAATGTCGCCGGCGCCGCAGTTTAAAATCAACCCCGCACTACCCTGTATCGCTACAATCTTTTCTCTTCCTCTCCGATTCTCGTGTCGTCTACCTCCAACCGGCCTGACCTAAACATACCCCATGCCGCATCATGATGGTCTGCCCTTAGTCTTCCAGTTTCCCGAGGAAGACACCCAGTCGGAGTCTCAAGAACATAAGGCGCTTTGGGACGAGCTTGAACTGGCCTTGCGGGAAGACGCCACGCCTGTCGCCGCTCCCGTTCCGGTTCCCGTCGCCCCGATTGCGCCAGCACCCATCCCCGTGGCATTGATGGGCTAGGAGCCGCACATTGTCATCGAGTTTGATGCCACGGGGTTCCACGAGGTCCCCGCAGACTTTCACGCGCCCGTGCACCTGCCAGCGCTGCGCTGTCAGGCGGTAATCGACCGACGCCTGCAGCCGGTGCCCGTGCACCTGCCAACGCATGCGCCTGCGCGTGCACTGACGTGCGTGCCCATCCCGGTGCCCGTGCACATGAATGTCTCCGCCGCGCCGTTGACAATGCATGTCCCCGCGCGGGTGCCAGTGCCCCCCTCAGCGGTATGGATGGCCACCGTCAACCGCTTCCTTGCACCAACGCCAGTCGCCTCCTCCCGCCAGTTGACTCGCTCCGAAGTCCAGAACATTTTGGCCTTCCTTGAAGCTAGGCTAACGCCCAGAGTACGCCAACAACGGCAGAAGGCGCCATTGCCGCCGCTGGTCAAGGGTTCGACGACACACACATAGCACGGCAGAGGAGCCGCTTGCCACCGCAAGACGCCCCCGCCGCCGCGGTGTAATCAAAATTTGCCATGAAAAGCGTTCGGATTGCCATGCTTAAAACCCGAACGTTTATCATTTCCGTTTATTTTAGATCAATCATCGTATAATTTAAAGTCGGAGTTAGACTGAACGAAATCTATGGTTTGATCGATTGAATGTTCTGCTAGAGCCGTATCAAATTAAATATAAAACGTCATCAAGCCACATGTTTTCCTTGTCATCCAACGACCTAGACTGCTTCAATGTCGAGCGCTCAACACGTTTAGCGTGCAGTTAATTTCATGCCAAAAAATAGTGCTAATCACATAATAACATGCAAATAATATCCTACCTAATATCCGCATGCACTTAATATACTACCAAATTAATGTGCATTGCACGTACACACTGACTAGTGCTGCTAGCACGTGAAACTGGTGCCGTAACTTGTGAACGCGTCCAGATATGGTCAACGGCGACATCGCCCACGAGTTCTTCGTGTTTGCCCGTGCGTCTAAACGCAGAAGGGGAGGCGAGAGAGAGAGCACACATGGAACCCACCAGTAAGTGAAGGCGAATAGTACTAAAAATAATATTACATGTTATCAATTAAATAGGCTGTGGTAATATAAAAACATTATCTGAACAAAGGGATGTACAACAAACGTTGATGTTCTACGTATGTTGCCTATTGACGTGCGGCTTGAAGGCCCTGGTCTCATGTTCAATCCTCATCCTTTATTTTTTAATTTGTATATGGGTCCAAATTTGTTTCATGACATGTGGGCCCCTCGGTGTGTAGTTTGTAGCACTTTAATTAGTGGGTCGAAATTTGTTCCATTCCTAGTGGACTATCGGTGTGTAGTTTTGTAGCTTATTTATAATAATTAAAGAGAACAACAGAGTTTTTTGCAATAATACCATGGTGCAATGTTGAAGGCGAGAAAGTACGTGCGAGAGAGCGATGACCGAGCCAGAGGGAAATCAACTAGGGAGTTATGGGGTTGCAACGGTGTTTCGAGTAGTTGTGGGCCGAATGCTACGAAAATATAATCTAAACCGACCGGAATAAATGCCTACACAAATTAATCCAAGGTTGGAGTGCCCCTCGCAATGTAAATAGCTTCGGCTTTGCGAGGGATGGAGAGGTAGCTTCAATGTGTGGAAGATACGCGTGAGAAAGCGAGGTCAATCGAGAGACATATAGATAGCGAGACAAAGTGAGTGTGGTCCGACATTCATTGAACAAATATATATGCTCTGGAGAGATATTGTCCGATTGAGCTTTTGGCAAGGGTGAGGGCTGTAAGATAGAGCTTGAGAGATGATCCAGTCACATACGTGTAGATATATTTTGTGCGTGGGAGGAAGCAAGGTCAATCGATCACATAGGGTCGTCGTGTGATTGTAAGAGTGAGACGGGCTGGAGAGAGTGACCTAGATTGACAATGTGCATGAGAGAGTATACAATGTGAATAAGTCGAATTGGGCTCAAACATGGTGATATATCATTTTTGTCCGAGAAAGAGCGAGGTCAATCGAGACATACAAAGAGAGAGAGAGAGAGAGCGAGCGTGGCCCGCCATGAGGTCGAAAGAGTGGGGGCGGCTTCGATGGACTGACCTAGATACACAATTTGTGTGAGAGAGTATAGAGTGTGTCGATCGAGGCCCGAACAGGGAGATATATCATTTGTGTGTGAAAGAAAACGAGGTTAAACGAGACTCAGATAAAGAGAGCGAGATTGAGCGAGTGTGGCCCGCCGTGCGGAAGAAAGGGTGAGACAGTCTCGAGGGAGTGACCTAGATAGACAACGTGCGTGCGTGCGCATGAGAGGTTGGGGGGCTAGATAGGCAATGCATGTATTTAGTGCGATAGGGTGAGAGGGAGAGGGAGAGAGAGAGAGAGAGAGAGCTCGGCATGGGGTGCAATGGCGGGTGTGTGAGGTAAATACATTTCGTAACAGAGTGGAAAAAGGGGGTTGTGTAGTTGAGAGAGTCAGAGATCGAAACATGGAGAGAAATAATGGATGTGTGTTGGAACCGATAGCTTCCTAAGGTGGTTAGGAGAGGAAGATTGACCCGTCTGAGGAAGTATGTAGCGTGTGTGCAAGGGGGGGGCTAAAAGAACGATGGCGTGTGTGGGGGGGGGCTAAAAACAACATTTGAAGATAGTACGAGACTTAATATTGATGTTTCAGTTATGTGTACATTGTAAGATTTGAACTGAGGACCATGCATATGGGTAATTATTTCGAATTAGTGCCATACTAGGTTTCGAAAAGTTGACATTGACTCGATTAATTAATTTATAGTATCTCATTTCGAATGACTAATTATTGTAAGGAAAACACAGGCATGGTAATACATACAGATTCATTTGCAAATGAAAGAAGATTCGTTTGCATTCTCAAATGTAGGCGCACCAGGCAGACCAGGGTCGTGTCGTGGTGGTCGCGTGTGTCGAACGGACGCTTAGCACCCAGCCACCCACCCCCTCCCTCCCTCCCCCAAAAAGGACGGCGACAAAATAAGTTCGCGCTCCCACGTTTCGGATTGAAATATCTGGCGGCCCTAATTCTAGCCCTGCAAAATCTCCCTTCTCCACCGTCCCCTTCGGCGCCCAGATTGCTCAAATCCCTAATTCGCCGCCAACCCAAGCAAAGTTCGAATAACCCCTTGTCTCGTCTCTTTCCCCCCCTCTATGCCGGATGACGAAGACGAAGGTCGTGCTTCACCACCGCTCCGGAGCTACCTCATCTACGCCCTCGTCCACCGCACCGGGTGGTCCACCGACAACGTCAGCCGCCGCAACCGATGTGCCTCACAGACACCGACTTCCGCCGCATCAGGTGTGCTTCACTGACGCCGTCTCCCAGCTCACCGGGGCTACTTCACCGAGCACATCATCGCACCTACGCCCCCAAGGCCGCTAGGGCTTCACCAACGGTCTCGTCCACCGCATCGTAGCGCTCCGCTGCCACTCAAGATCTGCATCCGTGCGCGACCAGCCAACGCCAGCGCATCACCCTCAACGGCTCTGAAGTGACCCGCACTCTAGCTAGGCGAGCATGCCCAAACGCCGGCCTGAACTAGGTATCCACACATCACTCCCTTGTGCACTGTTCCAAGGATGTTTGGATATCCTTTCACTGCTCTCTTAGCTTACACGTCTATCCAACTCTGACTTTAACTCTTATTTCTTCTGGAGATATCATCTGAAACAAGCAAATCCATTTTTTAGCGAAGCATGACGGCGCTACGGGATCTGGTACACATCCTGCACACCCGTATAACCTTGTAATTATCTGTCCTCCGGTACAACAGCAAGGTCGATTCCTCTTATTTGATCAGCCATTCACCGTGTCAAAAATGCAGAGGGGGATGCAAGGCCTGCACATCCAAGCAAGTGGTAACATGGACTTGTACATGGAACATCCCAAGCGCAAGCAGAGCTGCAGTGAGCCTGTACAACGAGCTAGCGTAAGTCCCTACATTTCATTTAATTCGTACTGGCATTCGTGTATGATTTGTGTGCAGTGGCGGATCCACGAATTCAAGTTACCAGGGGCGAACATTTAACTTAAAAAATACGAAGGCACTTGCACTCCGGAAATCAACATAACTTGAGAAATGTGAAGCTACATGCACTTTGAAAACTAGCTAATGATCCAAAGTAGTTCAGATTATAAACACTAAATGATGCAAGCACCAAAAAACACAAAATGCAACATGGTGTACAAGGACTAAAAACATGGTCTGTACCTACTTGACTTATTCGTTCTCTGGCTGAATATCGAAGTGTAATTGCACCTATAACCAGTGCGCAAACTGCATATCAATATATCTATCTTGCACAAGTATGCCAATAGTTTCAAACAACAGATTAGAAAAGTATTTATGCTACGTTGTCATGATACAGGGACTTTCTGGTAGATGGCCTCGACGTTTCCTCAAGCCATGAAAATGCACTATAATTTGTTTGTCATCAATGCCTGCAAATCTCTATGTCTCTCTCAACATAGCAAATCATCATTAGACACTAAATCCTTCAATGGGAGCTTGCAAAATGCTTGCATTAGATGCCTCATTAGACACTATATGTTCATCACCAGGAGCATGTAAAATGTTTGCATCAAATCCTTCATTACCAGTCTGTTCATTAGACACTTCAGGCTCAAGAACAACATGAGCTTGGATGTTTGAACCGGAAACTTGATTAGATTCATCGATTCGCATTCGGTATTGATTGGGGGAGTTATAAAATAAGTAGAAATTGGTTTCATTTTCTCATAGATTCCCTACATACAAGCAGTTTTACAACACCGTCGGGTTTAACTATTGGCCAGAAATTGAAGAGTTGAATTAGATATAATCAGGGATGTGATGTACCTGCTCGTTGCGCATGCTACTCTTGCAAGCTGCAATTGTCCCTTTGCGCAAGCTCGATGCCATGCCCGTGCAGCCGCTGCTGCCTCCCATGCAGGCTACACCCAGGGTTGGATCTTCATCTTCTTGTCCTTCCGTTCGCTTGAAGCCCGACAACCGCCCTCCAACGAGGGTGCGAGGAAGTGTTGTGTTGGTCTATCCAGCGACGGCTAGGTTAGGAGCGAACCAGACTTGAGGCTGGAGTAGATGAATTGGGATTTCTCCTGTTGTCGATCGATATGGGAGGCACTCGTTTGTGCCGCGAGCCTGCTATAGGGCCCGCCTTGCACTTTTGTTATTGGCCTATCCAAATTGAAACATTTTCTTCATTTTTTACATTGCCTGCTCGTGCGTTGGGACGAACAAAACCAGCCTGGGCCAACCTGGACGACTCAAACTAGGTGCACACTTTCGAGCCACCCGAGGCGGCCGCCCATACCAGCCCCGTGGCGTCGCCCCTTTTTGCGTGTATGATAGGGGTAGGAAAAATATTCCAATGGTGCTTTTTATTTACCCACAGAATGGTTGAATTGCTTGTTTCTATGAACTGAGTTTGCCAATAATGTGAAGGATGCCAGTCTTTTCATCCTATTGTAGATTGCTTAGATCTCGATATGCCAAAAGTAATCGCATGAAATATACAGTAAAAGCCAATGCGATGTGTGTGTGGCTACAACTAGTCTGACTACACGTCCTCATATAACATATCAAGGACGCACCATCTTACCAGATTAACCATTCGACTTACCAATGCAGTGTGGGAAGAAAGAAGTATTGGGCTAACGTATCCAAGCAATTGATGCCATGGACTCCTTCTTACAACCTTGTAAGCGAAAAGAAGTTGCAATGTGCTGTACAAAGAACTAGCGTAAGTTCGATTACCTACTTCTCGAATTTTAGTTGGCCACTTATTGCAAAATTGTTCAATTACGTTGCTTGGCTTAATTTAGTTTGCTCTTGATTACATAATGCCACAACTGTTAATCCTATTATAGATGCGCCTATATATGTGTTTGATACTTCTTGTTAAGAATTACCTGTTTGCCGTAACTTAAATAGCTACTTGTTTGTTTAACTTCTTTCTTTGCTGCAAAAACGGGTTACAATGATGTTAATAACTACTTTTCAAAGATCGAATTGAAACTCTTTAATTCCTTGTTTGTTTAACTGGTTTGCTGTTATAACTCCCAGTTGAGATGTTTTGCTAACTTCAACTTTTTTGAATCCAATCGGAACTTTAATGGCAAAACAGGTTAGCCCAAGATCAAAGAGCGAGGTCCCCATGGACGTTGTATCATCCCACAGTAGTGGCACCAGCCCAATCGTGCATTATGAATTGCCAACTACTGATGCTCTAGAGGCTAAACTAGTGGTAGAAAGAGATTACATACGCACTTAAATATGAAGTTGACATGTTGAGGAAGCAAACAGCACAATCAGTAGCAGTACTCAAGACAACCATTAAATATTTGGTGAATTTCAAAACGAAGCAAGCTGAGACTGACCACATTGTTAAGGTCCTGAAGGAAAAAAGGAAATAAAATTCTGACTTGGTAAATCATAGGTGAAATGTTCTTTCCATCGTTGAATAACCTTTGTGTTGTTTGTTCATGTAATCAATCAAACCATTTGTTTTAGAGATCATGTAATAATTGTTTTTTGTTTTTTGTTTTTTGTTTTTTGGTTTGTAATTTTATTTGAGCACAAGTCTGTATTTATTGATAAGACTCAGATACATTCCATTTTGATTGTTGTGCCAGACCTACAAATATGCCAATCAGGCTGAATGTGTATTCAACAATAATAGTAGTATAGATGGACCATAAGTGGCATGCATTGGAAAGGGCCAAGATGCCGTAGTAGCTTGGCTAAAAAAAGGATGCTGTTGTAGGAAAGAAAAGTACAACGTCCTGGCTTATGTATGTTAGTTGATATTATTGATCCATATACTCTATAAGTGTTTATATGTGTGTTAGTTCTGTACATTCTTGGTTGATTGACTCGGTATTTGAATCTTGATACATCGCTTGTGTACATATCTAAATGGGAGTACACATTATGTTGTGTGTAACATTTGAGTTGGACATAAAGTGTTCCAAATATTCGAATTCACCTTAAACTGGATTCTAGCTTCTGAATTTGAGTATCGGCATTTGTAAACCATATTAATATATGACAGTGGAATACATCTTTGTTGTCCTTTTGAAGATATATAAAAACACACAGAATGATTTATAAAGATTCGTATAGGAATACAAAATGGATTCGAATTTAGTTGCCAGGGTAAACGTGGATGCTTATTGTCCCAAAATTTGAAAGAAGCAGCAAAATGTCCACTCCCACGTGGGCTGCCCGAAGCCAAGTGTTTGGGAGATGGAAATTACTGTCTACCCATTACACGGACAATCCATCGGCACGATTTCCACTGCTCTAAATAGGGGTAGGATAGTAACTTCAATTAAACGTGACACGACCGCCTCTGAGCCCATTCCGACACGGTTGGCGCCAAACATGGGCGGCAAAACACATTTGATTAAAGCTCATCTGAAAGACCTCTGTTTCTCCCTCCATTTCCCCATTCATACATGGTGGGCGGAAAAACAAACTCGACTCAGCCGAAATCGATGTAGGCAAATATTTTCAATAGGGGCAGGTTTGTAAGTTCACTCAGACGTGACACAATCGCCCTACCTGTCAGCCCCATTCATACACCGTGGGCGCCAACCATGGGCGCCAACCACCCTCTCCTCGCTCGAAATCGCTCTGGGCAAATATTGGCGAGATGCGAGATTACCGTCGTATCCCCAACCGACGAGACGTCCAAATTTTAAACGGGGGCTAAGTTTGTAACTTTCCCATATTTCAGACAGGCGCGTCCCAAAAACATGGTTCCCCGTACCTCTCCCTCCACTTTCTCATGCATACACCGTCCACGCTAGAACACCATCCCCACACTAGCCCCCGTCCGCCACCCCATCCATCGCAGCCGTCCTCCACCACATCCATCGCCGCCGTCCTCCACCACATCCATCGCCACCGTCCTCCACCATGCCGGAGCGCCTACCAAGACCGTGTCGTCCACTGCTAGAGATGGACGTTTCTCATCCACGGCGACGGACCAAGAGCCTTGCATCACGTCCTCTCGCTTCATCGGCACCGTCGTCCTCTTTGCTGGGGCCGCTCACACGACCTTCTCTTCCACCGCAATGGGACTTATCCCCCGATGCACCCGTCTACCGTCGCAGATCTGCTTCAACGCCATCGACAGCAATCGCACCCCTGATACCTACACGGCGCTGCAAGAGAGGTGGTACTTCATATCTCCTCAACTTTTTGATCTCAACCAGAAAATAGATCTTAACTTGGTTACTCTACTTTCTTTTCAGCTCTTAGAATTTAGTTCTTAGTTCGAAGCAAACAATGGCTGCTAATATCATTTCTCTGGTTTCCCCTTTTATGATCACTATATGATCAGAATATGTGCTTCATGTCATAAGAGCACTACTCGACCCATCAAGCTAAACAAGCTTAGTTGTTCAAATACGAATCTGATATTATTAAAACAGATTCGTTTAATTGGTCAGCTAAATGTTCCTAAATTAGTTTAGAAAATGCATGTTCAAGGCTGGTGTGTATCTCTCTGAGTGCCCACGGTGGGCCGCCCACACCGGAATTTTGGGTCGTCCCAGGCCTCGATTCCCCTCTGTTTTGCAAGGCTTCCGATCTCTACTTCTCACCTTTGCCTCATGGCGACTTGCCGTCCCCGGACGGCATGACTCTAGGAGGAGACGCCGGACTAACAGGAGGTCAGGAGCCTCTCTCCCAATAGCGTCACCATTGCCCGGGCACGCCGCCGTGCCTACCTTCTGAGTCCATTGAGGGCTCAGGCGTGGCGTGTAGCACCCACTAAGCCAACCCAATTTATCCTGAGATAAGTCCTCAACACTCAGCAGTCACTCCTCATCACCCATTTTCTAATTGATTCACTACTCATTAGGTAGGACTGTCATTAGGATTTGTTGTGTGCTCAGTGCTACCTACACTAATGGTTCAGATGTATTTCGGTAATCTTTAGTACCTGTAAAGTTCACAGGGTTTTCAAAATTCCAGCCCTAGGAACAGACACTAGTCATTTTGGATTGTTGGTCGTAGTGACATTGACCCAGATTACTACTGCAAGCCAGGTTTCACTAGTGCAGAACCGGGCTTTAGCGCCGGTTCGTAAGGGCCTTTAGTGCCGGTTCCACAATCGGCACTAAAGAGTGGAGACTAAAGGCCCCCCCCCCCCCGTTACTACCGGTTCGGCACGAACCGGCGCTAAAGTGCCACCACGTGGCATGAGCCAGGCCCGGGTGCTGGTAGACCATTAGTACCGGTTAGTAGCACCAGTCGGTACTAAATGTTGGGGGGGGGGTTGGTTTTAATTTTTATTTTTCCATTAATTTTGTGTTTTCCATTTAATTCCTTTTTTTGCTGTATTTTATGATACTACATATTGTACACGTTATGCATATATATAAATAGATTTTCTCGTAGAACCGATCATATATATATATATATATATATATATATATATATATATATATTAGAATGTCTCACAACCACCATTAATTATTCACACATACACATGTATATATATATATACAGTTTCTCCTACATGTTGCCTTGGTGCCTTCGGAGCACGATGACAAGTGGTTCATGGGGGCGGTAGCGGGTAATAGTATTCTCCTTTGGGATCGATGACGTGGTCGAGAAAAAATCCCGCTATTTCCTCTTGAAGTGCTAGTATGCGCTCCTCTGGTAGGAGCTGCTCCCGCACCTCTCTGAACTGTTAAGGAGATCAATATGCATGTGTATTAGTTGTGTGACTAGATATCGACAATGGTGTAAAAATTAGTGAATAGTTTATGACAAACGTACCCATTCCTGTCTATCAGATCTGCTCCTTTCGGACGCCATCATGTGAATGTTCTCGCAAACATAGAATGCACACAGATCAGTCCCCGTCGCCTGCTTCAGGGCCTTTACGAGAATTGAATTTAATCAGGTAATAATTAATCAAGCATGATAATTAATTAATGGTATTGAAACAAGAATTAAAGAGATGGTAGCTAGCTAGCTAGTACTACTTAATTACTTACCTTGGGTCGATACCAAAATAGCTTTTCTCGCCATTTTCCTGGAGTCACCTTGATGAACTTTGCCCAAGCCCAGCCCGCCGGCAAAGAAAACTAATAAATGGGTTATTAAATAGTTCATATCAGGAAATGACAAACTAAATAGGCCGAGATATAGTTAATAATGATTGAAATTACCTGTTGACTATCCCCTTCACGATGCTGTAGTCACTTTCTTTTTTAAGTAGTGAGTCCAAGATTTCAACTTTTCCTTCACAACTTTAATGTCTAACAAGATCCAGTGGTACCTGCATGCGCATACGTTTGCATGTATAAATTAAGCAGGCATGTGCATAACACTAATCAACTAACCGTAAACCCTATACACTTATTAACATCTAGCTAGTAAGCAAAAACAGAATTTATAGTACAAGATAGTGTGACTCACTGAAAGTTGTAAGGAAGTAGTATATCTTCATTGCTATTGAGGCGCTTCAAGAACTCTAGCATTTTATTCTCTACATTATATGATCCTCGGTTATTACCACATTGCCCAGCTAGGGAACGTAAATGGTTTGCCCACAATAATATTGGGCGCGCGTACTCTCATGTGTTGTTGGCACAACAAGCGGGGGGATCAATTGCGCCTCCTGTTCTCCCAGCTAGGGAACGGTTTTCCCGCATTTTTTGATAGCTGCTTGTTGGCTCGAGCTCGAGCTTGCTTCTTTCTGTAGTCGTGCTCGATGTGCCTTCCTGATTTGGTGCTCATAGTCCGAGTCAACAGGCTTGGGAGCTGGTGGTCTAGCCATACGATGAAGTGGTCAATCTTTTCCTCAGGCACTTTCTCCCTCGGCGGCGGTGCCGGTTCCGCTCCAAAATGGGCGTCCACTTGGGCCTTCACTATGGCATCGTTTTGCTCCTCGGTCATGTCGTAAGGCCTCTGAGGAAGAGGAGCGAGGCTTGGACCATATTTATATCGCTTGTCTCCTTTGTACTTCCTGTACTACCTCGACTTCGTGCCACGCACCATAGCTGCGGCGTGTCTCTTCTGCGATTGCTGAGGCGGCAGGAGACGGCTGACGTGGCTGAGTTGGAGCAGGAGGAGTGGCCTAACGCTGTGCCGGACTTGAAGCAGGAGGTGTGGCCTGACGCGGTGCTGGACTTGAAACAGGAGGGGTGGCCTGACGCTGGTAGGAGTCTGCTCATGCGTTCATGGACTTGGAGGAGCGGGAGTCTGCTGACACGGTGGCGGACTTTGAGGAGGAGTCGGATCACGCATTCGTGGACTTGGAGGAGCGGCAGTCTGCTGACTCAGTGGCGGACTTCGAGGAGGAGTCGCCAGGCGCGGTGTCGGTGTATTTCGAAAGACGATGCAATCCTTTCTCCATAGGATGATACGATGTATGGCCTCTCCCAGTGTGTGCTCGTCGTCACCTCCAGGAATGTCAAGCTGTAGCCCCGAATATGGGTCCACCACCTCATCAACCAAGACACGAGCATAGCCCGCTGGAATCGGGGTGCAATGGAAGGTTGCTTCGGGGGTAATTGTAAAAGCAATGGCGTCCGCCACCTTCATGGATATGTTCTTCGTTTTGAAGTGTAGCTCACAGTTAGTGTTCTCTATGATGTCATCCACAGGGTATGTATCCAGCAGTGCGTCGCTCGGGGCGGAACCAACGCTGCTTCTTGGCATGGATGGGATGGTGTTATCCAATGCTGGACGATCATCCGCTTGCTGCTGCCGCTGCTGAGACCCCCTTTCCTGGCTAAGTGAGTCGATCTGCTGCTGCTGCTGGAATTTGAGTGCCAAGTCCGCGTGCCTTGCTTCTAGGCCTTGAAGGTGTTCTGCGTCCTGCTTCCTCTGCTCCTCCTCCAGCTTCCTCTTCTTCTCCTCCTCCATCTTCTTTCTTGCACGGGTCTTGTAGTCGTCGTTCCATTCCGAAAAGCCCTCATACCAGGGAATAATGCCCTTGCCTTGTGTTCTTCCCGGGTGTTCAGGATTTCCCAGGGCCCGCATAAGCTCGTCATTCTATCTGTTTGGCGTGAACAACCCCTTTCGAGCATCTTCTATTGCATCAAGTAACTTTTGTCCAGCTCCTTTTAGACTTGCCTTCTTCGAAACCAGGTCTGTCTTTGGGTCCAACGCCCCCCATGCGCATAGAACCAAGTTCTACACCTGGGGGGCCAGCTCCTAGTAACCGGAGTGACCCCTGGATCCTCCATCTCTTTCTCCGACTTATCCCACTTAGGCATGGCCACCGCATAGCCACCTGGCCCCAGCCTATGGAACTGCGTCTTTTTTGCAGCATTGGCCTTGTTTTTTCTCGACCGTTCCTTGGATAATTCTGATTCCTTGAATTTCACGAAAGCGGGCAAGTGTTCTCTTTGCTTCTCCAGTGTTCCCTTGAATTCTGGAGTCTTCCTTTCTGCAGCGAGGTAGTTGGCCCATATAGTTTTCTTGTGGGTGTTGAATGCAATTGCCATCTTCTTAAGAGCAGCGTCCTTAACTTTTTGCACATCTACATCAGTGAAATAATCTGGTAGGGTGAAATGTTCCATCAGAGATTCCCAAAGATTTTGTTTTGCTCTGTCGTCGACCCAAGTAACATCTGGACGTTTAGTTTTTGGCTCTTTCCATTCTTGAATGGAGATCGGGAGTTGGTCCTTCACAAGAACTCCGCACTGACGAGTCCACTTGTTCGCAATGTTCTTAGGCGTGAGGGGTTCGCCATTAGCTTTGATGGAGTCGATGTTGTACTTTACACCCTCCTTCAACTTTCTGCTCGGGCCTCACTTTGTCCTGCTGTCTGTAGAAGCAGATTTGCTCGATCCGGAGGGCTGAAAGAAGAAAGATAGATTTGTTAATATATCTTCAAATAAAAAAACACGTGATGATCACCAGATGCCTGCTTATATAAATATACCTCGCCGGTAGTCTTTGTTATTTCAAGATCAACATTGTCTGTGTCATCATAAACATTGTCTACGTCATCATAATCATAATCATAGTTCATGACTTCATCAGCTCGGTCGTCGAGATCGAATATCTTATCATCACCCTCCTCGGTATTGTTCAGATATTGGGAGCCGCCATCTGTTTCATTCAGATCATCTAGCCTGCGATGGTTGCGTATGATCTCGAACAATTCCTCTTCTCTCTCTCTGCCGCTATTGTCCGCCATAGCTTTTGCTTAACTAATACAGAAGAAATATAAAACAATTTAGTATTCAAATTACAATGCATGGATGCAATCAATAAGGAAAAACTGAATCATATAGTACATAATATGCATTGTCTCGAATTTTATATAATCTCGAGTACATCGTCTCGAATAATATATATAATCTCGAATACATCGTCTCGAATATTATATATCGAATACATCACTGGCTAGGTAGCTAATAAAGATCGAATACTACAAAAGAATCTAGGCCACTCGCGGTTCCTGGGGCACGAGCGGTGGACACCCAAAGAGAAGGAACCATCACATGATCATATCTCCGGTCATCTGCCCAAAGCACCTGCCAGGTATTGGAGAACCTGACGTCCATAGCAGCCATGTAGCGATGAACGTGCTCGTCCTCCTCCCTGACACGGCGACGTACCACCTCCGGCGGGGCCGGCTCCCTCTGCACCAAATGTGGCCCACGCGAACGCCACCAAAGGAGATCAGGGTCGACGACGGGACCCGAGGCCGGGTTCCTCACCAAGCGGCGCACCCCTCCGGTAGCACCCCCCAGTGCCAGCCTGGCGGAGCCCAGTCCCGGACATGGGTCAGCCGGACGTCGTCACGAACAGGTCGACGACGAGGATGCGGGCCGGGCATCATCGAGAACAAATACTATATGCCCGCAAAAAGTAACATTTTAAAATGATTGGATTGTGATAACTCAAATTCTATATGCAAATTCTAACAATTTGACATTAATCTAATTCATCTAGCTAAAACTAATTCATAAATTTCTAACATTTATATATATATAACTAACATTTCTATAACATTTCTAATATTTCTATAACTAAAAAACAGAAAAATTGCTAACATTTGTATAAATATTTCTATAACTAAAGAACAGAAAAAATTTATAACATTTCTAATATTTCTATAACTAAAAAACAAAAAAATTTCTATAACTAAAATTTATAACTAAAAAACTAAAAAACAATGTGTGTGTGTGTGTGTGCGTGTGGACATGGCGGCCAGGGCAGGAGCTCACCGGCGAGGCGCGGCGACGGGGACGGAGACGGGTGGTGACAGGCGGGACGACGGGACGGGACGGGTCGAGGCGGGACGACGGGCGGGCGCGGCGACGGGATGACGGGACAGGGACGGCCGGGCCGGCGACGGTGACACGGGGGCGGCGACGAGGGGGCAGAGGAGAAAGAAGCAGAGGGGGAGATGAGAAACTGAATTTTTTTAAGTGTTTTCTTATATAGAACATGCCTTTAGTACCGGTTGAAGCCACCAACCGGTACTAAAAGTCTGTTTTGGCCAGGCCAAGCGGCGGGAAGCGCCCTCCTTTAGTACCGGGTGCTGGCACCAACCGATACTAATGACCCCCCTTTAGTACTGGTTGGAGCCACGACCCGGTACTAAAGCGGGTGCGCTGCCAGGTGAGGGGCGCAGAAATTTAGTCCCACCTCGCTAGTTGAGGAGCGCCAAGACTAGTTTATAAGCCCCGGCGCGGGCACTGCATTGAGCTCCTCTCAAAAGCAGGCCTTCTGGGCCTACCTCTCCTACTCTGCCTATGGGCCTACTGGGCTTGTGTGCCTGCAACCTGGCCCAACTACAGGTTGGGTTTCTAGTCGTATGCAGGCCGCTCTGGCCCAGTAGGTGGGATTTTTTATTTTTTATTTTTTTGCTTTATTTATTATTTGTTTATTTATTTTTGAGTTGTTTTTTGCTATATTTAGAGTTTCTTTGTGAATATTTTTGCTTTAGGTACAAAAAATTACAAACTTTCTGTTAGTGCCGGTAGTTTTCAAATTTGAATAGTTTAAATTTTGAATTATTTAAAATTTGTGTGAATCACTAGTTTGTGAATAACTTAACTTTGAAAATAGATTTTTCAGTGATTCTTTTTTCTTATGTTTAATATTAGTGTGTTTTATCATTATATACAATTTGGTAATGCTTAGGTTATCTAAAAAATGAAATGCCTTTGTAATAGATGAGTTTTCGTCCAAACCACGATACTTGAAAGAGATTGTCCATTTTGTACACGAAGTGCATCCAGTTTTCTTGTAACCCTCTCTACTTTTTTGCACATGCTATGTGGGTGAAATTATGATACCATCCCAAAACACATAACTACCCTAACTATTACAGAGATTCCCTCCTAGGTGTGAAACACATAAGAAATTGATGATAGTGAAGCCGATCACATCCCAGATCTTTGGGTGTGAAACTTTTTCTTCGCGTGTGTCCCTTTGCGACGTAGCCATGGAAAATCTTCATCATTTAACTGGATGCTCGAGTCAATATTCACTGTGAGTGGAGCAATTTCATCAAACTTTTCATAATCTTTTGACATGTCTGTCTTGTCATCCACTCCCACGATGTTTCTCTTCACAAAAAGAACTATGTGGCGCTTTGGCTCATCGTATGATGCATTAGCTTCCTTATCTTTTCTTTTTCTCGGCTTGGTAGACATGTCCTTCACATAAAAAAACCTGTGCCACATCATTAGCTAGGACGAATGGTTCATTTGCATACGCAAGATTGTTGAGATCCACTGTTGTCATTCCGTACTGCGGGTCATCCGTTACCCCGCCTCGTGTCATATTGACCCATTTGCACCGAAACAAAGGGACCTTCAAACCACGTCCATAGTCAAGTACCCATGTGTACTCTATGTAACCATAATATGTTTCCTTTCCCGTCTTGGTTGTTGCATCAAAGCGGACACCACTGTTTTGGTTGGTTCTCTTCTTATCTTGGGCGATCGTGTAAAATGTATTACCATTTATCTCGTACCCTTTGAAAGTCATTATATTAGAAGATGGTAACTGGGATAGCGAGTACATGTCATCTTCAATAGAGGCGTCATGCATGGTAATGCGGTTACGCAACCAGCCGGCGAAACTCTGGTTTGTTCACGTGTAATCCAGTCATCAGACCGCTCCGAGTGTGTGGAGCGTAGAAAATTCTTGTGTTCGGCCATATACGGAGCCACCAAGGCGGAATTCTGTAGAACTGTGTAGTGTGCTTCGGTGAGAGAATGTCCGCCCATACATATTAGTTGATTCCCTCCTAGCGTGCCTTTTCCCTCCAGTCTGCCCTTATGCCACAATTCAGGAACACCAATCGGCTTAAGGTCAGGAATAAAGTCAATACAAAACTCAATGACCTCCTCATTGTGATGGCCCTTGGAGATGCTTCCTTCTGGCCTAGCATGGTTATGAACATATTTCTTTAAGACTCCCATGAACCTCTCAAAGGGGAGCATATTCTGTAGAAATACAGGACCCAAAACGTTAATCTCTTCGCATAGGTGAACTAGGACGTGCGTCATGATGTTGAAGAAGGATGGTGGGAACGCCAACTCGAAACTGACAAGACATTGCACCAAATCATTCTCTAACCTTGTATGATTTCTGGATCGATTACCTTCTGAGAGATTGCATTGAGGAATGCACATAGATTCACAATGGCTAATCGAACGCTATCCATTAGAAGCCCCCTCAATGCAACCGAAAGCAGTTGCATCATAATCACGTGGTAGTCTTGAGACTTTAGGTTCTGGAACTTTTTCTTTGCCATGTTTATTATTCCCTTTATATTCGACGAGAAGTCAGATGGTACCTTAATACTGAGCAGGCATTCAAAGAAGATTTCATTCTCTTCTTTGGTAAGAGCGTAGCTGGCATGACCCTGATGTATGCCGTCTTTTCCGTGCATACGTTGCTGGTCCTCCCGTGCCTCAGGTGTATCTTTTGTCTTCCCATACACGCCCAAGAAGCCAAGCAGGGTCACGCAAATATTCTTCGTCACTTGCATCACGTCGATTGCGGAGAGGACCTCTAGGTCTTTCCAATAGGGCAGGTCCCAAAATATAGATTTCTTCTTCCACATGGGTGCGTGTCCGTCAGCGTCATTCGGAACAGGTTGTCCGCCAGGACCCTTTCCAAAGACTACCTTCAAATCCTTGACCATATCATGTACATCAGCACCAGTACGATGGCGAGGCTTCATCCGGTGATCCGCCTCACCTTTGAAATGCTTGCCTTTCTTTCTTACGAGATGCCTGCTCGGAATAAATCGACGATGTCCCAGGTACACATTCTTCCTACAATTGTCCAAATATATATTATCGGTATCATCCAAACAGTGTGTGCATGCGCGGTATCCCTTGTTTTCTGTAATGAAAGGTTACTGAGAGCAGGCCAATCATTGATGGTCACAAACAGCAACGCCTTTAGGTCAAATTCTTCCCCCATGTGCTCATCCCACGCACGTACACCTGTTCCATTCCACAGCTGTAAGAGTTCTTCAACTAATGGCCTTAGGTACACATCAATGTCGTTGCCGGGTTGCTTAGGGCCTTGGATGAGCACTGGCATCATAATGAACTTCCGCTTCATGCACAACCAAGGAGGAAGGTTATAAAAACATAGAGTCACAGGCCAGGTGCTATGGTTGCCGCTCTGCTCCCCAAAAGGATTAATGCCATCTCCGCTTAGACCAAACCATACGTTCCTTGCGTCATCTGCAAACTCCTTCCCGTACTTTCTCTCGATTTTCTCCATCGCAACCCGTCGTGGTACTCTCAACTTTCTGTCTTTCTTACGGTCTTCTGCGTGCCATCGCATCGGCTTCGCATGCTCTTTGTTTTGGAACAAATGTTTCAACCGTGGTATTATAGGAGCATACCACATCACCTTGGCAAGAATCTTCTTCCTGGGGCGCTCGCCCTCGACATCACCAGGGTCATAACGGCTGATCTTATAGCACAATGCACCGCATACCGGGTAATCGTTCAAATCCTCGTACTCACCGCGGTAGAGGATGCAGTCATTAGGGCATGCATGTATCTTCTGCACCTCTAACCCTAGAGGGCAGACGACCTTCTTTGCTTCGTACGTACTCTCGAGAAATTCGTTGTCCTTTGGAAGCATATTCTTGATCATTAATTACCAGCAACTTTCCAAATCCCTTGTCAGATACACCATTCTCTGCCTTCCATTGCAGCAATTCCAGTGTGGTTACCAACTTTTTCTTGTCAGCTTCGCAATTCGGGTACAACAATTTCTTGTGATCCTCTAACATGCGCCACAACTTCTTCTTCTTCAAATCACTTGCGCAGTTTCTCTTTGCATCGGCAATGGCCCGACCTAGATAATCAGCGGGCTCATCTGATGCATCTTCTTCAGCTTCTTCCCGCATTGCCGGCTCAGCTTCTTCCCCATTGTTGTATCATCGTATTCAGGGAACCCATGGCCAGGATAGTCGTTGCCGTCCTCTTCTTCTTCATTGTCTTCCATCATAACCCCTCTTTCTCCGTGCTTGGTCCAAACATTATAGTGGGGCATGGAACCGGACTTAAACAGGTGGACGTGAATGGTTCTTGACGTAGAGTAATTGTGATCATTCTTACAGAAAGCACATGGACAAGGCATAAAACCATCCACCCGCTTGTTTTCCTCAGCCGCAAGCAGAAAAGTTTGCACGCCATTAATGAACTCGGGAGGGCATCGGGCATCGTACATCCATTGTTGGCTCATCTTCATTACACAACACCGAAAAGACTAAATTAATACAAGTTCATACATAAAGTTCATACAACACTTAAATGCAACAAACAAATAACTCTCTAACTAAAGCTTTTAAATGCAACAACAAATGCGATCAAGATAAGAACTAAGGTAACAATTGATCCAACAACATAATGATACCAAGCCTCACTTTCAATGGCATATTTTCTAATGTTTCTAATATTCAAGCGCATTTTCTCCATCTTGATCTTGTGATCATCGACGACATCGGCAACATGCAACTCCAATTCCATCTTCTCCCCCTCAATTCTTTTCAATTTTTATTTCAAATACTCATTTTCTCTTTCAACTAAATTTAACCTCTCGACAATAGGGTTAGTTGGAATTTCCGGTTCACAAACCTCCTAGATAAAAATATCTATGTCAACTTGATGGGCATAATAATTTGTCATAAACACGAAATGAAAGAACTAGTTTTAAAAGAGAATGTACCACATCCGAATCATAACAAGGACGAGGGCCGACGGGGACGGATATCAAAACCATGGCACTATGTATAACAAACAACGTACGGGTAAGATAATTATACGAGTAACTATATATCCAAATCACAAAAACATCAATTTGGTAATGTAAAACATTCATGAACAAGAGGCTCACCACAAGGTGGTCTTTGGCGACAGACGGTCTTGAGCGATCGACGGTGGTTACGACGGAGATTTAGAAGGCACTAAGTAAACCACACCTACATATGCAAACTAAGTGTTATTTTTAACCTCAAATTGCATATAAATCAAATACTAGCACATATATTTCCTCCCAAATTACTAAACTCATAAATTAATCACTATACAAAGCATTGCAAGAGCTAATCTAGCAATGAGAGATGAAAGGACAAAGTTGCTAACCTTTGTGATCATTTGAATGGATGGGGGCCTTCAAATCTTGACAAATTTTGGGCAAAATGTGTGATGAGCTCGAGAGGAAGAGGGGAGGAACAAAGAGGATAGGGAAAGGGAGAACAGAGCGAGCTCGAGTGGAGGAAGGATTTATGTACGACGACCTTTAGCACCGGTTCGGGCCACGAACCGGTACTAAAGGTGCTGGAGGGGCCCCAAACTGACAACATCCTGCCACCACTCACTTTAGTACCGGTCCGTGGCACGAACCGGTGCTAAAGGTTAGCCACGAACCGGTACTAATGAGAGCGGCCGGCTAGCCATTGGAACCGGCACTAATGCACACCTTACTGCCGGCTCAAAATCAAACCGACACTAATGTGCTTGACATTTGACCCTTTTTCTACTAGTGTTTGTTGACAATTTTACTTGTCTTTCTTACTCATTCAATATATATCCAATTATTCACATCGATTAGTTGCAAACAATAAGTGCTAGACAAACTTCTTGACTCAGATTTTGACGGTCTCTTCATAGCGATTACAATTACGCATACTTTTCCTAGTAAGCTCACAAGTAAATGATTGATTCACTACATCTATGCTTGCCTTGTTATATTTGTTGTCAATATTCTTTTAGGGTGGACTACCCTGTTTCTAAATACTACAACCGTAGACATAAGTGAATAGTATTTCTCTATGTGATCTCTTCCATCATGTGTGGGCAACGAACCTTTGCATTGTATAGAAAGAAAGTGTCATTTCCAGCTTTTACATAGGCTTCGATCTTTTACATGGAATACAATCTGCCTACTTGCTTTGTGTCGCACTACCAACAATCCACCCTTGAAGCTAAACATTATGCCACTCAGAATTCCTTAGCTTATTTGTTCATATACGAATTTCATATGATTCTAATGTTCCTACTTTAGTTTTGAAATGTGTGTCTGCCTATTATAGAGACATAAGGGGTTTGTATTTCTGTTAGTGGTCTAGTCAGCACAGTCTGGGGGTGAACTTTGCATATGCAGGGGTTTATAGGGAGACACTCTTCGAGTTGAATCTACAATGCATTCCATAGATAATCTGACTGCTTTTTATGTTTTCATGAACCTCAGATTCTGAACAGCATCATAATGATTATGAGCTTGCGCGCATGAAAAGAATAAAGCAGAACAATGCCATGGCTGTCAAACATGGCATTAAGGGACTGAAATCAAGTCTGCATGCAATGCAATGCAAACGCTCTCCACCTATAGATTCATGCTCAGAATATGATCCTAACAGTGATTGTGAGCTAGAGGGAGACCTAAATCAATGTAGTTCCCTAGTGGAGGAGTCACAGGAAGATGCCCTATCTTATTCACCCATCAAGGTGCTTGCTCTAACCTCCCAAGGTTATATTTGTTGCACATATCTTGCAACTGATGTTTTGCATTGCTTCTACATTGTTGAACTGCCATTAGCTTAGTTTACACATCGTGTATGTGAATACACCCTGCCTATCCATTTTCAGCACATATTCCATCTGTCATCGTACCATATTTGTCTTGTGTATCCGACGTTCAAAAGGAAGAGGGCGATTGCTGATCATGGAGGAGCACAAGCAAAGTATTTGGAAAAGGTAGTGGCACCTGATAAATCAAATAGCCCATTAGGTGTAGTTGCAATATCACCTGACCCACAAAACACCCCAACTCTAGCAAACTCTAGCCCTACTACACTGGTCATTTCTGATGCCCCAACTCAGCAGACCCCAACTGCAGCAAACATTATGATTATGCCAGTTGACATAGCACCAGCTCTACGACGCAAAACCCCCATTCCAACAAAGAGTACACAAAATCCAGTTGCCAAATCCCTTTCCGAACCAGAGAGAGCCCCAATTGCAGCAAATAGGACCCCTATTCCATTTCTTCCTAGTTTAGAAGACAAAGCTTATATTGTTGTCAGGAACTTTGTGCGCATCTTTCCTTCATGGAAAGATTACACCGCAGACACAGAAAAATTTCCAGTCTTCCTCCGCAACTTACGCGAAAGTAATGTACTGATGTTATTCATGGTTTTTGATGCATATGTTTCTGCTGACAGAAGACACAAGATTTCATTCTTTTAAATAGGCGAGGACCAAACTGGATTGTGAAGATGAGCAAGGGTTGGTTGCGCTTTTCAAGCACTCGTTGATGATCGTTCCTACCTAAGGCAAGCGCACTTTGATGGCAAGCCTCTAAACGAAATTTCTATAAAGTCTCCGGTGCTACATTTATCCGACTGTGACTGGAATAATCTTGTTACACATTGGTCTCGGCTGCAGCGTAAGGTACTATCTATGATATCACATCACAATTAGAACTACATTTCTGCATTTGCCTTAATGTCTCACTTGTACGAAAACTGTTAGCAGAAGAACATTCATTCTCAAGGGACCATAGAATCTGCAACTATACTGCACACTGCATTGCTCTTGTGAGTACCTCTTGCCCTGTATGACCATACTTACTTTCATAGCTATTTGATTATGTAGCATCACTGCACATGTTAGCCTCGTTATCATCCATTTGGTGGACATTATAAGATCCGCATGGACTCCTACATAAATTTAGAATCAACCCAATGCTTTTGAAGAGGTTTAGCTCTGCAATCCTCTTGTAAGGATTGAACGTCGTTTATCAATGTACCTACATTAACAGCTACCCCCTCCGTCCCGTAATATAAGAACGTTTTGTACAGTACACCGGTGTTCAAAACACTCTTGTATTATGGTAAGAGGGATTGGTTCATTGTGTAGCATTACGCATCTTATCTCCTCGCCCACCATTTACTAAAAGATCAGATCTATATTTAATCTTACCAAAAAGTAGAATACACAGACAATGACCGGTAAGTGTAGCCCATTGCTCTTGTCAAGACATTTTGTCCTGTAATGCTTGTACTTCCAGGGATTGGTAGTTGATTATGTAGCATCAATCTGCATCTTATCTTCATTATCCTCTATCCCTTCCAGTATTATCATATCTATAATTACTCTCTCAAAATGTAGAGTATAGGCAATGCTTATGAAGAAGATTATGTGCTGAAATTCTTGAGTTATCCTTCCCTTGACATGGAGAATGGCATTATAAAGCCGGTGTTAACTGTTAATCTAAGTCAGTCCTTCTAAAGCCTTTATCCTCAACTGCTGTTTAATTTGCTCATACTCCCTATCGTTTACTGTTGTTTAGTTTGCTGTTTCTACAAAAATGCATGTTCGCAAGAATCGTAAGTTCTAAGTTTTACCTGTAAAACCAAATTCCTTATTCATACCATGCACATTACTCAATACTCCCTATATGTATGCTTGTTTTTGTGGATCTATAATCCAGTGTGTGGTGAAGCAGCCCACGTTTGCACCTTGTCATCTCCTGTTTTATCTTACTGATGTGGCTGATGATATGAACAACATGTCATGCACATTAACCAAAATAGATACAATGATTTTGTTTGCCCTTCATCTATGCTTGTTATGTTGACATGGTAATCCAGTAGTGTGGCGAATCTCCCAGCATTATGAACAATGCCAAATTATGCTATTGATATTTTGAACTTACTCTTTATTTTCTAATTTGAAATTGGATGGAATTGACAAAATAGTTATCATCTTTGTTTATACACGTGCAAAACCTATCATCTCTCTTCTTTGTTTCAGGGTGATATGCCTGATGGCATGCACAAGTCTGCTGAAGGCTGTGAGACAAACCCAACATATATTGCAGCAAGGAAGGCAAAACATCTTGAAGATAGCGAGACAACCCCAAAGTCTTGTCTTGATGCAGTGTTCAAGTTACTTGAGACTAGCAATGACAAGCTCACTGTAATTCATTATGCGAATCAGTTCGACTTCTTTAGTCCCAAGTTCTAGCGTAAAGGCATTCGCAACTCAACTTCGACTTGAAGTCCTATCTCTAAGAAAGATTGCGGAGAACACCAATGAGAACCTCATCGCTAAACAGCTACACCTGGAAGCTATGACCGACATGCTAGGCCGGTCTCACAGCCTTGCTTAGCAGCTTGCGCAGCAGTTCCCGTGCAAGGCTAACTTTCTTGAACTGTCTTGGAAGTGGTCTCGGTTCAGTATTATTTTGTACGCTGCAATGGTGCCTAGTTTTTGTAATCTTCTTCTTCGTTGCGCGTTATGATCACTGGTGGCGAACTTCGATGCCCAATGGATGTAATATACCATAAATCCTTTATTGTATAGTGTAGGTTTATTCTTAGTTACCAAGCCGTAATTTCTTTATTGTATAGAGTAGGTTTGTTCTTAATTCCTACTAGTTACTGCCATCATTCGCTATCTGAAAAAAAATCAGATGTAGTCGACCGGGCCGAAACATTTGCCTCTAACGGGCCTGGTGTTTAGCGGGCCACAATTGGGCCGACCAACATCTTTCTTGGGCCCGAATCATTGGGGCCTTCACACTTTGCGTGAGGCCCACAACTTACACCGGCCTATATTTTAGCTGGGCCTTTTGTGGACCCAACGCTTAGTTTGTCCCAGGTAGCATTGGGCCATTAACAGGCTGAATATTGTATCGGCTTTATTCTGGCCCAGATGAAACCATGGGCCTTTAGCAGGCCGAAATGCATATTGGGCCTCAATTTTCACTATTCATCAACGGGCCTTCAGCAGGCGGAAATGTAGACCGGGCCTTTTTGGGCCCAGTTATATCATGGGCAGTTACCAGGCCGAAACATATCTCGGGCCTTAGTTGGCCCACTGATATAATGGGCCTTTAAGAGGCCGAAAGCTTAGTATAGACATCAACGAGCCGAATTATGCGGCAGGCCTTTAACAGGCACAAAGTCACGTTGGGCTTAACTGTTGCCACCTTTATCACGGGCCGTTAGTGGGCCCGATGTCCCGTCGGACCATATATGGCCCATGGACAGCACGGGCCATTCCCAGGCCGAAAGTCACACCGGGCTGAAATGGGCCCATGTCTACATCGGGCCTCTAACAGGCCGAAAGTCACTGGGCTGTAATTGGGCCCAAATATTTGGTGAACAATTTACGGGCCAGATCTGGCTTCGGGCCGTAAATGGGCCCAAATATTTGACGAACAATTAACGGGCCAGATCTGGCATCGGGTCGTAAATGGGCCATTATTAAGCAGGCCGTTATTGGGCTGGCCCACTAGTACCTGAGTAAGTACTATGGGCCTTTGACTGGGCCGGTCTTTTTAACCTATATGGGCCTCTGTTGGGCCGTGCCACGTGTCGACGTATCATAGGCGCTTTGGGTCCAATGAGTGGATGACATCTGTCCCAACAAAGGAGCCGACACGCAGTTTTCCTCCACCAATGATGATTTTACACATGGAAAATCCCCATTGGTCGGGGCTGTTAACGTGTTATCGGATCCAAAACCGGACCCGATAGTTTAATGGCGTTCCGTTACGGTGGATGCCACGTGTCGGTCACCCTTGACAAAAGCACTTCTGTGACGCGCGATTTATCATCGTGGAAGTGGACACTTCCGTGATGATAATTTTGGTAATGTCATGGAACACTTCTATGACAGCACAGGTATGACTATCTTGATTCTATCATAAATTTGTCATGGATGTACATGCATGACAGAAAACTTTGACCTACTCTGACAAACACGTATCATCACAGAAGTGTATTTTTTTGTAGTGTTTATACTTAATGCTATGGTTGGTTTCACAACCTTAATGATCATTAGTAGTTGCGGATGCTTGCTAGGGGTCCAATCATAAGTGCATATAAATTACAAGAATGATTACTGGTACTTGTTATTGATTGCCTAGGGACAAATGACTTTCTTGTTGACAAAGCTATCCACTTTTATTACCTTGCAATTTATTCGTAGTTTTATTCTCGCAAAGTACTTGTTGGGGATATAACTATTGGGTTTAACCCGCCACGGAGGGGCCGGGTTAAGCCCCTGGCGGCTTATAAGACAAAGCCCGTGAAGATGCTTAAGACGGTAGTTCACTACGCGGACTCATCAAGGATCTGAACCCCAAAGGCGACTTAAGGCCCAAACAAGTGTAAACCGCCGTATATGTATGACTTGTATTATAAGGCATGTACATTAAGTCACCGAGCCGGACACGTTGTTTATGAGCATGCCAGGACTCCTTGAGCCACCGGGCGTCAACCTGTGTATATAAAGGGGTGACCCAACAGCGACTTAGGAAAAAGGAGAACAAATCGAAAGCTAGGTTAAGCATATTCGCTCCCTGGTAATCGAGACATAAGCAATACCACCTCAAACTGGATTAGGCCTTTACCTTCACCGCAAGGGCCTGAACCAGTATAAACTCCTTGTGTCCTTTGTCCCGTTTAACCCCTTTAAGATAACCTTGTTGCGATGGCTCCACGACTAAGTCCTTTTGCTAGGACACCTGCCGTGACAATTCCACGACAGTTGGCGCCCACCATGGGGCCAGCGCATGGTGGTTTCGAGTTCTTACATGGCAGCTTCGAAGTGATCAAGGGATACGTTGTGGGCTGGATGACCAAGAGTCGTCGCGGCAAGCTCTACATCGACAATGCAGGCCAGGGCCCCAAGGCCGGCTCAATCGAGTACGGGTACCGGGTCCCCTTCGACGGAATCCACGTCTTCATCGGCAAGATCGGCGAACCGGGCCCTAAGCCGGACATCTGCACTAGTTCGAGATGGCTCGGCGTGCATGACCCGCCCTAGTTCAACCCGCCATGAAGCGCGCCTTCGTTGGATTCATCCATGGGCGGAATTTGAGGAAGGATCCGTGTTCGGCGGTGAGACGGCCATCTACTCTGATGGTGAATCGTCCACAGGCAAGACTAATTCAATGTATCAGCTGCAAGACGGCCGGCTTGGGGGCTATTCCGATGGCGACAGTATTTCGGACCCCTATGAGCCACCGAGTAGGGTCGCAATTTTCATTGCCGGTACACAGCCAACACAGAATTCTACAACTACAACGACGATGATTTCCGGGTCAGCAGCAACAACGACAGCCGGGCAGGAGGCCCTGTGTGCCCGCCGGCTCAGGTTTTGACCGACTTACTGGACAATCTGACAACATTATTAGCAGCAAATGTTAACCCGATGAATCAAGATCAACACAATGCGGAGGTTGCGAAATTCCGTGACAAGATAACACAAGCCAAGGAGGATCTGGCGGCCGAGGACGCCAGGATGACTGCGGAGCGGGCTGTGTTGGATGCTCGGGCACAGCGGATTCAAGCGGATTCTTACCGGCTCACGGTGGATCAAAACGCTTCAAACAAGATTTTAAGGAGGAAGCACCGGAGTCGTCTACCCCCGGTTTACGATTCGCGGAACCTTTTCCCTACGCTTGGAGTAGGAACCAGTAACCCGCCAGAGATCAATCGGGTGGTGACCATGCCTGGGACCGGAGCACCGGTTCAGCTGCGCACAACAGATCCGCCTCGTCTGAATAATACCCCGCCACGATATGTGCCAACACCATCGGGTCATTATTCTAACCCGTTGGATAACATGACCGCTGCAGCAACATGATTTGCGGCTCTCCCAGTTGAAGACGAGTCTCTAGCTGCGGTTGAAACGCGGAGGGCGAGAGAGCTTCTTTAGACAGCTCTGGTGCAGTAGGAGGCATATTCTTACAGTAGTGAGAGGATTCACTCGACCCCTCGCCCAAGCCGGAGTTATAGCAGACACATGGACTGACCGACCATTTCAAGCAGTGACAAGCGCCATAACCAGCCTCATGGACATGACCGGCTGCTGCCGATGGTGCTCGTGGATTTGGTGGACCAGTGATGAAAGCACATCGAGAGGTCGAAATGGCAGCTCAAGAAAGTGCTCATCAACATCTTCCGGCTTATCCAACAACTTCGGTGGAGGCATGCATGACCTCTAGAACCACGAGTGTACCATGTTTAGTGCCGGCTCTGCATAATGAGCGTCTACCCAAGGATTTCAAAGGACCTCGTAAGGTGCCTAACTACACCGCCGACTTACCCCCTGAGGCATGGATTGAGAGTTACAAGATGGCCATGGAGCTTTTGGAGGTTAGCGATGCTGCGTGTGTGCCAAGTGCTTCACCATGATCCTAGATGGGACGGCCCATACTTGGTTAAAAGGGCTGCCTGCCAATTCCATTGGGTCATGGGCCGTGTTAAAAGCCTGGTTTATCCAGAATTTTAAGGATACGTGCCCATGTCGATTGTGGATTTGGATGCCTGCGCCCAAGAAGAGGGCGAGTCAACAACCCATTGGGTGCGCCGGGTCAAAGCTATCTTGCACTCATCGGATAACATCAATGCTGGCTCGGCAGTCCTGATGTTAGAGAAGAATTGCTGTTTTTTGCCCCTTAAACAGAAGATAGGGCGGCTCAAGCGCCACTGCAATGATATGGGGGAGCTGATGGCAGCTCTAATTAAATATGCTGACTCTGATAGTACCAAGGACCCCGAGTTTGATGATTAAAAGCTGGGAAAGGGAAAGAAGAGTGGCAACACCAAGGGTCAGCATCATAACCCGACGAGTCAGGGGGGCAATGGTAAGCGCAAGGCTGATAATAATTCAGATTTTGTGGCCAATACCAATACGCAGAATTATGGTCAGTGTCGTAAGGGGAAGCCACCTCCTCGGGCAGGAGGGTCAGATTTCAATCTTGAGCAGATCACTACTGCAGGATGCTGCTAACTCGACGCTACGATCAGAGACCCTTTGACGAAACTGTGTGTGATGCATTAATCACAAACGGGGATGTAAAAAACCCGTCAAAAAAGGTGCAAAACCTTTGCGATGGCGGAGCCATCAAACACGGTTCAGATTTTAGTTACGTGTGCGATTGAGGCCACATGGTTAACCCGTTGATAAGGCAAAACAACAGAAACGGGCAGCCATATCAATGTGTGTGCAATATACGGCATACAGCTCGCTCCGATGAACCGTTTGCTATTAGGGAGTGCAACATAAACGGTTAGCCACATCAAGGTGTGTGTGATATAGGGCATACAGTTCAGTCGGATGAACTGTTTTTTATTAGCGAACGCAACAGAAACAGTTCAACTTAACAAGATGTGTTTGATACATGGCAAACAGCCGACTCGGATGAACTGTTTGCGATGAGAAATTACAACACATATGGTTAATACAGTTAGTTCGTGTGCGATTCTGTGTGTACAAAAAACTTTGAAAAATGCAAACTAGTTGCTTGCGGTGGCTAGGAGTATCGCACGATGCGTATGCGAGTACTTGTGTGCAATGATTAGTAAGTTACACATACGTTTCCTTATGTTTACACTTGTGTGCTAAATAACACGTGGCACCGGATATGGTATTCGGGTTGTGTGTGTGCTCCACTTAGTCTTCCCGCGCTCCAGCGAATGCTTCCCGCACTCTAGCGAATGCTTCCCGCGCTTGAGGGAGTCCTGGATTAAGGGGTCCTCAGGCGTCCGGGCTATGTGACATGGGTCGGACTGATGGGCTACGAAGATACAAGATAGAAGATTTCTTCTTGTGTCCGGATGGGACTCTCCTTTGCGTGGATGGCAAGCTTGGCGTTCGGATATGTAGATTCCTTCCTCTATAAACCGACTTTGTACAACCCTAGTCCCCTCCGGTGTCTATATAAACCGGAGGGTTTAGTCCGTAGAAGAGAACATAATCATACATGCTAGACATCTAGGGTTTAGACATTACGATCTCGTGGTAGATCAACTCTTGTAATCCTCATATTCATCAAGATCAATCAAGCAGGAAGTAGGGTATTACCTCCATCAAGAGGGCCCAAACCTGGGTAAACATCATGTCCCCCATCTCCTATTACCATCGAGCTTAGACGCACAGTTCGGGACCCCCTACCCAAGATCCGCCGGTTTTGACACCGACAGTGGTGCTTTCATTGAGAGTTCCACTGCGACATCATAAGAAGGTTCGATGGATCCATCAATCATCTACAATAATGCTGCCCTGGGGAGGTTTTCCTCCCCGGCCCGATCTTTGTGTTCGGCGGCTTCGCACTGCGGGCCAACTCGCTTGACCATCTAGAGCAGATCGACAGCTACGCCCTAGGTCACCAGATTAGTTTTGGAAATCTGGACTATGTCACTGATATCCGAGGAGACTTGATCTTCCAAGGGTTCGCGACCCCAACTTCCACTATGGCCTGAGATCTGGAGCACATCGCCAGGTCCGAAGACGGGATTACTAAGCCCGCCGGACTATCAGCGGCCGTTACACCCAGTATGGGAGAGCTGGGGGAAGTAGTGTCGCTGGCAGCCATCATGAAGGCGGACTCTACTCTGGACACTGGCTCCAAACCCTTGGAGTCAGCATCGTGTGAGCTCGACCAAGGAGTTTCCTTCCCGCCGTACTCCACGGATTTTCTTCTCCCTGGCAAAACCTCGCCTTTAAGCGAGCCTCTGGACTTGATAAGATCCCTCGACATTACATAGGAGCAATGTACAAACTACGCCCAGCCCGGACTAGGGGATGAGAGCAGGGAATTTTACGTCCCACCCACCACCCACTTCATAGCCACTGTCGAGGACTTAACTGACATGCTTGATTACGGCTCCGAAGACATCGACGGTATGGACGACGATGCCGGAGAAGAGTAGGCCCAAAACCCGCCGTTTACCGGCCACTGGACGGCCACCTCTTCGTATGACGTGTACATGGTGGATACACCCAAAGAGGGTGATGGCGATGACAAAGAGGACCCAGTTGAGGATAAACTTCCCGAGATACAACCAAAGCGCCGACGTCAGCGGCGCCGCTCTAAATCACGCTGCAGAAAAGACAGCAACGTCGGCACAGGAGAAAACAACACTCCGGACGATGCCGAAGACAAAGAAGACCCCGTCGAGCCAACTTTCGAACAGGACGATCGGAAAGATGGGCAGGTTAGCCCTGACGAACAGGCCATAAACGAAGACTCGGAGGATAGCAACTATCTTCCACTCTCCGAGGACGAGGTGAGCCTCAAAAATGAAGACTTTATCGTGCCGGAGGAACCTCTCGAGCAGGAGCGCTTTAAGCACCGGCTAATAGCCACTGCAAGGAGCCTGAAAAAGAAGCAGCAGCAGCTTCAAGCTGATCAAGATTTACTCAACGATAGGTGGACTAACTTCCTAGAAGCCGAGGAATACGGCCTTGAGTGCCCAATCAAAAGTTACCCGAAGCGTAAACTTCTACGTCAATTTGACGACGAGGCACTGGACCCCGTACCGTTAGCGCGTAACGCAGCTGACCGACCACCGCATGGCCGGGACAAAACGACAATTCTGGCCGAACACCAGCCCATACCACCTCGCCGTAAAGGTAGAGATACAACAGCTCGGGGATATACATATGACCTGCGTCTGGACCTGGACAGTAGAGCAGGTCAGACCAGATCGATCTACAGATCGTAGGGGCATGCCCGACGCGCGACGATGGCTATCTAGTCGGACGTGACAAGCATAATCATGTCCGGGCCGAAAACCGCAGACGGATTCCGTTCGAGCTACGTCGCGACTTGGCCCGATATAGAGGCGCCGCACACCCCCTCTGCTTCACTTATGAAGTAACGGAGCACGAATTCTCAGAACGGTTTAAACCCGTGAATATCAAATCGTATGATGGAACAACAGATCCCGCAGTATGGATCGAGGATTTTCTTCTCCATATTCATATGGCCCGTGGTGATGATCTTCATGCCATCAAATACCTCCTGCTAAAACTCAAGGGACCAGCTCGACACTGGTTGAACAGCCTGCCTAAAAACTCCATTGGCAGTTGGGAGGACCTGGAAGAAGCCTTCCGCGACAGCTTCCAAGGTACATACGTCCAACCTCCGGATGCCGATGACTTAAGTCACTTAGTTCTACAGCCCGGAGAGTCAGCCAGGAAATTCTGGACTAGGTTCTTAACTAAAAAGAACCAGATCGCCGACTGTCCGGATACCGAACCCCTAGCGGCCTTTAAGCATAGCATCCGTGACGAATGGCTCGCCCAACACCTCGGCCAGGAAAAGCCGAAGTCCATGGCAGCCCTCACGACACTCATGACCCGCTTTTGTGCGGGCGAAGATAGCTGGCTAGCCCGTAGCAATAATAGTTCAAGCAAACCTGGCACCTATGAAGCCAGAAATAGCAACGGCAAGCCCCGACGCAACAGGCACAAGCGTCGAAACAACGGTGACAATACCGGTGACACGACGGTCAATGTCGGAGTCAGTGGCTCCAAATCCGGCCAGCGTAAGAAGCCATTTAAAAGGAACAATCCGGGATCATCCAGCTTGGACCGCATACTCGATCGTCCATGTCAGATCCATGGCACCCCCGATAAACCAGCCAATCATACCAACAGAAGCTGTTGGGTCTTTAAACAGGCCAGCAAGTTAAATGCCGAGAACAAGGAGAAGGGGTCGCAGAGTGAGGACGACGACGAGGAGCCCCGTCAATGAACATAGGGGGACAGAAGAAGTTTCCCCTCCAGGTTAAAACGGTGAACATGATATAGTTACCCATATCCCAAAAGGGAGCGCAAACGCGCGCTCAGGGACGTCTATGCGATAAAGCCAGTCGCCCCAAAATTCAACCCATGGTCGTCCTGCCCGATCACCTTCGATCGCAGGGACCATCCGACCAGTATCCATCATGGTAGTTCAGCCGCACTAGTCCTCGACCCAATAATTGATGGATTCCACCTCACGCAAGTCCTCATGGACGATGGCAGTAGCCTCAACCTGCTCTATCAGGACACAGTGCGCAAAATGGGCATCGATACATCAAGGATCAAGCCCACAAAAACTACCTTTAAAGGAGTTATACCAGGTGTAGAGGCCCGCTGCACGGGTTCAATCACATTGGAAGTTGTCTTCGGATCCCCGGAGAACTTCTGAAGCGAAGACTTGATCTTCGATATCGCCCCCTTCTGCAGTGGCTATCACGCACTGCTCGGACGAACTGCATTTGCTCGACTCAATGCGGTGCCACACTATGCTTATCTCAAATTCAAGATGCCCGGACCACGCGGTGTCATAACAGTCGATGGAAACATAGAGCGCTCCTTCCGCCCCGAGGAGCACACCGCGGCCCTGGCAGCGGAAGTATAGAGCGGCCTTATTAAGCAAAACTTTAATTCAGCGGCCAAGCTCCCGGACACTGTCAAACGAGTCCGGACTACTCTACAACATGACAGTCCGGATCATCAGGAGTTAGACTAGCAATCCGGCCTCCATCTCAGTCCCGACCAAATTGCGGCGTACATACCGCGCGTACATAACTACGCACTCAAAATACCATGGGCAGAGACGGAGGCATAACTAGATGGTGGCCCGTAATACGGCTTAACCTAACATGGGCACACATGCCTTCCTTTTTCCTTTTCCCCCTTTTTCAGGTTTTCTTCTCTACAGGCCCCTCCCGACGGCCTGTTCATCGGTCCTTTCGAAGGATAGATATACCAAGGCGGAAAGCAGCTCAGACGTGTGGGGGAATCCCTAGATGTTCTTCTTGATGATCATTCTACCTGTTTTTAGGACCCGCACGCAGCTCCCCCTTGTCTTGGCATGTTAATTAGCCAGGTTGCTTATTGCACTATTTGTACAAATACGCTTTGACATATTAATCAAATTGTAATGGAAACAATTTTTGGCCCAATTTATGTGGCACCAGCTTACTACTTCATTTTATATCGCTATTTTTATCGATTGCACCCGTACACTTTGGTACGCTTTAATTCGCCAGGGGCTTCATTGCGCTCCATACTACGGCAATTGAGTCCGACCACTTTTTACGGTATAGTTCGGCACCCCGAAATTGGCATTATATGCATCGGCTCCGAATCATGTCTTTGGTCAACAGTTGGGTTGCTCGGCTCCTATGCTTACTACCTTACGTTCCGTCCTATCGTCTAGGGTAGTAAAGGGAGAACTACTGCAATTGTGTTTCTGGTTTATCCGAGCAAACACCTCAGTAGAGAAAGCCAAAAACTGACTGTCATGATGCGGCGAGAGCTGGTCAGCTATTCGGAGGTTAAATCTTTTGCGATTTTTTCCGCATTACGCGACGGATTGGTCTCCCCGATCAGGTGTCTACAACACCCTAGTCTAGATTAACAAAATACCAACTAGGGGCTGCGCCTACATTTTTCATTGTCAAACTCCTATGGCTAAGTGTCGGTGTACAAAAAGAGGGGTACACTTTTTGTACCCCTATAACTGTGCACGGGCAGTCTGAGCCGCGGGCACCACCACACTGAGCAAGGCAAGGGAGGTGAGCCGAGGTAAGGATGAAGCACGAAAGGAGCAGAACGACGCCAAGATCAAGACCACACAGAGCAAAGGGGAGGCGGACTCCCGGCAAGATCCTTGCCGGGGGCGGTTTTAGGAAACCCGGCAAGACCCTTGCCGCGGCCGCTCGCCCCACACCTGCGAAGCGGATCACCCTTGAGTCCACCGCCCCCATGGGGCAAGGAATCGGGAGACATCCCCGTGGTGGTATGCAAATCTTTGTGAAGACATCCAAGATCAGATACACACGATAGAAGACGCCGACCCTTGGCGGGATCCCAGCCAAGGAGGACTGATAAGGCCCCGGCAAGAGCCTTGCTTGGGGATGACAAAGAAGCGCCACGGCAAGACCCTTGCCGGGCTACGGTAAACCCTTGCCAAGGACACTCGAGGGGCCACCATCGGCCCGCGCCAATCAAACCTACACCGCCGTTCGCATGCAGCTGCCGACCCAACCAGCTGGGCAGGCACCTGTGTGGCGGTAAGCAGATCTTCGTGGAGACCCACCGCTACGCCACCTCAGCTGCCTGCCTGCCTACATGGCACCACGGGCACCGGTGGCCAGGGCGCGTGTCAACACGAGAGGGAGCGGCGACGGACGAGACATGGCTCTCCCCCATCCCCGATAAAGCAATGACACCTAAGCAAGACGCATTAATGGCACCTTGTCATGTAATGCGAGGGATAAACTCATATCACTGTACCCTTTCCACCTCCTGTGTGCCACCGTGGCAACCCCTTTCCCTATAAAAGGAGGCCCAAGGCGACCAGGAGGAGGATTCGGCTTTTTGGAGCTCCTCGCGCCCCATTGCTAGTTCAAGAACACCAGATAAACAAACCACCAAAGCAGGAGTAGGATTTTACGCATCCTCGCGGCCCGAACCTGGATAAAGAGACCGTGTGCTATCTTTCTGATCCGCTCTTCTCACGACCCCGCGCCCGCAACCGTAGTAGGGATTCTTGTGATCCCATAGGTGTCGTTCCTACACCGACATCTTTGGCGCGCCAGGTAGGGGGCGCAGTTGTGAGAATCGGCTCTAGCAGTTAGTTCGACGCTTCTTCATCGTCATGGCGCCCAAGAAGAAGAAGACGGTGGCGGTTGGCCCGTCGGAAACTGGACATCCCGTCCCGACGCGGGCGAGCAGCGGACCGGTCGCAGAAAGGACCCGGGGCGCTATTCACAAACACCAACACCGTCCCAGCAGCCAAAGTTTGGGAGGCGGCGATGTTCGTGCGCCTGGTAACGGGCCGCACGCCGCTAAATCCAAATACGGAACCAGGCCCTTCGCGGGTGGCGCGGGTCCTTCCAAGACCGCTGCCACCCCACTCGCAGGCGATGCGAGGGCTTCCAAGACTCCCACGTCGGCACCGACGGCGCGCTCTTCTCAAGCGGTGCACGACGAACGGCGTAATCACGCCGAGGACCCCGGGCGTCGCCATGAAAGAGCCCGAGCGCCACTCCGGGATTTAGAAGACCTGCCCGCTCACCGGGGCGCTGGTGAGGGTGGCATGCAACCGCGGGATCGTGATAGAGCTCCTTCTAACATGGTCAGAAGTCGAAGCGCGTCGGGATCCGTGCAGGTTTCGTTCCCACCAATGCCAGCAGAAGCCCTGGCGCGCGCGCAGTTGCTCCTTGATTTTCCTCCCACTACGAGGAAACTCGACGAATGGAGAACCACTATCCGGAGCCTTGTTGCGGTGGCCAACAAAGACGAACCGAGTCCGGCGGAGCCCCCGGGTCGACGTTCCGACGGAGTCCCACGCACCAGTGGCGGGAGAGCCGGTGGCGCCGCAACCACGGTGCACTCGCCTCCTCCCCACCCGGTACCGCGGACGCCAGCCCATCGCGACGTTACGAGCGACGAGATCTCCATAGCATCGTCCGACCCACGGGCCCACCGTGACCAGCGCCAAGTTCTTCGGGAACGAGAACATGAAGACACTCGAACCACTATCGAGCGCCGGCGCGGAGCGCGCCACCAATCGACAGCGAGGGCCTGCTGTGAGCCACCCGGCACCGGGGAGCCCTGGAGGCCTACCTTACGAGGTAGGCTGTCCGGCCTTTACCCGTGAGCTGCGGCAGTTCTAGTGGCCCAGTCACCGCACCTTCAAACCCAACGTGGGCGAAAAGTACAGTGGCAAGACCCACCCGTCCGAGTTCCTCAGCGTCTACACCATCGTGATGCAAGCTGATGGAGCCCGCGACAATAAGGTGCTTGCGAATTACTTTCCGTTGGCCCTTAAACCCAATGCCATGTCATGGTTGATGCACCTGCCGGTAGACTCTATCTCCTCCTGGTCGGATTTGTGCCATGAGTTCATGGGCGCCTTTACTGGAGGCCACCAAGCCCATGGCCAAGCAAGCGACCTGCACGTCATTCCCCAGAAGGGAGGCGAGAGTCTCCGCATAAGTATATTCAGAGGTTCACCGGTGCAAGACAATATCCTCGATGTTCACCCTGCCGCCATCATCAGCGTTGCTCCATCGAACGCGTGCGTAATCGCAAGATCTTGTGAAGAGCTGGCAATGAACAAGGTGAGAGATGTAGCAGAACTCTATGTTCTTGCTGACAAATTTGCCCGAGCTGAAGAGGGAAGGAAGTACCCCGGCGAAAATGCCGGCGTGGAAACCGACTCCTTAGATGAGGATATTGCCGCCCCGGCGAAGGAAGGCCGGCGCCGCAACAGGAAGCGCAAAGGAAAAGCCGTACTTGCCGTCGAGGGATCTGATGACACCGGCTCCACCAAGAAAACCAAGGCAGACGACCCCGGCAAGGAGGTTGCCGGATGTGTCGCCTGCCGGGCCTTGGCGGCTGCCGAGAAGCCAGAAACTCCGACAAGCGATCTTGCCAAGATCCATCGCACCAAAGGCCATGCTCTCGGGACTGTCGACAGGTTGAGCTCCTCACGAGAAGCGAGGGCTGAATATGAGAGGCGGGACAAGGAGAAGGGCCCGAGACGGTGCCGAGGGTCCGCAAGAAGCGTGACGGCGAAGCGGCCATCGCGGCAAGGATAAGCAATCGGAGAGGCCCGCCTGGGCCATGATGAAACCTGTGAGACGACGATCACGAAGAGGACGAATCCGGCGACCAAGAGTTTCAGAAAGCTATAGAGGCCATAAAGGCCGACGGCGCCATCGTGATACTTCTCACCGCCGGCTGAAGCGATTAGTAGCGAGATTACAGCGGCAGAGCCGTCGTTTGACGCCCAAAGGCCGCTGAAGTGGTCCAGCACACCTATCATTTTTGACACTGAGTGTTGGAAATATTCCCTAGAGGCAATAATAAAAGCATTATTATTATATTTCCTTGTTCGTGATAATTGTCTTTTATTCATGCTATAATTGTATTATCCGGAAATCGTAATACACGTGTGAATACATAGACCACAATCGTCCCTAGTAAGCCTCTAGTTGACTAGCTCGTTGGTCAACAGATAGTCATGGTTTCACGACTATGGACATCGATGTCATTGACAACGGGATCACATCATTAGGAGAATGACGTGATGGACAAGACCCAATCCTAAGCATAGCACAAGATCGTGTAGTTCGTTTTGCTAGAGCTTTTCAATGTCAAGTATCTCTTCCTTAGACCATGAGATCGTGTAACTCCCGGATACCGTAGGAGTGCTTTGGGTGTACCAAACGTCACAACGAATCGGGTGACTATAAAGGTGCACTACGGTATCTCCGAAAGTGTCATTGGGTTGACACGGATCGAGACTGGGATTTGTCACTCCGTATGACGGAGAGGTATCTTTGGGCCCACTCGGTAATGCATCATCATAATGAGCTCAAAGTGACCAAGTGTTTGGTCACTAGATCATGCATTACAGTACGAGTAAAGTGACTTGCCGGTAATGAGACTGAACGAGGTATTGGGATACCGACGATCGAGTCTCGGGCATGTAACGTACCGATTGACAAAGGGAATAGTATACGTGGTTGCTTGAATCCTCGACATCGTGGTTCATCCGATGACATCATCGAGGAGCATGTGGGAGACAACATGGGTATCCAGATCCCGCTGTTGGTTATTGACCTGAGAGCCGTCTCGGTCATGTCTGCGTGTCTCCCGAACCCGTAGGGTCTACACACTTAAGGTTCGGTGACGCTAGGGTTATTAGGAAGACTTGTATGTGATTACCGAATGTTGTTCGGAGTCCCGGATGAGATCCCGGACGTCACGAGGAGTTAGGAAGGGTCCGGAGGTAAAGATTTATATATGGGAAGTTGTCAAACGGACACTGGAAAGTTTCGGGGGCCTATGGGTATTGAACCGGGGCCACCGGAAGGGTTCCGGGGTCCACCGGGAGGGGCCACCCCTCTCGGGGGGCCACATGGGCTGCGTGGGGGCAGGAGCCAGCCCCTGGTGGGCGGGGCGCCCCCCCCCCTTGGGCCCTTGCGCCTAGGGTTGGGGGAACCCTAGAGGCGCCCCCTTGCTTGGGGGCAAGTCCCCTCCCTTGGCCGCCGCCCCCTCTAGATGCCATCTAGAGGGGCCCCTTCTCCCTCCCCTATAAATAGAGGGGTGAGGGAGGGCTGCAAACACACTTGAAGGTGCAGCCCTCCCTCCCCAACACCTCTCCTCCTCCGCGTGTGCTTGGCGAAGCCTACTTGGGGCTGTCACTCCACCATCATCACACCGTCGTGCTGCTGCTGGAGCCATCTTCCTCAACCTCTCCTTCCCCCTTGCTGGATCAATAAGGAGGAGACATCGTCCGTACCGTACGTGTGTTGAACGCGGAGGTGTTGTCCGTTCAGCACTTGGTCATCGGTGATCCGAATCACGGCGAGTACGACTCCATCATCACCATCCCCTTGAACGCTTCCGCACTCGATCTACAAGTGGTATGTAGATGCAAACTCACTCCCTTGACTCGTTGCTTAGATGAACTCATAGATGGATCTTGGTGAAACCGTAGGAATTTTTTTAATTTTCTGCAACGTTCCCCAACACTGAGGACCACCCTGATCGCACTACTGCGGTCGGGTGCTTGCCATTGTTGGTTTCACCAATAATACGCAACCTCAAGGTGACGAAGATGCTAGTCGATGGCGGGGCCGGTCTGAACTTGATCTCGCCCGCCGTGATCGAGAAACTGCAGATTCCTGATGAAGACCTCGAAGAGACGGGCACGTTTCAGGGGGTCAACCCAGGGATAAGCCAACCCAAGGGAAAGGTCACGCTGCCCATAACTCTTGGAAGCGACCTGAACTTCAGGACGGAGAGGATCATGTTCGATGTTGCCAAGATCCCCTTGCCCTACAACGGGATCCTTGGCCGCGTAGCGCTGGCCAAGTTCATGGCGGCGTCACACTACGCCTACAACACCCTGAAGATGCTGGGACCTGTGATGATCATCACCATCCCCTCCGACAAGAAAATGCTACCGATCTGATACCGACCAATTATACCAAAGCGGCCAAAGGCTGCCGCCGCTAGGGCACTTGCTCCTGCCGCTGCGATCCCGGGAGGGAGGAAGAAGAAGAAGACCGGTGAGCCCTCGGACACCCACTCCGGCAAGCGCACCTCTTCGGAGTGTAGCGCTGCCGTCGAGGACATGCCAGAAATCTCCGCTGGCGGACAAGAAGCCCAGGGCCGTACCGCCGGGAACCAAGAAGGTTTCTGTCAATGAGGATGGCACGGGAGGAGCTTTTACCATAAGCTTCACCCTTGACGACAAATAGGAAGACGGGCTCGTCACCTTCCTGCGGGCGAATGTCGATGTGTTTGCATGGCAAGCTTCCGACATCCCCGGTGTTCCCAGGGAAGTGCTTGAGCACCACCTTGCTGTCTGCCCTCATGCGCGGCCCATCAAGCAGAAGGTCAGAAAGCAAGCTTTGGAACGACAAGAGTTCATCATAGAAGAGATCTGGAAACTGGAAGCAGCAGGTTTGGTAAGAGGAGTGCTCCATCCAACGTGGTTGGCCAATCCGGTCGTGGTGCACAAGGCAAATGGGAAGTGGAGGCTGTGTATTGATTACACAGATATCAATAAGGCTTGTCCTAAAGACCCCTTCCCATTGTCGCGCATCGATCAGATTGTTGACTCCACGGCTGGGTGTCATCTGTTGTCATTCCTCGACGCCTTCTCCGGCTACCACCAGATCTTCATGACAAGAGAAGACGAAGAGAAGACAACATTCATCACCCCATGTGGTACATATTGTTTCGTGCGGATGCCTTTCGGGTTGAAGAGTGCTGGTTCGACGTTTGCAAGGGCGGTCCGGATTGGTTTTGAACCCCAGCTCCATAGAAATATGGAAGCTTACATGGATGACATAGTGGTCAAAACCAAGGACAGGGCAACCCTCATACCAGATTTGCAAGAAACATTTGCAAACCTGCGCAAGATCAATCTCAAGCTGAACCCTGAGAAGTGCGTCTTTGGCGTCCCATCCGGCAAGCTTCTCAGGTTATTGGTGTCACAACGTGGGATAGAGGCCAATCCGGACAAAATCAAAGCTATAGAGCAGATTGAAGCACCCAAGCGAATCAAAGATGTGCGTCGGCTTGCCGGTTGCGTCGCCGCCATGGGCAGGTTCATTTCAAGTTCTGAAGCGCGCCCTTCCCTTTTTCAAGATCCTGAAAAAGGCAGGCCCAATGGAGTGGACGCCAGAAGCCGAAGCAGCATTGCAAGGTTTGAAGAAATACCTCTCCTCCGCACCAATACTAGTTGCGCCTAGGCCACAGGAACCGTTGCTGCTATACTTGGCGGCAACGGACCAGGTGGTCAGCGCCGCACTAGTGGCACAGAGAGAGGTTGACGACGAGGTGATGGCAGCAGCAGAGCCCGACACCACCAATGCAGGGACGACACAACCAGTTGACGTGCCGCCAAGGAAGAAAATGATGCAGCACCCGGTCTACTTTGTTAGTTCTCTCCTGCAGGGGGCTAGATCAAGGTACTCCGGTGTGCAGAAATTGCTCTTCGGCCTTCTCATGGCCTCGAGGAAGCTGCGTCACTACTTCCAAGCACACGAGATTACTGTCGTCACTCGCTTCCCTCTGCAACGGATATTGCACAATCCAGATGCAACGGGAAGAATTGTGGAATGGGCACTGGAGCTGTCCAGCTTTGACCTCAAGTTTGAAAGTACTTTGACGATTCAGAGCCGAGTCCTAGCGGAGTTCATTGCAGAATGGACCACGACGCCTGACGAAGAAGTCCAAGAGACTGCTCTCCCCGGCAAGGAGGCAAGTTGTGATTGGATCATGTACTTTGATGGAGCTTTCTCCTTACAGGGCGCCGGGGCTTGCGTACTGCTTGTCGCGCCACGGAGAGCACCTCAAGCACGTGATCCGGATGCACTTCCCGTGGAGGTGTCAACAAACAATCTGACAGTCTGAAGGGCTGATTACCGGTCTTAGGATCGCGGCGGACCTCGGAATCAGGAAACTCATCGTCAGGGGAGACTCGCAGCTTGTCGTCAAGCAAGTCAACAAGGATTACTAGAGCCCGTTGATGAATGCCTACGTCGATGAAGTGAGAAAGCTGGAAGAGCATTTCGACGGTATCTGAAGTGAACACGTTCCCCGAGCGGAGAACGATATCGCCGATTACCTGTCAAAACGCGCTGCCCTCAAACTACCTGTGGAACCAGGTACCTTTGTGCTTCAGCTAACTCAGCCATCCGTTGATCCATCAACAGAGCAGAATAAGAGAAGGAAATCAGGGCCCGGCAAGTACTTTCCCGCCGAGCTCCCCGGAGCCGCCGGCAAGGATGTTGCCGGGGATACTGAGCCCGCCACGGAACGGCTGGCTCCGGCGGAGCGTCAAGCTCTTGCCGTCGAGACAGCCGCTCCTGTAGCGGAGGAAATGCCTTTAGTCCTCGCCGTCGAGCCCCAGGCTCCGGCATGGGCACAACATACCGTCCGATCCTCCAAATAGGGGAACTTCCTGAGGAGCAGGAAGAAGCAGAAAAAGTAGCCCGTCGCTCTACCATGTACCAGTTAAATCGATGGCGTCTGCATGTAAAGAGGCCGAACGGTGTGAAATTGAAGTGTATCCCTCGAGAGGGAGGACTGGAGTTGTTGGCAGAGATACACGGAGGCATATGTGGATCCCACATTGGGTCAAGGGCCCTTGCCGGCAAGGCATTCCGGCAAGGCTTCTTCTGGCCCACCGCCCTCCAGGATGCGACGACACTAGTCACAGGTGTGAAGCGTGTCAGTTCCATTCAAAGAAGCTTCATCAGCCAGCTCAAGCCCTTCAAACCATTCCTCTCTCCTGGCCCATCTTGGTCTGGGGGCTCGACATTCTGGGCCCCTTCCCCCGCGCTGTCGGGGGCTTTGAGTACTTGTATGTTGGAATCGACAAGTTCACAAAGTGGCCAGAGGTGGAGGCAGTGAGGAAGGTCACAGCTCAGTCAGCCGTCAAGTTCTTCAAGGGACTAGTGTGCCGTTTTGGCGTGCCCAACAGGGTTATCACCGACAACGGCACACAGTTCACAAGCCACACCTTCATGCAATATACCCAAGACCTCGGCAGCAAAGTATGTTTCGCTTCCGTTGCTCACCCGCGAAGCAATGGTCAAGCTGAGAGGGCAAATGCTGAAATCGCGAGGCTTAAGGACCAAGACCTTTGACAGGCTGCACAAGAGTGGAAGGCGCTGGATTGATGAGTTGCAGCGATTCTTTGGTCCATCGGGATGACGCCAAATCGAGCCACCGGCCGGACACCTTTTGCTCCCCGGTATACGGGGCGTAAGCAGTTCTCCCCATCGAACTCATATACGGGTCACCTCGAGTGCTCGCTTATGACGAGCTTGAGCAAGAGCAAGCTGCGGCAACATGACGCAGTGCTCCTTCAGAAGATCGTCTTGGTGGCTGTGAGAGCTGCACGCTACCAGAAAGCCTTGCGCCGCTACCATAGCCGCAAGGTTCATGCCCGAAGTCTTGAGGAAGGCGACCTTGTTTTTTGGTGCGTTCAGTCGGCCAAGAATTCCAACAAGTTGACGCCGAAGTGGGAAGGCCCTTATCGGGTAATACGAGTCACCAGGCCTGGCGCAGTCATACGGAGACCGAAGATGCTGTTCCGGTGAGTAACTCCTGGAACATTGAGCATCTTCGCAAGTTTTACCCGTGAGGCGCGGCTTGCCGGGCCCCCCAGCAAGCCACCTTTTGTACAAGCATTGCCGATGATGCATGTAACCCTTTGTAAAAAGCCAGGCGCAGACCCTGAGCATAAATAAATGAAGCGCTGGCGCCCTAAGTTATAGCATGCATGCTAGGTCGAGTCTCGTCCTTGGTTAGGGTTGATAGTGCTTAGCGGCGACTAACCCCTAGCTTAGAGGTCGAGTGTGCGTCTCTTTGCCGTTCTTTTGTCTTGTTTGGTTCACAGGACTCATAGATATCCTTGCCGGATCACTTGAGGACGAAAAAGAAAAGAGGGACAGACCGACATCTAGACCCCGGCAAGCCAGTATTGCCGGGGGCTGCAAGTACAAGGATTCACCCAGGCAAACCAGAGTTGCCAGGGGCTACAACTTTAGATAAGTTCTTCATCCCTTATCATGCATTCCCATATGGACTGAGGTATGTGAAACCTCATTTTTTCCCGAAGCTACCGTACTCCCCTAAAAACTCTAGGCCCTAAGGCTCGTTCCTGGGGCCAGGTTTGGTCGTAGTCACGGCAGCAAAAGGATGAAACAAGGCGCCTGAACCCACCTCATCCCTGCCTCCGCCGAAAGCATGAGAAAGGTCGAGCGAAGTGGGAAGACGGCAGGGCCTGTTGCCGGGCAAGGAAATGTTTATCTTAGGGATATCAAGGATTTACTCCTTGTCGTGGGCTCTACCCGCAAACAAATGACCCGCAAGCATCCCCTTTTCATTAAAAACATTCCGCTGTGTACAGCCCATGGGGAATGGAAAACATGAATGATGGGATTACAAGTTTTAAATTCAACTAAGGCCCAAAGGCTTACAAACTAAAAAGAGATAAGGTGCCCGTAATCCCTTTCTTGTCCCTCTCCTCAGGAGGCAGGTCAAGGAGGCGAAAAGGGCAAAAGGGGCGCCTAGGCGAGCTATGGGTGGCAAGAGGCACCAAGATAACATCTCGGTGGCCGCCCGAGGGCTGGATGGTGATGGCGGCACCGAAAGCAGAGCTCGAAGACGAGGCGGCAGGACGTCAGCACGCGTCAAAGGCGTCGGTGCCCGCGTACTCCGACTTGACGGCCTTGCCGCCTGCCCCCTTCCTCTTCCGTAGCCTCCCAACGCCAGACGCCCAAGAAGATGACCCCGAGAGGTTCAGGAAGCTGGCGACACGGATGATGGGATCGCCGATGCCGCACAGAGCGGCGCCCGACGCCTAGTCGGACCCGTCATCCTGCCGCCTGCTACCCTCACCGTCGCTGCCGCTGTCCTCCTCGCCACTCCCGCCTGAGGAGGAGTCTTCGCTATCAGAAGAGCTCTCCACGTAGCACCTTGCCCGAGTCCCGAAGCATCCGAAGACCTTGACGGAGAGGAGGCCGCCCTCCATCAGCTTGAAATGGAGAGTGAGCCCCGCCGTCAAGCAGTGGATATGAGCGAACGCCTTCCACCCTCGACCAAGATACATCACTTGAGGGGCTGGAAAGTCGACGCGGACTCGCGTACCGCTGATCCAACAGCCCCTCATGTGCAGTCGCAGTGACTCCGGCGGATCCAGCTCCATCTTGCTCGTGAATGGAGTCAGGAGGCGAAGGCGACGGCGAGGCGGCCGGCGCGGCCTGATGAAGAACTCGCAAGGGTCACCCCCAACATGGCCCTCCATGGGGGGAGGGACTACTGGCGGAGGCGAGATCGGTGCGCCGCCCCGTTCTCCTCTTCCCTGAGCGCCTCGGCCTCGCCCGCGGCCTCGCCCCTCCCCCTTCCCCTTGCGGCTGGCTCCGCCACCGCAGGTACAGGGGAAGGAAGGACGCGTTGTCGACCGGCGACCCTTGCCGCCACTGTTGAAGAGCCAGGATTCCCTCTCTCCATGACGGATGGAGGGAGGAGGAACAGAAGCTGAAGGAAGGAGAAGATGGAAGAGTGCGGGACGCCGTTCCTCCCCCGCTCTTTATAAAGGAACGGGGTGAGGGCACGTCCGCCCCGCTCAGCCAATCAAGACGCAGAAGGCGCAGGGAACTGGGACCAACCCACTGCCCCGGCCCGCGACGGCCCGGTTTCCCGCCTCCACCGTTCGCCACCCCAAGCGCATGAGAACCACGTGGCAGGCATGCGGGACCGAAGCGACGGGTGAGGCGACATCTCCCCACCTCGTGATCGTGGGGAGTGGATGCCTTGAAGACCATGCCCTGGCCCCGTTCAGTAAATGGGCCGCGCCTCCATGCCTCCCTTCGTTTATGGGGAAGGCGCGAACCGCCCCCTTTTTACTGCGACGTGACGCATGCGCGCAGAGCTCAGCCCCACGCATGTTGCCCACGTCACGCACGCCTCCCCACATCGAGCCACGCGCGGGGGGCATGGGAAGCGCAGCGTGCGAAAAGACTTACCGCAGTAATAACCACCCTGCCTGCCCGCACACCGTTTTTGGGCCTAGCCCAGCACGCGATTGCGCTTACGTGTGGCCCAGGCCCGGGGGCTCCTGTCGATGTACAAAAAGAGGGGTACACTTTTTTTACCCCTATAACTGTGCACAGGCAGTCTGGGCCGCGGGCGACACCACACTGAGCAAAGCAAGGGAGGTGGGCCGAGGTAAGGACGAAGCACGAAAGGAGCAGAACGACGCCAAGATCAAGACCACAAAGAGCAATGGGGACGAGGCAGACTCCCCCGGCAAGACCCTTGCCGCGGCCGCTCGCCCCACACCTGCGAAGCGGATCACCCTTGAGTCCACCGCCCCCATGGGGCAAGGATTCTTGAGACATCCCCGTGGTGGTATGCAGATCTTTGTGAAGACATCCAAGATCAGATACACCTGACGAAGGCGACCCTTGGCGGGATCCCAGCCAAGGAGGACCTAAGGCCCCGGCAAGAGCCTTGCCGGGGATGACAACAAGCGCCACAGCAAGACCCTTGCGGGGCTACTGTAAAACCCTTGCCAAGGACACTCGAGGCCACCATCGGGCCCGCGCCAATCAAGCCTTCACCGCCGTTCGCATGCAGCTGCCGACCCAACCAGCTGGGCAGGCACCTGCGTGGCGGCAAGCGGATCTTCGTGGAGACCCACCGCTGCGCCACCTCAGCTGGCTGCCTGCCTACATGGCACCACGGGCATCGCTGGCCAGGGCGCGTGTCAACACGAGAGGGAGCAGCGACGGACGAGACAGGGCTCTCCCCCATCCCCGATAAAGCAAGGACACCTAAGCAAGACGCATTAATGGCACCTTGTCATGTAATGCGAGGGATAGACTCTTATCACTGTACCCTTTCCACCTCGTGTGTGCCACCGTGGCAACCCCTTTCCCTATAAAAGGAGGCCCAAGGCGACCAGGAGGAGGATTCGGCTTTTTGGAGCTCCTCACGCCCCATTGCTAGTTCAAGGACACCAGATAAACAAACCACCAAAGCAGGAGTAGGGTTTTATGCATCCTCGCGGCCCGAACCTGGATAAAGAGACCGTGTGCTATCTGTCTGATCCGCTCTTCTCACGACCACCGCGCCCCGCAACCGTAGTAGGGATTCTTGTGATCCCATAGGTGTCGCTCCTACACCGACACTAAGTGAGGGTGATAAACCCACATAGTCCGATTGCTTGGTTCGTTGCGCTAAACGCCTCCTTCAAGGACCAACCTTTTGGATAAAGAGTGTTTAGATTCCATCCCGAACACCCCCGTACTACCTACGTGGGGGCTGAAGCCGACGACTGGCCAACTCTCAGATTTAACAAAATGGCCGCACAGGAGATAAAATTTAAAAAATAACAAGCTTTATATTACATAACGGCTTTTTTTCATAATACAGGAAGGGTAACATGAATTACTTCATTCAAAGATAATGTCTTTTGAACACTGGCCCTCTACAATGCGGTATCCCTTCAGGACTTCTTCGAAATACTGCTCGGGCGTGCGGTGCTCCTTGCCCACGGGCAGTCCCTTAGTCGCGAGCTTGCCGGCGTCCATCTTCGCCCACTGCACCTTGACGCGGGCGAAGGCCATCCGCGCACCTTCGATGCAGACCGATCGCTTGATGGCATCAAGCCGGCGATAGGCATTGACCAGCCGCTTCACGAGTTCGAAGTAGCTGCTGGGTATGGCTTCGGCAGGCCATAAACGGATTATTAAATCCTTCATGGCCAGTTCGGCCACCCTATGCAGTTCGGTCAGCTGTTTCAGCTGATCGCTAAAGGGCACCGGATGCTCTGGCACAAGGTATTGCGACCAGAACAGCTTCTCCGTTGAGCTCCCTTTTTCGGCTCGGAAGAACTCGGCAGCGTCAGCAACACTGCGCGGCAGATCCGCAAAAGCCCCTAGAGAACTCCAAATCCGGGTCATTAAGAGGTACCTTTTCGTCACATACTTGCTCTGCATAATAAAGGCCTTATCCGCCGTGATTTTTCTGGCCTCCTGGATTTCCTGGAAGGTGCCCTGGGCTTCAACCCGGGCATCTTGTGCGCTTTGGCGGGCCTTCGCAAGTTCGGACTCTTGATCCGCAATATTGTGCTCCAAGGACTTGCATTTCTTCACGGCGTCCTGGAGCTCCTGCTAGACCTCATCAACCCTGGCCTTGTATTTTTCGCGGGCGGCTTGTTCCTTTGCCGTTCTCTCTTGGGCCTCGTCCAGCGCTTTCTTGAGGGTCTGCACCTCGGACGCCGCTCCTACAAAACATCATCTGATCAACACAAACCATTCATATTTCTCTATATCTGAATAGGTCATTATATACCTTGCTTGTCCTCCAGCTATTTTTTCACACGTCTGAGCTCTTCCTCGGACCACTCCAGACTCTGCTTCAGTCTGAAGACTTCGGCAGCATGGGAGGTCGCAGCCAGCAACGACGCCTGCTTTTTCACATAGACATGTATGGTTAGTCTCCTGCGAAAATTATTTGATCCCCTGTCTGACTTTTCTTTCTGAACACCAGACAGAGTCTCAGGGGCTACTATCTATACTATGACATTATTTTTGCATAATTACGCCGCATACCTCAAAGCCTGTTAGATGGCTGGTGCAGGCTTCGGTCAGTCCGCTCTTAACGGACTGAACCCCAACCACCGTACCCATAAGGATACGGTGTTCCATAACAATCGAAGCGCTTTTGCAGCGCTTCCAGTAGAGTATCCGGTGCCTCTGGATGGACAGAGGTTTCCGGCGTAATTGGTGCACCTCCTTCTTTCGAAGGAGGCTGCTTGCCTGATTCCGGAGCCATATAGGTCTCTCGAATTGTATTCGGCTGGGGGCCAAATTGAATGTGGCCCCCATCGCCAGTCTCCAGGGGGCTTTGGTCCTCCATGTGTTCGGGGGCCGAGGTATTACCCTCTGGCGCCATCCTAATGGTCCCATGCGTTTCTCCCTGGCCTGGGGAGGTCCTTCGGGATAGCACCTCGGCGTCGTCCATGGCCTGGGGAGGTCCTTCGGGATAGCACCTCGGCGTCGTCCATGGCCTGGGGAGAGGAGGCCGCCGAAAGGGACCCGCTGTCCATCACCTTCGGATCCAGCGAATTCCCCGATGCCGAGGATCACTGGAGGTCGGAACGGGCCGGGCTGCAGCGCATGATTCAACATGTTAATACCATGAAGTAAAGGAGCTGGATATATGAGTTGAGTACTACGATTCGGCAAGGGGCTTATCCCTGGGGCGCCACTCGGAGCTGCTATCGATGTCCCACACGGAGTTGTCCGCGAGTGAGACCTCCGCTTCTTGGACGCCTCTACCTCCAGATGCGTGGAAGCCGCCCTTTTCTTCCTTCCCTCCTCCGAGGGAGAATCGCTTTCCTCCTCCTCCTCCTCCTCCTCAGTGGGGGAGAAGTGGGTCTCGGCGTCTTCGGACGTTGCATCCGAAGTGCCCTTACGGCGGAGGCCACTTCTGGTCTCCTTGGCCTTCTTCTTGGCCATCTTCTCCGGCGCTTGGTAGGCCGCCGGAACCAGCATCTTTGTAAGAAGTGGGATTGCTGGGTCTTCCGGCAGCGGAGCCGGTGAATCCGCTCCGCCTTCTTTGTCCAACCCCGAAGAAAACAACAAATAGGGAAGCTTAGACGTCTTCCTTGCGTATACAAGTAAAGGATACACCTTGAAATACGAAAAACTTACTGGATTGGCGGGATGGGTCAGGTTGTACCCGCGATCCTCGGACGTCTTCCGCCACGTCTCATTGGCTTTGAAAAGAAACTTTCAGATGTCTTCGTGTGTAGTGCCGAAGAACTGTTGCAGGGTCTGGTGCTCGGCTGGATCGAACTCCCACAGATGGAAAGTCCAACTTTGGCACGGAAGGATCCGGCGAAAAAGCATCACCTGGATCACATTGACAAGCTTGATGTTCTTGTCTACCATGATCTTGATGCGTGTCTGAAGCGCTGTCAGCTCGTCCGACGAAGACCAGTCCAGGCCCTTCTCTAGCCAGGAGGTGAGCTGCATCGGGGCTCCGGACTGGAATTCGGGAGCCGCGGCCTAGGTGGCATCGCGAGGCTCTGTGACTTAGAAGCACTGCTGTTGCCACCCTTTGACGGTCTCCACGAAGGTACCTTGGGCCATGAGATATTGGGCATCTTGCTCACCATGGCGCCTCCGCACTCTGCGTGTTGACCACCCACCACCTTTGGCTTCACATTGAAGATCTTTAACCACAATCCGAAGTGGGGTGGGATGCGGAGGAAGGCCTCGCACACGACAATGAATGCCGAGGTGTTGAGGAAGGAGTTGGGGGCCAGATCGTGGAAATCCAGCCCGTAGTAGAACATGAGCCCGCAGACGAATGGGTGGAGAGGGAATCCCAATCCACGGACGAAGTGAGGGATGAATACCACCCTCTCATGGGGCTCCGGGGTGGGGATAATCTGCCTCTTTGCTGGAAGTCGGTGGGCGATTTCCTGGGCTAAGTACCTAGCCTCCCGGAGCTTGGTGATGTCCTTCTCCTTGACGGAGGAGACCATCCACTTGCCCTGCGCTCCAGATCCGGACATGGTCGGAGTGCTTTCTTGAGGCGGAGAAGATGAGAGCTTGGGCGCTGGAGCTCGAGAACGGGTGGGCAGAGAGAGAGAGAGAGAGGGCGTGGGTGAAAGGGTGAATCCTTATCTCCTTATAAAGGCAGCAAATATCAAGCGCCTCCTCACTCGCCTTAAACTCGCCTATTCCTCAAGGGCCGTGTAGGCGACACGGTTGGATTACCATGCCTGTATTGATGACAATCCCACAATAAGGGGACACGATCTCTGCTTTGACAAGACGTGCCAGTAAAATGGCATCTCAAAATGTGGAGCGGGAGGCTAAAAAAATGGTTTGAAATAATGACTGGGCAGCTACATGATGTCACGCTACAAAAGTTGTCAGTAGATTGGACTCGTGAAATATTATACTCTCTGCGGTTGTGTGTGGTACTTGTTTTGCAGAGCCGGACACATTTTCTATGTTCAAAGGCTGCTTTGGAGTATTCAGAGGAGGAACCAGCCTTGCAATGCCGAAGACAATCTGCGCGCCGGACATCTCGTCATTGAAGCCTGGTTCAGGGGCTACTGAGGGAGTCCTGTATTAAGGGGTCCTTGGGCGTCCGGGCTGTGTGACATGGGCCGGACTGATGGGCTATGAAGATACAAGACAGAAGACTTCTTCCCATGTCCGGATGGGACTCTCCTTTGCGTGGATGGCAAGCTTGGTGTTCGGATATGTAGATTCCTTCCTCTCTAAACCGACTTTGTACAACCCTAGTCCCCTCTGGTGTCTATATAAACCGGAGGGTTCAGTCCGTAGAAGAGAACACAATCATACAGTCTAGACATCTAGGGTTTAGCCATTACGATCTCGTGGTAGATCAACTATTGTAATCCACATATTCATCAAGATCAATCAAGCAGGAAGTAGGGTATTACCTCCATTAAGAAGGCCCGAACCTGGGTAAACATCGTGTCCCCCGTCTCCTGTTACCATCGACCTTATGCACAGTTTGGAACCCCCTACCTGAGATCCGCCGGTTTTGACACCGAGAGCGCTCCACATGGATGAATTGTAAAAACCACGCCTATTCCCTCACTGGTTTCCCGCCACCGGCTAACAGCTTGCTGCATATAACTCAGGCGGCAACGCACCACCGCGACACTCTACGAAGATCTAGTCCTCACCCATCTACCATTAGTTATTCCAAGCATGCCAGGCAACGAGCAAAGCTTCGACGTCGACGCCTACCTGTGTTACATCTTCAGCGAGGAGAACGAGCCGGAGCAGGTCGGGGAGCAAGAGCTTCATCGGCCGGTACAGGCACCATGGCCCATCGGTAGCGATATCGGTATCACAGTCCTTGGGAGCACAATTGACATATTGCAGAGGAGGTGTGATGAGCAGTTTGCCATCCACCGTGCAAAAGATCCAGAGCTGGTCGGCGGCATGATCGACGATCCACCCGAAGAGCCGCCATCACCAGTGCTCATCGAGAGCCTGATGCCCCGAAAGGAATGGGCAGAGGACCTCTGCGATTCAGTCAAGACAAAGGCAGCCTACGGCTTCATCATTGCCCGCGAGGGCCGTGTCAACCTTGATCCTGATGATGTGGTGGCCAGTCTCGAGCACATCCTTGACGGACTTGACGTCCCCGATGAAGTAGAACATCGCCAACGTGATATCTTGAGGATGCAGGTGATCGACGGAATTTGCTACCAGGCCAGAGACATAGAAATGGAGCGGTTCCGCGCAGTTGTCATGCGTGCGATTGCACGCTGTCAAGCTCTTTTGGAAGAGGCCCAACAGCCCCAAGAGCCTCCAAGCGCTAGCAGCTCCGTAGGCGGAGGCGGGTCGGGACACTCGGAGTGAACGGCCGCAAGGGTGCTATGCTGATCATGGAGTCCGAGAAGACCATCGTCAGAAGGCCGCCAACTCAGCCTTTTAGCTTATATTTTATTATAATTGTATGCATATGTAGGTCGTGAGTGTTCTAGGCCTTGCCGCATTTGGCATTTTAAATTATCCTGAATATGTAAGACAATTATTAAGAATTATTAACAGTTGCCATTGTAACTTTGCCTCAATGGCGAGCAGAGCGCGCACAGGGAAGCCAGAGTGGAGCGCGCCACGGTCGCCTCAATGGCGAGCAACCACGTGGTCAACCTTCTGCCATCAAGAAATTTTGACCTTGTTTCTCGTCACATTGCTGATTACAACACAATAAGTAATTTCAAGTCTGTTCACACCTATCAAACTAATATGTGTTCACACTTTGCACAGGGCAATAAAAAGACCCACTCGAAAATTACTTCACAGTTCCTCTCCTCATCACCCACGAAACAGTTTTTTCTGTCAAGTCGTTCTGCCATGACCGGTAGGAGGAGTTTAGGGTGGACATATAACCAGGCAGCAAATACCAAGGTCGTGGAAGCACTAGAGAGGTCCCGCCGCAAAGCCACAGCCGCAACAGAGATGTCCCGGCGCGCCGCGGAGCCCTCGAATGAGCTCTCACGAGCATGCGAGGGCTCTCACGAGCGCATTCGCGGCGTCGGCCATTGCGACGAGCCGGCGTTCGTGAAGTCCTTCGCGAGCGACGACGACATTCTCGCTGGCGTCAGTACGCAGCAGGAGCTGGTCGACGGCTTGATGAAGCTGCTCAAGATCAGCGATGCCTCGCTTGACAAGGTGACCGGCCTCGTCGAGCAACTCATGGATGACAATGCAAAGCTCCTCAAGTTGGTCGCCGAGAAGGAGGAGGAGGCCGCCGGCTCGAAGATGCTGCATGAGCAGAGCAGTGGCTCGGAGATGACGCTGAAAGCGGTCGTCGAGGAACTGATGGGTCGCTTGAGGAAGCTCCGGATCAAGCGCGAGCAGGAGGTGGAGGAATCCGTGGCTGCTTTCAAGCAAAGTCGTGAGGAATTGAAGAAGGAGCTGGAGGATTTTGCTACCCGGCGATCCATCGACGAGTAGAGACAGTAGCAACCCAGATTGTCGTCTGCAATTTCCTTCTTCTCTTGCGCCCGTGTCTTCCGGGCTTTGCCGCATGTGGCATTTTAAATTATCCGGAATATGTAACAATTATTATTTGCGCCATTGTAAATTTGTCGTCGTATTATCCGTTGCCATTTTATTTGTGGTCATATTATCCGTTGCCCTATGTGGCAATCTAAATTAGGGTGGAATACGAGTTGAAAACACGAACAAAGCAAATGCTTCCATGGGATCACAAGCAAACACCCTCCATCCAGGTGCTTTAATTAACCCATTAATGTAGAAGTTGTGAGCGAGGCGGGCGGCGGCTGGCGCATGGAGGTCAAAGAGCTCGGTTGCTGGTGAGCATGGGCAACCTTGCTGCTCGCACGTGTCCCGTCGAGCCTGCGGGGTGGACAGGATGCACGCGTCCCATCGAACCTACACGGCGGACTTCTCGCGCTCGTCCCGTCTAATCAAACAGCTGCACGCACGCCACTGAGTATGGTTAAATTTCGACACGGTAAATATAATACAACCGGTTGCGATATTAACGTGTCAGCTTTTTGTTTCAAAAAGGACTTCGTTGGCTACTAATGTGTGCGCCTCTTCTCAAACTGGATGATTTTTTTACCACGGCATATATGTGCCATGTCATGAAACCATGCCAAGTTTCATGTTTTTTGGGTGAATTTTTTATTTACTGGGATTTAAAAACCAAGATTCTCATTGTTTCAGGACGACGACAAGTTTGCAATTCATTCTAATTCCTTATACGAGACCTAAACATGCACCCAATGACACATGTATGATTTCCCACCCAATTTGCTTCACTGGAGCATGTGGTTATAGTTCAAATTTGAATTATGGACTACATTAAATGCATAGAAATCTTAGTAATTATTAATATATATACAATGGCCAAACGAACCCTGAACAGTTTCAAATTTTAGCCCGACACTCTTGTTATTCTATGTTGCCTGTAGAAAACAAAGTTCAAGGCGAGAAGAGGCATCGATTATCGTTTCGCCCACAAGAGGGGCATGTTTCCCTACGGAACCACGAGGGTTGCGACAGGCTCCGGTTTCTAAAAGGCTTGTAATATAGCTTCGCCCAAATTGGACAATTATATGTACCATGTAGTGACACCATGCCAAGTTTCATGATTTCCTGGTGAGTTTTGGATTTACAGACATTTAAAAACCGAGATTCGCAATGTTTGTGGCCAGGCCAGAACGGCGAGACGGTTGAATTCATTCCCATTCATTCCATGGGACATAAACATGCACCCCAAGGAAAGATGTACGTTTTTTCTAGCCATTTTGGTGCACTGGAGCATGTATTTGTAGTTCGGATTTGAACGATGGACATTAAATGCCTATAAAACTCAATTAATGAATAAAAAGGTCAAACGAACCCTGAATAATTTCAAAGTTCGACGCGAATCTCCAGTTGTTCCGTGTCACGTGTAGAAGAAAATACAAGGCTAGAACAGGGAGTGATTATCGTTTGGCCCACAAGGGGACACGTTTCCCTGTCGAAACCACGAGGTTTTTTGTGACAGGCTCCGGTTTGTAAGAGGTTCGTAATAAAGCTTGGCCCAAATTGGCAATGTTTTTACCACGACATATATGTGCCATGACATGACACCATGCCACCTTTGATGACTTTCTGGTGAGTTTAGGATTTATGGGGACTTAGAAACCGAGATTCGAAATGTTTGAGGATGAGCCAGGACACCAGTACGGTTGTAATTCGTTCCCATTCCTGGCATGAGACCTAAACATGCACCCAAGGACACATGTATAATTTTTCTAGCCCTTTTGGTGAACTGGAGCATGAATTTGTAGTTCAGATTTGAATTATGGACATTAAATGCCTAGGAAACTCAATTAGTGTATAAAAAGGCCAAACAAACCCTGAATAAGTTTAAATTCCAGCATGGATATCATGTGGTTCCATGTTGCCCGTGGAAGAAAATACAAGGTGAAAAGAGGCAGTGATTACGTTTCGCCCGCAAGGGGAACACGTTTCCCTATCAGAACCACGAGGATTCTTTGAGAGAAGCTTCGGTTTTTGTAATAGGTTTGTAATAAAGCTTGGCCCACATTGGACAATGTTTTTACCATGACATATATGTGCCATGATGTAACACCATGCCACCTTTCATGACTTTCTGGTGAGTTTAGGATTTATGGGGACTTAAAAACCGAGATTTGAAATGTTTGAGTACGAGCCATGACACCAATACGGTTGTAATTCGTTCCTATTCCTGGCATGGTACCTAAACATGCACCCAAGGACACATGTATAATATTTCTAGCCATTTTGGTGAACTGGAGCATGAATTTGTAGTTCAGATTTGAATTATGGACATTAAATGCCTAGGAAACTCAATTAGTGTATAAAAAGGCCAAACAAACCCTGAATAACTTTAAATTTCAGCACAGATATCCTGTCGTTCCATGTTGCCCGTAGAAGAAAATACAACGTGAAAAGAGGCAGTGATTACGTTTTGCCCACAAGGGGGACACGTTTCCTTATTGGAACCACGAGGCTTCTTTGAGAGAAGCCCCGGTTTGGAAGAGGCTTGTAATAAAACTTGCACCACAATGGACGAAAATAATTCATCGACATATAAGTGCGATGTCGTGACACCATGGCAGGTTTCACGATTTTCAGCTTAGTTTTGGATTTACGGGGATTTAAAAACCGAGATTCTTCTCATGAAATGTTTTCAAATAGCACATGGTTCACTCACGAAAGCAGATATTCAATTAAAACTTTGTGGAAACCATATTTTAAAGTTTCATAAAAATCTAAAAAATATGTGGGATGTTAACAAGGTGATGTTTTATCGTGACACAAAATTTCAAGTTGAAAAACATTACGAGATGTGAGCTATCAAAAAGACAAATTCCGCCCTGAATTGTGACATTACTATTCGGCAGTATTCAACACTGATTTTGTCTTTTCCATAGCTCAAATCTCTTAAATTTTGTGTGCCAATAAAACATCACCCTCTTAACATCCCACATTTTTTTGAATTTTTTTGAAACTTCAAAACATCTTTTTCTCGTGGTTTTCACCGGTTTCCACCAAATGTTGGTTTCCCTATGATACCCCCCGTTATGCTGCGTGATTCGAGTCCTGCTCGACCGCCGTAACCCAAACCCCACGGATCGTACGTGTGCACCATTGGATGCTCCCACATCGAACGGTAACCCTGAGCCCTTTCGACAACACATGCAGTACATGGGTAAGCACTGTGCGCATGCGTTGTGTAGCTCACGCTTCCTTCTCTACTAGGTTTTCATTCAAAACAAGCTACTATTTCTTGCCACTCCTCTCATCGGTTTCCCGCCTCTTCTCCCAGATATGCATGATGTAGATGTTCGTTTAATTCTTATAGTTCATCTCATCCAAAATCAATTAGTTTTATAAAAAAACTATTCTAAGATTCATGGAATTGTGCATTGTAAAGGTAAAAACAAAAAGTGACAATTCATTTAGAAAAAAAGGTTTGGGCAATTAAGATATGGAAGATTCTAGAGAACAAAAGAGAAGTGCTTGTGTTTTGAGGTTTGTGCATTATGCTTAAGTTCAACCATGGAGTCTTCTAGATTGTGCATGTGGCAGAATCTGGTGGAATGTAGATGATATCCAACGGCCAGTAGTGCTCGGATTTGCCATCTCTGTACCGTCGGATTGGCTTCATCCAACAAGCAACTTTCATAGTTATTCGCACACTATATAGGTGTATAGATGTATAGATATATATAGATGTGTCCCATGCTAGACCAAATAAAGTTTGCGCGCATGTGTGGATGACCCCACCGCCTTGAAGTTGGGAAACTAACATCATAGGTATTGATCCGAGCTTGGAGCCTGCGGTGTTCGGTTTGTAATGTACTTGGCGTGGCCCATCGAAGTTGTGCATTTGGGATTTAAACACATCATACACCATCATACCCATACATATTTTCGTGCCGCATGCAGTGTATACACGGTCTTCTGATCGACCACGTCTCCCTTGTGCGGTTTTTGTGATGACACGAATATCTATGGGCTCCCCGAGTGTATATATATCATCCCTTTGACCGATAATGAGGGGTATGTGTTGGCCATGAATGGATTCCTCCTATTTCATGTTAGGGCCGGTCACCGTCAAATGTCGGTCAACCAAAGCTCGAGCTCATGTGTTGTCAGGATTCCCTCCCAGATGCTCGGATTGCTGGGTTAGACCTAGATAAAACCCTGCGTACGTATCTCGTCCTTAACTACCTTGCCTTCATGGTTGTTGTATGTATCGAGAGGTAGGCACCACATCTAAATTGTACATTATTCCATATTGAAAACACACATCACCCCTTCCCAACGTACATCATTTTGGGCCGCATGCAAGCGGTGTTGGTTTTGTGGTCCCTCTCGTGCGATGTTTATGATGGTTCAATCTATTGTCCCAAGCGTTTTATCGATAACAACGACTGTCATTTGACCAAACAAAAGATTCATTGGTCCGTCTTATGGTAGGTCATGGTGACATGCATGTATGACCAAAGTATAGATCATTACATGCATCCGCCCCGCTGAGACGTAGTGGGAGGTGGTGGGCCAAGCATCCTAGCTAGATACGACATTATGTCATTATATATTCCTAGCTAGGTGGTTGTTAGGGTGCTTTCGGGTTTGCGAGGTAGGTGCCACCAAAGTTATGCATTGTGTATTTAAAGTTTTAAACATCCCCAATATTCGTACATATATTTGGCCACTTCTAGGTGGTCTTGACTTCTGGCCCCTCTCATCGATCTTCAATGACGCACCCAACCATGGGCCCGCGGGGTCAAAGTTGTGCATTGGAATTTTGAACATCACATACCACCCTTTTCACTCATACCACCCTTTTGACCCTCCCTAATGTTATCTTTTGCTGCAAAGACTCTGATGATCCTCAACTGACACGGGGTATAATATCTAAACCGTGTGCGATACAAGTGCGATGTGAATCACTACGATGGCAAGCGCGAGCAAATTAAGGTGGAGGTACTGGCTCAACCGTGTGCGTTGCAAGTGCGCTGAAATCACCACGACCGGGAAAGCGCGAGCAAAGGGTGGAGGTACTGGCTCAACCGTGTGCGATGCAAGTGCGCTGAAATCACCACGACCGTTCAAGCGCGAGAAAGGGGTGGAGGTACTGGCTCAACCGTGTGCGATGCAAGTGTGCTCAAATCACCACGACCGCGCAAGGCGAGCAAAGGGTGGAGGTATAGGCTCAACCGTGTGCGATGCAAGTGCGCTGAAATCACCACGACCGCGCAAGCGCGAGCAAAGGGTGGAGGTACTGGCTTAACCGTGTGCGATGCAAGTGCGCTGTAAAACCACCACCTGTGGAGCTAAAGGCGGGTAATTTTATTTGGAAATTAGGACGAACCGTGTGCGAGGGACCAGCTAGCTAGAAATATAAAAAACAAACTACCCGCCTTGAGCGTTGCAAAAATCGGCGGATCGGCGCCACTTTTCCTTATTATCATACACGCATATTGTTGTTGGACCGTGCGCGATCTTGGGCACTCCCGCCCCACATTAATTCCTTTACCCAAAATTTAGTAGACGTCGTACTTGAACCATCGCGCACACTCCTCCAGCACCGACCTTATAGTAAAATTGCAGTAGCTGAGGCATTTGAACCGTCGCCCTCCCTCGTCCACCACCATTACTAAAATTTTCAGTAGCCGCGGCGTATCCTCAAACACCCCCCCTCCATAGTCCCCCACCCGCCCCTCCCCCTTTGAACCCTAGCTCGCGGCCGCCGCCGCCGCCAACCCTGTCGGTCTGCCCTTTCCTCCTAGCTTAGATAATAAAGTTCAGGTTATCCAGTGATTCCCATACCATCGCCCCACTCCCCTAAGTTTTTAGATGAGGCCTGCGGTGTCCCTCCCCGCTAGATACACATCCCCTGCTCAAGAATGTCGCAGCCTAAGCTCGACCACGTATCCCGGGGAGCCCGACGAGCGTTCGGCCAAGAAGAGGTTTATCATGGCCTCTCCGGCGGATGTTGGCGAGGTGGCCGCCATTCACCCCGACCTGTCGATCCCGGAGCAATACGTCGCCTGGAAGCCGGCGAAGACGTTAACTATGTTGCCATGCCGAAGGCTTCATGTCAGCGGGCTAGCGTATTACTGTATCTCGAGAAAGCTGGCTACGACATCAAGCTCGTCCGCACCGACCGCTTCACGCGGGCCATGTCACAAGTTAAGTGGTCCATCCCCAACCCCTCCGGTTCAACCACCGTCGATCTCTTCTACGGCCCTGCCGCTGATCTCCTCCACCAAACGGTCAAGGATTTGCGAGCTTTATACGCCATCGAGCCCATTTTGTCACTTCTTAAGGACACGTTCTACGGTGGCGGCTTGGGATCCTCAATTGCCAAGTCAGATCTCATCGACCACAACCACGACCACGAGGAGGACACCCACGAAGGTTCTTCCAAGGTGAAACAACCCATCTGTGACATCAGAGAGCGCACCATGGGACTTTGCTCTTCCAACTGGAAGGATCCCGTCCATGAAATGTGAGGCAACATTCTATCAGCAAAAATTACCTTTTCTAGTTTGCCAACCCGTACACTTTGTTGTAGTAGCATTTTCTATGCAGTGCTTTAACTGTGCCGTGTTTAATTATTTCAATTATGTAAAAATGTATTGTTCAATAGGTCTATGTGATGTTTAAGTATGAATTGTCCACTTTAGTTTCACGAATGGCTATATTTGGTTGTTTATAGTGAGTAGATGCCTTGTTTATCTGTATTTCGTTGTTAGGTTGGTTGGAGTGAGCATTTTTTCAGGTATCGAGCAGATGCCTTGTTTATCTGTATTTGGTTCTTAGTTTGGTTGCCGTGAGTATTTGTCCAGTTATCAAGCAGATGCCTTGTTTATCTATTTTTGGTTGTTAGGTTGCTTTTTTTAGCATTTGTCCAGTTATCAAGCAGATGCCTTGTTTATCTGTATTTGGTTGTTAGGTTGCTTTTTTAGCATTCCTCCAGTTATCAAGCAGATGCCTTGTTTATCTTTATTTGCTTGTTAGGTTGGTTGTAGTGAGCATTTGTCCAGTTTTCAAGCATATGCCATGTTTATCTATATTTGCTTGTTAGGTTGGTTGTAGTGAGACTCTGTCCAGTTTTCAATGGCTATATTTGGTTGTTATACTAGTCATTTATGCCTTGTTTATTTTAGTCATTCACAATGTGTGGTTCATTATGTGCAAGTCGGAACTGTGCCGCTCGACTACGCCAATACCAGTTTGAACTACTATATTTGGTTCCAGTTATTCCTGGTGTAGTTAACTGGCCTTCATTTCAATTTTACACATTTATCCAGTGTGATGTTTAAGCATTACCTACGTTCTATTCATTTTCAACAATACCAGTTTGAATTGCAATATTTGATGGTACATTAAGCTTCTTTGTCGGTAACATTGCCTTCCATTTTATATCTGCTTTAACAACATGCTGAAACCAACACATTCAAGCTGTCATTTGGAGATGATGTTGTTTACCTTCGCTATATTTGTTTGATGTTAAGATTGCTATACTTACCATTCCTTTCCACTACTTATGTAGGACAACAATGGGAGTGGCCACCATTTTCCGCCGAGGTTAGCTTCATCCCTCGGCTTGTACTCCCCCCTTCGTTCCGTAATGTAGTGCATAAAGATCCAGGCCTGGACACTAGTTATCTTCTAATATTGACTTGTTGCTTGTAGGTACATATGCCCTTGGCAAGGATCCACGCATCGACCCTTTTTGCGTATGGGGCAATGAGATATTGATGAACAAGCATCAAGTGAGGAAACAGATAAGGATTATTAGCAAAAATATACGAATGGTGGCAAGAAAATTATTTGTTTATGCTCTATCCAACACAACAGTGAGCTAGGATGGTAACTACAAACTCTGCAGCCTTCTCTTTTTACTTCCCATAATGAGTTGTTAGACAACAATGTCTGAATCTTTCTCGTTCCCAGTGGTTCCCGAAGCAGTTCACTCAAGATTACCTCGCAAGGTACATGATTGGTGGAAACGCAATGAAGGTTCAAGTATTTCATCCAGACTACAATGAGCATCGAGAAGTCCTAATGAAGAATGTGAAGGATGGACAGGCAACCATCACAAGGGGATGGCCTAGAGTCGTGCGCGCCTTACGCAAGGAGGAGGGCACAATATGGGCATTCTGCTTCACCTTCTCCAGCAACCAGAATGTCTTTCGCCTCTCTCTTTACAATCTTTAGTACAACTATGGTTCATCATTCTTTACTTGGTGCTTCTGTAGTTCTTCAGTATATGTACCTGTGCATTGAATTATGGATTCGTGGTTGAACCTATATTTGTAATAAACATGGTTGGATATGAAATAAGTGATTACTTACTTTCAAATTCATAACATGTGATTTTTAAATTAGGGATTAATTGGATTAACTATGGATTAAATAGAGATTACACTGCACACGGTTTGTGAAAGCGAAACGTCTGCGATATACGTGGAGATCAGAAACGTTTCTAGGATCCACTACGTGTGCGATCAATCTCCACTGCGCACACAACTTTCTCTTGAAAACTGTTTGCGTTAGGCCACCTTGCGCAAATGTTTATCACATAAAAAGTGTGTGTGATGGACAACCTTTGCCACACAGTTTCTTCTATGCACCATTTGTGATGCATTCAATAATGCAAACGATAAAATTATTAATATCGTGTGCAATGGCAACGCTATCACAAAAGATTTAACGGGAAAAAATGTATGTGATGTACCTGTGAACAGAAACATTTTCCTTGGAGTGACTGTGTGGGATGTACATCTGAGCGGAAAGCGTTTAGCGGGGGTATCTGTGTGGGATGTACTTGCGACCGGAAACAATTTGCCATATAATTGTATTTTTTAGCTCTATCGTACGTATTTCCGTATTTGAGCGCTGTCTGGTCGCACATGACCTCATTTTGCCGAACGTGTGTGCCAGGAGGGCATATCCCCGACGGTTTCTGGGTCGTGTGGGAAGGACACCCTATCGCCACACTCACTTGGCGACGCTCCAAATGCCGTCGCAGAAAGGGGTTAAAAACCGTTTGTTTAGGGCCGACGCGCACCAGTGGATGCTGAATCAGCCATGCCCAAAGCATGGTATGCGAGAAAGGCCGTCCAGTCACCTTTGGAAGGACTGCCATAATATGAAGGAGTTCAAAAATTTCGATCTGTTCCAGAACAATCATGGGCCAGGCTGCGGCTCAGGTTCCGGCTCTCATGGTCTGGGCGGCGGCGGCTCAAGTTATGGTGGTGGCGGTTCTAATTCCGGTTTCCAGGGTCACCCAAACAATCAAGGAAATCAGGGTGGTTATCATCAACAGTCCGGTCAGGGGAATCAGCAACAGCAATCTGGGTATCAAAGTAATTCGAAGCAGTTGAATAGTGGGCAGTACCACGTCTTCACCACGAGTTTATGCAAGCGAGACCAGAAGCTCCGTTAAAGAGTTGTGAACACCGTTGAGCTGGCGGTTCCCCGTTACTTGCGATGGTTTAAGTAGCCCATTGTGTGGAGTCTTGAGGATTACCCGCCCCGGGTTGATAATCCAGGTCAATTGGCTTTGGTGGTGGCTCCTCAGGTTGGAGGGTACAAGTTCACCAAGGTACTCATGGATGGAGGCAGCAGTATTAATATCCTTTACTCCGATACATTTTGTCATATGGGATTAACTGAAAAAATCTTAAGCCGTCCAATACTATTTTCCATGGGGTGGTACCTGGTAAGTCGGCGTATCCGGTAGGCAAGATCGCTTTGGAAGTGGCCTTTGGAGATGATCATGACTCCCGGGTTCAGAAGTTAACCTTTGAAGTAGTCAAGATTCAGAGTCCGTATCACGCTCTGTTTGGACGGCCGGCTTATGCCAAGTTCATGGCACGACCTTGTTATGTTTATCTGCAGCTCAAAATGCCGGGTCACAAGGGGACCATCATAGTGCATGGAAGCCGGAAGATAGCTTTGGAGTGTGAAGAAGGTGACCCTGCTTATCTTTGAGGTCTGCACTGTGAGAGGAATTGAAGTTTCACAAAGATAATGTTGACCCGACAGATATGACATCTTTGAAGAAGCCAACTACGGAGCATGATCTGGTCTTGAAGTTTAAATCGGTGGATGACACTAGCTAGTTGATTTCGTTCCTGGCGATTCATCCAAGTAGTTCAGCATCAGTGCTAATCAGGATCCGAAATAGGAAGGCGCGCTCATCGAGTTCATCCGTGAGAACCGGGACATCTTTGCATGGAAACCTTCTGACATGCCAGGTGTACCGAGGGAACTTGCTGAGCACACTCTTAATATTGATCCGAAGTTTAAGCCGGTCAAGCAATTCCTTTGTCATTTTAATGAAGAGAGGCTTAAGGCCATTGGTGAAGAAGTGGCCCGGCTCTTGGCGGCTTGGTTCATTGTTGAAGTTTTTCATCCCGAGTGGTTGGCTAACCCGGTGCTAGTGCTTAAGAAGAATGACACTTGGCGTATGAGTGTGGATTACACGGACCTAAATAAGGCTTGTCTGGCTGATCCTTTTGCTCTCCCTCGTATTGATCAAATTATTGATGCTACGGCGGGTTGTGAGCGTTTGAGCTTTTTGGATGCTTTTTTGGGTTATCATCAGATCAAAATGGCAGTTAAGGACTAGGAGAAGACATCTTTCATTAATCCGTTTGGAGCCTTCTGCTATGTGTCCATGCCTTTTGGGCTCAAGAGTGCCCAGGCGACTTACCAATGGTGTGTGCAAAATTGCCTTCATAATCAAATCGGGCGTAATGTTCATGCTTATGTGGATGACATTATGGTGAAATCTAGAAAGAAGGAGACCCTGATTGATGATTTGGAGGAGACTTTTCACAACCTCCGGGTTTATAAGATGATGCTTAACCCAGCCAAGTGTGTTTTTTGTGTACGAGTTGGTAAGCTTTTGGGCTTTCTGGTTTCTGAACGAGGTATTGAAGCTAACCCGAAGAATATAAAAGCTATCACCTCTCTGGCTAAGCCGGCATGTATTAATGATGTTCAATGTTTCGGGGGACGTATTGCGGCCTTAAGCTGGTTCATAAGCCGGTTGGGTGAGAAGGCTATCTCTCTTTACCAGATGATGAAGAAGACAGACCACTTTGTTTGGAGTGATGCTGCTAATCAAGCGTTTGAGGATTTGAAGAAACAGCTGGCTGAGCCGGCCGTTCTTGCTGCTCCCATTGATAAAGAGCCTTTGTTGTTATATGTGGCTGCCAATAGCCGAGCTGTCAGTGTAGCCGTTGTGGTGGAAAGGAAGGATCCAGGCAAGGAGTATCCGGTTCAACGGCCGGTTTACTACGTCAGAGGTACTTATTGAGTCCAAGCAGAGGTGTCCGCATTGGCAGAAGCTCGTGTATGGGTTATTTATGGCCAGTCGAAAGCTCAAGCAATATTTTCTGGGTCATCCCATCACTGTGGTGAGTTCTGCACCTCTAGGGGATATCATCAAAAACAGAGAGGCCACAGGTCAGGTAGCCAAGTGGGCCACTGAGCTTGGACCCCATGGTTTGAAGTATGTGCCTCGCACGGCTGTCAAGTTGCAAGCACTGGTGGATTTTATCAATGATTGGACAGAGTTGCAGATGCCTAAGGAAAGGCCAGATAACACATATTGCACTATTCACTTTGATGGATCCAGACAGTTGGAAGGCTCGGGGGCTGGAGTCGTCTTGACTTCCCCATGAGGTGATAAATCTTCTTATGTTCTGCGGTCAATGTTCCCTTGTACTAACAATGCAGCTGGGTATGAAGCCTTCTTCAGATGGCTAAGGAAATGAACTTAAGCCGGGTGAGGTGTTTTGGCGACTCAGATTTAGTGGCTCAGCAAGTCTCTGGCACATGGGATTCCAAGGATCCACTCATGGCGGCTTATCGTCGAGAGGTTGATGCTATTGCAGGTCACTTCAAGGGTTATCAAGTTGAACATGTTGATTGCAGGAAAAATGAGGCGGCTGATGCCTTAAACCGGTTAGGGTCACAGCGTAAGTCAGTGCCACCTAACACTTTCCTGGATATTCTACATAACCCTTCTGTTAAGTTGCCTACAAAGGAGGATCTTGCTATTCCTGACCCAGAAGCGCATCTGGTGGCGACTCTTCATGCTATCCCTGATTGGACAGTTCCATATTTGGCTTATATGCGCCAGGGTGAGTTACCTGAGGATGAAACTTTGGCCAGGCAGATAACCCGGCAGTCTAAGTCAATGACTATTGTTCATGGAGAGTTGCATCATCACAGTGTCACAGGGGCATTTCAACGTTGTGTTTCTCCTGAAGAAGGCTGTGAGATTTTACGAGAGATTCATGAAGGAGATTGTGGTCATCATGCCGGTTCAAAATCTCTTGTGGCCAAGGCTTTCCGTCACGGATTTTATTGGCTGACGGCTCACGCTGATGCTGAGTATCTAGTCAGTAAATGTGATGGTTGTCAGAAATTCTCATGACGTGCTCATGTGCCAGCTCAAGAATTGAGGATGATTCCGATTACTTGGCCATTTGTAGCCTGGGGGGCTTGATATGGTTGGGCCTTTCAAAAGGTCCAAGGACAAAAAGACCCACCTTTTGGTGGCGGTTGACAAATTCACAAAGTGGGTCGAAGCAGAACCGATCAGTAAGTGTGACACGGCAACATCTGTTCAATTCATCAAAAAGGTGATTTTTCGCTTTGGTTTTCCCCACAGCATTATAACTGATAATGGCACTAATCTGTCCATGGGTGCTGTGACAGAGTTTTGTCAACGTGAGCATATTCAACTTGACGTATCGTCAGTGGCTCACCCCCAATCCAATGGTCAAGATGAAAGAGCCAATCAAGAAATTCTAAGAGGCATCAAGCCCCGGCTTTTGGTTCCTTTGCAGAGGACGCCGGGTTGTTGGGTGGAGGAGTTACCCTCAGTGATATGGAGTATCAATACTACCCCCAATAGATCTATGGGTTACATGCCTTTCTTCATAGTTTATGGAGCAGAGGCAGTTCTCCCTAGTGACATCCTTCATGACTCGCCCCGTGTGGCGGCTTATGTTGAAGCTAACAATGAAAAAGCATGTCAGGATGCACTTGATCTGTTAGATGAGGAGTGTGACATCGCGGCGGCTCGTTCGGCAATTTACCAGCAAGATCTGCGCCGTTATCACAGCCGCCAGTTTAAGACCAGAAATTTTCAAGAAGGTGACCTGGTGCTCCGGCTTATTCAGGATCAGACTGATATGCATAAACTATCCCCGCCTTGGGAAGGGCCTTTTTTGGTCAGCAAGAATCTGAACAACGGATCATACTACCTTATCGATGTTCGGACCACAAGGACACACGCACGTCGGAGGAGCAGACCCGTCGGCCGTGGAATATTGCTCATCTTCGGCCTTACTACACTTGAGCCACCGGCTCTTACGATGTACATATCTTGACAATGTATATATTATGATGATTATAATAAAGCCGACACCCCTGATAATGCAGGGCCTCTATCATTTCCTTTCCAAGAATAACGAGTCTTTTTCACTTCTAATGGTCACTTGGGGGCTTCCTGCTCATTGAGCATAGCTGTGAATATCCCTCTTGATCGGCTCAATGCCACACTTCTAATGGTCACTTGGGGGCTTCCGGCTCATTGAGCATAGTTGTGAATATCCCTCTTGATCGGCTCAATGCCCCACTTCTAATGGTCACTTGGGGGCTTCCTACTCATTGAGCATAGCTGTGAATATCCCTCTTGGTCCGGCTTATACGCCATGGTTACAAAGCACTTGGGGGCTTCCTGTTCAAACATAGGTGTATTCACCAAAGAGAACATAGCGTTACTACCCTCGTGAGATGGCTTGGAACACCAGGTGTATTCACCAAAACCTTTTGGCTTCTCCTGCTTTGTAGAATCTGCCACTCCACCCGGGTAATCCCGGAATGACAAGCCGAACTCTTGACAAGTCAATCTTACATAGACCCTGAACTTGTCAATGTTAAAACGACGGTCATGTGAGGCCGGATTCACAAAATGTAAAGGGTTAACTCAGTGGCTTGGCGGCCCATGAAAGCCTCGGAGCTTTAGGCTTGGCGGCCTATGAAAGCCTCGTTTTCTCAATTTCATTTGTTTTTTGAACATTTTTTGGGTTCATCTTAGTACCATATTGACATCTGGATTAAAATGATTCAGGCCATGTAGCCTCTATCATTACGGATCATATTTGAGTATATCAGTGGTTTCTGATAACCCGGTCTGGCCTTGGACGATAAGTCGCCAGTATATGATGATATTAAATATTTGGAAGCATTGTGCTCCGAGTTTCGGGATATTCCCCCTTGCTGCATACGGCGTCGTAAGACGGCAATATATCACTATTAAGAAGGGCATTATGTGCTCAATATTTTTGGGTTGACACTCTTACTGCGCTGGTATGATAAACCGGCAGTATAATCAAGTATCACAGGTATGATATTTTTTGATTATATAAGGTTATGATTAAGCCAGCCCTGGTTATGAACTGTTTTTAGTCACCAGTGGTTTATATAGGGTATTATGACCCGTCCTGCGGTAAACTGTCAGGGCACTTGTGATCTGTTTGTATGCAGGAACAGAATCGTAGTAATGATGTTATAAGCATAAGTAGCAGATTTTCCTTTGGCGAAGCAACAGTGTTTGCATGACAAAACATGCATGATGGCATGGCAGATCCAGAGTTTTAACTAGCCTATTACATGGGCATCTGATGCCCCAAAGGAACACTTATCTTAGCAGTTTTGTAGAAAAGCAGACGCTAAGCCGACCTAGGGCTTATGATTCTTGGCCTTGCTGAGTTGAAGATTGCGGATCGTCCAGTGCCGGTTCAACTTCCTCCTCTTCACCCAATGGCTGGAAGTCATTGGTTGCCCAGTCGATTCCGGTTAAAGCACTGAATGTAGATTCATCACTTATAAGTGTCGATGGATCAACATCAGGGGCATAAGTGTGCTTACGAATCGGAGGAGTCAGGTCCTGAACATCATGAGTCGGCACTTTGATCTTCTTATTATTGGCATCGTAAACCGGCTGGTAATGTGTGAGATCAGTATCTGCAACCAGTTTACTAGCTAGAGGACGCATTTCCCTCGTAATGGCGGCAAAGTCATCTGCGCTGAAGGGTGACCCATCTTCTTTAATGCTCGGGTAGCCATATGCCAAGTCTGCCGGCTCAAGGCAGCATCGATAGCTTCTCCAATGTATCCTTGATAAGGGTTGGATCCGGTTTGTTGTGAGTCGCTGTGCAGATAACCCGTTGTGCACCAGTATATAACTGTTCCATGAGCGTATAGGTGGCTTTCAATTTTTTCCGCATATCTGAGCTAAGATGGGTAACCCGGGATCCTGTTTCATCAAAGACGTTGTAAGCCTAAGCACATTGGTTAATATATGTTAAAAATATTAAGAGAGATATTTACCAAAAATGGTAGCGGTCATGGCATTTATTTGCTGTTTTAAGCCGGGAAGCTCTGCAGTCACCGGTTTAAGGGCTGCTTCAGCATCTTCAGCCCTCTTTAGCATGGATGCCTTCTGTGTATCCCAACCAGCTTGTTCAGCTTTGAAACTTTCCTTCAATTTCTCCATCACTACTAAGGCACTAGTCAATTCGTCCTTGGCCTTGGAGGTCTCTGCTTGTTGAGACTTGATATTTTCTTGAAGATCGGCAACTTGGGATTCTTTGCTGCTAAGCTCAGTCTGCAAGAGGTAAAACAGTAAATGAGAGGCAATGAATTTATTTGAAGTCCTAAGCACAATACATGTATTATACTTAGCACTTGGGGGCTAATGTCTCTCGCTTCTTAACAGTACTATGAAGTCCCAAGCACAATACAAGTATTATACTTGGCACTTGGGGGCTAATGCATATTCCTCTTGTTAAAAATGAACTCATTTGCTGATCCGGACAAACGGTAATGGTCCGGCCTACGAAGGATATAAACGGGATTATGGATCTCATACAAGATGATTAGTCTCAACTTAACATATTTGTTAAGCCGATCCTTGGGGGCTACAGATGCAATGTTGATTCTTGCTGAGTTAAAGTCCCTGTTTAACATATTTATTAAGTCGGCCCTTGGGGGCTACAGGTGCAAAGTTGAAGTGCTGGTATTATAAAGTCCCAGTTTATATTGAAAATATAAACCGGCCCTTGGGGGCTACTGGAATTGATCTATGCAGCTATTGAAATTTACAATACATGTTATTCTATCATATCCAATAAACTTGGCGGCTAAGGGGAAGAAGATTCATATAACAAGGAGTAGAAATGTTTATCTCATAGCGTTCCTTCATCAAGTTCACTAAGCCGACTTCAAAGTCACGGCCAGTGTACATATAGTTTAAATAACCAGAGTGGAGGTCTTGAGCACTGAAATGAGTATAGTTCTCCAAGTCTATTTTCCACTTGCCTTTATCTTCAGCAGAAATTTCTTCTTTAGCGCTGTGCTTAGATAAGATAGTAGGGTGACCCGGAGCTATGAATACAAAGTCGGTGATAACAACATCATCAGTCTTCTCCTCAGCAGGTTTGATTGGGCTTGGTGGCTTAGAGATAGCCGGCTCAACATCTATATGATCCATGGAAGCTTCATGATCTTCCGGAGGAGAGTTGTCAATGGTGGCTTCGGTAGTTGGATGAGGAGACTCTGGTTGTTTTCTCCGGTTCAGACAGATTGAGATCGTCGGCCGGCTTAGTTAGCTTGGCCTTCTTGCTGGGCTTGGCTTGGCCCCTGAATAAGAAGTGTCAAGAGGTCAGTATAATTATCAAAGCATAAGGTGTGAATGGTTAAAATGTATCCTTACCCAGGTACAATTTCGAAAGCCGGGATTTGTGTCCCTGATGACTCACCAGAGGAAGAATGAGAAATCCCCTGATAGTTTGAATCAGACGGGTTAAGAGGCTGTCGGAAATGACCTGCCTTGGGATAAAATATATCAGAAATTTGAGGGACCTCTTGGCGGCGTTTGTGAACCGGCGTGTTTGGTAAGCCGGAAGAAGTGATCTGCCCACCAGTATGCCGGGTGACTCGGCAAGCTTCGTGTTGCTGTTTCTTCAAAAGAAAGTTGGGATCCAAGTGAGCTAGAGGGTGAGAAAAGCTTACTTTCCGGCTTGCTTGTCGGGCTTTCTGTGTTGGCAGAGGTTCCAAGCCATAAGAAAGAGTAATTACCTCTGCGTCACCTGCACGGCTGGCCTCTGCGTCGTCCTGATAACAATCGTTGTCAATGGGATGTATAAAAAAGGAGCCAAGAGAATCAAGTTCTACCTGTCACTCATTATTTTCATTATCATCAGCAGACTCAGTAGTCTTCTTGGTAGACTTCTTGCTGGCCTTGGTTTTAACACGAGCCGGTTTATCCTGCGTTTTCCTCTTCCAAAATGGATCGTCAGCCTGTTAAGATTGAAAGGATCATAAGTAGGCATCAAAATATGGATTAAGCAAAAGATGTGCAATTCTTACAGCTGGCGGCTTGTTGAAAGTACAGAAAGGACTAAGTCCAGTTTTGATGCACTCCTTCACAGGTTCATTCAGCAGTTTCTTGGTGGCTTCAGTGATTTCTGCATCAGACAGTTGAATGTTACAATGGCGTTGAGGATCATTTACGTCACCAGTGTATTCGCACATTAAGCTGGGGCGACGGCTTAATGGCAAGATACTCCAAGATTGCCAGCACCGGAAAAAGTCGACGCCAGTTAAGCCATTGTCCATAAAGGCTCTGAGCTTTGAAAAGGCTGGTGCGTATTTTGACTGTTCCCTTACATTGAGCCATTGGGGGAGTGGATGTGTGTTGCTAGGTCGGTGTTCACGGTAACCTGAGAGAGGGTTCTCGCCGGCTGGAGAGGCGTCTTGACAATAGAACCAAGTTTGGTTCCAGTCTTTAGGGTGACTGTGGAGCTTGGCATGGGGAAAGCTGACTTCTTTCCTTTTTTGTATTGAGACTCCACCAAGTTGTTGGGATGGCCCGTCGATAAAATCTGTTTGGCGGTTTAAGTAATAGAACTCCCTGAATAAATCAATGTGCGCTCCTCTTGAAGATAAGCTTCACGGAATAGTTGGCAGTTGCAGATGTTGGACACGGAGTTGGGTCCGATGTCTTGAGGGTGCAGTTGTAAGAAATGAAGCACGTCACAGAAAAACTTTGAGCCGGGGGGGGGGGGGTGTCGGTGTCAAAACCGGCGGACCTTGGGTAGGGGATCCCGAACTGTGTGTCTAAGGTCGATGGTAACAGGAGACAGGGAACACGATGTTTACCCAGGTTCGGGCCCTCCCTATGGAGGTAATACCCTACTTCCTGTTTGATTGATCTTGATGAATATGAGTATTACAAGATTTGATCTACTACGAGATCGTAATGGCTAAAACCCTAGAAGTCTAGCCTGTATGATTATGATTGTCCCTATGGACTAAACCCTCCGGTTTATATAGACACCGGAGGGGACTAGGGTTGTACCAAGTCGGTTATAGAGAAATGAATCTTCATATCTTGGACGCCAAGCTTGCCTTCCATGCCAAGGAGAGTCCCATCCGGACACGGGTAAGAGTCTTCGGTCTTGTATCTTCACAAGCCATTAGCCCGACCCATGTTCAATAGGTCGGACGCCCAAGGACCCCTTAGTCCAGGACTCCCTCAGTATCCCCTGAACTAGGCTTCAATGACGAGGTGTCCGGGGTGCAGATTGTCTTCGACATTGCAAGGCGGGTTCCTCCTCTGAATACTCCAAAACAGCCTTCGAACACAAAGAACATGTCCGGCTCTGCAAAACAAGTACCACACACAACCGCAGAGAGTATAATATTTCACGAGTCCAATCTACAGACAACTTTTTGTAGCATGATGCCACGTCACCACCCGGTCATTATTTTGAACCGTTTTTTGGCCTGCCGCTCCATGTTTTGATATGCGGTTCCAATGGCACGTCTTCTCAAAGCAGAGGTCGTGTCCCCTTATTGCGGGATCCTCATTAATACGGGCGTGGGTATCCAACCATGCCGTATGCGCGGCCCTTTGGAGCAGACGAGTTTTAAGGCAAGTGGGGGAGGCGCTTGATATTCGCAGCCTTTATAAAGGGATAAGGATTTCACTTTTTCACCCACGCCTTCTTCCTCCTTGCCCATCCATTCTCGAGCTCCAGCGCCCAAGCTTCCATCCTTTCCACCTCAAAAAAGCTCTCCAGCCATGTCCGGCTCTGGAGCGCAGGGCAAGTGCATGGTTTCCTCTGTCAAGGAGAAGGACATCACCGAGCTCCGAGAGGCCGGGTATTTTGCCCCAGAAATCGCTCACCGGCTTCCAGCCCCAGGGCAGATCATCCCTACCCCGGAGCCCCGTGAGAGGGTGGTATTCATCCCTCACTTCGTCCGCGGACTGGGAATCCCTGTTCACCCATTTGTCCGCGGACTCATGTTCTACTATGGGGTGGATTTCCACGATCTGGCCCCCAATTCTTTCTTCAACATCTCTGCATTTATCATTGTGTGCGAGGCCATCCTCCGCATCCCACCCCACTTCGGACTGTGGCTCAAGATTTTCAATGTGAAGCTGAAGGTGGTGGATGGTCAACACGCAGAGTGCGGAGGCGCCATGGTGAGCAAGATGGCCAATGTCACATGGCCCAAAGGTACCTTCGTAGAGACCGTAAAGGGGTGGCAACAACTATGGTTCTATGTCACATAACCCCACGACTCCACCTGGGCCGCGGCTCCCGAATTTAAGTCCGGGGCCCCAATGCGGCTCACCTCCTGGCTGGAGAAGGGTCTGGACTGGGCTTCGTCGGATGAGCTGACGCCGCTGCAGACACATATCAACAGCATGTTGGAAAAGAACATTAAGCTCGTCAACGTGATCCAGGTGATGCTTGTTCGCCGGATCCTTCCCTGCCAGCGCCGAACTTGCCATTTGTGGGAGTTTGACGCGGCCAAGCACCAGACCTTGCAACGGTTCTTCGGCACTACTCACAAAGATATCTGGAAGGTGCTATTCAAGGGAAACCAGACGTGGCCAGAGACGACCGAGGACCGCGGTCACGACCTGGCTCATCCAGCCAGTCCGGTAAGTTCTCCATATTACGAGGTACATCCTCCTCCTGTATATTCAAGGAAGATGTCTAAGCTTCCCTATCTAACTTTTTAGGGATGGACAAAGAAGGCGAAGCGGATCCAGTGTCCGGCTTCGCTGCCTGAGGACCCAGCTATCCCGCGTCTGACGAAGATGCTGGTTCCGGTGCCCTATCAGGCGCCGGAGAAGAAGGCCAAGGAGACCAGAAGTGGTCTCCATCGCAAGGGCGCTTCGGACGTGATGTTTGAAGACGCCGAGACTGACTCCTCCGCCACTGAGGATGAGGAGGAGGAGGAAAGCAATTCTCCCTCTGAAGGGGAAGGAAGAAGAGGGCGGCCTCCACAATGCTGGAGGCAGATGCATCCAAGAAGGGAAAGGTCTCCCTCGAGGATAACTCTGTGTGGGACATCAATAGCAGCCCGGTGCAGTGCCCTCGAGATAAGCCCCTGGCCGAATCGTGAGTACTCAAAGATCCTGACGCATTCATATATCCTCCTCTTTACTTCGTAGTTTTAACGTCTTGAATCTTGCACTTGCAGTCCGGCTCGCTCTGACCTCGAGCGGTCCTTATCGTCGGGAAATTCGCTGGACCCGAAGGTGATGGACAGTGGGTCCCTTCCGTCGGCCTCCTCTCCCAGGGCCATGGATGACACCGAGGTGTTATCCCGAAGAATCCCAGACCAGGGAGAGGTGCGGGACCCCATCAGAGCAGCGCCAGAGGGTGAAACCTCGGCCGCCGGACACATGGGGGAGCAAATCCCCATGGAGACTAGCGATGGGGGCCATATCCAATTCAGCCCCCAGCCGAATACGGACCCGGAGACCTATACAGCTCCAGAATCCGACAAGCAGCCTCCTCCGAAAGAAGGAGGTGTGCCCATTCCACCGGTGACCTCTGTCCAACCAGAGGCGCCGGACACTCTACTGGAAGCGCTGCGAAGTGCTTCCATTGTTGAGGAACACCGTACCCTCATGGGTACGATGATTGAGAAGATTCAGTCCGCCAAGAGGCGACTGACTAAAGCCTGCACTAGCCTTCTAGCAGGCTTTGAGGTAAGCAACACAATTATGTGAAAAGAATGTCACAGTATAGACAATAGCCCCTGAGACTCTGTCCGGTGTTCGGAAACAAGACCCGAACAAAGGATCAAATAGTTTTCGCAGGAGACTAACCATATATGTCTATGTGAATAAGCAGTTGTTGCTGTTGGCTGCGCCCTCTCATGCTGCCAAAGTCTCCGGACTGAAGCAGAGGTTGGAGCAGGCCGAGGAGGAACTCGGCCAAGCAAGGAAGCAGCTAGAGGATAAGCAAGGTATGTAATGACCTGCTATATATTCAGAAGGGATAAATGATTTGTGTTTGACCAAAGTTCCATTACATTTGTTAGGAGCGGCGACCGAGGTAGATACCCTTAGGGAGGCGCTGGCCGAGGCCGAGGAGAGAGCTGCCAAGGAACAAGACACCCGCGAAAAGCACGAGCCTAGGGTCAGTGAGGTCCAGCAAGAGCTCCAGGACACTGTGAAGAAATGCGAGTCCTTGGATCGCGCTATTGCGGATCAAGAGACCGAACTCGCCAAGGCTCGCCAAAGCGCACAAGATGCCCAGGTTGAAGCCCAGGGCGCTCTCCAGGAGATTCAAGAGGCCAAGAAGATTGCGGCGGGTAAGTCCTTCATTATGCAGAGCAAATATATGAAGAAGAGGTATCTCTTACTAACCCGGATTTGGAGTTCTCCAGGAGCGTTTGCGGATCTGCCGCGCAGCATTTTTGACGATGCGGAATTCTTCCGAGCCGAAGAGGGGAGCTCAACGGAGAAGCTGTTCTGGTCGCAATACCATGCGCCAGAACATCTGGTGCCCTTTAGTGATTAGGTAAAACAGCTGGTCGAACTGCATAGGGTGGCCGAACTAGCCATGAAGGATTTGATAATCCGGCTGTGGCCTGCCGAAGCTATACCCAGCAGCTACTTCGGCCTCGTGAAGCGGCTGGTCAATGCCTGCCCTTGGCTTGATGCCATGAAGCGGTCGGTCTGCATTGAAGGTTTGCGGATGGCTTTCGCCCGTGTCAAGATATAGTGGGCGAAGATGGACGCCGTCAAGCTCGCGACCGAGGGACCACATGCTGGAGTGGTATTTTGATGATGTCCTCAAGGGATCCCGCATTGCAGAGGAGCAATGTGCTAAGGACATTATTTTTGAATGAAATACTTTCATGTTATCCTGTCTTGTAGGGTGGAACAAAGCTGTTATGTAATATAACGCTTGTTATTATTAAGAAATTTACCTCCTATGCGGCCGTTTATAAAATTTGAGAGTTGGCTAGTCGTCGGCTTCAGCCCCCACGTAGGTAGTACGGGGGTGTTCGGGATGAATCTAAAAACTCTTGATCCTAAAACTTGGTCCTTGAAGGAGGTGAGCGCAACGAACCAGGCAATCGGACTATGTGGCTTTATCACCCTCACTTAGCCATAGGAGTTTGACAATAAAAATGTAGGCACAACCCCTAGTTAGTATTTTAATCCGCACTAGGGTGATGTAAACGCCTGATCGGACTGAGGCGATCCGTCGCGTAATGCGGAAAAAATCGCAAAAGATTTGTAACCTCCGAATAGCTGACCGGCTCACGCCGCATCATGATAGTCAGTTTTTGGCTTTCTCTACTGAGGTGCACGTCTGGCTAAACCAGGACACAATCGCAGCAGTTTTCTCTATACTACCCTAGCCGATAGATCGGAAAGTAAGGTAGTAAGCACAGGAGTCGGGCAACCCAACTATTGACCAAAGACATGATTCAGAGCTGATGCATATAATGCTAAAATTCAGGGCGCCGATCTGTACTGTAAAAGTGTTCGAACTTTGTTGCCACAGTATGGAGCATCATGAAGCCCATGGCAAACTAATGTGTACCAAAGTGTACGTGTGCAATTGAACGAAATAAAATGAGATTGTAAGCTAGTGCCATGTAAGTTGGGCCGCAAATAGTTCTCATTGTAATTTGATTGATACGCCAAAACGTATTTGTACAAGTAGTGCAATAAGCAACCTGGCTATTTAACATGCCACGACCAAGGGAGAGCTACGTGCGGGTCCTGAAAACAGGTAGAGTGATCGTTGAAAAGACCACCTAGAGGTTCCCTTATACGTCATTGCTTCTCGTCGTCTTGGTGTATCTATCATTCGAAAGGACCGATGATCGGGCCATCAGGAAATGCCTGTGCAAAAGAAACCTGAAAAGGATGAAAAAAAGAAAATGTGAAAGTATGTGTGTATTGTGGACCACAGTCTGGTTATGCCTCCATCTCTGCCCATGGTATTTTGAGTGCGTAGTTATGTGTGTGCGGTACGTATGCCGTCATTTGGTCAGGACTGAGATGGAGGCCGAATTGCTAGTCTGACTCCTGATGAGCCGGACTGTCAAGCTGCGGAATAGTTCGGACTCGTTTGACAGTGTCCGGGAGCTTGGCTGGTGAATTAAAATTCTGCCTTAAAAGGCTGCTTTGTACTTTCGCTGCCAGGGCCGTGGTGTGTTCTTCAGTATGGAGGGAACGCTCTATCTTTCCATTGACTGTTACGACCCCGCGTGGTCTGGGCATCTTGAGCTTGAGATAAGCGTAGTGTGGTACCGCATTAAATCAAGCGAATGCGGTTCGTCCGAGCAGTGCGTGATAGCTACTGCGGAAGGGGACGATATCGAAGATCAACTCTTCGCTTCTGAAGTTGTCCGGGGAACCGAAGACAACTTCCAGTGTGATTGTGTTGGCGTTCTGGGAATGGGGGTCCGCAGACTTGCCTGCCTGCGGCCCACGACATGCCTCCACAAGCGGGCCCGTACAGCCCATCTTCGCCAGCAAGCACTCAAGACCCTCGCGAGGGGCCAAGCCTCGCGAGGCGGATGACACAAGACCTCCTCAAGAGCGTCCTCACCAGGCTGGCTCGTGAGGGGCGGAGAGATCAAGGCAAGGGGGTACTGTTGGAAATATGCCCTAGAGGCAATAATAAAGAGGTTATTATTATAATTCCTTGTTCATGATAATTGTCTACCGTTCATGCTATAATTGTGTTATCCGGAAATCGTAATACATGTGTGAATACATAGACCACAACATGTCCCTAGTGAGCCTCTAGTTGACTAGCTCGTTGATCAATAGATGGTTACGGTTTCCTGACCATGGACATTGGATGTCGTTGATAAAGGGATCACATCATTAGGAGAATGATGTGATGGACAAGACCCAATCCAAAGCATAGCACAAGATCGTGTAGTTCATCTGCTAAAGCTTTTCTAATGTCAAGTATAATTTCCCTAGACCATGAGATTGTGCAACTCCCGGATACCGTAAGAATGCTTTGGGTGTACCAAACATCACAACATAACTGGGTGGCTATAAAGGTGCACTACAGGTGTCTCCGAAAGTATCTGTTGGGTTGGCGCGAATCGAGACTGGGATTTGTCACTCCGTATGACGGTGAGGTATCTCTGCGCCCACTCGGTAATGCATCATCATAATGAGCTCAATGTGACTAAGGAGTTGGTCACGGGATCATCCGTTACGGAACGAGTAAAGATACTTGCCGGTAACGAGATTGAACGAGGTATAGGGATACCGACGATCGAATCACGGGTAAGTAACATACCGATGGACAAAGGGAATTGTATACGGGATTGATTGGATCCTCGACATCGTGGTTCAGTCGATGAGATCATCTTGGAACATGTGGGAGCCACCATGGGTATCCAGATCCCGCTTTTGGTTATTGGCCGGAGAGATGTCTCAGTCATGTCTGCATGATTCCCGAACCCGTAGGGTCTACACACTTAAGGTTCGGTGACGCTAGAGTTGTTATGGGAATTAGTATGCGGTTACCGAATGTTGTTCGGAGTCTCGGATGAGATCCCGAACATCATGAAGAGTTCCGGAATGGTCCGGAGACACTACAAAAAAAGACACATCCGTGACATTTTGGGCTGAACGAATTTTTTTCCTGTCATACTTATGACACTTCTATGACGATAATTGTGACAAAACCTGGTATCATCATAGATGTGGCGGGCTCCTACTTCTATGACAAAAAATCATGACAGAAAATGGGCTTTTCGTCCTGGGCGGGCCGGAGACGCAGCTGTATGACATTCTTTGGGCCGTCCATGACGGAAAAAACGTGGTAGAAGCGAGGGCGAGGAAAATATCAGGGTGTTCCCCGGTTACGTTGGGTGGTCGGGGCCGAGCAATGCGCGTTTCTCTCGTACACGCACGCGCGTGGGTGCGAGGCGTTGGGCTCTAACTGAACCCGAGCGAGGCGTTGGGCTGTAACTGAACCCTAGCGATTGCACTGCAGGCTACGCGTTACTGAACCCGAGTGATCGACTGATTGCTGTTAACTGAACCCGATCGAGCGATTCCTTCGCTACTGCTGCTAAATGAAGCCGATCGATGCTGCCTCTGGATGAACAGTGAGCGTTGCCGGGGGGGTTTGGATGAACCGTTACCGGTGGCGGTGGATGAACAGGACCCGTGGTGTTGCCTCTAGATGAATAGGACCCCGATCGATCGAGCTGGTTGGGGCTGGATGAACAGGACCCCGTGGAGGGCTGGATGAACAGGACCACCCCGTGGATGGCTGGATGAATAGTAGATGGTGGAGGGCTGGATGTACATATGTGGCCGTATTTACTTTCTTGCACCCTGGCCGTTGTACGTACGTGTACATGCTACGTGCACGCCTCTACTACGACACGTGCACGCCTCTACATCGACCAGTATGTACGTACACATTCGCGACCAGAATGACAACGCTACGTACACTTCGACCACGTGGGTCCCAACTGTCAGGCACTTCCTTGTGTGCGAAGATGTAGCTGGTAGCTCCCAGTAGTCAGGGGGAAACATTTTTTTCACGAAATACGGTTGCCCGTCCAGTGGGTCCCTACTGTCAGGTGGAGGAATCATTATTTTCCGCATAATAAGGAGGCACTTCCTTGATGCGGCCATGGACCCAGCTATCAGCCTCTCCACATACAATCCACGTCCGATGGAAGCCGTTCCTTGACAACGTTGACCACGCCGCGCCGAGAGCACCAGGGTGGTGGACGACGCGGAGTCGGGGAAGACGCGGCAGTGGATGCCCGTGCATAGAGGAGTATGAGGCTTCACTGGTTCGCTGTGGTGTGAGGCTGTCGTTGCCGCATAATAATAGGGGGTGTGGGTGAGTAGAGGGATGACATGGCCAGCGGTGGGAGTAGTAGGGGGCGGAGAGGCGTCCGTGGCATCGCAGCCGGCCACGAGAGGCAGGAGCACGAGGCCCGACATGCGCTGGTTTGGGCGGCTGGAGCAAGAAGACCAGAGGTTGAAGAAGCACTACGACCGTTGGATGGACATCGTACGGTCACTGGAGCTAGAATCGTGCATATTGACTATGTTGACAAAGCCCCCGTCCTGTCAAGTTAGTAGGCGCACAAGTCAGCTCGCCACTATCCGGGTCCCAGCTAGGAGGGGGAGTATTCATTTTTTGTGCGTAATAAGGAGGCACTTCCTTGCGTGCGAAGATATAGCTGGTGGGTCCGAGCTGTCAGCGGCGGTAACATTTTTTTCGTGAAATACAAAGGCCGTTTCGGTGGGTCCTAGATGTCAGGTGGAGGAATCGTTATTCGGTGCGTAATAAGGAGGCATTTCCTTGCGTCTGGCCATGGACCCAACTGTCAGCCTCTCCACGTATAGTCCACTTCAGATGCATGTCGGTCGTTGACCATGTTGACCAGGCCGCGCCGAGAGCACCAGGGCGGTGGACGACGGCGAGGCCTAGGAAGGGAACGACACGGAGCCAGGGAAGACTCGGCAGTTGTTTCCCACGCGGAGGGGAGTACGACTGCATCTGAGGTTTCTTGGTTCGTCTGTCGTCAGCCGGAGAATAACAGCAGTGTGGGTGAGTAGAGGGATGGCTAGGCAGCGATGGGAGTACGGTGGGTGGTGAGGACAAGGTGGCAAAGACCCGGCCGACATGAGGGAGGAGGGAGCAGGCAGTCCCGTTGGAGCTTGTTTGAGCGGCTGGAGCAGGAAGAGCAGAGATGGAAGAAGCACGATGGCCGTTGGATGGACATCCAACAGTCACTACTTGTGCGTCAACCTTTTTTTAGGAAAGCCTCAAATCTGTGGAAAACAGCATACATCCCATCTGCCATTATTTCTAATAATTTACAGCCCATTTGCTAATTCTTAAGGTTTTTTGGAGCCCATATTCTTTTTGTTAGTATCATAGCCCATATTGTGGCCACGGTTAAAAAATTGTACGAAATTTCACATATTTCGGTGCGGTCCGAACTATCTTTTCATCCCAAAATTTCGAGTCACATTCAAACTAATTCTAAAAATAAATGTATATCAATATAAAATCCAACAAATTGTCCACGCATAAAAATCAATGCAATTTAAAATCTCGAAATGAAAAAAAGAAATTTGAAACTAATTGTGGTTTGATGTGTTTCAAAAATGTACAGCCCATTTCTCATTACTGATAGGCCATTTTCTCGGCCAGCCGAATGAAGCTCTCCTCGTCTTGAAAGATTTGCAACCCAACAGGCCTGACAAAGCGACTTACTTGGCAAATCACAAAAAAACGGGTTGTGGCCATGGACCCAGCTGCGGCCGTGGACCCAGCTGTCAGCCTCTCCACGTATAGTACTCTTCCGATGGAAGTCAGTTGTTGACCACATTGACCATGCCGCGCCGAGAGCACCAAGGCTGTGGACAATGACGAGGCCTAGGAAGGGGACGACGTGGAGCCGGGGAAGACGCGACAGTGGATGCCCACGCGGAGAGGAGTATGGGGGTTCACTGGTTCGGCTGCGGTGTGAGCCTGCCGTCGCCGCGGAATAACAGGGGGTGTGGATGAGTGGAGGGATGGTCTGGCCAGCAGTGGGAGTAGTATGGGGGCGGTGAGGCCTCCATGGCAAAGACCTGGCCACGGGAGGCAGGAGCAGGCGGCACGACCGGCGCTGCTTTGGGCTGCTGGAGCAAGAAGACCGAAAGTTGAAGAAGCACTATGGCCGTTGGATCGTCATCATACGGTTACTGGAGCTAGAATCGTTCATATTGACTAAGTTGACAAAGCCCCCCATTCCTGTCAGTAGGCCCACAAGTCAGCCACCCACTATGGTGGGTCCCAGCTAGCAGGGGGTATTAATTTTTTTGTGCGTAATAAGGAGGCACTTCCTTGCATGCTAAGATATAGCTGGTGGGTCCGACCTGTCAGAGGGGGGAACATTTTTTCGTGAAATACAGAAGCCCTTCCCGTGGGTCCTAGCTGTCAGGTGGAGGAATCATTATTTTGCACGTAATAAGGAGGCATTTCCTTGAGTGCGGTTTGTGGACCGGTATCGGCCTCTCCATCTGATCCACCGATGGATGTCGTTCATTGACCACGTTGACCAGGCCGCGCCGAGAGCACCAGGCGGTGGACGACAGCCGTGCCTAGGAAGGAACGACACGGAGCTGTGGAAGACTTCGGCGATTGTTTCCCACGCGGAGGAGTACGAGGGTTTACTGGTTCGTCTGCCGTCCCCGGAGAATAACATCAGGTGTGGGAGAGTAGAGGGATGGCTATTCCAGCGATGGGAGTACGGTGGGGCGGTGAGGCGAGCACGGTAGCATAGCTGGCATGGGAGGAGGGAGCAGTCCCCGCCAGCCGCTTGTTTGAGCGGCTGGAGCAGGAAGAGCAGAGATTGAAGAAGCACGACAGTTGTTGGATGGACATCCAACAGTCACTGCTCTCGTGTGCATTATTTCTAATAATGTACAACCCATTTGCTAATTCTTAAGAATTTTTTTGGAGCCCATCTTCTTTTTGTTAGCATTACACCCCGTATTATGGCCACGGTTAAAAAGTATACAAAAGTTTGCATATTTAGTGCGGTCAACTGTTTTTAATCCCGAAATGTCGATTCACACTCAAACTATTTTGAAAAATTATTTATATAAATATAAAATCCATATAATTGTCCACGCATAAAAATCAATGGAATTTAAAATCTTGTAATGTAAAACATTGAAACTAATTCCCGGTTTGATATGTTTTAAAAATGTACAGCCCATTTCTGGGCAAACCGAATGAAACTTTCCTCGTCTTGAAAGATTTGCAGCCCAGCAGAGCTGATAAAGCAAGTAGGCCTCGTTTGGGTATTTCTTAAAAAAAATAGAACTGGGCTAGCCATTTTAGCAAGAAAAAAATACAACTGGGCTCATGATGTGGTAAACATAAATAAAACCATGGCTAGACGGGCCACACCCTCAAGACAACCCGTTGTTACCATGATCCGTCGCTAAAACTAGTATAAATAACAACTGCTTGTTCCTCAAAAAAAAAACTGCACGACCTGCTGGGTCCCTGGTGTCAGCCGTTCGTAGTGTAATTCTCTCGTTTATTGACTACGTTGACAATGGCGTGAGCCCCAGATATCGAACCATTAGGAGGAACCATATTTTTGGGCTTGTAATATAGAGGCACTTGCTTGCGTCGCCATGATCTTTGGTGGGTCCCTATTGTCATCCTCTCCACGTACAGTCATCTCCTTGTTCCTCTCGGTTGTTGACGATGTTGACAATGCAAGAGGGCGGCGCACCGTGCACGGTGAGTGAACCAAGGCCGCAAGGCGGAGGATGATGACGAGGCCTCGGACGGAACGAACATGAGCCTTGGAAGATGCGCCGGTCCAGTCGCAGGCGGAGGGGATTACGAGGGTTGACTAGTTCGGGTGCGGGTTGGGGCTGACGTCGCCGGAGAATAACAGGACATGTGGGGGAATAGAGGGAGGGACTGGCCCAACATTGGAGGATAAGTACGGTAGGGCTGCGGAGGCGCATCCAACCATGGGAGGCGGGAGCAGGCGGAGCCGACGGGGTGGTTTGGTTTGGGTGGCCGGAGGAAGAAGAAGACAAGAGATAGAAGATAGACGACATATGTTGGATGTCAATCCAACGGCTGGTAGGCAGAATCGTTTGTTGTCTGGCTAGTAAGTCGACACCACCTTGGACAGGCTATTTCCTCACGGGTCCCAAATGTCAGAATCCAAATCTGTCACGGTCATGCAGCCTTTCCTATGAAAATTTACAGCCCATTTGAGGTGCTAGTTTGAAATAAGTTTGTGGGTGCTGGTGGGGGCTAATCACTTGGCTTCTGTAATGCATAGTGAGCTCAAGCAGCTGGCGAGAGTGATGTTATTTCCCTTGGTTGGGATTTGTTAGTTGTTACAATATTTCACTCTAAATTAAACGACTGGCAAGCCATTTACCTTGCTTCAAAGAAAATAAGACAGCCACAGCCGAGTTGAAAAGGGAAAGAACATCTAACCCCAGCTTACAAACTGTACAAAAGCACGAGGGTTAATTGTTCATCAGGTTTACAAAAAAACCCAGGTTGAAAAGGGCAACAACATCTAACTCCAGCACTGTTTTCGACAGTCACAGTTAAATAGATCGGTCAGGTCCATAGAATGAACATCCTGGGTCGTAAAATTTACTGGATTATGACCACAATATGTTGTAAATAGAAGCTAAGACGCTCGTAAGCTCTTTTGCCCACCTGAAACTCCTTTTTTTGCTCTTCCACATACCCATCCGTCAAAACCATGTTGCTGATAAACTTAAGCCTGATGGACAATAGTAACCTCGCATTCAGCAGGAAGAATGTGACAAATCTAGTGTTTGCACGGTTGGCTACATATCGTTCTAGCGTTATTGTCTTCAATCGAATCTCACGAGAAGTGAGAAAATCCCGATGCTTACGAATCCACCGATTGGTTATAACTTTCTTACCCCGTCCTGTTGCCTAAGTAGACATGAAGATTGAAAACAATTAAGGTCTACAAAAAGAGTGTTGAAAGAGCAACAACTGAACGGTTAATTCTAGTACACTATATGCGGGATTCCAATGTGCGTGAAATTATCACCTTTATATACAACTTCTCTAGACATGGAAAGCATTGCAGCAAGCCAATAATCTTGTTCAAATCAAAACTATTCATTTGGATATATAAGATCTTGACAGAATCCACCACCATTGATAGGCCATCCATGGAGAAACTCTTCATTGAGCATATAACATAATATTAGTACAAAATGTGTACTCCAAGATGACATATAACTTATGCGCATAAATTTAAAATGCAGCTTATGGTTACAAGTGTAGATGATAATATAAAGTACCTGAAGAACTGTGGAGCCAAACACCATATTGAAATGAGCACAGAGATCATGTATTACACCCAAGGTCTCTAGTTTAGGCGCAGAGAGGACGGTTATTTGCAACGATGAATAACTAGAATCAAGGGTCAACCTTTGAAGTGAAGGGGCATCTTGGATGATGAGCTGCCTTCCGTCAAAAGAAATTCCAATTCTTACAAGGTTAGGCAGCTTTATTTGGAGACAACCGATTGTAACTGTGAAAACAAGCACCAAGCACTCCAGGACAGGGCAACTGGAGTGGATGATGCCATGTAGTGAGGAGTCTGATATACGAACCCGCACAAGTGAAAGTTTCTTGAGAAATGGGAGTCGAAGGTTTAGTACCAGATTGTCTGGTAGGTCGCACATCGCAAAGGTGGCGGTGTGGAGAGAGGAGGAAAACCGCGAGATGGACATCGGTGCTGAGGGCACAGGTAGATGGCGTTCGGTATCTGGTAGGTGATTTCTAGGGGAATAGTAGAACTCAAGCAGCTGTAGTTCAGTGAATTCAAGGGATTTCAGCCAAGCGTCCACCGTGCAGGGCATGGTATGCTTGCTCAGGTAGCATGACGGGGTTCAGAAGCTTTGAACGGAGCCCTGGTGGGAGGATATGATGGCTCTGGGGATTTCAAAATCATTGAAGAGAGATAGCTGATGACAGTCGAGATTAAGGGGCACGACGCGCCATAGAGGGCGCCACCGAATTGAGAGGACTTCGGTGCGGCAGCAATCCTTGGTGGGGAGAAGCGAGATGATCTCCCCAAGGACGGCGTCCGGGAGATCACTGATGCGGTCCACCCGAGATTCTACGGGTTCCTGGGATACGGTGGGGGCGGGGTCACCGCTTCTCCCCGTGCTGCTGGGTGCGGGATCTACAATAGGCATCACCGCTGGCGAGAGCCTCATCTTCTTGGTGCTGGGGTCAGCCGACTCCATTTTCCTCGAGGGCGTCACGTCGCGCTCACGGATTTGAGCAGAGTAACGAATGACGAGCCTAGTTGTAGTGCGGGTGAAGAAGAAGGGGAGCTGGGGTTTTTTGTAGTAGTGACGAAGAAGGGGAGCTGGGGTTTTCTGTAGGAGTGAGGTGAGGAATTTGGGGGTACGAGTGGAGCGAGCTAACGTGAGGTGGGTGGAAGTGAGGAGGAAGAAGAATACCCAGGTTTTTTGGGGGGCGGTGTGCTGGATGTCGGTAGCGCCTCTCATTCAGTAAATATATGGACTGAATGTCGTTATACTTTTGTTCACCGACATGCGGGCCATGCAGCGCGCGGACCCAAATGCCATCCACCAAATTAGAAGGCGATGCAAAGGCAGAGAGTCACGCCCGATCAGAGCGGCAGTAACGAGCCGTCATATCACAAAACCCCACCTCCCCGCAGTCTAAGTTTGACGGACGAAGCAACCATCATTTCACTCTTCGCTGAATCCCCTTCTCCCTCACCGTCTTCAAGAAAGGCAACACTCGCATCTGCCACTGTTCTTCTCTCCCAACGAAGGGAAGGTAAGCGGATCCGTGATGTTGGTAAATTTTCGTTTGCAAAGCAGTAACCAATCCTCACTCTTTTTTTTTGTTTCATTGTCATTGCAATTGTGTTTTCCTTTCAGTGGTCTCCTAGTATTCGTCAGTTTCATGATGGACCAAGGAGAACCAGGCAAAGATCTGCCGATAGTGGAGCAGACGCGGGAGGCTGATCCCCACGAGATAGATAGCTCCAAGAAGATGGAGGCAGCCACAGAGCCGACCCCAGATACGCTCACGACCACTACTGAGATGGTCAATGCCCCGTTTGAGGTTACAGCCCCCGTGGCACTGCAGGAGCAGTTTTCCCCCTTCGAGGATGTGTCTCCCCATTGAGCTGCCCAAGGTGATTTTCTTCTTTGCCGATCTCGATTGTGGTTTTCATCTAAGTGTGTGGTGATGAATAATGCAAAATTTTATTAGCTTCGATGCCATGCTATACATAGTGGTTTAAATAACTTGTGTTTCTTATCTTTGGAAAGTAATTCAGAATTTGTTTACATTTCGATTAGAGCCCTGATGCAGACAAGGATTGTGTGGTTGTACATGTCACTCGCTATGAGGCGGATGACCTGAATATACGCCTTTGGGAAAACAGATTTTATAGGATGTTGGATAAAGGAAGCCATTTGCGCTTATACCAATGAAGAGTTGTATTCCAGCCTCACTGTTGTCAGGCGTGTTGTCCAGGGTGTACTGAAGCACAAGAAGTTCAAAGCTACTCCTTCATTTGTGAGGCATATTGTTCTTGTCAAGCTTACGCAGGAAGATGACGTGGCATGCCTCCACAAACAAGTTTATGAGTGGCAAGGCCACAAGGTTGTCTTCATGAAGGTTCACAGGATTGAGCTATTGCCGGATGTCCTCGATGATGTTCATGGCATGGTCCGTCTTGTGTCCAGCCCAAATTAGATCGAGGCATGAAATAGTTGCCCCAGCTAGTGTTTAATAGTAGTTTGGATTGTGTCTAATTATCCAAACCTTGCCTGTTATCGAGCCCTCTAGGGCTAGTACTCTGTTTGAATCCGTCTATGGAGCTACTGCTACTTTTGTGTGCTAGTGAATCATGTGAGAACCATCGTAATTGTTGTCAAACAGATGTGTCCTCACTAGTTTTTTCATGAATATCGCATGGTAAGACATAAGTTGGCACGGTTTATCATACGAAGCGGTGTGTGTTTTGATGAAATAGAGTACTGCTCGAGAAGCTGGCGCCGACGTATACATAAGTACTTGTAAACACTGTTGGTGCTACCCCACTTGTAAGCAGTTGTGCAAACCACGGTACATTGGCTCAGCTCGCTTCAACACTAGGCTATCGACCAGCTAACAATCAACAATCTGTTGTCTGACATATAAGCAACTATGTATCTTGTTATAGTGCTTAATGCAGTTAACTGAGGCCACAATGTAAATTGCAAACGTTCACACGCTAGTCCAGCGTTCATGTGGAATACTCACATTAAACTCAGCTTCATAAAAAACTTGAAAAGCATAAGTTAAGCAATTTTATACATCTCAATGATTCATAGAACATAACAAACATATAATAGTTCACAGCAAAAGACAAAGTTGTGAGAAGGTTTAAAAATCAGGAAAAAACAAGCAAGGCTTCTCTGAGCAAAGGGCCTCCCAGCAGGCTTAAATTTCCTGGAGTTCACTCTAGTTTTTTCTTGTTGCCACCATCCAGGGTTGGGTTCTCTCATTCCAGAATAACCAATTATAATTGTGTTCTCAGCTGGAATGTTGAACTGAACCATGTAGTGTACTGACCAGCTGAAAGTCTTGTGCATTCCACTAAATTTAAGCATCGCTATTTGCAGAAATAAGCAGACCACAATGCCTCTTGTCCACGCACCTGTCCAAAAAACCGCCATGCAGCCGTGCCAGCTAGTCCTCGGTCCATGGATGAACTGGTAGAAAGTGCATTCTGGACTAGGATGCAGTTGTTTTCGCTCGTCCTTACACTGCAATCAGGAAGTAAAACGTACGAATCAACTCCTTTTATATTGTGTTGGTCATTCTAGCTAGTAATTACGAATGTAGGAATACCTGGAAGGTGGGTGGTTAGACGACGGCAACGAGGGATAGCCATCTCATTTTGCGCAGTTCTACTAAAACCGAGGTGTGTGCTTTTGATTGCGCGGATAGAAACGATACAAAGACAGACATCCCGAAATGATATGGAGACAAACATCCCTGTTTGCGCAAATACGAAATATGGTTATTTAAACAGTGATAGATATTTGCAGTGGCGTATGATTAACAGCAGCATCTATTGTGTTATAATTGGCACTAGATTGACAGTATGAAAGTGTCCTTAAGTAAGTACCATCACATCACATCAACATTGCCACTAGATTAACATGCAGAACAATATCATTAGTATTACTGTCACGAGAGTAGCACATGGTCAGTAAATGTGCAATCAAATTTGTGCAGTTCCACTAGGATGAAGCAATGTTAGTGGTGTGAGATTTAAGTGTAACTGCAAAAACACAATTCATGGGAAATAAAGCAAGATGGAATCACTTCATAAAATGGTGGTGGCATTGCTTCAATTTATCGACAGCACTAGACCATTACTTATAGTGACATTAGGTGGCATTGCTTAATGCTTCATATGATTTTACATTAACGGTAGTGATATAGGAGTAGGGACAGCACAGGCATAAAGTGGTGAGGCAGATGTGGTTGCCGAGAGCGGCAAACACTCAGGTAGCATGTCTGCATTTGTCCCATTTTTATCTCCTCGGCGACATTTTCCTATGTGAGCACAAGAAATCTGGACCTGCTCATTCTCATTTGCGTTGTCCCCCAACACCCGTCACTTTCTTTCCTTTTTCAACCAAGAGATAGGTCCACTTCCTCCCACCCTTCTCCATCCACCATGCTTTCTTCGTCTTTTCAACCAAGAGACCGGTTGGGTAGCCAGTATCTACTACTTTCCCCCATTTCCTCTTAGAACCAAGTCCTAGATTCATGCTACAACTTTCCCACTTCCTTCCCTGTTTGAATCAACTCTTAGAGTCAACTGTATGAACTAGCTTTACCTCTAATAATAGTAAAAGTCTAGGTGGCTTTGGAACAGCGGACGGAAGTAGAAAAAGATCCACACGAAGCCAAGTGGGGAGCTGAGGCAGTAGAGCAAGGCAGGTTTCCAAGGAATATATACCTGAGGGTCGTCGGCATGTGGCAAAGACGGCGTCGGGAGGCCGCATCTTGGCCACAATACCATAGGGAGGAAGACGGGGTCGGAGGCCCTCCGGAGCTGGCGCTCGCTCGGAGAGAACAGCACGACCGCCGATCGGGATGCGCAGGCAGCCGTTGGTCTCCTCCCTCGCCGCCGAGGACAGCGTGAACGATGCACCTACACCCCTGTCCCGGTCGAGGTTGTCCGGCAGGATTTGTGACTAGCCGTGAGCTGAGAGAGAGTGTGGCCACCTATGTCTTGCTTAGATCTGGAGAGCATGAGAGAGTGAACGAGAGGAACCCTAGTAAAGCAAGCGCTAAGGCTCCTGCTTATATATATAGTGGAGTGATTTTGTTGTACCAGCTTCAAAAAAATGCGCTCCTACGTGTACCCGCGAGTGGGTGTGAGAGAACTAGTGCATGCGTGCACCGTTTCTCTTCGTGAGAGTACAATATACTACGCCGAAAGAACATTCGCCACAAGAGTAATAGTATAAGTGTGTGATGTGTGAGCTAAAATAAAATGTGCACGACGTCTTTTATTTTTTAGAAGTTCTGAGGGTAGGGTGTGAAGAGCACATATGTGTGTGACGTCTACCTGCAGATAGATGGTGGGTGTGAGAGGACTCAGGAGGGTGCGTGTGCGTGAGAGAGAGGGGGGCACGTATCAATGCAATGCATGTGTCCGTAAATCATTATCCGACAAACGTTTGCCACAAGCCTTTTCCTGACGAATGCCGTAAGAACCGTTAGATCGGCATCCAACATTGTCAGTTTTGCCATGTCATTTAACAGAACGGCCACTCCTCCTACACACAAATCTTCCACGTGAGTGTTAGCAACTGTCGTATGCTCCCTCCGTTCCAAAATGCAGTGCATATAGCTTTATTGAAAATTCAAACCTCGCAAACATTTACCGAGTTTTCGTGTACCTGATTGCACATGTAGAATTCCCTGTATATATCATTTCATTCATCTTCGAGAGGTAACTATAAAGATGAGGGAGGAGTCTACAAAGAAAGACCACCGTATCACCTGCAGCAATTTCAACCATCCTTTGGTGTGGAGGAATATCATAGGAACTCTATATGATATGATTTTTATAGGATTTTTTCCTTTAGAGCCAATTGGTTCTTAGGAATAGATTCATATACTCCACATTTCAAAGGAAATAAACATGATATCATTTCTATAGCTTTAGAGCCACTTGGTTCATATGAATGGATTTCTATACTCCCATAATTTCAAAGGAAAATAAACATTAGCGTATATTCAATAGAAAAGTTCCTATGATATGAACCAAATTACATCTCTTTTCTAATCCGTCCTCATAGGAATTGAGATACATGTCATCTCTAGATTGAATAGAAAAGTTCCTATGTTGTGAACCAAATGACATCTCTTTTCCAATCCCTACTCATAGGAATTGAGATACTCCATGTCATCTCTTTCCCTACAACTTCCATGTATACATCTTCTATTCCTAAATAGCTAGTACAACCCACTAGTAGCTTTTTTCCAAGACATTCAACTATGGCACAAGATATATATAGTGTACGAATAACTTGAAAGATGGTCGCTGGATGAAGCTAATCCGACAGTGCAGAGATGGCAAATCCGAGCACCACTGGCCGTTGGATATCATCAACATTCCACCAGATCTGCACATGTACAATTTAGAAGACTCCATGGTTGAACTTAAGCATAATGCACAAACCTCAAAACACAAGCACTTCTCCTTTGTTCTAGAATCTTCCGTATCATAATTGATTTTTTTTCTAAATGAATTGCCATTCTTTGTTTTTAACTTTATGCTTTACAATGCACGACCCCATGAATCTTAACATTTTTATAAAACTAATTGATTTTGAATGAGATGAACTATAAGAACTAAACAAACATCCACATCATGCATATATGACTCAAAGCTTTACATGCTATAGTGTGTATTTATTCATAATTTGGTTTCAAAATCTCATGCGTTCAATGCATGTGTACCTTACTAGTTTTGAGTAGAGTAGCAAATTTCACATGCCCTGTGTATATCAAAATGCAGGCCCATGCATCATTGCCTTTAAATTGAACCTACGTCCACAATTTTTGGTACGTACTATATCTCCACTGGTCCCCGAACCCAAAATGATGCCTCGTTCCCCTAAAACCAAGCGGCCCACACATATTTAAGGCGTCGACTCGAACTCAATCCCTCTCCCGTTTACTAAGACGTGGCCCCGCACGCCGTAGTAGTACTCCTACAAACCCTATCGCCGCATGCATCACCGGTTTTCTTCAAGAGGACGAGGGAGAAGCCAATTTGTAGTGGAGGTGCTTTAAAAAAAATGATCTATAGTGGAGGCCCCTACCTAGGGTGCCCTAGGTAGCTGCCGCACGCATCATTGGTTTTCTCTTTTCTTTATTCTCTTGCGCCCTAAAGTGAAATGATAGTTGCTTCGTCCGTCCAACTTAATGTGGGAAAGGTGGGGCTTTGTGATTTGACCCCTCATCGCTCATTTTCTACTACTGCGGCGCTACGACCGGGGTGCCTCCAATTCCAACCGCTGCTCCGAACTGTAATTTGGTGCATCGCACATGGAACAAGACGGTGGACGTGCCACATGTCGGCCAAAGGGGTCCTGTTAAGTGTGTAACCATTTCGTGTGCATACTGCCCTGCTTGAGTCGCTACGCCAACACGACAGGTGCAGCCTACCACTTGGTTTTGCTCTTTGGTGAATCCCAACTATATTGATCTAAAAGGATACGTACTGAACTACCCTCTCCGTCTCGTTTTTTAGGCATCTCGATTTATAGGGCGTGCACGTACTTTTTAGGTCATCCATTTGACTAACTAAATATGAGTTACTATGTCACAAAAAGTATATCATAGGATTATTAAGCGGATGTAGTTTCTAAACATATATTGTTCATCACATATATAGCCAGTTAAATTCTCAACCTAGAACGATGTGCATGCCATGTAAACCGATACGGAGGAAGTATAGTAGTAAAAATGAGGTGATTTTACCGAGCGATCGGCGGGGGAGGATGGCATGTCATGCGGTCCCACGTGTCATGATGTACCAAGGCGAAGTGCGTGTCCCTCTTGGGGCAGAAGCAATACTACGTGGTTTGATATGGTGGCGAACCGAAGTGTGAAATAATGGTTGCTTCGTCCGTCTGGGAAGGTGTGGCATTGTGATTTGATGTCTCATTGCTCATTACTACTACTCTTTGGGTGATGCAGTAGGGTGCGTCCCCCCTGCTGTTCTGCATTGTTATTTGGTGCTTGACACGTCGACCCGGTTGCTATATGTCCCACATGTTGACGACGCGAAGTACATAATTCATGAAAGCGAGCGTCGACGGAGGAGTACAAGACACGGCTTGGGTTTTTTCTGCTTCGCACGATCCATCGATACAAACCTGGACTAAAAAAAGGCGAGGGCGGGTCTTTTCCCGCGCGGCAGGCAGGGAAGTTTGGCGTTCAAGGCAAGGAGGCAGGAAGGAAAACAAGCAAATAAAGGTTGAGCGACTTAGTTTGGGGAAAATCTGATTTTACGGAGTACGTACCCACTAGGGTTTATAGGGCTCATCTAAAATTCGTGTTTCCGTTTTATAAGTCTCAATTCTACTACTAGTAGTAGTACCATCACATGTTGGATTTCAAGGTGTGTTAGATCACCCGATGCAAGCAGTGTCAGGAGAAAACTCACCAATGCATGTAGAATTTCATGGAAATTTAGGGGCCATTCATGCATTCGTTCTAATTAATGCCTCGGTAAACATAACTTCTTGAGAACAATGAGCGTACTAATTACTTGTGCAAACTAGGAGTACGAAATTAATTCGACCACTCACCGTCTACCTTGGTAGGAGGGATTTTGAAATTGAGCCATAAACTAGAAAGGAGGGAGTAGTAACTTTTGTCTCGATTACTATTTGTGGCCTTGTATAGATGCAAAATGTATTTTTTTATAGTGGCCTTGTATAAGTAAACGGAGGGAGTACCAAAGGACATATGTATTCCAAACAATATGATAATCTCTCTAACCAAGGTAGTAGGGACAAGGAGTAAACAGAGGGAGTAGTAAAATTTTCTCCTCGACCTGCGAGCCACCGCACGCGTGGGCGAGGGAGCGGGCGTAAGGTGTACAGTACTACTGCTAGTAAGCAAGCTTCACCTCATCCTGCGAGCCACCGCGCCCGTGGGCGGGGGAGATGGTGTACTAAGCAAGCTTCTCCTCATTTTGCAAGTTGACGGGACACATCAAAAGTACTCCAGTGTATAGAGCCTTGCCTCTAAGGTAGGCCCCATATGGTTTGCCTCTTTTTTAACATAACGCATCAAGTCGCAATTGTTTTGTTCACCCGTGGTAGACGATCCTCCCTCCACCAAGTGGACAACCAGTACACGGTCAAATTACCACGTGGGCTGCCTTTTAAATGTAAATGAGCTCCACCGTGTACCCGCGCGGGTGTGGTTGGGAATGAGACGGGAGTACGTGCACCATGCGTGCACCTCTTCTCTTCGTGCACGTCCCCCACCTACGTGGATGTGTGTGAGAGATACAAACCTAGACAAATGGCTTATGCGGAATAACTACTCTTCGTAAGCCATTGTAAGAGTGGACAAAATGGTGAAGGAGGAGATAGGGGAGCGGCGGAGGTGTGCGATTCTTGGCCAGTGTTTGGCCTTGTTTAAATAGGAGATTAAATAGACAGAGGACGGGAAGAGCTCGGCCGGTGTTGCATTTAATGCCGGCCCGGTCATGAACGGACGTGTGTCCAGAGTGGGTTTCTCGGCTTCCACACGGGCGGGTTTCATGGAGGCGTTTGAATGCGGCAAGGAGGCGTGTTCAGCCGGTCATGCAGCGAGTGGCGCCCTCGACTCTGACGTAGGACACCATGCCATTCTTCCACTGATGTGTGGGCTCTTGGGTACATGGCCTGCATGTCAGTGACCCAACGCAGGCGCAGACGGAGGAACCTTTGGTGGGCCAAAGACGGTCAGAAGTGGGCATTTCATAAACCAATGATTGTTCATTGAGTGTGACGTCATCCTTTTCATGTAGATAAGACTACTATGTTGATAGCCCGTTCGATATGTTGTGATTCATAAAGACCGCTGCAAACATCAATGTTCTACTTATCACAGATCAGATTGATTAATACCTGTAACATTCCATGTCCTTAACAAAGGGTGCATGCATGTATAGGTTGAGCGTGTGTCTTGCGTCGTGTGCTGTGTGCATCCAGGCGTGCGAGTGTTGCATGCGTGCAAGGGTACGTTTCAGTGTTGCATGCATGTGTGCGTATGTGCGTGTGTTCGTGAGCGCATGTGTACATGTTAGTGTTGCACGCCTGCATGCGTGCGTGTGTTCGTTATGTGTATGTGTCAGTGTTGCACGCCTGCATGCGTGTGTGTCTTGCATGCGTGCATGTGTACGTGCGGGGTGAGGCTACACGTCAGTCGACTGACTTTTCCATCTCTGGTCATTAGATTTTCCAGCCGTTGGATACGAAATGAAGGGCCTGCAGTTTATCATCAAACTCCACCCCCCTGAGCCGCCAGCCACCACCGGCCGAACCACCGGCCCCCACCACCCGCGGCCGGCCCGCGCCGCCACACCGCCCCACCCACCCCGAAACCACTCCCCACCGCCGGTCCGCCGCCGCACCGGCCATCCCTCTAGGCCCCCCGTGCCGAGCTTTTTCTCCGGCGATCCCCACCCCACCGTCCAATCAACGCGCCCCCACCGCCGGCGACTGCCAACCAGAGGTCTCACGACTTCAAGTACCCACCGACCACTAATTTATTAGCATTTCTGTCCTTCATATACGCGCAGACGGGTGGGCCCTATGGTAATGTGCGCTGCTGAATGTGGACCGTTTGACTGGTCAATTGATCGTGTCATCAACAAATTATGGAGCTGTATGGTGAGCCAGTGACCGTATGATCTCCCTAAAATGTATCTTATTAACACAGTACAGACTCAAACTACCATTTCTTTCTGTCATATACGGGCTGACAGGTGGGCCCCACGGTTACGTGCCCCGATGGTGCAACACTAGTTGCGCCACGTGGAACGTTTGACTGGTCCATTAATTCTGTCATCAACAAAATACGGAGTTGTACGGGTGAGCCAGTGACTGTATAATCATGACATGTATTTTTTTAACACGGTACAGATGCAAGGGCTCATATATACGCGCAACTACACACCGCTATAAGCGCATACACGCAGACCCTAACCCCCTATGAGCACCTTCGAGAGAGTGAGCCAACATATGATCTTGAGATTTTACGAAGTCACCATAGGTGCCTCGTAGTCCAGTGGGACCTCTTCTCCCACTGAACGCACATCACCGGAAAATACTGAAATTAACCCAGGATAAATGCGAGCACCGGGACTTTAACCCTGGTGGGCTCGAGAAACCACTGTCCTCCTAACCATCCAACCACATGTTGGTTAGCACGATAAAATGTATGTGGTGACCGTGATGAGCTTATTCTGAAGTCCAGTGACCTTATCGTGCTTTCGCTTCAAATACAATGACTGTAAGTGTCGTCAACAAAATTTGGAGCACGCATCAAATGCAAAGTCCGTCAGTGTCATCAAGAAAATACGGAGACGTATCGTGAGCTAGATACCGTATGATCACCACGAGAATGTATACGGTGACCGTAATGAGCATATTCTGAAGTCCAGTGACCGTATAGTGCTTTAGCTTGAAATACAGTGACCGTCACGCGTGAATGTGTCATGGGCATGCATACTTTTAGAGGGCCGAGAGATAGTTTGTGTGCGTATGTGAAAGTGGTGTTGAAAGAGGGGATGTCCGGTGGAGACAAGGAGAGATATGCCCTTCGTTTCTCTTTCCCGTGACTAATATTTTAGGAGAACATATAAACATTCACAATGCAGAACAAATATTTGTGGATGCACCATGCAATTAACTTTCATGTATAACATTGTACTACTGTATATGCTTATTTTCTTAGTGGCCGATTGCGTGTGTGGTGTGGTGGGCACATCATTTCTAGTTGTGGTGGGTCAACATGACGACTCATGGGTCGGTTCCATCCTTCGCCACATAGGTTGGATCGAGACGCGTTATACGAAGACCCATGTGGAGGACTCGGCGTACAACACGAAGCTAGCTACCAGAGTCGCGGAGGACTCTATCCCCACTGGTGATAAGCCGACTATATATGATTTATAACCCTAGGCCCCCAGTATGTTATAGAAGCTTGGGGGCTAGTTCGTTGATAGTATACACACATGCACAATGTCTGGTATTCACTTGTACTTTGTACACACCCCTACCACTAATATACAGTACCAGGAGTAGGCTTTTTCTTCAACTACTAGGGTAAAACTTTGCCTCGTATTACCATCCAGCCTAACAGCCAGGGATATCCTATAGAATGATATGATGGAATCATATCTGCCAAGTACTAAGAGAGAGGTGTGTGCAGGGGCAATGTGTGCTAGAGAGGCCTAAAGATAATGTAAAAGGGAGACACGTAGGCACATATTTGTGCGTATAGAGGGCTAGTAGAGACCGTGCGTGTGTATATATGCATGTGAGAGAAATAGTGTTTTCCAACTGAGATTAGTGAAAAGAGTGGTACATAGTAGTCAGAAAGAGAGAGAGAGAAATACAGAGAGAGCATGTGCGTGAGACTCCCCGACACCCCGAGACAGATTGTGAGCATGTGTGAAAGAGAAATGCCGATGCATATAAAGTGTGTGCACTTATGCGGTAGATAGATAGATATATAGCGTGTTTGTGAGAACGGGCCGAGGCACAGTGCATCTACGTGTAAAAGGCGGTTCTATGCATTAAATTAAAATATAAATGGCATTATTATTTTTGGATGAGATCATGAATTTTGAAAATTGTGTATGGACAAAAATCGGTCTATCAGACACCCATACTCTATTGAATTATAGCATGTGCATGTGTTTATTTCATATTATCGATCCATAGAGTGAGAGCAATTTGAAATACAGGCAATGGATGCTTTTGCAATTCATATTAACATTAAGTAGTGCACTCCATGTTGTTAGTGTGAAGCACTTTATACATTTGTCACTTGCATGGATACATTCCAAATTGCTAGATACGAAATAGAATACATGTCGAATTCAACATAAAGGGGGTTTCGAAGATTCGAATTCATAGGAAGTGCATTCATCTATTTGAACCCGAGATAATGGCATTTGTAAATCAGATGTAAAAGGGGCATCAATCTTTGTTGTGCGTTTGAACATGCTATATATATTCATACGCATGTCTAACTTTTTTTTGCAACCAAGGAGATTAGATCTGGAACCATGCATGAACTGAGGTAAGTTGCATATTTTTTAAAATATACTCGTGTACAATGTATATTCAAATGTACCCCCTCCATTCCAAAATAATCATAGCTTAAGGATTTTCAAGAGTAAATATTTGTGAAGTTTGACACATCCTGAAAGTTCAATTCAAGAGAACCGAAAACGTTAATGCTTCTTCTCCCAAATATTGAACGAAGTGCCAAATAGGCCTCTGGTCACCCGAAACCGCGCGAGACTAATGTTTGGTGGTAGGAAATTACTGTCCTGACTCTGACCCGTGTAGCCTATCGGCCTGATGTCCAAAGGTCTAAACCGGGGTAGGTTTGTAACTTCACCAAGACGCCCGATCTCAACCGCCTCGAGAAGCATTCATACGCCGTGGGCGCCTAAACACCCATGCGCTCGGCCGAAATCTATCCCGCCCACATTCGGGACACCTGAGATTACTGTCCTACCCCCAACCCGCAATATGTCCGAAATTTTAGATGGCGGAAAAGTTTGTAACTTTCCCCAAATTTCAAACACACTACTAGGAAAAGGGCTATAGATGGGATGGACACTAATGGCGCACCATGTTTTGGTACGCCATTAGTGTGGAAGACACTAATGGCGCACCAGGAACATGGTGCGCCACTAGAAGCAATTTTTTTTAATTTTTCCAAACATTCTAATGGCGAAGCAGTACAAAGGCGCCATTACTAGTGCTAACTAGTAATGGCGCACTGGCCACACCGTGCGCCATTAGAATATATACTTTTTTTATTTTTTTCAAAACTTCTAATGGCGCAGCAGAAGTTGGTGCGCCAGTAGTAACCAGGGTCGACCCCTCCGCACCCTACCCCACTCCACCGCCGCCGACGTCCCACCGCACCCTCCCCCGCTCCACCGGCCGCAGCCGCCGACCCCCGGCCCGCACGCTCCCCCACTCCACCGCCGCCGACGACCACCCGCACCCTCCCCCCCTCCCCTGATGTCCCACCGCACCTCCCCGCTCCACGGTGGCCGTCGCCGACCCCGGCCCGCACCTCCCCCACTCCACCACCGCCGACGACCACCCGCACCTCCCCACTCCACCGCCGCCCGACGTTCCACCGCACCCACCTCGCTCCACCGGCCCACTGCCACACACCCCGGCCCGCACCTCCCCACTCCACCGCCACGACCACCCGCACCCTCTCCCCGCACCCTCCCGGCCCGCTCCACCGTCACAAATGAATGCAACTAAAATTGCTAAAAACAAATTTGATTATATTTTCAAATAACAAATTTGATGATATTTTCAAATAATAAATTTGATGATATTTTTCATATTCATAAAAATTTCAAATAACAAATTTGAAGATATTTTAAAAAATTATTACTATTTTTATAAAAAATATTACTGTTATGATTTAAACAAGTTTGAACATATTTAAACACAAATGAATATCAAACAACATTTTAAATGTATAAATACAAAAATGGGAAGCCTGGGAATCAAACCCAGGACCTCCTGGTGTGTGTGCTGCGTGCTGACCAGTCGGGCTAGTGGGCTTGTTCTGATGGAGTGGGGGTTATGTGGAATATAACCTGACCAGTCGGGCTAGTAAATTCTAATGGCGCACCGGGGCGGGGTGCGCCATTAGAATGGTTGTACTTATGGCGCACTAGGGGTGCGGTGCGGCATTAGATCCCTCCACCCAGTTCACCTGTTCCCCTCGCACTGTTGCCTCCCTTCCTCCCTCGCCAGATCCACTCGACCCAACCAGTCGCCGCCCCTTGCTCTGCCCTCCGTCCGCCGCGCTTTGCCGTGGCGACGCGTCAGCCGCTGTGGTCTTGCGCTGCCCCGACGCCGCCGCCCCGACCCCCGCGGGACTCCACCACCGCCGCCCCCGCGCCACCCGAACGGGATCGAACGAGTGCGCGCGCCGCTACTCTCCTCTCCTCCTCCTCCGACGAGCGAGGGCCTCCTCCGCCTCGATGCAGCCGGCGGCCCAACACGCCCACCCGCCTGCCCTGCCGTCCTCCGCCACTGCCCTGCTCTCCTTCGACCATGGGCGGCGAGGACCAGACGAGCTCGGACCCCGATCCCAACCCCTTCGCCGACCCCGACCCCTCTGGCGACCAGGTACCTCTCCTCCTTCCTCCTTCCTCCATGTCGGTGTCAAAACCGGCGGATCTCGGGTAAGGGGTCCCGAACTGTGCGTCTAGGCGGATGGTAACAGGAGACAAGGGACACAATGTTTTTACCCAGGTTCGGGCCCTCTCGATGGAGGTAATACCCTACTCCTGCTTGATTAATATTGATGATATGGGTAGTACAAGAGTAGATCTACCACGAGATCAGAGAGGCTAAACCCTAGAAGCTAGCCTATGGTATGATTGTTGTTCGCCCTACGGACTAAAACCCTCCGGTTTATATAGACACCGGATAGGGTTAAGGTTACACGTAGTCGGTTACAATGGTAGGAGATCTACATATCCAGATCGCCAAGCTTGCCTTCCACGCCAAGGAAAGTCCCATCCGGACAAGGGACGAAGTCTTCAATCTTGTATCTTCATAGTCTTGGAGTCCGCCAAAGATGATAGTCCAGCTATCCGGACACCCCTAGTCCAGGACTCCCTCAAAGAGCCCTCGAACCGGGCTTCAATGACGCATTTACGAGTCAGCGCAGAGATATTGTCTTCGGCATTGCAAGGTGGGTTCCTCCTCCGAATACTTCATAGAAGGTTTTGAACACAAGGATAGTGTCCGCTCGCAAAACAAGTTCCACATACCACCGTAGAGAGAATAATTTTTGCACAGATCTGCTGACGTATTCCGCGGCGTGACATCACACCACGGCCAGGCCTTTATACGAATCATTTTTTACTGTCCTGCCTCAGCGCGTTTAGCGAGGCGGTTTCCTTGGCACGTCTTATCAAAGCGGAGATCGTGCCCCCTTATTCCGGGATTCCCATCAATACGGACGTGGGTAACCCAACCGTGCCCGTTGGCACGCCTCCTCTATCGAAGGCGAGTCCCAATCGACCATGGGGAGGCTCTTGGTATTCAACCTCTTTATAATGAGACCAAGGCCCTCTTCCTTTTCCACCCTCCATCGAAGTTCACCTCGGCCGAGTTCCAAAGCACCCAAAGCTTCAGATTTAGGCGCCGGACCTTCGACGATGTCCGCTCCGACCAGTTCGGCCGATGGATGTCTTCTTCCATCACAGAAGAAGATGTGCTAAAGCTGCGAGACACTAGGTATCTAACTGGCGAGATCTCGCATAGGCTGCCTGCTCCAGGGCAGGTAATTCCCACTCCCGAGCCCGGTGAGAGCGTGGTGTTCGTGTCTCACCTCCTTCGGGTTTAGGCTTCCCACGGATCCCTTTGTGCGGGGCTCATGTTTTATTATGGGCTGGATTTCCATGACTTGAATCCGAGTCCATCCTCCATATCTCGTCATTCATTGTCGTATGTGAGGCCTTCCTCCATATTACCCCTCACTTTGGATTGTGGCTCAAGACCTTCAAGGTGGAGCCGAAGATGATCGAGGGGCAACAAGCAGAGTGCGGAGGGGTGGTCATAAGCAAGTGTGCTGATGCTCCGTGGCCCGAGGGCTCTTTTCAGGAGGAGCTTGATTTGTGGCAACGGGAGTGGTTTTATATCACCGCTCCTTGGGGCACCAAATGGGTGGCGCCACCCGCCTTTCGCTTCGGAGTCCACCACAGTGGCTGGCATCATGGGTCAACTGGGGTTCACTGGGGCCGCCCAAGGATGTTCCTCTCTGCAGGGCCGTATTCGAGACCTCCAAGAAAGAGAGATCAATCTGGTCGCAGTGGCGCAGGTTATGTTGATTCGGCGCCTTCGCCCCGCAAACGCCGCCTTCGTCTGTGGGAATTTAATCCGAGGGACCACGAGCTCTCCAACATTTTATGGGTACGACGCCTGGAGATGTATAAACTGTTCTTCGGATCACAAGAGAAGTGTCCGGACCTGACTGAGGACGCAGGACTAAGCTGCAATCGCCCAGATACTCAAGTAAGTAGTCATGTACCCGGACAGGCTGTCCGTTCATTTATCATAAACTTGCCCTTAAAGGAGCTGCTTCTTGAACAGGAGTGGATAGCGAAGGCAAAGTTTATAAGGTGTCTGGCTCCCCTCCCAGAGACCACGCCGGATCCCATGCTGGCCAAGATGTTGAAGGCCGCGCCTTTTAAAGAAGGCGAAGGGGGGAGTAGGGGAGCTACTGCCTCCATGAAGGAGGCTTTTGAGGAAGGGGGGATCAAAAGTCCCTCCCTCCACGGAGGGAAGAGGACCGCTTCGGAAGATCTGGAGGTCAAGGCCTCAAAGAGGGGAAAGAAATCTTCGTCAGAGAGTCCGGCGCTGGGAAGTACCCCAGCCGCACTATTTCCCCAAGGGGATCAGCCCTCCAGCGAGCCGTAAGTAAAAAGAAGGGGTCTTGTGATAAAGGTCATCCCTATATTTATTTCTGAAGATAACCAAAATTATACCTTGTAGTTCGGATCTCAGCCCTTCTCAGCAGAGCTCATCTTCGGGGGATCTTCTTCCGGAGATGATGAGAGCGAAACGCCTCCACCTGTCGCACCTTCATGTGAGGCGGACGCCCCTGAGGTGTCGCCGCGGAGGGTTTCCCCGAGTCCGGCGGGGCCGGAAGGTCCGGCCCCAACTGGCGTGTGGTCGGAGGAGCTGAAGGATCTGCTCGGGCGAGCGACTATCTCAGAAGATCACCATGTGCTAATGGGCACGGTGATTGAAAGAATTGCATCCGCGGAGAGTGGATTGCATGAAGCCGTCAGAAGTTTACTGCGGGGTTCGAGGTACGCAAAAATGATGTACCTTATGACAGTTATGCATATAGAATGCGCCCTATATAGATAGTAGCCCTGAGACTCGGTATGTTGTCAAAATGGACAACATGCCGAGGATCATAATCTCAATTATAATGTATCGCCGCTCCTAAATAGGTGGCGGGGCGTCCCGTGGCCAGCCGGACTGATGACTTTGCCGAACTAAAGCGGCAACTTGACGAGGCGGATGCGGACATCGCGCTTGTCAATAAGCGGTTTGACGAGTCACAGGGTATGCGACTTCTTCGCGGACGCCTGGTAAGGGAGCTTGACGCCCGTGCCTTACTACTTGTATGCTTAATGCAGGTGGTGCCGCTGCTGTGGAGGAGCTGCGGGCGGAACTCGCCCGAGCTAAAGAGCAAGCCAGAAATAGTAATGCGTCCGCTTTAAGGGCGGCTGAAGAGCTAAAAGCCGAACGGGCTGCTCACTGCCGAAGGAAAGAGGAAATGGCCGATATGGCCATAAAGTTGAAGAATGCTACCGACCGCTGCGGGGTTCTTGAAAAGAACGCGTCAAGCGGAGCAAGAGGACCTGAAAAAGGCCACCGCGAATCCAAGGATGCCCGTTCCGCTATGAGAGCTGCCAAGGAGGACCTGAGTCGGGCCGGGGCTATTGCGGCCGGAAAGCCTTTTTCGCGGATGGAGGAAATATACGGATCCGAAGTATGCTCGCTTGGACAAGTGGTGGAGTTCGGAGGATGCTTATCTCGGACTTAGCGGCGAAGCGCTGTGGACGCGATTGAGCACTTCCGAGGCGGAAGGCGCAGAAGGGAAGAGCTATATTGGTCGCAATTCCATAGTCCGGGCGTCCTCTTCCGCTGACCGATCGGTTGGCGAATGGGCTGAGCTGAATCGATTATCCGGACTTGCCATGAAGCATGTCATGACTCATTTGTGGCCAGCGGACCCCACCGAAGAGTTATTTTGGCTTAGTGCAGCAGTTCCTTGGTGCGGTACTGCCAGACGACGCAATGAAGCGGTCGGCGATGCATAGATCGAGCGGATGGCTCTTGCCCGTGTCAAGACATACCGGGCGGAGATGAAGGCCACCGACGTTACATCCCAAGACTCGGACAGGTAGTACCGCCAAGCACTATTTTGAGGAAGTCCTGCAGGCGCTTGCTTAATAGAGACGCAGTGCTCGAAGGATATTATGTTTAAATGACATGTATGATTTGTGAAAACAATGTTTCAATATAATAGAAGAGCTTTTTATACTTGTGCATTCAAGTATTAAAATGCCTCCTCTGCGGCCGTTGATGTATATGTGTATATAACCTGAAAGATGGCAGTCTTCGCTTTACCCCCACGCTTTATAGTGCGGGGTGTTTGCAAAAAAGGCGCATTTTCACACTTAATCCAACGTCTTGGTCTTGTGAAGGAGGTGATAACGTAGCAAACTAGGCAACCGTACTATAATGCTTTATCACTTTCACTTAGCCATAGGAGCTCGATGGTGGGGCTACTATATAGCCCCTAGGGGCACCAAGGCCTCTCTGAATTCGGGCGCGTATGTGCCTCGACCGGAAAACGGCCCTTCGTCAATGCGGGGGAATTCTAAACATTCCACTGGGTCATCGAGTGGTTGACCAGTCTCACGCTATATCATGACAGTCAGTTTTAGCTTTCTTCACTAAGGTGCTCAACCCAGCTCAACCGGGGCACAATCGCAGTGGTTCTCCCAGTGCTACCTTAGCCGATATAACGGAACGTAAGGTACCAAAACATGGGAGCCGGAAAAACCCAACATTTGACCAAAGACATGATTCGGAGCTGATGCATATAAGGCCTAACTCGAGACGCCGAACACTCCCTAAGGTATTCGGTCTTTATGAAAATGGGCAGAATAATGCCCTAAGCCCCTGGTGTCCAGGTACGCGCAAAAATTCTGGTGCGGCCGATGCCAAAACGCCAGCCTCCTCCTCGGTTATAGTAAGAAACCGGGGGATGTATATCAACAAGAGACAGTAAAAAAGGTTTACGCAGGGTCTTAATCTGAAAAGAATCCTTGAGACGGGTCCCTGCTGCACGTCTGCGCCTGTGTCTCCGTTGTGCCGTATTGGACGGGTGTAGCACGACGTTCATCTGTAAAAGAAAAGAACTTAGTTGAAAATAAAAAATATCGTGCGAGAAATGTACTTTATATTAAATAAACAGAGTACGGTTCGGAAGGTGAATAAAATTGAGCTTTATTATCTCTTGTTGTACGTGCGTGCAGCCCCTTGTATGGGGGTATGCCGCTAGTAGGCGCCGGACTCGTCTAGCCGTGTCCGGGGTTTTAATGACCTATTTCCGGTGCTTTGATTAGCGGAGCCGGATTGGTGTGGGGCTGTCAAGGCAGTCTCACGTTCTTCCGTGCTCGAGTAACACTTAATACTCCCTTTTAATGAGATGATGCCGCGCGGACCGGGCATTTTAAGTGTAAGAGATGCATAATGCGGTATTGCGTTAAAGCGGTAAAGCTTCACGCCCAAAGAGTGCTTGATAGCTACTTTCAAATGGGGTGTTGTGGAAGGTTAACTTTTCACGGCGGAAGTTGTCGGATGAGCCGAACTCAACTTCTAGCGATGAGGGAGCCCGCATAATGGGCATACAGGCCTGGCATTACCCCTTTGAAGGAGGTGTTGCTATGGCGAATTTTGGTTGGGTCTATCCCCATCTTGCGGATTGTGTCACGATATATCAGGTTTATATCCTTGCCGCCATCCATGAGGACTTGTGTAAATTGGAATCAAATCGATTATAGGATCCAATATCAAGGCAGTCCATCCTGCGTTCCGGATACTTTCGGAGTAGTCCTGATGATCGAAGGTGATTGGTTTTGACAACCAGTGTTGGGACTCCACTGGGGTAGATTGTGCGGTGCATAATTCAGTGGGTGCCGCTCTGTTTTCCCCTTTTGTCACTTGAAGTAAGTTTACTGTTTCGACTTCTTGTGGAAAATTCTTTTGTTTTTCGAGGCTCTGCTTGTGGTGCTCGTCATCATCTTCACTTGGTGTGTCGAGCCCCTTGTGTTCGGCATTGAGTCTGCCGGACTGTTTGAAGACCCAACAATCTCTGTGGGTATGGTTTGCAGGCCTCCCGGGAGTACTGTGGATTTGGCATATCTTGTCCAAGATTTTGTTTAAGTTAGATAGCTCATCGCTATTGTCCTTAAGGGGCGGTTTTTTATTGTTCTGCCGTGAGCTTTTGAATTCGGCGTTGACTGCCACGCTCTTTGGGCCGTTCCTCTTAATCCGGCGCTGGTCCTTGCTGCGTCGTGGTTTTCCATTTCCATCCCTTACTTCGGATGTACTTGGGTCGCTGGTGCTGCATCTTGCCAGCCAACTATCCTCTCCAGCTAAAAGCGGGTCATGAGGCTTGTTAATGCAGCCATGGTTCTCGGCTTCTCTGGCCGAGGTGTACATGTGAGCCATTCGTCTCGGACGTTGTGTTTGAAAGCTGCTAAGGCTTCGGCGTCTGGACAGTCGACTATTTGGTTCTTTTTGGTGAGGAACCTGTTGCATAATTTGCGGGCTGACTCTCCGGGTTGTTGAGTTATATGACTTAAATCCTCTGCATCCGGAGGACGGACATAAGTCCCTTGAAAATTTGCCCGAAAAGCATCCCCGAGCTCTTCCCAACTTCCATTGGTATTTTTAGGGAGGCTTTTGAGCCAATGCCGGGCTGGCCCTTTGAGCTTGAGGGGTAAGTATTTTATGGCGTGGAGATCATCTCCTCTAGCCATGTGTATGTGGAGGATGTAATCCTCAATCCAGACTCCAGGGTCTGTTGTTCCGTCGTATGCCTCTATGTTTACGGGTTTTAATCCCGCTGGGAATTCGTGATCCAGCACCTCATCGGTGAAACACAGGGGGTGTGCGGCACCCCTATATTTGGGTGTGCCATGATGTTCGGATATTTGGGGTGTTGCATTGCTTTGAAGAGCTTGCTTTCTCGGCCCATAGATGGACCTAACTGGGCCATCCCTTTGATTAGAATCCTTATGCGAATCGCGTACCGGCTTGTGTGCGGCGCCATTTGCCGCTCTCTGTTTGCCGTGGGGTCGTCCATCCGACCGGGTGGCCTTCTTGATTTTTGATTGTGGGGGCTCTACGGCCTCCTCGTCAAATTCGGGCAGTAGCTTTCTCTTTGGGTAGCTCTTTGTTCGGTGACTATCGCCGTATTTGTGTGCGGTGTTGATTACTTTGCTCCACCTGATTCTGAGTGCATCTTCCGCTGTTTTGAGCTTTCGCTTCTGCTTTTTCGAGGCTATCTTGATGGCGGCGAGCCTTTGTGGAGGTTCTTCTGCTCCAACAATTTGTCCGGGCGCGAGATCGTCCGGACTGTTATCTTCGTCGGGACGGGTTGTTTATCAAGTTGTCTGTTCGGACGGTTGCTCGATAGCATGTTAAATGCCCACCGGTTCGCCCTGCTCTATGGCTGGGTCTTTGTCGAGGCGGGACTTGGTGCGGCGTTTACGTTGCCGTTTTGACTGCTTTTCGAGGGATTTACCCTTCGAGCGTCCCGTTGTTCCTCGTCGTCACTTCCTTTAGGTGTATCCACCATGTATACATCATGGGATGAGGTGGTTGTCCAGCATCCTGTAGGAGCAGGTTCATGGTTGTCTCCTGCATCGTCGTCCATACCGTCGATGTCTTCGGAGTCGAAATCGAGCACGTCGTGTAAGCTTTCGACAGTGGCTACAAAGTGGGTGGTGGGTGGGCGTTGAATTTCTTCGTCGTCCGCATCCCAACCTTCCTGACCGTAGTCCGGCCAGGGCTCTCCAGATAAAGAGAGAGATTTTAGTGATTTCAAGATGTCGCCAAAGGGCGAGTGCTGAAAGATGTCCGCGGCAGTGAACTCCATGACCTGCACCCAATCAGATTCGATCGGCAGGGGCGCGGAGGGTTCGGAGTCCGGAGAGGAGTCCGGCAGCTTGGAGTCACGGTCTTCGCAAAGGACAGGGATGGTGTTCGGCTCAATCGCCGTAGAGATTTCAGCCCCCGAGGTGGTGTCCAACCAACTATGCTCGGTCGGCGAGATCGGCTCCGAATAAATGGTAGGAGCGGACACTGGTGCGGCCTCCAGGACACTGTTCGGCGGCAGAGCTAGATCGTGCTCATCGAGACAGTGCGGCGCGCTTGGCTGTGGCTCGAATCCGTTGATGATCAAGTCTCCGCGGACATCAGCTGTGTAGTTCAAACTCCCAAATCTGACCTGATGGCCAGGGGCGTAGCTTTCGATCTGCTCTTGACGGCCAAGTGAATTGGCCCGCAGTGCAAAGCCGCCGAATACGAAGATCTGTCCGGGGAGAAAAGTCTCACCCTGGACCGCGTCGTTGTTGATGATCGAAGGAGCCATCCGGCCTATAGGTGACGACACCGAGGAACTCTCAATGAAAGCACCAATGTCGGTGTCAAAACCGGCGGATCTCGGGTAGGGGGTCCCGAACTGTGCGTCTAGGCGGATGGTAATAGGAGACAAGGGACACAATGTTTTTACCCAGGTTCGGCCCTCTCGATGGAGGTAATACCCTACTCCTGCTTGATTAATATTGATGATATGGGTAGTACAATAGTAGATCTACCACGAGATCGGAGAGGCTAAACCCTAGAGGCTAGCCTATGGTATGATTGTTGTTCGCCCCACGGACTAAAACCCTCCGTTTATATAGACATATAATAGGGTTAGGGTTACACAGAGTCGGTTACAATGGTAGGAGATCTACATATCCGTATCGCCAAGCTTGCCTTCCACGCCAAGGAAAGTCCCATCCGGACAAGGGACGAAGTCTTCAATCTTGTATCTTCATAGTCTTGGAGTTCGGCCAAAGATGATAGTTCGGCTATCCGGACACCTCCTAGTCCAGGACTCCCTCACTCCCTCTCTCCACCATTCCCCATTCCTTCCAACCGATTCTCCAAAAGGAATTTCAAGACAGAAATCACATGCTCCAAAAGTTAGGGTTCACGATTCAAATTGCAATAGATTATCTACAGTAGATCAAACTGCAGTAGATTACTCAATATTCTTGCCATTTGTTGATAGGTTATAAATATTGACCATAAATAAGAATGAACATTGACCATTGTTGCTGCTAGCACATGTTGAAGTGTACCTGATGATGCTTCTGTAGAAAATTCAATCTTCCTCCTCAGGCATGTGTTGTGTGACCTGAAAAAAAATATGTGTTGTGTGCCATGTGTTGGTAATTCAGTAAAGTCAAACAAGCACTGGATTTAGGCATGTTGCTTGCTGAAATTGTAGCAGCAACAATAAACTATTGCTGATTGATGAACAGGTTATAGTGGTCAGATTAGTTCAGCAAAGTTGGTAGTTCTGTCATAAGAATTTGTTGAGGATCACCATGAGAAATAATTCAAACTGAATGTATTGGCAGTGTGTTAACTGAATTTTCAGACCTTTGCATTTTTGTAACTAGGGTTTATCTTGGGTAGGACCAGGAGATGTCTAGGGACAATATATTGGCCCAATGGCTAACACACCGAACTTTTGTTTTTGTCTTCTGAGATAGCTAACGGTTCATTCCAGTCTTTTGAGATAGCTAACAAAAAGAAGAATACAACAGTGAGGCAAAACCTAGTTACACCAAAACTATACTGGAGTAGTATTTCTTAATGATACAAGTTGATGAATTGTCGGTGTACTAGAGTTGGGGTACCCTAGTATCCCGTACTCGTGCACGGACAGCTGCAGCACCCCGCGGCAAGGTTTGCCTCGTCACCGCCAATATCCTCCGTGGCTCCTTTGGAGCCATTCAAGAACAAAGTATTAGATTGAGAAGACAAGGTCCCGACAAGAGGAGCTTGTCGGGAAGGCCGCTCCAGGCACGCAGAAGACAAGGCCCCGGCAAGAGGAGCTTGACGGGAAGGCTCGGAGCGCGACAAGTCTCCGGGCACGGCAAGGCGCTTGCCGCGGCATGCAACTTCTCTCCGTCTCCACTCCAGCTCACCCAGCGACGTGTCGCCATGGGACCATTCCATGGGCGCGTGTCGAGCGGCTGTGCAGCCAGCGGAGAGCAGCGATAAGTGGCGCTGACAGGCTCGCCATCGTGGTGAGCGAGGCGCACTGACGGTCTGTTACACTGTTTGGGCGCGACAACGACGGGCATTTATTGCTTTTGTCCCTTGCCGTCGAGTTAGGTATTTTGCACTGCATACACTTTGTTCAAGTAGGTGTACCAACTCCTGTTTTACATTTGTACCCCGCCTATGTTGCCACCTGCCGGAGACCCTTGAGCATATAAAAGGAGGCCCGAGTGCAACGAAAAGGGTTCGGTTCCGTTCAGTTCAGCGGGCCAGGTTCGTCTCGTGGGGTTCATTCGACCCACTCGAGACTAGACACACTCGCGCTAGGTTTTGTAGCCCGCATGGCTCCCTAGCAAGAACACAATAGATCAAACAAGCAGCAGTAGGAGTTTTATCTCTCCGGAGAGCTCCGAAGCTGGGTAAACCGCTCGTGTGTATCGCCTCGATCCGCTCTTCATGCGACCTCCGCCCCCCTCCGAACCACAAAGGGGCCTGCTCCGCCCGGCCCCATAGGTGTCCGTGGAGTACGATCAGCCTCCCGACATCTCTCGGCGCGCCCGGTAGGGGGCGTCGAGGCCGTGTGAATCCGATCCGGCGTTCACGCAGCAGCAGGCGTCATCAACATCTTCCTCAACATGCCACGAAGAAGAAGGCTTGGCGGCAGCAGAGCCATCCGCGTCGTACCCACCCTCACCGCAGCAAGCGGGTGGTGGGGCGACATGGCGAAGGGCGAGGCGCCGACGAAGGTGCTCGCGACGTTGCCAAGTCCAAGGAAAAGGCACCGCAAACCTCGGCGTCCGCGCATCCCCTGCGCCCATGTCAGGAGACGCGGGACCAACAACGTCATGGCGTTCCCAACGCCATACGTTCGTTGGATCGAGACCCTCAAGACCAGCATGCGCGCCAACATGCAGGCACTAGTGAGATACGGTCGCCCGGACGGCGCGCTGCTCCTTCTAACGTAGTTAGAAGTCCGAGCGTGTCCCGCTCCTTGCACCGTTCTCCAATGCCGCCTACTACTCCGGCGAAGCTACGGCGAGAGCTCAATCGCTCCTCGACTACCCTCCAACGGCCGACAAGGTCGACGAGTGGAGGGCCACTATCGAGCCTCGCCGGCTTTGCCAGCGGCGGCGCTCTGCGGCAACCAACGCCATCGTTGCGGCGGCGAGACGACAAAACGCGAGCCGGTGGCGGCAGACTGTCGGAGGTGCAACCACCGTGCACTCTCCGCCAAGAAGGCCAAGATCACCGACTCACCGGATCCACCTCGGCGGCGACTCCGCTGCGTCGTCCGGATCCATGAGCTTCGCCAGCGATCAGCGCCAAGTTCATCATGAGCGACAACAAGAGGACGCTCGAACTCGCATCGAGCACCGAAGAGAAGCGCGACGTCAGTCCGACAAGCGCGCTGGGCCTTCTGTTGACATGGACGCGCGGTAGGTTGCCCTGCGTTCACTCGTGAGCTGCGGCAAGTCTAGTGGCCCAGCCAGAAAAACTTCAAACCAGACGTGCCAGAGAAGTATGATGGCCGGACGCACCCGTCGGAGTTCCTCAGCATCTACACCATCGCGGTGCGAGCTGCGGGGGCGGGGCGACAAGATCCTCGCCAACTACTTCCCGCCGTGCTCAAGCCCAACGTCGAGATCTTGGCTCATGCACTTGCGGACAGCTCCATATCCTCTTGGGCAGATCTGTGCCATCGGTTTGTTGGCGCCTTCACGGTGGCCACAAACCTCATGGCTAAGAGAGCGACCTTCACTTGCTCGCCCGGAAGGAAGGAGAGTCCTGCGCAAGTTCATTGAGAGATTGACCGTGTGCACTACAACATCCCAGACGTCCACCGGCCAAGCGGTGATCGGCGCATTTCATCAGAATGTGCGGAACCGCAGGATGAGGGAGGAGATGGCGATGTGCAAAGTCAGGGACGTCGGTAGCTGTCGCCTTGGCCGACAAGTGTCTTGTGAGGAAGGAGGAGACTCGAGGAGAGAATCTGAAGCGAGATCGGCGGTGATGACACCGCCCGGCAAAGAAGGGCGGTGGCGAGGCAACAGAAGAAGAAAAGCAGAGAAGTGCTAGGCTGTCCGATCCCAAAGAACGGAGGCGGCGACAAGAACGCCAAGGCTGGTGGCTCCGGCAAGGAGGTTGCCCGACGCCAACCACCGGTCGATGGCGGCGGTGACAAGCGGGGCGGCTCCGACAAGCGATCTTGCAAGATCCACCGCACCAAGGGCCCACGATCTCGAGCTGCAAGAAGGTCGAAGCGGCTCGTAACAACGAACAGAGAGCTGAGTACTGAGCGGGCGAGACAAGGAGAAGGCCAGGGAAGGTGCTTTGGGGAGCAAGCAAGAAACGCCCCGGCCGGGGAGGACGCTTGCAAAGTCAAGCGGCGACAAGGAGATCGACCTCCAGCGGCGCGACAAGGATGAAGATGATGATGGCGACGAAGATATGGAGGACGACGGCCGATGAGCAGGAGTTTGAGAAAGCCACAGAGGTTCTCTGCGTTGGCGGAGGTGCTTCCTGCATACCTCCCACCGCCAACTCAAGCAATGGATGCGGGAGGTCAATGCAGCGGAACCATCCGTGAAGTCGCGCAAGCCTACGAAGTGGTCCAAGACGCCTATCATTTTTGATATTGAGGACCACCACGATCGCATAACTGCGGTCGGGTGCTTGCCGATGTTGGTTTCTCCAACCATCCGCAACCTCAAGGTCACAAAAATGTTAGTTGACGGCGGGCCGGCTTGAATCTGATCTCCTCCGCGGTGCTCGGAAGCTTCAAATCCACGACAATGAGCTCGAAGAGGCCGGAACCTTCAAGGAATCAATCCGGGAAGGAGCAAGCGAAGGGAAGATTACGTTGCGGTCACATTTGGCGTGAGCTGAACTTCAGGACTGAGAGGGTTACATTTGACGTTGCCGATTTCCCATTGCCTTACAATGGGATATCGGCAACGTCAAATGTAACCCTCGCCAAGTTCATGGCAGCCTCTCACTACGCCTACAACCTACTCAAGATGCCGGGCCCGATAAGCGTCATCTCTGTCCATGGCGACAAGAAGGATGCCCTTATACGTGCCGACAAGATCTTAGGGATGCAGCAGCCACGACAGATTGCCGGACACTTGCCTGAAGCTCCGGGGAAGAAGACCAAGTCCAAGTCCGGCAAGGACTCGATGCTCACTCGGCAAGCGCACCTCTTCGTAGTGCCGCGCTACCGTCGAGGACGCACCATCGAGCTCCACCGGCAAGTGCAAGAAGATGGTGGCTCCGCCGAAGACCAAGAAGGTGCCCGCCAAGGAGGACGGCGCTGGTGGTACCTTCACCATCAGTGCCTCTCTCGACCCCAAATAGGAAGGCGCTCGTTGCTTTCCTGGCGGGCGAATGTCGGCGTGTTTGCATGGCAACCATCGATATCCCGGTGTTCCGGAAAGTGATTGAGCACCGCTTTGGCCGTTTGTCCTCACGCCGCCCGTCAAGCAAAAAGTCGAGGAAGCAAGCGGTGGGCGCCAAGAATTCATAGCTGAAGAGATCAAGAAGCTGGAAGCGGCGAGGCCTTGTCGAGAGTGCTCCATCGTGCGTGGCTGGCCAATCCACGTAGTCGTGCCAAGGCAAATGGGAAATGGAGACTTTGTATTGACTTCACGGATGTTAATAAAGCTTGTCCCAAAGATCCGTTTCCCTTGCCGCGCATTGACCAGATTGTTGACTCCACGGTGGATGTGATTTGCTTTCGTTTCTTGATGCCTACTCGAGATACCATCAGATCTTCATGGCTGAAGAAGATGAAGAGAAGACCGCATTCATCACACCATGTGGCACATACTGTTTTATCTGGATGCCTTTCGGTTTGAAGAATGCTGGTTCAACATTTGCAAGGGTAGTCCATGGCGCTTTTGAGCCGCAAATGCATGCGAAATGTAGAAGCCTACATGGATGACATAGTGGTCAAGAGCAAGGACAAAGCAACTTTGGTTCAAGATTTGGGCGAGACCTTTGCAAATCTGCGCAAGATCAACCTCAAGCTCAACCCGAGAAGTGCGTGTTTGGAGTCCCTTCCGGCAAGCTTCTCGGGTTCTTAAATCTCTCGGCGGGGATTGAAGCTAATCCCGACAAGATCAAGGCCATTGAGCAGATTGAAGCACCAAAGCGCGTCAAGGATGTACAAAGACTTGCGGTTGCGTGGCTGCTCTCAGCAGAGTTTATTTCTAGGTGCGCTAAGCGGCATACGCCATTTTCAAGATTTTGAAAAAGGCGGGTCGATAAAATGGACTCCGAAGCGGAGGCTGCGGCTGCAGAGACTTGAAGAGATACATCCTCCACTCCAACACTTGTCGCACCTAGGCCACAAGAGAAGTTCTTTGCTATATATAGCTGCAACCAATCAAGTGGTTAGTGCTGCGTTAGTGGCGGAGAGGGAGGAGGATGATGAGCCGGCAACCACGGCAAACACATCCGGCGACAAGCGGGGAAGCTTCGCCGACAAGCTCTGGTCCCGACAAGGATGAGTCCGCGCGGAACACGTGAGCAGATCACGAAAAAGGATGGTGCAGCGCCTAGTCTACTTTGTCGGTTCCCTCCTCGCAAGGGGCTAGGTCAAGGTATTCCGGTGTGCGAAATTGCTTTTCGGCCTCCTCATGGCCTCGAGAAAGCCGCGCCATTACTTCCAAGCACATGAGATCCACGGTTGTCACCGCTTTCCCACGAAGAGGATCTGCAGAATCCGGAAGCGGCAGGCGGGATTGTCGAGTGGGCCTTTGGAGCTGTCAAGCTTTGGTCTTAAGTTTGAAAGCACATCAACTATCCAAAAGCGAGCATTGGCGGAATTCATAGCAGAATGGGCGCCAACGCCCGGATGAAGAGATTAGGAGGCGAGCATTCCGTCAAAGAAGCAAGCAAAGAGTGGCTGATGTACTTTGATGGTGCCTTCTACGCTGCAAAGCGCCCGGTCTTGGCGTCTTGCTTATCGCACCCACCGGAGAGCACCTCAAATCGTCGTCGGATGCACTTTCCCAAGGAGCAAGCGACAAACAATCTGCAGTAGTATGAAGGTTTGCTTGCCGGTCTCGGGATCATGATGGACCTTGGGATCAAGAAGCTTATTGTCGGGGTGACTCGCAACTCGTGCGTCCGCCAAGTCAACAAAAGATTACGAGTCCGTTGATGGAAGCCTACGTTGATGAAGTGAGGAAGCTAGAAGAGCACTTTGACGGCCTGCAAATGGAACATGTTCCAAGAGCTCGAGAATGATATTCTTGATGACTTTGTCAAAGTCTTGGCGTGCTTAAGTTACACAATGGAACCGAGGATTTTCGTGCTCAAGCTGACTCGATAGCCAACCGTAACACCATCTCTTTGGGCAGAGCAAGAAGAGGAAGTTGGCCTCTGGTGACTATTTTCCGTGAGCTTCCCAAAGCCGTCGTTGCAAAGGTCCCCAAGATCAACACCAGCAGCCGAGGAGCGATGCGCTCAAGCCAGACCCGAGGTTTGTTTCGTTGAAGCGAGGCGCTCCCGACAAGTCTTGCTCCGGCAAGCTTGTTGGGAAACATCTAACTCCGGCAGAGCCACGAGCTCTTGCCGTGAAGCTGATGTTCCTTAGCGGCAGATGTGCCTTTAGTCCTTGTTGTCGAGCCACAAGCTCCAACATGGGCGCAGCAGATTGTCCATTTCCTTGACGGGAGAACTTCGAAGAGCGGGAAGAAGCGGAAAGAGTAGCCCGGCGGTCAAGTATGTACCAGTTTGTCGGCGGCATACTTATGCGAAGAAGACTCAACGGTGTGAAATTGAAGTGTATTCCTAGGGAAGATGGACAGAAGCTGTTGGCGAGAGATACATGGAGGCATATGTGGTCACCACATTGGGCGCAAGAGCACTTACGACAAAGCTTTACGGCAAGGTTTCTTACGGCCGACAGACCCTCCGGATGCAGCTGCACAAGTAACCAAGTGTGAAGCGTGCGGTTCCATTCCAAATAGATACACCAATGAGCTCAAGCTCTCCAGACGATCCGTTTATCCTGGCCATTTTTGATGCAGGGGCTCGACATCCTCGGCCCCTTCCCCGAGCTGTCGGGGCTTTGAGTACTTGTACGCCGCCATCGACAAGTTTACAAAGTGGCCGGAAGTGGAAGCGATGAGGAAGGTGACAGCACGATCAGCGATCAAGTTCTTGGTCGATGGTTTGCGTTTAGGAATCCCTAACGGGATCATCACCGACAACGGCACACAATTCTACGAGTCGCACCTTCAGTGATCGTCCAAGACCTTGGCGCCAAGGTCTCCTTTGCTTCCGTTGCTCACCCGAGAAGCAACGGTCAAGCAGAGAGGGCAAACGCTGAAGTGCTGCGCGGGCTCAAGACCAGAACTTTCGACAGGATGCACAAGTGTGGAAGATACTGGATCGAGGAGCTGCCGGTGGTTCTTTGGTCGATCAGGACGACGCCAAATCGAGCCAGCGGCGGGCACCCTTTGCTCTATTCTATGGAGGCGAGGCAGTTCTCCCCACGGAACTTCGTATCTGGATCGCCTCAGTACTCGCTTATGATGAGCTTGAGCAAGAGCAGCTGCGACAAGATGACGCTGCTCCTTGAGGAGGATCGTCTTCGGCATTGGCGAAACGCCGCTTCTGACAAGCCTGGCGTCGCTACCATAGCCGCAGGATTAGTGCCAAGTCTCGAGGAAGGCGACCTTGTTCTTGGTAGCGTTCAGTCCATGAAATTCAAACAAGTTGGCGCTTGAAGTGGGAAGGCCCTTATCGGGTGAAACGAGTCACTAGGCTGGCGCTGTCCGTCTGCCTTGAGACCGAAGATGGCATTCGGTGAGCAACTCCTGGAACATTGAGCATCTTCGTAAGTTTTACCCATAGAGGCGCGGTTAGCCGGAATCCGTTCCGGCAACCACCTTTTAATACAAGTCTTGCCGCTGTTGCATGTAATCCTTCGTACAAAAGCGGTATGAGACCCGATGCATCGATAAAGCTCATATGTTGCGCCTGACTTGTCAAGTTCATGCTTTCATCAATTTATTGCATGCTTTGGCTAACACTTTGTGCAACAACCACACCCGGTAAGCAGAATCGAGCCGCTAGGCTCCATGGCGTTATTTCCTCTTCTTTTCTTTTCTCAAAGGAAAGAAGGCTCCCTCGCGCACAAGTTAACTTGAGGGGAGGAGGAGATAATACTATGGACGAGGCACCGCTCGAGGAAGTTTCACCTCATCGGGAAGCAAGAAGCAGAAAAGCTAAGTTGCCAAAGTTTGAGCAATCAATTTTTAAATTTTCGTTATCTTCCTCGAGCGATAGTACTTTGTATGGAAAACAATGCGCAGAGGAACCAAATCGTGACTGGTCGGCGCCCTTACTTTGTTTCGAGTCCGCTCAACAACTTAAGTGAGCTGCAGCTAGTCCGCGACAAGGTTGCTTGTCGATGGCGACCCCGCCAAAGTTGATTGAAGTTCACTTTTCGGCTTCAAGGCAAGGGTGCCTGCACCGCAAGTTTCCCTGAAAAGCGTAGGGCAATAACGTACAAAGGAAGAAATCAAGTAGAGGAAATAACGTTGCGTTGATCGATTCACCTAAGATAGAGTATATTACAGAATAACTTGTCGCTGATCTAATAAAGTTTTCTAAACATGATCAGCAGCGACAAGGGAAGGATAAGGTTGGCGGCCTAGTCCACGTGGTCGCCCTTGATCCGCTTAATCTTGTTCACCTTGTCCACGATGGGTGCGACAAGAGCTTTGAGCTCCTCCACGTTGGCTTCGGTCGGCAAGGATCTGAGGACGCCGTTAAGGTTGAGGCCCGGGTTGCGGAAGGCCACCTTCATCAACACCTTCTCGAGGGCCCTGCACAAACTGGCGAGATTCCTCGGCAAGTCGCTTGGGACCTCCTCCGGAGTCGCGGGAGGCCCGTCACCACGCCTTTGAAGAATAGGCTAAGCTTGACGCTGGGTTGGAGATGCTCGTCGGAGGAATCTGCGAGTCCGCCATCCCAGCTCCATCGGCTCGTTGTGGATGTCGGCGGTGTCCACAAGACCTTCGGTCCGATGCTCCACGCTCTCCCTCAAGGTGTTACGGACCGAGGCAGCATTCGCCAGCAACTCCTCCTTGTCCTTGATCGCCTCCAACAAGCCTACCTCCGCTCTCTGGCACCATCCAACGTCTGCGTCGAGTGGTCGATTTCAGCTCGAGATCCGCCTTGGAGTCCTTGGCGGCGTCGAGCTCCTTAGCCTGTCGGCCATGAGGCGGACCTGCAGCTCGCCCGGCGTGTGGGCGTCCTTCTCGCGCTCACGCTTGAGCACGGCAAGCTCTTGGCCGCTCTTCTTGAGGGTGGCCTCGGCTGTGCCACTTTCGCCTTGACTCTTCCTTGGCGGCCTCGGCGGCTGCGGCAGCGTCGCCGCTTCTGGCGCCCGCCAGCGACTCCTCCGCAGCGGAAAGGTCCTCCTCGTGGCTGTCCAGGTTGACCTTCCGCTGCGCCAACTTCGCTTTCTGCTGCGGCGAGCTTCTCGGCAGCCAGCCGCTGCTCCTCATCAGCTGCGGGCTTCTCAAGGATGAAGGCCGTGCGCTCTTCTGCGAGCTGCGCCCGCGCATCTGCCACGTCGTGGAGCGCTTCCTTGTTGGCGCTCCGGAGCTCCGCGGCGCGCTTCTCTATGTCCGCTCCCGCCCTCGCGACAAGGGCTTCCCGGGTCTCTAACGCTTTGGCGGAGTGCGGTAAAGGCGATAGCTTCTTGACTGCTGCTCCTCCTCGGACTTCTTGCTTCTGCTTGGCGCATCCACCAGCGTCGGCCAGCGGGCCAGCGAGTAGCTTCGCCGTCGAAGGTCTCGCCCTCGACCGGCGCCACTGAACTTCGGTTCCCGGGGAGCTTGATGAAGACGCCCCGGCCTTGAGTGGCGCGGGCTGGGGAGCTCCTCGGAGCCAGACGCCTTGTGGCGGCGAGAGAATTTGTCGGTGTAAGCGCTTGCCGCTCCTGCGGCCTCGGGGCCGTCGATCGACCACCCGACCCTCGCCCGGCCTCTGCGTCGGCAGCCTCGGTGGCCTCCTCACCAACAGGCTCGTCGGCGGCGGCCTCTTCCTCCACGACGATGACCTCTTCTTCCTCGGCGGGCGGCCTGCGTCGGTGTTGCTGCGCGTCTCCTCCTCGCCCGGCGGCCTCGACCTCCATCGGGTCTGCGTTAGGCGAAGAAGGCGGTCAAGCGAGATGTTCAAAAAGAAACAAAAGAAAGCAAGCCCAAGGGAAAATTCCATGTAAGGGAGTTACCTGCAGGATCCGTAGCCATGGCCTCGACCACAGGGAGGTCATTTGGCGCCGTCCCTTGCAGGGTAGCCTCCCTTGCCGGAGTGGCCTCCCTTGTCGGGGTGGCCTCCCTTGTCGGAGGGAGCTCCCTTGCGGGAGTTATCCCTTGGCGAGTGACAGTGACAGGCAGGATCTCGGGCGGCTTCCGAGCCCTCCCGATGAGGCTGCTCTGCTCCTACACAAACAAATAGTCGAAATCAACGAAGAAAGGGCACCCCGCACACCTAGTAGTAAGGAGAAAAAACTGCACACTTACTCGGGGCTGGGAGGGGCTGCTACTCTGGGGAAGGGATTCTTGGTCCGGCAAAGGCAGTCTCGGGCCAGCGTCCCCGGTCGCACGGGAGAATCGTCCTCGACGACGGCCGTCGGGATCTTAGCCCTCTTCCGCGCTCTACGGGCGGCGTCACGAAAAGAAAAGAGTCGAGAACAAAGCAAATCAGATTCAAGATGAAGCAACGAAAATTGAAGAAATACAAAGCACAATCGCGAAGCTTACTCTTCGCCTTCCTCCTCGGAGCTGGCGCGGAGAAATCAAACTCCGCCCGCCTCCGGTGCGATGAGGTGGGGAGTGGGCTCTCTTGGCCGCTTGGCGGAGGCGTCGGGCGGCGGCTCGAGAAGATTCCGCCAGCTTGTCGGCTGCAGTTTGGGGCGCTCCGCTGGCAACCTCGCTTGCGCGGTGGAGCGCGTCGCCAGCGGCGCTCGTGAGCGATGCTGCCGCCTGACTTCGTCTCAACCCTGCGGAGGCGCCTCCTCGGAGCGGGGGCTCAGCTCAGCGGCAAGTCGCTTGGCGGAGGAGAAGAAGCGCCCTCGGCGGGTCCACTCGACCCGGCCTCGGTCCCGACAAGCTCGTCGCCGTGGCGGCCTCCCTCGCTCGGCAAGGCTTGCTGCCTTCGCCGCCTCCGCCTCCTCCACGGTGAACCCGAAGGCTCCAGCGGGAGCGGCTACTGCCGCCTCCTCCACCCTGGTGGCAATCCGCGCCATCTCCTCCTCGATGGTGTCTCGGGTGAGCCTCTTCTGCTCGTCGGAGCGGATCTGCACCTCTTGCAAGTTGTCGAAGAATTGCTGCACGACCTCGTCGGGGGGCTCCTGCCAGGTCGGGACGATCCCGTGGGAATCGCACAGTGGCATCATGGCGCTGGATCTTTGTCGGCGCCGAAGTTGTTGCACAACGGGACGACCCCATGCAACCTGAACCACTCGGGATGTTCGGGGTCGTTCTTGAACAGCTCGAGCAGCACCGAATCCAGCTCCATGGCGGTGAAGTTCCAATTCAGGCCCGGCGCAGCCTCATGATGTCCGTCGCATTGGAACTCCCAAGTAGGCCTCCTCCTTTCCTCGCAAAGGAAGCTGGCGCGGGCGAATGAAGTCTGCGCTTAACTGCTCCCATCACAACCCGCAAGCCCGAGGCCGCATGTAATTGGTCACAGACTATCTTGAGCTCCGCATCCTCGGCGTAAGTTACTCCAATCCTTGCCGCCGCAATTGGGGTTTTGGCGACGGGCGGTGAAGGGCTGTGGGTTCTCCTCCACGACCCAGCACCAGTTGGCTCTCCACTCCTCCCACTTGTTCGAATTCCCCTCTAGGTAGGCCTCCTTCTTGCCGATCCGAGAGACCAGTGCTATTCCTTCCGGCAAGTGGCTCTCCTCTCGACGCTGGGAACAAAGAAATGGCGGAAGAGTGCCACGTTCGGTGGACCCGACAAAGTTTTTACATAAATGTGCGAAACGGCCATGGTCAAGATGGCGTTGGGGGTGAAATCAAGGAGGTGGAGGCGAAGGTGTTCATTATGTCGCATAAAGAACTTCGGAAAAGCGGGCAAAGACCGCAATAGAAGAACATGGCGAAGAAAGGGTACCTGTTGGGGGCCAGATCAGCGGGCGGAGGCGGGAGCACCCTCGTGCGCCCGATGCGCACGAGTCTCCGTCGACCAGAAAAGGTAGAAGACGTCCGCAGCTCCAGCGCCCGAGCTGCGGGGAAGACGGCCCGCTCCTTGCGCAGACCGCGAGCCGCCTCGGCCGACGATTTGACGCCTCTCCTTATCGGCCTTGAGCCATGGCGAGGGGGGCGAGGGAGGTCGCCGGGCGGTGAGTGTGCTTGCGGCGTAAGGGGGGCGGGGCGCTGCTCTCTTCGCACCGGAGAAGGAGAGGGGAGCGGCGATGGTTTCTTGACAAGACAGCAATGGCAGGGACGGTCGGCCTGCCTCTGTTTCCTCCGCTTATAAAGGGGAGGAGGGGGGCGGACGTTCCGCATATATTAATAAAGAACTCCCCACGACCGCGCCCACGATCTTCGCACGACGCCACGTCCGTGCGTGCCGTTAGTGGGGATCGTGGTGGAGTCTGGGGCGAAGTTGCGGCATGGTCGAGGCCGCGCGTGTCCGCAGTGCGATTACGGGCCTGGCCCGACAAGCGCTCGGCACCGTGTACGGCCCAGGCTCGGGGGCTCCTGTCGGTGTACTAGAGTAGGGGTACCCTAGTATCCCGTACTCGTGCACGGACAGTTGCAGCACCCCGCGGCAAGGTTTGCCTCGTCACCGCCAATATCCTCCGTGGCTCCTTTGGAGCCATTCAAGAACAAAGTATTAGATTGAGAAGACAAGGTCCCGACAAGAGGAGCTTGTCGGGAAGGCCGCTCCAGGCACGCAGAAGACAAGGCCCCGGCAAGAGGAGCTTGACGGGAAGGCTCGGAGCGCGACAAGTCTCCGGGCGCGACAAGGATTCGGTCGCGGCAAGGCGCTTGCCGCGGCATGCAACTTCTCTCCGTCTCCGCTCCAGCTCACCCAGCGACGTGTCGCCATGGGACCGTTCCATGGGCGCGTGTCGAGCGGCTGTGCAGCCAGCGGAGAGCAGCAATAAGCGGCGCTGACAGGCTCGCCATCGTGGCGAGCGGAGGCGCACCTGACGGTCTCTGTTACACTGTTTGGGCGACAACGACGGGCATTTATTGCTTTTGTCCTTTGCCGTCAGAGTTAGGTATTTTACCGCATTACCTTTGTTCAAGTAGGTGTACCAACTCCTGTTTTTACATTTGTACCCCCGCCTATGTTGCCACCTGTCGGAGACCCCTTGAGCATATAAAAGGAGGCCCGAGTGCAACGTAGAAAGGGTTCGGTTCCGTGAGTTCAGCGGGCCAGGTTCGTCTCGTGGGGTTCATTCGACCCACTCGAGACTAGACACACTCGCACTAGGTTTTGTAGCCCGCATGGCTCCCTAGCAAGAACATAATAGATCAAACAAGCAGCAGTAGGAGTTTTATCTCTCCGGAGAGCTCCGAAGCTGGGTAAACCGCTCGTGTGCATCGCCTCGATCTGCTCTTCGTGCGACCTCCGCCCCCCTCCGAACCACAAAGGGGCCTCCTCCGCCGGCCCCATAGGTGTCCGTGGGTACGATCAGCCTCCCCGACATGAATAATGTAGCAACGTGCTTGTATGATGTATTGCCATCCATTCACTGAATTTTTTTGACAGTGTGTTAACTGAATTTTTTTGATAGTGTGTTAACTGATTTTTTTACAGTGTGTTAACTGAATTTTTTTGACATTGTGTTAACTGGCCACTTATCTTCATTTCAAAGCCCAAGTTGCAGCCCTTTAGATTGACAAATTGAATGAAGGTATCTTCTACTACATTTGGAGTATGGTTACGGCTCACCTTGTAGTTGTAATTCTACTATAAATTTGCACTATAAATCTATTGAAATTATACTGTTCATACTGCTGCAATTACATGTCTCTTGTATTTACCTCCTCTTCTATACCTTGTACTAGAAGTCAAGAAAAGAATATCAGTTCTACTTTGCCCCCTAGTAGATCTGGTAGAGTAAGAAACTCCCCTTATAGTGATGCTTTTCTCTAGAAAAAATGATCCTGGATTTTTTTATGGTATTCTTTGTGGTATTAAGATGGAAACCTGGGATACTATTTCTTTTAGGAGATGGTGTTATATTAAGATGCATATATTGTTATATTCATAAATTGTATCATCTTGCCACTTAAGTCAGCCTTCCCTTTAAGCAGAAAATTCAGTTAGGAGCTACTGTTAGGAGCTACTGTCAAAAACTTAAGCTACTGTCAAAAAATTCAGTTATGGCATCTAGAATTATGTCAGTTTTGTTTTGTAACTAGAAGACCAAAGTGTTAGGAACCGGATGAGGACCAGTTTCATCGCGATGATGCTCATCGTGCAGCTCTCTTCTATGTGATGGTAGTTTAGATGATCGATATCGACTTGTAATGTGAAGACAAACTCGCTACTCGCGGTCTCGAGACTTGTAATGTTCTATCTTTGTTCGGTATTTTGAATTCGGAGAGTAATATGATCAATTGTATTCGGAGACTAATCTTCTATTGTATTCGATGAATCTGCTGTTGCTGTGTGATGTTGTCTAAATTCTGTCCAATAATATATTTTGTAACCTGTGAAAATATCAGAAAAGGAAGAAACAAATCCCTAATATTCATACTACTGGCGCACCACACAAGACACTAATGGCGCACTCTGATAATCACACTAATGGCGCATCACACACTGGTGCGCCATTAGTATGCCAAAGCACATGGGTACATATGGTCCCCTGGGAGGCATTCTAATGGCGCACTGTGGGCCATACTAATGGCGCACTACAGTGCGCCATTAGAACACCAGATACTAATGGCGCACCGGTGATGCGCCATTAGAATTTAATTCTAATGGCGTGATGCTAGTGGCGCACCAGTGGTGCGCCATTAGTAGGCAAAACTGGTGTGCCACTAGCATGCCTTTTCCTAGTAGTGACAAGCGCATCCCAAATCGAAACATTGTTCCCCCTTAGTTCCCCGTCTCCCTCCGTTTCCCCATTCATACTCCATGGGCGCCAAAATGCCCTCTCCACCAGCCGCGAAACCCCAGCCTCCTCCATTCTCCACCCCATAGCACCCAATCCACCGGCGCCCTCCTCCATCATGTCGAAGCCGGTACCCCGACGTCATCGTCCAACGCAACCACAACCGCAGCTTCCTCAAGGACTTAGTAGCTAGAGCCGAGGTATAGTTGCCTCCACGACGCCGATGCCGACATGCGCCGTACCAGAACCACTCCGACCACGCTGTCCTGCGCCTCACTGCTACCGCTCCACTGTCGCAACCGTCCACCGCACCGAAGATGTTCCCGCTACGCCGTCGTTCGCCGCCTCGGATCTGGCTCCCCGCCGCCGACAGACGGCCACCACACCGCACTCAACAACTTCTCCATGGGTTCGTCCAAGGCTGCACCGTCCTCCACAACTTCTCGTTTCCAGCGAACCACAAGAAGATCGTTGGAAAAACAGAAGGAGGACACAGCACTGCCAGCAGAAAGAGGTACTCCTCTTCCCTTATTCGTGCAAACCTTACGTCTCTGCTCACACCGTATTCATCCCATGAAAGAAACTAGTTGAGCGCTTCTTACTGCATCTTCTTCATGATACTAAATGCACAAGGTTTCCTCCGTTTACTATTTCACCTTTGCTAGAGGTCAAGAGTCTGCCTGGATTTCAATTCGTGGTCGGTCGAACATAATTAAAAGAAGCAAAGACCCGCTTAGGCGCGTAGAGCACCTAGTCCGCCTGTTCACCGGAGAAGCGGCGCATCGGTGTCTATCATAGGGGTGTGGGTCGCAGGAGCTGCTTGCGCCCGATCTGGAGGTCGGCGGGGCTTGAATGGATGACCGGGGGGTGATACTTCTCCAACATATCTATAATTTTTGATTGCTCCATGCTATATTATCTACTGTTTTGGACATTAATGGGCTTTATTATTCACTTTTATATTATTTTTGGGACTAACCTATTAACCGGAGGCCCATCCTGTAATTGTTGTTTTTGCCTATTTCGTAGTTTCGCAAAAAGGAATATCAAACGGAGTCCAAATGGAACGAAACCTTCGGGAACGTGATTTTCTCACCGAACATGATCCAGGAGACTTGGACCCTACATCAAGGAAGCTTCCAGGAGGCCACGAGGTAGGGGGGGGCGCCCTCCCCTCCCCCCCCCCAAGGTGCGCCCTCCACCCTCGTGGCCCCCTTTTGCTCCACCGACGTACTCCTTCCTCCTATATATACCTACGCACTCCTTCCTCCTATATATACCTACGTACCCCCAAACGATCAGATACGGAGCTAAAAACCTAATTCCACCGCCGCAACCTTCTGTACGCACGAGATCCCATCTTGGGGCCTGTTTCCGAGCTCCGTCGGAGGGGGCATCCATCACAGAGGGCTTCTACATCAACACCATAGCCTCTCCGATGAAGTGTGAGTAGTTTACTTCTGACCTTCGGGTCCATAGTTAGTAGCTAGATGGCTTCTTCTCTTTTTGGATCTCAATACAATGTTCTTCCCCTCTCTCGTGGAGATCTATTCAATGTAATCTTCTTTTTGCGGTGTGTTTGTTGAGACCGATGAATTGTGGGTTTATGATCAAGATTATCTATGAACAATATTTGAATCTTCTCTGAATTCTTTTATGTATGATTAGTTATCTTTGCAAGTCTCTTCGAATTATCAGTTTGGTTTGGCCTACTAGATTGATCTTTCTTGCAATGGGAGAAGTGCTTAGCTTTTGGTTCAATCTTGTGGTGTCCTTTCCCAAAGTGATGAGGGGCAGCAAGGCACGTATTGTATTGTTGCCATCGAGGATAACAAGATGGGGTTTTATCATATTGCATGAATTTGTCCCTCTAGATCATGTCATCTTGCTTAAGGCGTTACTCTGTTTTCATGAACTTAATACTCTAGATGCATCTGGATAGCGGTCGACGAGTGGAGTAATAGTAGTAGATGCGGCGAGTCGGTCTAGTTGTCTCGGATGTGATGCCTATATACATGATCATACCTAGATACTCTCATAACTATGCTCAATTCTGTTAATTGCTCAACAGTAATTCGTTCACCCACCATAAAATACATATGCTCTTGAGAGAAGCCACTAGTGAGATCTATGGCCCCCGGGTCTATCTTCATCATATTAATCTTCCAACACTTAGTTATTTCCTTTGCTTTTTTACTTTGCTTTTATTTTACTTTGCATCTTTATCACAAAAATACCAGAAATATTATCTTATCATCTCTGTCAGATCTCACTCTAGTAAGTGACCATGAAGGGATTGACAACCCCTTATCGCGTTGGTTGTGAGGAGTTATTTGCTTTGTGTAGGTACGAGGACTCGCGCGTAGCCTCATACTGGATTGATACCTTGGTTCTCAAAAGAAGAGGGAAATACTTCCGCTACTGTGCTGCATCACCCTTTCCTCTTCAAGGAAATCCAACGCAGTGCTCAAGAGGTAGCAGAGAACATTTCTGGTGCCGTTGCCGGGGAGTCTACGCAAAACTCAACACACCAAGTACCCATCACAATCCCTTATCTCTCGCATTACATTATTTTCCATTTGCCTATCGTTTTCCTCTCCCCCACTTCACCCTTGCCGTTTTATTCGCCCTCTCTTTTCCCGTTCGCCTCTTTTTCGCTTGCTTTTTGTTTGCTCGTGTGTTGGATTGCTTGCTTGTCATGATGGCTCAAGATAATACCAAATTATGTGATTTTACCAATACAAACAATAATGATTTCCTTGCTCCTCTTACCGATACTGAATCTTGTGAAATCAATGCTGCTTTGTTGTATCTTTTCATGAAAGATCAATTCGCCGGCCTTCCTAGTGAAGATGCCGCTACTCATCTAAATAGCTTCATTGATTTGTGTGATATGCAAAAGAAGAAAGACGTTGATAATGATATTGTTAAGTTGAAGCTATTTCCTTTTTCTCTTAGAGATCGTGCTAAAGCTTGGTTTTCGTCTTTGCCTAAAAATAGCATTGATTCTTGGAACAAGTGCAAAGATGTTTTTATCTCTAATATTTTCCTCCCGCTAAAATCATCTCTCTTAGAAATGATATTATGAATATTAAGCAACTTGACCATGAACATGTTGCACAACCTTGGGAGAGGATGCAATTAATGATACGTAATTGCCCTACTCATGGTTTGGATTTGTGGATGATTATACAAAAAAATTATGCATGATTGAATTTTGCTTCTAGAAATCTTTTAGATTCGGCCGCGGGAGGCACTTTCATGGAAATCACTTTAGAGAAGATACTTAACTCCAAGATAATATTATGGTTAATTATTCTCGATGGCACACTGAAAGATCTACTAATAAAAAAGTGCATGCGATAGAAGAAATTAATGTTTTGAGTGGAAAGATGGATGAACTTATGAAATTATTTGCTACTAAGAGTGTTTCTTCTGATCCTTATGATATGCCTTTGTCTACTTTGATTGAGAATAATAATGAATCTATGGATGTGAATTTTGTTGGTAGGAATAATTTTGGTAACAACGCGTATAGAGGAAACTTTAATCCAAGGCCTTATCCTAGTAATTCCTCTAATAATTATGGAAATTCCTACAACAACTCTTATGGAAATTTTAATAAGATGCCCTCTGAATTTTATACTAGTGTTAAAGAGTTTATGAATTCGCAAAAGAATATCAATGCTTTGCTTGAAGAAAAATTGCTTAAAGTTGATGAATTGGCTAGGAACGTTGATAGAATTTCTCTTGATGTTGATTCTTTAAAGCTTAGATCTATTCCTCCTAAGCATGATATCAATGAGTCTCTCAAAGCCATGAGAATTTCCATTGATCAGTGCAAAGAAAGAACCGCTAGGATGCGCGCTAAGAAAGATTGTTTTATAAAAGCATATTCTTCAAATTTCTATGAAAATAAAGATGAAGATCTAAAAGTTATTGATGTGTCCCCTATTAAATCTTTGTTTTGCAATATGAATCTTGATAATGATGGGACTAAATATGATCCACCTTTATCTATAAGGCGTTCCAAAAATTCAGAGTTTTTAGATCTTGATGCTAAAATTGATAAAAGTGGGATTGAAGAAATCAAAACCCTAGATGTTGCTAAACCCACTATTTTGGATTTCAAGGAATTTAATTATGAAAGTTGCTCTTTGATTGGTTGTATTTCCTTGTTGCAATCCGTGCTAAATTCTCCTCATGCTTATAGTCAAAATAAAGCGTTTACTAAAGATATCGTTGATGCCTTGATGCAACATTATGAAGAAAAAATCTTGAGTTGGAAGTTTCTATCCCTAGAAAACTTTATGGTAAGTGGGAACCCACTATTAAAATTAAGATTAAGGATCATGAGTTTTATGTTGTATGTGATTTGGGTGCTAGTGTCTCCACTATTCCCAAAACTTTGTGTGATTTGCTAGATTCCCGTGATTTTGATGATTGCTCTCTAAACTTGCACCTTGCGGATTCCACCATTAAGAAACCTATGGGAATAATTAATGATGTTCTTATTGTTGCAAATAGGAACTATGTGCCCGTAGATTTTATCGTTCTTGATATAGATTGCAATCCTTCATGTCCTATTATTCTTGGTAGACCTTTCCTTAGAACGATTGGTGCAATTATTGATATGAAGGAAGGGAATATTAGATTCCAATTTCCATTAAAGAAAGGCATGGAACACTTTCCTAGGAAGAAAATAAAATTACCATCTGTATCTATCATGAGAGCCACTTATGGATTGCGTACCAAAGATGGCAATACCTAGATATATCCTTGCTTTTATGCCTAGCTAGGGGCGTTAAACGATAGCGCTTGTTGGGAGGCAACCCATTTTATTTCAGTTTTTTGCTTTTTGCTTCTGTTTAGGAATAAATATTTGTTCTAGCCTCTGGTTAGATATGTTTTTATGTTTTAGTTAGTGTTTGTGCCAAGTTAAACCTATAGGATCTTCTTGGATGATAGTTATTTGATCTTGCAGAAATTTCCAGAAACTTTCTGTTCACAAAAACAATTGTTAAAAATCACTAGGACGTGATAAAATAGTGATTCCAATTGATTCTGATCAATAAACAAATTGCCTAGGTTGTCCTATTTTGGCTGAATTTTTGGAGTTCCAGAAGTTTGTGTTAGTTACAGATTACTACAGACTGTTCTGTTCTTCACAGATTTTGTTTTTCGTGTGTTGTTTGCTTATTTTGATGAATCTATGTGTTGTGGAATTGTCACGGCAGATGTCCTCTTGCAAGGACTTAGTCGTGGAGCCATCGCAACTAGGAAGCTTAAAGGGGTTAATCGGGACAAGGGACACGAGAGAGGTTTTATACTAGTTCGGCCCCTTACGGTGAAGGTAAAGCCTACGTCTAGTTGGGTTGGTATTGCTAGGGCTTCGATGACTGTGGAGCGAGATACGCTTATGCCCGGCTCTCGATTGGATGTTTCTTGCCCTAAGCCGCCGTGGTCATCCCCTTATATACACGGGTTGACGCCTCATGCCCTCACAGAGTCCCGGCCGGCTCCTAAACAGTGTCCGGCTCGGTGACGAGTTAATCCTGCCTTATAATACAAGTTATGCCATTATGGCGGTTTATCACTACGGGCCTTAAGTCGCCTGTGGGCTTTAGACCCTTCATTGAACCGCCATCTTCATGCTTGATCTTGGGCTGCATATGATGAATCATCTTTGCGTAACCCGGCCCCTCCTGGGCGGCTTACACAAATAGTTATATCCCCAACATTAGGCCCCAGATTGATTTGAACCGGTTCATGTCAATCTTGTAATATCTTAAAGAAAAGCCTTCTGTCTTCTGTTTGTGCAAAGGTTGTAACCCGCTGTGACATCATCTTCTGAATCCATGACCACCCGTCGTGACATCATCTTCTGGATTCACGATAACCCGTCGTGACGTCATCTTTCCTTAATATTCATATTTTATTCCGTCATATCTCAACGGATCCTTATCTTAATGACCATTCTGAAAATCGAGGCGTCTGAGTCGTCGGATAATGACGCTTGGCCTCCTCGTTTCTCGCGCTTTCTCTGTCGGCCCTTCCTTATAAATAGACACGACCCTACGTTCTTTTCCATTCTCCCCCTTCTGTCGTCCTCTTCCTCTCTCTATTCCTCTGCTGCTCGAGCTCCACCCCCGCTGCCGCCGCCGGAGCAGAGCTCCGCATCTTCGTCGACCTTGGCCGCTGCATCAACCTGATCCGTCCAGAAAACCACGGCAAACCCCCGTAGCAAGCCTACATCTGTAAGTTTCTACCTCCCTCATTCAAGCTTATGAACTCATCTGTACTGGTTTCTAGGTCTAGAATAATTTCCTTTTCTGTACACCTATTTGATCCAAAATAATATCTGCCAGTTGCGAAACTTGTTTGTGCGACACTTAGGCAAAATCTGTTTGTGTCAGACCCATTTAACTCTGGTGGCTCTCATTTGCCAGTTTAAAATAGATAATGTTAATCGACAACCTTGCCAGCTCCTGGCGGTTCAAAATAACTTAACTGTTTTCGACTCCCATGGCGGCTTAAATAACCAGAAACAATTAGCCATATATCATTAGGCCCCTTCATAAGCCGCCATATTGAATAGAATCTGAAATGTTTTTCTCCGGGTTAAACTGAACCGGAAAATTTTATTGTGTCATAGGCTTTCATCAGCATAATGGCACCCAAAGCTCCCAAAGCACATGTGACCTGTAACTGGGTCAAGTCCATCGTTACTGAGAACACCTTGTATGATTTCGTGAAGACCGGGTATCTTCCTGAGAAAGAAGTTATGTCCTATCGTGCTCCTAACCCGTCAGAAGAAAAGCCTCAACCCAAGGAGGGGGAAGTGATCGTTTTTACTGATCATATGAACCGAGGCTTTTCTCCACCCGGCTCAAAATTCTTTAGGGATGTTTTACACCTTTTTGACCTCAGACCTCAAGATATCGGGCCCAACTCCATGTCAAATATTTGCAACTTCCAAGTCTTTTGCGAGGTGTATCCTGGAGAAGAACTCAGCCTGTTACTTTTCAGAGAATTGTTTTATTTAAACCACCAAAATGAACGTGCCAACGGGCCCAGCCTGGAACTTGGTGGCATCTCCATTCAGTGGTGAAAGGACTGCCTTTTCCCATATGCTGAACTGCCAAGCCACCCTAAGGATTGGAACCAGACATGGTTCTATTGCCAAGATGCTTCTCTGGCTGATGAGAACCCGCTGCCCGGCTTTCGCGCTCTGCGCCTTGGATCCAACCATCCACTGCCGGACAAGTTAACTACCGTTGAACGCTTACAGCTCGCTCCCACCATAAAGAAGATCAAAGCTCTCTTGGGGAACGGCTTAGATGGCATTGACTTGGTCCGAGTCTGGGTCTCATGGCGGGTGATTCTGTTAAGCCGCCGCCCCGACTTGATGTGTACTTACACAGGTGAAAAGGATGACCTGCTGCGTCATTGTTCTGATGATTTACCTGATGACATGGTTGAAGCCACGATCCAATCTCTTTTGAAAGAGGGCTCAGTGGTTAGCAACACCTTCGGCTTACTTCCATTCTGCAAGAGTAATCCGCCCCTGCGATGAAGTCATCAATCTAAAAACTTACTCTCTTTGTGGAATGCCTTGCCCTTACTAATAACCTTTTTATCATTATCTGCAGGCAAATGACAAATTCTGGAAGGTCAAATATGATCATGAAGCTGCCAAACAGGCCAGAGCGGCTAAGAGAGCCGAAAGGAGAACTGCCAAAGCAGGAACTCAGAGGAAGAAGAAGCCAAGTGCTTCAGATTTGCTCAAATTGGATGACTCCTCTGATGAAGAAGAAGAGGTAATCCTTAATCCCCCTGATTCCTTTACCGTCATCCTATTGACATGAATTTCCTTGAGGAGGACACGGGAAATAGCCAGGCAGTTGAGGACGAGGTAACTATAATTTCCTCCGACTCCGAGCCCTTGCCAAGGCAGAAAGTCCAAAGAGTGACCCGGAAAGTAAGATTTTCACATCCTTTAGCTTACCAAGATCCTCAATTTCTTTTGAAGCGACAGATTCATGAGAGACGGAGGCAGACCCGGACCAGCAAAGACACGGAACTCTCCTCCGGCTTACCTGACGTGACAAGGAAGCGCCGGGCTGAGGTTATCTCCGAATTACGTTCCTTTTTCCCTTTGGCGGGTTTCATTCGTCAACCCCTCAATTCATCTGACTCAAACTATCAGGATACTTCACCTTCTTCCGGCGAATCCATGCAATCCAACATGCCGGCTTTCAAGACTGCTCTAGGGTAATGTCAATTTATTCATTTTCATGCTTATCTTACTCATGTTTTTGTACTTAACCTTTCTGTTTTGCGCACAACAGTACAAGTGAAGCCCAAAGAAAAGGGCGAAGAAAAATAAGCCGCCAAAGAGCTCGTGGATCGGCCCGGAGCTCGGAACAACCATTCCTGAGACCTCCACACATGAGCCGCCACCTGAAGCGGCCCATGACATTCCAGCACCAACCTCTGATCCACCTGCAGAACAGACTCTTAACAGTTCTGATAACCCGGAGGTTCCTAGGCCGGCAAAAACAAATGACCCGGAAGTCGAGATTCTTAAGACTCAGTTTGTTGAACCAGGAAGACCCACTATTCTTGCTAAGTGTTCTGCCAAGGAGGAACTTTCGGAGCACCGAAAAGCCAAGATGGACGTCACTGATTATACTCATCTCAGCATTGGAGACATTGTTTCTGGCTATATAAGTCAAGTGCACAGCAGCCGTGATCTGTAAATTGATATGGTGAAGCAAATACACCAAAAATCCGAGGTATAACTCTTGTTGATATTCCTTATTCCTCCTTACTGTACCAGCCCCCAAGTCTATTGCTTATGAGAAAAAATATGTTGTAGACTTAGAATCTGCTTAGCACTGCTTGTCAGACGCCCGGCTTATCCTGTGACAATCGAAGACCGACTTTAAAAAGAAAATATTTGAACCGGCATAGTATAATACTTTTAACTACAATATGCATTAGCCCCCAAGTGCCAAGTATCTTTTGCTTGCAAAGTGCTTGGGACTTAATTTCCATGAACCGCCACAAGAATTTAGAGTGCTTCAAAGATACATTAGCCCCCGAGTGTCAAGTATCTTTGCTTGCAAAGTGCTTGGGACTTAATGCTGTATTATAACAATGCTGACTGTAGTCCGGCTTGATTCAGCCACCATAAGTCAATTTGAGTCGGAGATTGCTGATTTGAAGAGTCGTCTGGCAATTCAAGAAACTGAAATCCAAAAGGCCAACTCCAAATTTGAGTAGCGTATCTGAGCAGGAGAAATTGAAGAAAAAATTTGAAGCTGATAAGAAGGTATGGGCTGATGAAAAGGCCTCCTTGGTCACCCGGGCCGAGAAAGCAGAAGCGGCTCTCGCAGACACAACGGCTGAGTTAACCGGCTTAAAACGCCATATATCTCAGATGACCTCAGCAATCTTTGGTAAGTTATTATGCAAGTTTAAATACTGGAAATCTTTTTTTCGACAAGTATTTTGTCTGTCATCTCCGGCTCACCTGATGTTTGTTAATGCAGGCCCCAGGAGCTCCAATCTGAACCATAATATGTTAACAAAGCTGAAGGCGGTTTACACATTGCTGGAACAACTGTACACCGGGTCACAACGCGCTTTAGCCGTTATGGCTTTGTTAAACGATGTTCCCAATCGCCTGGCTGACATGCTGAAGCGACTTGCTGTGCTTCCTCAACGGGTCAAAAAATTGGGACGTGCTTCTGCAAGAGCCGGAGCCATAGCCGCCTTAAGCTGGGCTAAGGCATGGTTGCCAGAGCTGGACCCAGCCGACATCTCCCTTGGATATCCAAGCTTTAAGGAGGATGGCACCCCCTTTGAGGAGAAGCATTTCACTGCCTGCGTGAAAGAAATACGTCCTGTGGCCACTCTGATCGGGAATGATACGGATCTCACCAAGTACCAGCCGGGTTATGACAACCAAAATAAGAGGATCGCCACGCCACATTATGATGCAGTCAGCTAGACCCCTCCAATTCGTAAGCATACCTTCGCCCCCGAAGTCGATCCAGCCGAGTTAATTGATGATGAAGCTGAATTTGAAGCTTTGAGTGGCATGACTGCTCATCATTAACCTTCCAGGACAGGGCATCCGACGGAGGAGCGGAAAGGGATGACCCAGAAGCTTCAGGCCAACAAAGTGAATGATCCATCGGGCGTCTTATTTTTCTGCCTTGTAAAAACAATGATTCCTTATTCAGACTCGGGGAGTCTTGTAATAGGGTAGAAGAAAAGCTTGATTTTGTCGTGCCATCGCGCACGTTTGAGGCGCTCAACACTTGTTCAAACCGCCGTCGTTATATTCTTCCGGTTTATATTGATCTTCTGCTTTAGTTGCCCTGCATACAGAACAAAAACGCAAGTCCCTTGGCGGCTTAGCGCATGGCGAGTCATATGTTTTACAGATAACCCGGAGTATGAATCAAAAAATCATAAAAAAGCCGATTCTCAATTATATCCTCTAAGACATAACCGCAACAGCATACCTGTGATCCTTTGATTACCTTGCCGGCTTATGCGACCCGAACAATGAGGGTAAGTTTTTTAATCCTCATAAATGCTTTTAGAAAAAGATATGCAAACCGTCAAACAATTGTGATTCGCAAAGTTTCATGATTGATAGACAAAATTCAAAAGCTGCTGATTCGAATACGATCAGTAAACCGTTCCAAAGGGGTTAAGCTGAGATTCAGATACGATCATATAGCCCCCAGTGGCTCTGGCGATGCCGATCAAGTGGGTATCGACAGCTATGTTCCCTTTGGTTCGAATACGACCTATGTTTGAACAGGAAGCCCCCAAGTGACCATAAGAGTTGTTTAATGACGCTGATTTGAATACGATCCACGTCACACCCAAAGGGGTTAAGCTATGATTCAGATATGATCAAGAACCCCCTAGTGGGTTTGGCAGTATGCCGATCAAGAGGGTATCGACAGCTATGTTCTCTTTGGTTCGAATATGACCTATGTTTGAACAGGAAGCCCCCTAGTGATCACGTCTAGATTCAGATATGATCATAAGCCGCACCAGAGGGAAAGCCGGATTCAAATATGCCCCGCTCCCTATTGGTTGTTTCAAAATAATAAGGAAGACATGTAAACATTTGAGGAAGAAAAGGACAGAGGTCCTGCTTTATTGATTTTCATAATATATACATCTCAAAATATATGTACATCCTGAGAGCCGGTGGCTCAAGTATAGTAAGGCCGAAGATGAGCGATATTCCACGGCCGATGGGTCTCCTCCTCCGACTTACGTGAATCTTTGTGTTCTCGAACATCGATGAGGTAATATGACCCGTTGTTCAGGTTCTTGCTGACCACAAAGGGCGCCTCCCAAGGGGGAGATAGCTTGTGCATATCGAATTGATCCTGGATGAGCCGGAGCACCAAATCACCTTCCTGAAAGGTTCTGGACCTAACCCGACGGTTGTGGTAGCGGCGCAGGTCTTGCTGGTAAATCGTCGAGCGGGCTATTGCCAAGTCTCGCTCTTCATCCACTAAGTCAAGTGCATCCTGAAGAGCTCGTTCATTATCAGCTTCAACGTAAGCCGCCATGCGGGGCGAGTCATGATGGATGTCACTTGGCAGGACCGCCTCTGCTCCGTACACCATGAAGAAAGGTGTGTAACCCGTAGATCTGTTAGGTGTAGTGTTGATGCTCCAAATCACAGAGGGTAACTCCTCCACCCAACAACCCGGGCCGTCTGTAAGGGGACCAAGAGCCGGGTTTTATACCTTTCAAGATCTCTGATTGGCTCTTTTCGCTTGACCATTGGATTGAGGATGAGCCACCGCCGAAACATCAAGCCGGATATGTTCTCGTTGACAGAACTCTTCTATAGCACCTATGGAGAGATTAGTGTCATTATCAGTTATGGTGTTGTGTGGAAAACCAAAGCGAAAAATCACCTTTTCATGAACTGAACCGTCGTGGCTGCATCACACTTACTGACCGGCTCTGCCTCAACCCACTTTATAAATTTATCCACCGCCACCAGGAGGTGTGTCTTTTTGTCCTTAGACCTTTTGAAAGGCCCGACCATATCAAGCCCCCAGACTGCAAACAGCCAAGTAATTGGAATCATCCTCAACTCTTGAGCCGGGACATGGGCTTGTCGTCAGAATTTTGACAACCGTCACATTTACTGACCAGATCTTCTGCATCAGCATGAGCCGTCAGCCAATAAAAATCATGACGAAAAGCCTTGGAAACAAGAGATTTTGAGCCGGCATGATGACCACAATCGCCTTCATGGATCTCCCGAAGTATTTCCTGACCTTCCGTAGGCGATACACAACGTTGAAACGCCCTAGTGACACTGCGATGATGCACCTCACCGTGAACAATTGTCATGTACTTAGACCGCCGGGTGATTTGTCTCGCCAATGTCTCATCCTCGGGCAACTCTCCTCGAGTCGTGTAAGCCAAATATGGCATTGTCCAATCCGGGATGACGTGAAGAGCTGCCACCAACTGTGCTTCTGGGTGTGGAACAGCTAAGTCCTCCTCTGTGGGTAACTTGACAGAAGGATTATGCAAAACATCCAAAAAGGTGTTAGGCGGTACATGCTTACGTTGAGATCCCAGCCGGCTTAAAGCATCAGCCGCCTCATTCTTCCTTCGATCAATGTGCTCCAGTTGATAACCCTTGAAGTGCCCTGCTACAACATCAACTTCGCGACGATAAGCCGCCATGAGGGGGTCCTTGTAGTCCCACTTGCACGACACTGTTGAGCCACAAGATCTGAATCGCCCAAACACCTTACCCGCTCAAATTCATCTCTTTGGCCATCCAAAGACCATGGAGTAAGGCCTCATATTCAGCTGCATTATTAGTACAAGGAAACATGAGCGAGCACATAGCAAAATTTGTCACCTCGAGGGAAGTTAAAGCGACTCCAAATTTCGAGCCTTCCAACTGCCTGGATCCATCAAAATTAATAGTCCAATATGTGTTATCCGGCTTCTCCTCAGGCGTCTACAGCTCTGTCCAATCATTGATGAAGTCCACCAGTGCTTGAGATTCAATAGCAGTGTGTGGCACATACTTCAAACCATGACTCAATGGCCCACTTGGCGACTCGTCCTATGGCTTCTCTATTCTGGATGATGTCTCCCAAAGGAGCAGAGCTTACCACAGTGATGGGGTGACCCTGGAAGTATTGTTTAAGCTTCCGGCTTGCCATGAACACCCCATAAACAAGCTTCTGCCAATGCGGATATCTCTGCTTAGACTCAATGAGCACCTCACTGATGTAGTAAACCGGTCGTTGAACCGGATGCTCCTTGCCAGCCTCCTTGCGCTCCACCACAATGGCAACACTAACGACACATGAGTTAGCAGCCACGTATAATAGCAACGGCTCTTTATCAATGGGAGCCGCAAGAATCGGCAGTTCAGACAATTGTCTCTTTAAATCTTCAAAGGTAGCATTAGCAGCATCACTCCAGACAAACCTATCTGTTTTCTTCATCAGCTGATATAGCGGTATGGCCTTCTCACCTAACTGGCTTATGAAGCGGCTTAAAGCAGCGATACGACCCGCCAGTCGCTGAACATCATTGATGCATGCCGGTTTATCCAAAGAGGTGATTGCCTTGATCTTCTCCAGATTAGCTTCAATACCTCTGTTAGAGACCAAAAAACCCAAAACTTTGCCTGCTGGCACCCCGAACACACATTTGGCCGGGTTAAGCATCATCTTGTAGACCCAGAGATTATCAAAGGTTTCTTTCAGATCATCTAGCAAGATTTCTTTCTCTCTGGACTTCACCACTATATCATCCACATAAGCGTGAACATTGTGCCCAATCTGATTGTGGAGACAGTTCTGTACACACCGCTGATAAGTCGCCTGGGCACTCTTGAGCCCAAAAGGCATAGATACATAGCAGAAGGCTCCAAACGGAGTAATGAAGGCCGTCTTCTCCTGGTCCTTAACTGCCATCTTGATCTGATGATAACCAGAGTAAGCATCCAAAAAGCTCAAGTGCTCACAACCCGCCGTAGCATCAATGATTTGATCAATACGGGTGAGAGCAAAAGGATCAGCCGGACAAGCCTTATTTAAGTCCATGTAATCCACACACATCCGTCAGGTGCCATTCTTCTTAAGTACAAGCACCGGGTTAGAAAACCACTCAGGGTGAAAAACTTCAACAATAAACCCGGACGCCAAGAGCCGGGCCACCTCCTCACCAATAGCTTTCCGTCTCTCTTCGTTGGACCGTCAAAGAAACTGCCTGACCGGCTTAAACTTCGGATCAATATTAAGAGTGTGTTGAGCGAGTTCTCCCGGTACACCCGGCACGTCAGACGGTTTCCATGTAAAGATGTCCCGATTCTCACGGATGAACTCGATGAGCGCGCTTTCCTATTTAGGATCCAGATTGGCACTGATGCTGAATTGTTTAGATGAGTCACCTGGAGTAAAATCAACAAGCTTGGTTTCATCGGCCGATTTGAACTTCCGCCGGGTCATGCTCTGTGGTCGGCTTCTTCAGAGGTGTCATATCCGCCGGGTCAATGTTATCTTGATAAAATTTTAGGTCCTCAGCTGCGCAAACAGACTCGGCATAAGCCGCATCGCCCTCCTCGCATTGCAGGGCTATCTTTCGACTCCCATGCACAGTAATGGTGCCCTTATGACCCGGCATCTTGAGCTGCAAGTAAACATAACACGGCCGCGCCATGAACTTGGCGTAAGCCGGCCGACCAAACAGAGCATGATATGGGCTTTTGATTTTGACCACCTCAAAGGTTAATTTCTCAGCCCTAGAATCATATTCATCTCGAAAGGCCACCTCCAGCTCAATCATTCCAACTGGGTACACCGACTTACCAGGCACCACTCCATGGAAAACGGTGTTGGATGTCTTCAAATTTTTGTCATTCAGCCCCATAAGCCGAAAGGTCTCATAATAGAGGATGTTGATGGTGCTACCTCCATCCATGAGCACCTTAGTAAACTTATATCCACCGACTTGAGGTGCTACCACCAAGACTAACTGACCCAGATTGTCAACCCGGGGAGGGTGATCCTCTCTGCTCCACACAATAGGCTGCTCTGACCACCTTAAATAACGGGGAACCGCTGGCTCAACAGCGTTCACAACCATTTTATGAAGCTTCTCGTCCCGCTTGCATAAGCTAGTGGTGAACACATGATACTTTCCACTATTCAGCTGCTTTGGATTGCTTTGATAACCTGACTGCTGCTGCTTCTGACCTCCCTGACCAGACTGCTGGTCATTACAGCCACCTTGATTTCCCTGAAAGTCGGAATTTGAACCGCCACCCGGTCCATGAAAGCCGCCGGCACCTGAGCCGCCACCCGACCCATGATTGTCGTCAAACGTGTTGGAATTCTTGAAAGCCTTCATGATCGCGCAATCCTTCCATAAGTGAGTGGCCGGCTTTTCCCGGGTACCGTGTCTCGGGCAGGGTTCATTGAGTAGCTGCTCAAGAGATGGACCTGACCCGCCAGATCGAGGGGGCCGCCTTCCTTTGCGTCTTTGATTGTTACCCTGCGCATTAGCATTGGCCACAAACTCCAGATTACCATCGGCCTTACGCTTGTTGCCTCCTTGATTTGCCGGGTTATGTTGCTGGCCTTTTCCATTGCCGTTCTTCTTTCCCTTCCCCGCCTTTTCCTCGTCAGACGGAGGATCCGCGGTTAACAGGGCCGTCAGCTTATCCATGAGATCAAGCAGCACCTGAGCCGGCGGGCGCACATGGCCTCCTGCCCCGGCCGCCATGACCCGGACGTTATTGATGCCGCAACCGTAGAGTCCTGGCCGGGTTGAGTGCCAGCCATGAAGACCCCTACCCAGCTTGGCGGCTCAAAGGGGTCCAGAATACTGCAACCATCGGAACAGCCCCCAAGCCTGCCATCTTGCAGTTGATACAGCGAATCCTTCTCACCAGTGGACAAATCACCATGGGAGTGGACGGCCGTGTCACCGCCATCGACAGATCCTTCAGAAAGTTCTCCTCCGTGGATGCAACCCACGAAGGCACGCTTCACGACGGGTTGAGCACGGGCGGGTCTCGCACGCTGAGCCGTCTCGACAAGGTCGGTACAGTTTTCCAGCTTAGGGCCCCGCTCACCGATCCGGCCGATGAAAACGTGGATTCCGTCGAAGGGAACCTAGTACCCGTACTCAATTGAGCCGGCGTCGGGGCCCCAGCCTTCATCGTCGATGTAGATCTTGCCACGACGACTCTTGGTCATCCGTCCCACAGCGTATCCCTTGAGCCCTTCAAAGTTGCCCTTCAAGAACTCAAATCCACCATGCGCTGGCCCCACAGTGGGCGCCAACTGTCATGGAATTGTCACGGCAGATGTCCTCTTGCAAGGACTTAGTCGTGGAGCCATCGCAACTAGGAAGCTCTAAGGGGTTAATCGGGACAAGGGACACGAGAGAGGTTTTATACTAGTTCGGCCCCTTACGGTGAAGGTACAGCCTACGACTAGTTGGGTTGGTATTGCTAGGGTTTCGATGACCAGGGAGCGAGATACGCTATGCCCGGCTCTCGATTGGATGTTTCTTGCCCTAAGCCGTTAGCGGGTCGTCCCCTTATATACACGGGTTGACGCCCTGTGGCCTACAGAGTCCCGGCCGGCTCAGAAATAGTGTCCGGCTCGGTGACGGGTTAATCCTGCCTTATAATACAAGTTATGCCATTATGGCGGTTTATCACTACGGGCCTTAAGTCACCTCTGGGCTTTAGACCCTTCATTGAACCGCCATCTTCACGCTTGATCTTGGGCTTCATATGATGAATCATCTTTGCGTAACCCGGCCCCTCCTGTGCGGCTTACACAAATAGTTATATCCCCAACACTATGGCTAGTAAAATAGTTTATAAACCATAGAGAAGTTGGAATACAGTAGGTTTAACACCAATATAAATAAAGAATGAGTTCATTACAGTACCTTGAAGTGGTCTTTTGTTTTCTTTCGCTAACGGAGCTCATGAGATTTTTGTTGAGTTTTGTGTTGTGAAGTTTTCAAGTTTTGGGTGAAAGATTTTTGATGGATTATGGAACAAGGAGTGGCAAAGAGCCTATGCTTGGGGATGCCCATGGCACCCCCAAGATAATCTAAGGACACCAAAAAGCCAAAGCTTGGGGATGCCCAGTGAGGCATCCCTCTTTAAATCTACTTCCATCGGTAACTTTACTTGGAGCTATATTTTTATTTACGGATGATATGTGTTTTGCTTGGAGCGTCTTGTATGATTTGAGTCTTTGTTTTTTAGTTTACCACAATCATCCTTGCTATACACACCTTTTGAGAGAGCCATACATGATTTGGAATTTGTTAGAATACTCCATGTGCTTCGCTTATATCTTTTGAGTTATATAGTATTGCTCTAGTGCTTCACTTATATCTTGTAGTGCACGGTGGTGGATTTGTTTTATAGAAACTATTTATCTCTCGTGCTTCACTTAGATTATTTTGAGAGTCTTAAATAGCATGGTAATTTGCTTAAATAATCCTAATATGCTTGGTATTCAAGATTTGTAAAAACTTTCTTATGAGTGTGTTGAATACCATGAGAAGTTTGATGCTTGATAATTGTTTTGAGATATGAAGATGGTGATATTAGAGTCATGCTTGTTGAGTAGTTGTGAATTTGAGAAATACTTGTGTTAAATTTTGTGATTCCCCTAGCATGCACGTATGGTGAACCGTTATGTGATGAAGTCGGAGCATGATTTATTTATTGATTGTCTTCCTTATGAGTGGCGGTCGGGGACGAGCAATGGTATTTTCCTACCAATCTATCCCCCTAGGGGCATGCGTGTAATACTTTGCTTTGATAACTTGTAGATTTTTGCAATAAGTATATGAGTTCTTTATGACTAATGTTGAGTCCATGGATTATACGCACTTTTCTTCCTTCCACCATTGCTAGCCTCTCTAATACCGCGCACTTTTCGACAGTATCATACACCCACCATATACCTTCCTAAAAAAAGCCACCATACCTACCTATCATGGCATTTCCATAGCCATTCCGAGATATATTGGCATGCAACTTTCCACCGTTCAGTTTATTATGACACGCTCCATCATTGTCATATTGCTTAGTATGATCATGTAGTTGACATCGTATTTGTGGCAAAGCCACCATTCATAATTATTTCATACATGTCACTCTTGATTCATTGCATATCCCGGTACACCACCGGAGGCATTCATATAGAGTCATATTTTGTTCTAAGTATCGAGTTGTAGTTGTTGAGTTGTAAGAAAATAAAAGTGTGACGATCTTCATTTTCAGAGCATTATCCCAAGTGAGGAAAAGGATGATGGAGACTATGATTCCCCCACAAGTTGGGATGAGACTCCGGACAAAAAAAAGAGAAAAGAGGCCATAAAAAAGAGAAAAGGTCCAAAAAAATGAGAAAAAAAAGAGAAGGGACAATGTTACTATCTTTTTACCACACTTGTGCTTAAAAGTAGCACCATGATCTTCATGATAGAGAGTCTCTCATTTTGTCACTTTCATATACTAGTGGGAATTTTTCATTATAGAACTTGGCTTGTATATTGCAATGACGGGCTTCCTCAAAATGCCCTAGGTCTTCGTGAGCAAGCGAGTTGGATGCACACCCGCTTAGTTTCTTTCGTTGAGCTTTCATATGCTTATAGCTGTAGTGCATCCGTTGCATGGCAATCCCTACTCACTCACATTGATATCTATTGATGGGCATCTCCATAGCCCGTTGATACACCTAGTTGATGTGAGACTATCTTCTCCCTTTTTGTCTTCTCCACAACCACCATTCTATTCCACATATAGTGTTATATCCATGGCTCACGCTCATGTATTGCGTGAAGATTGAAAAAGTTTGAAAATGTCAAAAGTATGAAACAATTGCTTGGCTTGTCATCGGGGTTGTGCATGATTTAAATACTTTGTGTGGTGAAGATAGATCATAGCCAGACTATGTGATTTTGTAGGGATAACTTTCTTTGGCCATGTTATTTTGAGAGGACATGATTGCTTTGTTAGTATGCTTGAAGTATTATTATTTTATGTCAATATTAAACTTTTGTCTTGAATCTTTCGGATCTGAATATTCATACCACAATTAAGAAGAATTACATTGAAATTATGCCAAGTAGCACTCCGCATCAAAAATTATCTTTTTATCATTTACCTACTCGAGGACGAGCAGGAATTAAGCTTGGGGATGCTTGATACGTCTCCAACATATCTATAATTTTTATTGCTCCATGCTATATTATCTACTGCTTTTGGACATTAATGGGCTTTCTTATTCACTTTTATATTATTTTTGGGACTAACCTATTAACCGGAGGCCCGGCCTGTAATTGCTGTTTTTTTGCCTATTTCGAGTTTCGCAAAAGGAATATCAAACGGAGTCCAAACGGAATGAAACCTTCAGGAACGTGATTTTCTCACCGAACATGATCCAGGAGACATGGAACCTACGTCCAGGAAGCTTCCAGGAGGCCACGAGGTAGGGGGGCGTGCCCTCCCCCCAGGCGCGCCCTCCACCCTCGTGGGCCCCCTGTTGCTCCACCGACGTACTCCTTCCTCCTATATATACCTACGTACCCCCAAACGATCAGATACGGAGCCAAAAACCTAATTCCATCGTTGCAACCTTCTGTACCCACGAGAACCCATCTTGGGGCCTGTTCCAGAGCTCCACCGGAGGGGGCATCCATCACGTAGGGCTTCTACATCAACACCATAGCCTCTCCGATCAAGTGTGAGTAGTTTACTTCAGACCTTCGGGTCCATAGTTAGTAGCTCGATGGCTTCTTCTCTATTTTTGGATCTCAATACAATGTTCTCCCCCTCTCTTGTGGAGATCTATCCGATGTAATCTTCTTTTTGCGGTGTGTTTGTTGAGACTGATGAATTGTGGGTTTATGATCAAGATTATCTATGAACAATATTTGAATCTTCTCTGAATTATTTTATGTATGATTGGTTATCTTTGCAAGTCTCTTTGAATTATCAGTTTGGTTTGGCCTACTAGATTGATCTTTCTTGCAATGGGAGAAGTGCTTAGCTTTGGTTCAATCTTGCGGTGTCCTTTCCCAGTGACAGTAGGGGCAGCAAGGCACGTATTGTATTGTTTCCATCGAGGATAACAAGATGGGATTTTTATCATATTGCATGAATTTATCCCTCTACATCATGTCATCTTGCTTACAAGCGTTACTCTGTTTTCATGAACTTAATACTCTAGATGCATCTTTGGATAGCGGTCGATGAGTGGAGTAATAGTAGTAGATGCAGGTGAGTCGGTCTACTTGTCCGGACGTGATGCCTATATACATGATCATACCTAGATACTCTCATAACTATGCTCTATTCTTTCAATTGCTCAACAGTAATTCGTTCACCCACCGTAAAATACTTATGCTCTTGAGAGAAGCCACAAGTGAAATCTATGGCCCCGGGTCTATCTTCATCATATTAATTTTCCAACACTTAGTTACTTCCTTTGCTTTTTGCTTTGCTTTTATTTTACTTTGCATCTTTATCACAAAAATACTAAAAATATTATGTTATCATCTCTATCAGATCTCACTCTCGTAAGTAACCATGAAGGGATTGACAGCCCCTTATCGTGTTGCTTGCGAGGAGTTATGCTTTGTGTAGGTATGTCAGGACCCCGATCCTAAGTCACACCGATCTAGCATGTAACACATCATATCACTTTGCGGCCTCACGCACGGTATTCCCACGGGTGTCGCCTTACCATGGCCCGGGACCGTTTGCGCCTTTTGGCTCACGTATGTGATAGTGTCGCTAGCATCCATATGACAAAGAACCCGGGCCGACATGGCTAGTCGTGAACCCAAAGCGGCGCTAACCTATGGGGACAGGCATACATGAATCACATCGAGCATGTCGGTCATCAACATATAAATTCGGGCTGTAGCACTGGGCTAACAGGACTCCGGTATCCCGGGCTGTAGCAGGCTAGGCAGGACTCCGAATAACACCGCGTGACATTTCCCGAAGGACAGACATAAGGCAGTGAAACACATGCCGGCCAGTCAAGTGTCCAAGCGGTAGTGCTGGGCTAGCGAGACTCCGGTGAACCGGGCTGTAGCGGACTACTATCGCTCGAAGCACGAGACTACATTTCCCCATATGAGAGGCTGCCAAGGATAAACAACTAGTTTGTCGGATCCCACACATACCAAGCATTTCAAACATACACACAATATGCTCAATATGTGTAGATACAACATGGCATCACAACATAACTCTACGACTCAAATATTTATTCAATAGGCTCCGAGGAGCGAGATATTACAAACATGGGCCTCATGACCCAACACTCAGAGCATACAAGTCAAAGCACAAGCGGAAGCTAATCATGTCTGAGTACAGACAACTAAAAATGAAGAAGGCTGAGGAGCCTGACTATCTACCAGATCCGCCGAGGGCACAAGATCGTAGCCGAGGTAACAAGCTAAACGTCAAGTCCAAGCGGAACTACTAAGCGAGGCCGACGTCTCTCGCAAAACATAAAATAAGCAAACGTGAGTACAAACGTACTCAACAAGACTTACATCGTAACTAACTACATATGCATCATTATCAAAAGGGGTGGTGGAGTTTGTTGCAGCAAGCCAGCTTTGACTCGGTGGCTATCCTGAACTACATTTGCAAGTAACTCTTTTGAGGTGGCGCACACGAGTCCACATATTCACCATATCAATACGCCACTACGGACCCGCTCCCGTCTCCCTACGAGAACGCCATCCATAGCACTCACGCTTATCTTGCGCATTTTAGAGTATCCACTTTCGCTTGTCTATGAACTGATGTAGGCAACCCAGAAGTCCTTCTCCGCGGACACGGCTATTCGAATAGATCATATTAAACCCTGCAGGGGTGTACTTCTTCACACACGCTCTCACCACTTACCGCCGTTTACACGACATGTACTCGGCAACCTTCAAGCGGAAGCCCAACGTGGGTGTCGGCCACGGCCTACCTAAACACTCAAGTCCCAAGTCCAGGTTTATCGCCTATTCGGGTTCCATCTGCAGGGAGTCCGGCCGAGGTTTCCCATACAGCCCCGAACGATGTGTGCAGGGTTCCCGAGACACCAAACGGGCGAATCGGTACACCCACGGTGCCTACTGTAACACAACCCACCCCTACGGTCGGCTGCGTGCGGCCCCAAAGATACTACAAACACCGAAACTACTTGCAACTCCTTGACCGAGGACAAGGGTGGTTAAGAAGCCGAGAGGGTCCATTGGTTTGGGCCCAATGCATGGTAGTAACTATTTCATGGATCACAAACACGTAACTCAGTTCTCGAGGACGGCTGCAATGAGACAACCCACCATGTACTCCTACATGGCCTCTCACCGCTACCTTTACCAAATCGTGTTCACACACTTAGCTCACACACGATGGGACATGTTCACACAACCATTCCAATTCATTCCCGATGAATCGGACTGACTCAACTCTAAGCAGTAGCAGGCATGACAACAAGCATGAATGAGTAGGCACAACATGGCTCAAACAACTCCTACTCATGCTAGTGGGTTTCATCTAATTCTTGTGGAATGACAGGTCATGCGAGAGGATAAAGGGGTTCAGCTACCGCAGCAAGTAACACGTGAGTCATTGTTGTCCTAATGCAGTAAAATAGAGCAGGAGCGAGAGAGTGGGATTATATCGGAATGGACAAGGGGTTTTGCTTGCCCGGCACTTCGAAGATAATATGGTTCTTCATCGGTGTCATCGAACAATCGTCGAACGTCGTCTCATCGAGAGGGGGCAATTACCGGCAAACAAGAGAGAACACAATTAATGCAATGCACATTCACATGAATGACATGTCATGTTAAGGTACTGAATTCACCTAATGCAATGTCTAGCCAGTTAATTGAAGTGGAATTCAAACAAGGTTAAACTCCAACTCCAAATGCTAGTTCATAATTTACCCTAATCATGATTCATCCTATTCAGCGAGGTTAACTTGTTCAATCATGCATGAAAATGCCATAAACAGATTCTTCATATTTTTCTGATCATTTTTCATATATAAATTATTTAATTTGGAGTTACAGATTAAAAGTTATGAATATTTGAAGTTTGGGGTGTTTTCTGAAATTTCCTGAATTAAATTAAATCCAGAAAAGGGGTTTACTACGTCAGCATGACGTAGGTGTGACGTCAGCAGGTCAAGAGGGCTGGTCCGGGTCAAACCTGACCAGGGGGTCCCACATGTCAGTGTGATTAGCTTAACTGAAATTAATTAAACTAATTCTAAATAGTCAAATTTGGGCCCCACATCATTGACTTCGGAGAGTCAACCGGGGCCCACCGGTCAAAGTCAAGGTCGGTGCGGCGTTTAACCGCCGGCCGAGCCCGGCGGGCGGCGAGGAGTGGTTTTGCCGTTCGGCCACCAAAAGGGTCGCGAGGGTATCTACGTGGAGCCGGGATGAGCCGAGGCTCTTGGTGGAGTGGCTTTAGCTGGGCGGCCGGAATCGGCGCCCGGCGGCTGACGTCGTGGCGGCGCCGGAGTTCGCCAACGGCGGGTTAAGCGATGCAGGCGCTAAGGGGGTGTTGGTGCGTGCTACGTGCTCCTGGTGAGGTGTGGAGCACGGTGGTGTGCCCGGCTTCGAGCCACGGTGGCTCTGGCCACGACGGCGACGAGGCACGGCGACGGTGAGCCTCGGCCATGGCGGAGAGTGGGGCTAGACATGCAAACGCAAGGGGGGAAAGAGGGGATCGACGCAGCAGCTCACAGCGATGACGACGGGACGCTCGGCGAGGTCGGGGATGGCCCGGAGCCGACGACCCAAGCGGCGACGGCAAGGCGGTCCGAGAAGGGGAAAGGCATCGGCGGGCGCCTTGGGGCTTCTCCGGTCGCGAGTGACAGCTGGGAGGCGAGGATGGAGTGGCGGGCTTGTGGCGGTCGGGAAGCGAGGGGAGGCGGTGGCGGCGAACGGGCGACGGTGGCGACGGGCCGCTTTCGGTGGTCTGTGAGGAGGGAAGCAGAGGAGGAAATGGGGTCCAGGGAGAGAGGGAAGAGGACGAGGGGGTTCAGGGAGGCGCGTGGCGTCTCCGGGCGTCGAGGGGGAGCCAGGCAGGCTGGGAGGGAGGAGGTGGCGTCGGTGGGCGTCAAGCGCACGCCTCGCCTCTGCCTCCTGGCAGAGGATGACGCCGCGCGGCGCGGCGGTGGTGGGCTGGGCCACCTGCTGGGCCCGGGTGGGGGGGGGGAGGCTGGGCCGGTTCGTGGCGCCAGGTAAGTGGGCTGCCAGGTGAGCTCTCTCTCTTTCTCTAATTATATTCTGTTTTCTATTTTGTTTGCCTCTGTTTGGATTTAGTTTAGCACCAAATCATTTAAATAAATCCTGAAAATAATTGTGGGCATTAACTGAATTATTACAGAGGCCCTTAACTATTTTCAGAATTGTTGGAGCATTTAAAAATATTAATAGTATTTAAATGCCCCAATTCAAATACAATATGGTTTATTCAGAAATCCAAAAATGTCTTGGAAAAATATCCATCATCTCTGGATATGGTTTTCACCCTTTTCCATTAATCATGAACATTTTTGCAAACCAATTTGGGTTCTTTGAAAATATTTTGAAGTTGAGCCTATTTGCATTGTTTTAGTGCTAGGGCTTGGTCATCCCCATTTCAGGTTTCATGAAAATTAAGCATGATGCATGGATGCAATGCCCCTAGTTACAAGCAAGCTCTAGGGCTGTGACAACTCACCCCCACTAAACAAGAATCTCGTCCCGAGATTCAAGACGTGAGGTAAGAAGACAGAGGGGCACAAACTAATAACATGAGCTCCAAGATCCAAGCTGTCTTCTCGAGGTGTTGATCTGTTGACTCAAGACAATCTTGACGTCTTGCTCTCGAAATCTTCACTCAACACGACAACGTAAAAGAAGGGGAAACCCTACAGGATTTGATCTTCTTGAAGATCGAGCAACTCAAGATCAGTTCATGGAGAGACGTAAGAACAACTCTTGAGTTGAGACACCAAACACACATTAGGAATGATGGTAGAGAAATGGATGACGAAGGTTCAAATTGGTAGGCAACCATTCCATGCGTAAGTAAAATGGTGCATGGTTTCAAAGTAACAAGGAGATGATTGCCATGACTCCATAACGGGACACCTTAGGAAAAGTGACTCGTTGGACTGTTCCCTTAAGTGGCAAAAAGAATTACTTTTGATCCATAGATCCTTGGAACTCTTCATACCAGCTAAAGGCAATTTACAATTGATTGATTGAGAGAGCTCGAGGTAATGGCATACTCGGACTAGAATGGATGATGTGGACTACCTTGTTGAAGACAACATAATGGATGATTTTGCTTATCACCGGAAATGGATGGGACCCATGGTAAGTCCACTTTTGAAGATAATATTGGACAGCAACTACCGAGAGAGGCAGCCCATGGGGAATTGGCACCATAGGGTGCAAGCTGGGAACAAAATGCAAATGCTGGGAATGTTCCAACCATCATATCTGCCTGAGATTCAGATCCGATTGGTAATAGGATACTCCGGACTCGGCATGTCTGAAAAGAAAGGTCGCAACACAAATCGGCGAGATAATGTTGCGAGATTCTCGGATATGAACTACGATAGCAAGCTCCAAAACATGAGCTGGTTCTGCTACACACATGTGAACACGTTGTCCTGCATAAGCATGACCACAAGGTAGTCTTACAACAAAACACTACCGAGTTCAGGTGGGAAACCATCTTCGAGGATATTGGAATCTTGTGCAAGAACTAGTATTCGCACAGCAACTCCTTTTCCTCGAACAAACCAATCAGTGGCTTGGTGTGCTAGGAACACATATGGAGTGGAGGCGGCCAACCTATCAAACCATAGAATACTTTGCACATGCATGACTGACTTGGGATGATTCCACAGGAGACAACAAGCTTTCTCGAATCCACGGCGACAACTTACATCAAATGCACGTGAGTTCGAGGAAGTCACTTCTTCCATCCAAGCATAGGCTTCATGAATGGCACACGAAGAAATGCTTACACAAATTTCCAACACTAGGTTGATGTTCAACATAACTCATGGGGGAGACAAAATGCTACTGATGGGCTCAACAAAGAACTCTTCGGAATTTCCATATCACTTGACTTCCAACATCTTGTGAACACGGTGATAGCATTGGTCAGACCAAAAGATGTAATGGGGTATGCTCGAGGGATCAACCACGAGTAAGACAACATCACGAATATCGTTGGTTCTGATTTGACTTGACAATGGCCCATACTCAAGTCAAAGTTTTCACAAGGCAATAGATCCAACAACTGATCACAGGGACCAATCGGTGAAGATATCATCTTCCTTCAACGCACACTACACAAGAATATCCCTTTGGACGAACTTAGCTAGGCAAGCTTTTATCCTCCAACTCTCCAAGTTGTTGTCTAGCTTAACCAACTAGCTCAGGGATATACAACACAGATTCTTGGAGAAAAGGTGGTTCACAAGAAACCAACTTGATCACGAGCTCAACATAACAGTCAGGAAACAACCCGGTAACACTTCCAAGAGGATATTTGGAAAGTCACGAACCACCGGTATGTTACTAAGCTCGAGAACAATCTTGCTTTGAGGGCAAGACGATATGATCAAATGAGTGAGGACTTGATATAATCCTAACTCATCAATCAAGTGTGCACCGAAATAAGGACTAGGTAGCACGATCAATCTTAGGATGATGATTTAATAACCAACATGCTAAGAGTGAGGATATTGTCCACTAGCTGCCAAGCAACGAGTTGCTCGGAGTATTGATTTCACACATCACAATTCACTCGTCGGCATTTCCGGTTTCAACAACTCGGAACCGAGGAATGAATAATGATGGCGAGAAGTATCACTGCATCAAGAATTCATAAGAGAAGGTGCAATTCTCATGACATTCTTGACATAAGATGGTAACACTCCAGGTGGAACAGACTCAAAAGCTGGGTTGGCATTTTGATCTGCGGAATACAACTGCTTTGACCCAATCCTGGATATGGATGAGGTGCTGGAGCTTGTTTCTCCTAGTCATTCAGGACAGAATGGCTTGATGGACCACAAGAATAATAGGCATTGATGAGGACGAGAACACGACTACTCCTGCCTATCAACCGATAGACGGGATCGGAATACAACTAGGGAGGAACAACTCGAGGAGCATATAACTTTTCGAGGTTGTCGAGGCGTGGATTAGTATATCGAGCAAAGCTCAACATTTCTCCCGGATAACCCATGCAGAGAGGTAGAATTGGCGAGTCACAATATGAATGGAGAACTCCTCAAGAGCGCCTCTGGTTGTGATCTTTTGGTTCAGCGAGGAACTTCTGCCATAGGCGGTTCATAGTATTTGGAAGAAGGAAATACCACGGACCTCGAGGACTAATGCAAAGGTTACTAATATCCTAAAGGAACTAGCAAATACTAACAACATGAAGTAGGGTGAATCTCGGGTTCAAGAAACCCAGGAGTAGAATACCTACTACTAAATGGCATCACGGAATGCTTTCAAGAATAATGGCCAGGATCATCGCACTGGGGATACAAAAAGCATTGCTAAATTGCTAGGTGACTTCCTAAACACCTAGGGTCATAATAATAGTTCCAACATATATGTCGAGGCAACAGAGTACCTCGACCGACTGGTTAGTGTGCTTATTCTGACCAAAAAGGACATCGGAAACGGAGGGAAAGGATTTGCAAATGCATCAGACTATTTAGAGACACAGGATGACTTGGACAGCATAACGGTGTAAATGTTCAAAATGATTGGAGACATCCTGCAAAATGGTGGCATAGCCACTCAACATCACAATATCAAGGTTCCGAAATCAGCAATTATCATACAGAAATAGTAGGAACTGAACTGGGGCTTAAAACCAACAATCTTATAAGTCTATGGATTAGTAACACGTCATCCTGATAGATAGATGAGAAGCCTAGTTCTTAACCCCGTAGAAGAGAAGAGGATGACTTAGATCAGAAGGCTATGAGGTATAAGGGGTAAAAAGAGCCTTACGTTCCCTTCCACAATCAATTCCCTTACATAACTAAAGCATTTCTAGACACAACTTCGACCCGGTTTGGCTTGGTAATCCTCTGATGATCAGGCTCGATACCAACGCTGTCAGTCCCCGATCCTAAGTCACACCGATCTAGCATGTAACACATCATATCACTTTGCGGCCTCACGCACGGTATTCCCACGGTGTCGCCTTACCATGGCCCGGGACCGTTTAGCCTTTTGGCTCACGTATATGATAGTGGCGCTAGCATCCATATGGCACAGGACCTGGGCCGACATGGCTCGTCGTGAACCCAAAGCGGCGCTAGCCCATGGGGACAGGCAGACAGGAATCACATCGAGCATGTCGGGCCTCGACGTATAAATGCGGGCTGTAGCACTAGGCTAACAGGACTCCGGTATCCCGGCTGTAGCAGGCTAGGCGGGACTCGAATAACACCGCGTGACATTTCCCAGAAGGAACGGACATAGGAACGAAGTGAAACACATGCCCGGCCGATCAAGTGTCCAAGCGGTAGTCTTTGGGCTAGCAGGACTCCGGTGAACCGGGCATGGCGGACTACTATCGCCGGAAGCACGAGACTACATTTCCCCATATGAGAGGCTGCCAAGGATAAACAACTAGTTTGTCGGATCCCACACATACCAAGCATTTCAAACATACACACAATATGCTCAATATGTGTAGATACAACATGGCATCACAACATAACTCTACGACTCAAATATTTATTCAATAGGCTCCGAGGAGCGAGATATTACAAACATGGGCCTCATGACCCAACACTCAGAACATACAAGTCAAAGCACAAGCGGAAGCTAATCATGTCTGAGTACAGACAACTAAAAATGAAGAAGGCTGAGGAGCCTGACTATCTACCAGATCCTGCCGAGGGCACAAGATCGTAGCTGAGGTAACAAGCTAAACGTCGAAGTCCAAGCGGAACTACTAGCGAGACTGACGTCTCTCTGCAAAACATAAAATAAGCAAACGTGAGTACAAACGTACTCAACAAGACTTACATCAGAACTAACTACATATGCATCATTATCAAAAGGGTGTGGTGGAGTTTGGTGCAGCAAGCCAGCTTTGACTCGGTGGCTATCCCGAACTACGCATCGCAAGTAACTCTTTTGAGGTGGCGCACACGAGTCCACATATTCACCATATCAATACGCCACTACGGACCCGCTCCCGTCTCCCTACGAGAACGCCATCCATAGCACTCACGCTTATCTTGCGCATTTTAGAGTATCCACTTTCACTTGTCTATGAACTGATGTAGGCAACCCAGAAGTCCTTCTCCGTGGACACGGATATTCGAATAGATCATATTAACCTGCAGGGTGTACTTCTTCACACGCTCTCACCACTTACCGCCCGTTTACACGACATGTACTCGGCAACCTTCAAGCGGAAGCCCAACGTGGGTGTCGGCCACGGCCTACCTAAACACTCAAGTCCCAAGTCCAGGTTTATCGCCTATTCGGGTTCCATCTGCAGGGAGTCCGGCCGAGGTTTCCCATACAGCCACGAACGATGTGTGCAGGGTTCCCGAGACACCAAGCAGGCGAATCGGTACATCAACACGGTGCCTACCGCAACACAACCCACCCCTACGGTCAGCGTTGCGGCGCCCCAAAGATACTACAAACACCAGAAACTACTTGCAACTCCTGGACTGAGGACAAGGGTGGTTAAGAAGCCGAGAGGGTCCATTGGTTTCGGGCCCAATGCATGGTAGTAACTATTTCATGGATCACAAACACAGAACTCAGTTCCTGAGGGCGGCTGCAATGAGACAACCCACCATGTACTCCTACATGGCCTCTCACCGCTACCTTTACCAAATCGTGTTCACACACTTAGCTCACACACAGTAGGACATGTTCACACAACCATTCCAATTCATTCCCGATGAATCAGACCTGACTCAACTCTAAGCAATAGCAGGCATGACAACAAGCATGAATGAGTAGGCACAACATGGCTCAAACAACTCCTACTCATGCTAGTGGGTTTCATCTAATTCTTGTGGAATGACAGGTCATGCGAGAGGATAAAGGGTTCAGCTACCGCAGCAAGTAACACATGAGTCGTTGTTGTCCTAATGCAGTAAAATAGAGCAGGAGCGAGAGAGTGGGATTATATCGGAATGGACAAGGGGTTTTGCTTGCCCGCACTTCTGAAGATAATATAGTTCTTCATCGGTGTCATCGAACAATCGTCGGAACGTCGTCTATCAAGAGGGGGCAATTACCGGCAAACAAGAGAGAACACAATTAATGCAATGCACATTCACATGAATGACATGTCATGTTAAGGTACTGAATTCACCTAATGCAATGTCTAGCCAGGTTAATTGAAGTGGAATTCAAACAAGGTTAAACTCCAACTCCAAATGCTAGTTCATAATTTACCCTAATCATGATTCATCCTATTCAGTGAGGTTAACTTGTTCAATCATGCATGAAAATGCCATAAACAGATTCTTCATATTTTTCTGATCATTTTTCATATATAAATTATTTAATTTGGAGTTCTGATTAAAAGTTATGAATATTTGAAGTTTGGGGTGTTTTCTGAAATTTCCTAAATTAAATTAAATCCAGAAAAGGGGTTTACTGCGTCAGCATGACGTAGGTGTGACGTCAGTAGGTCAACAGGGCTGGTCCGGGTCAAACCTGACCAGGGGGTCCCACATGTCAGTGTGATTAGCTTAACTGAAATTAATTAAACTAATTCTAAATAGTCAGTGGCTGGGCCCCACATCATTGACTCGGGAGAGTCAACCGGGCCCACCGGTCAAAGTCAAGGTACTGCCGGCGTTTAACCGCCGGGCGAGCTGACGCGGGCTGGGAGTGGCTTTTGCCGTTCCGGCCACCAAAAGGGTCATGGAGGTATCTACGTGGAGCCGGGGATGAGTGAGGCTCTTGGTGGAGTGGCTTGAGCTTCGGGTGACGGAATCGGCGCCGGCGACGTCGTGAGGTGGCAGCGGAGTTCGGCCAAGGCGGGTTAAGCGATGCGAGGCGCTAAGGGGTGTTGGTGCGTGCTACGTGCTCTGGTGAGGTGTGGAGCACGGTGGTGTGCCCGGCTTGAGCCACGGTGGCTCGCCACGACGGCGGACGAGGCACGGCGGTGAGCCTCGGCCATGGCGGAGAGTGGGGCTAGAGCATGCAAAATCAAGGGGAAAGAGGGGATCGACGCAGCAGCTCACAGCGATGACGACGGGGCCTTCAGCGAGGTCGGGACGGCGGAGCCGGCAATCAGGCGGCAGCGACCGGCGGGTCGAAGGAAAAGGCATCGGGCGGCGCCTCGGGGCTTCTCCAGTCACGAGTGACAATGAGGGCGAGGATGGAGTGGCGGGGCTTGTGGCCAGGTCGGGAAGCGAGGGGAGGCGGTGGGGCAAGCAGCGGCAGTGGCGGCAGGGCTTCGGTGGTCTGTGAGGGAAGCAGAAGGAGGAAATGGGGTCCAGGAGAGAGGCAAGAGGACGAGGGGTTCGGGAGGCGCGTGGCGTCTCAAGGCGTCGAGGGGAGCCAGCAGGCTGGGAGGGAGGAGGTGGCGTCGGTGGGCGTGCAAGCGCCACGCCTCGCCTCGCCCTCTTGGGCAGAGGAAGACGACAAGCGGCGGTGGTGGGCTGGGCCACCACCGGGCCAATGAGGGGGGGAAGGCGGTTCGTGGCGCCAGTAAGTGGGCTGCCAGTGAGCTCTCTCTCTTTCTCTAATTATATTCTGTTTTCTATTTTGTTTGCCTCTGCTTGGATATAGTTTAGCACCAAATCATTTAAATAAATCCTGAAAATAATTGTGGGCATTAACTGAATTATTACAGAGGCCCTTAACTATTTTTCAGAATTGTTGGAGCATTTAAAAATATTAATAGTATTTAAATGCCCCAATTCAAATACAATATGGTTTATTCAGAAATCCAAAATGTCTTGGAAAAATATCCATCATCTCTGGATATGGTTTTCACCCTTTTCCATTAATCATGAACATTTTTGCAAACCAATTTGGGTTCTTTGAAAATATTTTGAAGTTGAGCCTATTTGCATTGTTTTAGTGCTAGGGCTTGGTCATCCCCATTTCAGGTTTCATGAAAATTAAGCATGATGCATGGATGCAATGCCCCTAGTTACAAGCAAGCTCTAGGGCTGTGACAAGGTACGAGGGACTCGCGCGTAGCCTCCTACAGGATTGATACCTTGGTTCTCAAAAACTGAGGGAAATACTTACGTTACTGTGCTGCATCACCCTTCAAGGAAATCCAACGCAGTGCTCAAGAGGTAGTAGGGGGCGGTGCCAAGCACGGCGGTGCAGTGAGGTCAAGGGGAGGGTGCATGCAGGATCGGGCTTGGTCGCCGGGCGCCGAGGAAGATCGTCAACACCGTATCGTCTGGAGGTAGATGAAGGCGATCTGCCCGTTCTTTGTACATCGAACGGCAGTAAAAAATGGGTCGACCTATTTTTTCAAATAATGTTATTCTCATAAAATCCTGTAGTAATTTAGTGTGCCATGCATGTTGTAGAGCTATCATATGTCTCCCATCATTTATTTCTCACCAACCTGCTATCTGCTACCTTTACACTGTACTAATTGTGCACACACTTCACCCATACTCACACTATTGTTTTTTTATGCATGGGTATTTCAGACTCTGACGCAGTGTTGATGAATGCAGAAAAGAAAAGACAGAAGTCGCTCCAGTGTAATTTGAAGATAAGCACTAAGCGTTCCAGCGCTCTAAAGCGTCTGATGTCGTGATTGAAGACAAGAACGTAGCTCTGCGATTGATGATCTCAATTGCCACACACAACCATCCTGTGTGCTTGCTTTAACTTCGCTGTCAAATGTGGTTGCATGTTGCATATGGTGTCTAGCTTGTATTGCTTCCAATTTGGTTAAATTGCATCTGCTTACTTTACACATTATACCTTTGATAATGACATGCCTTCCTGTTTTTGATACATACTACATATCTCCATTAACCATGTTCGTACATCAAACTAATGCTCTTTTGTATCCCTCGTCAATCACTTATGATGAGACAGTCACCCGAGTGCGTTACTGTGAGATGCCATACTCGTTTAAAGAGTGCAGTGTCATCCTCCCCACATGATTCTCAAGAAACAACAAGGCTAAATGAAGATAGTCAACGTAGCTCTCTAGTTGATGACCGCACTTCCCCCACACCACCATCACAGTGCTTGCTCTAACTTTGCATTGTGATATGTGGTTGCATGTTGCATCTGTGTCTGGCTTGTAGTGCTTCTAATTAGGGTAAATTGCATCTGCTTAGTTTACACATTATACCTGTGAATATGACATGCCTTCCTATTTTTGGTACACACTACATCTATGTGTTAACCTTGTTCTTACATGAAACTACCTCTCTTATGTATCCTGCATAATTCACTTACAATGAGTCACCATTATTAGTTGCATATTGCATATTATTTCTAGCCTGTTGCCATGTATTGCTTCTAATTTGGTCAAATACATTTGTTAGGGCACCCTTTTAATTTGGTAGAGTGATATTGGTTTCATCTTTCATATGGTTTCTAGCTTGCATTGATTCTAACAAGTTCAAGCACCTTGTGCTTAGTTTACACTTTATACATCATACATGTAAATATGTCATGCCGTCTGTTTTTCATACATATTCCATCCTCCTATCATGCGGCTGCCTTACATGAAAGTAGTGTTCGTCAGTATCATGCATCAATGAGTTCTGAAGAGCAAATTTTATTCCTTTTTCTTGTGGGTTTGACTTGAGAAGGCAAAATCAAGAAAGAGGAAGGAAAAGAGTAAGGAAGGCGATGATGGTGGTCCTCTGCAGCAACGTAAATGGAGCATCTATACCGATTCTCCTTTGTACTGATAGTGCATTACAAGGTCCAAGTCTCCGCTCCCGTACTCCACCATCCAAGGTGCTTGCTCTAACTTGGCAGTGTGATATCTTGTTGCATGTTGCGATGGTGTCTAGCTTGTATTGCTCCTAATTATTGTAAACTGCATCTTCTTAGCTTACACATGATACGTGTGAATATGACATGCTTTCCTATTTTTGGTACATACTATATCTGTCTATCACAGCATGTTCTTACATGAAACTACTCTTCTTGTGTATCCTGCATCAGTCACTTATGATGGGACACCTTTAAGTTGGCAGTTCGATATTGGTTTGCGTCTTGAATATGGTTTCTAGCATGTATTGCTTCTAGTTTGATGAACGCCACCTATGACGAGACAGTTTTAACTTGGCAGAGTGATATTGATTGCACCTTTCATATGGTGTCTAGTTTGCAGTGCTTCTAATTTGTTGAAGTGCCTTCTGCTTAGTTACCACATCATAGGTGTGAATATGTCAAGCCGTCCATTTTTTCATACATATTCCATCCTCGTATCATGACTTTGCCTTTCATCAGAGTAGTATTTATCAGTATAATGCATGAATGAGTTCTGAAGAGCGAATTATATTCATTTTTCTTGTCGGTTTGACCTCACAATGCAAAATCAATAAAGCTAAAGGAAATTGGCAAGGCATTGGATGATGGTGGTCCTTCTGAGCAACTAAAACGGAGGTTCTCTAGATTCTACTCCGCCATCCTCCCAACAAGATTCGCAAGACAACGCAAGGCTAGACAGTCAACGTAGTTGTGTAGATGATGAGCACATCTCCCCTACTCCACCATCCCAGGTGCTTGCTCTAACTTGGCACTATTATATGTGGTTGCATGTTGCCTATGATGTCTAGCTTGTATTTCTTCTAACTTTGTTCAATTGCATCTGCTTACTTTACACATAATGCCTGTGAATATGACATGTGTTCCTATTTCTAGAACACACGTGTTCATGATGAGCACATCTCCCCTACTCCACCATCATAGGTGCTTGCTCTAACTTGGCACTATTATATGTGGTTGCATGTTGCGTATGATGTCTAGCTTGTATTGCTTCTAACTTTGTTGAATTGCATCTGCTTACTTTACACATAATGCCTGTGAATATGACACGTGTTCCTATTTCTAGAGCATACGTGTACATGATGAGCACATCTCCCCTACTCCACCATCACATGTGCTTGCTCTAACTTGGAACTGTTATATGTGGTTGCGTTTTCCGTATGATGTCTAGTTTGTATTGCTTCTGATTATGTTGAATTGCATCTTCATATCTTACAACTTATACCTGCAACGATCACTTACCCATAATACACATTTAACTTGGGAATGTGATGCAGGTTGCATCTTGCATTGTCTTCTAGCTTGTACTGCTTCTAATTTCTTGAAATGGCACTTACGACGAGACACTTTTTGCCTAATAGAGTGATATTGGTTGCATGTTCATATGGTGCCTAGCTTTCATTTCTTCTAATTTTGTTGAAATTCCTTCTACTTACTGTTTTTCATACATATTCCATCCTCCTATCATATGTGTGAATATGAAACAACATCTTTTTTTTTGTATATATTCCATCCTCCTATCATGCGCTTGCCTTACATCAAAGTAGTGTTAAATCAGTATCATGCATCAACTAGTTATGCAGAGCTAATTTTATTCATCTTCTTGTGGTTTTGACTTCATAAGGCAATATCAGAAAATAGGAAGGAAAAGAGTAAGTTAGGGGATGTTGGTGGTCCTCCGCACCGATGCAAACAAAGACTCTCTAGATTTGCCACTGCTACTGCTAATGAAGTTGAAGTCCCAAGTCTACATGATGAGTTTATCTCCCGTACTCCACCATCGCAGGTTCTTGCTCTAAGTTGACAGTGTGATAATTGGTTTCATGTTGCATATGTTGTCTAGCATGTATTTCTTCTATTTTGATTAAATTGCACCTTTGAGTTTATACGTTATACATGTGCATATGACATGGCTGCTCGTGTCTAGAATACATCGTGCATCTATCTATCATACCATGTTCTTACATCAAAGTACTGCTGTTGTGTATCCCGTGATCACCACTCATGATTGGACGCTTTTAACATGGAAGTTTGATAGTGGTTGCATTTTGCATTGATTTCTATGTTGTACTGCTTCTAATTTTTCGAATTGCCACTTATGACAAGACACTTTTCACTTGGCAGAGTAATATTGGTTGCATCTTTCATATGGTGTCTAGCTTGCATTACTTCTATTTTCTTGAAAAACCTTCTGCTTAGTTTACACATTGTAGCTGTGAATTTGGCATGCCGTCCTGTTTTTCTTACATATTCCATCCTCAGACGGTTGTCTTACATCAAAGTATTGCTTGTCTGTATCATGCATCATTGAGTTCTGAAGAGCGGTTTTATTCTTTTGTGTTGTGGATACGGCTTGACATGGCAAAGTCAAAAAAGAGCAAGGAAAACAATATAGTAGGGAGTGGTGTCACTCGTCGGGTGAAATGGAAAAGGATCTGTCGTCTAGATTCTGTTGGTACTTACAGTGCAGTAGAAGGTCCAAGTCCACCGGCTAAATCTACAAACACAGTATCACCTGCTCCACCAGATGCAACATCCGCTTCAACTGTACCAGCATCTCAACGAGTTACTCGTTCATTTGCTCTGGAACTGGCCAGTTCCCAAGCTACCTTCACACCTAACACTACTTCCGAAGCACTGCTGACACAACAGGACTTGGCAAGATCAGATTAACCTCATGAGCATCAACACCAAGACGGTACTTCACCGAGTCAAGTTGCAGTTGCATGCTCCTTTATATGTACTCTCACAGTTTGATGTACACTAACACTTTCCATATTCGTTGTTGAACTAGCAGCACGGTGCAAGCGGAAACAGACATCAGGGATAATGCTTGAAAGATTAACAAAATCTGAAGCAGGAAGAATGGAGATCCATTTTGAGGCAGGTTTAAAAAGGCCACGTGATGCTACAGTGTCAGCCAAGTTAGTATCAGAGGCAACCGTTGCCGCTAGGTGTCATGCACGTATCCTCCCTAAGTGGATCCAGTACAGGAATGAGAAAGACAATACCCAGTTTAACACCTTCCTTGACCATTTATCCGTAAGTAATGTTATTCATTGCAATTAGTAATATTGTCTTGCTCATTCCCCATACTTTCTAGCTTCCTCCTAATAAGACTCACATTCTTTTTTCAACAGATGAGGTTCAAGTTGGATCCGAAAGATGATGCAACTAAACAAGCATGCACTCATGTTTTTCAGTTTGCTCTACGACAGTATCGGTACCACCTTAGAAAATCTCACTTTGAAGGCGAGGCTAACAATGAAATCACCCAAACATCTCCAGTGGAATATATTACAGATGAAGACTGGACAACCCTCGTTAAACATTGGTCTGATCCAAAGTATCAGGTAGGCTATATGTATTTGATCAGACCACATATTGAACTTGTATTTATGTATGTGCCTTACAAGTGTATCTTCTTCTAGGCTAACTGTTTGAAGAACAAGACCAACCGTTCTAAAGTGATATTCCAACAGACAACAAGATCTCGTAGCTATATTGCTCACTGCGAGGCTCTTGTAAATAGCTGCTACTTCCTTCTTTTTTCTGTGCCATATTATCGTATCTATATTGGCTTGTTCCAAATCTGAGAGGAAAGCCCGTATGCGGACCAAAAAGAACCTCGAACGAATGCAGTGCAAATCTTCAAGGATTGCCACACCAGCAAGATGAAGGGCATGAGCACACCAGTTCAAGCCGCTGTTGTAAGTCCTTACTCCTCCTGCCTTTGAACTAATTGGTACTGTGATGTGTTCATTTAAGTACTTGGTTTGTAGCCAATGTCAGTTACTCTGTTCACTTTTATACACAGTTGTCTTAACGTGTCATTTCACCTTACATGGTTTAAAAGATATGAAGGATATTCTTTTGGTCTTGATCTGTAATCTAGTTGTTATGTTCACGTGTGCACACAATGATAAAATAGCATGTTTGTTTTATATCTGTTTGCCCATGATATGAATGATGTCATACTATGTTCATCCTACTTTAAACCATGTCTCTTTATCCTTAGATGTCAACGAATGTGAGGAAATAGACAATACATTAGGCATGCTACATCGACATATGTTCCGAAAGTGATTTTATTATGTAATTGGCACTACAATACATGCTAATGTATTACAGTAGTTCACCAAAATAAGTTATGTATAAACGTGTAACCTACTTTGTTTGTTTTTGTCTCATTAGTAACTTATCTGTTACACTAATCTACAAGTTCAAACTTTCAGGAAGTTATGGAACAAATGATTGAACAGCCACAACCACCTAAAGGTGGCGAGGCTACCACAGGCACAATGTCACATCTTGCTACAGTGCGTCTGTATATCTCCACTAATAGTGCAAAAAGCACCTTCCTGCGTAATTCTGGGTTGGTTGTCAAGGTAACCTCGTCCAAATCGCCTACTGAACAAAATCTTCCTGCTAGACAGAGCGAAATATCTGTGCTCCAGACACAAGTCCAATCCCTAATGGACGTTGTCGGTGTCAAAACCGGCGGATCTCGGGTAGGGGGTCCCGAACTGTGCGTCTAGGCAGATGGTAACAGGAGACAAGGGGCACGATGTTTTTACCCAGGTTCGGGCCCTCTCGATGAAGGTAATACCCTAGTCCTGCTTGATTAATATTGATGATATGGGTAGTACAAGAGTAGATCTACCACGAGCTCAAGGAGGCTAAACTCTTGAAGCTAGCCTATGGTATGATTGTTGTTCGTCCTACGGACTAAAACCCTCCGGTTTATATAGACACCAGATAGGTTAGGGTTACACAGAGTCGGTTACAATGGTAGGAGATCTACATATCCGTATAGCCAAGCTTGCCTTCCACGCCAAGGAAAGTCCCATCCGGACACGGGACAAAGTATTCAATCTTGTATCTTCATAGTCTTGGAGTCCGGCCGTGACGATAGTCCGGCTATCCGGACACCCCTAGTCCGGACTCCTCAGTAGCCCCTGAACCAGGCTTCAATGACGATGAGTCCGGCGCGTTGATTGTCTTCGGCATTGCGAGGCGGGTTCTTCTCCAAATTCCATATACTTGTCAAATAGTGTCCGCCTTCTGATAAATGCTGCGCTCCTTGGCTTCTGCGCCCAATAATGGCCATCTTCCACATGTTTGAATGAATGCGAAAAGCCAGGGTATTTTTACAATTACCTCCCTAGCCGTGCAAAGGAGCCGCTTATAAAAGGGGCAAGGATCTAGATCTGAGTCACCATCCTCCCTTTGCGAGCTTTCATCGGAGCGCCTCTGACCAAAGCCCATTCCATCATGGACAGTCGACGCGGCTCCTCCTCTCGCGCTCCCAGCCCCCAGCCAGGAAATTGGGAGAGATGCTCAGTCCCGCATAGCGAGCTAGTTATACTCCAAGCCAAGGGATTTCTCCCTCCGGCCTTCATGGTCCCGTTTCGAGCCGGACTTGCCACCTACAAGGGCGGAAAGCAAGCGGAGAGCGTCCACGATCCCTCTAAAGGAGAGCGGGTGTGCTTCATCTCTTATCTAGTAAGAGGACTCGGATTTCCAATCTATCCGTTTCTCCGGGGGCTCTTGGAGTTCTACGGCCTCCAACTGCACCATCTTACTCCTGCCTCCATCTTGCACATCGTGGGCTTCGTGGCCCTTTGCGAACTGTTCCCGGGCGTCGAGGCTCATTTCGGGCTGTGGAAGAGAATATTCTGCCTAGTTCCCTGTTCTCATGAGGGGTCAATATATCAAGTGGGCGGAGCCGAACTATGGTGCATCGCCGGGACCGGATACCTTTCCGGAACCCCAAAGAAGGCGTCCGAAGACTGGCCTTCGAAATGGTTTTACATGGAGGATGTCCCTCTGCCGGATCCTGTTCGGATCGGCCTTCCGGAGTTCAGCAATGCTGCTATGAAGAAGCGCCTAAGCTGGCGCCCTCGGAGCCCCCGGAGAGAAGATGACCGGGACGTCCGTTATTTGATGAGCCTAATAAGGTTACTGGCTCATGCCGGACTGACCATGACAGGAGTCATGGCAATCTGCATTATGAGGGGAGTGCAGCCGCTCCAATACAGGGGCCACCCCATGTGGGACTTCAACGGGGAGGACGATGCCACCCGCCATGGCCGCAAAGGGCCGGGATCGGTCACCGAACTGGTGAAGACCTTGTCCGCCATGTACAAAGGAGAGGAGGAGGATTTCCTCCGTGTCAACCCACTGAAGGAGTTTTCTTTGAATAATCCTCGAAGCTGGGTAAGAACATCCTTGTGACCTGTCCGATCCATGTTCCCGTAGTTAAATATCCCATTTCATGATTTTTGCGGAGGAACTGCGCCGGACTGTGGAGAAGATACACAGCCCGCCCCCACAACCCGAGGATCTGGAGCGGTCCCTCGATCCGACCACCGAAGAGGATCCGGATATAACAGTGGAGTTGATCGACGGTGTTCTACCAACTTAGCATCGACAATGCTTTGGTAGCCATTACGGCCGATTACCGGAATACTTCCAGCCCCTACAGTGTAATCGAGACCAAGATCCCAAAACCACGATAATGACCCATCCGTGCTTATTTTTGACCACCGTATGCCAATGGTGTTTCGCAGGGTACCTTCGAGGCGGAAGCCGAACTGCGGCGGCTGGCCAACAAAGGGCAGCGGCCCGCAGTGTTAAAAAGAAGTGCGGTCCAGACCGAAACTCCGCCGCAGCGGTATGGCATGTCACCATACTCCTGTGATTGACTCACGGAAGGCGATTAACGCTGATGCTCTTTTCAGGAAAAAGAGCGCTCGCCGGACTGAGTCCGGAGAAGCTGCCGATCGAACCTTCACCGGACAAGCTTCAAAGCCGGGTCCGGAGGCTGAAGCGAGCACGAGACGTGCGTCGGATATTCCTCCGACAGAGGATGCCGACAGGTTGTCCGCCACCAACTCGGAGGTGGAGAGCGCCTTGAATCATAGGCACCGCCGGACAGTTCTTAGTGATGCATGTTTCTCCCAAGAGGCCTTGGATGCCTTTGATTCGGGAGATGCGCACCTCCGTGCCGCTCAAGATGGTCTAGCCAGAGCCACGGAGCAGTATGTGAAGGACATACGGGTAAGGAAATTTGATGATTATATATGCCAAGTATTCCCGAGACTTAAAATAGTTAGAATAACTGATTTAAGGATCATTTTGTTATGAGGATCTTACGAGAAAAGAATACCCGACTGTCTCAGAGCTTGAAGAGTGCAGGGCCCAACTTGAGGCCGCACTAGACGCTACGGGGAGCCACAGAGACCCCTCCGGTAATATACGCTTGAAGATAAATAATTTATGAAGTGCGGCGGTGTGTAAATCTGACAAAAACATTGCAGATGGCGCCGGACTAGATCCGGACAAGCAACAGCTCTTACGCCAGTTGAAGGCCGGCGAGTGTTTGCTTACGAGGGTGCGGCAGGAGAAGAATAACCTCCAAGACGCCAACACCAAGCTGGGTGAGGAACTAAAGGACGTTCGTGCCCAGTTAGCTGACTCCATAAAGGAGAATCGGTGGCTTCGTCGCGGCATTTTTAGTAAGTGCTTGAGCAAACTTTTAAAAGAGTTCGGCGAGGAAGGCCACTAACATGTTTGTAGGTTTGCTCACAGGTCGTCCTGAGGAGGAGATGTCCAGTTCTTCGGGTGATCTTCTTCCCGAATTGCGTCAGCTGCACGAACGAGTCCGACAGGTGATGAAAGGCATCGGCCAAGCCTTGTGGCCATCTATCTCCTTGCCCGAAGGCATTGGGGAACTGGCGGAGCGACTTCAAGGAGCACGGTGGCGCTTCCGGCTATGGAAGATATCGGCCTGCCGTCAAGGCGCCAGGAGGCTCGGGCCATGGTGAAGACGCGGTACACGGTGACCCAAACCACATGGCCGAGGTCGGACCTGTGGGGCGGATGAGATTGAGATCCTGTAAGTTTAGTGTACGGCCAAGTAGAATTGGCCGCCAAGTATTCCAAAGAAGATTGTAAATTGGATAGCCTATCGATGGCATTGAGGAGGAATACAATGAGTCGAGTTGACTATGTAAAAATATGACATGAAAGAATGTCTTCTAGCAGATTGTAGATCGTTTGTCATAGCGGACCTTTTAAGCCGACCTCCGGACCCAATAGTCCGGAGTGTGTCCGAATACCTTCGTGGTTATATAAGAACCGTGGTATGCATGGAGACCGAGCGTAGGGGTCATTGTTGCTATATCGGACAAGTGCCCAACTAGTTATGTTATATTACATGGGTAGTAAGAAACATCTTCCAGGAGAATAGTTCCATTAAGGGTTCCTTTCATTTGGGACGCGTGCCCTAAAGTGCATGTCAAAGCTGCTATAAAGCAGAAAATCATCTGGGGCAGATGGGTAAATAGTTAAAATCATCTTTCAGTTCACCGACCGAATATTCCCTTAAGAACGCTTAGCTTTGGCTTCACCCGGTCGAGGTACACATCCGGTGACCCGGCAAGAATAATCGCAGAGGTGCTCCCTATACCACCTAGCCGAACAATCGGGAACGTAGGGGTAAGCACAGGAGCCGAGCAACCCAGCTTGGCCAAAACTTAAGTCATATCGATGCATATAATGGTGAATAAAAGGTACATGCGGAAGTTTAACACATGTGCTGGGCATGAAGCCCGTATAAATAAGCTTCCGTTAAAGAAGCCCCCAGGTATAATGAGCGCAGACAGCGCGTTAAGTGTGTGCGAAAAAAGCGCACACGAGCCTCTAGAGGCTACGAGAAGAAGAGGGAAGGAGAGAAATAAAAGACAGCAAAAAGGAAAAATAAAGAATGCGGACGGAGGAAGGAGACGAACTTGGAGTCCGGCACTTAGGCGTAGAATCTTCGTAGATGGGCTGCGTTCCATGGGTTCGGCTCGAGTCGGTTATCTGATGCATTTCGCAGACGGTATGCTCCGCCGGTCAGGAATTGGTCGATGATGAAGGGACCTTCCCATTTGGGCTTGAGTTTGTCCTTTTTCTTATCCGGCAGGAGTAGAACTAGTTCGCCAACGTTATAAGCTTTGGCCCGTACTTCCCTTCTTTGATATCTTCGAGCCTGCTGTTGATAGAATGCGGAATGAGCTTTTGCCACGTCGCGCTTCTCCTCCAATGCGTCCAAACTGTCCTGCCGATCAAGCTCGGCTTCTCTTTCTTCGTACATGCGCTTTTCGAGGTGAGTCATGTATTATGTCGCAGGCAAGACTGCCTCTGCGCCGTACACCATGAAGAATGGTGTGAATCCGTAGTACGATTCGGCGTGGTCCGCAGCCCCCGTAGTACGGAGTCGAGCTCCTCAACCCGGTGCGTGTTAGATTCCTTGAGGGACCGCACTAGTGCAGGTTTAATGCCGCTCATTATTAGACCATTTGCCCGCTCGACTTGGCCGTTGGTTTGAGGGTGATAGGCGAGGCGTAATCGAGCTTGATGCCCATGTTTTTGCACCATGATTTGACCTCATCGGCCGTGAAGTTGGTGCCATTATCAGTGATGATACTGTGGGGGACACCGTAACGGTGCACTACCCCTGATATGAAGTCTATCACTGGTCCAGATTCGGCCGTTTTAACAGGCTTGGCCTCTATCCATTTGGTGAATTTATCCACCATGACCAATAGGTATTTTTGCTTGTGGGTTCCTCCCTTAAGGGGTCCAACCATGTCAAGCCCCAGGACATGAACGGCTAGGTGATGGGTATAGTTTTAAGGCGGTGGGTGGCATGTGGCTTTGGTTAGCAAAAAGCTGGCAACTGACGCATCGTTGGACTAAGTCCTGCGCATCTGCCCGGGCCGTCGGCCAATAAAATCATGTACGGAAGGCCTTGCCTACAAGGGCCCGGCTGCGGCGTGGTGCCCACCCAGTCCGGCATGAATTTCAGCCAGGAGGTTTCGCCCTTCCTCTTTGGAGATACACCTTTGAAGGACTTTGGTAGTGCTTTTCTTATAAAGCTCTCCCTCATGGACTTTATAGGCTTTAGAGCGCCGTACCATGCAGCGAGCCTCATTTTGGTCTTCGGGGAGTTCCTGCCTAATTAGGTAGGCTAGGAATGGTTCCGTCCACGGGGCGATAACCGCCATTATTTCGTGAGCAGAGGGTGTTATCTCGGGGGCGGAGCCTCCGGTTGTGTCAGAGTGTTGGCGTCGGCGGTGCGGTTGGGTCCGGATTGTTATTGTGCGGACTCCCCTTCCCATAGTACGGATGGCTTGAACAGCCGTTCCAAAAGATATTGGGTGGGGCGGCATCGCGTTTTGCACCGATGCGTGCCAATATATCCGCCGCCTCGTTGTTATCCCGGGCTATATGATGAAATTCAAGCCCTTCGAACCGTGCTGACATTTTTAGGACCGCATTGTGGTATGCTGCCATTTTCGGATCTTTTGCGTCAAAGTCTCCGTTTATTTGAGATATTGCGAGGTTTGAATCCCCGCGCACCTCTAGGCGTTGGATGCCCATGGAGATCGCCATCCGGAGGCCGTGCGAAGGGCCTCGTGTTAATTGCGTTGTTGGAGTCCGTATACATTATCTGAAGGACGATTGGAGTGTGTCCCGGTTGGGGACGTCAGACGACGCCAGCCCCCAGGCCAGCCAACATTTTGGAGCCGTCAAAGTGCATAATCCAATTGGAGTATGCACCGTACTCTTTAGGGAGTTCGGCTTCAGTCCATTCGGCCACGAAGTCGGCCAAAACCCGCGACTTAATAGCTCGTCGTGGCCTATAAGTTATGTTGAATGGGAGGAGCTCTATGGCCCATTTAGCAATCCGGCCCGTCGCGTCGCGGTTGTTTATAATGTCATTGAGAGTAGTGTCGCAGCTTCCGGGATGCCATTAACACCGTGTATGCTATCTTTTGATAGTGTGGGTACCGGGACTTGCATGGAGTTAGGACAGTGGAGACATAATAAACCGGTTTTTGAATAGAGACCGGTGTCCGTCCGTTTCTCGTTCGACAACGAGCACCGCGCTGACAACTTGATGTGTTGCGGCGATGTATAATAGCATTGGTTCTCCCATGTTGGGCGCGGCCAGGACCGGATTTGTTGCCAAAATGGCCTTTATTTCTTCGAGTCCGTCCGTGGCAGCATCCGTCCACTCGAAGTGTTCGGTGCGGCGGAGGAGGCGGTAAAGAGGTAATGCCTTTTCTCCTAAATGGGAGATAAAGCGGCTTAGAGCCGCTACGCATCCCGTCAATTTTTGTATTTGTTTGAGGTCTTTTGGAATATCCAATTGTGACAGAGCTCGAATCTTTGCTGGGTTTGCTTCAATTCCTCTACCGGACACAATGAAGCCCAGAGCTTTCATTTGGAACGCCGAAGACGCATTTTTCCGGATTGAGCTTGATGTCATATTTTTGAAGATTGTCGAATGTGAGCCTCAAGTCGTCTACTAGAGTTTCGACGTTCTTGGATTTCACGACCACGTCATCTACATATGCTTCCACCGTTTTGCCGATCTGGTTTGCCAGACATGTCTGAATCATGCGCTGATATGTTGCACCGGCGTTTTTGAGCCCAAAGGGCATTGTGTTGAAGCAGAACGGGCCGTATGGAGTGATGAATGCTCTTGCAGCTTGGTCTGCTCCGCCATCTTGATTTGGTGGTAGCCGAGTACGCGTCGAGGAAGCACAATGAGTCGTGTCCTCTTTGAAGGCCAATGATTTGATCAATTCGAGGGAGGGGAAGGGATCCTTGGGCAAGCCTTATTAAGGTCTTTGAAATCAACACATAGGCGCCAGGATTTATCCTTCTTTGGTACCATCACCAGGTTCGCTAGCCAGTCCGGATGTTTTATATCTCGGATGAATCCGGCCTGCAAAAGGTTGGCCAGCTCCTCTCCCATGGCACATCTCTTGGGTTCGGAAAAGCGCCAAAGAGCCTGTTTGACTGGCTTGAATCCTTTTAGGATATTTAGGTTGTGCTCGGCCAGCTGACGTGGGATTCCTGGCATGTCTGAAGGGTGCCAGGCAAAGATGTCCCAGTTTTCTTGTAGAAATTCTCCTAGTGCGGCGTCTACATCAGGGTTTAATTCTGCCCCGATGGAGGCCGTCTTTGCAGGGTCCGTTGGGTGGACTTGGAATTTGACTATTTCATCCGCAGGTTTAAAAGAGGTGGACTTGGATCTTTTATCAAGTATCACATCGTCCCTGTTCACCGTGGAGCGCATCGCGGTTAGTTCCTCGGCCGCTAGGGCTTCGGATAGTGCCTCGAGGGCTAGTGCGGCTGTTTTGTTTTTCGGTAGCGTGAGTGCTATGTTCGGATCACTAGCGAGAGTGACGATTCCGTTAGGACCGGGCATTTTAAGCTTCATGTACCCATAATGGGGTATAGCTTGAAAAATTGTGAATGCCTCTCGTCCTAATAAAGCATGATATCCTTTGTTGAACGGGGCCACTTGAAATGTGACCTCCTCGGACCTGTAATTGTCCGGAGAGCTGAACACTACGTCCAGCGTGATTTTTCCTGTGCAGCATGCTTCCCGGCTGGGGATTATTCCTCTAAAAGTTGTGCTGCTTCGCTCAATGCGGTTCTAGTCTATTTCCATTTTTCGGAGGGTTTCCTCATAAATGAGGTTTAGTCCGCTGCCGCCATCCATGAGTACCTTAGTAAGGCGAAAGTCGTCTACTATCGGGCTGAGGACCAATGCGGCTGGTGCCCGGGCAGTTCGGAATTTAGGTTAAATCATCGGCATTGATGGTAATAGCCGTGTCCTCCATGGATTTATTGTTGCTACTTGGTAGACTTCGCAAAGTTGCGGAGTTGTAGTTTTGCATGTTATTTGATGCGAAAGTCTCGAAGACTATTAACACCGTCTTGGTGTTCTTTGGGCTGGGATTCCGAAGCTAGAAGCTCTTCGCCACTTTTGGCCACCTGCCGTAGTATCCAACATGCTCGAAGGTTATGAGTTGGAGTGGCGCCCTCTGTGCTATGAATTTTGCAGGGTCCGTTTAGCCAACCCTCCAGTACGGTTCCGTACCCTTTAGGGGGTTTGATTTTTTGGTATTCAACCCGGGTGCTTGATATTGATGCACCCTTTTGTTCCGGACTAGGGATGTATTCGGGGCCGGATTATCCCAAAATTTACCTTCGGTTTTCCAGGCGCTCTCCATCGCACAGTATTTTTGTATGATGGTTACCAAGTCAGCAAAGCGTGTAATTTCGCGACGACTTATGGCGTTGAGGATTCCCTTGTCCATGCAATTATTGCATAAGATTGGTATTGCGTCCTCCTCTCGGCAGTCCTTTATCCTGTTCATAACCAGGAGGAATCTGGCCCAGTAATGATGTACTGTTTCGGCGGGCTCTTGCCGAATTCGAGAGAGATCGCTAATGTTTGGGTGGGCGGGTGGCACTAAATCCGGAACCCCGGCCCAATTTAGGACTCAAGGGCGGGAAGTTTCCGAACTCGAAGCTTGGATTTTTGAGTGCTATCCAATGAGTCGACCCGCCACCGACTTTAAGTTCAGGGCTTGATCGACATCCGTCCCTCCGCAGGAATCCGGCATGGAGGGATCGGGAATCCGACGTAGCTAGTCCTTAAGATAGGAGAAGAGTCACGCATTTCTCCTCTATCACAAAGAACATGATGGGTAGCCCGGGAGAGTTGATCTCTCTCTGATCGGTTTTAGGCCCGATCCGGTCGTAGTCTGTGGCGACTCCCAGGGTGGCGATGCGATCCAAGAGCTCGTTTACGGAGGAGAGCTCGATCGGATCTAACTGTTCGGCAAGTTCCGAACTGACATGGAGATTGGTTTTGATGACTCGAGAGGTCATCATCGGCGCGACGACCGAACTAGCGGTCATGAGAAAACCGCCTAGCCGAAGAGTCTGACCAGTGGCCAAGGCTTCTTTGGTGATGGTATCGTCTTTAAAGACGAGGTGAGGCATCCTACCTGATGGCGACGGCACAGAGGAACTCTCAATGAAAGCACCAATGTCGGTGTCAAACCGGCGGATCTCGGGTAGGGGTCCCGAATCGCGCCTAGGCGGATGGTAACAGGAGACAAGGGGCACGATGTTTTTACCCAGGTTCGGGCCCTCTCGATGGAGGTAATACCCTACTCCTTCTTGATTAATATTGATGATATGGGTACTACAAGAGTAGATCTACCACGAGATCAAGGAGGCTAAACCCTAGAAGCTAGCCTATGGTATGATTGTTGTTCGTCCTACGGACTAAAACCCTCCGGTTTATATAGACACCGGATAGGTTAGGGTTACACAGAGTTGGTTACAATGGTAGGATATCTACATATCCGTATAGCCAAGCTTGCCTTCCACGCCAAGGAAAGTCCCATCCGGACACGGGACGAAGTCTTCAATCTTGTATCTTCATAGTCTTGGAGTCCGGCCGTGACGATAGTCCGGCTATCCGGACACCCCCTAGTCCGGGACTTCCTCAGACGTCGTTTTGGAAACAAGAATAGTGGTTGACAAATGTCGTCAAGATATGAATGGTTTCGAAACCAGACTATCAGACATTCGCTTTGTTGTTCAAGAGCAATGGTGGAAAAAAGGTGAAGATCATGTTGCTCCATCAGATTCTACAGCCTGAAACATTAGCACTCAGGTCAAATGATCTGTGCTTCTATACATCTGATGGTGCTTTTATCTGAAAGGACTGTAAACTTTATGCCAACAGGGCTTTTGTTGTATGGTTAGAATTTATTTTGTTGTGATACAGCATTTATGATGCTGCCAAAGGCTGCAGTAATTACGACGCTATTTTTGTATAGTGTAGGTTTATCTTAGTAATGTATTCGGCTGAAAGATTCATAGGAGCCCAACATGCCAACATTCGTCGGGCCCATTCCAATTGGGCTAAAAACGATTATGGGCCAAAATTTGCATGTATCCCACTAAAAATATCTGGGCCTAAATCAGGATAAGCTTTCATATTTTTCTGGTAGGCTTATGCCCATAGTGGGCCTTTAACAGGCCTTAACATAATTTGGGCCCTCAGTAACAATAGGTTGTTTACAGGTGTAAATATCTCGAGCCCATAAAAAACATGGGCCTTTAATAGACCGAAAGTGAGATTGGGCCCTGATTGTGCCAAATAACCCACTGGTCTTAGCAGGCCGAAATGGTGGCCCATTTACGATGCGGATCTTTCACAGGCCGAAATTCGGACGGGCCGTAAATGCGCCGACCTAATACACGGGCCTTTAACAGGCCGGAAGTTCGGTCGGGCTAGATTATCGTCATTTTTATATGGGCCGTTAATGGGCCCGATGTGACGTTGGGCCACATATGGCCCATGGATTTCGTCCGACGTTAACAGGCTGAAAATCACAACAGGCCGAAAGTGGACCAAATCTATAGTGGGCCTCCAATAGGCCGAATGTCAGACATGGCCGAATATGACCCAAATCCTTCACGATCGTTTATGGGCCGAAAGTTTCAATGGCCTGTAAATGGGGCCAAATGAAGCAGGACCTTTAACAGGCCGGAAATACACCGGGCCGTAATTCGGCCCATATACTTAGCGGATTGTTAACGGGCCAGAAGTGACCATGGGCCACGATGATGACAAGTTTAGGACAGGCTGTTGACGGGCCGATTTGCCACTAGGCTTACGGGCCTTAACTGAGAATATTAGGCCTTTAGCTGGGCCAGCCCATTATGGTCTGCAAAATCTTGTGGGCCTTTAGCTAGGCTGGCCCATTGTGGCCCGCTAAATCTTTTGGGCCTTTAGCTAGGCCGGCCCATTATGGTCTGCAAAATCTTGTGGGCCTTTAGCTGGGCCGGCCCATTATGGTCCACTAAATCTACTGGGCCTTTAGTTGGGCCGGCCCATTTAAACTTTTTGGGCCACTTTTGGGCCCGTCCACATGTCAACATATCATAGGCCCATCTCACCGTTGGATGAGTGACACCTGTGCCAACGCGGAGCTGACGCGTGGTTCCGTCCGCCAATGAAAATTTCACACGTGGAAAATCGACATTGGTCGTGGCTGTTAGTGGGTTATCGGATCCAAAACCGAACCCAATAGCTTAACGGCATCCCGTTACGGTGGATGCAACGTGTCGGTTACCCTAGACAAAAGCACTTCTATGACGCGCGATTTACCGTCATGGAAGTGGACACTTCCGTGATGATAATTTTGGTAATGTCATGGAACACTTCTACGACAGCACAGGTATGACTATCTTCATTCTGTCATAAATTTGTCATGGATGTACATGCATGACCGAAAACGTGACCTACTGTGACAAACACGTATCATCACGGAGGTGTATTTTTTGTAGTGAGATAAATATTTATATATGGGAAGTCCTTATTCGGTTGCCGGAAGTGTTCGGGGGTTTATGGGTATTGTACCGGGACCACCGAAAGGGTTCCGGGGGTCCACTGGGAGGGTCCACCTGCCCCGGAGGGCCCTATGGGCTGAATATGGAGGGGAACTAGCCCCTAGATGGGCTGGGCGCCAAACCCCCCTAGGGCCCATGCACCGAAAGGGAGCACCCCCCCCCCCTTGGCTTGGGGGACAAGCCTCCCCCCTTGGTCACCGCCCCCCCTCTAGATCCATCTGGAGGGGGCCAGCCCCCCTCTCCCTTGCCCCTATAAATAGAGGGGAGGTGGGAGGGCTGCCGCACCCTTCCCCCAGCGCAGCCCTCCACCTCTCCAACACCTCCTCCTCCTCTGTAGTGCTTGGCGAAGCCCTGCCAGAGAACTGCAAGCTCCATCACCACGCCGTCGTGCTGCCGGAGCTCTTCCCCAACTTCTCCTTCCCCCTTGCTGGATCAATAAGGAGGAGACGTCCCCGTGTTGTACGTGTGTTGAACGTGGAGGCGCCGTTGTTCGGTGCTTAGATAGGAATCGACCATTATTTGAATCGCTATGTGTACAACTCCACCAACCGCGTTCTTGTAACGCTTCCGCATCGCGATCTTCAAGGGTATGAAGATGTACTCCCCTCTCTCTCGTTGCTAATCTCTCCATAGATTGATCTTGGTGATGCGTAGAAATTTCGATTTCTGCAACGATCCCCAACAGGTACCTCGCGAGGTTTCCCATGACGTAAACCATGACGACCAAGGCCAGGAGGGCGCCAGCATGCACTGTGTCCTTGTTTCCCCTTTGGTGTTAGGGAGGCAAGGCTTCCATATCGGTGCAACGAGACCAAGACCAGCAGGACGGCATGACGGAGGTCACCGTGGAGCCCAAGACGGCGTCACCACCAGAGCCTTTGGCAGGCGAAAACTACATTTGTCAGGATAAGATCTACTAGCTGTCCCCCTTCAAACTCGGCCGTTGTGGCATCCCTTCCCGCTCAATATTTGGGAAGAGGACCAGGGCCTCTATAAATAGGACTAGCCATCACCGTAGGAGGCAACTTGTCTCGAACTGGTCTCGAACTCATTTAGTTCATCCACACACCCACCAAGCACAAGAACACCTCAGCTCAGGAGGCTGTTCTTCCCCTTGTACTGTTCATCCTCAGCCCGAGAGGCAATCCACCACCACCACACTGGAGTAGGGTATAACACCACAACGGTGGCCCGAACCAGTATAAATCTTGTGTCCTCGTGTTCTTTGGGCTCGGCGAGCTAGTCCATGAGATCGTGTAGTGTGAGAGTGTGGGAGAGGAGAGATATTCGTGCGCACCCAGTGTTCGAACCTCAAGGGTTTTGCCGGAACCCGAAATCCGACATTTGGCGCGCCAGGTAGGGGGTGCGCCGGAGCCTCTCTTCCACCAGTTGATCCACTGACGCTCCGCGGTTCCGATGTCCGGCGACCCAAGAGCCAACGCCGACCACTGGGCAGCTTGGTTAGCCCGTGCGGCATCGTCCACCCAGGAAGACCTCAACCCCGCGCTCCAGGCGGCACGAGCGCCACCTAACGCTGCAGAGCGCGGGCGGCCCGGCCAGGCGTCGTCCACCCTTACTCCGCGACAGGCGCGAGCTGCTGCAAGGGCCGCAAGCCACGCCGCGGCGACAGTGCCACACAGCCGGTGAGAGCAGGCGAACATGCGGGCTGCACTCATGGTGGCACGAGAGCTATTGTGGTGCCGAGTGATGGAGAGCGGCCAGGATGCACTGCTGGAGCAGCGTCCGCTGAGCTCTTGGACGCGGCCCGCAGGGAGCGCCGCCCTTCTGCTACCAGATCACGCCCCAGGCAACGGCCGGATCCCACAGCGGGCCTCGCAGTGCCCGCGTGCCCCCGAGTGCGCTCGGGGGTCTCATCGACATCAACGCGACCCACGGCACCGGGCACCCCCTCGCACCCGCACCACCCCCGATGGGTGCGGGCATGAGCGTTGCCGCACACGGCCCCAGCGGGGCACAACCCTACCATCCTCAGGATGGCGTGATGGGCCGGGCGAGATGGAGCGTGGGGCACTTCGGCAAGGTCTTCGGGGCGACGGCCTCGGAGGCTTACGTGCCCCACATGATGAACCAGGAGTACGCGCCGGAAGATGACCCCGGCTCGTTCCTCGAGCCAGGATGGGAAGAGGAGGCGCTAGGAGCTGAGGCCTTCCAGGAGCCGCCCGAGAGCCCCGCCAACCACGCTGTTGACAACAGCTACAGGGTACCACCAATCTCCCAGGGACAGGCTTACGCTAACCATGAATCGCAAGTGAATCAGGTCACAGCGCCAGGTGACAGTTCCGGCACGGCGGTATCCGTCCCACTAGGAGAAGCTCGCTGGGGCTGCGTGGGAGGAGCCGGGAGCAAGGCCCCTCCCCGCGTTGCACGGAGCAAGGCGTTGCCCGGAGGTAGGCCCTCTGCCGGGGAGGCACCGGCGAGCCTTCCCCCGGCAGAGGACCCGTGGTCGCCGAGGGCGCCGCTGGCGTCCCCTTTGCCCCCTTTGGTGTCGTCCTGGTTTCTGGTCGTCCCGATGGTGGTTGAGGGTGGTGCAAGGCGGGGCCCTCGTCTGGCGATATGAAGTAAGGCTCACGCCTGTGAAGCTCTCCGCTCGTGACACTCTCACGAAATAAAGAGTGGGGTTGTACACGCCCCGGAGCCTCAGGAGTGCCGCCCTTGGTCCTCGCGGGCTCCCTCCCACGTCCTAGTGGCAGCACTTAGCTCTGCGCTGGTGAGAAGACTCGAAGACAAGAAGACTAGACTAGGCGCCGGACGCGGCCATTTGCTTTTAACCTCTTTTATGTAGCCCTGCTTTCTGGCTTTGAATTTAAGTTGGAGTTGAGTTTTCATTGATGCACGCGGGGGTGCGTTTTCTCATTCGTGCTATTTCTTGCAATCTGGTTCTTGCCTTATTTCGGAACTCGCGCTTATTGCCTCCCCCTCACGAGCCCCTCGTGAGCGGGGCTGCGCATAACGCACGCACACCACACGCGGGTCGTGCCACGGCTGGCGCATGCCTCTCACGAGACCCTCTCAGGTGGATCGGAAGGCTCCTCAGGGTCTCCTCAGGAACTCACAACCTCATGAGTCAGTTCGGAACCTGCCCAGGTTAAGATAAATTACAATAGCAAACTCGCCACGGGACTCGTGAGCTCATGAAGGCACATATTCGGCTTGGCCCAAAAGAATGGGGGCAGTAATCTGTTTACATGAGGGTCTCCCTCTCCCAAAATGCTTTTACAACCTCTGGGGCCACGCCCGAGCTTTTGCATGCAGGATAAACAGCAGGGAAACACGGGATTAATCGGACATGTCGCTCACCGCATCCACAGGGTCGCCTTCAGATGCATCGCTGGCATCATCGTCACTATCGCTGGCATCACCATCACCTTCGACGGCACCGCCATCACCATTGTCGACCACGTCGCCTTTGTCTGCCGCGACCACCACCGCGTCATCCTTGGAAGCGAAGGCTCTGACCAGCGCGTCCACATTGTCTTCCACCCACCATGCCAGGTCGCCCCGGATGGCCTCCGGTACTGGGGCAATGGCGGCATCAAAGTCGAAGTTGGGATAGGTATTCTGGAGATGGCTGAAGACTTGGGAGAACGCGCGCCCGAGCAGGCTGCGGCTCCTCTCTTCAACAAGCTGGCGAGCTCTCTCGGAACGGTTCTCCAGGAACGCCACCACTTCGATGAAGAAGCCGAGGTGAGTGGCGTAGTCGTCCGCGTGGGGAGGAGGGGCATTTTCATCGCAGATGTGGCGCACCGCAATGTTGGCCCTGTTCCTGAGGCCCTGGAGCATGGGGCGTGCACGCGCTCCAGTGTCCGTCGCTGAAGCACTTCCTCCCTGTTCTGCCGCGCGATGGACTCGGCATCGGCAACCCGCTGCTGAAGTGGGAACAACTCGGTGCGGGCGGAGGCTAGTTCAGCCTGCGCCGAGACCAGGGTGGCTGTGGCGGCCTCCTCGCGCCGCTCCGCCTCAGCCAGCTTAGACTTGAGGGCAGCAGTCCTACCCGCAGCCTCGGCTTCAACGCGTCCCAGCTTCAAGTCGTACCTGCCCATAAGATCTGCGCAAGCCTTGGCCACGCGGCGATCGATCTCCTCCTGGACCCAGGCCTCGCGCGCACCAGCAGCATCCTTCGCTTGGGCGACTTGGCGCTCCCTCGTCTCCAACCGCTCAAGCTCAAGGCTGCGCTCCATAGCTTCTAACGCCAGCAATTCCTCACGCTTCAGGATCTCTTCCTCCTCGACGAGCGTCCCCCTCATCGATGCAAGGGCGGCTTGGCGCGCCTCCACCTGCTGCTCCAAAGAGGCGCTCCAGGCTTGGAGCTCCCACGAGCGTTTCTCTGCGATCTCGCGGTGGTGGTCAGCTTCCTGGGCTTCTTCCAAGCCTCGGGAGCAGGCCTCGTGCGAGGTCGCGAGGGATGCCTCGGCCTTCGCATTGTCAAGCTCGCGCTGGTGGCGCCCGAGGTTGATGGCCACCTTCAACTTGTGCTTCTCCTCCATCAGCCGAAGACCCTCGGCCACAAGGCGCGCATCAACGTCCGCGAGTTCTTCACCAAGCCGGTTCATCGCGCCCATTGCATCCCGAAAGAGCTCGTGGCGGAAGACACTCCGCTCATGCGCTGATCTAAGCACGCTGCCGACTCCGTCCTCCACCGCGGGGGACGCGGACGGGGCCCGAAGCGGCTCGCCCCCTTTCAGCAGGGGGCTGGGGGCTGGCGCCCGCCCGGCTTCCGACCAAGCCTCATGAGGGGCCCGGATGAGTGGAGACTCGCCGCTTGAAGAGGATCCCAGGATTGAAGCCAACCAGCCGCCGTCCATGATCAGAGGAGGGGCCCTCAGCACACTGGCCGCGCTCCAAGCAAGGCCACAAAGGGGAGACGATGAAGGCACGAGCTCAAGGCGCCCCGCTGGCAGGCTTGCTCCTCCGGCGAACCCCACACCAGGGGCGGCGTGCAGGCTTGGGGCGCTCAAAGCTGGCAAGGGAGACGAAGCCATGGCGGATGCTCCTTGGGAGGCCCCGCGACCTTGGCGGAAGGGATCCTGGGGAGCCACCATTAGGATGGGAAGCGGCGCACAAGGAATGACATAGATAAGGAACTTACTCATCAATGGTGATGTACTTCCTCCGCTTCAACGGCCTGAAGGCTGATGACCCACAAGTATAGGGGATCTATCGTAGTCCTTTCGATAAGTAAGAGTGTCGAACCCAATGAGGAGCAGAAGGAAATGATAAGCGGTTTTCAAAGAAGGTATTTTCTGCAAGTAATCTTGAAATAAGTGGTAACAGATAGTTTTGTGATAAGATAATTTTTAACAAGCAACAAGTAATAAAAGTAAATAAAGTGCAGCAAGGTGGCCCAATCCTTTTTGTAGCAAAGGACAAGCCAGGACAAACTCTTATATAAGGAAAAGCGCTCCCGAGGACACATGGGAATATCGTCAAGCTAGTTTTCATCACGTTCATATGCTTCGCGTTCGGTACTTTGATAATTTGATATGTGGGTGGACCGGTGCTTGGGTGCTGTTCTTACTTGAACAAGCATCCCACTTATGATTAACCTCTATTGCAAGCATCCGCAACTACAACAAAAGTATTAAGGTAAACCTAACCATAGCATGAAACATATGGATCCAAATCAGCCCCTTACGAAGCAACGCATAAACTAGGGTTTAAGCTTCTGTCACTCTAGCAACCCATCATCTACCTATTACTTCCCAATGCCTTCCTCTAGGCCCAAATAATGGTGAAGTGTTATGTAGTCGACGTTCACATAACACCACTAGAGGCTAGACAACATACATCTCATCAAAATTTCGAATGAATACCAAATTCACATGACTACTAATAGCAAGACGTCTCCCGTGTCCTCGTGAACAAACGTAACTACTCACAAAGCATATTCATGTTCATAATCGAGGGGTATTAATATGAATAAAGGATCTGAACATATGATCTTCCACCAAATAAACCAACTAGCATCAACTACAAGGAGTAATCAACACTACTAGCAACCTACTAGTACCAATCTCGGACTCGGAGACAAGAATTGGATACAAGAGATGAACTAGGGTTTTGAGAGGAGATGGTGCTGGTGAAGATGTTGATGGAGATTGCCCTCTCCCGATGAGAGGAGCGTTGGTGATGACGATGGCGATGATTTCCCCGTCCCGGAGGGAAGTGTCCCCAGCAGAACAGCTCTGCCCGAGCCCTAGATTGGTTCCGCCTCGTGGTGGCGGAGTTTCGTCCCGAAAGGTTGCTTATGATTTTTTCCTCGACGGAAGACCTCATATAGCAGAAGATGGCCATCGGAGAGCCAACAGGGGGCCCATGAGGCAGGGGCACGCCCTGGGGGGTGGGGCGCGCCCCCACCCTTGTGGCCAGGTGGGTCCCCCTCTGGTGAACTTCTTCCGCTCAATATTTTTTTATTATTTCCAAAGTTGACTTTCGTGGAGTTTCAGGACTTTTGGAGTTGTGCAGAATAGGTCTCTCATATTTGCTCCTTTCCAGCCCAGAATTCCAGCTGCCGGCATTCTCCCTCCTTATGTAAACCTTGTAAAATAAGAGAGAATAGGCATAAGTATTGTGACATAACATGTAATAACAGCCCATAATGCAATAAATATTGATATAAAAGCATGATGCAAAATGGACGTATCAAAGGCGCAACTGCTGCAGCTTGGGGATCCCTTCCTCTTGCGGAGCTCCTCAAAGTCCACGCGAAGCCGGCCGAAGCATTGGACGTGGCGACCATCGCGGGGCGCAACTAGAGAAGCACCCAAGGAGACCACCTCAGGAGCGCCAAGCTGGGGGAAGCTATCGGGCTCCGCCTCGCGACGACCTGCCGAGGCCTCAGGAGCTTCTACCTCAGGAGCAGCAAATTGCGTCGTCCTAGCAGCTGCCGCCCCAGCGTCGGAACCACAGGTTCCCGAGCATGACCCCTCGGGAGCCTCAGGCAGCATCGACACATCGGCACCCGCGCCCCCGGCCTCCAACGGTGCTTGCCTCCCAGCGTCCACCCTTGGGGCAAGATCGGGGCTGGTGGCAAGGAGAGGAACCACGATGATGGGGTTCTCACGGGGCCCCACAAGGCCGACTGGACGTTGCCCCCACTCATTGAAGGAGGTCATCTGCTAAACGAATTTCACCTTGTTCAAGCAGCAGTACAGAAGACAACTCTTCCCTGACATGTCGTCTGGCAATGGGACACCCGTCACGACCTCGAGCACCGTTCACCGTGCCTCAAGGGGAAGCCCGGACTCCTGAAGTCTCATGTGGTCCTTGCTGTTGAGCAAGGCCCACATCGGTCGAGAACGGTGCTGAAGCGGAGCGATTCAGCGCTGGACGAACTCCTTCACCACCATAGGCGCAGTCACGCCAAGGTCTTTGAGCCTCTTCAGCCTGAGCCAGACGGAGACAAGGCGCTAATCGGCGAGCCTTTGGTGGCACCAATCGGAGTTGGGAATGGAGGGCGTCAACGGAGAAGATCGTAGGGGGCTAAGCACTCCGACATCAACAAATACCCACCGTGTCCAAAACTCGCTCGTGGATGGTGGAAGCTCTAAGTCAATCCCCGCGCCGGCCGTCGCCGCCACGGCCTGGAAGCTCAGGCATTCCGAGCTCTGCCGGGGATTAATCAGGTGCAATGAGAAGAAGTGGCAGAGAAGGGCCGTGGAAGGAGCAATGCCCACCATGGCCTCGCAAACAAAGGCGTGGACGGCGAGAAGGGTCACGGGTTGGGGATCAAGGTGCAGCATGTGGATCTGATAATGGGCAAGCACTGCATAGAAGAAGGCGGAGAAAGGAGGAACCAGGACAGCCCAAAGGGCGTCGATGAAGAATGGGACCTCGGTGGCCGTCCTGTCGACACGAGCTTAAGACGCAGGCCAGGACACCGTCCCTCCCCACTTATTGAAGCTGGAGGCGAGCATGGGGCGCACCTTGTCCATGGCTTTTTGGTTGAGCACCAACGACCTGCCAACGGCAGGCTCAATGGCCGGAGGTAGTTCGGCGGAGGACAGGGGCTTCTTCCCTTTCTCTGTTTGATCCGGCGCCATGGCGATGGGAAGACTGAGCCCGGATCGGATTGGGATAAGGGGCTGAACTTCGAGGGAGCGGAAGAATTGGGGGAGTGCGCCGCAACAATGAGAGGGAAACCGTGTAGACCGCGGTGGCCGCCTAGCCAGGCGGGTATCAAGGCTGCATGGGGAAGCGGAGACGCCCACGTCCAAACAACCGACATGCATCGATCAAGGCCACAGGCTATTGGGGCCCATGGCACTCTGCACTTGCCGCTTGGCTTCGCCTCAAAGCCAAGTTCGAGTGCGCCTTGGGCCCGGGGGCCACTGTCGGTGTTCTGGGAACGGGGGTCCCCAGACTTGCCTACCTACGGCCCACGGCGTGGCTCCACAAGCGGGCCCGTATGGCCCATCTTCGTCAGCAAGCACTCAAGACCCTCGCGAAGGGCCAAGCCTCGCGAGGCGGACGACACGAGACCTCCTCGGGAGCGGCCTCACCAGGCTAGCTCGTGAGGGGCGGGGAGATCAAGGCAAGGGGGTACCTCGCGAGGTTTCCCATGACGTAAGCCATGAAGACCAAGGCCGGGTAGGCGCCAGCGCACACAGTGTCCTCGTTTCCCCTTTGGTGCTAAGGAGGCAAGCGCAGGCGAGGAGTACCGAGGCGTCAAGCGAAGGTTTCCATATCGGTGCAACGAGACCAAGACCATTAGGATGGTAGGACGGAGGTCACCGTGGAGCCCAAGACGGCGTCACCACCAGAGCCTTTGGTAGGCGAAGACTACTTTTGTCAGGATAAGTTGTACTAGCTATCCCCCTTCAAACTCGGCCGTTGTGGCATCCCTTCCCGCTCAATATTTGGGAAGAGGACCAGGGCCTCTATAAATAGGACTAGCCATCACCGTAGGAGGCAACTTGTCTCGAACTGGTCTCGAACTCATTCAGGTCATCCACACACACCAAGCACAAGAACACCTCAGCTCAGGAGGCTGTTCTTCCCCTTGTATTGTTCATCCTCAGCCCGAGAGGCAATCCACCACCACCACACTGGAGTAGGGTATTACACCACAACGGTGGCCCGAACCATTATAAATCTTGTGTCCTCGTGTACTTTGGGTTCGGCGAGCTAGTCCGTGAGATCATGGAGTGCGAGAGCGTGGGAGAGGAGAGATCTTCGTGCACACCCCAGTGTTCGAACCTCAAGGGTTTTGCCAGAACCCGAAATTTGACAGATTAAGCCCGTGCAACGAGCCTCTACACCTGGTATAATTCCTTTAAAGGTAGTTTTGGTGGGCTTGATCCTTGATGGATCGATGCCCATTTTGTGCACTGTATCCTGATAGAGCAGGTTGAGGCTGCTGCCACCGTCCACAAGGACTCGTGTCAGGTGGAATCCATCAATTATTGGGTCAAGGACCAGTGCCTCTGAACCGCCAAGACGGATACTGGTCGGATGATCCCTGCGATCGAAGGTGATCGGGCATGACGACCATGGATTAAATTTTGGGGCGGCTGGCTCTATCGTATAGACGTCCCTGAGTGCGCGCTTGCGCTCCCTCTTGGGGATATGGGTAGCGTATATCATGTTCACCGTTTTGACCTGAGGGTGAAACTTCTTCTGGCCCCCTGTGTTCGGTGGACGGGGATCCTCGTCATCGTCCTTGCTTTGCGACCCCTTTTCCTTGTTTTCGGCATTTATCTTGCCAGCCTGTTTAAAAACCCAGCAACTTCTATTGGTGTGATTGGCTGGTTTATCGGGGGTGCCGTGTATCTGGCATGGGCGATCGAGTATGCGGTCCAAGATGGATGAGCCCGAATTGTTCCTTTTGAACGGCTTCTTCCGCTGACCGGACTTGGAGCCACTTAATCCGGCGTTGACCGCTGTGTCGTCGGTATTATCACCATTGCTTCGACGCTTGTGTCTGTTGCGTCGGGGCTTGCCGTTGCTATTTCTGGCTTCCGAAGTGCGAGGTTCGCTTGAATTGTTACTCCTACGGGCAAGCCAGCTATCTTCGCCCGTGCAAAAGCAGGTCATAAGCGCCGTGAGGGCTGCCATTGACTTTGGCTTTTCTTGTCCGAGGTGTCGGGCGAGCCATTCGTCCCGGATGATATGTTTAAAGGCCGCTAGGGCTTCGGCATCCGGACAGTCGACGATCTGGTTCTTTTTGGTTAAGAACCTAGTCCAGAATTTCCTAGCGGACTCTTCGTGTAACACCCCGGATCCGATGCACCAGGTGTCTCCCTGTTATTAGCCGTCATTGCCATGTCATGTGCTTGTGTGTTGAATTTTGCCATGTCATCATATGCTTTGCATCATCATGTTTTTCAAAACTTGCATCCGGTCCTTTTCCCCGTTGTCCGTTTCACGATCCGACACTCTCACACGCACCCGTTGCACCTCTCAGACTTTGTTTCGTGAGTGGCTTAATAATGTTCTCGGAATGAGATGAAACTCGGCGTGTGGTGTTGTGATAGAGTAGGTAGACCGCCTGTCAAATTTCATTGCATTCGGAGTCCGTTTGACTACCCAACCGTTATCCGTAGCAGCATCGTTGCCCGTATTTTCGTCGGACGTTTCGGTCTCCGAAACTGCCGCTGCGCCTCTTCCCTCTCTTCTCAGCCCACCTAGTCCCCCCTACGCTTCAGACCGCACGATCGCGATCCAAGGGCCCAAAACAGAGCAAAACACCTCTCCTAAACCTACTCCTAGCCACCCTACTATAAATAGCCCCTTCCCCTTCCAAATCGGGCCTAAACCTACCCCTAGCCCCTCCCCTAACCTCCAGCCCCCGCTTCCTCGTTTTCAACACCGGCGGATCCCCGCTTCCACTTGGCGCCGCGCTAGCGGTCAGCCGCCACCCTGCGCCGCCGTAGCCACCTCGCGCAGCCTCTCCCCCGCCGCCACGCGTCCCCCTCCAGCGCCCCAGCCCGCCCGCAGCCACGGCCCGCAGGCCCGCCCGAGCCCATCAGGGGCAGCCCAGCCGCCGCCGCTTCGCCTCCGCTCGGTCGCCGAAGCTCCCCTGCCTTCGCCCGCACCCGATCCGCGCGGAACCCTAAGCGTCACCGGCCTTGAATCCGCCGCCGCCCGCTTGATGCGCCGGTGCCATGGCGCCGCCAGATCGTCCCGTCGCCCGATACCCCATCTCCGCGCCGCCCGCCTCATGCGTCTGCTTGCCCGAGGCCCGTCGTCATCCTCGCCCTCGGCGGCCTCCCCGACCCGCATCGGCCGGCCGGATCCGCGCTCCGCCGGCTCGCCGATGCCCTTCGCTCCCCGCACTGTCAGCCTCATCTCCTGCGAGATCCGCTGCCGCCTCGTTTTCCGCGTCGGGTTAACCCAGATCTGGAGGTGAAAATCTTTGAAGTCCCCGAAGTTTTTCATATCATGTGCACATGTTTGACCGGCCATATCTCCATGCATATAGCTCCGATTTGCGCTTATGATATATCAGAATGTTCAACATAGGATGCTCTTCATATGGTTGTACTATGACATGCTTGTTTGTGTTCATATTGATGCCCTAATCATCGTTGGAAGAGTGCTATATGATGTTAACCTGCTGAGACTGTTATAACTTGTTGTTTTGTCATTTTCGTTGCATTCAGTGTGTGCATCCTTTGAGCATGATGTCTACATGTTTTAGAAGCATATCCATGCCATCTTTACAGTGGTGCAATCCATGTATTTTTGTGTGCCTTGTGGTGTGTGCGTCAAGCTCGTGAAGTAGGGTACTTGTTGTTACTGTTTTGCTAGGCTGAAACTGCTATATCATGTTGCTATGTTTTATTGATGCTACCATCAATTATATGCATAATCTGGAGATGTTCAGTAAGGATCTTTTGTTATACATGTTATGATCTATCTATCCATGCCCTTGGTTAGCTTTATAGACTGCTGTAGCTTGTTGTTATCGTGCTCCAAACTTGCTAAATAATGTTGTTGTCAGCCTGCTAATATTAATTCCAGTTTTTGCCATGTGTTTTGCTAGTGATCCATGCACCCTATGAACTTTCTATTGCCATGCTTTGCTTCATAATTGTGCCATCTTACTTTTGGTTGACTTCACATGCCATGAAATGCTCTGTAGTGAGTTGTACAAGCTGACCAACATGCCTACTTATCGTTGTTTCTGCCATGCACTGTTATTTTCCAGTCTGAATCTGTCACATCATTTGCCATGTTTGCATGGATGCTACCATATTTACTGTTGATCTTTGGAATAAGTTTAGTAAGGGAGTTTTGTTCTTTGTCCTTAGTATTAACATGCCATGCCATTTGTTTTCATGTTGAGGTGCTGTATCATGTTGTTTTGATGCTTGCTAGATGCCTAGTTGCTGTTTTGGACAACCTGTCCTTTAAACTTGTTTCATGTGTGTGTTGAACCGTTGCTCCGTTTTGAATGTGCTCTATATGAAACTTGCTTAGTTTTTCATATAGTTTCATGATACCTTGTTTCATCCATGTTTTGAATGTGTTTGCATGATGTTTGAATGCATTTTGCATCAATGCCATGTTTATCTTGTGTTGCTCATATCTTCTTGGCCGTAGCTCCGAATTAAACGAACTTTATATGTAACTTGACTAGAAAGCCGTGTAGATCATCTTGATGCATATTAACTTGCTGTTGAACAACTTGAACATAAGGTTTATTTAGATCTGGACCAATTTAGAAATTTGCATATGGGGACAATTGTTCTATGTTGTTTCCGGCCTCATTTAAACTTGTTTTGATGTGTTTCTCTTGTATGCATCATCTCTTGCCATGAGTAGCTTCATGTAGCCCTGTCATGCATCTTACTTGGTTGAGCATCATGTCTCATTATGGGTTGTGTCTTTTACCATGTTGTTTGCTTCTTTCCGGATGTGCTTCTCCTCAATAGTTCCCGTTTCGTTGCGATCGTGAGGATTCGTTCGACTACGCTTGGTTCGTCTTCGTGGCTTCATCTTCTTCATGGACTCGTTCTTCTTCCTAGCGGGATTTCAGGCAAGATGACCGTCACCTTGGATCTCATTACTATCATTGCTATGCTAGTTGCCTCGATGCTATCGCTATGCCGCGTTACCTACCACTTGCTTATCAAGCCTCCCAAATTGCCATGAACCTCTAACATTTTTCACCCCTCCTAGCAAACCGTTGTTAGGTTATGTTACCGCTTTTGCTCAGCCCCTCTTATAGCGTTGCTAGTTGCAGGTGAAGATGAAGATTGCTCCATGTTGGATTATGTTTATGTTGGGATATCACAATATCTCTTATATTATTAATGCACCTATATACTTGGTAAAGGGCGGAAGGCTCGGCCTTATGCCTGGTGATTTGTTCCACTCTTGCCGCCCTAGTTTCCGTCATATCGGTAATATGTTCCCGGATTTTGCGTCCCTAACGCGCTTGGGTGTTATGGGAACCCCTTGACAGTTCGCCTTGAATAAAACTCTTCCGGCAAGGCCCAACATTGGTTTTACCATTTGCCTACCTAAGCCTTTTTCCCTTGGGTTCACCGGACTTAAGGGTCATCTTTATTTTTACCCCCGCCGGCCCAGTGCTCCTCTGAGTGTTGGTCCAAACTAGAGCACCGTGCGGGACCGTCCCTTGGCAACTTGGGTTACGTTGGCTCCTGTACGCTTCGCTTATCCGGTGGGCCGTGAGAACGAGATATGTGCAGCTCCTATCGGGATTTGTCGGCACATTCGGGCGGTCTTGATGGTCTTGTTTTACCATTATCGAAAAGTCTTTTAAACAGGATTTCGAGACTGATCGGGTCTTCCCGGGATAAGGAATATCGTTCGTTAACCGTGAGAGCTTGTGATGGGCTAAGTTGGGACACCCCTGCAGGGTATAAACTTTCGAGAGCCGTGCCCGCAGTTATTTGGCAGATGGGAATTTGTTAATATCCGATTGTAGTAAACTTGAAGTGAACTCTTTTAAAATACACCAACTGCGTTCGTAACCGTGATTGTCTCTTTTTAAGGGTATTCGAGAGGAGAACACGGTTTGTGTTATGTTTGACGTAAGTAGGAGTTCGGGATCTGTTGGGGATATAACTACTGAGTGTAAACCGCCCAGGAGGGGCTGGTTCATGCTCATCTATACTGAAGCCCATGAAGATAAAGAAGATGGTGCTCTACTATTAAAGCTTAGAGGCCCAGAGCCCAGAGGCGGATTAGGGCTCATAGTTGTAAACCGCCATAGTTGTATAACTTGTGTTGTAAGTTAAGGAAAGGAAGAGACCGAGCCGGACACTTGTATGAGCCGGCCTCGGAACTCAGAACCGGCCAAGGCGTCAACTTTGTGTATATAAGGGGACGACCCGGCGTGGTTCAGGGACAAGAAACAACAACTCGAGACTCAGGCAAGCATATTTGCTCCTTGGTCATCGAAACCCCAATAATCATATCACAACTAGACGTAGGCTTTAGCCCCTTTAAGCTAACCCGTAGCGATGGCTCCATGACTAAGTCCTTCCATGAGGACATCTACCGTGAAAAAACCACGACAGTTGGCGCCCACCGTGGGGCAATCGCAAGATGGTTTCAAGTTCTTGGAGGGCAGCTTCGAAGGACTCAAGGGTTACACTGTGGGCCGGATGACCAAAAGTCGTCGCGGCAAGCTCTACATCGACGATGCAGGGTGGGGCCCCGAGGCCGGCTCAATCAAGTACGGGTACCGGGTCCCCTTTGGTGGCATACATGTTTTCATTGGCAAGATCGGAGGGCCGGGCCCTGAGCCGGACATCTGCACCGACCTCGTCGAAATGGCTCAGCGTGCGCGATCTGCTCGGGTCAAGCCTTCCATGAAGTGTGCCTTCATGGGAGTCATCCATGGAGGGGAATACGAGGACAAATCGGAATCTGGTGGTGAGACCGTCGTTTCTTCCGGAAACGAGTCATCGACCGGAGAGACCAAGTCATTATATCAGCTACAAGATGGCCGGATTGGAGGCTATTCCGATGGCGACAGTATTCCGGACCCCTCTGATCTGCCAAACCGGGTTGGAATCCTCATGGCCGGTACACAGCCGGCACTCCACTCTTCGACCGCAGCAGCAATGATCTCCGGATCAGTAGCAGCGTGAAGCGAGGAGGCCTGTCGCGGCCGCCGGCTCAGGTTTTATCCGATCTATTTGATGCGTTGGCAATACTGATGGCGGAGGCTAACCCGCTGGATCAGGATGCGCACAATGCAGAAATCGCGAAAGTAAGGGATCAGATTACTCAGGCCAAGGCCGATTTGGCAGCTGAGGATACCAGGATGGCCGCGGAGCGGGCCGCTTTGGATGCACAGGCTTACCGGCTTATGCTGGATCAGAATGCATCGCACGAAGTCCTAAAGAGAAGGCATCGGTCTCGCCTGCCTCCGGTTTATGATGTTAGTAACCTCTTTAACACCCCAGGTGCAAGGACCAGTAACCCGCCTGTAGCAAACCGGGCGGAGGCACCTGGAGCGGGGGCTCTGGTTCAGCCCCGTTTGATGGATCCTCCTCGACAAAACAACAATGTGACGCAGCCTGTCCCAATGCCGTTGGGTCATTACTCTACTCCAATGGACAATCTTGTTGCTGCCGCTTCACGGCTGGAGGCTATCCCAATTGAAGGCGATTCTGCGGCTGCGGTCGAGACGCATCGGGTTAAAGAGCTTCTTCGGACAGCCTTGGTGCAACAGTAGGCTTATTCATACAATCGTGATCGGATTCATGCCACCCCCCGTCCAAGCCGGAGTTATAGTAGGCATATGGATGAACCGGCCGTGTCAAGCAATGCGGGAAACCGCGAGCCACCCCGCAGCCACAGCCCGGCAGGGGGTGCTAGTGATGCTCAGGAGGTGGTGGACCGGGCTCGTGCATGCAGGGAGGCCAGTTAGTAGGGTAGTATGAAGCCCGTAAGCTTACTCCGGTTCGTCCAACCACGTTGAGAGAGCGAGGAGTTACCTCTAGCTCTTTGGGGGTGCCGTGTCTCGTCCCAGCATTACGCAACGTACACCTGCCCAAAGATTTCAAGGGCCCGTGCAAGGTGCCAAATTACACTGCCGATTTGCCTCTAGAGACATGGGTTGAAAGCTATGAGATGGCCATGGAGATGCGAGATGTGGATTATGCAGCTTGTGCGAAGTACTTCACCATGATGCTAGAAGGCGTACTTGGTTAAAGAGTCTACCAGCTAACTCTATCAGATCATGGGCCGAGTTGAGAGCCCGGTTTATCCAGAATTTTAAGGATACATGCAAGCAGCCCATGTCGATTGTGGACTTAGCCGCCTGTGTACAGGAGGAAGGAGAATCAACAACCCAATTGGGTGCACGGTCTCGGAAATTTTGCATTCATCGGACCGCATCAACGCCGACGCCATAGCTTCTAACTTTGGAAGGCAATTGCCGGTTTAAGCCTCTGAAATTGAAGTTGGGACGGATGAAACGCCATTGTACTGACATGGGAACCCTCATGGCCGCTTTAGTAAAGTATGCTGACTCTGATAGTACCAAGGATCCCGAGTCGGATGATGATAAGACAGGGAAGGGAAAGAAGAGCAGCAACGCCAAGGGGTAGCACCACAGCCCGGCGGGTCACGGAAACAGTGGTAAGCGTAAAGCGGACAATTCCGATTTTGTGGCTAACACCAGTATGCAGGGTAATATGCAGCACCGTAAGGGTAAACCACCCCAGCACGGTGGAGGAATGAATCTCGAACGCTTGTTAAACCAGCCCTGCCCAAAGCACGGGACAAAGGAGGCTCCAGCCACACACCTCTGGAAGGATTGCCACATCATGAGGGAATTCAAAAACTCTGATCTTTTCCAAGATGATCGTGGTCCACCGAGGTTCCGGTCCAGGATTTCACGGGCCGGATTACGGTGTGGCGGTTCAAGCTCATGATTTCGTGAGTAATCAGGGCAATCAGAACAACCAGGGTGGTAACAATCGGCAAGGTAATCAGGGGAATCAGCAGCAGTCAGGTTATCAGAGTAACCCGAAGCAGTTAAACGGTGGAAAGTATCATGTTTTCACTACTAGCTTGTGCAAGCGCGATCAGAAGCTCCATCAAAGGGCGGTAAACTCTGTAGAACCGGTAGTGCCCCGTTACCTACGCTGGTCTAAGCAGCCTATTGTCTGGAGCAGGGAGGATCATCCGCCCCGGGTTGACAATCCGGGCCACCTAGCTTTGGTGGTTGCACCGCAGGTTGGAGGTTATAAATTCACCAAGGTGCTCATGGACGGAGCGAGCAATATCAATATCTTGTACTATGAAACCTTTCGGCGTATGTGGTTGACAGATAAGAACCTTAGACCATCAAACACCGTTTTTCACGGTGTGGTGCCTGGTAAATCGGCTTACCCAGTTGGTAAGATAGCTCTGGAGGTGGTTTTTGGAGATGATCATGATTCAAGATCCGAAACGCTAACCTTTGAGGTGGTCAAGATCAAGAGTCCGTACCATGCTTTGTTTGGACGGCCGGTTTATGCTAAATTCATGGCAAGGCCGTGTTATGTTTATCTGCAGCTCAAGATGCCGGGTCATAAAGGGACCATCATGATTCATGGTAGCCGCAAGATTGCTCTGGAGTGTGAGGAAGGTGATGCGGTGGATGCTGAATCGGTTTGTGCAACAGAAGAGTTGAAGTTTTATAAGGACAATGTTGATCCGGCAAACATGACCTCTCTAAAGAAGCCCACTACGGAGCATGATCCGGCTTTGAAGTCTAAATCGGCTGATGAGACTAAGATGGTTGATTTTGTTCCTGGTGATTCATCCAAGCAGTTCAGCATTAGCGTCAATTTGGATACGAAATAGGAAAGCGCGCTCATCGAGTTCGTCCGTGAGAACCGGGACATCTTTGCATGGAAACCTTCTAACATGCCAGGTGTACCGAGGGAACTCGCTGAGCACACTCTTAATATTGATCCGAAGTTCAAGCCGGTCAGACAGTTTCTTCGCTGCTTTAATGAGGAGCGGCGTAAGGCCATTGGGGAAGAAGTAGCCCGGCTACTAGCAGCAGGGTACATTGTAGAAGTGTTTCACCTAGAGTGGTTGGCTAATCCGGTGCTGGTACTTAAGAAAACAGCACTTGGCTTATGCGTGTGGATTACACAGAGTTGAACAAGGCTAATCCGGAAAAAATCAAAGCTATCACATCCCTGGCTAAACCGGCATGTATCAATGATGTTCAGCGTTTAGCGGGTCGTATTGTGGCTTTGAGCCGGTTTATCAGCAGGTTAGGAGAGAAGGCGATCCCTTTGTATCAGATGTTGAAGAAGACAGGCAGTTCTGTCTGGAGCCATGCTGCTGATGCGGCGTTTGAAGACTTGAAGAAGCAGTTGGCTGAACCGTTGGTTATTGCCGCTCCAGTTGATAAGGAGCCATTGCTGTTATATGTGGCTGCTAATGCCCGAGCTGTCAGTGTAGCTATTGTGGTGGAATGCAAGGAGGCTGGGAAGGAATACCCGGTTCAAAGGCCGGTTTATTATATCAGCGAAGTGCTCATTGAGTCAAAGCAAAGATATCCGCATTGGCAGAAGCTGGTGTATGGGGTTTTTATGGCAAGTCGGAAGCTTAAACAGTACTTTCAAGGTCATCCCATCACAATGGTCAGTTCTGCTCCTTTGGGCGATATAATCCAGAACAGGGAGGCAACTGGTCGGGTTGCTAAGTGGGCCATTGAGCTTGGACCACACGGTTTGAAGTATATGCCTCGAGCAGCAATCAAATCCCAGGCCCTTGTGGATTTCATCAATGATTGGATAGAGTTGCAATACCGGAGGACAAATCGGACAGTATACTGGACTATTCACTTTGACAGATCCAGGCAATTGGAGGGCTCGGGGGCTGGAGTTGTCCTTACTTCCCCTCGAGGTGATAAAATTCATTATGTTCTTCGCTTAATGTTCCCTTGTACTAACAATGCAGCTGAGTATGAAGCTTTACTCCATGGTCTTCGAGTGGCTAAGGAGATGAACCTAAGCCGAGTACGGCGCTTTAGAGACTCGGATCTGGTAGCCCAGCAAGTTTCAGGTACTTGGGATTCCAAGGATCCACTCATGGCGACTTACCGACGCGAGGTGGATATTGTTGCTGGCCACCTTAAGGGTTATCAAGTGGAGCACATTGATCGGCGCAAAAACGAGGCAGCTGATGCTTTAAGCCGACTGGGATCTCAGCGTAAACTGGTACCGCCCAATACCTTTCTGGATGCCTTGCACAACCCGGCCGGTTCAATCGCCTCTGAGAGGACCTCGCTATTCTCGACCCGGAAGCACAATTGGTGGCTGCTTTACATATCATTCCGGATTGGACGGTTCCATACTTGGCGATCTAAACCGGGCGAAGTGCGAAGAAGATGAAGTTTTGGCCAGGCAGATTGTCCGGCGATCTAAGTCCATGGTTGTTCACAACGGCGAGTTACACCATTGCAGTGTTTCTGGTGCGTTCCAACGTTGTGTTTCCCCTGAAGAAGGCCGTGAGATTCTACGAGAGATCCACGAAGGGGACTGTGGTCATCACACCGGTTCAAAATCCTTGGTTGCTAAAGCGTTTCGTCATGGCTTTTATTGGCTGATGGCTCATGCTGATGCTGAGGACTTGGTAAGGCGGTGTGACAGTTGTCAAAAATTCCCACGACGAGCTCCTGTTACAGCTCAGGAGCTACGGATGATTCCCATCACCTGGCCGTTTGCTACTTGGGGGCTTGATATGGTCGGGCCCTTCAAGCGATCTAAAGATAAGAAGACCCACCTGTTGGTGGCGGTTGACAAGTTTACCAAATGGGTTGAAGCGGAGCCAGTAAGCAAGTGTGACGCAGCCACAACGGTTCAATTCATCAAAAAGGTGATCTTCCGTTTCGGTTTTCCACACAACATTATCACAGATAATGGTACGAACCTCTCTAAAGGCGAGATGGAGGACTTTTGTCAACGAGAGCACATCCGGCTTGACGTCGCATCTGTGGCTCACCCCCAATCTAATGGTCAATCCGAGAGAGCTAATCAGGAAATCTTGAAGGGTATCAAGCCTCGGCTTATGGTCCCTTTGAAGCGGATGCCGGGTTGTTGGGTGGAAGAGCTACCACCTGTGTTATGGAGTATAAACACCACCCCAAACTGATCTACAGGGTATACGCCTTTCTTCATGGTTTACGGGGCAGGAGCGGTACTCCCAAGTGATATTCGTCATGATTCGCCCCGGGTTGCCAATTATGTTGAAGCGGACAATGAACAAGCATGTCAAGAAGCACTGGACATGTTAGATGAAAAAAGGGACATGGCATTGGCTCGTTCGGCGGTTTATCAAGAAGACTCGCGCGTTATCACAGCCGCCGGTTAGGACAAGAACCTTTCAAGAAGGCGACTTAGTGCTCCGGCTCATCCAGATCGTAACCGATATGCACAAGTTATCCCCACCTTGGGAAGGGCCCTTTGTGGTCAGCAAGAATCTGCACAACGGATCATACTACCTCATCGACGTTTGCGAGCGCAAAGACTCAAACAAATCAGAGGAGGAGACCCGTCGACCGTGGAATATCGCTCTTCTACGGCCTTACTACACCTGAGCCATAGGCTCTCATTATGTACATATTTTGACAATGTATATATTATGATCAATATAATAAACTGGCATCCTTGCTACAAACAGGGCCTCTGCCGTTCTTCCTATATTTCTTGGTTACATGGGGGCTTCTGCTTACAAAGCGATGTCCTGTTTTGTCCATTAAACCGGCTATCATGCCACAATACAGCTTGGGAGCTTCACACCCAAGGGGCCAAAGAGAGTATAGTTGCTAAAAGCGCAACTCAAACATAGGCACCCATTGAGCACAGCTCAGAAAGTTACTTGGGGGCTCTTTGTGTAAAGTAACAAAGAGTTTGAAAGGACCCTTGTAATTGGGTATCGACCCCACGGCTTGGAAGCCTGGTGTATTCACCTAAAACCCCGGGTTAACCTGCCTTCATCAAGTAAGCCACTCCTATCCAGGTAATCCTAGCATGACCCGCTAAACGTTTGACAAGTTACTCTCATAGAGACCCTGAACTTGTCAAAGTTAAAACGACAATTGGTTAGTTGGAGGCCCATCTTAAAAGGCTTTGTTAAATGGTTTAACTCAGTGGCCTGGCAGCCCACAAAAAGCCTCGCACTTGGGCCTGGCAGCCCTCGAAAAGCCTCGACTACAAGTATTATTTGATTTTGTTTTTGCAAGTTTTATCTCGGTTGATAAAGTTTTAAGGTAAACCGGTGTCTCTTGGCCCGGCCAGACTATATGTCTTCACATCAACCCGGTGTTTCTTAACCCGGCGTGGTTTACAATTATCAAATGTGTTAAGCCGACAATCAATGATGCACCGACATCTTTCTATCCGGTCTGGCATTGACTATGAGTCGCCAGGATGATCATTCGGTGTTTATCATAACCCGGCATGACTTATTACGTACCAGCACAATGCAGTGGGCGTTTTCAAATATTCAAAGTTTGGGTTATCACCCTTACTAAGCAAGTTGGTCCACCAACAAAAGTGAATTAATATCGCAGGTATGATATATTTCACATTTCAGTATTTTATAACCTTGGTTATAAAGATTCTGTTTCTACATTGAGTATCATAACCCGTCCGGCGGTAAACCGCCAGGAAATGTTTAAGTGTTTAACATGCAAAATGCAGGATTTTCTATGAAATAGCAAGGCAAATCAAACATGTATAGTACCAATCATGCCGGGTTAACAAAATCAGGTAGCAGTGCACGATGGCAGAAGATCAAAGTTTTTCAAATAGCCTATTACACGGCGCTTTTGATGCCCAAAAGAATAATAGTTTCTTGCTCACAACACTATCTGTGACAATTAAAACGGCTGGCCTTACCTAGTTTATTCTTTTGTAAGTATTTTATTCTTCCTGTACAGTTGTAAAGTTGTAACTTGAACTTTTTTATTTATTTATTATTTAATAAAAGACTGTGAGGTTGTTGCCTTGCAGTACATAGTCAAAAAAAATTAAAATGGCTGGCGGATTATGACTCAGCACCAGGCTGACGTGAAGTTGAAGGATCATCACGCGTCGGTTCAGCCTCCTCCTCCTCACCCAGTGGCTGGAAGTCAAGGCTGGTCTAATCAATCCTGGTTAAGGCTTGAAAGACAGCTTCGTTGCTTATAAGGTTGGACGGTTCAATGTCAAGAGCATATGTGTGCTTACGGATTGGAGGGGTCAGGTTCTGTACTTCCTTCACGGCTGCATCAACACATTTGTTGTCCGCATCATAGCTGGACCGATAGACAGATAAATCAGCCTCCTCAGCTAATTGGCTTGCCAGTGGGCGCATCTATTTGGTCAAGACTTTGAGGGCTTCATTGTCAAAGTCTGATATGTCCTCCTGTTGACCATGATAACCCTTTGTGATGTCTGCCGGATCAAGATCGGCAATCCACGCTTTGGCCCGCGTTAGCGCTGTTAAAGCGCCAGCCCTTGCAGCAGATCGCTTCATCTCTTCCATCTGGGCTGGAGTCATGGATAATTTTGTCAAGGTATCCTTGATCAATGTTGGTGTCGGTTTGTTGAAGGAGGCTGCACAGTTGACTCGTTGCACGCCAGTGTACAATTGTTCTACCAGTGTATACGCTGCCTTCAACTTCATCCGCATGTCAGAACATAGATGAGCAATACGACTACCTGCAACGGTTTAAGAAGTTTCTGTTAAATCGGCCAATTTCACAAATGATTAAGGATGGTGTTCATAAATGGTACATACCAAAAATTGCTGAAGTCGTAGCATTGACTTGCTGTTTCAATCCAGTTAGCTTCTCTACAACCGGTTTGAGGGCTGCTTCAGCTTCTTCGGCCCGTTTTAAGAGAGCAGCTTTCTCTGTCTCCCAATCCGCATGTTCACTTTTAAAACCATCCTTCATTTGTTCCATGGCAGTCAAAGCGCCCTTCAGTTAGTCTTTGGCCTTGGAGGTTTCTGCTTGCTGGGACTTAATGTTTTCTTGAAGCTCGGCAATCTGAGAATCTTTGACATTTAAGTCAGCCTACACAAGACAGATGATAGAGATGTTAAGATTTTTTCTCAAAGTCCCAAGCACATAACAAGTTATACGCTTGGCACTTGGGGGATAATGCGGATTTCTTTTTATTTTGACTATCATTCAAAGTCCCAAGGCTCAATACAAGTATTAATCTTGGCACTTGGGGGCTAATGCATATTTGATCAGAAAACTCAAGGGTGAAGGAATGCAACAAAGACAAATTTGAAACAGAAAGTCCCGATTCATCTTGAAGAGATAAAGCGGCCCTTGGGGGCTACAATGGAGTTATACAGTACAAAGAAAGTTTGTGAAGTGTTTGAAAGTTACCTCATAACGCTCCTTCATCAAGTTGACCAGACCGGCCTCATAATCATGGCTTGTGTAAGTGCGGTTTAAGTATCCAGAATGAAGTTCCTGAGCGGAGAGATGAGCATAATTCGACACATCAGCTTTCCACTTGCCTTTCTCATCAGCAGCAGATTCCACCTTGGCACTGTGCTTTGCCGAAGCGATAGGATTACTAGGAGAAGTATAGCCAATCCCAGTAATCACAACGTCATCAGTTGCTACATTTCAGCTTGCCGTTTTGTCTGCGGTCTTGGCAGGGCTTGGCGGATCAGCAGTTGGATTTTGAGGATAGGCTTGTGGACTTGATGGATTGATATGAGGGCTTGCCGGATTGACTTCAGGCGGATCAGCATCAGTGGCCTGGCTTTGTGGCACCGGGTCATCCATGGTGACATCAACATCTCTGCCAGCACCTTCTGAGGTCCTATCGGGTTCAATCTCATCAGTAGGGGCATTGGTCTTTGCTCTCTTGCTAAAACGGGCTTTGGCACTGCAAATGGACAATAGAGGATTAGTATGGTAAACCGGCGCAGGACGACAAAGTTAACTTTATTATACGTATCCAGGGACGGTTTTCAGGGGAGGCATTTGCGTGGTTGATGAATCGCCAGATGAGGAGTTAGAAGTCACCTGATAATTTGAGTCAAATGGATTAAGAGGGTATCGGAAGTAACCCGCCAAGGGATAATACTTGATAGAATTACACGAGACCTCTGCACGATGCTTCCGGAGTGGAGTGTCTGGTCAACCAGAGGAAGTGACTTGTTGGCCACTATGTCGGGTTGTGCGACGAGCTTCAGGATGTTGTGGATCCGAATGAGTGAAAGGATGTGAATGCTTCACTTTCTAGATTGCTTGACGGATTTTTCTTACTAGCACAAGATCGGAAGTGGAGGAAAGGGAGATTACCTCAACATTGTCAGCACGGCTAGCTTCCGCATCATCCTGGTAATGGTCGTTGTCAATAAGGTGTATGAAAAATGAGCCAAGGGAGTCAAGTTCTACCTCTTGTTCCGAATCATCAACATCTTCGGGCGGTTCAGAGGACTCGACGGTTTTCTTCTTGGCTGACTTCTTGACGGCCTTGGCACAAGCAGTACTCCCCGGTTTCTCTTGAGTTTTTGACGGTTTATCCAGAGTTTTCCTCTTCCAGAAAGGATCTTTGGCCTGTAAGAATAAACAAAGAATCATCAGAATAATGTTAAAGTCGAGACGGATCAGAAAGGCAGAAGGATGAAATTTTTTACCACTGGCGGTTTGTTGGAGGTGTTAAAGGGACGCAACCCAGTTTTGCTGCATTCAGTGATCGGTTCATCTAGCATTTTCTTGACGGCCTCAGTGACTTCATCATCGGTTATCTCTATCTCATGGCACTGTTGAGGGTCCTTGATGTCCCCGGTATACTCATGCATCAACTTGGTACGGCGGCTTAAAGGAAAGATACCCCACGAAACCCATCAACGAACGAGGTCAATGCCGGTTAAACCGTTGGCTAGGAAAGCCCGGAGCTTGGTGAGTTGAGGTGCATAAATTTGTCGTTCTTTGGCAGTGAGTCATTGAGGTAGTGGGTGGCCGTTGCTGAGCCGGTGAGCACGGTAACCCGACAGAGGGTTTTCTTCAGCAGGAGCAGTGCTCCGATAATAGAACCATGTTTGGTTCCAATCTTTGGGGTGGCTGTGATGTTTGGCATGAGGAAAATCAACTTCTTTTCTTTTCTGAATCGACACTCCGCCAAGTTCAGTGTTGGGGCCGTCAGAGAATTCAGTTCGGTAGGTTAAGTGGAAAAAGTCCCTGAAGAGCTCAACAGTTGGTTCTTCTTGAAGGTAAACTTCACAGAACACTTGGAAATTACAGATATTGGACACAGAGTTCGGTCCAATGTCTTGAGGGTGGAGTTGGAAGTTGGCAAGCACATCCCGGAAAAACTTTGATCCGGGAGGGATAAATCCCCGGTCTTGATGCTGCATAAATACTACCACTTCTCCATCTTGAGGTTCAGGAGGGCACTCAGGGCCTGGGACTCACCAATGAATAACCTCTTTGTTGGCCAAAGCGCAAGTTAGAACATACCCATTGAGTTGAGTCTCTGTGATTCAGGAAGGAACCCAGTTGCAAGAGGCGAACTGCTTGGCCATTCTTAAGAACAGACTGTAAAAGAAGTGCAAAAGCCGGTTTACGATTCAAGATTGATGTCCACAAACCGGTGTTAAACTGATGAAATTAATTCAAACATATATGCACTGTAAACCGGATATGGGTGTTCAAGATAAGACGGCGGTTTACGCGAGGGCTAATGGTAACTGGTGGATTATCATTTTCTAAAAGTTAAACCGCCTACAAGTGGAAGAAGCATATCTGAAATTTACTAAGTACTGGAGAAACAGGTTTTGCAAGATGGTATTATAATTTTGGATCTGCCGGGGCCTAATAAAGAAAATTTTCTGAGCCCTAAAAATGGCGATGGTAGAACAATAACAGTCTAGATGAGATCTATCCAAGAACAACAAGAGGCTCTGGCGGGGCAGATTAAAACTACGGCTTCGGCTACAAGGTAAAGCTGTCAGGGCTAGCTAGATTCAACAAGATGCTAAGAGAAGGCAGATAAACACCGATGAACGCTGATGAACACCGAAGAACTTTGAAACCCTAATGCAGATTCGATAAATTGAGGAAAGGAGTACTTACCAGGGCCACGTGGCGGCGGAGGAGCGTCGCAAGAGCTCTGGTACGAACAGGTTGATGCAGCGGCCTAGTCTGTGCAGGTTCAAGGATCGACGGCGGAGGCGGTCCTTGAGCTCTTCGGGGTCACGAGGAGAAAGAAGATGCAAGGAGGCATGGGGAGAATGGAAGAACCCCCCGGTATTATTTATAAAGGCAAGAGAATAAGCGGCGGACACGAGAATTGAGGAGCCTGAAGCGACAAGAGGGGGCGCAGCTGTCGCCTCGATCTTCGGGAGATTAAATGAAGGAAATATTTTAATCTTCTATGCAGGGATGACATCATAATGATTTATTACGATTTCAGAAGATGACGTCATGGCGGTTTACCAAAGTTTACAAGGAGAAGACATCTTGGCGGTTTATGAGGATTGCAAGAAAATGTTCAGGGAATATTTCTAAGTGTTGAAGATTGACATGAACAGGTTCAAATCAATCTGGGGCCTAATGTTGGGGATATAACTACTGGGTGTAAACCGCCCAGGAGGGGCCAGTCCACGCTCATCTATACTGTAGCCCATGAAGATAAAGAAGATGGTGCTCTACTATTAAAGTTTAGAGGCCCAGAGCCCAGAGGCGGATTAGGGCCCATAGTTGTAAACCGCCATAGTTGTATAACTTGTGTTGTAAATTAAGGAAAGGAAGAGACCGAGCCGGACACTTGTATGAGCCGGCCTCGGAACTCTGTAAACCGGCCTGGCATCAACCTGTGTATATAAGGGGACGACCCGACGGCGGTTCAGGGACAAGAAACAACAACTTGAGACTCAGGCAAGCATATTTGCTCCCTGGTCATCGAAACCCCAATAATCCCATCACAACTAGACGTAGGCTTTTACCTTCATCGTTAGGGGCCGGACTAGTATAAAACTCTCTTGCATCCCTTGTCCGCTTTAACCCCTTTAAGCTAATCCGTAGCGATGGCTCCACGACAAAGTCCTTTCATGAGGACATCTGCCGTGACAAAACCACGACAGGATCACTTCTTGACCATTACTAGTTGGTGACCGTTTGCTTAGCTCCTCTTCTCGCTTTTGTTTCATAGTTAGCCACCATACTTTGCTTAGTCGCTGCTGCAACCTCACCACTTTACCCCTTCCTTACCCATTAAGCTTTGCTAGTCTTGATACCCATTATAATGGGATTGCTGAGTCCTCGTGGCTCTGATTACTACAACACCGATTCTTGGTACAGGTTATGCGATGATCATGACGTGAGAGCGATGTTTACTTGTTTTGGAGTTCTTCTTCTGCTTCTTCTTCGATCTGGGTATAGGTTCCAGGTCGGCTGCCTGGGCTAGCAGGGTGGATGTCATTTGAGTTTCAGTTTGTGTTTCATCCATAGTCGGATGTTGTTCTCATGTATGATGTTGATGTATTATTGGGCGTTTGTGCCTTATGTATGTATCCCCAACTATTATATAATGGTTTGATGTAATGATATCCACCTTGCAAAAGCGTCTTCAAGATGCGCTTCTATCCTTGGTGGGACCTTCGAGTTCCTTTAGGATAGGGTCGCATCTTGGGCGTGACACTCCGGGCTGTTGAATTATGTGACTTAAGTCGGCAGCATCCGGAGGTCGAACGCATGTACCGTGGAAGTTGTCAAGGAAAGCTTCTTCCAAGTCTTCCCAGCTGACAATAGAGTTTTTGGGCAGACTGTTCAACCAGTGCCGAGCTGGTCCTTTGAGTTTTAGTGGGATGTATTTGATGGCATGGAGATCATCAACGCTGGCCATATGAATATGGAGAAGAAAATCCTCGATCCATATCGCGGGGTCTGTTGTCCCATCATATGATTCGATGTTTACGGGTTTAAACCCTTCTGGGAATTCGTGCTCCATTACCTCGTCAGTGAAGCAAAGGGGGTGTGCGGCGCCTCTATATTGGGCCACGTCACGATGTAGCTCGGATGGAGTCCGTCTGCGGTTCTCGGCTTGGGCGTGATTATGATTGTTGCATTCGGCTAGGTAGCCGTTGTCGCATGTCGGGGCACGCCCCCGCGATCCATAGATCGATCTGTTCTGTCCTGTTCTACAGTCCAAGTCCTGCCGTCGGTCATATGTATGTCCCCGAGTTGCTTTATCTCTGCCTTTATGGTGAGGTAGTGCGGGCTGGTGTTCGGCTTGAGTTGCCGCTTTGTCCCGGCCACGTGGTGGTCGATCAGCCGCATTGCGCGATGATGGTACGGGCTCCAGCGCCTCGTCATCGAACTGAGGTAGCAATTTGCGCTTCGGATAACTTTTGGTTGGGCACTTGAGGCATATTTCTTGGCTTCCAGGACATTAGTCCATCTATCATTGAGCAGATCTTGATCAGCTTGAATCTGCTGCTGCTTCTTTTTCAGGCTCCTTGCATTGGCTATTAGTCAGCGCTTAAAGTGCTCCTGCTCGAGAGGTTCCTCAGGCACGATGAAATCCTCGTTGCCGAGGCTCACCTCATCCTCGGAGAGCGGAAGATAATTACTGTCCTCCGAGTCTTCGTTTACGGCCTTTTCATTAGGGCTGACTCGCCCATCTTCCCGTTCATCCTATTCGAAAGTTGGCTCAATGGGGTCTTCATTGTCTTCGGCATTGTCCGGAGTATTATTTTCTCCTGGCCGGCATTGCTATTTTTTCTACGGCATGATTTAGAACGGCACCGCTAACGCCGGTGCTTTGGCTGTATCTCAGGAGGTTTATCCTCGACTAGGTCTTCTTTGTCATCGCCGTTATTCTCTTTGGGTGTATCCACCATATACACATCATATGAAGAGTTGGCCGACCAGCATCCGATAAACGGCTGGTTTTGGGCCTGCTTGTCTCCTGCATCGTCGTCCATACTATCGATGTCTTCGTAGCCGTAATCAAGCGTATCGGTTAAGTCCTCAACAGTGGCTATGAAGTGGGCAGTGGGTGGGAAGGGAAATTCCCCGTCATCAACCCCCAGTTCAAACCGGATATAATTCGGCTGTGAGTCCCCTACTAAGGAGAGGGTTTTTAATGAGCTCAACACATTGCCTAAAGGTGAGTGCCGAAAGATGTCCGCGACGCTGAATTCGGACGCGGACGCGCGTGGTTCGGAACCTGTGGCCGGAGACGAATCCGATGTTCCGGTGACATAGGTCATGCTCGAGGTTGGAGTGCGTAATGTCGGCTCAGTAGCTGAGTCTGCGGCTCCCGTGGCGGGGTTGAGCTTCCCGTCCTCGGATGGCGCAACCTGCTCCGGATCTAGGGCTGGAGCACTTACAAGTGCTATCTCCTGGGTATGGTTCGATGACAGATTTAGGTCATGCTCATCGAGGTGGAAGGGAGCGGTTGCCATGGGCTCGAACCCGTCGAAGATCAAGTCTCCGCGGGTATCAACAACATAGTCCAAGCTTCCAAACCTGACTTGATGGCCGGGGCGTAGCTGTCGATCTGCTCTAGATGACCAAGCGAGTTGGCCCGCAGTGCAAAGCCGCCGAATACGAAGATTTGTCCAGGGAGAAAAACTTCCCCCATGACAGTATTGTTGTAGATGATTGACGGGGCCATCGAACCTTTTGAAGACGACGCAGTGGAACTCTCAATGAAAGCACCGATGTCGGTGTCAAAACCGGCGGATCTCGGGTAGGGGGTCCCGAACTGTGTGTCTAAGGTCGATGGTAATAGGAGACAGGGGACACGATATTTACCCAGGTTCGGGCCCTCTCTATGGAGGTAACACCCTACTTCCTACTTGATTGATCTTGATGAATATGAGTCTTACAAGAGTTGATCTACCACGATATCGTAATGGCTAAAACCCTAGAAGTCTAGCATGTATGATTATGATTGTCCCTATGGACTAAACCCTCTAGTTTATATAGACACCGGAGGGGACTAGGGTTGTACCAAGTGGGTTACAGAGAAAGGAATCTTCATATCTTGGACGCCGAGCTTGCCTTCCACGCCAAGGAGAGTCCCATCTGGACACGGGTAAGAGTCTTCGGTCTTGTATCTTCACAGCCCATCAGTCTGGCCCATGTTCAATAGGCCGGACGCCCGAGGACCCCTTAGTCCAGGACTCCCTCAGGGGGGGGGGGCTGAATCCTCGGCCCAAGTGATCAGCAAAAACAATTACTTCTCCATCTTTCGGTTGAGGAGGAATTTCTTCCCCAGGAGCTCTCCAATGGATGATCTCGTTTTTGGCTAAGGCACCAGTGGCGACAAAGTTGTTCAGTTCTTCTTCGGTAACCCGGGACTTCACCCAATTGCAGGATGTGTATGTCTTAGCCATTTTCTCAAAGATCTGAAAGAAAGATTAAGCCGGTTCAAGATGGCATGGTTAAGCCGGCTTATGGTTAATAGGCAAACAATAATGAAGCATGCATATGTGTTAAGCCGGAGATTGGCATTACACAGCTACAAGGAATTATTGGCGGCTTAAGAAGGGACTAATGATATCTGGCGGCTTACTATTTGTGAGTTAAGCCACCCATACAGATATTTAAAGTACAGATCTGAGGATGAAAAATCACTAAGTGTTGACAAAAACAAGTTTCACATATGGATACTATGATTTCGGATCTGCTGCACTTTAGTTAATGAAAAATATTCAGACCTAAAATACCAGTACTCAAGCAGTTCATGGGTCTAGATCGGTTTTTCTTATGCAGGGAAGGTGTTCTAAATAATAAAAAGGAGTGCTATGGCTACCACAGCATAGGAGGAGTACTAAGTTCGAATCAAAATCGCAAACTACAGTGGAATACGAGGATGATATCTGACGAACTCGTCGAAACCCTAACGGATCTATGGGAAGAGGAAGAAGAAGAACCAGACTTGTTGAACAGCGGAGGGGCGCGGACGAAATCTGGTCAGATCAAGTTGATGCAGCGGCCGTTGTTGGAGCAGAGGCGAAGGTCGACGGCAGCAACAGAGCACGAGCTTCGGGGCGTCGCAAGGTAGAGGACGGAGACGAAGAGGCAAGGGGGGGAAGTGAAAGGGACCCTCGACCCTATTTATAAGATAAAAGGATAAGTGACATGCGCGGGAATCGAGGAGACAAGAAAATGGATATGACGGTGCAGATGCCATGATTTTCGGAGATTCATTAAAAGAGAAGATTTATTAAGATTTGAGTTTTGTGCAATATTAATGACACGTGACGTCACGGCGGGTTACCATGAACCTAGAAGATGATGTCACGGCGAGTTACAAGGTTTTGCAAGAGATAAGAGGAAGGAATTTTTCTAAGTGTTGAAGATTGATATGAATTGGTTCAAATCAACCTGGGGCCTAATGTTGGGGATATAACTATTGGGTTTAACCCGCCCAGGAGGGGTCGGGTTAAGCCCCTGGTGGCTTATAAGAAAAAGCCCATGAAGATGCTTAAAACGGTAGTTCACTACGCGGACTCATCAAGGGTCTGAAGCCTAAAGGCAACTGTCGGTGTCAAAACCGGCGGATCTCGGGTAGGGGGTCCCGAACTGTGCGTCTAGGCGGATGGTAACAGGAGACAAGGGACACAATGTTTTTACCCAGGTTCGGGCCCTCTCGATGGAGGTAATACCCTACTCCTGCTTGATTAATATTGATGATATGGGTAGTACAAGAGTAGATCTACCACGAGATCAAGGAGGTTAAACCCTAGAAGCTAGCCTATGGTATGATTGTTGTTCGTCCTACGGACTAAAACCCTCCAGTTTATATAGACACCGGATAGGTTAGGGTTACACAGTCGGTTACAATGGTAGGAGATCTACATATCCGTGTCGCCAAGCTTGCTTTCCACGCCAAGGAAAGTCCCATCCGGACACGGACGAAGTCTTCAATCTTGTATCTTCATAGTCTTGGAGTCCGGCCGTGACGATAGTCCGGCTATCCGGACACCCCTAGTCCAGAGACTCCCTCAAGAGTCTCTGAACCAGGCTTCAATGACGAAGTCAGCGGTAGCATATTGTCTTCGGCATTGCAAGGCGGGTTCCTCCTCCGAATACTTTATAGAAGGTTTTGAACACAAGGATAGTGTCCGGCTCTGCAAAACAAGTTCCACATTCCACCGTAGAGAGAATAACTTTTGCACAGATCTGCTGACGTATTCCGCAGCGTAACATCACACCACGGCCAGGCCTTTATATGAATCGTTTTTTACCGTTCCACCTTAGCGCGGTTAGCGAGGCGGTTTCCTTGGCATTTCTTATCAAAGCATAGATCGTGCCCCCTTATTCCGGGATTCTCATCAATACGGACGTCGGTAACCCAACCATGCCCGTTGGCACGCCTCCTCTATCAAAGGCGAGTCCTAGTCGACCACGGGGTGGGCTTTTGGTATTCAACCTCTTTATAATAAGACCAAGGCCCTCTTCTTTTTACACCCTCCATCGAGTTTGCCTCGCTCTTCGAGTTCCAACACCCAAAGCTTCAGATTCAGGCGCTTCGGACCTTCGACGATGTCCGGCTCCGACCAGCACGGCCGATGGATGTCTTCCTCATCACGAAGAAGATGTGCTAAAGTTGCGAGACGCCCGGTATCTAACGGCGAGATCTCGCATAGGCTGCATGCTCCGGGCAGGTCATTCCCACTCCGAGCTCGGCGAGAACGTGGTGTTCAGTGTCTCACTTCCGTCGTGGCTTAGGCTTCCCGACGGATCCCTTTGTCTTGAGGGCTCATGTATTATTATGGGCTTGATTTCCATGACTTGAATCCGAGTCCATCCTCCATATCTCGTCATTCATTGTCGTATGTGAGGCCTTCCTCCATATTACCCCCACTTTGGATTGTGGCTCAAGACCTTCAAGGTGGAGCCAAAGATGATCGAGGGCAACAAGCAGAGTGCGGAGGGGCGGTCATAAGCAAATGTGTTGATGCTCCGTGGCCGAGGGCTCTTTTCAAGAGGAGATTGGTTTGTGGCAACGGGAGTGGTTTTATATCACCGCTCGGGGGCACCAAATGGGTGGCGCTCCCTGCCTTCCGCTCAGGTCCACCACAGCGGCTGGCGTCATGGGTCAACAAGGGGCTCGACTGGGGGCCGTCCAAGGACGTTCCCTTGCTGCAGGGCCGTATTCGAGACCTCCAAGAAAGAGAGATCAATCTGGTTGCAGTGGTGCAAGTTATGTTGATCCGGAGCCTTCTGCCCTGCAAACGTCGCCCCCTGCGCCTGTGGGAATTTACCGGAGGGACCACGAGCTCTCCAAAATTTTATGGGGACGACGCCCGTGGAGATGTATAAACTGTTCTTCGGATCACAAGAGAAGTGTCCGGACCTGACTGAGGACGCGGGACTAAGCTGCAATCGCCCAGATACTCAAGTAAGTAGTCCTGTAACCGGACAAGCTGTTCATTCATTTATTATATATATATTCCCTTAAAAGGAGCCATTTCTTGAACAGGAGTGGATAGCCAAGGCAAAGTTAATAAGGTGTCCGGCTCCCCTCCCGGAGACCACGCTGGATCCCAGGCTGACCAAGATGTTGAAGGTCGCGCCTTTTGAAGAAGGCGAAGGGGGGAGAGGGGAAGCAACTGCCTTTACGAAGGAGGCTATCAAGGAAGGAGGGATTAAAAGTCCCTTCTTTCAAGGAGAGAAGAGGACCGCTTCAGAAGATCCGGAGGTCAAGGCCTCAAACAGGGGAAAGGAATCTTCGTCAGAGAGTCCGGCGTTGGGAAGTAACCCAGCCGCACTATTTCCCCAAGGGGATCAGCCCCTCAATGACGATAAGAAGTAAAAAGTAGGGGTCTTTTAAATAAGGAACATCCCTGTATTTATTTCTAAAGAACGAAATTGTACCTTGTAGTTCGGATCTCAGCCCTTCTCAGCAGAGCTCGTCTTCGGGGGATCTTCTTCCGGAGATGATGGAGAGCGAAACACCTCCGCCTGTCGCACCCTCATGCGAGGAGGACGACCCTGAGGTGTCGTCGCGGAGGGTTCCCCCAAGTCCGGCGGGGCCGAAAGGTCCGGCGCCAAGTGGTGTGCGGTCGGAGGAGCTAAAGGATCTGCTCGGGCGAGCGGCTATCTCAGAAGAACTCCGTCCTCTAATGGGTACGGTGATTGAAAGGATTGCGTCTGCAGAGAGCGGATTGCATGAAGCCGTCAGAAGCTTACTGACGGGGTTTGAGGTACGCAAAAATGATGTACCTTCTGACAGTTATGCATATAGAATGCGCCCTGTATAGATAGTAGCCCCTGAGACTCGGTATGTTGTAAAAATTGACAGCGTGCCGAGGATCAAAATCTCAGTTATAACATATCGCCGCTCCTAGACAGGTGGCGGGACGTCCGGTGGCCAGCCGGACTGATGAATATGCCGAGCTAAAGTGGCAACTGGACAAGGCGGATGCTGACATCGCGCTGGTCAATAAACGGTTTGACGAGTCACAAGGTATGCGACTTCGATGAGGACACCTGGTGAGGGAGCTTGACGCCCATGTCTCACTATTTGTATGCTTAATGCAGATGGTGCCGCTGCTGTGGAGGAGCTGCGGGCGGAACTCGCCCGAGCGAAAGAGCAAGCCAGAAATAATGTCACGGCCGCTTTAAAAGGCGGCGAAGAGCTAGAAGCGAACGGGCTGCTCACTTTGCCAAGCAAAGAGGAAATGTCCGATATGGCGGAAAGTTGAGGAATACTACCGATCGCTGCGAGGTTCTTGAAAAAGAACGTCAAGCGAACAAGAGGGCTGAAAAAGGCGCCGCCGAATCCAAGAATGCCCGGTCGGCTTTGAGAGCTGCCAAGGAGGAGCTGAGTCGGGCGGGGCAATTGCGGCTGGAAAACCGTTTACGCTGCGGAGGAAATATACTGGATCCAAAGTATGCTCGATTGGATAAGTTGTGGAGTTCGGAGGATGCTTATCTTGATTTGGCGGCGGCGCCATGGACGCTTGGGTTGAGCACTACCGGGGCGAAGGGCACATAAGGGAAGAGCTATATTGGTCGCATAATTCCATAGTCCGGGCGTCCTCTACCGCTGACCGGTCAGTTGGCGAATGGGCCGAGCTGAATCGATTGTCCGGATTTGCCATGAAGCATGTCTTGACTCACTTGTGGCCGGGCGGACCCCAGCCGAAGAGCTATTTTGGTTTTGTGCAGCAGTTCCTTGGTGTGGTACCGCGTATCGACGCAATGAAGCGATCGGCGTGTATTGAGGAAGCGCGGATGGCTCTGGCCCGTGTCAAGACATACTGGGCAGAGATGAAGGCCACCAATGTTGCATCCCAAGATTCGGACAGAAGCCGAGCACTACTTTGAAGAAGTCATGTGGGGCGCTCGTTTAATAGAGACGCAGTGCTCGAAGGATATTATGTTTAAATGACATGTATGCTTTGTGAAAACAATGTTTCAAAATAATGTAAGAGCTTTTTATACTTGTGCGTTCAAGTAGTAAACTACTCCCTGTGCGGCCGTTTATGTATATGTGTATATAACCTGAAAGATGGCAGTCCTTGGCTTCAGCCCCCACGCACATTGTGCGGGGGTGTTTGCAAAGAAAGCGCTTTTTCACACTTAATCCAACGTCTTGGTCCTGTTAAGGAGGTGATAGCGTAGTAAACCAGGCAACCTGACTATAATGTTTATCACTTTCACTTAGCCATAGGAGTTCGAGGGTGGGGCTACTATATAGCCCCTGGGGGCACCGCACTCTCCCGAATTCGGGGTGCGTATGTGCTTGACCGAAAACCGGTCCTTCGTTAATGCGGAGGAATCCTAAACATTCTAGTGAGTCATCGAGTGGTTGACCAGTCTCTCGCTATATCATGACGATGGGTTTTCGGCTTTCTCTCGAGGTGCTCGCCCGGCGAACTGGGCACAATCACGAGAGTTCTCCTGGTGCCGCGTTAGCCGATAAAACGGAACGTAAGGCAGCAAAACACAGGAGCCGGGCAAACCCAACATTTTACCAAAGACATGATTCGGAGCTGATGCATATAAGGCCTAACTCGAGACGCCGAATACTCCCTAAGGTATTCGGTCTTTATAAAAACGGGAAGAATAATGCCCTAAGCCCCTGGTGTCCAGGTACGTGCAAAAATTCTGGTGTGGCCAATGCCAAAACGCCAGCCTCCTCCTCGGTTATAGTAAGAAACCGGGGGATGTATTTCAACAAGAGACAGTAAAAAAGGTTTACGCGGGGTCTTAATCTGAAAAGAATCCTTGCAACGGGTCCCTACTGCACGTCTGCGCCTGTGTCTCCGTTGTGCCGTATCTTGGACGGGTGTAGCACGTTGTTCATCTGTAAACGAGAGGAACTTAGTTTGAAATAAAAGGATCGTGCGAAAGATGTACTTTATATTAAATAAACAGAGTACGACTCGAAGAAGTGAATAAAATTGAGCTTTAGTGTCTCTTATGATACATGGGTGCGGCTCCTTGTATGGGGGTATGCCGCTAGTAGGCGCCGGACTCGTCTAGCCGTGTCCGGGGTTTGAATGACCAATTCAGGTTCTTTGCCTAGTAGAGCCGGATAGCTGTGGGGCTGTCAAGGCAGTCTCCCGTTCTTCCGTGCTCGAGTAACACTTAATACTTCCTTTTAACAAGATGATGCCGTGTGGACCGGGCATTTTAAGTGTTAGAGATGCATAATGTGGTATTGCGTTAAAGCGGGCGAAAGCTTCGCTTCCTAATAGTGCTTGATGGCTACTTTTAAACGGGGCGACATGGAAGACTAACTTTTCACGATGGAAGTTGTCGGATGAACCGAACACAACTTCTAGCCATAGGGAGCCCGTGCAATGGGCATATGGGCCTGGCATTACCCCTTTAAAGGAGGTGTTGCTATGGCGAATTTGGTTTGGGTCTATCCCCATCCTGCGGATTGTGTCCTGATATATCAGGTTTATGTCACTGCCGCCATCCATGAGGACTTGTGTAAATTGGAGTCCGTCAATTATAGGACCCAATATCAAGGCAGTCCATCCTGCGTTAGGATACTTCGGAATAGTCCTGATGGTCGAAGGTGATTGGCTTTGACAGCCAGTGTGCGGCGCGCATTTTAGTGGGTGTCGCTCTGTTCTTCCCTTTGATCACGTGAAGTGAGTTTACTGTTTTGACCTCTTGTGGGAAATTCTTTTGTTTTCCGGGGCTCTTCTTGTGGTGCTCGTCATCATCTTCACTTGGTGTGTCGAGCCCCTTGTGTTCGGCGTTGAGTCTGCCGGACTGTTTGAAGACCCAACAATTTCTGTGGGTATGGTTTGCAGGCCTCCCGGGAGTACGGTGGATTTGACATATCTTGTCCAAAATTTTGTTGAAGTCGGATAGCTCATCACTATCGTCTTTAAGGGGCAGCTTTTTATTGTTCTGCCGTGAGCTTTTGAATCCGGCGTTGACTGTCGTGCTCTTTGGACCGTTCCTTTTAATCCGGCGCTGGTCCTTGTTGCGCCGTGGTTTCCCATTTCCATCCCTGATTTCGGATGTACTTGGGTCGCTGGTGTTGCATCTGGCCAGCCAGCTATCCTCTCCCGCGCAAAAGCGGGTCATGAGGCTTGTTAATGCGGCCATTGTTCTTGGTTTTTCTTGGCCGAGGTGTTCGGCGAGCCATTCGTCTCGGACGTTGTGTTTGAAAGCTGCTAAGGCTTGGCGTCCGGACTATTTGGTTCTTTTAGTAAGGAACATGTTCCGAATTTCCGGCTGACTCTCCGGGCTGTTGAGTTATGTGACTTAGATCGTGCATGTCCGGAGGGCGGACATAGGTCCCTGAAAATTTGCAAACGCATCCTCGAGCTCTTCCCAGCTTCCAATGGTATTTTCGGAAGGCTTTTAAGCCAATGCCGAGCTGGCCCTTTGAGTTTAAGGGTAAGTATTTTATGGCGTGGAGATCATCTCCTCTAGCCATGTGTATGTGGAGGATGTAATCCTCGATCCGAGACTCCGTGGTGCATTGTTCTGTCGTATGCCTCTATGTTTACGGGTTTGAATCCCGCTGGAAATTCATGATCCAGCACCTCATCGGTGAAACATAGGGGGTGTGCGGCGCCCCTATATTTGGGTGTACCATAGATGGACCTAACTGGGCCATCCTTTTGATGTGAATCCTTATGCGGATCGCATATTGGCTTGTGTGCGGCGCCATTCGCCGCTCTCTTTTTGCCGTGGGGTCGTCCATCCGACCGGGTGGCCTTCTTACTTTTTAATTGTGGGGGCTCTAAGGCCTCCTCGTCGAATCAGGCAGTAGCTTTCTTTTGGGTAGCTCTTTGTTGTTGTTGTCGCCCGTACTTGTCTGCGGTGCTAAATACTTTGCTCCATACGATCTCGAGTGCATCTTACGCTTTTTGAGCCTCCGCTTACCTTTTTCAGGCTACGCGCGATGGCGACGAGCCTTTTCGGAGGTCATTTTGGTCCAATAGTTTGTCCGGCGTGAGATCGTCCGGGACTGTTGTCTTCGCTTGAGGGACAGATTGTTTATCCAAGTTGTCTTGTTCGGACGATTGCTTTCGATGGCTTGTTCGTTGTCCACCGGTTCGCCCTGCTCTATGGCTGGGTCTTTGTTGGCGGGACTTTGTTCGGCGTTTACGTTGCCGTTTTGACTGCTTTTGAGGATTTATCATTCGTGGCGTCCGTTGTTCCTCGTCTTCATTTCCTTTAGGTGTATCCACCATGTATACATCATGGGATGAGGTGGTTGTCCGACATCCTATAGGTGCTGGTTCATTTTGTCTCCTACATCGTCGTCCATACCGTCGATGTCTTGAGTCGAAATCGAGCACGTCGTGTAAGCTTTTCGGCGATTAGCTCTGAAGTGGGTGGTGGGTGGGCGTTGAATTTCTTCGTCGTCCGCATCCCAACCTTCTGACCGTAGTCGGCCAGGGCTCTCCGGATAAAGAGAGAGACTTTAGTGAATTCAGGATGTCGCCAAAGGGCGAAGCCGAAGATGTCCGCGGCCGTGAACTCCATTACCGGCGCCCAATCGGATTCGATTAGCAGGAGCGCGGAGGGTTCGGAGTCCGAAAAGGAGTCCGGCACCCTAGAGTCGAGGTCTTCGCAAAGGACAGGGATGGAGTTCAGCTCAATCGCCGTAGAGATTGTAGCCCCCGAGGCGGTGTCCAACCACTCATCCTCGATCGGGGAATCCGGCTCCGGATTAAGGGTCGGAGCGGATGCTGGTGCGGCCTCCAGGGCATTGTTCGGCTGCAGAGCTAGATCATGCCCATCGAGACATTGCGGCACGCTTGGCTGCGGCTCGAATCCATCGAAGATCAAGTCTCCGCGGATATCAGCCGTATAGTTTAAACTTCTAAATCGACACGATGGCGGGGCGTAGCTTCGATCTGCTCCGGATGGCCAGCGAATTGGCCCGCGGTGCAAAGCCGCCGAATCACGAAGATCTGTCCGGGAAAAATCTCTCCACGGACCGCGTTATTGTTGATGATCGAAGGAGCCTTGGGCCCTATCGGTGGCGACCACGGAGGAACTCTCAATGAAAGCACCAATGTCGGTGTCAAAACCGGCGGATCTCGGGTAGGGGGTCCCGAGCGTGCGTCTAGGCGGATGGTAACAGGAGACAAGTGACACAATGTTTTTACCCAGGTTCGGGCCCTCTCGATGGAGGTAATACCCTACTTCTGCTTGATTAATATTGATGATATGGGTAGTATAAGAGTAGATCTACCACGAGATCAAGGAGGCTAAACCCTAGAAGCTAGCCTATGGTATGATTGTTGTTCGTCCTCTTGACTAAAACCCTTGGTTTATATAGACACCGGATAGGTTAGGGTTAAGTAGTCGGTTACAATGGTAGGAGATCTACATATCCGTATCGCCAAGCTTGCCTTCCACGCCAAGGAAAGTCCCATCCGAACACGGGACCAAGTCTTCAATCTTGTATCTTCATAGTCTTGGAGTCCGGCCGTGACGATAGTCCGGCTATCCGGACACCCCCTAGTCCAGGACTCCCTCAGCGACTTAAGGCCCAAACAAGTGTAAACCGTCGTATATGTATGACTTGTATTATAAGCCATGTACAATAAGTCACCGAGCCAGACACATTGTTTATGAGCCGGCCGGGACTCCGTGAGCCACCGAGCATCAACCTGTGTATATAAAGGGACGACCCGATGGCGACTTAGGAAAAAGGAGAACATATAGAAAGCTAGGTTAAGCGTATTCGCTCCCTGGTAATCGAGACATAAGCAATACCACCTCAAACTGGATTAGGCCTTTACCTTCACCGCAGAAACCGAACGATATAAACTCCTTGTGTCCTTTGTCCCGTTTAACCCCTTTAAGCTAACCTTGTTGCGATGGCTCCACGACTAAGTCCTTTTGCTAGGACATCTGCCGTGACAATTCCACGACAGTACTCATAGTTTTATTCTTGCAAAATAGTTTCATACTTGTTCTAGGTAAAGCAAACGTCAGGTATGCGTAGAGTTGTATCGGTGGTCGATAGAACTTGAGGGAATATTTGTTCTGCCTTTAGCTCCTTGTTGGGTTCGACACTCTTATTTATCGAAGAAGGCTACAAACGATCCCCTATACTTGTGGGTTATCAGATATGAGCTTTGCTTGGAGCATCATTTTTTTTGTTGAGATTTGCTTGATGTTATTTAGAATAGTGCTTTATATCTTTTGTTTCAATAAAAGTGTCAAGTATAGCCTTTACCATGCCCAGTTTGCAAGTATATGAGTTACTGTTTCAAAACAGAAAGTTTGTTGTTATTGTTTGAATTCTTCAGAAAAGTCAGAATGTGATAAAATCTTGAAATTTTGACATAGTAAGCTATGGTAAATTTCCTACAGTGTGGTAAAATTTTCAGATTTTTTAGTTAAATAAGTATGGATTCTACTTCATCCTTTATAGACTGTTCTGTTCAGAAAAATAGTTGTTATGTTTGCTTGTTCAATGATTCTATTTGAGGATAGGAGTTTTAAATATGTTGAGGCATTTAGTATTCAACGTCAAATTATAATTTTAGTTATTTGTTACAGTAGAGAATGATAAGGTTTTGCATTGATTTGTACTAACTTCTCTCACGAGTTCTTGTTGAGTTTTGTGCGGATGAAGTTTTTAAGATTTATAGAAACCGTGATATGAGAGGAATTAAGGAGACACAAGGGCTCAAGCTTGGGGATGCCAAAGGCATCCGAAGTTAATATTTCAAGAAGTCTCAAGCATCTAAGCTTGGGGATGCCCCAGTAGGCATCCCACCTTTCTTCATCAACAATTATCGTTAGTCTCGGTTGAGCCAAAGTTTTTGCTTCTTCACACGATGTGTGCTATCCTTGGTGTATCCTTTTATTTCTGTTTTGCTTGTTGTTTTAATAAAATCCTTGGATCTGAAATCTTGAATGAGAGAGAGTCCTTACTTAGCTACTTAATTATTTAACTACTCATTTGATCTTCACTTATATATTTTTGGAGTAGTTTGTCATTTACTCTCGTTCTTCACTTATATCCTAAGAGTAAATTGTTGAAAGAATTGAATATGATAAATTTGAAATTATATGTGCCTCATATGCTTGTCTCATGCCTAGAAATATTTTACATTTGGTTTATAAAGCAAAATCTATTGAAGTTTGACAATCACAATATTGGTCATACTAGCAATTCATGAAAGATAATATACGGAAGAGAACTTTCACATATAAATATATTATCTTGGACATATTTTATGATTGTGAATACCCATTAATTATTTTCAAACTTGAGAAAATTAGTTCAAGTTGGACAAGGAATACAACGTAATGAGTTATGGTTGGGTATACTTGCATCGAAGTTATATTGTTATGGATCCTCCAACATGTGGTGCTTGTTTAGAATCTTTTGCTAGCCAAATTTTGTGTACTAAGCGGGAATACTGCTTGTGCATCCAAAATCTTTGAGCCAAGTTTCCTCCATGAGTGTCCACCATATCTACCTATATACGGTATTACCCTGTCGTTCCAAGTAAATTTGCATGTGCCATCTCTAAATCTTCAAATAAACATTTGTTTTGTGTGCTTGTACAGCTCATGAAGCGATAGGGGTGGTCAATATCTTCCATGCTAAGAGGGTTATTTTCCTGATGGGTGTTTATTCACTTGTCATTGCACGAGAGAGGCTGGTAATTGGGATGCCCAATCCTGTAATCAAAATGATTTTTTTAATAATGAAACAAACTTCCCCGGAAAGTTGATTGTATGGAGATCGTTGGAGGATTCGGCTAGCCATGGCTTGTGTTTGAATGGTTGAGGGAGAGTAAACTTTACCTTTCCGCTTGGGAACCGCCGATAACGTGTTTAGCATGGAAGATATTGAGAACTCTCGGTCATAGCATTGACTGGAAAAGTACACCTCTCAAAATGTATTCATCTCTGATTTAAGCTTCAAGCTCTGGCACCTTTGCAAATCCATGCTTCCCTCTGCGAAGGGCTTATCTTTTACTTTTTCTATTAATTTTTTTGAGTCAATTTCTTATCCCAACTTATTATTTAGTTTGTAAGCAACATGTGGTGGGATAGATCCAGGCACATATGGCCATTCAAATATATTTGATCATGGATTGTAATTGTTGACAATTATCTCTATGATAAATAAGTTGGGAGGCAAACCCTTAAGCCCCTACCTTTCTCTGTGTTTGATGGATGCTATTTGTTCTAAAAACATGCTTTGAGTATTAGCAATCATAGAAAACTATATGATAATTGAGTATGTGGAGCTATTACTTAGACTTTGTTGAAAATAAGTTGAATTGCAATTGTTTGGTGACTAAGAACATAGGTTGTTAAGTTTCAAGAGAATGCATTCTTTGAACCATAACATGTGAATCGATTACTACTTTATCAAGATGAGTTTTATGAGATGAGCTACTATTTATGATATATAATGATGCTAGAAAAAGTGATTAGAGTTATCATTGATCGAACTTGTGCACTATTCTAGCATTCATACTTCATAATTTTTTTCTTTTATCATTTAGCTACTCAAGGACGAGCAAGAATAAGCTTGGGGATGTTGATATGTCTCCAACGTATCTACAATTTACGAAGTATTCATGGCATTTTTTCAAAAAATCTATATGGTTTTGGTATGATTTGAATGGAACTAACCCAGACTGACGTTGTTTTCAGCAGAACTACCGTGGTGTTGTTTTTTGTGCAGAAATAGAAGTTCTCGAAATGGGCTGAAACTTTTTGAGATTTTTTTGAAACAAAAGAGACCCATGAAGTTTCAAGGGAGAACTAGAAGAGCCACGAGGCGGCCACAACGCACTTGGGCGCGGTGAGGGAGGTAATGGTGCCCAAGTGGCTTGTGGGCCCATCGTAACTCCTTTTCGCGTGATTCCAACATTGAAAATTCCTGAGACAATCCCAGAAATAAACCTAGAACTTTGACGCTGCCGCCGCAAGCCTATGTATCGAAGCGATCTCATCCAGATCCCTATTCCGGCACCCTGCTAGAGGGGAATTCATCACCGGAGGCCATCTTCATCATCACGACGGTCGCCATGATGAGGAGGGAGTAGCTCACCCTCGGGTGTCGGGGGATGAACCCCGGGCAGGCAACGGAACCCAGATCCTTTTCAAAAATATCAGGGCCGACGTCGCCCCTCAATCCGGCTCGCACTTGGCCGGGTTCCTCGACCCGACCAAGTCCCTCAATCCGGCCAAACTCTTTGACTCAGCCAAGATAGCAACCCGGCCCTGCCGGCGGGTGCAAGCAGGACGAACCCGGCACCAAGACTTCTCTAGCAAGCTAGCTCCCCCGTGGCGTGTTCCTCAACCCGACCATGGGTCATCTCCCATCCCATCCAAGGCGTGCGATAGGACGACTCCCCATTAAGGGGATGAGCGAGGCAAAAGTGCCCCACCAACTCCTCTGACCGGCAGAGGCGTGGCAACAGTGCCCCACCTACCCTGTTGACCGAGGCTGGCGTGGCTACATCACACGACCTGGTGGTGCACCACTGTAGCGAACTCGACACGGCCACTCAGTGATGATAAACAAGACAGCAAACAGTGCCTCCTGGCACACGGGGCCCGCACCAGAGAACCCGGCGAGCCCTGACACCCGGCGGGTCCCATCACCGGCTTCCCGGATGGTGACAACCCGGCCCCACGGCCTTGTAACTTTACCATTGTAACCCTGGGAGGTTGACCTATAAAACCCCCTAGGAGACCTCATGTACGCGGGCAAGGAACTCACGTAGAGCACACACACACACACATCAGGGAAGGGAGCAGCCTAAGCCTTGGCTAGTCTTCCTCCTTCCTGCAAACAGCTCAAGGAGCAACTCTGTACTAATACATATAAACCATGCTCGGCAGGACTAGGGGTGTTATCTCTCTGGAGAGCCCCGCACCTTGGTATGTCTTGCTTCCCTCACTTGCTCATGCCGACCTCTCCTCTGGAGCCCACCGGTGCCCTCGAGCCTCCTCCTCTCTTCAGCCATCCTTTGGCATCTGCCGTGCGCCCACCACGACAGTTGGCGCCCACTGTGGGGCAGCTCGAGGTCCCAGTCGAAGACATGTTCCAGACGGGGCTCCTCTCCGACTCCAACGAGCCCGTCGCGCTGGCGGACGACGTCATCGACGCGCTCGCCGCCTCCTTCGTCACGTTGCGCATCTCTGATGGGCCCGTGGCCGACGAGTACTCCAGCGGGGTGCTTGACGTCTCCGACTCTCCCATTTCCCTCGGCGGCAACGCTTCCGCCGGGGCAATGGATCTCTGCGTCTAGGTGGACGTATTTTCCACCAACACCGGTTTCTCTTCTTCATACATCGCTGTGAGGAAGGTCGCCAGAGCCAGGGCCGCAACGGATCGCGCCGACACGCCCAACCCACACCGCGCCACAATGCAGAGCCTCCGCGTTCCCATCACCACTAATGTCGACGCCACCAATGCCGCCGAGACCTGGGCCTGGCTAGAAGAAGATCGCTAGCGCCTGCTGGACCTTTCTGAGATGCTCGCTGCCATGCAACGCCATCTAGACTCCTCTTAGCGGGAGCGCGACGCCGCCTACGGCTTCACACCTGCCGCCGCCAAGCCAAGCCAGGTCGCTGATGTGCAGGCCCGGGGCGGCGCCATTGGCCGCGCCCTTCGTGCAGTCATACATGCGCAACTTCACCGACACCTACAAGCGGCCCGGCTGCCCTAGCCAGCTCGCCATTTGCGTGCTGGGTCCGACGGAGACCGGCCGCGAGTACTAGCGCGCTCTGGACCGAGCTCCGGAACAGCTGCGAGGGCATCCACGAGGTCCAAGCTATCCAGTACTTCGTCAGCGCTTGCCGGGATGGCACCCTCCTCAAGCACAAGCTCATGCGCTCCGAGCCGGCCACCATGGCCGCACTCATGGTGACAGAGGACAAGTACGCCAACGCCGACTCCGCCATGAAGGTACAGGTGGCGCTGGATGAAGCTGGCAAGGCAAAGCCGGTTCCGCCTGCCATGCCGGCTGGCGAGAGCACCAGCCAGCAGAACAACAAGCACAAAGCTGACCAGTCGGCTCAGCGCTACAACATCCGCCTCATCGCAACGGCCGAACAGGCACCCGCGACCGAGCCGGCCGCCAAGCGCTAGCAAACTGGCAAGACGGCATAGCAACCTACTATGAGCTTTGAGGAGATGCTCGACGCTCTCTACAAGCACCACAGCGGCATGAGGCCATCCACGCACACGCTCCGGCAATGCGTCATCACCAAGCATCATGAGGGGCGTCATCCCGCCTCCTCCGTCTCTGGCTCTCGGAGCGGGACCACCGCCTCCGCCTCCGCCCCTAGCCAACAGCACGATGCGCAATGATGTCTACCCCGCCCAGAACGTGACCTACGTCTTATTCACCAGCCTTGGTGATGACAAACGTAGCGAGGTAGATGGGTTGGGAAGTGAACACTGTCATCCCGGCCAAGTCGGGGTACATGCATTGGTCGGATCGCCCGGTCACCTGGACCCGGGAGGACCACCCCACCGTCATGCCGACCCGGGTGGCTACGCCCTCGTCCTTGCCCCCACCATTGTCATGCCCCGGCGCACGTGCAAGTTCTCTCAAGTCCTCATCGATGGCGGCAGCAGCATCAACATCCTCTACCGCCATACCATGACCAAGCTCGGCCTCGAGGCCAAAGACTTGGAGCCATCCCGGATGATCTTCCACGGCATCGTGCTCAGCCTCTCCTACGCCCCATCATCCGGATCCGGCTCGACGTCCTGTTCGGCGCCAGCGACCAGTTCTGATGCGAGCCGCTCTGGTTCGAGGTGGCGGACCTATCCAACGCGTATCACGCGCTGCCGGGCCGGCCGACACTCGTGAAGTTCATGGTGGTCCCCCCACTATGCCTACTTAAAGATGAAGCTGCCGGGTCCGAAGGGCCTCATCACCAACACTGGCGACTACCGCAAATCCCTGGAATGCGCCCAAGCCGGTGCCAAACTGGCCGAGTCGCCGGTCATAGCCGAGGAGCGGCGCCAGCTCGACTGGATCGTCGCGCTGGCCAACGAGACGCCGGCCATGCCACCTTCGGCTAAGGAGCTGGCCAACGAGGCCTCGTTCCAGCCCTCCAAGGAGACCAAGAAGGTCAAGCTGAACCCGGAAGATCCCAGCTGCAGCAAGTACGTCGTCGTGGGCACCCGCCTCGACAGCAAATAGGAAGGCAAGCTCGTCGACTTCTTCCATGAGAATCGGGATATCTACACATGGACCCCAAAGGACATGCCGGGTATTTCGAGGAAGTATGCCGAGTACAAACTCCACGTCCGCAAGGACACCAAGCCTGACCGTCAACCCCTACGTCACTTTTCCGAAGAGAAGAAACATCAGTGAAGAAGTCGCCAAGCTCCTGGCGGCCGGCTTCATCATGGAAGTGTTCCACCCCGAGTGGATGGCCAACCCAGTCCTCGTCCTGAAGAAAAACAAGACCTGGCGCATGTGTATAGACTACACCATCCTGAAGAAGGCTTGCCCCAAGGATCCTTTCCCCCTCCTGCGGATCAATCAAGTCATTGACTCCACCGCCGGTTGTGAGCTCATGTCCTTCCTAGATTCTTACTCCGGCTATCACCATATAAAGCTGGACCCACTCGACGCCCTGAAGACGTCCTTCATCACGCCCTTCGGGGCGTATTGCTACATCACCATGTCGTTCGGCTTGAAGAATGCCGGCGCCACCTTCCAACGCTGCATGCAGAAATGCATGCTGTCGCAACTCGGCCGCAACATCCACGTCTACATGGACGACATCATGGTGAAGACCAAGCAGCATCTCACGCTCCTCGACGACCTGAAGGAAACCTTTGCCAATCTGCATGAGTACCGGATCAAGCTCAACCCGGAGAAGTGTGTTTTCGGCGTGCCGGTCGGAAAGCTACTCGGCTTCCTCGTCTCAGAGTGCGGCATTGAGGCGAACCCAGAGAAGATCAAGGCCATCGAGCGCATGCGCAAACCGGCCCGGCTGCATGATGTCCAAAAATTCACCGGCTGCTTGGCCTCGGTTAGCCGGTTTCTCAGCCGGCTGGGCGAGAGGGCCTTGCCCCTGTAATGAAGAAGACGGCGCCGTTTGAGTGGAACGACCAGGCGAATGAAGCCTTCCGGGATCTCAAACGCATGCTCTCCACCACACCCGTCTTGGTTGCACCGACCGAGAAGGAGCCGCTGTTGATCTACATTGCCGCCGCCTCGCGGTCGGTCAGCACGGTGATGGTGGTCGAGCGACCAGAGAAGCGCAAGATCCAGTATGTCAAGTGCCCAGTCTACTACATGAGCGAGGTTCTTTCCGACTCCAAGCAGAGCTACCCGCATTACCAGAAGATGTCTTACGGCGTGTATTTTACCGCCAAGAAACTGAAGCAGTACTTCCAAGAGCATGTTGTCACCGTAGTCAGCACGGCCCCCATCGGCGAGATCATGGGTTGCCGGGATGCTTCTCTCCGGGTTGCCAAATGGGCGATCAAGCAAGCCGGCCACACCATCCTCTACGAGCCCCGCACCACGATCATGTCCCAAGCTCTTGCCGACTTCCTCGTTGACTAGATCGAGACCCAGTACCTGTCGCCGCCGCCAGATTTGATGCACTAGCGCATGCACTTCGACGGCTCCAAGATGCGCTTCAGCTTAGGAGCCGACATCATGTTGTCTTCCCCGAAGGGCGACAGGCTTCGGTACACGCTCCAGATCTACTTCGCCGCCTCCAATAACATCGCCTAGTACGAAGCCTTTGCGCATGGCCTCCGGCTTGCCAAGGAACTCGGCATCCGGTGCATCCTATGCTACGGAGACTTGGACCTGGTGGTGGAGCAGAGCTCCGGCGCGTGGGATACTCACAACACCAACATGGCCAGCTACCGCTTCCTCGTCCAATAGCTGCCCGGCTTCTTCGATGGCTGCGAGTTCGTCCACGTCCCGTGCGCAGAAAATGAAGCCGCCGACGCACTAGCCGCTCATCCCGGCAGGCCATATCGTCCGACGTCTCCCTCGAGCACCAGCACGAGCCATCCGTCAAGCCGTCTCCGGACTCCAAATCCATCTTCGTCCCTGAAACCCCGGCCGCATCTCTTCCCGGCCCGGGGACTGTCGAACCCGACCCGGGGGCTGCCGGACCCGACCCGGGGACTACTAAACCTGGCTCGGGGGCTGACGAACCCAACCTGGGGACTGATGAGCCCAACCCGGGGACTGGTATGCCCAACCCGGGGGCTGCCATGCTCGACCCGGCCGCCTTCATCCCCACCCCGGGGACTGCCACCTCCGGCTCGGTGGCTGTCACCCGAGAACCCGCGATGGTGGCCATCTTCGTTGTGGTGACGGCCCCATCGTGGGCCATGTCGATCTCAGAGTTCCTAGAAAACGGAGTTTCTCCCCATGGACGAAACCGAGGCCCAGCAAGTGCAGCGCTCAGCGTCCGCCTACAGCGTCATCAACAATGAGTTCGTCAAGCACAATTCGACGGGTGTTTTCCAACATTGCGTCGAGCAGGACAAGGGCATAGAGATCCTCCTCGACATACATCAGGGCGAGTGTGGGCACCACACCGCCTCGAGGTCCCTGGTGGCCAAGGCTTTCCGCCATGGTTTCTAATGGCCCACAGCCCTCCAAGACGCTGAATCACTTGTCCTCAAGTGTGAGGGATGCCAGCGCTTCAGCAAGCGTAGCCACCAGCCGGCTTCAGCACTGTGAACCATCCCGATTACCTGGCCCTTTGCGGTCTGGGGACTCGGCATGGTAGGACCTTTCAAGACCGCCCGAGGTGGCACGACGCATCTGCTGGTGGCGGTGGACAAGTTCACCAAGTGGATAGAGGCGCGACCAATCAAGAAGCTGGACGGGCCGACCGCCATCCGGTTCATCAAGGACATCGCGGTACGTTATGGCGTCCCACACAACATCATCACGGACAACGGCACCAACTTCACCAAGGGTGCACTCGCCCAGTATTGCTCTGTCTCCGGCATCCGCCTCGACTTGGCCTCCATGGCCCACCCTCAATCCAACGGGCAGGTCCAGCGGGCCAACGGCCTCATCCTATCCGGCATCAAGCCATGGCTCATCGTGTCGCTTGTCCGTTCACCCGGCAGTTGGCTTGATGACTTTCCGGCCATCCTCTGGAGTCTCCGAACAACGCCAAACCGGTCGACCGGGTTCACCCCGTTCTTCCTCGACTAAGGAGCAGAAGCCGCCATCCCACCGACATCGAGTTCGACTCCCCGGAGTCGTGATGTATACTGAAGCCAAAGCCAAGGAAGCACGTGAAGATGGCATCGACCTAACCGAACAAGCACGCCTCTTAGCGCTCAACCGTTTGGCCATTTATCAACAAGGCCTGAGGCACTACCATAGCAAGAAGATCAAGCCCCTCGCATTTCGTGAGGGAAACCTCGTCCTCAGGCTCGTCCAGCAGCAAGCTGGCCAGCCCAAGTTGTCCTCCCCATGGGAAGGCCCCTTCATCGTCAGCAAAGCCCTGTGTGACCGCAATGCGTACTACCTCATTGATGCCCACAAGTCAAAAGCGCAAGAGAGACACCGCCGGTGAAGAGACAACCCGACCATGGAATGCGGAACTCCTTCGCCCATTTTACAGTTAACTGTGTCCACGTATGTATCACTACCTTTTGTAACCGCACGAAAACTATGGGGTCCCCAAACGACGCTCAAGGGCTGCCCTTTCTAGCCAAGTTATTGTTCACACATTTGTGCATTTTTTCTTAAAAAACCCCACCACCGGGTTGACTCGCTCAACCCGCGGGCTCGGGGGCTGGCTGGCTTGGCCACCAACCGCCATCCTCCTTAGTACATCTCGGCATGTTCAGGTTGTCGCGGCCCTCCACTTTGCCCTACGCCACAGAACCAGCTTCGGCTGATGGCCGGCAAGAACTATAGGCCAAAGCACCAACACGTTGCGGAATCACTAAGTTGGGTCCGCCGAATTGGCCAACCCGGCCCCGCCACATTAACTTACTGCACGACCGGCTGCTCGCCAGCCGGCTTCGCCGGCTGCCACCAGCCGGCCCAGTGGGTGTTTCGCTTGCGCTCAATGTTTTTAAGGCCAAAGTACCGCACTCTCCTCCCAAGGACCGAACTCCTTGTCACAGACCGGAACCCGGCTGTTCACCTTGCGCGGGGAGGCCCGAAGGGGAATCAAGCAAGAAAACGGCTCAAAAAATAGAAAGCCAAAGTGCAAACACTCACGAAATATTTACATCACAAATTAAAACAGGCCCAAGGCTGATGTTCATTACATTACACCCAAAACACCCCGGTGGGTGGGTGGAGCTGCTACCTAACAGAAATTATCGCAAAGATAAAACAGGACGGCCTCAGCTTCAGGCATCTCCAGCGCAGGGTTGCGCAGCTGCCGGCTCCCCCTCGGTGGCCTGCGGGTTCACCGAGGCACCGGTATCTTCCACCTCGGCGTCCTCGTCTGCATAGGGGCCCGACTCCTTAGAGCTACCCTCCGGATCGTCCAGTAGCAGGCCGAAATCATCAGGAGGGACGACTCCGCCGTCATTTGTTCGCTCCGGCTGGAACTCGTTGTGAATCGAGAACCTGGCGATGTAGCTGGCCCGAGCGGCGATCCGTCGAGCCTCCGCCTACAACTAGCGCTCCACGCCGGCTCACTGGCCCATCAGCGGGTCCAGCGCAAGGTCCGAATGCCAAGACTTCACGAACCTGAGTGCCATCTCGGCACCAGCACGAGCGGCGGAGACACGCCACGTGTGAAGCCGCGCCGGTCCAGCCTCCAACCACCACGCCAGCGTGAGAAGCTGTTTGGCGTAACGGCGCCAAGCAAGAGGGCCACCGTCATCCCCGTGCCAAACTCAGAGACCCGCGCCATCTAGTCGCCCAAGGTTCACAGACGAGCTTTGGCAGCGGTAATGATCTCCATGAAGGTCGAGGTGACTTGGGGGTCAGTCCCGGAGCCCACGATCCCCCGTGGTGACTGCTGGAAGTGAACGTCCTCCTCCGCCACCCTGTGCGTCTCTAGGAAGTGCCCTATCAAGAAGAATAACAAAATAAGTCAGCAACAAAAAGGAAAGAAAGCCGGCTTCTCAACCTGGCAGAATCAAAAGAAAGCACTTACTGGGGAAGATCTCGTCCAGGTGCTGCGCTTCAAGCAACATACCGTGCCGTTCCCTGGCGCCGGCACAGTCATGGTCCTGAAGCGCCTTCTCCAGATTGGCGACCTTGGCGAGGGCCACCTTCAGCTCGGCGTACTTGGTAGCGGCCGCCCTTGCGAAGGAGGAGCTCTGCCTGGTGGGCCTCCGCCGCCATGACGGCCGTCGCCTTCACGCGCTCCACCTCGGCCTGAAGCTGGCCCTTGTCGTTGGCTAGCTTATCGCGTTGCTGGATGGTTTCAGCAAGGGCCCGCTGGGCCTCCTCCGCCTTGAGGCGCTTCACTTCGGCCTAAGGCCGGCTCTTGTCACCGGCCAGCTGCTCCAGTAGCCCGCCGGTTTCGGCAAGCGCCTGCTGGGCCCCCGCCACCTCCGCCTTCAGCTCCACCACCTCGGCGCAAAGCCGGCCGACATCAGTGACAACCCGGTCGTACTGATAACCGCCTCTGATCAGCCGGGTTCGCCAGGAAGGCACCTTGGCCACAGCGGTTGCACGACGAAGATGCAGAAACAGAAGAAAGACTACTTTAAGATTCGACTCAACTACTATGTAGTTGGCCCCCACTAGAAGAGCATGCAAGAAATTTACCTTCGGCAATGCGGAGCGCCCCCTCCTTGGCGGCGAGTTGCGCCTTGATCTGTCGGTGCTTCTCCAGGAGCCGGTTAAAGATGCCGACCCGGTAGGCATCCAGTTTCTGCGAAGGGCGAGAATCAGACAAGATAGCAGCTTAAGATTCGAACCAACTACTACGTAGTTGTCCCAAATCTCGGGGGCTACACCCAGTGGGTGCGCTAGCGCGCCCCCACTAACTAGCCACAAGAAGAAAAGGTAGAAGATGAAGGTAAAAGCTTACCATCATGGCGCGTTCCAGCTGCTGCGCCCAGCCCGTCTCGGCCTGCGCAAAGGCCTGGAACCGCTCCGCACAGACACGGAGGTGCTGGCTGGGCCCGAAGACACGGAGGCGCAAAGGCCTGGAACCACTCCGCACAGACACGGAACCGCTCCTAGGTCAGGGGCCCGAAGAAGACCTAGCTGGGCCCAGCCTGAGGTGGCTGTGACCCGGCGGCCTGACGCCTCCCTGACCTGAAGACCAGGCCATACTCGCCGCTCTCCGCTTCCTCCAGGGCCGGCGTCCTCTCCGGCATGACGGCCACAGTCGTCTGCGGCACCGCATCCTGCGGCACCCCACCCGTCGGCGCCTGAGGCGCCCCATCCGGCGTCGCCCGTGGCGCCTCCCCCCTCGGCCTCCACCCTCTCGACCACGTTGATCCACGGTGGGGTGTCGTCGTCAATCTCCACGACTCTGGCCGGGTCCAGGCCGAGGTTCGGATCGGCCATATCCTCGTCCCGGTCAATGACGCTGGACTGGGTTCTCCGGAACACAGCTCCACCGCCGGACGTGGCCTCCGTCGCCGCCAACGCCAGCAACAGCGGTGACCTGAGAGCACAACAAAATAAGCAAGCAAGAACAAAAAGAAGTCGTTCATTTCGCCAGAAGTCAACAAGAAAACTTACCCAACCACCAGCGGGACGGTAGGTCTCGCCAGCACCGCCTGGGGAGCGCGGCGCCTCCCCTTGGCGGGCGGTTTCGTGCCAGCCGCCTGGTCCGTCGTGCGCTTTGCGGCCGGCTTCCAGGGCGCCACGTCCCCCTTTCCATGTGGCCAGCTAGCCGCCACCGCCCCACGAGACGACTCGGCCCCAGCCGCGTCGCCGCCTCCTTCGCTCGGCGCCATTGCATCATCAACTTACATCAACACCCCCGCCTTTCAGCCGACATCTCAAGAAATCAGACACTGAAGCTTACCCGTGTGGTGCATCTCGCCGGCGTCAGCGTCGGCCTCCTCCGGGTCCTCGCCTTGGGCTGCCGCCTCCTCTGAGCCGGTCCACTCCACCTGCGTCGGCGCCCGGTCATACGGATGCCGGATGGCATTCAGTAGCACCTCCCTCGTCGCGTCAGGATGAACAAGAAGATGGGCGTGGAAAAGTATAAAGACCAGGGACTCACCACCGATGCCGGCTTCGCATGGTTGTAGGGAGGCTCCCCAAACCGCCAGTCATCCTTCAGCCCGGCCTTCGAGATGTCGTTAACCCGGCGGGCGATCTGATCCGCCGCGAGGCATAGGGGCGACATCCTGTTGGGATCTTGAAGGCCAGTCATCGGACTGATGATGTGGGTGCGGCGCTGCAGCGGTAGCACCCGGCGCATGATGAAGGCGGCCAAGAGGTCTGTGCCGGTGAGCCCCTCCCGCGCCTTCATCTCCACCACCCGCCGGCACAGGTTGAGAACCTCCGGCGACGGGTTCTTGGGGAAGTAGTTCCAGTTGGGCTTCCCCTGCGGCATCGCGTCGAGGAAGGGCGGCAAGTTGATAAGGTCCACGTCGAGGTTGCGAACATAGAAGAAGGAGTTCTGCCACTTCTTGGTAGAATCCTCCAGCGGCATCTTGGGATAGCCCCCGCGCGTCCGAAAAGAGATGACGGCGGCCCCGCAGGCGGACATCTCCCCGGCCCCCGAGCCTTGCTACTCCAAGAAGAAGAGGCACACCCAAAGGTCAATCGTGGGCTCGACCCCCAGGTACCCCTCGCACAAAGTGACGAACCCCGAGAGCTGCAAGATGGCGTTCGCGCCCAGATGGTGCGGCTGGAGCCCGAAGAAATCCAGGAACGCACGGAAGAATTTGCTCACGGGGTTGACAAACTCGCGCCTGAAGTGCGTGTAGAAGACCATGCGCTCATCCCCCTCCGGCCGCGGCTCCTGCTCGTCGCCGGGCAGGCACACGGCCACGTCCGTCTCCCACGGCATACGCCTCTTATCCCGCAAGTACTTGATGTCCTCGTCGAAGATGGAGGATCCCATCCACGAGCGGGAAAGATAAGGAAGAGATTGGCGGTGAAGTCTTGCCCGAAGCGGTGGAGCGTCGTAGCGCACGACGGTCGCAAGAGCAAGAAGAGAAGGAAGAAGATGGGGAGCGCGAGCGAGAATGATCTCCGACGCCTCCCTCCTCCCAATTTATAGGCCACGACCCAAATGTGGGGAAGTGGAATCGTTTGTGCGCGCCCCGCCCACTTCCCTGCAATAAGTGCGCACATACCACGCGCAATAACTGTCGAGAGAATGGAAACTGACCCACGACTGCAATAAATCCGCACGCGTGGGCCGAGGGCGCACAATGGTGGGCCCCGCCCGTCACGCTGTCCCGTCGCGCGCGTGGCCTGTCAGGCCCCTTCAGCTCCCGAGCGCCACGTGGCGCCCGCGCCGAGCCCGAGAGATTGCTTCAAGATTCGATGGACTCATGATTTCCCACCACAGGGTGTTGCGGACCAGCGTGATGCATAAACTCGCCATCGGCTGCCCTCTCAGGCGGGGAAACTCTGAAGGCCCTCCCAATCGAAGCCGGCGGACCTTCATAGCTTTGGGGATTACTGTCGGGGGGATGAACCCCGGGCAGGCAACGGAACCCGGATCCTTTTCAAAAACATCGGGGCCGGCATGGCCCCTCAATCCGGCTCACACTTGGCTGGGTTCCTCAACCCGACCAAGTCCCTCAACCCAGCCGACCTCTTTGACCCAACCAAGACGACAACCCGGCCGTGCCGGCTGGCGCAAGCCGGCCGAACCCGGCGCACCAAGACTTCTCCGGCAAGCTAGCTCCCCCGTGGCGTGTTCCTCAACCCGTCCATGGGTTAGCTCTCGTCCCATCCAAGGTGTGTGATGGGATGAGTCTCCATTAAGGGGATGAGTGAGGCAATATTGCCCCACCAACTCCTCCGACCGGCACAGGCGTGGAAACAGTGCCCAACCTACGCTGCTGACCGAGGCCGGCATGGTTACATCGAACCCATCCTCACTACTGACGCCAGCAGACAGTGACTTGGCGGAGCACCACTGTAGTGGACTCGACTCGGCCACTCCATGACGGTCGACAAGACGGCAAGCAGTGCCTCCTGGCACACGGGGCCTGCGCCCGGAGAACCCGGCAAGCCCTGACACCCGGCAGGTCCCAGCACCGGCTTCCCGGTCGATGACAACCCGACCCCACGGCCTTGTAACTTTACCATTGTAACCCTGGGATGGGTGTAGGTGTTTTAGTACAAGTCTTCCACAGTTGAAGCTTTAGCATGATCCTTTATTCTAACAGGGAATCGTGGCTTCTGAATATAAGCAGTGGGAACAATAGGATCAGCATTATAAATAATAGTTTCTTCTTCAACTTTAACAGGTTCAGCTACTTTAACTTCAATGGGAGGCTGATATTTAAACCACTTCTCCTTAGGGAGATCAACGTGAGTAGGAAAAAATTCATAGAAAGAAGCTACTATCTCAGAGTCAATTACATATTTAGTGCTGAAATCATGAAAAGCATCGGTATCCATAAAAGATTTAACACAATCAAACTTAAGGTTCATAGCTGACTCCTTACCTTCGCGGAGATCCCAATCTTCAGAGTTGTGTTTAATTATTTCCAATAAATACCATTTGAATCCAATATCCTTCTTCATATAGGAAGCGGTACAAGAAAGTATCGAGCATGGATCGATCATTATGTGAAAGCCGAGCATAAAATTTTTGGATAATAATTTCTCTTGAAAGCTCATGATTGGGGAATGAATATAGCATTGACTTAAGCCTCCCCCAAGCTTGAGCGATACTTTCTCCTTCACAAGGCAAAAAATTATATATATAATTCCGATCACGATGAACTAGATGCATAGGATAAAACTTCTGATGAAATTCCAATTTCAATTCGTTGTAGTTGCATGATCCAATATCATCCAATAGCCTAAACCATGTCAATGCCTTTCCCTTCAAAGATAAAGGGAAGACTTTCTTCATGACAACATCCTCGAGTATACCTGCAAGCTTAAATAATCCACAAACTTCATCCACTTAGATTTGGTGCATATCGGGATGTAATGTTCCATCTCCTGAATAAGGATTAGCTAGCAATTTCTCTATCATACCTGAAGGAATTTGATAATGAATATTTTCAGTAGGTGTAGTAGGTTGAGGAGAACCTAATTGTGGTTCCGGTCAAGGTGAAGATACCCCGAACAAATCCCTCAACGGATTATTTTCCATAGTAACAAGTGACAGTAAATTTCAGCACACTATATAAATGACTCCTTACCAAATTCCACTTACCAAAGGCGCTTCACTCCCCTGCAATGGTGCCAGAAAAGAGTCTTGATGACCCACAAGTATAGGGGATCTATCGTAGTCTTTTCGATAAGTAAGAGTGTCGAACCCAACGAGGAGCAGAAGGAAATGACAAGTGGTTTTCAGCAAGGTATTCTCCGCAAGCACTGAAATTATCGGTAACGGATAGTCTTGTGAAAGGATAAATCGTAACGGGTAACATGTAATAAAAGTAAACAAGGTGCAGCAAGGTGGCCCAATACTTTTTGTAGCAAAGGACAAGCCTGGACGAACTCATATATGAAGCAAAGCGCTCCCGAGGACACATGGGAATTATTGTCAAGTTAGTTTTCATCACGCTCATATGATTCGCGTTCGTTACTTTGATAATTTGATATGTGGGTGGACCGGTGCTTTGGTGCTGCCCTTCCTTGTACAAGCCTCCCACTTATGATTAACCCCTCTCGCAAGCATCCGCAACTACGGAAGAAGTATTAAGGTAAACCTAACCATAGCATGAAACATATGGATCCATATCAGCCCCTTACGAAGCAACGCATAACTCGGGTTTAAGCTTCTCTCACTCTAGCAACCCATCATCTACTTATTACTTCCCAATGCCTTCCCCTAGGCCCAAATACGGGTGAAGTGTCATGTAGTCGACGTTCACATAACACCACTAGAGGAAAGACAACATACATCTCATCAAAATATCGAACGAATACCAAATTCACATGATTACTTATAACAAGACTTCTCCCATGTCCTCACGAACAAACGCAACTACTCACAAAGCATATTCATAATCATAATCAGAGTAGTATTAATTATCATTAAGGATCTGAATATATGATCTTCCACCGAAAAAACCAACTAGCATCAACTACAAGGAGTAATCAACACTACTAGCAACCCACAGGTACCAATCTAAGGTTTTGGGACCAAGATCAAATACAAGAGATGAAATAGGGTTTGAGATGAGATGGTGCTGGTGAAGATGTTGATGGAGATTGACCCCCTCTCGATGAGAGGATCCATGGTGATGACGATGGCGATGATTTCCCCCTCCTGGAGGGATGTCACTACAAAAAAATACACTTCTGTGATGATACATGTTTGTCACAGTAGGTCACGTTTTCTATCATGCATGTACATGCATGACAAAATTATGACAGAATCAAGATAGTCATGCATGTGCTGTCGTAGAAGTGTTCCATGACATTACCAAAATTATCATCACGGAAGTGTCCACTTCCATGACGATAAATCGCACGTCACAGAAGTGCTTTCGTCAAGGGTGACCGACACGTGGCATCCACCATAATGGAACGTCGCTAAGCTATCGGGTCCAGTTTTGGATCTGATAACCCGTTAACAGCCCCGACCAATGGGGATTTTCCACGTGTAAAATCATCATTGGCTGGAGGAAACACGTGTTGGCTCAACGTTGGGACAGATGTCATCCACTCATTGGACACAAAACGCCCATGATCATCGACATGTAGCACGTCCCAACAGAGGCCCATTCCTGTGAAAAGGCCGGCCCGTTTGACTTGGTTAAAAGGTGGCGGGCCGGCCGACGGCAAGCCTGTTAACGGCATATTCGCATATAGCCCATTTACAGCCCGCTAACCCGGGGCCCGTTTATGGCCTCTCTGAATTAGGCCCAACAGCTTCATCTGGGCCGTCCAATATAATTCCACCCCGTTTTAACTTCCGGCCCATGTATGGCCCATGACATCTTTTGGCCCATATGAGGCCCTTAGTAACCCTCGGCCCATTAAGGGCCCGTGGTAAAACTGGCCTGTAATGAATAGTGTATCACTTTATACCCATTAACGGCTCATTATTCCGTTCGGCCGTTTCCAGCCCATGTTATCTTTCGGTCTTCTCAGGGCCCATTTATTCTTGGGCTCATTTCCAGCATTCGGTTACTTACGGCCTGTTACTGTCATTTTCTGCTTGTGGTCCAAATTCAGCTCGTGCTTACAGTCGGCCCGTTTGTGGCCCGTTAATACGTTGGGCCGTTTTCATAGCATCGTCAAATACGGCCGATTAATGATGGCCCATTATGGTCAGCCCATGAACGGACTATTCCAACTCTAGCCCGTTTACGGCCATAAAGCGGTATGTTATTGGCCCATGTTTGGGCAATCGATCATACGACCCGTATAAGGCCCATTAATGACACGACCCGTATAAGGCCCATTTATGATATGGCATGTAGAAGGCCCATTGTTTCTCCGGCCTGTAGAAGGCCCAGTGTCACTACAGTAAATATGTAGCCCATGGTTATTGTGGCCTAGTTTTAAAAAATAGGTTATTGCGGCCACTAGCTTACCGCGGAAAAAGAACAGCACTGACTACAAGCAAACAAATAAAGAAGACAACAAGGAAATAAATAAGCAAGCAGCTTACGCTAGGCTATCACGGCTATTACACATATTACATCCACTGGGCATCAAAGTTCGCCACCGATTGCAAATATAGGGAACAAAGCGACATATCATATGCCTTTGGTTGTCAAAGTTGGCGACCAGTGCAAATAAACACCGCAGCAAAACAAGTCCAGAACTGAAACCACTTCAGAAGATCTCAAAAAACAATATCCTAGGTACCCATAATGCTGGCAAGAAGCTTAGCAAGCTTATTAACTTTCTCTTGTTTGGCGCTTAAATCCTCCAACGCTTGCTGTTGCACCAGAAAGTATGCATCTGAATTTTGTAGGGACTTCCTCAGTCCTTTACCTTCCTGTCGCAACACATCTGATCGATGTCTTTCAACTTGAAGCTGAGACTCAAGAAGATGAACTAATTCAGGCAGTGAGTTCGAAGAGCTTGTGCCGGTAGTAGTGGCCAGTAACTCGAACACTACATTAAGACAAGACTTCTGGGTTCTCTCACTGTCGTCAAGGTAGTTTTTATCAGCTTTCTTGGAGACCAACAGGGATGTCTCATTATCTTGAACCTTATCTGCATTACTTCCTTCACCATTGCAAAGCAGAGTCTTTGTTCTCCAATATTTTGTCCGCATTCTAAAAGAGAAACAAGCAGACACATCACAGGTTTACCATGTTGTATATGAAACTCATTTTGGTAAATCAGTTCAGTAGTAAAGTGCACAAGATAACAACATGAAACAAACATATATCTATGCACCATGGTCACTTTATGGTCTATATCATTCTATTTTTTGTTGCCAAATCAAGATAGAGACACAGCTCAAATAATATTCGCTCAAGACAAAGCATAATAGACAGAATATAAGTGTGGGAAACTATAGACACTTGTAATGTGCATGACATGAGAACATAAATGTTTATTCAATTGAAACTGAAATCAATATAGAGCAAGTTACAACAGCAAACCAGTTAAAGAAACAAGTTTGAAACATACCTGTTGCGCCATTGGAGTTTTAATTCCATCCTTCAAATTTGAAAATAGTTGGTCTGAGTAAATACAGTGATGCAAGAGCAAAGGAGTATGAACCATAGCTACAGAACCTAACCTGAGAACAATTCTTCTTCTCATTTAAGCGTTGAGTTGGGATTCGGAGTGGTGGTCCTCGTGCTTTGGGCACTGCAGTTCCCTTACTAGCTGCTCGTGTTTGGGTGCTCTGTGGTGGAGATGGTGCTGTGTGAACTAGAACTGGGTTACTATCTGCTGGGGTTGGGGTTAGAAGGGGTGTAGCTGATTCTCTGTCCAGCCGGGAAGGGGTACAATCTGCGAGAGTCTGGGTTATGTATGGTGGGGCTGGTTCTTGGGCAAGTACAACCGTGGTTCTATCTGCATCAACTGGTACCACTATCTTTTCTGAAGACCGTGTTGTTACTCCCTTAGATACTGCCATCACTCTCTCCAATTCAAATGGCTGATAAACAAGAAAAGTAATTGAATGTACAAACATTGTATGATAGATAGGTGCAATGGATAGTGGGGAATAAAAGAGGGCATGAAATAATTCACATTTATGTTGTCTAACCAAACAGGATAGCATGACACAATTTCACATATATGATGGCTAACTAAACAGGGTAGCATGATACAATTTCACATTATGATGGCTAACTAAAAAAGATGGAAAGACATAGTTCAAAATATGATGACTATGTAAACATGATGACATGATATAACTATATAATGTGTTTGTTAAATAGGTTGGCATGCCATAATTCACATACATGACACCTATGGAAACATGATAGCATGATATAATTCCCGGATAGAATGACATAATTCAAAATATGATGAATATAAACACTAAACAGGATGAGATGATATAACTATATGATGTCTTTATTAAATGAGTTGCCATGCCATAATTCAGATAGATGTTGTCTATGTAAACATGATGGCATGATATAATTCAAATATAGATTTATATAGTAAGCAAGTTAGCAGATGACAATCCATATATGATGTAAAAACTAAGCAATGCAAGACAACATGCATGACATGGGTAATATAACCCTGCCAAGTTTGAGCATAGACCTCAGGGGGGAAATAGGACTGGTCATCAGTCTCTGAATCCTCCTCTGAGGAGCTCTCTGTATCCGGAAAGATGTCTGCTTAAGCAGGTAGCATTGTCTGCTCTGAATACCTTGTTTTCACTCCAGATACTTCCATCACTGCTTGAAATGGCTGATGCACAGGAAGAGTAGTTGAATATACAAACGTTGTCGACAAATGGAACACGTAATACAAAAAATAGAACACGTAATACAAAAAAATGGTAGCATGATATAATTCACACACGTGATGATTGGCTCAACGGCATGGCATTTCATAATTCACATATATAATGCCTTTGCAACAAGATAGCATTGCATAATTCACATATACAATGTCTCGCAACAAGATGGCAATGCATAATTCACATATATGGTAATTAGACACTAAACAGGTGGCATTCACACAAAGCATGCCTAAACTAATCAAATGACATCGCAATGCAAGACACCATACATACGATATGAGCAACATAACCCTGCCAAGTTAATTAGAGCATACACCTCGGGAAATAGGATTGGTCATACGTCTACGAATCCTCCTCACGAGGAGCTATCCAGTAACCAGCGAGATATGCGCTTCATCGAGATAGCATAGTCTGCTCGAAGACCTTGTTTTCACTCCAGAATTTTCCATCACCGTGTCAAATGGCTGATGCACACGAAGAAGTAGTTGAATGTACTAAAATTGTTGACAAATGTAATATGTAGCGAAAAAAGGATGGCCTGATATAATTCACATATAAGATGGTGGCTAAGCGGGATGGCATTGCAAAATTCACATATATGATGTGCGGCTAAACAAGATGGCATTGCATAATTCACATAAACGATGAATAAACTAAACAGATGGCATTCACATAAAGCATGTCTAAACTAAGCAGTTGACATATTTGATGTATAAAGTAAGCAATGCAAGGCATCATATGCATGATATAACCAACATCAGCATGCCAAGTTAGAGCGAAGACCTCATGTAGTAAATATGAGTGGTCTTCTGCTTCTGGATCCCCCTCAGAACAGTTATCTTCCTCTTGATTATGATCCAAAATGGGTGGAGGGGGGTTGCCTTTGCGCCCACCATGGAGCGACGTCTGCATGAAATTTTATTGCCACGCAAGGCTCGTCTCTTTTGCTCTACATGTTCAGTTCCATTGTGTACAATAACTGACATGCATAAGTTTCAGCATAAGTTTGGACCTGACTCAGAGTCTAATAGGTGAACACGATGATAAAGTAGCATGTCATCATATTAAGCGATGCATAACGTAAGCAGACACGGAAGAGTGCGACCTCTCTTGCGGACCCGTGTAGTCCTCAAGGTCATCTGCTCAGTTGATGATGGCAATGCAGTTGTCGTGGTTGCCGGCGGCGGGGAAGAAGATATGAGGCGGCGAAAGACAATCTGGAGAGCGGATCCCTACTGTGGTAAACCCTTCCGTCGTTGGAGCGGTGAAATTTGAGGGTGGAACTCTGACACCGCAGGAGCAGGAGAAACCACACAAGGTTTTCTTTGACACATATCTATAATAGAAGTAATTGTGTAAGGGCTTGTTTGAATTTGAGGATTCTAACAATGCAGGGATAGGAAATAGACAGGAATAGGATATGAATGCACGTGCAAAACAGAGAATTTAAAAACACAGGATTTCTGCCAATCTGGGTGTTTGGTTCACAAGAATTGGAAGATCACAGTATGCAAAGAAGCATAGTTAGATTAAGTCAAACCACAAGAAAATATACGGTTATAATGCTATTATGCTACTATCTCTTAGTCGTGTGCTTCATGGATAGGAATTTGAAAAGGAGGACAAGTGGAAATTAAAATTCCTACGGTTTTTCTTTTAAGGAGACACTAAAGGAACAAATCCTACGGTTTTCTTTTGCTCCATTCCTTTGCACCAAATCTATTATATATAAAAAGTGCTTGACAGGTTAATCAGAAAAAGACACAATGCTAGAAATTACCACAATAATTAGAAACATCTGATCATTGATTTGATGGACCCATAACTTAAAAGACGTAACTAATGGATTAGATCTAAGAGCCCTCCATCTCAAAAGAAATACAACTATCCTTAGCCTGTACGTGTTGTTGAAAACACATTATATCTTTCTACATATCCATTTAAATAAACCTTACCATGTATGTGCTGTTAAAAAAAAGAGCGCTCCATCTCAAAAAAAAAAACTATAACCTTAGCATGTACGTGCCGTTCAAAATAAATAAGCGCTCCCTCTCAAGAAAAAAAAAACAAAACTACGGCTCTTAGCATGTACGTGTTGTTCAAAATAAATGAGTGCTCCCTCTCAAAAAAACAAAACTACAGCTATCTTTAGCCTGTACGTGTTGTACAAAAAAAACATACACACCTTATATGTCTCTACACGTCTATTTAAATAAATCTTAGCATGTACGTGTTGATAAAAAAATGAGCCCTCCATCTCAAGAAAAAAAAAACTATGCCTATCTTAGTTTGTACGTGCTGTTGAAAATAGAAACCATATACACCTTATATCTTTCAATCCCTTTAAATAAACGTTTGCATGTTTGTGCTGTTAAAAAAATTTACGTAAAAAATATACACCTTATATCTTTCTACATGTCCCTTTAAATAAACGTTAGCATGTACGTGTTGTTAAAAAACAAAATGTACGTACACACCTTGGGTATTTCTACATGTCCCTTTAAGTAAAATTAGCATGTATGTGCTGTTAAAAAACATACGTAAACACCTTGTGTATTTCTACATGTCCCTTTAAATAAAATAAGTAAAACAAAAAAACTAGAAGATCTTACATAACTACATGTAAACCTGGTAGATCCGATTTATCCTATGTACACATCTTATATCTATCTCCAAGTCCATTAAAAAACAAAATATGTACATCTTATATCTATCTCCAAGTCTGTTTAAAAAAACTAAAAGAAAAAACTACTAGATCTCACGTCCTAATAAAAGAAAAAAACTACCACATCTTATGTTCTGGATCCCAGTCTCTCAAAAAAGAGAAGAAACAAAAAAGCTACTACATCTCCCGTACAAAAAAAATAGTACTAGATCTCACGTCCTAAAAAAGGAAAAAACTAGCACATCTCATGTTCTAGATCTCAGTCACTCAAAACAAAACGAAAATAATAAAAAATTACTACATCTCACGTTCAGAAAAGCTACTACTCCCCTATGTCCCCGACCTCACGTAGCAGCCGTCGTAATGGGTATCTGCACCAGCATTGTCGGTCTTATTATACAACTGTTAGAGTAACAATTTGTGGAAACAGTTCATTGGTTTGAAACATTCACCAATTAATATTATGTGATATCTGAGCCCTAAAGCTTTTCTTATACTACAACCAACAGTGAGAGCATTTCGACATTTTTAAATTTTATATGTAGAATGCAATCCAACATGTTTTCTTATTCAATTATTAAATCTTAATCTGTCTTTCGAAGTTTTTTGAAAATTAATAGGTGTAAGGGAGCCTAACACTGCCAATGCCGGTCGCAAGCCCAGAAAAAATGGAGGGAGCATTAAAAAATAAGCACTACGCCTTTGTATTTGACTTTCATAACTTACTATCATCATTTTGTAAGTTGGCCATCAGTCAATCGAGTGAACATCAACAGCAGCCAGCATACAGGGAGGTACAAAAACATAAAGTGGATGGTTAGTCACTAAAAGACTACCTTAATTAATTTATTATTTCAATCGTACGGTGACTAAAAATAAACAATGGGTGGTGAGACCCGCAGATAAAAAAAATTAGACCTATCTCTGCCTAAACATGTGTTTGCACATGGAGAACTATGCATAACATTCTCAAGAGTAGCAATTATGGGATGGACAAAGGGTAATAGTATATAAATAAATATTTTAAAGGCATGAAAAAAACAAATTTAGTATAGTTGTTCTTCAATAAGATGTTGATACTGACCTTTTATTAGACAAGAATAAATACATGAAAAATTTGTATGCTCCCTCCTTACCGGTGTATTAGTCATCTTAGGTTGTGCTCCACGACCAAGGTGCGAAAAAAATGAGAGAACTTGATGTTTATTTGCTAATTAATACCATTGCATGCAGAGAATTGACGCATGTTATGCTAAGTAGTCTCAAGTCATTGAATGCATACACGGCACACGTCTCCTATAGGCCGATTTCTTTTTTAAAGGCAAAAAATAGGGAAAGAGGTGGGTAGTTAATGCACCACATAAGTGTTTGGGATTATTTGGTTGTCATAATGTGACTTATGCACTGGTACTTAGGGAGTACTACAAACTATCTTCAAAATAATAACTAACATTTAAGTGCTAACATGAAATGGCAGGATGAATATTGTCTGCTGATATGCACAAGTAATGGAAATGAGCATAAGCATTTGATGGAAACAACTCATTCGTACCTAACATCGACGCTTAATATTAATTGATATTTGAGGATCATTACATAGTTGAGATCATGCATATGAATACGGGTACGGGAGCAACTACCAATATCAATCCCAAGCACAAATAAAGTTGATAGGCCTAAACAAATTAATATTTTCACTACCTTAATTACATCCGTTCAACGGTACAAACACAGGAAAATGATAAGAAGAGTGGGAAACGTGAAATGGTACAATGGGGATCAGGCAAGACCAACCTCTGTGTGAAGATGTGGAGTGTGACAGATGCCCGAACGTTGTGTGCATCTACGTGAGCATGTTGAGCTAAAAGCCCAACTAACCATTCAAGTGAAAAATTTATTTTACTACAAACAGCACAAATAATCAACTTTGAATTATAAAAACACCTACGATTAATGCACATCATCTAGGGAAAAAAGTATAGTGCATATACGTATTTTTAGCATAAATTATGTAAGTTCTAGTGATGTAAACTTTTTAAAAATAAATCCGTCCTAACATATAAGTAATGGGAATATGAACAAAAAATAAAATCGTTACAAAATAACCCATATTGACTCAAATGTCATGCATAAGATACTTCTCGTGAAAATATTATATACTAAAAATAGGAAACTTTAATACGCCACAACGGGATTGTCAAGCCAGGAACACACCATGTACAAATCACTGTAGCCACATTAGGCAAACATGTGGATTAGAGAACGTACCACTAAAATAGTTCATCAACAATATAGCCTCCAGATATTTCCTTGAAACATTAAAGGGGTAACTCTTATATCCTTAAAATCACCACTTCACGACCAGCCCAAAGAACTGCTAAATATGAACTTATTGCAACCAAACTATATTAATACTAGCCCGCGCGAAGGGCGGGCCACTTTGCTACTTCATGAAAAGTAGTACCATACGAAACATTCCAATTCCTATGTTTTTCATTCACTTTTCCTTTCAAGCACTGGCGATTCTAGTAGGCGGGCTTGAGCAAGGAAAAGCCTACACCAAAAAAATGTTTTTGTGCTACTTCTATTACTTTGGACCCAGGCCACTGCCCTACTAGCTCAACTCCTAGGGTCGTCGACAAATGCACAGCTCAAACGCGCAGAGATAAATAATGATGGCGTTCAAGAGAGTCCATCACGGATAGCTAAGTTGCCTGGTACCTCACTACTTGTCATATAGTAGGATAAAATAATTGTATTTCCCGTTACTCCGTATGCTCAGTGGATAATATATATATAACATGTAGAGTAAAAAAGATATGCAACAAGTGTACAACCTCTTTGGCGAAGCCATGTCGATCTTAGCGTGATTGGGTTGGCCGGTGAGGATGCTCCGGCTAACTTGGCTGTCCGAGGAGGGGAAGAAGATCTTAGGCGTCTGGAGATGGAGCCAGAGGTACTGCTCTACTGTGATGGAGGGTCTCGTTGTTGGAGCAGCTCCGGTGAGTTGTACGACACCGAGGCTGAAGCAGGACAAGAGAGACAACGTTAACCTGAGTGGAATTCTAATAGCATCTCCAATAGATGACGTAAAATAAATAACCACAAAGTGCTAGATGTATACATCAGCCGCTCATCTCTGAACTTCACTGTCAAAACTGAATTTAAGCGTAAAACTGAACTTAAGCTGTCGAAACTGAATTTTCTTTGTCAAAACTGAATTTCTTGTCGGAAACTGAACGCACTAGAGGTGAGGCTACGTCGATCGTGACTTTTTCATATCTGGTCGGTCGATTTTGCAGCCGATGGATAAGAAATCAAGGGCCTGCAGTTCATCTTCAACCTCCACCCCACGAGCATTGACCACCACCGGCCAAAAACAGCCGCCCCGCCGCCAAGCGGCGTGTGCCCGCCACACCCGCCAAAAACACTCCCCACCGCCGGTCCGCCGCCCGGCCATCCACAGAGGCCCCCCATGCCGAGCTTTTTCTCGTGATCCCCACACCGCCCGCCACCGCTTGGCGACCACCGCCCCAACCTAAACCCTAAGATAGATAGTGGGGTACCTCTCCGTGGCGCCCCCTCCTATTGCGGCTGGTTCTTCCTTAACTCCAGCAAGCCCCCCACCCCTCGAAAATCGGTGACCCAAAAGTCGATTCCGATCTGAAGTGTAGCTAAATCGGAGCAGCATCGCAAGCAAGAGCAAGAGCAAGAGCGAGAGCAGCAGCGCGAGCAAGAGCAAGAGCAAGAGCAGACCAGGCAGGGGACCAAGAGCAAGAGCACAGCAGCAGCGCGAGTGAGAGCTAAAGCAGCAACCGCTCCTACTAATATGGACGTCACCGCCAAGGGAGCGACTCTGTGGAGGAAGTGGCCGGCGACGCCGCCGTGGATGGAGTCGCGCCGTGTCGGCTCGGGACCGAGCGCCGGCAGCACCGTGAGATCTAATCAAGAAGAAAATGCGGCGATTAGTGTACAACCTCTTTGGTGGCGCTGATTAGGCCGCAGTTTCATTCGAGGAAACGGTGATGATGATGCTCTACCGGTGGTGCAGGTGAAGACGGTGATGTGGGAATGGAGGTGGAGCGAAAGACGAGGGGAGCGTCGGGGCAGCTCCTTGTAGGTGGAGGACGGGGTGGCTGAACCGGCGGGACGACCAGATCGATGACGAATCCTCATCGGTACGGTGGATGAGGGACGTCGAGGTCTTGCTGTGGACGATGTCGTCGGGGAAGAGGCTCCGGTTGAGTGGCGGACGGAGGAGGGTGTGGGGCTTCGCGGGTTTTGCCGGCCTCGGTGTATGAATGGGTGGGTGGATGGGATGGGAGTGAGGAACCATGGCTTGGGGACGCGCTTGTCGGAAATGTGGGGTAAGTTACGAAAGTACCCCCACCGATTTGAGGCGGTTCTTTCGGTTCAGGGGTATCACGAGCATTTCTTGTGTCGGGATTTCACAGGAGGTGGGAGTTTTCGTGCGCGTTGTAATTTTGGAATAGCAAGGCGCGGGTTGAGATGGAGGGAGTTGTCGGAGCACAACGAGACAAAGATATATCTTAAATATTTCGGGCTAACAAAGGCGGGTTGAAATTTCGAACAAGACTAACGTGTCTTGTACCAAATCAATTCAAGACTACTTAATGTCATTCAAAACTTTGAATTCATGTTATGTTCAATTAAAATATTCCGCTACGTGTATAATGCATGCAACCTAGTACTCAAATGAATGTTTTAGTGCATTCCAAACGTATATACTACCGCTTCAATATGGACTAAATTTGAATTTGTTTCTCTAATTGAATAAGATCTACAATAATGATTGTTGTGAAGTCAAAGCATTTGAATTCATTTCTCTGTTTTAATAAGATCTACAATCGTCATTATTTTCAAGTTAAACCATCATTTGCGTATTATCTTCACAGCACACCACATAATTAGTCTCGGGTTACATATGAACTATGTGTACTACATGAACTCGAACTCGATTTTTTGAATCCACTTTATGTTGATTTCAAATCATAGTACATTTCAAGCTCTAGCTAGATCTTCACAAACTAAACCATGTCTCATATGTATAATGTGTTTATCACATTATGTATGGTGCCCGCTCCCTACGCCTACAAGTATTTAGATGTGAGTTGCAAACACCACACATTACCACAAATTCAAATAAAATGTGAGAATGTTCGATATATAGTATTGTTTAGATTGTTCGATATTTTGTTGTAAGCTGCAAATGCCACACATTATCACAAATTCAAATAAAATGTGAGATTGTTTGATGTATAGTATGGTTTAGATTGTTTGACATTTAGCTGTGAGTTGCAAACGCCATGCATTATCACATTATGGCATAACATGTGCAAAACCACAACACGCGTATCACCGCTATATTCATGCATGCATATGTTTAAAACACTATGATCTCCTATTCAAATATATGAATCCACTTTCATATCAAATTATGATCTTTGTTAGTCTCTTACACCCACACAATCCTCTAAACTTTGTAGCTACCACTAACTTTCTCTCGTGCATGCACACGCCCTCCCCCTCCCTCAGCATTCTATCCATCGCGCACATTCATTTTTTTAGATCATTCTCCCACAGTCTCCACAACTCCTTTCTGACACACACCGATCGATAAACCTCTCCAGCGATGTCTGCCTACAACATACACACGCACCTTCAATCTCCTCCTTTATGTGTCCTTGCCTCGTGTCTCTCATACGGTCCCACACATGGGTAAACTCTCGCCCCTATTTTCATCAATCTCACAACCGCACACTCCTCCCCCCATCTAGCTAGTAGCTGGGCCTCTCGCACCACCTCCTAGCTCCATTCTCTCTGTCTATCCGTCTCGCGGGGCCTTATTTGCCTCTAACAAATGGACGTACACCGACCGATCTCCCGCTATACATATAGCTAGCTAGGTCGTTATAACTCGTTTTTTCCCACGCGTCGATCGATCTACCTCATTAGTTATGTCTCTTCCTTCCTCCGACAAAAAACAATTGATCTACTGATCTAGTTAGGTTTTCTTACCAAACACATGGTTCCCCTTCATCATCCGTGGATGTGTCCCGACAGATCTATCACGCACAGGCACACACAGAAACACATCCCCACTCTTATTGATAATATTGCAGTTCCACCCTCAGTTTGTCTAGTAGGCCTCTCCCACCATCTTTGAGAAGCAACTCCATCACCCATCCAGCACTCTACCCCTCTCCCTCCCTCTCTCTCTCCTCTCTCTCTCTCTGTCCCATCCTATTTCCCGTCCTTCTGTTATGTATGGATGTCGACCGATCTCCCTCAAGTCATAGTTGGGTCTCTCCTTCTAAACACATATACGAGTCGTTCTACCTCTATAGTTAGGCCTCTACCTACCCCTACCCCCACCCCCTCACACACACACACACACACACACACACACACACACACACACACACACCGATACATCGAGCGCTCTAGTCATGTCTCCCTGCCACACACAAACTTGACCTGTGCCCTCTGACATTCCGGTAGCGAGGTCAGTCGCCCTATATCTTTGACATGCACACACACAATTTCGATGGCTCTCTTCATCGATCTCGCACCCACCCACTTGATCCTCTCTTCGACTCTATCGATATCTATGACCCCTCCCTCTCTTCTCGTGGATCACCCGAACCTCTATATATGATATGGATAGGCCTCCATTTCACACACATTGCATGCAATTTTTTTTTTGAGATGTCATCGACACATATTCCCACAAATACATTCACGTAATCAACCTCCCCCCAAACAAAAAACACTCACGAACGCACAAGCCATTTGTCTAGGTTTGTATCTCTCACACACACCCACGTAGGTGAAATGCGTGCCTGAAGAGAAGAGGTGCACTTGCAGCGCCACGTACTCCCGTCTCTTTCCCAACCACACCCGCGCGGGTACACGGTGGAGCTCATTTCTGTACGAAAAGGCAGCCCATGTGGTAATTTGACACGTGTACTGGTTGTCCACTAGATGGAGGGAGGATCATCTACCACGGCTGAACAAACAAACTACAACTTGACGCGTTATGCTAAAAAAGAGACAAACCATGTGGGGCCTACCTTAGAGGCAAGGCTCTATACACTGGAGTACTTTTGATGTGTCCCGTCAACTCACAGAACGAGGAGAAGCTTGCTTAGTACGCCGTCTCCCCTGCCCACGGGCGCGGTGGCTCGCAGGATGAGGTGAAGCTTTCTTACTATGCCTTACGCCCGCTCCCTCGCCCATGCGCGCGGTGGCTCGCAGGACGAGGAGAAATTTTTTCTAGTACTCCCTCCATTTACTCCTCGTCCCTACCTTGGTTAGAGAGATTATCATATTGTTTGGAATATATGTCCTTTAGTAGATTTCAATATGAACTACTAGTACATACTCCAAACACTAATGTATATTGACGTATTTTAGAGTGTAGATTCACTCATTTTTGTCCGTATGTAGTCCATATTGAAACGGACGTAATAGTACGCACTCTCCCTCGCCCTTCGACCCTCGCCACGTGGTGGACGTGCAGCAATTCATTCGGTCTCATATAGCCAGAACGATATATACTGCAGTACCATTATTGCTCGACTTCCCGAAGAGGCGAAGAGCCAATCGCAAGGTTAATAGTTTGGAGATGCCAAGCGCAAGCTTTATAGGAGAACGAGTAGTAGGTGTCGCGTCATTTATAAATAAAGTTTTTTTTCTTCAGTGGCATGTACACAATATAAATAGGTTCATATGGAGAGAAAAGGAAACCGCTCCACTATATACATAGGCAGGACGAGCCTACACGGTTGCTTGTTGGGGTTGCTCTCTTCAGTTTTCACACTCTCTCGCACAAAACCACTGTGGCCACATCTCTAACATCCCGGCGGATCACGTCCGCCGGGGGAAGGGGTGGATGCTTAGTGTAAATGCGGTCACCGTCACCGATGGCGAAAACCCACTGTCGGCACGTCCCGATCAGGGGTCCCCACCATTCTCTCTCACAAAGCCGGTGAGGTTGCCATCGTCCATTGCTCACTGCCGCGACGTGGGTAGTTGCCTCCTCCCACTGCCCTCATCTAGGTTGAGCTATGTCCCGACATCCCTCAGGTATAACTCCCTTCTGACCGACTTGCACCATTTGCTCCGGCTGCCCACATCACTCCATGTGGATATTTCTCTACTTCTTTGCCCGCACATACTGTCTTGGCTTCTACGTCTTGTATTTGTGATGAGTTTATGTCTCATCAACTAGTCCAAGTAATCTTATTCTAATCACGCTTCTTCAATTTCTTTGTACGGGGATGCTCATCTCGATTTTGGTGAAACTGCACAAAATGATCTGATGGTCAAAGGGTTGCAAACTTCATTTCTTAGGAAGCGCTGACGTTGCCAGCAAATTAAAGCCTGGTTAGGGTTTATGGTTCAAGGGCTAGGGACTGCATGGATCATTTTTTTCTTTAGCTGTCTCTGTTTCAATGGCTAGGGACTGCATGAGTAGTAGTAGTACTGTACGCCTTACGCCCGCTCCCTCGCCCACGCGCGCGGTGGCTCGCAGGACGAGGAGAAAATTTTACTACTCCCTCTGTTTACTCCTCGTCCCTACTACCTTGGTTAGAGAGATTATCATATTGTTTGGAATATATATGTCCTTTAGTAGATTTCAATATGAACTACTAATACATACTCCAAACACGGATGTATATAGACGTATTTTAGAGTGTAGATTTACTCATTTTGCTCCGAATGTAGCATAAAGTTGAGACACTTATTTTGGAATGGAGGGAGTGCGTATTTGCTATGATCTGTCAATCATTGAGATGCAATAGCATGCATGTTAGTCTCCTTTGTATTTGATGAAATGTTGCAATGGGAAACCTTGGACGCAAGATACATGTAACAGAAGTTGGAAGCTTCATAGCATTGTACTATCTCGCTGATAAATTACAGTACGTACTATACAAGTACTTCCCCCGTTCCTAAATATATGTCTTTGAAGAGATTTCACCATGAACCACATACGGATGTATATAGATGCATTTTAAGTGTAGATTCATTCATTTTGTTCTGTATGTAGTCCACCTAGTGGAATCTCTACAAAGACTTATATTTAGGAACGGAGGGAGTACTATGTAAAGAGTCAGGTGTCGCACGGTGTCCAGAAAATATGGTGATAGTGTAAGGTGGGCCATGTAATCACTGAGCCTGCGTGCTTTCACTACTCTTGCACTCCTCCACCGTAAGAATAGAGAAAATTGTAATCTAGTAGTACCTGCTTTCGCCGAAAGCGTGGGACATCCAGCAGTCCTACCACCTCTGTAATAATGACCAATGGGTCGTCAAATCACATAGACCCAGCAGTAAGTTGGACGGACGAAGCAACCATCACTCTTGAATCCGCTTCTCCCTTCAACGCAGGCGCCAGTGAGAGGTCGTGTCCGCTCTGCTCGGGCATGAATGCGGCACCGATTCTTTGGAGCGGGGCTGACCATTTCGGGCGGGAAGCGCGCGCGGGCGACGGAGGGGCTTTGGGTGGGCCACGCTGGTCAGGAGCAGGCATGGCATCTGTCCGCCTGTCCCTACTGGACGCCCGGAAACGAGAGGACGCACCGACTCTCGTGGCTAAAATTGTACACTACACACCATCTCTCTGTAGGAGTAGGTCGATCTGTCGCTCTCTCTAACACACACATGTTGTTAAACACACACACGCACACACAGGTTCAAAGAATAGGAAAATCGTGCGAGTGCGAAGCCACAGGAAGTGATATGCAAATGGAGTACGTACAAGAAGAGAAAAGGTGACGAATATTCCATCAAACCTGGACTGAGGAGTAGTACTCCCTCCGTCTAGGAAGTGAGATACAAATGGAGTATGTACAAGAAGAGAAGAGGTGACGAATATTCCATCAAACCTGGACTGAGGAGTAGTACTCCCTCCGTCTAGGTGTTAAGTCATCCTCCGGAAATCAGATATTCCCAAAATGTTTAGGCGTCGTCCATTAACTTCGCATATCAATCCCCTCCTGGCCTCGTTGCTAGCGAGTGTTGTTACTTAGGGAGTGTTTGGATCCTTAGCAAGAACAGCTTATAGCATAGCCGGGCAAGGTTAGGCATTTGTAACTATTAAAATATGTTAGCTTTTGTGGGCCAGCTAGCTTGGGTGGGCTAGAAAAACCTTGCTAGCTCAGGAGAGCCAGATCGGCTCGCTTCCGACGGCAACCTTTGTGTAGTAGTAACATAGACTAGTAACATATGCATGTTGTACAAGTCCAAGTTACTCACCACTATGACCAGCCTAAGCAATGTAACCAAACGCTCCTTACTCTGCCTTGTTATCTCCCCGGGAAACCCAATGCATGGAGCGCAACTACGCGTTGATCAGTCAAGAAATCAAAGTTGGCTTGCATGCGAGTTAATACGTGGCCTTTGCATGGTAGCTAAAACGGCATCTCTTAGTTGTTTGGATTAATTGTTGCATTTAGAGACAGAAATCAGGGCTTTGATTGGAGGAATGACCGGTCAAGTTTCTCCTTCTCCAATCTTCTTGCACCTTGGTCCCGCTGCACCTTCTAACGTGACTTACTACACCTAGACAGAGGGAGTCGTACGAGATACGGTGGCACACTGACTTAGGTCGAATACAAGTGCCCAAAATTGTGTGCATGTTATAATAAGGATTCACTTAAAATAATACGTGAGCGAACAAAGGGATCAATTGGACAGTGTTCCCGAGGAGTAGCGAGATGTGTGAGGTAAGATACACCGCTGGCGCTTTTAATTTTTCTTATTAATTTGTTTGTTTCACCCTCATTGGTGGGACCCAGCATTACTACGTGGAGAGAGGTAAGGTGACTAAGGCTGCATTATTTCTGCACCACTGTGGATAGTCTTACCAGCAAAGCCACATGACACGATTATGATTTAAATCCCAATGACTCCCACACACACAAAAACACGGCATGCTTGTCACACGAATGCAGGAATGTATAAAAGGTTATTTTCCTCTTGTTGAACATAACGGGAGGGTTGTGTAGCTGGTTAGCCTGTTCGCTCATCAAACTTGAGGTCTCGGGTTCGATAACTACACTTGAGCATAATTCGTGCCAGGAGGATTCTTTGACTGGTCAAAATGGATGGGTACAGAGCTATACGATCTCGTAGTGACCGTATAATCACCTCATCACGTATAAGCTGCAGCCTCGGCGCTTGTTTTCTAGGGTTTGCACTCTTCACACTCTCTCCAGTATATATATACACGCTGGAGCCTCAGCGCTTGTAGTTGCTCTCTTCACAGTCTCTCACCCTCTCCAGATCTAAACAAGACTTCGTTGGCCTCTCTCTCTCAGCGCTTGTAGTTGCTCTCTTCACACTCTCTCACCCTCTCCAGATCTAAACAAGACTTTGTTGGCCTCTCTCTCTCCCCTCACTGCTGGTCAAAGAGCCGGCAGGATCCGTCCGCCGGGAAGGAAAGGAGGCTTAACGATGTCACCATCAGCGAGGGAGGGAATCCACTACCGGCGCAGTTGTTTACTTTCACCCAGCGGCGGCGTGGGAGGGCCTCCGACCCCTTCATCGCTGTCATACATAGTGTGGGTCGAACGGCCTCCGGTCGCCCACCGAACCACACCCCAAGAACCTTAAGGAATAATTTACTTATTCCACATGCATTGCTCTAGCTGCATGTGGGCTTTTTCCGCTTTTGCACTCGAATCTAGGTGTTGGATCAAACAGGAAAGTAGTGGGGAAACTTGTATACCATGAATCTAGGACGTGGTTCAAAGAGGAAAGGAATGGGGGAAAGTAGTGGGAAAAGTTGTATAGCATGAATCTAGGACGTGGTTCAAAACGGAAAGGAAGGGGGAAAGTAGTGGGGAAAGTTGTATCGCATGAATCTGAGACGTGGTTCAAAGAGGACAGGAATGGGGGAAAGTTGTGGAGAAAGTTGTATAGCATAAATCTAGGACGTGGTTCACAGAGGAAAGGAAGTGGGGAAAGTACTAGTACAGACTGGCTATCCAGCACCTACGTTGGTCAAAAAGGGAAAACAATGACAAATGCAGTACGCACATCTGTAATGAACTGGTCTTTTGTTTTGGCGGACAAGGCTGTAGAGTTTGAGCAGGACTAGATTTGCTGCGCTCACATAGGGAAAGGTGTCTAAAGATAACAAAACTAGGACCAACACAAATATGCTCCTTGGTTGTTTGTTCTTTGTTGCAATAGGCATGCATCACCCAGTACATCGGTAGATGCACATGGTGCTTTGAATAAATCCACTATCCTGCAACTCTTTAGTTGTTGTTAATCTAAGGCCCTGTTTGGTTAAAAACTCCCTAGTCCCTACCTGCTTGGTTCCAGGGACTAAACATGGACTGGAGGTTATTAAATGACATACTAAAAGACCATGTTACCCCTAGTAATGAACTAATAGAGACCAGGTGTGATGCGTGGCAGGGCAACTGTTGGAGAAAGTCCCAAAAAGACTCTCCCTCGGGGTCTTCTTTCTTTAGTCCCAAATGCCACTTTTAGTCCCTAAAAGTCCCTCCTGTTTGGTTTAGATGGGACTGACACGGAGTTTTTTTAGTCCCTCCACCAAAATGTCCCTGTAAACAAGCACCCTCTAATAATGTCATTTGGAAAATTGATGCAATGCCACAGTTAAAAGCAAATTACATGTTTAACGACTTTTATTGTTAATATAATCTCTCTGTTAATATTAATCAATGCCACCGTTTGAGAAATGCTACTATCTTGCTTTCTTTCCCATTTAGATAAGGTAGATGCTTCTTTTTGTTGGTTTCTGTGTCATCCACCGTTATTGACCACTAGTTGTTTCCTTTGCACCTCTGTGTAAACAGGGTTATCTACTTCACCTCGTTGCCATTGTTACCTTTTGTTGCACTGCACAAAACACTTTTGTTTTAAGAGTGTTTTGTGCAGTTCAACTAAAATGTCACACCAACAATGTTGCTTGATTGCTTGATCTTAGTGGAACTGCACAACAGGAGATCTTACTTCCTATCCGTGTTGGCAAATTTGGTTCAGATCTTCTTCTTGTGAGTTGTTTGAATTTCGCGTCATGAGAGGTCAGTACTAGCCTTCTTTCACAAGATTCTGCAGTGTGGTTTCATATGTTGTGCTACTTGTACAATAATGTTGCTTGATTTTAGTGAACTGCACAAATGGAGACAAGACTTTCAATATGTAATTGCACCGCAATATCCCATTGAGGTAAGATAAGGATATTTTACAACTGTTGGCCTGTATTTTGCCACTTTCATCAGAAAATTAATGTCATTGTTTAGTGCTATACTTGTGCAACCTAATTGACATGCCAAATCTTACATTGAAGGCGAAGCTTGTTTCTTATTGAACCAAGTGATGAAGGGGAAGAACAAGCGGAAGAAAAACAAAAATCAACTCTTGGTGTTGTAATGAAGCACCGGAACTGTGATGACACAAGTAATGATATAGTTTTGCATCTTAATTTATTTCTATGGCTGGAATGAGCAATTATTTTGCCACTGATTTGATGCCACTCTTAATGTAATACGTAATTATCTCTACTTATGCAAACAGGGATCTTCTTTGAAGATACTATATATTTTAGTGGAACTGCACAAGAAGATGTTGGAAACATTAATCTAATCGTGGAGTACATAGTAAGCATGGCCACCACAGTAGATAGCAACAGATGGTTCCGGAGAAGTGCTTCATCTGTATGCTCTACACAATAAGCCTCCTGACAAAGGTTGGTATTCGCCTACTGATTTCATCCATATGATTGAGATTTGTCATCTCTATTGGTGTTGTGCTACTGTTTAGATAATGTCATCAAAAAGTGGTATTGTCCTTGAGAAGTGCTTCATCTGTGTTGTTTTAAATATTTCCTTCCCTTTTTTTCGAGAAAACATGGATGCTAACATTTAGTTATCCTCTTGTCTTTGCACAACAGGATCATCCTCCTTTGAAGAAGAATATGGAGTACGTGAAGTGACTAGTTCTGATTATGCCAGGATGAAGAAGCCCTGTCTATCTTCTCATCAGAAGGAGCAGTTGAAGGATGGTTACATTACCTCCCACAAGACCAAACTAACTTCAGCTCAGAAGGACTGACAAATCTCCATTTTCTTGCTGTGATGCGCGAGTACAATGTTGTTCTAGGATTGTTTCCGGTGAGTTACATTTTTCTAAAAGTGTGCTCTACATGGACCATGTAGGTGCTTGTTTAAACTGTCAATTCATAGTACAGTTTGCTTTATACTAATCATTTTTTTGTATTTGTGCAAATAGGGGTGCTCAGCTTGATTTCAATGGGAACTGCACAAAATGTTCATGAATACATCGAATCATTCATTTCCACCACAAGAAAGGAGGTGCCGATAAGTTCAAGGCATTGCAACATATAATGGCGAAATCATACAAGCTACGCACGAATTTGGTTGATTTTGGTGGAGCTGCACAAAAAGAAAAGCTGGTTTATTTAGCACGAGGTGCCATGTCAATGTCCGAACTGATGGCAAACCTTGCCCATTCCACAATCGTAGGCAGTTGATATTTTGGAATGGGAAAACCTTGTCAAATTTTGCTCATTGATTTTAGCAAGAAGACATGCGTTTGATATTTTCGAATGGGACGCCCTTTGCTGTCAGCAGCGTCGATCCATTTTTCTTTATTCTTGAGTTGTAAAGTAAATATTGGCTCTGACATGTGAATCGCTGAGGTGCATAATCATCGATTGTTTTGAATGTTCTCTATGAATTGCCAGGCCTGTGTGTTTGATTGCAATGTACAGGAACGCTAAAAAGCTGCTCAAACTCTTTGTACTCATACATTTCCTTTTGACTTCGCACCTTGTGAAAGTGCATACGTTTTTCTATAAGATTGGTCAAAGTAGAGATACTTTGACTACAGACAAAACTTGTATGCAGACTAGAAAGGACCGGAGGGAGTACATGTCAAACTGCTGCAAACGAGGTGATCACCCTGGGAATAATGCCAGTACGTATTGTTTTGCATGTTCATCCAATGCCAGCGATACAAGAATTCAAACTAATCAAAATAAATTCATTCATACACGATCAGATTTCATATAAACATGCCGGATTTCATTACATTTCATACATTCTTCAACTAAAAAGGGGTGCGCTGGAGGTATAATTAATTAACTGAAGCTACCCACATGTGTCCGGCAGATCCGAATAGAAGCTTCAGTTACTTAACTGTAGGTGCAGTTGCGTAACAGACATGTGGCCCAGATGCCTGTTGGGCACACGTGTCAGTCAGCCAACTGCACCAGCAGTTAAGTAGAAGCAGCGTCCTTCTCCAACATAGCTCTCCGACTCCACGTCGCCGCAAAGAAGCTAACCAGCCGTCAGTGGTCAGCTCGCCTAGCTTGGCTTCAACCCGAAGGGTAGCAGCGGTGGCCTTACTTGGAACCGAGCAGCGGCGACCTACCGTGTTCTACTCTTCCTTGTTTTCTGTGTGGTGCGGCCTCGTTGGCAGCGGGGCGGGGCCTAAGCAGAGCTAGCGATGTCCTCTGCCTCGTTGCCGGCGGGTGGCGCCTCGGTGGAGCGGGGGAAATCCTCCCCCTCATTGCCGGCAGGGTGGGGCCTCGGCGAATTCGGCAGTGTCCTCTGCCTCGTTGTTGGCTCCGCGGGGCCTCGGCGGAGTAGGGCCTCATCGATGCTAGTGGAGCGGGGACTCGTCAGAGCCGGCATTGTCCTCTGCCTCGTCCTCGGTCTCGCCAAATAGCGCCTCGCCCGCTTCATCACCCTCTTTGTAGGCGACCGAAGCCTCTGCCACCCGCATGCGGTACCGCCAGCGCTCGAGGCGGCCCTCGTGGGCGGAGCGGTACGATTCGAGCAGCGCCTCCTGCTCCGCCCGCTTCGCGGCGATCTGCTCCTCCGCCTGCAGTTGCTCCTGGAGGAGATGGTGGTTCTAGGCGGCGTCGGCCTGCGCCTCCCAGAACTGCTCCTCACACTTCTGCCTCACCGTGTCCATATATTGGGCACGGGCCTCGCCGATGGTCATGGTGCAATGCAGCGGCGAGGATGGTGCGGAGGAGGGGGTTGGTGCCAGATCGTCGACTACCATGTTCTCCATTGGGACGTCGTCGTCCTCCTGCTGCCTGCCGGCCAGCCAGTCGACAGCAATGGCTGCCATCTCCTTGTGGTCCGTCGTCCGCCCGTTCCGAAGAGCGCTGTAGCGCGAGGAAGTCATGGTGGTCAGTAGTGGTGTGGGCGAGAGAATAGGAACGGATGCGGATGACTGCGGCCATGGCCGGTGCAGCAGTTTATATAGCAATGGTGGGCGGCGGAGGGATGGACGTGTGGCACCGGAGTAGCCACCTCGGCAACCGTGTATCATTAATGTTGGCGGCAGAAGGACGGATGGACGACACTTGTGTCGTTTGAAGGCGGAGCAATCGCATGCACCGGGAAGCGGGGCGGGCGGCGCTGACCGTTTCGGGCGGAAAGCGCGCGCGGGCAAGGGAGGCGGTCTGGGTGGGCCAGGGCAGTCAGACTCGTGCTTGGCAGCGGGTCGGTCCAGCAGCCGGACATGCTGGCTCGCCAGCTACCTCGCCGAGCTGAGCGACGACAATCAGACGATGGACGTAGCTTCCGACCAGGAGCCGGCGCCACTGTCCAAGCCGGTTCATGTCGTGTTCACCATAGAGCAGGTGCGGCCGCACTTTGATGCCCTAATGGCGGAGGACCTATGCTGCAACCTCCGTCTCCTCAACGAGCACCGGTGAACAAGTGAACGACAATGCCGTCGCAGACATGTGGCCCTATGATCCTGGCTTCCCGTATGAGCAGCGGGCGCTGTATCAGACCATCCGTAGGGCTCGTGAGGCCCTCTCTGTCGTCCTTCGAGTTGTTGCGCTCGCAGTGGCGCCGCTGTCTCGCGTTGTCAACATGGTCAATGGACATGAGGATGAGGAGATGACATTACTTGGAAAGGATGACAGTGGGGACCCCCCAGGGCCATAGCTGCACGTACGCAAGTGCCTCCTTATTAGTATATAAAACAATAATTTTTTTGCTTCCTCCTGGTTTCCTGACATCACGGTCCCACACCATTGTCAACCTATGTAGTCAATAAACGAGAGAATTGCATAAGAAGTGGCCGACAGCTGGGACCAAGCAACTCGAGCAGTATTTGTGTTTTTGAGGTGTGAGCACTGCAGAGTTTTTCTTGAGCGATGTTTAGCCCAGGTATTAATTTTTCTCCTCTGAACAACAATGAAAACATCACTGCAGCTATTAACTGGGTGGGCTATGGCCCGTCTAGCCCAGGCCAGATATCCAGCCCAGATATTAATTTTTTTCAAGCTGAAAATGGCTAGCCCAGCTATACTTCTTTTTAGTAATACCCAGGCAAGGTCAAGTTGTTATTCTCCGCCCCGCTAGGCTGCAAATTTTTCCTAGGAGGGATGCATTAGGCTTAACAAGAAAATGGGATTTAAGAGATAATAAATGGGATGTAATTATAAAAACTAGGCGGTAACTATAAAAATGCACCAAACACGTAATTACTTTATAAAATATTATTTTTGGATATTGAAAATTTTAATTTCATTAATTGTTGCGAGCGCAATGTTTTGTTGGATTTTTACGTAATATAAATTTATATTGAAATTGTATTTAATCTGACTAGAAATTTTGGGATAAAAATATTTTGGATCCCATCAAAATTTGGGAAATTTTATTGAATTCTATTTTGAACGGTTGGTTGAAATGGGTTGTACTTTTAACAAACTGTAAATGGGCTATAGTAAATTCCATTAGAATTCAAAAATTGGCTACACATTCTTACAAAACTCAAATGGGTTATAAGTTCTCTGCCACACACATGTGGCCTTACTAAGCTGGCGCGTCCCCTCAAAAAAAGAGTTGACGCGTATGCAAGGCTTTGTCAACTTATAGTCAACACATGGTTCTAGCAGCAGTGGCCGTTGGATGTCCATCCAACGGATGCCGTGCTTCTTCTTCAATCTTGGATATTCTAGCTTCACCCGCCCAAAAATTGATTCCTCCCCCTAACATCTGGGGCCCACCATTTCGGAAGCTGACCTGTGGGCCTACTAAGTTGACGCGTACCAAGGGCTTTGTCAACTTAGTCAATATAAACAATTCTAGCTGCAGTGACCGTACGATGTCCATCCAACGGCCGTCGTGCTTCTTCAACCTCTGGTCTTCTTGCTCCAGCCGCCCAAAGCAGCGCCAGTCGTGTCGCTTTGCTCCCGCCTCCCATGGCCGGCTGTCTTGCTGTGAGCCTCACCGCCCCCTACTACTCCCACCGCTGGCCAGGGCATCCCTCCACTCACCCACACCCGCTGTTATTCTGCGGCGACGGCAGCCTCACACCGCAGCCGAACCAGTGAACCCTCGTACTCCTCTCCGAGTAGGCACCCACTGCCGCGTCTTCCCTGGCTCCGCGTCGTCCCCTTCCTAGGCCTCGTCGTCGTCCACCGCCCTGGTGCTCTCGGTGCAGCATGGTCAACGTGGTCAAGGAACGACTTCCATCGGAAGAGTACTGTACATGGAGAGGCTGACAGCTGGGTCCACGGCAGCTGCAAGTAAGTGCCTCCTTATTACGTGGAAAATAATTATTCCATGACCTGACAGCAGGGACCCACCGGACGGGCCACCATATTTGGCGAAAAAACGTTTCCCCCTGACTGTTGGGATCCACCGGACGGGCCAACGTATTTCACAAAAAAAACATTCCCCCCGCTGTCAGCTTGGACCCACCGGAGGTTCCTCCTTATTACGCACAAAAAAATGAATACTCCCCCTGCTAGTTGGGACCCACCTTGGTGGGAGGCTGACTTGTGGGCCTACTAAGTTGACGGGGACGGAGTGCTTTGTCAACTTAGTCAATATGAACGATTCTAGCTCCAGTGACCGTATGATGTCCATCCAACGGCCGTAGTGCTTCTTCAACCTCTGGTCTTCTTGCTCCAGCCGCCCAAAGCAGCCGGTCGTGTCGCATGCTCCCGCCTCCATGGTCAGGTCTTTGCCGCAGAGGCCTCACCTGAAAATGCGTTATATCGACTAGAGGGGGGGGGGTAAATAGGCGATTTTTATGAATTCTTCACTGAGGAATTTGCCGGTGAGGAAATTCCTAAGCGAAGAACTACTTGTAGCGGAATAAGTACTCAAGAGTAAGCATAACAGAATACAAGCATGGTCATCATGATGAAATGAAGTGTAACATCCCAAAATTCAAAATTTTGGAATGTTATATTAAATAAATAGTTTTGATTGATTGATTGTTTGTTGTGTGATTGATTGAGTGAAATTGAGTGGAATTTGAAACTTTTTTTGAAAGTTGAATGAGAGGAATGAAATGACTTTCCCCGACTTTCACTTTGCCTTTTTGATATCCATGAATTCAAATTCAATTCAATCACAAAACCCTGGAGAGAAGATGACATGACTTCTTCCATTTATTTAAATGACAAGGGGTGTTGAAAATATTTGAATTTCATTTGGAAAATATTTTCCAATTCTGAAACTTTATGCAACTCAATGATTTTCACGACGAAGATAAAATGACTTCTTCAAAACATATGAAATATGAGTTGGGAGTTTTAAAAGAATTAAATCCAAAGTTCTTTTGAATTTATTTCCAATTTGGAGTTATTTGAGTTTTATTCAAAATATTTTTCTCCAAAAACAAAATATATAGAAAATAGGGTAACATGATTCCCTACATCAGAAAATTGGAGAGAAATTAATTTGAAGTCATTTTGGTATTTTAAAAATGATTTTTGTTGGATTTTATTGGACCAGAAGCACTCTTTGCTTTATTTAAATTTGTGTGTATTTTATTTAATGCTAGAATAATGTTCATCATGTAGGAAATCTTTTTCTGAAAATTTTGATATACTATATGCCTATATAATATTTTCATTTTATTTTGTTTTATCATTTTGTTTTCCTCTTTGTTTGTAAAAAAAATGTTCATATATAAAATAAAAAAAATCTGCAGCGCCTTGGGCCAAAGGCCCAAGCCGCCACTTGCCACCGGCCGGCCACCATCGTGCGTCTTTTGAGGGAGCCAGGGAGCACCGCTCCTTTTTCCTAATACTAGTAGGATTTGATCCCGTTCGTTTATTCCGATTTGTTTCTAGATCTTTTCCCTTTGTTTCCTAATCCTAATCTATTTCTTGTCCCCTACCCCAAGCAAAACCCTCCCTCCCCAATATAAATACCCAAGCACCCCCCTCTAGCACATCAAATCAACACCTCTCCTCTCCTCTCCTCTCCTCACCCCACGTGTCATTGCGCGCCTGGAGTTCGCGGGACCACCGCCGCCATTGCCGCCCGCCCACCACCTCCGGCCATCCTAGCCACCCACCGACCCTACCGTCCCTTCCCCGACGCTAGAGGGCCACCGGAGGACGTCGCCGAGCTCCACCAGAACCCCATCATCGGAACTGCTACAGTAAATCCCGACCTACTTTTTTTCGTTCTGTTTTTTTCAGAATAGTTTCAATCTTGTAAAATCCATAGTTAATTATCTACGAGGTATTTTGAGTGATTCCAACTGCCTTGGATCACAAATTTTATGAAGTTTCTGTTAGTTCAATTGTATTTCATATTTTAGCAGTTTAAATTTGTGTTTGTATGAATTTTCTCAAATCACTAGATTTGAGATATTTTGAGTTAGGAATATTATTTTCGACCGACTCTTTTTGCTCCTGGTCTCTAGGACCTTTGTTTATCCAGTAGTATTTAGTATTTTATTTTCAGGTTAATTTAAATTAGGTCTTTAGCAAAACAGTATTGTTTTAATATTAGTTCTGTTTTAGCTTTTTCTTTATTGTTTTTATTAGTTTTAAATTATTTCTTTTTGTCAGTTTTGACAAAATTAGTTGTGTTTCTGTTAGACAACAGGAGAAATTTTATTTTTATTTAAAAAAAATTATTTTCCTTAGTTTTGTATGAAACCTTCTATAGGTCATAGTTAGAGTTTTATAAAAGCTTTTTATTTGTTTCTTTTTGCAAATAAAATTTTATGGAAAAAAATGCTTTCTCTTAAATTAGTTATTTTACATTTTATTTTCTGTTAATTTATTAGTTTAGTATTTTAATTGTTGTTAAGTTTTTACTTACGACAAAACTATATTAGATGTTTGTAGCAAAGTCATAGATCTTCGTTAGTAGTTTTTCTTTGTAGTTTTATTTGAAGTTTCTTTTGATTTTGTTTGAGTTTTATTATTGATTTTCCTTTCTGTTTTGATTGTTATTTCGAGTGCTAAAATTGTTTGCTAGGATGTTTGCTTATGTGAATGCTATGTTTGACTATATAGATTTTCAACGGAGTGACGATTAGTTCTACCAAGTCATTTTACAGCGTTGTTATCTTCATCAAGTATTACGAGCAAGTTCACTTTGACCATGTTTTTCATACCTATGTGTTTTATTGCATCTAGTGTCATCTTCGCAACAATCCCTCCACTAGTGACATTGAATCCTTGTAGTTGAGTAGTATGCATGAGGTAGGAACCCATCACCTGTTACCAAGCCCGGACGTTATTTATTTTAATGCTACGCTATAGTAGAGCGAGGTTGGTATGAGTGCTCGGGAGTGGTGTGAGAATGGAGGATCTACGTCAATGAAGACAACTCCATGATGGAATCTGCAAGGACTGCATCTTCAAGACCTCAAGACTTCAAGACTCGAGACAAGAATTCAATACACACTCTTGGGTGAAGGATGGTTGACGGCACCTGGAGAATCCGGTGGTTGGCCGGGATGCATGGAGAAGCGCCATGACATCTTGCGGAAAGCTTCACCCAGACTCAAAGAGACGGAAGAATACTTCATGCCCGGAAGCTTACATGCAACCGCAAGTCACTATGGGCTCTGGCTTGGTTGACCTTAGTTGTGACTCTGGCTGGGGCCGGTGCTAGCAGATGTAGAACTACGGTAGGATTGAATGAGCACCGGACGGTGGTCGGGGAACTCTTGAGGAAGACCATGTTTCGTCATCTTGTTCTCAAACACCACGAAGTGCGAGGGCGTAAAGAGAGGGATCGAATCTTGCGGGTAAAGTGTACAAACCTCTGCAGAGGTTAAAACCTAATCGATTAGCCGTGTCCCGATTCACGGACAATTTGAGCATCTGGACTTGGATCTATCTCGGAACTCTCAACACCGGATTGATAACTTAATTGTGGGCAACATATGATGATTTTGGGCTATGAGACATCGGTTGGCGGAACCATGTCATGATAGAAAACTCCATAGTACAGACTTCATTTATTCCTTTGATGTAGGGAAAATAAATCAGCTTTTACGCAAACAAAACTCAGACCACGAGCCACAAAGCCATATTGCATATAGTATAGTTTTATCATCTGTTTTCTCATGTTGTGATCTTGCGGTACATTCAATGTCTTGACCTACACGGTTGCAACGTATCATGTTGCAGATATTTACTTCGACGAGTAAGAGTGCAGTGCAGTTACGGTCTACACTCAACTTGCCGATGGCGTTGATGGGACTCCACACCCGATTACTTGTTTCATTGAGACTTATGAGGTATATATCAGTTTTACGTTAATTATACATGTGATTGCACTTTGATATATACATTGATGTCTTGTGTGTGCCAAAGATCTTGATCCGAGGATGGCACTGACAACACGAAGGCTTGACCGTCGAGGTCGGGTCGCTTCTGAATATGGTATCGAGCACATGTTGACTGTAGGACGTGACCCTAGAAATCGGAAAGCCCCTTGGACAGGATATCTCAAAACTTTATTTTCAAAAGACTCTTACTCCTCATCTTTTCTGATTTTATCAAATAGACACTCTCACCTCAAATAGTTAGAATATACACCTTTCCCTTTTGACCACGGAAGATCAACTGAAGTCGCTCCAAGAATTAAAGATACCGGACAACTGATGACCATTTGAGTAAAGAGGATTTCACCATGCGTTGGAAGAATTGCAGCTGCAACAATTGAAGACTCAAGACTTGAAGAATTTGAAGTTCTGAAGAATTATTTGACCTTTAGAGACCAAACCCTGTTATACACCTACGTTAGATATGACGATTTGTGAGCTGTCATTTGTTTGATGTTTTCCGACAGCCACAAAGTAAAACTTGTTTCTTCAAAAACTATCGTTTGTATTGTGTGTATCCCTCCCCACCTCTCTCATATCTCATCCCAAAACTTTGGACCCCATAGATGATGAATGAAGTTGGACTGATATTCTCTGGATCAAGACTTCGCCGAGGCGAGAGCTATGGATTGAACATGGAGAATCACTTGAGAACAATTTGGTTTCAAGGAAGAATGAAGTATCGTCGCTCTTGATTACTTTGAAGGAAGTGCTGCAACCTGGTGGGAAATGCATCAAGCCATAAAGGGATGGAATGGAACAAGAACTTGGGAGGAATTCAAGAAGACCATGTTGAGATCACGTCTCATCCGGAAGCACTACGATAACCCGAAGAAGAAACCTTGTGCCTGCAAGATTTGCGGAGAAACAGGACACACCCAGGAGGAACACAAGGATGGATGCCCTCATTGTGAGGAGAAACACCCGGTGAGGAATGCCCAACTAGTCGGGTGACTTGTTTCTTGTGTGAAGGAACCACCCACTACCCGACTCGGTGTTACATTTACCCCATGGTGCAACAAACTATTCAGGAGCAGGAAGAAGGAATGAAAGAAGCCCTCCGAGAAGTTATGAAAGAACCTGTAATGAAGGAATGTGTTGAAGACCCTGATGGAGAAGGCCTCAACAGATTTTACTCCAATGCCTGCTATTCATGTGGAGAAGAAGGACATTTTTCACGGTATTGCACCAAGGAAAGAAAAGAGTATCTGGGATATTTCTCGACAGCAGAAGTGAAGTTTGACCCTCGGGAAATAGAAGCTCTGATCATTACAGAGAAATCCAGGAAGAGAAAAAGAAGGCAACGAGAACAACACAATTTTCGCGAGAGAAGGACCTGAGTCATATCACTTGTTACAGGTGCAAGGATTTAGGTCATTACGCTAGTAAATGTCGAGAAAAGAAGCCAAGAATCCAAGGAGCCTACATAATCACAAAGAAGCCCGAGACATGTCGGAAGTCTTTTGTTTTCGCTGCAAGGAAGCAGGACATTATGCTACTAAATGTCCCAACAAGATGAAAGTTGGAGTTGAGTAGTTGGAATTTTAATATTGGAAACAAGAGTAATAGAAAGCAATTTCATGTTTATGAGTACAATAAGTGAGTTATGTAATGGGTGCTCAGAGTTTGTAATGGATTCATGAAATCAATAAAGTTAAGGTGACATGTTTTCATATGTTTAATTGTAGGAGTTGTTACTCTGTGAACAAAGATTTTGACCATTTTCGAGGATATGAGAAATATGGTCTATGGATGGATTTGTGAATTTCATTTTTAGGGTGGTAGTACCCTGTGAAGAAGACTAGACTAATGGATAAGAAAATATATATTCCACAATTTGTAGTTAGAAGGAAAAAAATTGGAGTTTTGCTTTTGATATGATGGTATGAAGAAACAGAGAACTACTGGATTTAAAGGATGTGTAATATGGAACAAGAGAGTTGCTCAAAGGATGAGTTAAAGCTGCACTAGTGTTGAAGTGGGCCATAACCCACAGGCCAGGATTTTGAAAAGGAACAGATGTAACCTTGATGAAGGAAGAAATTTGGAAGAATCGGTGATTCAATCAGCATACGTTTCATAGGAGGTTACGCAAAAACCTGAGAGTGGTGAAGTAATGATAGATGTTTTGTTTGGCTTGCAGAACCAAAGGATTTACCCAATCCCTATTCAATACAGGAGAAATTCTGCAATGCTCGTGAGGATGACCTAGTGTTAGAATGCGAGATTCGCTAAACCATGTACAAGGTAATGATTTGGGTGCGGGATGGATTGATCACCATACCGACTTACTCTTATTATTCGCTTTGCTATATGGGATGGTAAATCTGAGTGACTTACCTATAGTAGAGAGACGATTTATCAAAACCTTGTTTGAACCTTAGAATGGTATAAGAATTTCTCCTTGTACAAGGCAGTTGTTGCCAACCGTAGGATATACGGTGAGGTTCAACCAGACCCGTTTTCTGAGGACAAACCATAAATTGTTGACCACCATGAGATATCGATAGTTGTTTAGAATTGGCGTCGGACCGTCAACTATGAAGACCCGGTTCGAGATAACCTTATCAAGATGAAAGGACATAGGAATTGAGGAAAGGTTATGCCACTACCGGGAGAACCCAGAGAAGGAATTATCCTTACGATCTGAGAAGACCGACACTGTCAACGATAAGGATGGAGTACATGAATTTTGTCGGAACCGTAACCCTGCTTTTAAGTGTGGTAGCACACTAGACCATTCCGATCGATGGATTTGCTGGAAGACCCCCAAACCCTAACCTTTTCTTGCTAGCCTCTTCGAATCTCGAGGACGAGATTCATTTTAAGTGTGGTAGATTTGTAACATCCCAAAATTCAAAATTTTGGGATGTTATATTAAATAAATAGTTTTGATTGATTGATTGTTTGTTGTGTGATTGATTGAGTGAAATTGAGTGGAATTTGAAACTTTTTTTGAAAGTTGAATGAGAGGAATGAAATGACTTTCCCGACTTTCACTTTGCCTTTTGATATCCATGAATTCAAATTCAATTCAATCACAAAACCCTGGAGAGAAGATGACATGACTTCTTCCATTTATTTAAATGACAAGGGGTGTTGAAAATATTTGAATTTCATTTGGAAAATATTTTCCAATTCTGAAACTTTATGCAACTCAATGATTTTCACGGCGAAGATAAAATGACTTCTTCAAAACATATGAAATATGAGTTGGGAGTTTTAAAAGAATTAAATCCAAAGTTCTTTTGAATTTATTTCCAATTTGGAGTTATTTGAGTTTTATTCAAAATATTTTTCTCCAAAGACAAAATATATGGAAAATAGGGTAACATGATTCCCTACATCAGAAAATTGGAGAGAAATTAATTTGAAGTCATTTTGGTATTTTAAAAATGATTTTTGTTGGATTTTATTGGACCAGAAGCACTCTTTGCTTTATTTAAATTTGTGTGTATTTTATTTAATGCTAGAATAATGTTCATCATGTAGGAAATCTTTTTCTGAAAATTTTGATATACTATATGCCTATATAATATTTTCATTTTATTTTGTTTTATTATTTTGTTTTCCTCTCTATTTGTAAAAAAAATGTTTATATATAAAATAAAAAAAATCTGCAGCGCCTTAGGCCAAAGGCCCAAGCCGCCACTTGCCACCGGCCGGCCACCATCGCGCGTGCGCACCAGGGAGCCAGGGAGCACCGCTCCTTTTTCCTAATACTAGTAGGATTTGATCCCGTTTCGTTTATTCCGATTTGTTTCTAGATCTTTTCCTTTTGTTTCCTAATCCTAATCTATTTCTTGTCCCCTACCCCAAGCAAAACCCACCCCTCCCCAATATAAATACCCAAGCCCCCCCCCACAAGCACAACAAATCAACACCACTCCTCTCCTCACCTCTCCTCACCCCACGTCGCGGCGCCGCCTCGCCCGAGTTCGCCGGACCCCCGCCGCCATAGCCGCCCGCCCACCACCTCCGGCCATCCTAGCCACCCACCGACCCTACCGTCCCTTCCCGGCCTTGAGGGCCACGGAGGACATCGCCGAGCTCCACCAGAACCCCATCATCGGAACTGCTACAGTAAATCCCGACCTACTTTTGTTTTCGTTCTGTTTTTTTTTCAGAATAGTTTCAATCTTGTAAAATCCATAGTTAATTATCTATGAGGTATTTTTGAGTGATTCCAACTGCCTTGGATCACAAATTTTATGAAGTTTCTGTTAGTTCAATTGTATTTCATATTTGAGCAGTTTAAATTTGTGTTTGTATGAATTTTCTCAAATCACTAGATTTGAGATATTTTGAGTTAGGAATATTATTTTCGACCGATTCTTTTTGCTCCTGGTCTCTAGGACCTTTGTTTATCCAGTAGTATTTAGTATTTTATTTTTCAGGTTAATTTAAATTAGGTTTTTAGCAAAACAGTATTGTTTTAATATTAGTTCTGTTTTAGCTTTTTCTTTATTGTTTTTATTAGTTTTAAATTATTTCTTTTTGTCAGTTTTGACAAAATTAGTTGTGTTTCTGTTAGACAACAGGAGAAAATTTATTTTTATTTAAAAAAATTTTATTTTCCTTAGTTTTGTATGAAACCTTCTATAGGTCATAGTTAGTGTTTTATAAAAGCTTTTTATTTGTTTCTTTTTGCAAATAAAATTTTATGGAAAAAATGCTTTCTCTTAAATTAGTTATTTTACATTTTATTTTCTGTTAATTTATTAGTTTAGTATTTTAATTGTTGTTAAGTTTTTACTTACGGCAAAACTATATTAGATGTTTGTAGCAAAGTCATAGATCTTCGTTACTAGTTTTTCTTTGTAGTTTTATTTGAAGTTTCTTTTGATTTTGTTTGAGTTTTATTATCGATTTTCCTTTCTGTTTTGATTGTTATTTCGAGTGCTAAAATTGTTTGCTAGGATGTTTGCTTATGTGAATGCTATGTTTGACTATATAGATTTTCAGCGGAGTGACGATTAGTTCTACCAAGTCATTTTCGGCGTTGTTATCTTCATCAAGTATTACCGAGCAAGTTCACTTTGACCATGTTTTTCATACCTATGTGTTTTATTGCATCTAGTGTCATCTTCGCAACAATCCCTCCACTAGTGACATTGAATCCTTGTAGTTGAGTAGTATGCATGAGGTAGGAACCCATCACCACATTACCAAGCCGGGGCGTTATTTATTTTAATGCTACGCTATAGTAGACGGGGTTGGTATGGAGTGCTCCGGAGTGGTGTGAGAATGGAGGATCTCGTCAATGGCGACAACTCCATGATGGAATCTGCAAGGACTGCATCTTCAAGACCTCAAGACTTCAAGACTCGAGACAAGAATTCAATACACACTCTTTGGGTGAAGGATGGTTGACGGGCACCTGGAGAATCGATGGTTGGCGGGATGCATGAAGAAAGCGCCATGACATCTTGCGGAAAGCTTCACCCAGACTCAAAGAGACGGAAGAATACTTCATGCCCGGAAGCTTACATGCAACCGCAAGTCACTATGGGCTCTGGCTTGGTTGACCTTAGTTGTGACTCTGGCTGGGACGGTGCTAGCAGATGTAGAACTACGGTAGGATTGAATGAGCACCGGACAGTGGTCAGGGGAACTCTTCGGAAGACCATGTTTCGGTCATCTTGTTCTCAAACACCCTGAAGTGCGAGGACGTAAAGAGAGGGATCGAATCTTGCGGGTAAAGTGTACAAACCTCTGCAGAGGGTTAAAACCTAATCGATTAGCCGTGTCCCGATTACGGACAATTTGAGCATCTGGACTTGGATCTATCTGGCAACTCTCAACACCGGATTGATAACTTAATTGTGGGCAACATATGATGATTTTGGGCTATGAGACATCGGTTGGCGGAACCATGTCATGATAGAAAACTCCATAGTACAGACTTCATTTATTCCTTTGATGTAGGGAAAATAAATCAGCTTTTACGCAAACAAAACTTCGGATACCTGAGCCACAAAGCCATATTGCATATAGTATAGTTTTATCATCTGTTTTCTCATGTTGTGATCTTGCCGGTACATTCAATGTCTTGACCTACGGTTGCAACGTATCATGTTGCAGAATATTTACTTCCGGCAGTAAAATGCAGTGCGAGGTGGTTACGGTCTACACTCAACCTGCCGATGGCGTTGATGGGACTCCACACCCGATTACTTGTTTCGGCGAGACTTATGAGGTATATATCAGTTTCGTTAATTATACATGTGATTGCACTTTGATATATACATTGATGTAATGTGTGTGCGACATCTTGATCCGAGGATGGCACTGACAACACGAAGGCTTGACCGTGCGAGGTCGGGTCGCTTCTGAGATATGGTATCGAGCACATGTTGGTATGGGGCGTGACCCTAGAAATCGGAAAGCCCCTTGGACAGGATATCTCAAGAACTTTATTTTCAAAAAGACTCTTACTCTTCATCTTTTCTGATTTTATCAAATAGACACTCAAACCTCAAATAGTTATAATATACACCTTTCCCTTTTGACCACCACGGAAGATCAACTGAAGTCGCTCCAAGAATTAAAGATCTGGGACAAGCGATGGCCATTTCAGAGTAAAGAGGATTTCACCATGCGTTGGAAGAATTGCAGCTGCAACAATTGAAGACTCAAGACTTGAAGAATTTGAAGTTCTGAAGAATTATTTGACCTTTAGAGACCAAACCCTGTTATACACCTACGTTAGATCTGACGATTTGTGAGCTGTCATTTGTTTGATGTTTTCCGACAGCCACAAAGTAAAACTTGTTTCTTCAAAACTATCGTTTGTATTGTGTGTATCCCTCCCCACCTCTCTCATATCTCATCCCAAAACTTTTGGACCCCATAGATGATGAATGAAGTTGGGTGATATTCTCTGGACCGAAGACTTCGGTAGGAGGCAGAGCTATGGATTGAACATGGAGAATCACTTCGGGAACAATTTGGTTTCAAGGAAGAATGAAGTATCGACGCTCTTGATTACTTTGAAGGAAGTGCTGCAACCTGGTGGGAAATGCATCAAGCCATGCTGAGGATGGAATGGAACAATAACTTGTGAGGAATTCAAGAAGACACACTTGAGATCACGTCTCAACCGGAAGCACTAAGATAACACGAAGAAGAAACCTTGTGCCTGCAAGAATTTCGGAGAAATAGGACACACCAGGAGGAACACAAGGATGGATGCCCTCATTGTGAGGAGAAACACCCGGTGAGGAATGCCCAACTAGTCGGTGACTTGTTTCTTGTGTGAAGGAACCACCCACTACCCGACTCGGTGTTACATTTACCCCATGGTGCAACAAACTATTCAGGAGCAGGAAGAAGGAATGAAAGAAGCCCTCAGAAGTTATGAAAGAACACATGATGAAGGAATGTGTTGAAGACCACGATGGAGAAGGCCTCAACAGATTTTACTCCAATGCCTGCTATTCATGTGGAGAAGAAGGACATTTTTCACAGATATTGCACCAAGGAAAGAAAAGAGTATCTGGGATATTTCCCGACAGAAGTGAAGTTTGACCCTCGGGAAATAGAAGCTCGACCATTCTGAGAGAAATCCAGGAAGAGAAAAGAAGGCAACCCCAGAACAACACAATTTTCACGAGAGAAGGACTGAGTCATATCACTTGTTACAGGTGCAAGGATTTAGGTCATTACGCTAGTAAATGTCCAGAAAAGAAGCCAAGAATCCAAGGAGCCTACATAATCACAAAGAAGCCCCGAGACATGTCGGAAGTCTTTTGTTTTCGCTGCAAGGAAGCAGGACATTATGCTACTAAATGTCCCAACAAGAAGAAAGCTGGAGTTGAGTAGTTGGAATTTTAATATTGGAAACAAGAGTAATAGAAAGCAATTTCATGTTTATGAGTACAATAAGTGAGTTATGTAATGGGTGCTCAGAGTTTGTAATGGATTCATGAAATCAATAAAGTTAAGGTGACATGTTTTCATATGTTTAATTGTAGGAGTTGTTACTCTGTGAACAAAGATTTTGACCATTTTGAGGATATGAGAAATATGGTCTATGGATGGATTTGTGAATTTCATTTTTAGGGTGGTAGTACCACGTGAAGAAGACTAGACTAATGGATAAGAAAATATATATTCCACGGACTGTAGTTGAAGGAAAAAATTGGAGTTTTGCTTTTGATATGATGGTATGAAGAAGCAGTACTACTGGATTTAAAGGATGTGTAATATGGAACAAGAGAGTTTCTCCAAGGATGAGTTAAAGCTGCACTAGTGTTGAAGTGGGCCATAACCCACAGGCCAGGATTTTGAAAAGGAACAGATCTAACCTTGATGAAGGAAGAAATTTGGAAGAATCGGTGATTCAATCAGCATACGTTTCATAGGAGGTTACGCAAAAACCTGAGAGTGGTGAAGTAATGATAGATGTTTTGTTTGGCTTGCAGAACCAAAGGATTTACCCGATCCCTGTTCAATACAGGAGAAATTCTGCAATGCTCGTGAGGATGACCTAGTGTTAGAATCTGAGATTAAGCTAAACCATGTACAAGGTAATGATTTGGAGTGCGGGATGGATTGATCACCATACCGACTTACTCTTATTATTCGCTTTGCTATATGGGATGGTAAATCTGAGTGACTTACCTATAGTAGAGACGACGATCAAAAACTTGTTTTAACATTAGAATGGTATAAGAATTTTTCCCCTTGTACAAGGCAGTTGTTGCCAACCGTAGGATATACGGTGAGGTTCAACCCAGACCCGTTTTCTGCAGGACAAACCATAAATTGTTGACCACCATGAGATATCGATAGTTGTTTAGAATTGGTGTCAGACCCGTCAACTATGAAGACCCAGTTTCGAGATAACCTTATCAAGATGAAAGGACATAGGAATTGAGGAAAGGTTATGCCACTACCGGGAGAGCCCAGAGAAGGAATTATCCTTACGATCTGAGAAGACCGACACTGTCAACGATAAGGATGGAGTACATGAATTTTGTCGGAACCGTAACCCTGCTTTTAAGTGTGGTAGCACACTAGACCATTCCGATCGATGGATTTGCTGGAAGACCCCCAAACCCTAACCTTTTCTTGCTAGCCTCTTCGAATCTCGAGGACGAGATTCATTTTAAGTGTGGTAGATTTGTAACATCCCAAAATTCAAAATTTTGGAATGTTATATTAAATAAATAGTTTTGATTGATTGATTGTTTGTTGTGTGATTGATTGAGTGAAATTGAGTGGAATTTGAAACTTTTTTTGAAAGTTGAATGAGAGGGAATGAAATGACTTTCCCCGACTTTCACTTTGCCTTTTTGATATCCATGAATTCAATTTCAATTCAATCACAAAACCGTGGAGAGAAGATGACATGACTTCTTCCATTTATTTAAATGACAAGGGGTGTTGAAAATATTTGAATTTCATTTGGAAAATATTTTCCAATTCTGAAACTTTATGCAACTCAATGATTTTCATGAGCGAAGATAAAATGACTTCTTCAAAACATATGAAATATGAGTTGGGAGTTTTAAAAGAATTAAATCCAAATTTCTTTTGAATTTCTTTCCAATTTGGAGTTATTTGAGTTTTATTCAAAATATTTTTCTCCAAAAACAAAATATATGGAAAATAGGGTAACATGATTCCCTACATCAGAAAATTGGAGAGAAATTAATTTGAAGTCATTTTGGTATTTTAAAAATGATTTTTGTTAGATTTTATTGGACCAGAAGCACTCTTTACTTTATTTAAATTTGTGTGTATTTTATTTAATGCTAGAATAATGTACATCATGTAGGAAATCTTTTTCTGAAAATTTTGATATACTATATGCCTATATAATATTTTCATTTTATTTTGTTTTATCATTTTGTTTTCCTCTCTGTTTGTAAAAAAAATGTTTATATATAAAATAAAAAATAATCCGCAGCGCCTTGGGTCAAAGGCCCAAGCCGCCACTTGCCACCGGCCGGCCACCATCGCGCGTGCGCACCAGGGAGCCAGGGAGCACCGCTCCTTTTTCCTAATACTAGTAGGATTTGATCCCGTTCCGTTTATTCCGATTTGTTTCTAAATCTTTTCCTTTTGTTTCCTAATCCTAATCTATTTCTTGTCCCTACCCCAAGCAAAACCCTCCCCTCCCCAATATAAATACCCAAGCACCTCCCCCTCTAGCACATCAAATCAACACCTCTCCTCTCCTCTCCTCTCCTCACCCCACGTCGCTGCGACGCCTCGCCGGAGTTCACCGGACCACCGCCGCCATTGCCGCCCCGCCCCACCACCTCCGGCCATCCTAGCCACCCACCGACCCTACCGTCCCTTCCCCGGCCAGAGGGCCACGGAGGACGTCGCCGGAGCTCCACCAGAACCCCATCATCGGAACTGCTACAGTAAATCCCGACCTACTTTTTTTTCGTTCTGTTTTTTTTTCAGAATAGTTTCAATCTTGTAAAATCCATAGTTAATTATCTACGAGGTATTTTTGAGTGATTCCAACTGCCTTGGATCACAAATTTTATGAAGTTTCTGTTAGTTCAATTGTATTTCATATTTGAGCAGTTTAAATTTGTGTTTGTATGAATTTTCTCAAATCACTAGATTTGAGATATTTTGAGTTAGGAATATTATTTTTGACCGATTCTTTTTGCTCCTGGTCTCTAGGACCTTTGTTTATCCAGTAGTATTTAGTATTTTATTTTCAGGTTAATCTAAATTAGGTTTTTAGCAAAACAGTATTGTTTTAATATTAGTTCTGTTTTAGCTTTTTCTTTATTGTTTTTATTAGTTTTAAATTATTTCTTTTGTCACTTTTGACAAAATTAGTTGTGTTTCTGTTAGAGAACAGTAGAAAATTTATTTTATTTAAAAAATTATTTTCCTTAGTTTTGTATGAAACCTTCTATAGGTCATAGTTAGAGTTTTATAAAAGCTTTTTATTTGTTTCTTTTTGCAAATAAAATTTTATGGAAAAAAATGATTTCACTTAAATTAGTTATTTTACATTTTATTTTCTGTTAATTTATTAGTTTAGTATTTTAATTGTTGTTAAGTTTTTACTTACGGCAAAACTATATTAGATGTTTGTAGCAAAGTCATAGATCTTCGTTAGTAGTTTTTCTTTGTAGTTTTATTTGAAGTTTCTTTTTATTTTGTTTGAGTTTTATTATCGATTTTCCTTTCTGTTTTGATTGTTATTTCGAGTGCTAAAATTGTTTGCTAGGATGTTTGCTTATGTGAATGCTATGTTTGACTATATAGATTTTCAACGGAGTGACGATTAGTTCTACCAAGTCATTTTATGACGTTGTTATCTTCATCAAGTATTACCAGGCAAGTTCACTTTGACCATGTTTTTCATACCTATGTGTTTTATTGCATCTAGTGTCATCTTCGCAACAATCCCTCCACTAGTGACATTGAATCCTTGTAGTTGAGTAGTATGCATGAGGTAGGAACCCATCACCACATTACCAAGCCCGGGGCGTTATTTATTTTAATGCTACGCTATAGTAGACGGGGGTTGGTATGAGTGCTTCGGAGTGGTGTGAGAATGGAGGATCTCGTCAATGGCGACAACTCCATGATGGAATCTGCAAGGACTGCATCTTCAAGACCTCAAGACTTCAAGACTCGAGACAAGAATTCAATACACACTCTTTGGGTGAAGGATGGTTGACGGGCACCTGGAGAATCCGGTGGTTGGCGGGATGCATGAAGAAGCGCCATGACATCTTGCGGAAAGCTTCACCCAGACTCAAAGAGGCGGAAGAATACTTCATGCCGGAAGCTTACCTGTGCAACCGCAAGTCACTATGGGCTCTGGCTTGGTTGACCTTAGTTGTGACTCTGGCTGGGGCGGTGCTAGCAGATGTAGAACTACGGTAGGATTGAATGAGCCTTTGGGCGGTGGTCGGGAACTCTTCGGAAGACCATGTTTCGGTCATCTTGTTCTCAAACACCACGAAGTGCGAGGGCGTAAAGAGAGGGATCGAATCTTGCGGGTAAAGTGTACAAACCTCTGCAGAGGGTTAAAACCTAATCGATTAGCCATGTCCCCGATTCTGGACAATTTGAGCATCTGGACTTGGATCTATCTCGGAACTCTCAACACCGGATTGATAACTTAATTGTGGGCAACATATGATGATTTTGGGCTATGAGACATCGGTTGGCGGAACCATGTCATGATAGAAAACTCCATAGTACAGACTTCATTTATTCCTTTGATGTAGGGAAAATAAATCAGCTTTTACGCAAACAAAACTTAGACACGAGCCACAAAGCCATATTGCATATAGTATAGTTTTATCATCTGTTTTCTCATGTTGTGATCTTCGGTACATTCAATGTCTTGACCTACCAGTTGCAATGTATCATGTTGCAGATATTTACTTCCGACGAGTAAGATGCAGTGCAGGGTTACGGTCTACACTCAACCTGCCGATGGCGTTGATGGGACTCCACACCCGATTACTTGTTTCATTTGAGACTTATGAGGTATATATCAGTTTCGTTAATTATACATGTGATTGCACTTTGATATATACATTGATGTCTTGTGTGTGCGACATCTTGATCCGAGGATGGCACGACAACACGAGGCTTGACCGTGCGAGGTCGGGTCGCTACATGAAGACAATCACAGTCTGAAAAGCGTAATCACAGGATAACACAAGATGAAGACAAAGCGGTGAAGAATTTGAACTCGGAAATTGAGAAAGTCTTGATCAAAGTCTTGAAACACAGATATGAACAAACACTCAACACGATAATGAGGAAATGAAAGAGTTGAGGAAATAGAACTAGTAAGCTTGGTGAAGACAATGATTTGGTAGACCAGTTCAAGCTGTTGTCTCGGTTGTACGTCTGCAGTTGGAGCGGTGAGTATTTAAAGTCGAGGACACAGTCCGGACACCCAGTCGCTGAGCATGCAGCTCAGGGCACCAAGTCCTCACCGTATTCTCCTTGAACTAAGGTCACCACAGACCTCGTCCAATGACTTCGTGGTAAGTCTTGAGCGACTTCCAAACCTTCACAGACTTCAGTCACTTCGGCGATCCACAATTCCTCTTGGATGCTCTAGACCATGACGCCTAAGCGTCTGGAAGAAGCACCTGATCTTCAAAGGTAACAAGCGTCGGATCCATGCAGGATCAATCTCTTGATGATGCTCAATCACTTTGGGTTTGTAGGTGTTTGGTTTTGGGTTTTCCTCACTCGATGATTTTCGCTCAAGTCCTCGGAGGATGGGATGCTCTCAAATGACAAGTGTCGGTTTCTCTTGGAGCAGCCAACTAGCTAGTGGTTGTGAGGCGGCTATTTATAGCCTAGGGAGCAGCCCGACATGATAAGAAATAAATGCCCTTCAATGATATGACCGTTAGGTGGACAAGATATTTTGGGACAGGTGGCGGCAGCTTGACCTTGATCGGAAATTTGACTCTCAAATTCCTCGGGGCTATCATGTTCCTCTTGTGTAGGCAATCCGCCTTGGCGAATTCCTAACTCCTCGGTCAGGACAAATTCCTCGTGACCGGAAGAACTTCGTCTCACATCCTTTGAAGAAATAGACTGAAGCTGTATGAGATTTCCAAAGGCTTCACTCGAAGGGATTGGTAGGTGTAGGATTTTGAGTTGAGCATCACATGGAAATTTTTCCTTAGTATTTCCTCGACCCCCTTCTTTAACGACGGTGTTTCCTATGACTCAAGAAAGAGAAAATGAAACTACGAAAACAAAAGTCTTCACGCTTCATGTTCCTTGAATGAATACCAAGTCTTAAAGGTCACACCAATTTCTACACTTTCAAAGTCTTCAGAAAGTCTTCAGAATACCAAAGTCTTCAGTCAAAGAAACTTCATTTTTAGGGGTCGACTTTCTCTGTAAATATCAAACTCCTCATAGACTTATAGACCTGTGTACACTCATAAACACATTAGTCCCTTAACCTATAAGTCTTCAATACACCAAAATCACTAAGGGGCACTAGATGCAGTTACATCACCGCCACCTACTATTCCCACCGCTGGCCAGGCCCTGCGGCGACGACAGCCTCACACGCAGCCGAACCAGTGAACCCTCGTACTCGTCTCCGCGCGGGCTTCCACTGTCGCGTCTTCCCCGGCTCCGCATCATCCCCTTCCTAGGCCTCGCCGTCGTACACCGCCCTCGTGCTCTCGGTGCGGCGTGGTCAACGTGGTCAAGGAACGACTTCCATCGGAAGAGTATCAGACGCGATGGAGAAAGGCGGTGGGTCCACGGCGGCCACAAGGAAGTGCCTCCTCATTACGCGCAAAATAATTATTCCTCCACCTGACAGCAGGGACCCACCGGACGGGCAACTGTATTTCACGAAAAAAAATGTTCCCCCTGACTGCTGGGACCAACCAGCTACATCTTCGCATGCAAGGAAGTGCGTTCGGGCAAAAAAAAACGATTCGCCCCCCTGACTGCTGGGACCCACCAGCTACATCTTCGCAGGCAAGGAAGTGCCTGACAGTCGAGACCCACCTGGTCGAAGCGTACGTAGCATTGTCATTCTGCTCACGAATGTGTACGTACATACTGGTCGATGTAGAGGCGCGCACATGTCGTAGTAGAGGCGCACACGTAGCATGTACACGTACGTACAGCGGCCAGTGTGGAAGAAAGAAAATACAGCCACGTATGTATATACGGGCAGGGTCTCGAACGCCAACTCGCGCATATGTACGGCCAGGGCTCGTGTACATGGCTAGAACGGAACGGAGAAACTGTGTCGTCGTGTTCATGGGGAGCCAACCGGCTGGGTCGGAACAGAATGTGTCGTCGTGTTCATCGGGAGGGCTTGGACGGAACAGCAAATGGAAACGAGACTTGTGTTGGAGCGCTACGGTTGAAACGGGGGTCCTGTTCATCGGGAGGGGTGTGGTGTACCACAAAACAGGACTCCACGGGATACTGTTCATCTCCATCGTTGACCCCCTCCAGCCTCCACAGGCTACTATTCATCTACCGTCGATCTCCTCCAACCTCCACCTGCGACTGTTCATCCAGCCTCCACTGCGCGCTACTCCACCGGCTACTGTTCAACCAGCCCTCTCCACGGGCTCCTGTTCAACCACCCCTCCACGGGCTACTGTTCATCCAGCCCTCTACCGTCTAGTATTCATCCTGCCCTCCACGGGGTGGTCCTGTTCATCCAGCCCTCCACGGGGTCCTGTTCATCCAGCCCCAACCGGCTCGATCAATCGGGGTCCTGTTCATAGAGAGGCAACACCACGGGGTCCTGTTCATCCACCCCCATCGGGAACTATTCATCCAACCCCCCCCCCAGCAATGTTCACTGTTCATCCAGAGGCAGCATAGATCGGCTTCAGTTAGCAGCAGTAGCGAAGGAATCGCTCGATCGGGTTCAGTTAAAAGCCATTGATCGATCGCTCGGGTTCAGTAACGCGTAGCCTGCAGTGCAATCGCTCAGGTTCAGTTAGAGCCCAACGCCTGCTCCGGTTCAGTTAGAGCCCAACACCTCACACCCACGTGCGTGCGTGTATGAGAGAAACGCGCATCGCTCGGCCCCAACCACCCACCGTAACCGGGAACGCCCAACGACCCAAAGAATGTCATGCAGCTGCGTCTCCTGCCCGCCCAGGACGAAAAGCCCATTTTTTGTCATGATTTTTTGTCATAGAAGTAGGACCCCACCACATCTATGATGATACTGGGTTTTGTCACAATTATCGTCATAGAAGTGTCATAAGTATGACATAATTCAATTTTGTTCGGCCCAAAATGTCACGGATGTGTCTTTTTTTTAGTGTGTTTCCCCGGCAGAACAGCTCTGCCGGAGCCCTAGATTGGTTCTGCCCAAGTTCAGCCTCGTGGCGGCGGCGCTTCGTCCCGAAAGCTTCTTCTTGAATTTTTCCAGGGTAAAAGACACCATATAGCATAAGATGGGCACCAGAGGCCTGCCAGGGGCCCCACGAGGTCGGGGAGCGCGCCCAGGGGGGTAGGGCGCGCCCTCCACCCTTGTGGCTGGCTGGTGGCCCCCCTCTGGTTCTTTCTTTGCCCAATATTTTTATATATTTCAAAAATAAGCTCCGTGAAGTTTGAAGACTTTTGGAGTTGTGCAGAATAGGTCTGTAATATTTGCTCCTTTTCCAGTCCAAAATTCCAGCTGCCGGCATTCTCCCTCTTCATGTAAACCTTATAAAATAAGAGATAATAGCCATAAGTATTGTGATATAATGTGTAATAACCACCCATAATGCAATAAATATCAACATAAAAGCATGATGCAAAATGGACGTATCAACTCCCCCAAGCTTAGACCTCACTTGTCCTCAAGCGAAAGCCGATACCGATAAATATGTCCACATGTTTAGAGATAGAGGTGTTGATAAAATGAAATACGGCCATGAGGGCATCATGATCATCTTTAGGACATCAACATGTATTGTCATATAATTTCTTATGATAAAGTAACAATTCATTGACAAGGCAAAGTACGAATCAGAAACTTCATTGAAAACTAACAAACTATGATCTCAGTCATTGAAGCCATTGCAATTTATCATAACATCGGAAAGAGTCAATATAAGAGCTTTTCAGCAAGTCCACATACTCAACTATCATATAATCTTTCACAATTGCTAACACTCACGCGATACTTATGGGTACAAAGTTTCAATCGGACACAGAGAAAGATAGGGGCTTATAGTTTCGCCTCCCAACTTCTTACCTCAAGGGTAATGTCAACAATAATACTTTATGATAACCTACATCTGAATGGATATATATATATATATATATATATATATATATATCCGGATCTCTCCAACACACAGAGCTTGCCAAAGGAAAAAGTGTAAAAAAGGAAGGTGATGATCACCATGACTCTTGTATAAGGGTAGAAGATAAATGTAAAAGATAGGCCCTTCGTAGAGGGAAGTAGAGGTTGTCATGCGCTTTTATGGTTGGATGCACAAAATCTTAATGCAAAAGAACATCACTTTATATTGCCGCTTGTGATAAAGACCTTTATTATGCAGTCCGTCGCTTTTATTTCTTTCATATCACAAGTTCATATAAAGCTTATTTTCTTCACACTAATAGATCATCCATATTTAAGGAGCAATTTTTATTGCTTGCACCGATGACAACTTACTTGAAGGATCTTACTCAATCCATAGGTAGGTATGGTGGACTCTCATAGCAAAACTGGGTTTAGGGATGTTTGGAAGCACAAGAATTTGGCTAGCATGAGAGGGAAAGGCAAGCTCAACATGTTGGATGATCCATGACAATATAACTTCTATTCGGATATAAGCAAACATAACCTATTATGTTCAATATAACTTCTATTCTAATGAGTGCTCACAATTACAAAAGATGTCCAAGATAGTATATTTATATGCGAGGCCTCTTTTTCTTTATTACTTCCTATTAATTGCAACAATGACCAAAACTAAGTTTGTCAACTATCAACAAATTTTATTCATCATACTCTTAATATGTGAAGTCATTACTCTCCATAAGATCAATATATGATCTTCTTATTTCTTTTTATTCTTTGTTTTATTTAATTCCCTCAAGATCATAACAAGAAAGCAAAGCCCTTATCTCAAAACTACTATTTATTATATATCTCACGGACTCGATTACATAAAGGGATCATAAGGCAAAATTCAAAACTAGATCATACTAAAAACTTTATTCTACTAGATCAAAATATAACCAAAAGGATCAAACTAAGAAAAATGATAAAGATAAAGATGCGATGGTGATACGATACCGGGGCACTCCCCCAAGCTTGGCAGTTGCCAAGGGGAGTGCCCATACCCATGTATTTAGATCTCTTTCTTCGGAGGTGGTGATGATGGAGTTGTTGTACTTTTTTTCTCCAGCTGGCGTCTGAGGCTAAAATTTTCCTCCCTCAAATCCTTGTTCTCGAGCTCGAGTTTCATTATCTTCTTGCATAGTGCCGACTGTTGTCCTACGAAAAACGTGGTGGGATAGATTGGACCTTAGTGAAGCTTGACTTCTTGAACTCCACGTGCATATCGCCAGGTTGGGGTAGTGGATCGTCCTCTTCATCGGAACTTGTTTCTTGCTTCCTCTTTGGCTCATAGTCTTCTTCTTCCTCCGTGGTCCAACCATCGTGTTCCACATCCCCATATGTTTTGGGGTTTCTGATATAATCAGCCATGTAGCTTTATCCCTCCAAATCTTGGGACGACATCTTGCTCCAAATCTGCTGCAGAAACAACTAAAAACGAAAACAAAGGATTTTGTCGTGGTACGGTGGTCAAAACCTTCGGGAGATTATCTAATGAATTTTTACCGACCATAAGAAGTATTCTGCAAGAAAACAGAGTCCGGAGTGCACACGAGGTGGCCACAAGGTCGAGGGGCGTGCCTAGGGGGGTCGCGCGTCTCTTTCGGGCTAATTTTAACTTTCCTAATTTTTTCAACATTCCAAAATGGAGAAAATTTATCATTGGAAACGTTTTGGAGTCGGTTTACTTGTCGTACCACATACATATTCCTTTTTGGAGTCTGAAACATTTTGGAAAGTGTCCCTTATGTATTCCTCTGGTGTCACGGTATCAATTATATTGGTCTCAACATTTATGGGAGTACCTGCGATACAATGTTTGAGTCTTTAACCACTTACCACCTTCGGATTTTTACCTTCGGCATTGTTGATTTTTATGGCACTGGAACGATAGACCTCCTCGATAATGTAAGGGCCTTCCCATTTAGAGAGAAGCTTTCCGGCAAAAAATCTTAAACGAGAGTTGTCTAGCAAAACATGATCACCTACATTAAACTCACGCTTTTGTATCCTTTTGTCGTGCCATCTTTTAACTTTTTATTTAAACAACTTGGCATTCTCGTAAGCTTGGGTTCTCCAATCATCAAGTCAGCTAATGTCAAATGACCTCTTCTCACTGGCAAGTTTGAATCATAGTTGAGCTCTTTAATAGCCCAATATGCCTTATGTTCTAGCTCAAGAGGTAAGTGACATGCTTTTCCAAAAACCATTTTATATGGAGACATACCCTTAGGATTCTAATAAGCAGTTCTATAGGCCCACAAAGCATCATCAAGTTTCTTAGACCAAATCTTTCTAGATCTATTAATAGTCTATTGCAAAATTAACTTAATCTCTCTATTTCTCAATTCTACTTGACCACTAGACCGGGTATGATAAGGAGATGCAATTCTATGGTTGGCATCATATTTACCAAGCATTTTACGGAAAGCACCATGAATAAAATGTGAACCACCATCAGTCATTAAATATCTAGGAACTCCAAACCTAGGAAAAATAACTTCTTTAAGCATCTTAATAGAAGTGTTATGATCAGCACTACCAGTTGGAATAGCCTCTACCCACTTCGTAACGTAATCAACAGCAACTAGAATATGTGTATACCCATTAGAGGAAGGAAAAGGTCACATATAATCAAAGCCCCAAACATCAAATGGTTCAATAACAAGTGAATAATTCATAGGCATTTCCTGACGTCTACTAATATTACCAATCCTTTGGCATTAATCACAAGACAAGACAAACTTACGGGCATCTTTAAGGAGAGCGTGGGCCAATAGAACCCGGATTGCAATACCTTGTGTGCAGTTCTATCTCTAGCGTGGTGTCCTCCGTAAGACTCGGAGTGGCACTTGCGTAGGATCTATTCCTGTTCTTGCTAAGGTACACAATGTCTAATAACACCATCTACTCCTTATTTATAAAGGTGTGGGTCATCCAGAAGTAATGTCTTAAATCATAGAAAAACTTTTTCTTTTGCTGGTATGTGAGACTAGGTGGTATAAATTTAGCAACAATATAATTAGCATAATCAGCATACCATGGAGCATTACGAGAAGCATTTATGGCATTTAATTGCTCATCAGGAAAGACAAAACACCAATTAAAGGTACTGTAATGAACTCATTCTTTATTTGCTTTGGTGTTAAATATACAGTATTCCAACTTCTCTATTGGTTTATAAACTATTTTACTAGCCATAGATTCATCAAAATAAGCAAACAACACACGAAAAACAGAATCTGTCAAAAACAGAACAGTCTGTAGTAATCTATAACTAACGCAAACTTCTGGAACTCCAAAAATTCTAAAATAAATTGGGGGACCTGAGGAATTTGTATAGTAATCATCTACAAAAATAATCAACTAAATAGCACTCTCCAGTAAAAAAATTTAACTAATCTCGTGAGCGCTAAAGTTTCTGTTTTTTACAGCATGATCATAAAGACTTCACCCAAGTCTTCCCAAAGGTTCTACTTGGCACAAACACTAATTAAAACACAAAACCAAATCTAAACAAAAGCTAGATGGATTATTTATTCCTAAACAGAACCAAAAAGCAAGAAACTAAAATAAAATTGGGTTGCCTCCCAACAAGCGCTAACGTTTAACGCCCCTAGCTAGGCATGATGATTTCAATGATGCTCACATAAAAGATAAAAATTGAAATATAAAGAGAGCATCATGAAGAATATGACTAGCACATTTAAGTCTAACCCACTTCCTATGAATAGGGATTTTGTGAGCAAGCAACTTACGGGAACAATAATCAACTAGCATAGGAAGGCAAAACAAGCATAACTTCAGAACTTTAAGCACATAGAGAGGAAACTTGATATTAATTCAATTCCTAAAAGCATATATTCCTTCCTCATAATAATTTTCAGTAGCATCATGAATGAATTCAATAATATAACCAGCACCTAAAGCATTTTTTTCATGATCTACAAGCATAGAAAATTTACTACTCTCCACATAAGCAAATTTATTCTCATCAATTGTAGTGGGAGCAAACTCAACAAAATAACTATCATGTGATTGAAAATTAAGATCAAGATGACAAGTTTCATGGTTATCATTATTCTTTATAGCATACGTGTCATCGCAATAATCATCATAGATAGGAGGCATGCTTTCATCATAATAAATTTGCTCATCAAAACTTGGGGGACTAAACATATCATCTTCATCAAACATAGCATCCCGAAGCTTGTGGCTTTGCATATCATTAGTATCATGGGTATTCAAGGAATTCATACTAACAACATTGCAATCATGCTCATTATTCACATATTTTATGCCAAGCATTCTATGTAATTCTTCTTCTAGTACTTGAGCACAATTTCCCTTCCCATCATTTTCACGAAAGATATTAAAAAGATGAAGCATATGAGGCACCCTTAATTCCATTTTTTTGTATTTTTATTTTATAGACTAAACTAGTGATAAAACAAGAAAAAAAAGATTCGATTGCAGATCTAAAGATATACCTTCAAGCACTCACCTCCCCGGCAACGGCGCCAGAAAAGAGCTTGATGTCTACTACACAACCTTCTTCTTGTAGACGTTGTTGGGCCTCCAAGTGCAGAGGTTTGTAGGACAGTAGCAAATTTCCCTCAAATGGATGACCTAAGGTTTATCAATCCATGGGAGGCGTAGGATGAAGATGGTCTCTCTCAAACAACCCTGCAACTAAATAACAAAGAGTCTCTTGTGTCCCCAACACACCCAATACAATGGTAAATTGTATAGGTGCACTAGTTCGGCGAAGAGATGGTAATACAAGTGCAATATGGATGGTAGATATAGGTTTTTGTAATCTGGAAATATAAAAACAGCAAGTTAACAAGTTGTAAAAGTGAGCGTAAATGGTATTGCAATGCGTTGAAACAAGGCCTAGGGTTCATACTTTCACTAGTGCAAGTTCTTTCAACAATAATAACATAATTGGATCATATAACTATCCCTCAACATGCAACAAAGAGTCACTCCAAAGTCACTAATAGTGGAGAACAAACGAAGAAATTATGGTAGGGTACTAAACCACCTCAAAGTTATTCTTTCCAATCAATCCGTTGGGCTATTCCTATAAGTGTCACAAACAGCCCTAGAGTTCGTACAAGAATAACACCTTAAGACACAAATCAACCAAAACCCTAATGTCACCTGGATACTCCAATGTCACCTAAAGTATCTGTGGGTATGATTATACGATATGCATCACACAATCTCAGATTCATCTATTCAACCAACACATAGAACCTCAAAGAGTGCCCCAAAGTTTCTACCGGAGAATCAAGATGAAAGCGTGTGCCAACCCCTATGCATAGGTTCATGGGCGGAACCCGCAAGTTGATCACCAAAACATACATCAAGTGAATCAATAGAATAACCCATTGTCACCACGGTTATCCCACGCAAGACATACATCAAGTGTTCTCAAATCATTAAAGACTCCATCCGATAAGATAACTTCAAAGGGAAAACTCAATCCATTACAAGAGAGTAGAGGGGGAGAAACATCATAAGATCCAACTATAATAGCAAAGCTCGCGATACATCAAGATCGTGCCAAATCAAGAACACGATTGAGAGAGATCAGACACATAGCTACTGGTACATACCCTCAGCCCCGAGGGTGAACTACTCCCCCCTCGTCATGGAGAGCGCCGGGATGATGAAGATGGCCACCGATGAGGGATCCCCCCCCCCCTCCGGCAGGGTGCCGGAATAGGGTCCCGATTGGTTTTTGGTGGCTACAGAGGCTTGCGGCGTCGGAACTCCCGATCTATTCTGTTAACCGAAGTTTTTAGGGTATATGGATATATATATATATATATATGCGGAAGAAATACGTCAGGGGAGTCACGAGGGGCCCACGAGGGTGGAGGGCGCGCCCCTGCCTCGTGCCTCCCTCATTGCTTTCCTGACGTGCACTCCAAGTCTCCTGGGTTGCTTTCTTTCCAAAAATAACTTCTCCGGAAGGTTTCATTCTGTTTCGACTCCGTTTGATATTCCTTTTCTTCGAAACACTGAAACAAGGGAAAAAACAGAGGCGGCACTTTGGGCTCGGGTCAATTGGTTAGTCCCAAAAATAATATAAAAGTGTAAAATAAAGCCCATAAACATCCAAGATGGATAATATAATAGCATGAATAATTCATAAATTATAGATACATTAGAGACATATCAATCATCAATAGGTAGTGGGTCATCAAGAACATTTTCTAACCTAGACAAGTTATCTGCAACGGGGTTCTCATCTCCCTTTCTAACAACAATATGCAAATCAAATTCTTGTAGCAAGAGAACCCATCTAATAAGTCTAGGTTTAGCATCTTTCATTTCCATAAGATATTTAATAGCAGCATGATCAGTGTGAACAGTCACTTTAGAATCAACAATATAAGGTCTAAACTTGTCACATGCAAACACAACAGCTAAGAATTCTTTCTCAGTAGTAGCATAATTTCTCTGGGCACTGTCTAGAGTTTTACTAGCATACTAAATAACATTTAATTTCTTATCAACTCTTTGTCCTAAAACAGCACCAACAGCATAATCACTAGCATCACACATAATTTCAAAGGGTAGGTTCCAATCAGGTGGCTGAACAATAGGAGCAGAAATCAAGGCTTTCTTAAGTATTTCAAATGCTTCTACACAATCATCAGCAAAAACAAAAGGAACATCTTTTTGCAAGAGATTAGTGAGAGCCCTAGAAATTTTAGAGAAGTCTTAACAAACCTCCTATAGAAACCAGCATGACCAAGGAAACTTCTTATACCTTTGATATCTTTAGGACACGGCATCTTTTCAATATCATCTACTTTAGCTTTATCAACTTCAATACCTCTTTCAGAAATTTTATGCCCCAAGACAATACCTTCATTAACCATAAAGTGGCACTTCTCCCAATTCAAGACAAGATTAGTTTCTTCACATCTCTGCAAAACTCGATCAAGGTTGCTTAAGCAATCTTCAAAATGAGTTTCGTAAATGGAGAAATCATCCAAGAAAACCTCAACAATCTTTTCACAAAAGTCAGAGAATATAGCATTCATACATATTTGAAAGGTAGCAGGTGCATTGCGTAAACCAAAAGGCATACGTCTATAAGCAAAGGTACCGAAAGGACAAGTAAACGTGGTTTTATCTTGATCCTCTTTTGACACAGGTATTTGAGAGAAACCAGAATAACCATCTAGAAAGAAAAAATGAGTATGTTTGGATAGTCTTTCTAGCATTTTATTGATAAAAGGTAGAGGGTAATGATCTTTTCTAGTAGCTTTATTCAATTTGCGAAAATTAATTACCATTCTATAACCTATAACAATTCTTGATGGAATCAATTCATTCTTATCATTTGGAACAACAGTAATACCTCCCTTCTTAGGGACACAATGAACATGACTCACCCATTGACTATAGGTTTTTGGGACCAAGATCAAATACAAGAGATGAAATAGGGTTTGAGATGAGATGGTGCTAGTGAAGAAGTTGATGGAGATTGACCCCCTCTTGATGAGAGGATCCATGGTGATGACGATGGCGATGATTTCCCCCTCCCGGAAGGATGTTTCCTCGGCAGAACAGCTCTGCCGGAGCCCTAGATTGGTTCTGCCCAGGTTCAGCCTCGTGGCGGCGGCGCTTCGTCCCGAAAGCTTCTTCTTGAATTTTTCCAGGGTAAAAGACACCAAATAGCATCAGATGGGCACCGGAGGCCACTTAGGGGCCCCACAAGGTTAGGGAGCGCGCCCAGGGGGTAGGGCGCGCCCTCCACCTTTGTGGCTGGCTGGTGGCCCCCCTCAGGTTCTTTCTTCGCCCAATAATTTTTATATATTCCAAAAATAAGCTCCGTGAAGTTTCAGGACTTTTGGAGTTGTGCAGAGTAGGTCTCTAATATTTGCTCCTTTTCCAGTCCAGAATTCCAGCTGCCGGCATTTGATACGTCTCCAACATATCTATAATGTTTTATTGTTCCATGTTGTTTTATTATCAATCTTGGATGTTTTATAATCATTTTATAGTCATTTTATATCATTTTTTGGTACTAACCTATTGACATAGTGCCAAGTGCCAGTTGTTGTTGTTTCCCATGTTTTTTACATCGCATGAAATCAATATCAAACGGGGTCCAAATGCCACGAAACTCCATGAAGATTTTTTATGGGCCAGAAGGAAGGCAATGGGCCCTGGTTGCACCTGGGGGGTGCCTCGAGGGGGGCACAACCCACCAGGGTGCGCCAGGAGGCCCAGGGGCGCCCTGGTGGGTTGTGCCCACCTCAGGTGCCCCCCGGACTGCCTCTTTGCCCTATAAATACCCCAAAAATCCCAGAACCCTAGAAGCATCGACGAAATATTCATCCAGCCGCCACAGAGTCCAGAACCACCAGATCCAATCTAGACACCATCTCGGATGGGGTTCACAACCTCCATTGGCGCCTCTCCGATGATGCCTGAGTAGTTCTTTGTAGACCTTCAGGTTCGTAGTTAGTAGCTAGATGGCTTCCTTTCTCTCGCTGAATTCTCAATACAATGGTCTCTTGGAGATCCATATGATATAACTCTTTTGCGGTGTGTTTGTTGGGATCTGATGAACTTCGGGTTTATGATCAGTTATATCTTTTTACATCCATGAAAGTTATTTGAGTTTCTTTGATCTCTTATATGCATGATCTCTTATAGCCTCGTATTTCTTCTCCAATATTTGGGTTTTGTTTGGCCAAATTGATCTATTTAATTATCTTGCAATGGGAAGAGGTGCCCGGTAGTGGGTTCGATGTTACGGTGCTTGATCCCAGTGACAGAAAGGGAACCGACACGTATGTATCGTTGCTACTAAGGATAAAAAGATGGGATCTATATCTACCACCATAGATAAACGGATATTGTCTACATCATGTCATTGTTCTTATTGCATTACTCCGTCTTTCTATGAACTTAATACACTAGATGCATGCTGGATAGCGGTCGATGTGTGGAGTAATAGTAGTAGATGCAGGCAGGAGTCGGTCTACTAATCTTGGACGTGATGCCCACGTAATGATCATTGCATGGATATCGTCATAATTATTTGAAGTTCTATCAATTGCTCAACAGTAATTTGTTTACCCACTGTTTGCTATTTTTCTCGAGAGAAGCCACTGGTGAAACCTACGGCCCCCGGGTCTTCTTTCTCATATATTTGCTTGCGACCTATTTTTTATTTGCATTTTTATTCATATATATTAAACCAAAAATACAAAAATACTTTTCTGCACTTTATTTCATTTGTGATCTATTATTTCAATCTATTACAACTTTCTCCCGTCAACACACAATTTCTCGCAATTGCTATTCGAAGGGATTGACAACCCCTTTAACACGTCGGGTTGCGAGGTGTTGTTATTTGTGTGCAGGGGCTGTTTACGTTGTGTTGCTTGGTTCTCCTACTGGTTCGATAACCTTGGTTTCGTTTCTGAGGGAAATACCTACCACCGTTGTGCTGCATCATCCCTTCCTCTTTGGGGAAATACCGACGTACCTTCAAGCGACATCAGAAGGAATTTCTGGCGCCGTTGTCGGGAAGGATCTTTAACATGACCAGGTTCCTAATCACTAATCTCATCTCCTCGCAATTTACATTATTTGCCATTTGCCTCTCAGTTTCCTCTCCCCCACTTCACAAAAAATTGCCGTTTTATTCGCCTCTTTTTTTTTCATTCGTCGTTTTCTTGTCGGATCTGTTTTTGAGTGCAATCTTGTTGTGTGGCCATCATGACTCAAGAGAACACCAAGTAATGTGATTTCTCAAATACCAACAACAATGATTTTATTTGCACTCTGCTTGCTCCTCCCGCCAATAGTGCGGAGACTTGTGATATTAATACTGCTTTGCTGAATCTTGTTATGAAACAACAATTTTCCCGTACTCCTAATGAGGATGCCGCGTCCCATCTCAATACCTTCGTGGAATTATGTGATATGCAAAAGAAAAAAGATGTGGACAATGATGTGGTCAAGATGAAATTATTTCCGTTTTCTTTGCGTGATTCTGCAAAAAATTGGTTCTCTTCTTTGCCTCGCAATAGTATTGATTCTTGGAATAAGTGCAAATATGCTTTTATCACTAAGTATTTTTCCGCCTGCAAAAATTATTTCCCTTAGAACCCAGATGATGAATTTCAAGCAACTTGAACATGAGCATGTTGCACAATCTTGGGAAAGGATGAAAATGATGCTAAGGAATTGCCAAACTCATGGGTTAAATCTTCGGATGATCATACAAAAAATTTATGCGGGGTTGAATTTTGTTTCTCGTAATCTTTTAGATTCCGCCGCGGGTGGTACTTTTATGGAAATTACATTGGGTGAAGCCACCAAATTTCTTGAGAATATCATGGCAAATTATTCACAATGGCATACTGAAAGAGCTCCTACTAGTAAAAAAGTTAATTCGGTTGAAGAAATTTCTTCTTTGAGTGATAAAGTTGATGCTCTTATGAAATGGTTGCTAGTAAAAGTGCTCCTATTGATTTTAATGATATGCCTTTGTCTACTTTGATTGAGCAAAATAGTGATGCTATTGATGTGAACTTTATCTCTCGAAATAATTTTAATCCTAGGCCTTTTCCTAGTAATTTCTCCAACAATTATGATAATTCCTATGGAAATCAATCTTATAATAATAATAGGAACACCTCTGATCTTGAGAGTAATATTAAATAATTCAACACAAAAAAAAATTTCACACTTCCATAGAAGAAAAGTTGAATAAGATTGATGATTTGTCTAGAAGTGTTGATAGAATTGCTCATGATGTGGAAAATCTCAAGATGAAATTTTTTGTGCATGAAGTAGATGAATCAATTAAAGCTCTTTATGTTTCTATGGATGAAAGCAAGAAAAGAACTGCTATGCTTAGAGCTAAAAGAGAATTTTTTAGAAAAAGCTTTTTCTAGTGATTATTCTTGCAAAAGTGATGAAGATCTTAAAATGATTGGTGTTTCTTCTATTGATTCCTTGTTTAGTAAAGTTAAGAATGATTAAAAAGGGACTGGAGAAGAGTCAACTTGAGGTAGAAGGCGTCCCAATATTTCGGAGGGTGAAAATCTTGTTGAGAAAATTGATGAAAGTGGGTTTACAGAGTACAAACTATAGCTAGTGATGCACCCGCTATTTTGGGTTACAAAGACTTTAATTATGATAGTTGCTCTTTGATTTATTGTATTTCTTTGTTGCAATCCATGCTAAATTCACCCCATGCTTATGAACAAAACAAAGCTGTTACTAAACATATTGTTGATGCTATGATGAAAGCTTTGGCAGAAAAGTTGGAATTAGAAGTATCAATTCCTAGAAAATTGCATGATGAATGGGAACCTACTATCAAAGTCAAGATTAAAAATTATGAGTGTTTTGCTTTGTGTGACTTGGGTGCTAGTGTTTCTACAATTCTGAAATCTTTATGTGATGTGCTTGGTCTTACTAATCTTGAAGAATGTTCTCCGAATTTGCACTTGGCGGATTCTACTATTAAAAATCCTATGCGAGGAATTAATGACGTTCTTATTCTTGCAAATAGGAATTATGTGCCCATAGATTTTATTGTTCTTGATATTGATTGCAATCTGACTTGTCCAATTGCTTTTTGCTTTCTATTCTTGTGAGTTTCACAATTATGCTACTGTTATGATTGTGTTTTTTTATGTTTTAATTAGTGTTTGTGCCAAGTAGTACCAATAGGATATTCTTGGGTGATAGTTGTTTGATCTTGCTGAAAAAGATATAAACTTTGTGCTCACGAAAATAATTGTTAAAAATCACCAGAAGGTGATAAAATTCCAATTCTTTTTGCATAAGATCAATATACAAATTATCCAGGTTTTCCTAGTTTTTAAGAATTTTTGGAGTTCCATAAGTATTCGAACAAATCAGATTACTACAGACTTTTCTGTTTTGACAGATTCTGTTTTCTTTGTGTTGTGTGCTTATTTTGATGGCTCTATGGTTTTCTTTGATGAGTTTTTGCCATAGAAAAGTTGGAATATAGTAGATATAATACAAAAACAAAATATGAATTGGTTTTATACAACACTTATAGTAGTGATTTATTTTTCTTACACTAACGGATCTCACGAAGGTTTTGTTGAGTTTTGTGTGATTGAAGTTTTCAAGTTTTGGGTTATCTTACGATGGATGAAGTTAGGATGTAAGAGCCTAAGCTTGGTGATGCCCCGGTGCCCCAAGATATTATCAAAAAATGAGCAACCAACTAAGCTTGGGGATGCCCCCGAGTGGCATCCCCGCTTTCTTCCAACAACTATCGGTATTTTACTCTATGATATATTTTTATTCGTCACATGATATGTGTTCTGCTTGGAGCGTCTTGTATGATATATGTCTTTGCTTGTTTTATTTTGTGTTTTAAGTCATCAATACTTTCTGGACACACCTATTTGAGAGAGCCAAAATTATATCATGACTTGTTAGAATTGCTCTTTATGCTTCACTTAAACCTTTTATGAGCTAGTACTTTCTCTAGTGCTTCATTTATATCTTTTTGAGCATGGTGTGCTTTGTTATTTTTGAAGAAATTCACTCTTGATTCACTTAGATTTATTTGATAGTTAGTAATTTTTTTAAGAAAGTCTCTCTTGCTTCACTTAAATTATTTTGAGAGAAAGAAATTTTGTTATGCTCATGATCTTCTCTTATATTTGTGTGAGCTTAAGAAAAGCAACACATGAAAATTAGTCCCAAAGTGATAGATATCCAAGAAGGATAAATAAAAGAAAATGCATGAAGATCATTGGACAAAATAAACTTGATTCTTAGTAATAGTTTTGAGATATGATGACGTGATATGTGAGTTATGTTCATCAGTAATTGTGCTCTAGTAAGAATATTGGTGTTAAGGTTTGTGATTCCCTATGCATGCATGAAAGTCAATAATCATGCAATGAAAATTATATCCTACTTGTGGTGCATTATTCGTTGTTAATTATGCTTAATGCTTGCTTATGAGATTATTCGTTTCTTGGTTGGTCACTTATCAATCTTTTTTGCTAGCCTTCATTTTGCACTATGACCTCTACTTGTGCATCCAAAATCCCTTAAACCAGTTTTGCCACATGAGTCCACTATATCTACCTATATGCGGTATTCTTTTGCCTTTCTAAGCAAATTTTCATGTGCGATCTCTAATTTTCAAAATAAACTTCTCTTTTGTGTGTTTGTTTATTTCATGAGCAGTAGCAGTGGTTAATATTTTCCATGCTAGATGTATTATTCTCAAGATGAGTGTTTATTCACTTGTCATTGCACGAGAGTAAGGCAAAGGTTTTAGGGATGCCCAGTCCTGAAATGCAAAAAATATTTACTTTATGTTGTCAAATAATAAATTCCTTAGAAAGTGTTGGTATGGAGGACACCCGTGGATACGGCTAGCCATGGAAAGTGAAAGAATGGTGGAAAAGGGAATAAACTTTATTTTCTGTTTGGGAACCGCCTATGGCATATCTAGCATGGAAAGTGTTGGGAACTCTAAGTCGATTTCGTTGGTGGGATGGATACACCTCCCAAAATGTTTTTACCTCTAATTTTTTTTGCTTTGAGCTCTGGCACCTCTACAAATCACTACTTCCCTCTACAAAGGGCCTTTCTTTTACTTTATGCAATTTTTATTTTTATTTTGAGTCTCCATCTTCTCTCATAAAAAGTACCAACTAGGAGGCAATATGATTGTGCTTAAGTATTGGGTATAGCTAATATTCGAGTGTGTTTCATGAATGGATCAATGTTTGAGCATGATGGGCTTTAGCATTGATATTTTGAGGGACATGGTTTCTTGTTGATATGCTTGAGTATCTAAATTATTATGTCAAAACTAGACTATTGCTTTGAATCACATAAAAGTCCAAATGTCCATGCTATTAAAGAAAAGAATATGATATGACTTGATGAATAGCATTCCACATCAAAAATTCTATTTTTATCACTTACCTACTCGAGGACGAGTAGGAGTTAATCTTGGGGATGCTGATACGTCTCCAATGTATCTATAATTTTTGATTGTTCCATGTTGTTTTATTATAAATTTCAGATGTTTTATAATCATTTTATATCATTTTTTGGTACTAACCTATTGACATAGTGCCAAGTGCCAGTTGTTTTTTCCATGTTTTTTACATCGCATGAAATCAATATCAAACGGAGTCCAAATGCCACGAAACTCCACGATGATTTTCTATGGGCCAGAACGAAGGCAATGGGCCCTGGTTGCACCTGGGGGTGCCCCGAGGGGGGCACAACCCACCAGGGCACGCTAGGAGGCCCAGGCGCACCCTGGTGGGTTGTGCCCACCTCGGGTGCCCCCCGGACCGCCTCTTTGCTCTATAAATACCACAAAAATCCAAGAACCCTAGAAGCATCGACGAAATATTCATTTAGCCGCCGCAGAGTCTAGAACCACCAGATCAAATCTAGACACCATCTCGGATGGGGTTCACCACCTTCATTGGTGCCTATCCGATGATGCGTGATGGCTTCCTCTCTCTCTCGCTGAATTCTCAATACAATGTTCTCTTGGAGATCCATATGATGCATTGTGTTTGTTGGGATCTGATGAACTTCAAGTTTATGATCAGTTATATCTTTTTATATCCATGAAAGTTATTTGAGTTTCTTAGATCTCTTATATGCATGATCTCTTATAGCCTCGTATTTCTTCTCCGATATTTGGGTTTTGTTTGGCCAACTTGACCTATTTATCTTGCAATGGGAAGTGGTGCTTGATCCTAGTGACAGAAAGGGAACCGACACGTATGTATCATTGCTACTAAGGATAAAAAGATGGGATCTCTATCTACCGCCATAGATAAACGGATCTTGTCTACATCATGTCATCGTTCTTATTGCATTACTCCGTTTCTCCATGAACTTAATACACTAGATGCATGCGGGATAGCGGTCGATGTGTGGAGTAATAGTAGTAGATGCAGGCAAGAGTCAGTCTACTAATCTAGGACGTAATGCCTACGTAATGATCATTGCCTGGATATCATCATAATTATTTGAAGTTCTACCAATTGTGTTGGGGAACGTAGCAATAATTCAAAATTTTCCTACGTGTCACCAAGATCAATCTAGGAGATGCTAGCAATGAGAGAGAGGGAGTGCATCTTCATACCCTTGAAGATCGCTAAGCGGAAGCGTTACAAAGAACGCGGTTGATGGAGTCGTACTCGCGGCGATTCAAATCGCGGAAGATCCGATCTAGCGCCGAACGGACGGCGCCTCCGCATTCAACACACGTACAACCAGGTGATGTCTCCTCCTTCTTGATCCAGCAAGGGGAGAGGAGAAGTTGAGGGAGAACTCCAGCAGCACGACGGCATGGTGGCGATGGAGCTCGTGGTTCTCCGGTAGAGCTTTGCTAAGCACTACGGGGGAGGAGGAGGAGTTGGAGGAGGAGAGGGCTGCACCAGGGAAGGGGTGCGGCTGCCCTCTCTCTCCCTCACTATATATAGGGGAAGGGGGTGGAGGAGGCGCCCTAGGGTTCCCTGGGGGAGGGTGGCGGCCATAGGGGAAACCCTAGATGGGTTTGGGCGCCCCCACCCTAGGAAACTTGCCCCCCAAGCCAGGAGGGGCGGCTGCCCTAGGGGAGGTGCCCCCACCTCTTCAGGTTACGTGAGAGGGGTTGGTAGGGGCGCATAGCCCCTTAGTGGGCTGGTTTGCCCCTTCCCCTTGGCCCATAAGGCCCCCCAACGCTTGCCGGGGCCTCCGAAACCCCTTTCGGACATGCTGGCCATAGCCTGGTACCCCCGGAACACTTTCGGACTCCAATACCCTTCGTCCAATATACCGATCTTCACATCTGTACCATTCCGGAGTTCCTCATCACGTCCGGGACCTCATCCGGGACTCCGAACATCCTTCGGTAACCACATACTATTTCCCATAACAACTCTAGCGTCACCGAACCTTAAGTGTGTAAACCCGACGGGTTCGGGAACCATGCAGACATGACCAAGACACCTCTCCAGCCAATAACCAATAGCGGGATCTGGATACCCATATTGGCTCCCACATGTTCCATGATGATCTCATCGGATGAACCACGATGTCGGGGATTCAATCAATCCCGTATACAATTCCCTTTGTCCATCTGTATGTTACTTGCCCGAGATTCGATTGTTGGTATCCGCATACCTCATTCAATCTCGTTACCGGCAAGTATCTTTACTCGTTCCGTAACGCATGATCCCGTGACTAACTCCTTAGTCACATTGAGCTCGTGATGATGCATTACCGAGTGGGCCCAGAGATACCTCTCCGTCATACGGAGTGACAAATCGATCTCGATTCGTACAACCCAATGACACTTTCGGAGATACCAGATCGCACCTTTATAGCCACCCAGTTACGTTGTGACGTTTGGTACACCCAAAGCATTCCTATGGTATCCGGGAGTTGCACAATCTCATGGTCTAAGGAAACGATACTTTGACATTAGAAAAGCTCTAGCGAAACGAACTACACGATCTTGTGCTATGCTTCGGATTGGTTCTTGTCCATCACATCATTCTCCTAATGATGTGATCCCATTATCAATGACATCCAATGTCCATGGTCAGGAAACCATAACCATCTATTGATCAATGAGCTAGTCAACTAGAGGCTCACTAGGGGCATGTTGTGGTCTATGTATTCACACATGTATTACGGTTTCCAGTTAATACAATTATAGCATGAACAATAGAAAATTATCATGAACAAGGAAATACAATAATAACCATTTTATTATTGCCTCTAGGGCATATTTCTAACAGTCTCCCACTTGCACTAGAGTCAATAATCGTGTTCACATCACTATGTGATTGTAATGAATCCAACACCCATGGGGTTTGTTCATATCTTGCTTGTGAGAGAGGTTATTAGTCAAAGGGTCTGAACCTTTCATATCCGTGTGTGCTTTACAAATCTCTGTCATCTTGTGGATGCAGCTACCACACGCTATTTGGAGCTATTCCAAATAACTGCTCTACTATACGAATCCGGTTTACTACTCAGAGTCGTCGGCATTAGTGTCAAAGTTTGCATCAACGTAAACCTTTACGACGAACTCTTTTACCACCTCCATAATCGAGAAAATTCCTTAGTCCACTAGTTACTAAGGATAAGTTCGACTGTTGTCATGTGATCCATTCCTGGATCACTCTTGTACCCCTTGACTGACTCATGGCAAAGCACACTTCAGGTGCGGTACACAGCATATCATACTGTAGAGCCTACGTCTAAAGCATAGGGGACGACCTTCATCCTTTCTCTCTCTACTGTCGTGGTCAGGTCTTGAGTCTTACTCAATACTCACACCTTGTAACTCAGCCAAGAACTCCTTTGCTGATCTATTTTGAACTCCTTCAAAATCTTGTCACGGTATGTATTCATTTGGAAGTACTATTAAGCGTTTTTGATCTATCCTTATAGATCTTGATGCTCAATGTTCAAGTAGCTTAATCTAGGTTTTCCATTGAAAAACACTTTTTAAATAACCCTGTATGCTTTCCAGAAATTCTACATCATTTCTAATCAACAATATGTTAACAACATATATTCATCAAAAATTCTATAGTGCTCCCACTCACTTCTTTGGAAATACAAGTTTCTCATAAACTTTGTATAAACCCAAAATCTTTGATCATCTCATCAAAGCGTACATTCCAACTCCGAGATGCTTACTCCAGTCCTTAGAAGGATTGCTGGAGCTTTGCATACTTGTTAGCATATTTCAGGATTGACAAAACCTTCTGGTTGTATCACATACAACCTTTCCTCAAGAAAGTCGTCGAGGAAACAATGTTTTGACATCCTATCTGCAAGATTTCATAAATAATGCTGTAACTGCTAATATAATTCCAACAGACTCTTAGCATCACTACGAGTGAGAAAGTCTCATCGTAGTCAACTCCTTGAACTTGTCGGAAAACATCTTAACGACAAGTCGAGCTTTCTTAATGGCGACACTTACCATCATTGTCCGTCTTCCTTTTAAAATCCATCTGCACCCAACAGACTTACGACCATCAAGTAGTTCTTCCAAAGTCTATACTTTGATTTTATACATGGATCCTCTCTTGGATTTTATGGCCTCGAGCCATTCGTCGGAATCCAGGCCCACCATCGCTTCTTCATAGCTCGTAGGTTCATTGTTGTCTAGCAACATGACTTCCAAGACAGGATTACCGTACCACTCTGAAGTAGTACGCATCCTTGTCGACCTATGAGGTTTGGTAGTGACTTGATCCGAAGTTTCATGATCATTATCATCAGCTTCCACTTCAATTGGTGTAGGCGCCACAGGAGCAACTTCGTGTGCCCTGCTACACACTAGTTGAAGTGACGGTTCAACACCCTCATCAAGTCTCCACCATCCTCCCACTCAATTCTTTCGAGAGAAACTTTTCCTCGAGAAAGGACCCGATTCTAGAAACAATCCCTTTTGCTTCCGGATCTGAGATAGGAGGTATACCCAACTGTGTTTGGGTGTCCTATGAAGATGCATTTATCCGCTTTGGGTTCGAGCTTATCAGCCTGAAAGTTTTTCACATAAGCGTCGCAGCCCCAAACTTTTAAGAAACGAGAACTTAGGTTTCTCTAAACCATAGTTCATACGGTGTCGTCTCAACGGAATTGTGTGGTGCCCTATTTAAAGTTAATGCGGTTGTCTCTAATGCCTAACCCATAAACGATAGTGGTAATTCGATAAGAGACATCATGGTATGCACCATATCCAATAGGGTGCAGTTATGATGTTCGGACACACCATCGCACTATGGTGTTCCAGGCGGTATTAGTTGTGAAACAATTTCCACAATGTCTTAATTGTGTGCCAAACTCGTAACTCAGATATTCATCTCTATGATCATATCATAGACATTTTATCCTCTTGTCATGACGATCTTTAACTTCACTCTAAAATTACTTAAACCTTTCAATAATTCAGACTTGTGTTTCATCAAGTAAATATACTTAGCATCTACTCTAATCATCTGTGAAGTAAGAACATAACGATATCCACTACGTGCCTCAGCACTCATTGGACTGCACACATCAAAATGTATTACTTCCAACAAGTTGCTTTCTTGTTCCATCTTACTGAAACGAGGCATTTCGGTCATCTTTCCCATGTGGTATGATTTGCATGTCTCAAGTGATTCAAAATCAAGTGAGTCCAAACGATCCATCTGTATGGAGTTTCTTCAAGCATATATAGCAATAGACATGGTTCGCATGTCTCAATCTTTTCAAAAACGAGTGAGTCCAAAGATCCATCAAAATGGAGCTTCTTCATGCATTTTATACCTATATGACTCAAATGGCAGTGCCACAAGTATGTGGTACTATCATTACTATCTTATATCTTTTGGCATGAACATGTGCATCACTATGATCGAGATTCAATAAACCATTCATTTTAGGTGCAAGACCATTGAAGGTATTATTCAAATAAACAGAATAACCATTATTCTCCTTAAATGAATAACCGTACTACGATAAACATAATCCAATCATGTCTATGCTCAACTCAAGCACCAAATAACAATTATTTAGGTTTAACACCAATCCCGATGGTAGAGGGGGCGTGCGATGTTTGATCACATCAACTTTGGAAACACTTCCAACACATATCGTCATCTCACCTTTAGCTAGTTTTCGTAGCCTCTTATTTCGAATTACTAACACTTAGCAACCGAACCGGTATTTATTACCCTGGTGCTACTAGGAGTACTAGTAAAGTACACATTAATATAACGTATATCCAAAATACTTACATCGACCTTGCCGACCTTCTCATCTACCAAGTATCTAGGGTAGTTCTGCTTCAGTGACCGTTCCCCTCATTACAGAAGCACTTAGTCTCGGGTTTGGGTTCAACCTTGGGTTTCTTCACTAGAGCAACAACTGATTTTCCGTTTCATGAAGTATCCCTTCTTTCCCTTGCCCTTCTTAAAACTAGTGGTTTTACTAACCATCAACAGTTGATGCTCCTTCTTGATTTCTACTTTCGCGGTGTCAAACATCGTGAATTGCTCAAGGATCATCATGTCTATCCCTGATATGTTATAGTTCATCACGAAGCTCTAATAGCTTGGTGGCAGTGACTAGGGAGAACCATCACTATCTCATCTGGAAGATTAACTCCCATTCGATTCAAGTGACTGTAGTACTCAGAAAATCTGAGCACATGCTCAATGATTGAGCTTTTCTCCCTTAGTTTGTAGGCTTAAGAAACTTGTCAGAGGTCTCATACCTCTTGACGTGGGCACTAGTCTGAAATCCCAATTTCTGTCTTTGGAACATCTCATATGTTTTGCGACGTTTCAAAAATGTCTTTGGCGCCTCAATTCTAAACCGTTAGCATTACGCACTGAACTATCACGTAGTCATCAAAACATGTATGTCAGATGTTCGCAACATCCACAGACGACGCTCGAGGTCCAGCACACCGAGCAGTGCATTAAGGACATAAGCCTTCTGCGCAGCAATGAGGATAATTCTCAGTTTATGGACCCAGTCCGCATAATTTCTACTATCAACTTTCTACTAAATTTTCTCTAGGAACATATCTTAAATAGTAGAACCAAAGCGTAAGCTATGACATAATTTGCAAAGACATTTTGACTATGTTCATGATAATTAAGTTCATCTGATTATTTAATGAACTCACACTTAGATAGACATCCCTCTAGTCATCTAAGTGATACATGATCCGAATCGACTAGACCGTGTTCGATCATCACATGAGACGGACTAGTCATCAGCGGTGAACATCTCCATGTTGATCGCATCTACTGTACGACTCATGTTCGACCTTTCGGTCTCTTGTGTTCCGAGGCCACGTCTATACATGCTAGGCTCGTCAAGTCAACCTAAGTGTTTTGCATGTGCAAATCTGGCTTACATCTGTTGTATGCGAATGTTAGTTCTATCACACCCGATCATCACGTGGTGCTTCGAAACAACGAACCTTCGCAACGGTGCACAGTTAGGGGGGAACACATCTCTTGAAATTTTAGTGAGGGATCATCTTATTTATGCTCATCGTTTCTAAGCAAATAAGATGTAAACATGACAAGCATCACATGCAAATCATAAAGTGACATGATATGGCCAATATCATCTTGCGCCTTTGATCTCCATCTTCGAGGCGGCATGATCACCTTCGTCACCGGCATGACACCATGATCTCCATCATCATGATCTCCATCATCGTGTCTTCCTGAAGTTGTCTCGCCAACTATTACTTCTACTACTATGGCTAACGGTTAGCAATAAAGTAAAGTAATTACATGGTGTTTTTCATTGACACGCAGGTCATACAATAAATTAAGACAACTCCTATGGCTCCTGCCGGTTGTCATACTCATCGACATGCAAGTCGTGATTCCTATTACAAGAACATGATCAATCTCATACATCACATATATATATATAATTCATCACATCCTTTTGGCCATATCACATCACATAGCATACCCTGCAAAAACAAGTTAGACGTCCTCTAATTGTTGTTGCATGTTTTATGTGGCTGCTATGGGTTTCTAGCAAGAATGTTTCTTACCTACGCAAAACCACAAGGTGATACGCCAATTGCTATTTACCCTTCATAAGGACCCTCTTCATTGAATCCGATCTGACTAAAGTGGGAGAGACAGACACCCGCTAGAGCCACCTTATGCAACAAGTGCATGTCAGTCGGTGGAACCTGTCTCACGTAAGCGTACGTGTAAGGTCGGTCCGGACCGCTTCATCCCACAATGCCGCCGAATCAAGATAAGACTAGTAACGGCAAGCAAATTGACCAAATCATCGCCCACAACTACTTTGTGTTCTACTCGTGCATAGAATCTACGCATAGACCTAGCTCATGGTGCCACTGTTGGGGAACGTAGAAATAATTCAAAATTTTCCTACGTGTCACCAAGATCAATCTAGGAGATGCTAGAAACGAGAGAGAGGGAGTGCATCTTCATACCCTTGAAGATCGCTAAGCGGAAGCGTTACAAAGAACGGGGTTGATGGAGTCGTACTCGCGGCGATTCAAATCGCGGAAGATCCGATCTAGCGCCGAACGGACGGCGCCTCCGCATTCAACACAGGTACAGCCCGGTGATGTCTCCTCCTTCTTGATCCAGCAAGGGGAGAAGAGAAGTTGAGGGAGAAATCCAGCAGCACGACGGCATGGTGGCGATGGAGCTCGTGGTTCCCCGGCAGAGCTTCGCTAAGCACTACGGAGGAGGAGGAGGAGGAGGAGGAGTTGGAGGAGGAGAGGGCTGCGCCAGGGAAGGGGTGCGGCTGCCCTCTCTCTCCCTCACTATATATAGGGGGAAGGGGGTGGAGGAGGCGCCCTAGGGTTCCCCGGGGGAGGGGTGGCGGCCACAGGGGAAACCCTAGATGGGTTTGGGCGCCCCACCCCTAGGAAACCTGCCCCCCAAGCCGGGAGGGGCGGCTGCCCTAGGGGAGGCGCCCCCACCTCTCTAGGTTACGTGAGAGGGGTTGGGAGGGGCGCACAACCCCTTAGTGGGCTAGTTTGCCCTTTCCCCTTGGCCCATAAGGCCCCCCAACGCTTGCCGGGGCCTCCAAAAGTCCTTTCGGACATGCTGGCCATAGCCTGGTATCACCGGAACACTTCCGGACTCCAATACCCTTCGTCCAATATACCGATCTTCACCTCCGGACAATTCCGGAGTTCCTCGTTACATCCAAGACCTCATCCGGGACTCCAAAAAACCTTCGGTAACCACATACTATTTCCCATAACAACTTTAGTGTCACCGAACCTTAAGTGTGTAGACCCTACGGGTTCGGGAACCATGCAGACATGACCGAGACACCTCTCCGGCCAATAACCAATAGCGGGATCTGGATACCCATATTGTAACACACATGTTCCACAATGATCTCATCGGATGAACCACGATGTCGGGGATTCAATCAATCTCGTATACAATTCCCTTTGTCCATCGGTATGTTACTTGCCCGAGATTCGATCGTCGGTATCCCCATACCTCATTCAATCTTTTACTGGAAAGTCTCTTTACTTGTTCCGTAACGCATGATCCCGTGACTAACTCCTTAGTCACATTGAGCTCATGATGATGCATTACCGAGTGGGCCCAGAGATACCTCTCCGTCATACGGAGTGACAAATCCCAGTCTCGATTCGTGCCAACCCAACAGACACTTTCGGAGATACCAGATTGCACCTTTATAGCCACCCGATTACGTTGTGATGTTTGGTACACCCAAAGCATTCCTATGGTATCCGGAGTTGCACAATCTCATGGTCTAAGGAAACGATACTTTGACATTAGAAAAGCTCTAGCAAAACGAACTACACAATCTTGTGCTATGCTTAGGATTGGGTCTTGTCCATCACATCATTCTCCTAATGATGTGATCCCGTTATCATTGACATCCAATGTCCATCGTCAGGAAACCATAACCATCTATTGATCAACGAGCTAGTCAACTAGAGGCTCACTAGGGACATTTGTGGTCTATGTATTCACACATGTATTACGGTTTCCAATTAATACAATTATAGCATGAGCAATAGACAATTATCACGAACAAGTAAATACAATAATAACCATTTTATTATTGCCTCTAGGGCATATTTTCAACAAATTGCCCAACAGTTATTTGTTTACCCACTGTTTGCTATTTTTCTCGAGAGAAGCCACTAGTGAAACCTACGGCCCCCGGGTCTTCTTTCTCATATATTTGCATGCGATCTATTTTTCCTTTGCATTTTTGTTCATATCCATTAAACCAAAAATACAAAAATACTTTGCTCCACTTTATTTTATTTGCGATCTATTATTTCAATCCATTACAACTTTCTCCCGTCAACACGCAATTTCTGGCGCCGTTACCCGAAAGGGATTGACAACCCCTTTAACACGCCGGGTTGTGAGGTTTTGTTATTTGTGTGTAGGGGTTGTTTATGTTGTGTTGCTTTTTTCTCCTACTGGTTCGATAACCTTGGTTTCATTTCTGACGGAAATACCTACTGTCGGTGTCAAAACCGGCGGATCTCGGGTAGGGGGTCCCGATCTGCGCGTCTAGGCTGATGGTAACAGGAAGCAAGGGACACAGATGTTTACCCAGGTTCGGGCCCTCTCGATGGAGGTAAAACCCTACTTCCTGCTTTATATTGAAGATATGGGTAGTACAAGAGTAGATCTACCACGAGATCGTAGAGGCTAAACCCTAGAAGCTAGCCTATGATGGTATGATTGTAATTGTGATCGGCCTTCTAAGGACCAACCTCTCCGGTTTATATAGACACCGGAGAGGGCTAGGGTTTACATGGAGTCGGTTACAAGGAAGGAAACACAATATCCAGATCGCCAAGCTTGCCTTCCACGCCAGGGAGAATTCCATCCGGACAAGGGACGAAGTCTTGAGTCTTGTATCTTCACGCTTCAATAGTCCGGACGTTCTATACAGTCCGGCTGTCCGGATACCCCCTAATCCAGGACTCCCTCAGTAGCCCCTGAACCAGGCTTCAATGACGACGAGTCCGGCGCGCAATCTTGTCTTGGGCTTTGCAGGGCGGGTTCCTCCTCCGAATACTCCAAAATAATTATCGAACACTTGAACCCTGTCCGGATCCACAAAATGATCTTCACATGCCACCGTAGAGAGAATGATATTTCACAAATGCAATCTGCTGACAACTTTTTAGGCAACGCGATGCGTCATTACGGTCGGGTCATTATTCGAACCGTTTTTCGCACAACCAGTCACAGCGCATATTGCGAGGCGGTTTCCTTGTCACGTCTTGTCAAAGCAGAGATCGTGTCCCCTTATCACGGGATCTGCATCAATGCGGGTATGGGTAATCCAACCGCGCAACTAAACACGGCGAGTGGGGAACGAGCGGGTTCCACCAGGCAAGTGGGGAGGCGCAAATAGCTTTCGCCATCCCTATAAAGAGATAAGGCTTCTTCCTCTTTACCCACGCCTTCTCCTTCCGCTAGCTCATTTCCCTCTGTTCGAGCCCTAACGCCCAGGCATTCTCCTTTTCCATCAAAGAAGGATTTTTCAAAGATGTCCAGATCTGGAGCAGGAGGCAAAAGGATGGCCTCTACCGTCCAGGAGAAGGATATCAAGAAGCTCCGGGAAGCCGGGTATCTGGCCAAGAAGATCGGCCACCGTCTCCCACCGGCGGGACAGGTCATCCCTACTCCGGAGTCCCACGAGAGAGTCGTATTCCTTCCCCACTTCGTCCGCGGGCTCGGGTTTCCCCTTCACCCATTTGTTCATGGAGTCATGTATTACTATGGGATTGATTTTCATGATCTTTCCCCTAATTCCTTCCTCAATATCTCGACGTTCATCGTCGTGTGCGATGCCTTTCTCCGGATTTCGCCTCACATCGGCCTGTGGCTGAAGATTTTCAATGTGAAGCCCAAGGTGATGAGTGGAGAACACGCCGAGTGCGGCGGCGCCATGGTGAGCAAGATGCCCAAGGCCGTTTGGCCGAAGGGCGCCTTCAACGTCTCCGTCAAGGAGTGGCAGCAGCAGTGGTTTTATATCACCGAACCACGCGGCAAAAAGTGGGCTGCAGTTCCTGAGTTCAGATCCGGAGCTCCACTACGGCTCACGTCCTAGCCCAAGAAGGGCCCGAACTGGTCCTCGTCCGATGAGCTATCACTGCTCCAGACGCGCGTTCAGAGTGTGGTTGACAGGGACGTCAAACTCGTCAAGGTAGTCCAGGTGATGCTAGTTCGCCTGGTTCTCCCCTATCAGCGCCAAGCCTGAAATCTGTGGGAGTTCGACCCAACCGAGCACCAAACCCTCCAGGAGCTCTATGATTCCTCCCACAAGGATATCTGGAAGGTGCTCTTCAAGTCCGGCAAATCGTGGTCGGGCTCCATCGAGGACCGTGGGTATCAATTATCCCATTCTGGAAGCTCGGTAAGTTACAGCCATGCTCTGTCCATTCATGCTTCAGTTGGCATGTCGTGAGGGAGATATCTTAATCGTGTTTCATCATAACCTCAGGGATGGATAGAGAAGGTGGAGCGGATACATTGTCCGGCCCCGCTGCTGGAGGAACCGGCCGGACCTCTTCTGACGAAGATGCTTGTCCCCGCGCCTTACGAGGCGCCAAAGAAGGAGGCCTCCAAGAAGGTCAAGAAGACCCGGAGTGGCCTCCGTCGCCGCGAGGCTTCGGACGCAAAATTCGAAGACTCAAGCGACGCTCCTTCTTCGGAAGACGAAGATGAAGAAGCAGAGGAGGACGAGCCTCACTCGGAAGGTGGGAAGAAGCGTGCAGCCTCCTCGTCCTGGAGGCCGAATCGCCCAAGAGGAGGAAAGGTTCCCTCCCAGAGGCATCCACCATGGCTGTCGATAGCAGCCCGGAGTGGGATCCAGGCCCACCGGAGAAGTCGTAAGTATACGAAATCCGAACACACATATGCATCCGGGATTGTTTTTGGGTATAGTAGTTTTAACTGTTGCTATATTTTGCATAGTCCGGCAAGGTCTCGCGCCGGACAGTCCTCATCGGAGGATTCGCTGAGCTCGGATGCCTTGGCGAGCGAGATACCTCCAGAGGCCCCTTCTCCAAAGTCCCGGCGTGACACTGAGGTGTCGTCTCAACGGGGCCCGGACCAGGGGGGCATATCACTGGAGCCGGACACACGAGAGCGATGGCCCCTGAGTGTGCCGACAGCGGGGGCGATCTTGGGTTCGGCCCACAGCCGGACAAGGTCCAGGAGACCTCTAACGCTCCCGGATCGGGCGAGCAGCCACCTTTGACGGTGGGAGGCTTGCCTACTCTGCCGGCAACCTCTGTTCAAGCAGAGTTGCCAGGCGGTCTGTCGACAGCGTAAAAGAACGCGTCTATCGTCGATGAACATCGGACCCTTATGGGTGCGGTGGTTTAAAAGATTCAGTCCGCCGAGAGCGGGCTGAATGAGTCCTGCCTTGGCCTTATAAAGGCCTTTGAGGTATGTTTCCTAAGGAACCTTTGAGGAATCATCATAATATGAGTAGTAGCCCCTGATACACTGTCCGGTGAAAGAGAGAGAGCCGGGCAGGGGATCAAATCCTCTTTTTTTGTGGGAACTTTTGTTAATGATGTGTACCTCTTTGTTTGAAAACAGGCGTCTGCGGAGAAGACGGCTGCTCATAATGCGGAAGTGTCCGAACTGAAGCGAAGCCTGGAACGGGCCGTGGAAGAACTTGGCCGTGTGAGGAAGCAATTAGAGGATAAGCAAGGTATGTTAAAACATTGTCTTGCATTAGGCACGAATAAGTAATTGTGCTTATTGAAAAGTATTTGTGTTGTATGCCCTAGGAGCGAGTGCCGAACATGAGGCACTGAAGAAGGTTGTGGCTGATGCCAACGAGAAGACTGCCGCCGAACAGGCACTTCGTGAAAAACACGAGGCCAGGGTTATTGCAGCTGAGCGGGAGCTCCAAGAGGCTGTGAAGAAAAACGAGGGCTTGGAGCAGAGTCTAATAGGGAAAGAATCCGAACTCGCCCAAGCTCTCCAAGCCGCGGAAGATGCTCGGGAAGAAGCCCGAGGTGTTTTACGGGACATTCAGGAGGCCTGGAAAGTTGCGGCTAGTAAGGCCTTCTGTATTCTTAGCCATTTGTTCATGATAATGGGAAGAATTCTAAGCGGCAAGCTGAATTCTTGTTTTTTTCAGGGGCATTTGCGGATCTTTCTCATAGCATATCAGATGCCGCCCAATTCTACCGAACCGAGGAGAGGAAGTCTGCGGAGAGGGATTTCTGGTCGCAGTATTTGGCACCGAACTATCCGGTGCCCTTTATCGATCAACTAAAGCAGCTGGTCGAACTGCACCAGGCGGCCGAACTAGCCATGAAGGACTTGGTTGTCCGGCTGTGGCCGTCGGAGCCAATCGACGATTACTTGGACTCGTGAAGCGGATTGTGGGCGCCTGTCCTTGGCTTGATGTTGTTAAGCGATCGGTCTGCATAGAGGGTGCGCGTATGGCGTTTGCCCATGCAAAAGTGCATTGGGGGATACTTTACGTGGAGAAGCTGATGACTGAGGGGCCGCCAGAGGGTAAGGAGCACCGCAAGCCCGAACTGTACTATGAAGGTGTACTGAAGGGAGCTACTATGCGGCGGATAAGTGTGCCAAAGACATTATATTTCCACGAGGGCATTCGTGCCACTTTTTGTAATATGTGATAATGGCATTTTTATTATATATTGCCTGTTTTGTTTGAACATATGTTCTTCTGCGTCTACATGTTTATTGTATGTAAATCACGAGAGTTGGCGATTAAATGACACGCCCCATGTAAAAAAGAATACAGGGGTGTTCGAGATATATCTGAACGCTCTTTATCCCATAGTTGGGTCCTTTTAAGGAGGTGTTTCTCACTGCGAACCAGGCAATCGGACTATAAGGCTTTATTACTCTCACTTAGCCATAGGAATTCGAGTATGGTCGGCGCAGCCCCTAGTGTTCGGAAGGCCGAACTAGGGGCTCTATTGGCGCCTGATCAGAAGACCGCTCCGTCGCACTCTGCATTTATAATGGCGTTGTGCGGAATAAATCTTTAAGGATTTTAAAACCACTCGAATAGCGGACCAGCTCTCGATGTATCATGACAGTCGGTTTTCGGCTTTCTCTACTAAGGTGCTTGTCCGGCAGATATGGATTACAATCGCAATAGTTCTCCCTGCGCTACCTTAGCTGATATAACGGAACGTAAGGTACCAAAACAAGGGAGCCGGGCAAACCCAACCAATGACCCAAGACATGATTCTGAGCTGATGCATATAGTGCTATAAGTTCGGGGTGCCGAGCGACCGAGAAGGTGGTCGGACTTTATTGCCGTATTGTGAAGCCCCTGGCATAATAGGGCGTAACACGAGGTGTCGGTGAAAAGCGACGGCCGGTAAGTGTTATTTAAGTCTACGCATTGTAGTAAGACGATATGTCTATGCATATGAGTACGATGTATGATTATGAAAAGAGGTGTTTTTTTGCGGAACCTGTGATGGTCGGACTGGAGGAGGTTGTTAGCGGATCAAGAGTGAATCCGAACTGCCTTCTAACTGCATGTTCCTGCCATTGTGTGTCCAGGCTGATTCCACGCTGCCAATCTTGTTTTGCGCCAAAGTTAGTTTGTAAGAGCAAATGCTTGGAGGCAGTTGAACGTCCTCTTTTAGTTGGTCTAAGGGTTCCTGATCGGGCCCTGGTAAACCCAGCCGTTATACCGTGAAATAGCGCGGACTCCTTAGTTGGTGTCCGGATAGTTGGCTGTCATATCAAAATTTTGATAGGCATGCGCGACTCGCTACTCCGGCAGCTGTATGATTTCCGCTCTAAGGACGGGGTTCAGCCTTGCCCATAGGTGTGATTGCATCACACGGTGTTGGTCTGAGCGATTTACCACGTGGAATCTAGTCAACGTGGTTTGTCCCATTAGCATACGGTAAATTACCGCATGGTGGGAAGGTGCCGAAGAATAAATCTTTGGCGTAGCATTTTTTGGTGATCTGAAGACAACTGTTAGAGTGGTGGGCCAGTAAAACTTGGCCTTTGCCCCTGACATCTTTTAGAAGATGTTGTTTGTGGTTTCACACCTGCGGGGGCTTTATGTGTTATGGAGCCCCCGGTTTGCTATGTCTAGAGGTACTGCAATTGAATTGTTGTGGTTAATGCGGTCGGGGGCAATCGGCCGTACTTTTGTGCTATGGGGCGGGGGGGGGTCTCTTGACCAGACGCCTCCCTTCATTGTTTCTGGCACACGACCAGCCGCTTTGTTTTTGAGGATCCGACATTCTCTATTGGTATGCTTTGCCGTACTTCTAGGAGTACCATGAATTTCACATGGTTGATCGAGTGTGTGGCTCGGGCCGGGTAGGTCTGAGCTATTCTTTGTCCGCTGACCGGATTCGGAGTTGCTGGAATTAGCACCAGCTTTCCTGACTTGACGCTTATGACCATTGCGCCGAGGCTTGAGGATGCTTCTTCGTGTGTCCTTCATATTGTTTTGGACCGTAGTGATGTGTTGACGTCGGGGCATGTGCCTTGGGTTCTCCTGCTTAGGTTGGGGTGGCTGGTTGTGCCCTGTGTGCTCTTTGTCGGGGCGATCGGGTCCGTATCTTTCGGTGGCCAGGACCTTGGTCCATCTGTCCACCAGCAAATCTTGGTCAGCTTTAAGCTGTTGTTGCTTCCTTTGCAGGCTCCTTGCCGTGGCCATGAGCCGTCGCTCGAAGCGAGCTTGTTCCACTGGATCTTCAAGCACGCCGAATTCGTCATTGCCGAGGCTTGCCTCATCCTTAGAGGGGGTCGTATAGTTCTCCCTCTCCAAGTATCCCACAGTGGCCAGTCCGGCCTTCTTAAAGGCAGGCCAACTAGGGTTATATTCATCTTTGGCGCCATCCGGTTTGTTTTCGTCTGCTGGGCTGGTATTGCTGTGGCGGGGCTTGGAGCGGCGCCGACGATGCCCATGCTTTGCTTTTCTCCCTGAGGGATTATCCTCCACTGCCTCATCACCATTGGTTTCCTTCGGAGTGTCCGCCATATATATATCATAGGGAGAGGCGGCTGTCCACCGCCCGGTGAGCAGTGGTTCATGTTATCCTCCTGCATCGTCGTCTATACTGTCGATGTCTTCAGAGTTGAAGTCCAGTACGCCGGTTAAATCATCGACCGTGGCAATGAAGTGGGTGGTGAGTGGGCAACGAATTCCTTCATCGCCTGCTTCCCACTCGAGCCGGACATAGTTTGGCCAAGAGCCTCCTGATAAAGAGAGAGAGAGACTTTAATGAGTCCAGCATGTCGCCGAAGGCGAAGTCTTTGGAAAGATATCATAGCGGAGCTCCATTACCGGAGCCCAACCTGGCTCGACTGGCTCGGGAGTGCGCGGACTGGAACCAACATCCGGATACGAATCCAGGGGTCCAGAGTCACAGGTCACCGCAGAGGTAAGACCCGTGTTCGGCTCCACCGCCGATGAGTGTGCGACCTGCGTGGCGGGGTCCATCCCTCCGTCCTTAGGCAGCTTGACTGCTCCGGATATAGATGCAGAGACTCTGCGGGGGTGATACCCGAGCTTTGTCTCGACATGAGTCTAAGCCGTGCTCGTCGTGTTGTCTGGTGCCCCGCATAGGCCCGAACCGTCGAAGATCAAGTCTCCGCAAATGTCCGCCGTGTAGTTCGGGTTTCCGAACTCGATCGGTGGCTGTGGGCGTAGCTGTCGATCTGCTCCAGATGGCCAAGCGAGTTGGCCCGCAGGGCAAAGCCGCCGAACACGAAGATCTATCCGGGGAGAAAGGTCTCACCCGAGATCGTGTTGTTGACGATGACTGGAGGAGCCATCGAGCCCTGTAGCGACGACACAGAGGAACTGTCAATGAAAGCACCAATGTCGGTGTCAAAACCGGCGGATCTCGGGTAGGGGGGCACATATGTTTACCCAGGTTCGGGCCCTCTCGATGGAGGTAAAACCCTACTTCCTGCTTGATTAATATTGAAGATATGGGTAGTACAAGAGTAGATCTACCACGAGATCGTAGAGGCTAAGCCCTAGAAGCTAGCCTATGATGGTATGATTGTAATTGTGATCGGCCTTCTAGGGACCAACCTCTCCGGTTTATATAGACACCGGAGAGGGCTAGGGTTTACATGGAGTCGGTTACAAGGAAGGAAACACAATATCCGGATCGCCAAGCTTGCCTTCCACGCCAGGGAGAATTCCATCCGGACACGGGACGAAGTCTTGAGTCTTGTATCTTCACGCTTCAATAGTCTGGACGTTGTATACAGTCCGGCTGTCCGGATACCCCCTAATCCAGGACTCCCTCACCTACCGCCGCTGTGCTCACTACAAAAAAAAGACACATCCGTGACATTTTGGGCCGAACGAAATTTTTTCTGTCATACATATGACACTTCTATGACGATAATTGTGACAAAACCCAGTATCATCATAGATGTGGTGGGCTCCTACTTCTATGACAAAAAATCATGACAGAAAATGGGCTTTTCGTCCTGGGTGGGCCGGAGACGCAGCTGCATGACATTCTTTGGGCCGTCCATGACGGAAAAAACCGTGGTAGAAGCGAGGGGGAGGAAATTTTAGGGGAGTTGCTGGTTACGGTGGGAGGTCAGGGGCCGAGCGATGCGCGTTTATCTCATACATACGCGTGTGTGTGCGAGGTGTTGGCTCTAATCGAACCCGGCGACAGACCGCAGTTACCGTTATCGAACCCGAAGCGATCGATCGATGGTCGTTAATCGAACCGGATGGAGCGATTCTTCGCCATCGCCTGCCGCTAATCAAGCCGATCAATGCTGCCTCTGGGATGAACAGTGAGCGTTGCGAGGGGGTTTGGATGAGCGATTGGCGGTGGCGTTGCCTCTGGATGAACATGAACCCATGGTGTGGAGGGCTGGATGAGCGATGAAGCGGTGGAGGGGTGATTGAACAGGACCTGTGGTGTGGAGGGCTGGATGAACAGTGAAGCGGTGGAGGGGTGCCCGTGTGGAGGGGTGGTTGAATAGTAGCGGTGGAGTAGCGCGGTGGAGGCTGGATGAACAGGAGCCCGTGGAGGTGGAGGAGGTCGACGGTAGCCCGTGGAGGCTGGAGGAGGTCAACGGTGGAGCTGAGCGGTATCCCGTGGAGTCCGTTTTGCGACGCCACACCTTCCCCCCGTTTCGACCGTGGCGCTCCAACACAAGTCCGTTTAAATCCGTTTTCGCGCACGCCACACCCTCCCGATCAACAGGACCCCGTTTGACCGTGGGAGGTCCGTTTCCTCCGTTTTGCAGGTCGCCACACCCTGCCGATCAACAGGACCCCGTTTGACCGTAGGAGGTCCGTTTCCTCCGTTTTGCAGATGCCAGGCCCCTCCCGATCAACAGGACCCCGTTTTGAACGTGGCCGGTCGAACACAAGGCCGTTTCCTCCGTTGTGCGGTATGCGAGGCCTCATTTCCATCGCCTGTTCCGTCCAAGCCCTCCCGATGAACACGACCACGCATTCCGTTCTGACCCAGCCGGTTGGCTCCTCATGAACATGATGATGACGCTATTTCTCCGTTCCGACCCAGCCATGTATGTATGCACGATAGGCGTTAGAGACCCTGCCCGTATGTACGTACGTGGCCGTATTTTCTTTGTTGCACCCTCGCCGATGTACGTACGTGTACATGCTACGTGCGCGCCTCTACATCTACGACACGTGCGCGCCTCTACATCGACCGGTATATGCATTACGCGTTCGCGACCAGAATGACAACGCTACGTACGCTTCGACCAGGTGGGTCCCAACTGTCAAGCACTTCCTTGCGTGCGAAGATGTAGCTGGTGGGTCCCAGCAGTCAGGGGGGCGAATCGTTTTTTTTCAGACGCACTTCCTTGCGTGCGAAGATGTAGCTGGTGGGTCCCAGCAGACAGGGGGAAACGTTTTTTTTCGTGAAATACGGTGGCCCGTCCGGTGGGTCCCCGCTGTCAGGTGGAGGAATAATTATTTTGCGCGTAATAAGGAGGCACTTCCTTGCTGCGGCCGTGGACCCGGTATCGACCTCTCCACGTCTGATCCACGTCCGATGGAAGCCATTCCTTGACCACGTTGACCACGCCGCGCCGAGAAACACCGAGGGTGGTGGACGACGGCGAGGCCTAGGAAGGGGACGACGCGGAGCCGGGGAAGACGCGGCAGTGGATGCCCACGTGTAGAGGAGTATGAGGGTTCACTCGTTCGGCTGCGGTGGGAGGCTGCCGTCGCTGCACAATAACAGGGGGTGTGGGTGCGTAGAGGGATGGCCTGGCAGCGGTGGGAGTAGTAGGGGGCGGTGAGGCCTCGCGGCATCACTGACCACGGCAGGCGGCAGGAAGCGGCACACGGCGCTGCTTTGGGCGGCTGGAGCAAGAAGACCAGAGGTTGAAGAAGCACTACGGCTGTTGGATGGACATCGTATGGTCACTGGAGCTAGAATCGTTCATATATTGACTAAAGTTGACATAGGCCTCCGTCCCAGTCAACTTAGTAGGCCCACAAGACAGGCTCCCACCAAGGTTGGTCCCAGCTAGCAGGGGGTATTTAATTTTTTTTGTGCGTAATAAGGAGGCACTTCCGGTGGGTCCAAGCTGACAGCGGGGGGAACGTTTTGTTCGCGAAATACGGTGGCCCGACCTGTGGGTCCCAGCAGTCAAGGGAAAAGTTTTTTTCACGAAATACTGGTGGCCCGTCCAGTGGGTCCCAGATGTCAGGTGGAGAAATAATTATTTTCCGCGTAATAAGGAGGCACTTCCTTGCGGCTGACGTGGACCCAAATCGGCCTCTCCACGTCTGATACTCTTGATGGAAGTCGGTTGTTGACCACATTGACCACGCCGTGCGAGAGCACCACGGCAGTGGGCGGCCAGTGGGGCCTAGGAAGGGGACGCAGAGCCGGGAAGATGCGGCGATGGAAGCCCGTGCGGAGAGGAGTACGAGGGTTCACCGGTTCGGGCGTGGTGTGAGGCTACTGTCGCGCAGAATAACAGGGGTGTGGGTGAGTCTGAGGATGCCTTGGCCAGTGATGGGAGTAGTAGGGGCGCTGAGTCTGCTGGCAAGACCTGATTGGCGAGGAGGCGAAGCGAGCAGTCCGTCGGGCGCTGCTTTGGCGGTTTGGAGCAAGAAGATCAGAGATTGAAGAAACACGACGGCCGTTGGATTGACATCCAACGGTTACGTCTGCTAGAATCGTTTGTTGACGTAGTATATAATAACAAAAAATCTTGCATACGCGTCAACTAAACAGTCCCACAAGTCAGACCACTCCCTCTTTTTTTAATAATTTATATATAGCTCATGGCAACTTCTTTTGCAATTTATTGCAGTCGTTTTTTTTTGGTTTGCCAGGGCCAATTTCGCATATTTCTGTGGGTTCCAAACTATTTTTAATACCGAAATGTCGAGCCAGATTTAAAGTACTTTGAAGATATATTTGAATTAGGTTAATGCCCAGTGAAATAGGAATCTAAAAATGTAAAAAAAAAACAGAAATTATAAAGTAATTGCCAATTTGTCATCTGTTTTTATATTTACAACCCATTTCATATTACTTTCAAGGCGTAGAAAAATAAGTAGGCTTGGATTGGGTATTCTTCAGAAAAAATAAACTGGGCTCATTTGCACAAAGAAAAAATAGCTGGGCTGGTCACATGGTGAACATAAAATATAAGCACAGGCTAGACGGGCCTGACCAGTTCAAACCCTGCTCCGTCTCAACAATACCAAACAAAAAAACTGCTCGAGTAGCTACGTCCCAGGTGTCAGCCGATCTTGTGCTGTTCTCTTGTCTATTGACTATATACGCTCACAATGTCGTGGGTCCCAGATGTAAGGAAAACACTAGGAGGAAGCATTTTATTTTTCCATACACTGACGTGGTGGGCCCCTACTGTCATCCTCTCCACGTACTTCTGCCAATTCCTGTTGTTTGTTGACCATGTTGACAACGCGAGAGGGCGGCGCCGCGGCGAGCGCACCAAAGCGCGTGGAGGACGTCGGCGTTAACGATTTAGGAGACAGTGGGGGCGGCGATGCGTGCGCTGAGGCGCAATGAGCCGTGGGAGGCGAAAAGTGACCGGGCGCTGGTTTGGTTTTGGCGGAGGAAGATAGGATCAAGAAACACGATGACCGTAAAAGCAGCAGGAGTACTTAACAACCTTAATCGAAACCAGCAGGGCACTTAACAACCAAAGCTGAAAGCGGTATGAGTACTTATCTGAGTTCAACCGTACAAAGCACACCTCGAGCAGTGCTACTTTGCCTCTGACTCTGATTAACCAAGGGTGAGGCCGCCAAGCCCCAAGACAAGGCCCAGGCGCCACCCCTCGCATCCACAACCTTCTGAAAGCGGCTTCATCTCGCAACGTGGTCAATAAACAGGATATTCGCTTCAGAGCCATGGAAAAGCATGAACATAATCTTCTGTCCTATTGTCAAAGATGGACAGGCCTTCATTATCTGAGACCACCCACGAATAAGTATCTTTTCGCCTCCAAGGGGAATTGAGTAGGTCGACATAAACATCATGTTGTGACCAAGCGCAAGTCTGACCCGACCATGGTCAGGCATCTGTATAGGAACAATAGAACTCAGCAGTTCCTGTTTCAAGAAGATAACAGCTGTAAAACTATGTATAAGCAATAGTTTATGAACAACATACATAACAAAAAACAGCTCGTACCATAAGTTTCTCGACACAGTTGGACCTGTTCAACGAGTGCAGCAGTGGCACACATATCCCACGTGGCCTTCCACCATTGAAACGCCCCACAAGGACCTCAAGACGATCAATAAAGTATAGGAACATGTGGATGTCGATCCGATCAACTTGATTGCCATTAGTAATGTACCGAGTTATTACAGAGTAACAAACGAGCAGACTACTTAACTACGAAAAAACCTACACGCGCCACCAATTATAAGAAAATATTAGTTAGAAGTAGAATCTTCGTGAGAGATTCGTTGCTACTTCTAAAGTTAAATTGTGATCAGTTAGACAGAATAGGTGGATTAAGAAGTAATCCGGGCAACAAGCAAGAACTAGATACAAAACTAACATGGATGAACAATTGGAACAACGTCGGGGTGGAAGATCAAAGTGAAGATGAGACCAGGTTCTGCTATTTCCATCAACATTAAATGCGCCAACTTTCGGTCCGTAACACTTGAGAAAGTTTATCCAAGTTCGGCCATAAAAAGCAGCGATCTTCTTGGTTCATGAATCCAACTCGAAGCAATATCCATGGATTGTCTTCACTGTGACCATTAAACTAGTGTATTCAGTTATGGCAAGGCCGAGCATCTTGAGTACATGTGTTACGGCGAGCAAATAATACACTGCAGGAAAAATAATATGAGAACACAACATGTTCAAAAACCCCACCCTCCGGATAGAGAAGAGGATTCTAGGAACATACTATGCTGCGTTTCAAAATGTTGTGGTAGGACGAGAAGGAACAAGTGAGGCGTCTCGCCGATGGTAGAATCAGAGGGTACTACTCGCACTTTGCTTGACAAGCTGAAACACACTAGATTACATACGAAGAAAAATGCAACAGCGGCGGCTGCCATCCTAGGATTACCTGCGACCAAGGGACTTGGATTTATCGGGGATGGATGAAGAATTCGTACCTGGTTGTCCTTGAGAAAACCCTATGCAATCGCCGAGCGGGAGTTTTCTCTGAACAAGCGAGCGAGGGAGAAGGGGATTCGGGCCAGTGAAATATTGCCGCTTCGTCCGTCCAACTTACTACTAAAGCTGGAAAGGGGGGTTATGATTTGACGGCTCATTGGGCATTACTGTGGCGCTACGATCGGGGTGTGTCTACCGTGAAGTTGTGCACTCTAATTTGTGCATATGGCACGTGGACCCCGTTGCCGGTTGCCCCACATATCAGCGAAAGGAAGTAGAAAGACAGGAGTAACTAGTTACACATAAATATATATTTTGACAGAGATACTCCTGTGTAAAGAAATATACAAATCTTTTATATCACAGGCTCACCTTGCCGAGAAATATACTCCCTACTGCACCACCACGAGCATTATGGGGTTCAGCTTTTTTATGGGGGTTCAGCTGAGAATATAATACTCGAGATAGGCTCACAGTTACGGACTTTGGGCATGAGCCGACCACGCATGTTTGGGGGCCCATGTGTTCTACCTCGGCGCTTTTCATATTGCAAGCGATCGATGCTAGCGCTGGTTTTAGAATCTTTGTCATAAAGGCGAATACACAAAATTGAATAAAGCACGGCAACTATTGGAATAAAATCGAGCAGCAGTTCCTAACCGACAATCGAGTTGCAATTCTATCAACGATATACCATGTGATAAATAATACTGTCGTACTACTTATACACACAGGACACTTGTTTCACCATGCCATATTATTACATCAAAATCTCTCGGAGGATAGATCAGTTCGGCAGTTGCGTGATGCTACTGAAGAATTTCAAAGTTGATTTCGACCAGCTCTCCTTTTTGAGAACGTTCGATTTTGACATCATCCCCTACCGCAAGATATGATTTAGATTTGAACCTTGACCATCCTTTAGCATCAATCATGCGACCATCCTTTGTACTTACAGTATATTGAGCATGTTCATTCACACCAAGGCTGCATGGTAAGAGAAACTTGGTCGCGGTCGCCCGGATTGTTGAACGACTCCCTCGTTGCTCTAGGAATTCTCTGTTTGAAAACAAGAAGACATACCCAAACAGTTAGGTCAACACAGTGAATCATGTGAAACAACATGGAAAGAAGAAAGAACGAAGCACTTGGGCGGACAATGCTTACCAAGAAGGTGGACATGTTGGTTTTTGTAAGGACTTTGGTATATGAAGTGCGAACTGCAGCCCAGTCTGTTGCCGGTGCAACTGCACGGGCCGGACCAAATGCAAGTGCAAGTGTTGGTGCAGTGCGAAGTCATTTCTTCTGCCGGAGATGGTGCTCCTTGTAGAGCTGGTGCCGGTGTCGATGCCCGATCCTCCGGTAGATCGGTGGTTCATTGATGCGGTCGGTGCCCAATCCTCACCGGATCAGATCGAGTGATGTCATTGTCGATGCTAGAAACAGCAATCGATTGCTCGATACGTGCTAGACAGCGGCGATTATGTCTGGTATGCTATGATCAGCTTTCTAACTTGACTAGCATCCGTGACCGTGATCCATTTTTTTCTTCATTTCTTTTAAACGCGAGAAGGACTAATTGTGGCGTTTTTGTTAAACCAAACTGCAGTTCATCATAGGGATTCAGCTTGTACTCGAGACAATGCATCGATCCAATTTTTTCGATAATATAAGTGATGGGCGGTGCCTTTGTTCTTGACATGACATAAGAAGTGAAACCTGCAAAAATAGCCATCGAGAGCAAACCAAACAGTTTATTACGTGATGAATGTCACATGGCAAAACCCGCATCATAAAATTGCAGGAAAAGAAAGAAAATATGACATTAAATCAATAAGATTTAGAGCGATAAATCAATAAGATTTACTTGATGTGACACGAGTGAATCCTTACCAGAAATCACTATGTTGAAGTACTAAGCAGAAGATTGATCGTCCAACTTCAGCGTGGCATGCAGGGCCCCGCCTACTCCCACAAGCAAAGACAGTCCAAAGGTCGTGGACAAATCGTATGGACCGAACATCCATGGACTGGAAATCCTGGTGGGTGCGATAAACCCTGCAATGCATACGGATATTGGAGTGTAACCATAATTGATAAACCGTCCTCACAAAAATATGATACTGCATACTTCAAAATGTCTGGTGAATTGAGTGGACAGACATTAACATAGACCGTTCTCGGGACTGACCACACACCAAAAGCGGCGGTACTAATAAACAATCTGAGGTTCACAAACACAAATCAAATCTTGAACAATAGTACTTACTACGAGACAACCAAAGTTGCACTAACTAAACTCTGCAGACTATTTCTTGCCACCGACCTACGGGATGAACCCCGCATAAGCGGCTAGGCCATGGACTTCGTGTGAGATGTCTACATGCACCATCACCATCTTGTCAACCTTGGAGAACCTAACAGTGGTCTTTCCACTCATAAACATGATGATGAAGACATGCCGCATCAGATTTGGTGGGAAGCTTTACAAGAACCACACCCTTCAGAATCGAAGGCACAGCCGAGAAATTGTTGTGGTCAAGTACAGCCTCGAGAACACGCTGACAACAATGCTACAGAAAACACTAGTTCGGGACACGTGGCGACATGGACACAGCAATTTGGATAGTTCAAAGAAGAGAACTCATCATCAGGTCTTCCAGTTCACATGGCATGATTTTGAGAACTTCATCTCCACCGCGGACCTGGTTCTAATTCAAGCGAAACCATATTTCATTACTACCTCCGTTCAGAAATATAAGATGATTTTCGATATTATACTCCATATATGACTACATATACATACGAAACGCAGTGAACAAAGACACTAGAACATGTCTTCAAAGGCATGAGAGCGGAGGGATTACATGCAATATCCATAACACAAGTTCTTGAGGCAAATATACCCTCTTAAAAGGTAGCATTGATGTTCATAAAGTACTTCCTCCGTCCCAAAATTCTTGTCTTAGATTTGTCTAGATACGGATGTATCAAGTCACATTTAGTATTAGATACATCCGTATCTAGACAAATCTAAGACAAGAAATTTGGGACAGGAAAATAATTGAAAGTAATCTATAAGAAATCAGTGTCAACCTCTCGCATGTTTTGGTCAAAGAGGAATTTAGAACCGTCATTTGGCACACTAAAATCACATGCAAGATCACCCGAAAGTTGTACTACCAGTACTAATCTTGCATGTTAGATGAAAAACACGATCAAGATCGAGAAAAGATCGTCAACAAGAGACATTAGGACTTGCTTAATGAGGGATCCGGAGAGTGGGGCTTGGGCAGGCGATGGCTTTGAGCTTGTCTGCGGTAGTCTTGGCGGGGTGCTTGCGCTTCTTCGTACCATGAGCCTCGGCGGTTTTGGCGAGCCATAGACATCACGTCGGCGGTGCTCGGCGTCCATCCAAGAGAGGAAGCTGAGAGAGAAGAGTGAAAGGAGGAACGAGATGAGGGAGAAGCGAAGCGAGTGGGGGTTTTCTTCAAGAGAGGAAGCTGAGAGAGAAGAGTGAAATGATGGTTGCTTCATCCGTCCAACTTACTGCTAGAAAGGAGGGGGCTTTGTGATTTGACGGCTCATTGGGCATTACTGCGGCGGCTCGATTGGGGTAGTCTACCGTCACTCTACTACGGAGTAATTTAGTGCATGGCTGGTGGACCCAGGTGCTGGCTGTCCCACCCGTCGGCGAAAGTGAGTAATTTAGTGCATGGCTGGAGGAGGATCCGCATGGTAGAGCGTGTCCACTGTTTTTCATTCTGAAAAAAAATGATTACAACAAGCGTTTCCACTCTTACGACGGAGGAGTGCGAAACACGGCAGCCACTTGAACATACACAGTGCTCCTACTACTAGGCATGTGCAGTGGTTCATACGTCAGTACTAAACAATCTTGTTGCTGTGTTGTGCGCATGTCAACTACTCCTATATTTAACATAGTACCGCTTTTATTTGTCCGTCGAGAATGAGCAGTGAGATCAATGTTAACAGAACTAGATCCACAGCGCGGAGAGTATGGTGCTACGATTACTCCACGAAACATGAACCATATGAAGCACATCCTATAGTGTTAGGCAGGGGTGTATGAAGGGTGCACGGGATAGGAGCAAAAGTTCCCTTCTCGACCCACTTTTGGGTGTTTGGCAGAGTGCATGAAGGGTGCATGAGTCCACACTAGTAGGTTGACAAAAATACGAAGAGGAAACAACTATATTGAGATGAGAATGCAACCAAACACACCCACACGCTTTGTGCTACTGATGATGGATCTGCACCGTCGACTTTGATCCAATGGTCATGTTGCGCCGAGACATGGACATGCCCATGTAGAGGCGCCTAAACACCACGAAGTCCCTCTCGCTTCTCGAGGCGCCACGGCGTTGGTGATGCAGGGTGCAACCGCCCATGAAACCCGCTCCCGGTCGACGGGAGCCCGGTTAAATCAAGCGGCGTCAATGACACGAATGGATTCCGGTGACGGAGCCCTGAAAGGATTCGCTCGACAACAACGACGGCAGCGCGCAACCCCTCCTTGTCCAGCTCAGCCCCCACCATCGCGCGAAGACGGCTCAGCTCCTCGGAGATATAGGTGAAGAAGAAGACCAGGTCAGGAAGCCGTAGCTCATTGAAGTCAACCGGGTGGTCGAACGGGTTTAGCCCGACGGCCGGCATCATCGCGCTAGCACGACGGTAGGCATCGCGCAGCCGCAACACGTGCGTGGCAACTTGGTTCACCAAGTGGCTGAGGCGATCCTGGACCTCGTCACGATCGGCGCTCGCGCTCGGCCGACTCCTGACGGCCTATCGTATCTCCCACTTTACGCAGCAACACCGCCCGGCGCCTCGAGCATCTTTGTGGTGGGCCTTTGCCGCTTTTGAAGCTTCCGTGAACTCCCGCACATAACGGAGGAGCATGGCACTCCTCTCCTCCTTGAGCTCACGGAGCTCCACGTCCTGGCCTGAGCTCCGCATCCTTGGCATGGAGCTCTGTGTCGTGAGCCTCACCTCGGACTCCATGATCTGCTGCGCCACCATGGCACCGGTAGAAGCAATGGGGAGAGGAAGCAAAGGGGGCGAAACTGCTGAAAGGCAATGCAATCTATGGGAAGGCGGAGGGAGCCAGCCGAGGAGCGGGGAATCTTTTGGTTTTCACCACGATAAAACACCAGTTGACGACTTCTCACATCAGGGAGCAGTGGGTTTTTACAGGCGGAGTCATCGTGACTAATTGCTACCGCGCCTGCTCTCGTCAATCAAAAATTTAAAAATCCTGCTACCGCTGCTCCGTCAATCAAAAAATTTAAAATCCTGCCGCACCCAAACACCAGAGCAACGCCGCGGTGGATATTTAAATTTACCTGCCGGCAAGTAGATAAAAAAAGGGGTGAAAAAAAATGTGGTGGCGGCCTAGCTAATCGGTCGAACTAGCCCAACTAGCTAGCCACCATGCTTCACTGATGTACTCGGCGGGAAAGGTGGTCTTTCGTGATTTGATGAATCATTTACTTGCTTCGGCGCTACGACCGAGGAGGATCCAGAAAACGCGCGGTAGGGCGTCCCACATCAGGAAGAATATATGCGTGCACCACCCGGGAGGACCCCGAAACCGCGCGGTAGGGTGTGCCACATCTCACGCGGAGGAAAAATGTGCGTGTAAAATATCTTTATGTCGGGCGTAGTACCTATGGTTCGACCTCGGGACCCAGCCAGTCGGTCGAAAACACCCCACTAGCCACACAGCTTCATCATGCAAACGTGGCACGGTTAGCTCCGTCTCGACCAGCCGCAACGTCTCTTGTTCTAGGCGATTCTTCTATTTTCCAAGCTTTTTTTAGTTCTAATAACACCAAGGCAAGCTACCGCTGCTCTTCGTGTGTGCCCGTGCAAAGGTTAGATGATGGAGAGAAGAGAGATTGAGATCGCAGACCTGGGACCACCCGTAAGTGAGACAACGGTCATGCACGTGTTGACGAGGCACTCCCTCTACTCTACTCAACGCATAATCTTGTATAAAATCAAGTTATGGGACAAAGCCAACAACCGTTCGTTTTTTAGGCTATCGAATTACGCTTTGTAGTCCAAGTTGCTAGTTCGAATCTCGTCTTTCAGATTTGTTAGTTTTAGGTCCAAATTTGATTAATGACAAGTGGGACCCCCGTGTGTTGTTTTGATATTTCAGTGTAGGATGGTTTTTTTGAACAAACACTTTGCGCGGTTAGACAAGTAATGGCACAAGTTACACTTTTTTGCAAGTTTACGAACAAAAATGACAGCGGCATAGAATATCACATCCACACCGCAGCTTAGATACTATGGTGATACGAGTTTTTACACCGTTGGAAGTGAGATCCAATGGCTTGGGAGTAGTCTTTGTAATTATGCGCAATTTCCAAACTCTCCAAAGTTTTTTTTTGCAAATAAAACATTCAGGCCTCGTGTGTGCCGCTGCATCTTCGATCCAACGGCTCCCTGATGCTAATATTAGGTGCTCCCCGTAGCTTAATTACCCGCTACGGTGATATGAGCATCTAGGTCGTATGATCAGTGATCAGATGGCACATGCATAGTACTTGTACTTTCTGCGCATTTCCCAAACTCTATCGGTAGTATATTGCAAAAACATTCAAACCTCCTCTTGTGGGCCATTAGATCTCGGTGAACTTCGTATCACCATAGAATCTACGGTGCGGGAGCACCTCATACTCTCCGTGCGAGAAAACATAAGGTGCTATCGCAGCTTGGATGCTACGGTGATCTGAGCTTGGAGGTCGTTTGATCTGAGATCCAATGGCATCTGGCAGTCTTTGTGCTTATGGCGGTGGCGAACTCTTTTGGGGCTTTTACGCAAAAACCATTCGAACCACCGAGGAGGTGTTGGGTCACAAATCCAACGCCTCCGAAGAGCTTGTATCACCAAAGCATCTAAGGTGTGGTGGCACATGATATTCTTACATACAGGAGAATACGATGTCCTCCTTCATCATAGATGCTACGGTGATACGAGCTTCGAGGTTGTTGGATATGGGATCAAAGGGCATCTAAGTAGTTTTTGTACAAATTGTGTGCAATTCTCAAACTCATCAAGGTTTCCTGCAAAAAATTTAAGACACATCATGTGAGCTGCTATATCTCAGATCTACAAGCTCCAAGCAACTCGTATCGGCATATAGCGTGTAAGGTATGGGGGCACATGATATTCTCCCGGGGAGGAGGGGTGGGGGTGCACAACCAATCAGTGGTTGGGAGGGTGGGAACAAATATAATCTAAACAACCCTAAACAGAGCTCCACAGTTTTATCTAAGGTCGAGGTTGACCCCGACAATCATAGCTCCGCCTAAACACAACATTTGCATGTACTGTAGTACTACACTTAATATTCATGTTTCAGTTTCATGTTCATTTAAATATTGAACTGAGGACCATGGATGTCTTACATTTTACTCCCTTCGTTCCTAAATATTAGTCTTTTTAGAGGCTTCAAATGGACTGGCACATACGGATGTATATAGACATATTATAGAGTCTAGATTCACTCATTTTGCTCTGTATGTAGTCACTTGTTGAACTCTCTAAAAGACTAATATTTAGGAATAGAAGGAGTATTTTTGAACTTGTGTCATACATGCATGAGTTGGAAAAATAGATGCACTATACTTATTGGATTGTTGTTGTGTTCGTGCGTGTGTGTCTCTGTGTGTGTGTGTGTGTGTGTGTGTGTGGTCATATGCTTGATACATACAAAGTTTTCTCACCTCCATATTGTTCATCTTTTAAATTTGAATTTGCATTGGAAAACTTACTAGGGATACCATGAAATGTGAAATCCACGTTGAGATCACTATATCACAAATTCACTCTAATTCAACGACTCGTCATAAATCAATTACCACGTTGAGATTAGTATTTGCAAGGAAAATACGGGTATTGTAATACACATAGATTCGTTTGGCATTTTAAAAGGTTCCTTTCATATTCTCAAATGGTAGGACCCAATGGCGTACCAGCCAGACCTTGGCTCGTGTTGATCCTAAAAAAATGGGCTCGTGTCCTTCGGTGGCGTGCGTGGTACGCACATTAGGCAACCCCAACCAGTCGAGCCTCGGCGTTTCAAGTCGAAATATCTGGCGGCCAGAATTCCAGCCCTAGGAAATTCCCCTCATGTCCCCGGTCCATAATGACTACCGATGAACAACGGAGGGATGCTTTAGTAACTAGACAACGTTACCTACCGTGCCGAACACGGTTCAATTCACTCGGTCGCCGCTCGTCAATGTCACCCGTCAACTGCATTGCCTAATACTACTACTACTACTACTACACCAGGATGAGCACAGAATTGAGCCCGTTTGTTCGTGCCTAGTACTTTTTTAGTTCGTGCCTAGTACTTTTAATATATCAGGTAATACACTGGTACGGAGGGATTTTCCTTTTACTCCTTTTTCTTCAATTCGAGACAAGCTGCTTATGACAAGTTTCACAAATGAAGAGCCAATGTATTTTGGAACAAAGACCTATCACGTTAAGACGAATGCTTTCACTATTGAAACCGTGGGCGTTTACGTGCCGCCATGAGTCTCCGCTTCTCATTGGCAGGTGCCGTCCCAGCAAGCGTGTGAGTCGACGGGAGGCGTGCGAGCAGACCGCTGCACCGGCTGTCAGGGAGGCGTGCGAGCAGACCGCTGTGCAGACTCACCGGGAGGCGAGCCCTTTGACCAGGCTCCGCCGCCCACCGTCGTCCCAACTGCTCCCACTTTTAATGTCATCGGCGCCGCAGTTTAAAATCAACCCCGCACTACCCGGTATCGCTACAATCCTCTCTCTTCCTCTCCGATTCTCCTGTCGTCTACCTCCAACTAGCCTGACCTAAACATACGCCATGCGCATCACGATGGTCTGCCCTTAGTGTTCCAGTTTCATGAGGAAGACACCCAGCCAGAGTCTCAAGAACATAAGGCGCTTTGGGACGAGCTTGAACTGGCCTTGAGGGAAGATGTCGTGCCTGTCCCCGCTCCCGTTCCGGCTCCCGTCGCCCGGACTGCGCCAGCGTCCATCTCCGTGGCATTGATGGGCTAGGAGCCGCATATTGTCGCCGAGCTTGATGCCACGGGGTTCCAAGAGGTCCCCGCCGACTTTCACGCGCCCGTGCAACTACCAACGAATGCGCCTGCGCGTGCACTGACGCGCACGCCCGTGCCGGTGCCCGTGCACCTGCCAGCGCATGTGCCTGCGCGTGCACTGACGTGCGCGCCCGTGCCGGTGCCCATGCACACAAACGTCTCCGCCGCGCCGTTGACAGTGTCTGTCCCCGCGCGGGTGCCAGTGCCCCCCTCAGCAGCATGGATGGCCGCCGTCGACCGCTTCCTTGCACCAACGCGAGTCGCCTCCTCCCGCCAGTTGACTCGCTCCGAAGTCCAGAACATTTTCGCCTTCCTTGAATCTAGGCCAACATCCAGGAGTAGGCCAACAACGGCGCAAGACGCCGCCGTCGCCATCGGTCAGTGGCCCGATGACACACAGAGCACGGCAGAGGAGCCGCTTCCCACCGCGAGACGCCCCCGCCGCCGCCGCGTAATCTAAATTTGCCATGAAAAATGTTCGGATTGCCATGCTTAAAATCCGAACGTTTATCATTTCCGTTTATTTTATATCGATCGTCGTATAATTTAAAGTCGGAGTCAGACTGAACGAAATGTATGGTTTGATCGATTGAATGTTCTGCTAGAGCCGTATCAAATTAAATATAAAACGTCATCAAGCCACATTTATTCCTTGTCATCCAACGACCTAGACTGCTTCAATGTCGAGCGCTCAACACGTTTAGCGTGCAGTTAATTTCATGCCAAAAATAGTGCTAATCACATGACAACACGCAAATAATATCCTATTAGTTAATATCCGCATGCACTTAATATACTTCCAAATTAACGTGCATTGCACGTACCTGTGACTAGTGCTGCTAGTACGTGAAACTGGTGCCGTGACTTGTGAGTTGTGAGCAGCGTCCGAGATATGGTCAGCGGCAACATCGCCCATGAAGTTCTTCCTGTTTGCCCGTGCGTACGAACGCAGAAGGGGAGGAGAGAGAGCACACATGGAACCCACCAGTAAGTGAAGGCGAATAGTACTAAAAATAATATTATATGTTATCCATTAATTAGGCTGTGGTAATATAAAAACATTATGTGAACAAAGGGGTAACAAACATTGTTATTCTACGTATATGTTGCCTATTGACGTGCGGCTTGAAGGCCCGGTCACATGTTCGATCCTCGTCCTTTATTTTTTAATTTGTATATGGGTCCAAATTTGTTTCATGACATGTGGGCCCCTTGGTGTGTAGTTTGTAGCACTTTAATTTGTGGGTCGAAATTTGTTCCATTCCAAGCGGACTATCGGTGTGTAGTTTTGTAGCTTATTTATAATAATTAAAGAGAACAACATAGTTTTTTCAATAATACCATGGTGCGACATTGAAGGTGAAAAAGGACGTGCGAGAGACAGATGACTGAGCCAGAGGGGAATCAACTAGGGGAGCTGCGTGGGTTGCAACGGCGTTTGGATTAGTTGTGGGCCGAATGCTACAAAAATATAATCTAAACCGACCGGAATAAATGCCTACACAAATTAATCCAAGGTTGGAGTGCCCCTCGCAATGTAAATAGCTCCGGCTGCGAGGGATGGAGAGGTAGTAGCTTCAACAGCGTGGAAGATACGGTATGAGAAAGCAAGGTCAATCGAGAGACATATAGATAGAGAGACAAAGTGAGTGTGGTCCGACATTCACTGAACAAATATATATGCTCTGGAGAGATATTGTCCGATTGAGCTTTTGGTAAGGGTGAGGGCTGTAAGATAGAGCTTGACAGATGATCGATCCGCAGGCGTGTAGATATATTTTGTGCGTGGGAGGAAGCAAGGTCAACCGATCACATAGGGTCGCCGTGCGATCGAAAGAGTGAGACGGGTTGGAGAGTGTGACCTAGATAGACGATGTGCGTGAGAGAGTATACAATGTGAATAGGTCGAGTTGGGCTCAAACATGGTGATATATCGTTTTTGTCCAAGAAAGAGCGAGGTAAATCGAGACATACACACACACACACACACACAGAGAGAGAGAGAGAGAGAGAGAGAGATTGAGTGAGCGTGGCCCACCATGAGGTCGAAAGAGTGGCGGCGGCTTGGATGGACTGACCTAGATAGACAATCTGCGTGAGAGAGTATAGAGTGTGTCGACCGAGGCCCGAACAGGGAGATATATCATTTGTGTGTGAAAGAAAACGAGGTTAAACGAGACTCAGATAAAGAGAGCGAGATTGAGAGAGTGTGGCCCGCCGTGCGGAAGAAAGAGTGAGATAGTCTCGAGCGAGTGACCAAGATATACAACGTATGCGTTAAATGCGCCACGAGAGGTTGAGGGGGCTAGATAGGCAATGCATGTATTTAGCGAGAGGGTGAGAGGGAGAGGGGAGAGAGAGAGAGAGCTCGGCATGGGGTGCAATGGCGGGTGTGTGAGGTAAATACATTTGGTAGCAGGAGTGGAAAAGGGGGTTGTGTAGTTGAGAGACTTAGAGATCGAAACATGGAGAAAGAAACGAGCGTGTGTTGGAAACCGATAGCTTGCTAAGGTGGTTAGGAGAGGAAGATTGACCGATCAGGAAGTATGTAGCGTTTGTCTTGTGAGGGGGGACTAAAACAACATTTGAATGTACATAGTACGCGACTTAATATCGATGTTTCAATTGATTGTACATTGTAAGATTTGAACCGAGGACCAGGCATACGGGTAATTATTTCGAATTCGTGCCATACTAAGTTTCGAAAAGTTGACATTGGCTCAATTTGTTGTGCTATTTTGTAGGTCATATGTTTGAATCCATCCAAAAAAATTCTCACTACCATGGTATTCATCATATACATATGAATTTGTATTAAAAAAAGTAGCGTGGATACAGTGAAATGTGAAATCCACGTTAGAATTGGAGATCGCTACGTGACACACACTCTAATTCAAATAACTAACTACGTGCCACACACTATAATTCAAATAAGTAATTATGTGACACACTCTAATCCACGTTAGCGTGGGTACCGTTTCGATTTTTTTCAAATAACTCCTCATTAATTAATGTATAGTACTCCCTATGTTCACTTTTATAAGGCCTTGAAGACATTTCAGACAATGTGCAAAACAGTTCATTTTAAGTTGTCCGAAACGACTTACAAAAGTGAACGGATGGAGTATCTCGTTTTGAATGACTAATTATTGCAAGGAAAACACGGGCATGGTAATACATACAGATTCGTTTGCAAATAAAAGAAGATACGTTTGCATTCTCAAATGTAGGCGCACCAGGCAGACCAGGGTCATGTCGGGGTGGACGCTGCTTCGGTGCCTTAAAGGTAACAACCCTTGGGTGACTGACATGTGGGCCAGCCACCTGTTGGGCCCACATGTCATGGACACAAAGGCATGTGCCTTAAGGCACCAAAGCGTCAATCTGTCGAGGGTGGTCGCGTGTGTCGGACGGACGTGTAGCACCCAACAACCCACCCCCTCACCCCCAAAAAGGGCAGCGACAATATAAGTTCGCGCTTCCACGTTTGGATTGAAATATCTGGCGGCCCCAATTCCAGCCCTGCAGAATCTCTCTTCTCCACCGTCCCCTTCCGCCCAGATTACCGTCCCTAATTCGCCGCCATCCCTCGAATCGCCCCTCATCTCGTCTCTTTCCCCACCGTTCCCCACCTGCTCCGGACGACAACGACGAAGACGACGGTCGCGCTTCACCACCGCACCGGAGCTACCTCATCTACGCCCTCGTCCGCCGCACCGGGTGGTCCACCGACAACGTCGGCCACCGCAACCGACGTGCCTCACAGACACCGAGTTCCACCGCATCAGGTGCGCTTCACCGACGCCGTCTCCCAGCTCTCCGGGGCTACTTCTCCGAGCACATCGTCGCACCTCCGCCCCCCGAGGTCGTTGGGGCTTCACCAACGGTCTCGTCCACCGCATCGTAGCGCTCCGTTTCCACTCAAGATCTGCAACCGTGCGCGGCCAGCCAACGCCAGCGCATCACCCTCAACGGCTCTGAAGTGACCCGCACTCTAGCTAGGCGAGCATGCCGAAACGCCGGCCCGGACTAGGTATCCACACATCACTCCCTTGTGCACTGTTCCGACGATGTTTGGATATCCTTTCACTGCTCTCTTAGCTTACACGCCTATGCAACTCTGACTTTAACTCTTATTTCTTACGTAGATATCATACGAAACAAGCAAATCCATTTTTAGCGAAGCATGGCGGGCTACGGGATCTGGTACACATCACGCACACCGTATAACCTTGTAAGTATCATCCTCGGTACAACATCAAGGTCGATTCCTCTTATTTGATCAACCATTCGCCGTGTCAAAAATGCGAGAGGGGATGCAAGGAGCACAAGGCACGCACATCCAAGCAAGTGGTAACATGGAATTGTACATGGAACATCCCAAGCGCATAGCATGAGCTGCAGCGAGCCTCTACAACGAGCTAGCGTAAGTCCACTGCATTTCATTTAATTAAACTGGCATTCGTGTATGATTTGTGTGCGATGGCTGATCCACGAATTCAAGTTACCAGGGCGAACATTTAACTTAAAAAATCTGAAGGCACTTGCACTCGAAATCAACATAACTTGAGAAATGTGAAGCTACATGCACTTTGAAAACCAGCTAATGATCCAAAGTAGTTCAGATTATAAACACTAAATGATGCAAGCACCAAAAAACAAAAAATGCAACATGCTGTACAAGGACTACAAACATGGTCTGTATCTGCCTAAATTATTCGTTCTCTGGCTGAAAATATCGAAGTGTAATTGCACGTATAACGGTCGCATAACTGCATATCAATATATCTATCACGCACAAGTATGCCAATAGTTTCAAACAACAGATTAGAAAAGTATTTATGCTGTGTTGTCATGATCTGAGGACTTTACGGTAGATGGCCTCGACGTTTCCTCAAGCTATGAAAATGCACTATAATTTGCTTGTCATCAATGCACGCAAATCTCGGCTCCCTCAACATAGTAGATCATCATTAGACACTAAATCCTTCAATGAGCTTGCAAAATGCTTGCATTAGATCCCTCATTAGACACTATATGTTCATCACCAGGAGCATGTAAAATGTTTGCATCAAATCCTTCATTAGCGATGCATTCATTAGACACTTGTGCTCAAGAACAACATGAGCTTGTATGTTTGCACGGAAACTTAATTAGATACATCAGATTGATCGATTCGGTATTGATTGGGGGAGTTATAAAATAAGTAGACAGTGGTTTCATTTTCTCATATATTCCCTACATACAAGCAGTTGTACAACACCATCCGGTGTAACTAGCGGCCGGTAATTGATGAGTTGAATTAGATATAATCGAGGATGTGATGTACACGCTTGTTAGCATGCTACTCTTGCAAGCTATGTTGTCCGTTTGTGCAAGCTCGATGCCATGCCCGTCTTTGCCGCTGCCTCCCACGCAGGCTACACCCAGGGTTGGATCTTCATCTTCTTGTCCTTCCGTTCGCTTGAAGCCCGGCGACCGCCCTCCAACGAGGGTGCGAGGAAGTGCTGTGTCGGTCTGTCCAGCGGCGGCTAGGTTAGGAGCGAACCAGACTGCTGTTGATCGATATGGGAGGCGCTCGTTGGGCCGCGAGCCTGCTATAGGGCCTGCCTTGCACTTATGTTATTGGCCCTTCCAAATTGAAACATTTTTCTTCATTTTTTACATTGCCTGCTCGTGCGTTTGGGCAAACAAAACTAGCGAGCCAACACAGACGACTCAAACTAGGTGCACACTTTCCGACCACACCGAGGCGGCCGCCCATAGCAGCCCCTATGGTGGCATCGCCCCTTTTTGCGTGTATGATTGGATAGTGAAATATATTCCAGTGACGCTTTTGATTTACCCACAGAATTGTTGAATTGCTTGTTTCTATGAACTGAGTTCGCCAATAATGTGAAGGATGCCAGTCTTTTCATCCTATTGTAGATTCCTTAGATCTCGATATGCCAAAAGTAATCGCATGAAATATACAGTAAAAGCCGATTGTGATGTGTTTGGCTACAACTAGTTCGACTACACGTCCTCATATAACATATCAAGGGCGCACCATCTTACCATATTAACCATTCGACTTACCCATGCGATTGTGGGAAGAAAGAAGTATTGGGACTGCGTATCCAAGCAATTGATGCCATGGACTCCTTTGTACAACCTTGTAAGCGAAAAAGAAGTTGCAGTGTGCCTGTACAAAGAATTAGCGTAAGTTCAGTTACCTGCTTCTCGGAATTTTAGTTAGCCACTTATTGCAAAATTGTTCAATTACGTTGCTTGGCTTAATTTAGTTTGCTACTGATTACATAATGGCACAGCCTGTTAATCATATTGAAGACTGCGTCTATCCATGTGTTTGATACTTACTGTTAAGAATTACCTGTTTGCCTTAACTTAAATATCTACTTGTTTGTTCAACTTCTTTGCTGCTGCAACAGCGGGTTACAATGATGTTAATAACAATACTTCTCAGCATCCAATTGAAACTCTTTAATTCCTTGTTTGTTTAACTGGTTTGCTGTTATAACTCCCAGTTGATATGTTTTGCTAACTTCAACTTTTTGGAATCCAATCGGAACTTTAATGGCAAAAAAGGTTAGCCCAAGAGCAAAGAGCGAGGTCCCCATGGACGTTGCATCATCCCACAGCGATGGCACCGACCCAATCGTGCATTATGAATTGCCAACTGCCGATGCTCTAGAGGCTAAACTAGTGGTAGAAAGAGATTACATACGCACTTAGAGATGAAGTTGACATGTTGAGGAAGCAAACAGCACAATCACAAGCATTACTCAAGACAACCATTAAATATTTGGTGGATTTCAAAACGAAGCAAGCTGAGACTGACCAGATTGTTAAGGTCCTGAAGGAAAAAAGGAAATTAAATTCCTACTTGGTAAATCATAGGTGAAATGTTCTTTCCATAGTTGAATAACCTTTGTGTTGTCATTCATGTAATCAATCAAACCATTTGTTTTAGAGATCATGTAATAATTTTTTTGTTTTTGGTTTGTAATTTTATTTGAGCACAAGTCTGTATTAATTGATAAGACTCGAGAGACATTTCATTTGGATTGCTGTGCAGGACCTACAAATATGCCAATCGGGCTGAATGTGCATTCAACAATAGTAGTAGTATAGATGGACCATAAGTGGCACGCATCGGAAAGGGCCAAGATCTTTGGCTAAAAAAGATGTTGTTGTAGCCAAAAAAGTACAATGACTGGCTTATGTATGTTAGTTGATATTATTGATCCATATATTCTATAAGTGTTTATATGTACATTAGTTCTGTACATTCTTGGTTGATTGACTCGGTATTTGAATCTTGATACATCGCTTGTGTACATATCTAAATGGGAGTACACATTATGATGCGTGTGACATTTGAGTTGGACATGAAGTGTTCCAAATATTCGAATTCACCTTAAACTGGATACTAGTTTCTGAATTTGAGTATCGGCATTTGTAAACAATATTCATATATGACAGTGGAATACATCTTTGCCGTCCTTTTGAAGATATATAAAAACACATAGAACAGTTTATAAAGATTCATATAGGAATACAAAATGGATTCGAATTTAGTTGCCAGGGTAAACGTGGATGCTTATTGTCCCAAAATTCGAAAGAAGCTGCAAAATGTCCACTCCCACGTCGGCTGCCCAAAGCCAAGTGTTTGGGAGATGGAAATTACTGTCTACCCATTACACAGACAATCCATCGGCCCGATTTCCACTGCTCTAAATAGGGGTAGGTTAGTAACTTCAATTAGACGTGACACGACCGCCTCTGAGCCCATTCCGACACGGTGGGCGCCAAACATGGGCGGCAAAACACATTTGATTCAAGATCATCCGAAAGACCTCTGTTTCTCCCTCCATTCCCCATTCATACACGGTGAGCGGCAAAACAAACTCGACTCGGCCGAAATCGATGTAGGCAAATATTTTCAATAGGGGCAGGTTTGTAACTTCACTCAGACGTGACACAACCGCCCTACCTATCAGCCTCGTTCATACACCGTGGGCGCCAACCATGGGCGCCAACCACCCTCTCCTCACCCGAAATCGCTCTGGGAAAATATTGGCGAGATGCGAGATTACCGTCCTATCCCCAACCGACGAGACGTCTAAATTTTAAACGGGGGCTAAGTTCGTAACTTTCCCATATTTCAGACAGGCGCGTCCCAAAAACATGGTTCTCCGTACCTCTCCCTCCATTTTCCCATTCATACATCGTCCGCGCTAGAACACCCCATCCCCACACCAGCCTCCGTCCGCCAACCCATCCATCGCCGCCGTCCTCCACCACATCCACCGCCACCGTCCTCCACCATGCTGGAGCGCCTACCAAGACCGTGTCGTCCACTGCTAGAGATGGACGTTTCTCATCCACGGCGACAGACCAATAGCCTTGCATCGCGTCCTCTCACTTCATCGGCGCCGTCGTCCTCTTTGTCGGGCCTGCTCACATGACCTTCTCTTCCACCGCAACGGGACTTATCCCCCGATGCACCCTTCTACCGTCGCAGATCTGCTTCAACGCCACCAACAGCCATCGCACCCCCGATGCCTACACGGCGCCGCAAGAGAGGAGGTACTTCATATCTCCTCAACTTTTTGATCTCAACCAGAAAATAGATCTTAACTTGGTTACTCTACTTTCTTTTCAGCTCTTAGAGTTTAGTTCTTAGTTCAAGCAAACAATGGATGCTAAATATCATTTCTCCGGTTTGCGACTTCAAATTTGCCATGGCACAGCCATATCTGGTTTAATTGATCATGCTTAGGGTTTAATTGATCATGTTGGTTCCGTGGTGGTTTCTTTAATAGAAATCTGAGGGAAAACCCTCTTTTGCTAAAAAAATATGCTTAGAGTTTCCCCCTTTTATGATCATATACGATCAGAATATGTGCTTCGTGTCATAATAACACTGCTCCACGCATCAAGCTAAACAAGCTTAGATGTTCAAATACGAATATGATATTATTAAAACAGAGTTGTTTAATTGGTCAGCTAAATGTTCCTAAATTAGTTTCGAAAATGCATGTTCGCCGCTCGGGTGTATCTCTCTGAGGTGCCCACGGTGGGCCGGCCCATCCACAGGATTTTGGGTCGCCCCAGGCCCCGATTCCCCTCTGTTACATTGCGGCGTTTCCGATCTCTACTACCGCCTCGCTGGCGACTTGCCGTCCCAGACGGCATGACTCTAGGAGGAGACGCCGGACTAACAGAGGCCAGTGAGCCGCTTCGCCTAACAAAGTCATCACGCTGCCGGCGCCGCCGTGCCTAGCTTCCCAAATCCGTTCAGGGGCTCAAAGTGCAAAGACCCACCAAGCCAACCCGATTTATCCCGAGATATGTCCTCAACACTCAGTGACCACTCCTCATCACCCATTTTCTAATTGATTCATTACTCATTAGGCAGTACTGTCATTAGGGTTTGTTGTGTGCTCAGTGCTACCTACACTTAATGGTTCAGATGTATTTCGGTAATCTTTAGTACTTGTAAAGTTCACAGAGTTTTCAAAATTCCGGCCCTCGGAACAGAAACTAGTCATTTTGGATTGTTGGTCGTAGTGACATTGACCCAGATTACTACTGCAAGCCAGGTTTGTTGACAAGTTTACTTGTCTTTCTTACTCATTTGATATAATATCCAATTATTCACGTCGATTAGTTGCAAACAATAAGTGCTAGACAAACTTCTTCATTCAGATTTTGGATGGTCTCTTACTGCAGTTACAATTCTGCATACTTGTCCTAATAAGCTCACAAGTAAATGATTGATTCACTACATATATGCTTCCCTTGTCATATTTGTTGTCAATATTCTTTTAGGGTGGACCACCCTGTTTCTAAATCTTTGGAACCGTAGACCTGAGTGAATAGTATTTCTCTATGTGATCTCTTCCATCATGTGTGGGTAACGAACACTGCATTGTATAGAAAGAAAGTCTCATTTCCAGGTTTTACATAGGTATCGATCTTTTACATGGAATACAATCTGCCTACTTGCTTTGTGTCGCACTACCAACACTCCACCGTTGAAGCTAAACATTACGCCACTCATAATTGCTTAGTTTATTTGTTCAAATACGAATTTCATATGATTCTAATGTTCCTACTTCAGTGAAATGTGTGCCTGCCTGTTATAGAGACATAAGGGGTTTGTATTTCTGTATGTGGTCTGGTCAGCGCGGTTGGGGAGGTGAACTTTGCATATGCAGGGGTTTATAGGGAGACACTCTCCGAGTTGAATCCGCAATGCATTCCATAGATAATCTGACTACTTTTTTATGTTTTCACGAATCTCAGATTCTGAACAGCATCATAATGATTATGAGCTTGCGCGCATGAAAAGAATAAAGTAGAACAATGCCATGGCTGTCAAACTTGGCATTAAGGGATTGAAATCAAGTCTGGATGCAATGCAATGCAAACGCTCTCCACCTACAGATTCATGCTCAGAATATGATCCTAACAGTGATTCTGAGCTAGAGGGAGACCTAAGTCAATGTAGCTCCCTAGTGGAGGAGTCATAGGAAGATGACATATCTTATTCACCCATCAAGGTACTTGCTCTAACTTTCCAAGGTTACATTGCTCGCACATATCTTGCAACTGATGCTTTGCATTGCTTCTACTTTGTTGAACTGCCATTAGCTTAGTTTACACATCGTGTATGTGAATACGCCGTGCCTATCCATTTTCAGTACATATTCCATCTGTCATCATACCATATTTATCCATTCAAATTTTGTTCTTGTGTATCAGACGTTCAAAAGGAAGAGGGCGATTGCTGATCGTGGAGGAGCACAAGCAAAGTATTTGGAAAAGGTAGTGGCACCGATAAATCAAATAGCCCATTAGGTGTAGTTGCAATATCACACGACCCACAAAATACCCCAACTCTAGCAGACTCTAGCCCTACTACACCGGGTCATTTCGATGCCCCAACTCAGCAGAGACCCCAAGCTGCAAGCAAGCAGTATGATTATGCGATTGACATAGCACCAAATGCATGATGCAAAACCCCATTCCAAAGAAAGAGTACACCAAATCCAATTGCCAAATCCCTTTTCGAACCGTGAGAGAGCCCCAATTGCAACAAATAGGACCCCTGTTCCATTTCTTCCCGATTTAGAAGACGAAGCTTATGTTGTTGCCGGGAACTTTGTGCGCATCTTTCCTTCATGGAAAGATTATACATGAATACGAACAATTTCCAATCTTCCTCCGCAACTTACGCGTAAGTAATGTACTAATGTTATTCATGGTCATTACTGCATATGTTTCTGCTGACAGAAGACACAAAATTTCATTCTTTTAAATAGGCGAGGAGCAAACTGGATTGTGATGACGAGAAAGAGTTGGTTGGGCTTTTCAAGCACTCGTTGATGAAATATCGTTCCTACCTGAGGCAAGCGCACTTCGATGGCAAGCCTCTGAATGAAATTTCTGTAAAGTCTCTGGTGCTACATTTATCCGACGGTGACTGGAATAATCTTGTTACACATTGGTCTCGGCTGCAGCGTAAGGTAGAGTCTATGATATCACATCACAATTTGAACTACATTTACGCATTTGCCTTAATGTCTCACTTGTACGAAAAGCGTTAGCGTAAGAAAATTCGTTCTCAAGGGACCACGGAATCTCACAACTATACCGCATAATCGCATTGCTCTCGTGAGTACCTCTTGCCTGTATGACCATACTTACTTTCATAGTTGTTTGATTATGTAGCATCACTGCACATGTTAGCCTCAGAATCGCCCATTTGGTGGACATTATAAGATCCGTATGGACTCTTACACAAATTTAGAATCAACCCAATGCTTTTGAAGAGGTTTAGCTCATAGTCCTCTTGTAAGGACTGAACGTGGTCTATCATTTGTACTTACATTAACACCTACTCCCTCCGCCCATAATATAAGAACGTTTTGTACAAGACACCGTTGTTCAAAACACTCTTGTATTATGAGAAGAGGGATTGGTTCATTTTGTAGCATTGCATCTTATCTCCTCGCCCACCATTTACTAACAAAGATCAGATCTATATTTAATCTTACCAACAAGTAGAATACATGAGATAATGCCGGTCTTGAGAAGTGTAGCCCATTGCTCTTGTCAAGACATTTTGTCTATGTAACGCTTGTACTTCCAGGATTGGTAGTTGATTATGTAGCATCAATCTGCATCTTATCTTCATTATCCTCTATCCCTTCCAAAGTATTATCATATCTATAATTACTCTCTACAAAATGTAGAGTATGCAATGCTTATGAAGAAGATTATGTGCTGAAATTCTTGAGTCATACTTCCCTTGACATGGAGAAGGGCATTATAAAGCCGGTGTTAACTGTTAATGTAAGTCAGTCCTTCTAAAGCCTTTATCCTCAACTGTTGTTTAATTTGCTCATACTCCCTATCGTTTACTGCTGTTTAGTTTGCTGTTTCTACCAAAATGCATGTTCGTAAGAACCGTAAGTTCTAAGTTTTACTTGTAAAACCAAATTTCTTATTCATACCATGCACATTACTTAATACTCCCTATATGTATGCTTGGTTTTGTGGATCTATAATCCTGTGTGTGGTGAAGCAGCCCACGTTTGCACCTTGTCATCTCTGTTTTATCTTCTTGATGTGGTCGATGATATGAACAACATGCCATGCACATTATCCAAAATAGATACAATGATTTCCTTTGCCCTTCATCTATGCCTGTTATGTTGAAATGGTAATCCAAAGAGTGTGGTGAAGCTCCCGCATTATGAACAATGCCAAATTATGCTATTGATATTTTGAACTTACTCTTTATTTTCTAATTTGAAATTGGATAGAATTGATGTAACAGTTATCATCTTTGTTTATACACGTGCAAAACCTGTCATCTCTCTCGCTTTGTTTCAGGTGATATGCACGATGGCATGCACAAGTCTCGTCAAGGTCGTGAGACAAACCCAACATATATTGCAAAGAAAGAAGGCAAAACATCTTGAAGATAGCGAGACAACCCCAAAGTCTTGTCTTGATGGAGTGTTCAAGTTACTTGAGACTAACAATCGAGACAAGCTCACAGAATTCGTTATGCGAATCGGTTCGACTTCTTTAGTCCCAAGTTCTAGCAGTAAAGGCATTACGCAACTCAACTTCGACTTGAAGTCCTATCTCTAAGAAAGATTGTGCGTAACACCAATGAGAACCTCATCGCTAAACAGCTTACACTGGAAGCTATGACCGACATGCTAGGCGGTCTCATAGCCTTGCTGACTTATTGTAGCAGTTCCCTCTGCAAAGGCTAACCTTTCTTGAACTATCTTGGAAGTGGTCTTGGTTCAGTATTATTTTGTTACGCTGCAATGGTGCCCAGTTTTTGTAATCTGCTTCTTCGTTGCGCTTTATGATCACTAGTGGCGAACTTTGATGCCCAGTGGATGTAATATACCTTAAATCCTTTATTGTATAGTGTAGGTTTATTCTTAGTTACTATGTCGTAATTTCTTTACTGCCATCATTCGCTATCTGAAAAAAATCAGATGTAGTCGCATCGGGCGAAACATTCGATAACGGGCCAGGTTTTTAGCGGCCACAATTGGGCCTGCTGCGTCTTTTCTTGGGCCCAAATGATTGGGGCCTTCTCACATTGCGCCAGCCCAAACTTACACCGCCTATATTTTAGTTGGGCCTTTTGTCGACCGGCGCTTAGTTTGGCCCAGTGTAGCGTTGGGCCATTAACAGTGAATATTGCACCGGCTCATTACGGCCGAGATGAAACCACGGGCCTTTAGCAGCCAAAATGCATGCCGGCCTCAATTTTCACTAGTTGTCGATGGGCCTTCAAAGGCCGAAATGTAGACCGGCCGTTATGGGCCCGATTAGCTCATGGGCCGTTACGTGCCGAAACATATCTCGGGCCTTAGTTGGCCCATCGATATCATGGGCCTTTAAGAGGCCGAAAGCTTAGTCTGAGCATCAACGGGCGAATTACACGACAGGCCTTTAACGGGCCCAAAGTCACGTTGGGCTTAATCATGCCACCTTTAGCACGGGCCGTTAGTGGGCCCAATGTCCCGTCGGACCATATATGGCCCATGGGCAGCACAGGCCATTCCCAGGCCAAAAGACACCGGGCTGAAATGGGCCCATGTCTACATCAGGCCTCTAACAGGCCGAAAGTCACTGGGCTGTAGTTGGGCCTGAATATTCGGCGAACAATTAACGGGCCAGATTCGCTTCGTCAGAATCGCCCAAATATTGGGCGAACAATTAACGGGCCAGATCTGGTTTCGGCCGTAGAATGGGCCTTTATTAAGTAGGCCGTTATTGGGCTGGCCCACTAGTACCTGATTAAGTTCTACGGGCCTTTGACTGGGCCGGCCTTTTTAACCTATATGGGCCTCTATTGGGCCCAACCACGTGTCGATGTACCATAGGCATGTCTCCTCCAATGGACGGGCGACATCTGGCCCACTGACGGCCAATCAGAATTTTACACGTGGAAATATCCAATTGGTCGGGGCTGTTAACGGGTTATCGAATCCAAAATCCGACCCGATAGCTTAATGGTGTTCCGTTACGGTGGATGCCACGTGTCGGTCACCCTTGACGAAAGCACTTCTATGACGCGTGATTTATCGTCATGGAAGTGGACACTTCCGTGATGATAATTTTGGTAATGTCATGGAACACTTTTACGACAAAGACAGGTATGACTATCTTGATTCTGTCATAAATTTGTCATGGGTGTACATGCACGACAAAAAACGCGACCTACTGTGACAAACACGTATCATCACGGAAGTGTATTTTTTTGTAGTGGTTGCATCATCCCTTCCTCTTTGGGGAAATACCGGCGTAGCTTCAAGCGACATCAGTATTCTCCCTCTTCATTTAAACCTTATAAAATAAGAGAGAATAGCCATAAATATTGTGATATAATGTGTTACAACAACCCATAATGCAATAAATATCAACATAAAGCATGATGCAAAATGGACGTATCGGTGCCCTCGAGCCTCCTCCTCTTTTTAGCCATCCTTTGGCATCTACCGTGGGCCCTCCACGACATCAGGGCTGAGGGTATGTACCAGTAGCTATGTGTTTGATCTCTCTCTCTCCCTCTCTCTCTCTCTCTCTCTCTCTCTCTCTCTCTCTCTCGTGTTCTTGATTTGGCATGATCTTGATGTACCGTGAGCTTTTTAATATAGTTGGATCATATGGTGTTTCCCCCTCTCTATCTTGTTGTGATGAATTGAGTTTTTACCTCTGAGGTTTCACTATTATCAGATTGAATACTTTTATGGATCTAAGACTTGATGTATGTCTTGCATGTGGATACCGGTGGTGAGAATGGGGTGTTCTGTTGATTCACTTGATATATGTTTTGGTACTCAACATGCGGATTATCGTGACATTGGGGTAATCTACGCATAGGGTTGATACACGTTTTCGTCCTACTTACTCTGGTATAAATCTTGGGCACTCTTTGAAGTTCTTTGTGTTGGATTGAATATTATGAATCTGAAGTTGTTTGATGTGCATCGAATAATCAACTCACGAATACTTGTGGTGATATTAGAGTATCTAGGTGACATTAGAGTTGGCTGATGTGTATCATATGGTGTTATTTTAGTACGAATTCTAGGGTTGTTTATGACACTTATAGGGATGGATCAATAGATTGATCGGAAAAGGCAACTTTGAGGTGGTTTCGTACCCTACAACAATTTCATCTTATGTTCTCCACTAGATAAGAAATCTGGAGTTATTCTTTGTCGCACGTTGAGGGGTTGTTATATGATTCAACTATGTTAGTACCGTTGAGAGATTGCACTAGTGAAAGTATGAATCCTAGACCTTGTTTTCAAGCATTGCAATACCGTTTGTGCTCCCTTTTATCACTTGCTACCTTGCTGTATTTATAATTTCAGATTACAAAAACCTATATCTACTATATGTACTACACTTGTATCACCATCTCTTCACCGAACTAGTGCACCTATACAATTTCACATTGCATTGGGTGTGTTGGGGACACAAGATATTTCTTGTATTTGATTGCAGGGTGGTTTGAGAGAGACCATCTTCATCCTATGCCTCCCACGGATTGATAAACCTTAGGTTATCCACTTAAGGAAATTTGTCATTGTCCTACAAAACTCTCCGCTTGGAGGCCCAAAACATGAGTCTACAAGAATAAGTTGTGTAGTACACATCATCGAGGTGTTGATTAAGATGACGGATTTGTTGGAGTAGATCGCCATCACTGACGAGTGATAATTTTACACTCATTTCAACCTTGTTTAAACCGAGATATTTCACCAAAAGAGAGATATTCACTCCGATATTGCCACTAATGACAAATGAATGCAAAGGATTCCACAAATCCTCACTTTGATATTTTTTCCACGGGAATTGGGCTACAAAGGGAACATATCACGTGGGAGAAAGGAAAGGAAGGAAAATGGTGAATGAACAAATCATCAGGAAGCGTACGGAGGGCTCCAGAGAAAAAGACGGCATTCCATGCGACCGCGAGCGCTCGCATGAGCGGTCATTTGGCATGGAAACCGAGGTAGCTCGTCCACCTGAACAACTTTTATTAAGGCGACCCTGTCGAAATGTTAACAGAGGAGGCAGAAACGGAGTGTCAAGCACAACCACAACCCATTCATCATCATCTTCATCCACAAACCCTAACCGCTGCCATCTTCACCTCCATAGCCATCTCCACTACCATATCCCTCTCTCATCTAGTTCATACTTGTAATCATGCATCGTACAAGGCATATATTGTAAGACATATTGTAATCAATCAATCTCAAGATGTGTTCTTTAATGATTTCTTCTCGCGATCTGGTCTCCATGTGTGAGTAGTCCGGTAAGGTATGGGGTGAGGCATGAGCCTTGCAGCCCCAGGTATTTGGTGAAGGGATCAATGGAAGTCTTTGACACAACGTCTTGTATGTGTGAAATAAAATTGCATTGTGAAGTATCTCTTCTCTTGACCGCGATCTACACCCCTGCAGGTACCCAGGATCATGGAGATCGAGCACCGGTGATGCTAGGAGAAAGGGGACCATGAAGTGTTATACTGAACACCGGTGACAGTAAGGTTTAGTAGGGTAACATGGATCATATCCTTAGGGATTCATGACGTGTAGTCATTGAACGCCCAAAGATTTTGTCTGGTATTATTATCTTAATTATCGGGGCAACCCTGCGAGACGGATAGGGCCTTTGGTAGGACAACTGATTCTTCATGTAGGACTCGTGCCGGTCAGGATGTTATTTGGACACATCCCCCATTCCAAACGAAGCAAGCACCTCTTCATGGGTGACTTCCCGGGCACAAACTAGTACCATTTTTATCCCAAAACCAATACATGGTTGCAAGCATTAAGACCTTATCCCCATACCTTCTTTTTATTGTAAGTGTTTGAGTTAATATTTGCTTGCTGATCTGGTCAAAAGCTGGATTTGACACTTCAGCAAAAGCTTGCTATAGACCATTGCTTCAAGGGAATCTTCCTCTCGTGGGTTCGATAATCCAGGGTCACCTCTAGGGAAATAGGTGCGGGATACTCTTTTTAGTTCTAATACTGGGTCAACAAAAAGGAGATATCAAGCCCTTTTTCTGGCGCCGTTGTTGGGGAGGAGTTTAGTATTCCTAGTCTTTGTGTTTAGAGTTTTTGTTAAAGTTAATTTTCAGTTTTTGTCTTTACTTTTGAGTTTAGTTTAAGTTTTATTCTGCTGCAAGTCTTGTTAGTAGAAAAATTCAAAAAGTTACTATGGACCATAATCTTGGGAGTTTTGCCACTCCTAGCAACAATTTCATGCGTGAAGTCGTGAACCTATAGCACAACCTGATGTTGCAGCTGCAGAATATGAGATCAAACCGAACTTAGTTTCCATGGTTCAACATGACCAATTTGGAGACTCTGCTTTTGAGGATGCAGGTATGCATTCTACATAATTTTACTGAATTGTGCAGCATGACATGCATAAAGGATTATGACCCAGATGCTCTGAAACTTTGCTCATTTCCTTTATCCTTGAGAGGAAAAGCTAAAGAATGGCTTTTCGCTTTGCCTAAAGGCAGTATTACTTCTTGGGATGCTTATTGCAGCAAACTTTTATTCAAGTTTTGCCCACCTGCAAAAATCATGCAATTACGTTCTTAGATTACAGGTTTCAAGCAAGAGGAACGTGAACCACTAGCGTTTGAGTGGTATAGAATGAAAGAATCTATAAGAAACCGCCCCAATCATCGAATGGAGGAGTGGTTAATCCTATGTTTTACAATGGCTTGCACCGTATGTCAAAAATTATGCTTGATACAGTGCAAGAGAAAAAATCATGGGAAAACCCATAGAAGATGTCAAGAAGATACTAGATGATATGCAAGAGAACTATGACCAATGGAATGTTGAAAGAACCACCACCAGGAAGGTGAATTCATAAAACAAAATAGCTCAGAGTTGACAACCAAGCTATAAGACTTATCTCTTTGATGAAAGGTACAGAAGAGGTAAATGTCAATGCCATCACTGATGAAGATATTAGTGGTGTGAATTTTATTGCTCATAATAGATATAATCCCAATTGGAAAAACAATAGCTATGCTCCTAAACTTACTTATCCTAATCATGGAGGAGCATCAAATAATTTTGGTGTAGCAAATGGTAGCAACAGAAATACTCTTGAAGAAACTCTTAAAAGTTTTATTTCTAGCCAGACTGAGCGGAACAAAAACTTCAAGAATATCTTGAAGAATCATGATAATTTACTCAGTCAATTGACCGAAAGCTCGCCCCACAGAGAATTGTATAAGGCTCAGTCAAGCTTCGTCATGGTGGGGTCTTCAAGAACATTACTCCCTCCAAACTTTTTATCTTACAGGTGGACCTCCTTTTTTACTTGGGTTAGACATATGAGGCGGCGATAGCGGCGGGGGAAGGGAGAGGGTCGCGATGCTGAAATCGGGAGTAAAATATCACTAAACACTACAAAGCAACTGAGTCACTAAGAAATAAAAGGTTATCTAAATCCAGTTAGGGTTAAAAATACATCATTCCCGGAAAAAAGAGTCAAGAATACATTAGTGATGTTATATGAGAAAAATACTATAATGTACTAACAAATAAAGCATTAGATCCTTTTCGACACCAAATTTTCCTGGTATCGAAACCTAGTTGCGGCTCTGATAATTCACAAATATTGTATCTCGCTTACACGGAGACTAACATACGCCTCGTAGAAGGTTTTATCCCCCACGTGTACCTACTAGGCTGACCCATTTAAGAAGAAATCTCATTCGCTAGGTGTTTTTGTCCTGTAGTTTTTCATTTTCGTTTTACTTTTCTCTTTCTTCACTCGGTTTCTTTTCTCTTTCTCAGTTTTCATTGGTTTTTTTCTTATTCCTTTGTTTCTTTCTCAGCTATTACTAGTTTTTTCTTTCTTATTTTCTCCGGGTTTCTTCGCGTTTATTTTTTTGGTTTCTTTATCAGTTTTCATTGGTTTTCGTATACATGAGAAACCAATTTTCCATACACATTTTAACATTTTTCAAATGCTTGATTATATTTTTTGAATACATGATCAACTTTTTCATAAATGTTGCATATATTTTCTATATATTTTTTGTATACACGAGAAACATTTTTTCTATGCATATTTAACTTTCTTCAAATACTTGATTAACATTTTTCAAATACTTGATTGGTATTTTTTAAATGCTTGATTAACAATTCCTGAATAGACGATCAATTGTTTTTCATAAACGCTGCATATTTTCTATATATATTTTTGGCATACATGAGCGACATTTTAATGCACATTTAACAGTTTTCAAATGCAAGATTAATATTTTTCAAATACTTGATTAATATTTTCAATGCTTGGATACTTTTTTAAATACATGATCAATTTTTTCATACACATTGTATATATTTTTTATACATTTTTAGGATACATGAGAAACATTTTTATATACATATTTAATTTTTTAATGTGTATATATAGACCATTTGGAAGTATAAATAAAATTAAAAAGAAAAGAAAACAAAGAGTGAAATAAAAAATGAGGTTCTGACATGTGGCCCAGTCTCATGCTCACCACGCCCCCGATAATTCCCGAATTTATCGAGCGTTAAGGCACCGGTTTTAGGTCATTTGGCATTTAGGCGAAATCACTAATTAAGAAGTATTCTTTCAAAGGTCACTCTATGCGCCACTTGTCGCAATCTGCGAGTTTCCCTTTTTTCGTAGATTCGTTTTTTCAAAATGTTTTATCTTTTAAACCGTGCGTCCAACTGTCAAACCATTTTCATCGTTGGATCCGTTGCGTTGAGGTTACAAAACTAGACCCATAGGTTTGAACGAATTTTTTTTCACGAAAAGAATTGGACGATGGAAACCAAACGAGGAGCACGTTTCTTTTCCTTTCCGAAGAGGCTCGCGGAAGCAAATCTGTGTCTTTGAAAAAGAAACATTTTCCCCTTTTCTGTGCCTCTCGTGGAAGCAAATCCGTGCCTCTCACGGAATAAATAAAAAACAAGTTTTTCCCCTTTTCGAGAGGCATGGCCGTGCCTCTCATGGAAAGCAAATTCGTGCCTCCACGAGAATTAAACATGTGCCTCTCGCAAAATAACACATTTTTTTCCTTTTTTGAGAGGCACCCGAGGAAGCAAATGTGTGCCTCCACGAGAAGTAAATCCGTGTCTCTCGCGGAAAGAAAAAATGTTTATTTTTCCTTTTCTGAGCGAAGAAAATCCATGTCTCCACGAGAATTAAATATGTGCCTCTCACGGAAGGAAAAAAAGAAAATATGTTTTTTCCTTTTTTGAAAGGCACAGTTGTGTCTCTCGCCGAAGCAAATCCGTGCCCCAACGAGAACTAAATCTGTGCCTCTTGCGGAAGGAATAAAAACATTCTTTTCCTTTTCCAAGAGGCATGACTATGCCTCTCACGGAATTATATTCGGGCATCCACGAGAACTAAGTCTTTGCCTCTCGCGGAAAAACAAAGAAAACGTGTTTTTCGCGCTTTTTTTATTTTTTTCCCAAAACCTAAGAAAAACCAGGGAAAAACCGAGAAGCTAAAAAAGACCAAAAAATAAATCATCTAAAAGCTCAAGACGCGTACAAAAAATACAAATAACAATAAATCTGGAGGGAGAGCCTAGCACGCAACACATGGCGGCTCCCAACCCACCATAAGTGACCCTTGCGGGGGCTCTCTAAGGAGTACTCGCTGATTAGTTGATGTTGCACATAGGCGCACGCCTCTACACATTGTTAGTTCCTATATGGGCCTACCCAAGTTTTTTTTCCACTAGTTCTGGTTCGGCGGTGATTTTCTGGGCGTTTCTTTTTCATGCATGGTTTTGCCTTGTTTTTTTATTTATTTTTTTCCTTTTTCTTTTTAAATGCACAATTTTTTTCAAATTTGAGAACTTTTTGAAATTCGTGAACTTTTTTCTTGACCAACTATAGTAGGGATAAATCCCTATAGTGATCTTTTTCATTATGTAGTGAGGGGTTAAAAAACAAAGGACATGGAAGACATGTGTATGCCAGTTACATCCAATTAGGTTAGATCTAATACATCAATATGATAATTTACATATTGTCTAGCCATGACAACATACCCTCCTTGATATTAGGCTTAGCCCTGATCATAGTGTCTTGGAAATAGCGTTTGAAACTGATCTTGCAATTTGTGATGGAGCATGGGATGTCTTCAAATATTTTGTCATTTCTCTGATTCCATATGGCCCAGCTACCAGTAATTAAGACCTCCATGAAGAAGTCCCAACTATATCTTTGCTTTGCTTCCATGATCATCATGCATATATTTAGATCAATGTTCCATTCAATACCAATACTCCACCAAAAACCTTGACTAAATGGGCAGCTGAATAGCAGGTGAGTTCTGTCTTCCAGATTATCTCTACATAATATACACTCTGTGCCATCTAGTGTGAAGTTTTTTCTAGTGAGTAAATCACAGGTGTTTATTCTGTCATTGAGCATCAGCCAACATAAAAATTTATGTCTTGGGAGGCAGCATGATTCCCATATACATTGCATTGGCAAGGGGGCTTGTTGATTTCCCATAAGGATTTCATAGATTTTCTTTGCAGAATACTTGGAGTTTTCCCACATAAAAACCCATTTACCATGTTCATGATTATCTCTAATTTCTTCAAGGCATTCAGATAGGCAGATTAATTGACCATAAGCAATCATAAATAGAGGTAGTTGGAACATGCTACTATGGTCAATCATAGATATTGCCTGCTGGATTGTGATGTTGGTGTTTGTTGCATATGAGTGTAGTTCATCCCATTTCCTTTTAAGAATACTAGCTTTCCATACATCTTCCCATAAAAGAGCAGAGTCTCCTTTGTTTACTTTGCAAGTTGCCATACCTCTGTATAAATCAGTTAAACTTACACAGTTCCTCCACCAGAAAGATCCTTTGTTGGTGCATGCATGAGGTATGTTGTTGTTAGAATAATATGCCTGCCACACCAAATTGACCCATGGGATGTTCCCGTAATTGTAGAACTTGTGAAGGTGCTTGATCATCAGAGCAATATGGATTCTTAGATTTAGGACACCAAGTCCACCTTGTTTTTTTGGTTTGCAAATCATCTTCCAACTAGCAAGACATTTCCCCTTTTTGTTTATATCATTTCCATACCAGAGAAAATTCCTGGCAGCTTTGTTGACATGCTCATAGACTGTATAATGAACCTTGGATGTGCACATAGCAAAAATGGGCATAGATGCAGCCACCGAATTAACATATGTCAACCTGCTAGGATAAGTCATGAAATTTGCAACTCCAGATAGTCTTTTATCAATTTTGGCTATGGTTGGCATAAGATCATGCATAGAGCGTTTGGTGGTTCCTAGGGGTAATCCCAAGTATGTAACGGAAGGCTTTCAATTCTGTATCCAAAGTTCTCGGCTAAGTCAAGGGCAGTAGCATTATCAATATTGATGGGTAAAATGGAGGATTTGTTGAAGTTTACAAGCATCCCTTTTTCTGTAAATTCATGAACTTCTTTTTATCTATGAACTTTTTTTTCCCAAAATACATGATTTTTTTCATATTTGACTTTTTTTACAAATAGACGAACTTTTTCCACATTCGTAATTTTTTTAAGTGACGTGAACTTTTATTAAAATCCATGAACCTATTTGAAACCAGTGATTTTTCCAAATATCCTTGAGTTTTTTTTTCATATACCGATTTTGATTTCAAAGTCGATGAACTTTAAATTCGTGAACTTTTCTAAATTCATGATTTTTTAAAAATGGATGAACTTTTCAAATTGGCAATCTTTTTCCAAAGTCGTTGATTTTTTTAAATTGCTAAAATCAATGAACTTTTTTCAAATCATTGATTTTTCTTGAAAAATACAAAATACTTTTGACAATCCTACCAAAAAATAAAATTTCCGAACTAAATTCGAATTCGGTGAACTTTCTTGTGTTTGTGAATATTGTTTTTAATTCTCGAAAAGCCAATAGTGAATGGTTAACCGGTCAATGGTGGACCAGCAACCACAACCGGCCATGGGTACCATCGAACCGGGAAAACTGGCGAGCAGGCGAGCGATCGATCGACCCTCTGCTTTGTTGAGTCGACGCATGAGGGGTTCTGCGTGAGCGCCAACTAATATCCCTGGGGCTTAAGGCGCATGGTAGAAGCTCTCCAGATAATTTCCTAATTATGGCGATCCATATTCATCACTTAAGGCGCTCGTTATAGTGCTTTTCGCAACTCGACACACACCAACCCGTCGTCCCGGGCTCGGCCCATTTGTTTTTTTCTTCTTCATTCCAATGTTAAAAAATCTGCGTGCATTGCGAGTGGAGAGATTTGAACTGAAGATCTTCAGTTTCAGTCAGACAAGCGCTAACAACTGTGACATGATACTTTGACGTCCTCACTCATTTCTTTCTCCTTTCTTATTATGGGAAATGTAACATGTCTTGTTTTCTTTCCCTTTTTTGTTCCGTTTGGCCGTTTTTTCTATGATTTTTTTTGTTTTTCCTTTTTTCACAAATTGCACAATTTTATTTCAAAATTGATTACCTTATTTTCAAAACTGATGAACTTTTTCAAAATTAACGAAAGTTTTTTAATTCGTGTTGTTTTTTCAAAAATTGTTGAACTCTTTTCAAAATCGGTGGACTTTTCCCAATTCGATGAACTTTATGATTTTTAAAAAGCATTTAAATCTTTTTTCTAAATAGATGAACTATTTTTCTAAATCTCGAACTTTTTTAAATTCAATGATTATTTTTCTAAATCGATGAACTTTTACAAATTCGTGCATGTTTTTTCAAAATTGATGAAACTTTATGTATTTCTATGATTTCTTTTGAAATTCTTGGTTTTTCTCAATAGTTTTAAGAATTCATTTTTCAATTTGTACTTTGCTTTGAAATAAATTATACTGGCCATGCATACGTTAACTAAAGGAATGATCAAATAGCACGGTTTCTAGATAGAGGTCGACCAAATGAGCTCGACTAGTTGGTTATTACCTAGAGCCATCAATACTCACATACAAAGTTGGAACCACCTTTTGCCCATAATACTGATAAGTAACAACCTCCTTAATTTATTTGCTTTGCGTTCTCTGTGTTTGACAACAGATTGTTGGGCCGACCCAGGAGCACAGTGCGCGAGCGCCAGGTGCAAAAACCGGCGCTGAAGTACAGGAGCTCGCCCCCAATTCTTTTCGCTCAAAGTCTGAAGATAGCCCATTTCCCCATCAAAGGGATAAAAAAGAAGAAGATATCTCATTTCAGTAGGAAAAAGTCGGAACATAGCCTTTGTTGGGCCCAAGCTACCCGGTAGACACGCATATCTTCAGACACCATGCGAGCTGTGTTGCTACGGTTGGGCCCATCTTGTTTTAGCAGAAATCCACGAGACCCGCTGGACCGTGCACGCGAGCTGTGGTCGCTACGGCGGGAGCTCCTATGCGATGCTAATTGCATCGAAGTTTCAACGTTTCTCACAGGCATAGCAAACCTGGGCAGGCCCATTTGGCATGAGCGAGATGAAAAAACGCAAAAAAAGAAATACGTTGGTGCTGGGGTTCGAACCGGTGACCTACAGGTCTCGAGCACGCTACGCTAGCAGCCGTGGCCAATTAGCTCTGGTGCTAAATGTGCAGCGCGACATTAAAATAAGCAACAACAACGGCGATAAAACTTGAAGTTTCTAAGGAATCCCAAAATTGCAAATGATAACATTTTTCAAAATGATGATTTTTTTTTATAACAAACACAAACTTTTTTCAAAAAAAGGAATAAACATTGAAGACAAGAAACATTTCTCAAAATTGCGAACAATTGTTTCAAAACTCAAACATTTTATGAATTTACGAAAAAATTTAAACCTGAACATCTTTTGAATTTCTGAAAAAAGTTGTAAAGCTAGGACATTATTTCAAACCACAACCATATTTCAAATTTGTGAATAAAATAAAAAATATATATTTTTTGAATTTCAGAACAAGTTTTCAAAACGTGAACAATTTTCAACGCACCAGTAAAAGAAACAACAACGACAGCGGAAAAACTTGAAGTTTCTAAAAAATCCCAAATTTGCAAACAAGAACACTTTTCAAAATGACAACAATTTTGTAACGAACACAATCTTTTTTTGAAAAAAAGAACAAACAATGAAAACAAGAAACATTTCCCAAAATTGCAAGCAATTATTTCAAAATTCAAACATTTTGTGAATTTGCGAACAAAATTTTAAAATCTGAACATATTTTGAATTGCTCAAAAATTTGTAAAGATAGAACATTATTTCAAACCACAGACATATTTTAAATTTTTGAACAAAAAATTAAAATGCAAACATTTTTTTGAATTTCAGAACAAATTTTCAAAACATGAACAATTTTCAGCGCAACAGTAAAAGAAATAACAGCGACAGCGATAAAACATGAAGTTTCGAAAAACATCCCAAAATTGCAAACAAGAACATTTTCCAAAATGGCGAAAAAAATTATAACAAACACAAACTTTTTTTGAAAAAAGGGAACAAATATTGCGAACAAGAAACATTTCTCAAAATTGGAACAATTATTTCAAAACTCAAATATTTTATGAATTTGTGAACAATATTTTAAAACATTAACATATTTTGAATTTCTGAACAATTTTGTAAAGCTAGAACATTATTTCAAACCCCAAACATATTTTAAATTTGTCAACAAAAATAAAAATTTGAACTATTTTCTTTGAATTTTAGAACAAATTTTCAAAACGTGAACACTTTTCAAGTTCATGAACAAAATTATAAAATTGTTCAAACATTTTTATATTTTATTTTGAATTTTCAAACTTTTTTTGTAAATAAGTGAATAAATTATTTCAAAACAATGAAAAAAGAAACATTTCCCAAAATTGCGGGCAATTATTTCAAAATTCAAACATTTTATGAATTTGCGAACAAAATTTTAAAATCTGAACATATTTTGATTTGCTCAAACATTTGTAAAGCTAGAACATTATTTCAAACCACAGACATATTTCAAATGTTTTAATAAAAAATAAAAATACAAACATTTTTTTCAATTTCAGAACAAAGTTTCAAATTATGAACAATTTTCAGCGCAACAGTAAAAGAAACAACAGCGACAGTGATAAAACATGAAGTTTCGAGAAAACATCCCAAAATTGCAAACAAGAACATTTTTCAAAATGGCGAACAATTTACAACAAACACAAACTTTTTTCGAAAAAAGGGAACAAATATTGCAAACAAGAAACATTTCTCAAAATTGGAACAATTATTTCAAAACTCAAATATTTTATGAATTTGTGAACAATATTTTAAAACATTAACATATTTTGAATTATTTCTGAACATATTTGTAAAGCCAGAACATTATTTCAAACCCCAAACATATTCTAAATTTGTCAACAAAAATAAAAATTTGAACTATTTTCTTTGAATTTCAGAACAAATTTTCAAACATGAACACTTCAAATTCATGAACAAAATTATAAAATTGTTCAAACATTTTTATATTTTTTTGAATTTTCAAACTTTTTTTGTAAATAAGTGAATAAATTTTGAAATACTTCAACATTTTTGGAATTTATGAACAAAATTTTAATAGAGGAAGAAATACGAACTTTTTTATTTTCAGAAAAGTTGGTGAAAAAGAAAAAGAACTTGAAAAAAATTTGAAAGAAATTAAAGAGAAAAGAGAAAAACAAAAAAGAAACAGAAAAAACAAAAAGTACAGAACAGAGAAAAAAAGGAAAAAATGAAGGGGAAAATAAATAACGGTTCAGGAATCTTCTTGAAGGTTTCCAAAATCAGTAAAAACAGGATGGGAATCCCCTAGAAGGTTCCCAAAATGAGTAAAAACGGGCTGAGAATCCTCTAGAAGGTTTCCAAAATCAGTAAAAACAGGCTGAGAACCTTCTCGATAGGTCGCCTCGCGTGTGCGTTTCCCCGTTGATGCAAAATGCATCAAATAGGGTTTGCCTGCTACGGCACCATGCTACCCGGTAGACACGCATATGCGTAGGCATAAGAAAAGCTCAATCCACTTTGAATTTGCCAAGACCTTATACATATACACGTACACTCGGCCGCGGTCTAAATGCGCAGATAGCATCTTGCATGAGGGCATCTCCAACACCGACCCTCGAACATGTAGTATCCGTCCGACTGCAGCTGTCCGGATCTTAAAAGTTATCCAACGCCGACTCTCATCCCTCCGCGGAGTAGTCCGGACCATGATGTTCCTGCAAACAGGAACTAAACCTGAAGGGCTTTACAAGAGTCCGAATATGAGGCAAGTCGGACTCTGACACTCCTAGCCCACCCAAAAGGAAGGCGGATCCCACACTTTTGTAGTTGCCCGCACTGTTTCCGTGGAAAAATCTCCACTCTCTTCTTCCATCCCGCCGCTCTCCATTCAATTCTTGCCCTTTTCTCCCCCTCTCTTCCCCTCCACCGCTGACGCATGAAACCAAGGGATAGCCTGCCGGAGATGGTGTTTCCCCGAAAAAATACTTACTGGTCATGGTGGATAAATTCACCAAATGGATAGAAGCCAAACCTGTTAAAACAGCCGAATCCGGACCGGTGATAGACTTCATATCTGGGGTTGTACACCGTTATGGGGTCCCCCACAGCATCATCACCGACAACGGCACAAACTATACAGCCGACGAGGTAAAACTTTGATGCAGCAACATGGGCATCAAGCTCGATTATGCTTCTGTCTATCACCCGCAAACTAACGGTCAAGTCGAGCGAGCAAATGGTCTTATCATGAGCGGCATCAAACCCAGATTAGTGCAATCCTTAAAGGAGTCTAACACGCACTGGGTAGAGGAGCTCGAATCCGTACTATGGGGGTTGCAGACCACACCGAATCGCACTACCAGATACACACCGTTTTTATGGTGTATGGCGCAGAGGCGGTTCTGCCCTGCGACATAATTCATGACTCACCTCGAGTGCGCATGTATGAAGAAAGAGAGGCCGAGCTCAATCGGGAGGACAGTTTGGACGCCCTGGAAGAGGAGCGCGACGTGGCAAAAGCCCGTTCCGCATTCTATCAGCAACATGCTCGAAGGTACCAAAGCAGAGAAGTACAGGCCAAAACTTATAACGTTGGCGAACTAGTTCTACGCGTGCCGGAGAAGAAAAAGAACAAGCTTAAACCCAAATGGGAAGGTCCCTTCATTATTGACCAAGTTCTGACCGGCAGAGTGTACTGTCTACGGGATGCGTCGGACAATCGACTTGAGCCAAGACCATGGAACGCAGCCAGACTCCGAAGATTCTACGCCTAGTGCCGCACTCTATGTTCGTCTCCTTACCCTTGTCCATTTTTCGCATATATGTTATCTGTCTTTTATTTCTTTCTTTCATGTTTTCCCCCTCCCCTCAAGGCCTTAAAATGCCAACTTGTGTCTTGCCTACACAATATTAATGCGCTAACCGCGCTCACCATACCTGGGGGCTTCTTATACAGAACCTTAATATAATTACTTTTCTGGGCTTCAGGCCCCGCACATGTGTTATTCTTTCGCATGTACCTTTTTTCGCCATTATATGCATCGATATGACTTAAGTTTCGGCCAAGTTGGGTTGCCTGGCTCTTGTATTTGTGCCCTACGTTCCAGTTAATTCGGCTAGGGCATAATGGGAGCACCTCTGCGATTGTTACTGCCGGGTCAACCGGACGTGTACCTCAGACTGGGTGAAGCCAAAAGCTAGCGTTCTTAAGGGTATATTCGGTCGGTGAACAAAATATGACTTTTATTTATTTTGATACATGCCCCCAGATGTTTTTTGCCTGCGTCTTTTTTCCCAGTTCGGACATGCACATTAGGGCATGCGTACCCAGGGAAAGGAACCCTTAACGGAACTATTCTCCCTGGAAGATGTTTCTTACTATCCATGTAATATAACATAGCTAGTTGGGTACTTGTCTGTTCAAGCACTTATGACCCCTACGCCTAGTTTCCACGCATACCCCGGTTTTCATAATCGGCGGGTATTCGGATACACCGGACTATCGGGTCCGGAGGTCGGGCTTAAAAGGTCCTCCATGACAAATGATTCACAATCCGGCTAGGGACATTTTATATGTCATTTAAAGTACACAGTCACTTCGACTGACTGAATTCTTCTTCTATCCCATCCAACAGGCTGTCTAGCCTACAATCTTGTTGGGAGTACTTTGCGGCTAATTCTACTTGGCCATACACCAAAATGACGGGGATCTCTCCCCATCAGGCCCCACAGGTCCGACCTCGGCCATGTGGTTTGGGTCAGCCTTGGTATATCGCATCTTCACCATGGCCCAGGCCTCCCGTGCACCTTGTCGGCAGGCCGATATCTTCCATAATCGGAAGCGCCGTCGCGCCCCCTTGAGCTTTTCAATAAGCTCCCCCATGCCTCCGGGCGGGGAAGTGGATGGCCATAAGGCTTGGGCAATACTCTGCATCACCTGTCGAACTTGTTCGTGCAGTTGTGGGAGCTCTGGTAGAAGATCACCCACAGACCCGGGCATCTCCTCAGCGGGACGGCCCGTCAGCATACCTGTAGATATAACTCGTTAATCGGCTTCTTGGCGAACTCTTTTCAAAAGTTCGCTCAAGCACTTATCGAATATGCCGCGTCAAAGCCGCTTATTCTCCTTCACGAGTCCGCTTAGCTGGGCCCGAACATCTTTCGATTCCACGTCCGGCTGAATATTGGTGTCCCGGAGATCATTTTCTCTGCTCGACTACAGCATCGCCGCCGCCAAAGATTTAGCTGCCGTTTAGTACGTTGTGCATCCCCTGGCAAGGCCTCCGGAGTCATCTACAATATCTGTTGTTAGATTTGCATGCATGTCGCATACTATATGGTACCTGTCATTCTTTGCAATAGCAAAATGTGTTACCAGAGGGGGCCTTCTCGGACTCCTTCAAGGCGGCAATTGCCGCCTGTAGCTAGGCCTTACACTCTTTCAGCTCTTGAGACAATTGGGTATTCTTCTCTTTAAGAACCTGCACATATAATGATCCTTAAATCAGTCAGGTCAACTGTTTCAAGTCTCAGGGGCTACTGATATATATAATCATCAAATTTTCTTACCCGTATATCCTTTACATACTGGTCCGTGGCTCTGGCAAGACCATTTTGAGCAGCACGGATGTACGCGTCTCCCGAGTTGAAGGCGTCAAATGCCTCTTGGGAGAAGCAAGCGTCACGGAGTACGGCCCGGCGACGCCTGTGATTCATGGCACTCTCCACCTCAGAATTTATAGCAGATATTTTATCCGCGTCGTCTGCAGGAGGAGCATCCGGCGTGTGCCCCGTGTTAGCTTCCGTCTCTGTGTCCGGCTCTAGAGCCCGACTGGTGGAGGCGTGATCAGCGACCTCTCCGGATATAGTCCGGCGAGCATTTTTCCTTCTAGGAAACATGGGTGTTATTATGTTTTAAAAAGACGACACCCACGGAGCGAGGTTTTGTATCATACCTCTGCGCCGGCGTCTCAGTCCGGACCGCCTTCCTTTTTAGCCTACCCGGCTTCGGTGCCCCTTGTTGGCGAGTCCCTGCGGGTTCGGCATGGCGTCCCGAGTGTCGTCCCTGTAAAACACCATACGTGTACGGTAGGTGAAGTGCATGAAAGGGGACCCTTCTTGGAGGTTGGGACTTTGGTTTTACTCACGTGCGATGCGGGGAGTAGCCCAGGATAGTCAACTATATTGGCCACCATGGTATCATCACAACTTAATTGATAAAATATCCTGTCGATCAGCTCCACAAATATGTCCGGATCCTCTTCGAGTCCGGGATCAAGGGCCCGGTCAGGGTCCTCCGGTTGTGGAGGAAGGCTGTTGACCTCCCTTACAGCCTTCCGCAGTTCCTGCCGCGAAATGGCAAGGTAAATACATATGACTACAAGTGTGGAAAAGATGAGAGTAAAGAATGGCAACTCACCCAGCTTGGGGGGTTGTACATGGAGAATCCATCCCATGGCTTAATGCGGATGAACTCCTCTTCTTCTCCTTTATACAAATCAGACAGAATTCTTGCCAGGGTAGCAGCTGAGTCCGGTCCCTTACGCCCGCAGCGAGTGGCATTATCTTCCCCGTTGAAATGCCACATGGGGTGGCCTCGATATTGAAGTGGCTGCACCCCCCGCATTATGCATATTGACATAACCTCGGTTATTGTCAGTCCTGATTGAGCTAGCACCTTTATCCGGCCCATCAGGTAAAGGACTTCTCTGTTACCTTCCTCATGAGGGCTCCGCGGGCGCCAGCTTCGGCGTTTCTTCAAAGGGGCATTGTCGAACCACTCCGTAGGCCAGTCTTCGGACATCTTCTTCGGGGTACCGGACAGGTATCCGGTCCCGGCGATGCGCCATATTTTGGCTCCGCCCACTTGATATATTGACCCCTTCTGTGTACGGGGCACAAGGCAGGATAACCTCTTCCACAGCTCGAAATGAGCTTCGCAGCCCAGAAACAGCTCGCAAAGGGCCACATAACCAGCGATGTGTAATATGGAAGCCGGGGTGAAATTATGCAACTAAAGGCCATAGAACTCCAGGAGCCCTCGGAGGAATGGATGGATTGGAAATCCAAGCCCCCTTAATAAATAAGGGATGAGGCATACCCGCTCCCCCTTGGAGGGATTGAGAAAGCTCTCCGCTTGCTCCCCGTCATTATAGGTGGCAAGCCCGGCCTGAACGGGAACCATATACGCTGGAGGGAGAAATCCCTGGGTCTGTAACTCTACTAATTGGCTGTGCGGGACGGAACACTTCTTCCAATCACCGGTCTTAGGGCTGCGAGAGCGAGAGGAGGAGCTGCGATGGCTGGCCATGTTGGAATGGATTTTTTTGAACGCGCTCCGATGGATACTCGCTGAGGAGAAGATGGTGTGATTTGGACCTACGGATACCCGTCTCTTTAATAGACAATTTACTCGCATGACTAGGGTGGCAAATGTAAAAATGCCCTGACTTATCGCATTCGCTCGACACGTGGGAGATAGCCATTATTGGGCGCGGAAGCCGAGAAGTGCAACATTATGGGAAGTCGGACACTACTCAGCAGGTATTCAGAATTTGGAGAAGAACCCGCCTTGTAATGCCGAAGACAATCTGCACGCCGGACTCATCATCATTGAAGCCTGGTTCGGGGGCTAATGAGGGAGTCCTGGATTAGGGGGTCTCCGGACAGCCGGACTATATCCTTTGGCCGGACTATTGGATCATGAAGATACAAGATTGAAGACTTCGTCCCGTGTTCGGATGGGACTCTCCTTGGCGTGGAAGGCAAGCTTGGCAATACGGATATGTAGATCTCCTCTCATTGTAACCGACTTTGTGTAACCCTAGCCCCCTCCGGTGTCTATATAAACCGGAGGGTTTAGTCCGTAGGACAACAACAATCATACCATAGGCTAGCTTCTAGGGTTTAGCCTCTACGATCTCGTGGTAGATCAACTCTTGTAATACTCATATCATCAAGATCAATCAAGCAGAAGTAGGATATTACCTCCATCGAGAGGGCCTGAACTCGGGTAAACATCGTGTCCCCGCCTCTTGTTACCATCCGCCTTAGACGCAGTTCGGGACTCCCTACCGAGATCCGCGGTTTTGACACCGACAGGGCTGTGGGGCCCCACGAGCCTCCCCTCCGGTACTTCCTTGGCTCCCAAGTTGTCTTCTAGGCAGAAAAATATCTCCAAAAAGTTTCATGGCATTTGGACTTCGTTTGGTATTGATATTCTCAAGTAAAAACAAGCAAAAAATAAAAACTAACATTGGGCACTATGTCAATAGGTTAGTCCCAAAAAATGATATAAAGTTGCTATGAAATGAATGCAAAACATCCAAGAATGATAATCTAACAACATGGAACAATAAAAATATATAGATACATTGGAGACGTATTAACATCCCCAAGCTTAATTTATGCTCGTCCTCGAGTAGGTAAATGATAAAAACAGGATTTTTGATGTGGAATTTCTGCCTAACATGTTCATCACATATTCTTTCTTATTGTAGCATGGACATTTGAATTTTAGATGATTTAAAGCAATAGTCTATATTTAACATGAAGATTTCAATACTCAAGCATATCAACAAGCAACCATGTCTTTCAAAATATCAACACTAAAGAAAGTTATCCCTAGCCCATCATGCTCAATCATTGATCCATTCATGAAACACACTCGAATATTAGCTACATCCAATGCACAAGTATGATCATAGTGCTTCCCAGTTGGTGCTTTATAAGAGAAGATGGAGACTCAAATAAAAATAAAAATTGCATAAAGTAAATAGATTGTCCCTTCGCAGAGGGAAGCAGAGATTTGTAGAGGTGGCAGAGCTCAAAGCTTAAATTGAGAGATAAAAAAATTGAGAGGCATACTTTTCCCGTCAACGAAATTAGGCGGTTCCCGAACATAAAATAAAGTTTATTCTTTTTTCCACCATTCTTTCACAATCCATGGCTAGCCGTATCCACGGGTGCCTTCCATACCAGCCACACTCTCGTGCAATGACAAGTGAATAAACACCCATCCTGAGCATGGAAAAATATTGGCCACCCCTTGCTGCGTCATGAGCGGTACGGGCACACAAAAAGGAAATTCATTTTGGAAATTAGAGTTGGCACATACAAATTTACTTGGAACGACACGGAAATACCGCATATAGGTAGGTATGATGGACTCATATGGCACAACTTGGTTTAAGGATTTTGGATGCACAAGTTGTATTCCTACTTAGTACAAGGAAATGCTAGCAAATAGATTGAGAAGCAACCAACCAAGAAACAAAAATTCTCATAAATGAGCATTAAGCATAACTAACGCCGAATAATGCACCACAAGTAGGATGTAATTTCATTGCATAACTATTGACTTTCGTGCTTGCATAGGGAATCACAAACCATAACACCAATATTATTACTGAAGCATAATTACTCGCTAACAAGACTCACATATTACTATCATCATACCTCAAAACTATTACAAAGAATCAAGTTTATAATATCCAGTGATCTTCATGAAAGTTTTTATTACACCCCCTGCTACGTCTCGAGCTTGCGTTGGATTTCCCTGAAGAGGAGAGGATGATGCAGCACAGTAGCATAAGTATTTCCCTCAGTTTTTGAGAACCAAGGTATCAATCCAGTAGGAGACCACGCGCAAGTCCCTCGTACCTGCACAAAACGATAGCTACTCGCAACCAACGCTTAGGGGTTGTCAATCCCTTCACGGTCACTTACTTAGAGTGAGATCTAATAGAGATAATATTTTTGGTATTTTTGGTATAAAGATGCAAAGTAAAAAGTAAAAGCAAAGCAAGTAAATAAAGTGATGGAGATTGATATGATGAGAATAGACCCGGGAGCCATAGGTTTCATAGTGGCTTCTCTCAAGAACATAAGTATTCTACGGTGGGTCAACAAATTACTGTTGAGCAATTGACAGAATTGAGCATAGTTATGAGGTTATCCAGGCAATGATCATGTATATAGGCATCACGTCCGTGACAAGTAGACCAAACGATTACGCATCTACTACTATTACTCAACTCATCGACCGCTATCCAGCATGCATCTAGAGTATTAAGTTAAAAACAGAGTAACTCTTTAAGCAAGATGACATGATGTAGAGGAATAAATTCATGCAATATGATAAATACCCCATCTTGTTATCCTTGATGACAACAATACAATACGTGCCTTGCAACCCCTTCTGTCACTAGGTAAGGTCACCGCAAGATTGAACCCAAAGCTAAGCACTTCTTCCATTGCAAGAACTACCAATCTAGTTGGCCAAACCAAATGGATAATTCGAAGAGACTTGCAAAGATAACTTAATCATACATAAAATAATTCAGAGAAGAATCAAATATTTTCCATAGATAAGCTAGATCATAAACCCACAATTCATCGGTCTCAACAAACACACCGCAAAAAGAAGATTACGTCGAATAGATCTCCACGAGAGAGGGGGAGAACATTGTATTGAGATCCAAAAAGAGAGAAGAAGCCATCTAGCTACTAGCTATGGACCGGTAGGTCTGAAATAAACTACTCACACTTCATCGGAGGGGCTATGGTGATGATGTAGAAGCCCTCCGTGGTAGATGCCCCCATGGAGCTGAACAGCCCCAAGATGGGATCTCGTGGATCTGAGGAAGGTGCGGCGGTGGAATTAGGTTTTGGCTCCGTCCCCAATCTGGTGAAGTGCGTAGGTATATATAGGAGGAAGGAGTACACCGTGGAGCGTCAGGGGCCCACGAGGCGTGGGCGCGCCAGGAGGGGCGCCACCCGCCTCGTGATCGCTCTGGCACTTCTTGGAGTAGGGTCCAAGTCTCCTGGATCACGTTCGGTGAGAAGATCACGTTCCCGAAGGTTTTATTCCGTTTGGACTCCATTTGATGTTCCGTTTCTTCGAAACACTGAAATAGGCAAAAAACAGCAATTCTAGGCTGGGCCTCCGGTTAATAGGTTAGTCCCAAAAGTAATATAAAAGTGGAAAATAAAGCCCATTATAGTCCAAAACAATAGATAAAGTAGCATGGAGCAATCAAAAATTATAGATACGTTGGAGACGTATCACCCCCCCTTGGATATCTATCACTTTGGGACTAATTTCATATATTACTATTGCTTATAACCACCTCTCAAACAAATTTAAGTGAAGAACATGAGCATAAATATTTTTTATCTCTCAAAATAATATAAGTGAAGCATGAGAGGATTTCTCCAAAAATTTAAATATCAAATTAATATAAGTGAAGCATGAGAGTATTTCTTCAAAAATTAAAGCACCACTGTGCTAAAAAAAGATATATGTGAAGCACTAGAGCAATTCCATAGCTCAGAAAATTTAAGTGAAGCACGTAGAGCAATTCTAACAAATCATAGCATCATTATGGCTTTCTCAAATAGGTGTGTCCATCAAGGATGATTGTGACAAACTAAAAAGCAAATCAAACAAAGACTAATATCATACAAGATGCTCCACGCAAAACTCATGATATGTGACGAATAAAAATATAGCTCCGGGTAAAATTACCGATGGTTGTTAGAAGAAAAAGGGGATACTTCTGGGCATCCCCAAGCCTAGTTGCTTAGTTATCCTTGAATATTACCTTGGCGTGCCATGGGCATACCCAAGATTTGGCTCTTTTCACTCCTTATTCCTTCATCCATCATGATCTCACCCAAAACATGAAAACTTCAATCACACAAAACTCAACAAAAACCTTCATGAGATCCGTTAGTATAATAAAGCAAATCACCTCTTTAAGTACTTTTTGCAAACCCATTCATATTTCATTATTGCATTATACCTAGTGTATTCTAACTTTACAATGGCTTAAAGCCCCGATACAGTCCATAGATTCATCAAAATAAGCTCACAATACAACAAAAATATAATCTTTCAAAAACAGAACAGTCTGTAGCAATCTGGACTCTAACCATACTTCTGTAATTGCAATTTTTTTGACAAATTAGGACAATGTAGGAAATTTGTATATCAATCTTGTGTAGAAAACTCATAATTTTTCGTCGCATCTGAGATTTTTAAAAATTCTGCTACTGGACGCAAAAGTTTATGTTTTCCAACAAGATCAAATCAACTATCACCCAACATGATCCTAAAGGCTTTACTTGGCACAAACACTAACTAAAACATAAAAACACAATCATAACAGTAGCATAATTTTGCTAACACTCAAGAACAGAAAGGAAAAGGAAAAATAAATTTTATTCATTGGGTTGCCTCCCAACAAGCGCTATCGTTTTTATGCCCCTAGCTAGGCATAATGCATAAATTCAAGTATTGTCATCTTTGGTTTTTGATCCATAGGTTGCCCTCATGATTGACGCATATGGTGGATTAATTCTTGTTCTAGGGAAGTGTTCCATACCTTTGTTAGTGGAAATTAAAATTTAATATTACCTTCTTTCATATCAATCACGACACCCATAGTTTGTAAAAACGGTCTACCAAGTATGAAGACGAATTGCAACCAATATCAAGTAAAAATCTATGGGCTCATAGTTCCTATTTGCAAGAATAAGAGCATCATTAATCCTTCCCAAAGGGTTTTTAGTGGTAGAATCCACCAAGTGCAAATTAAGAGAACGTTCTTCCAACTTGATAAAACCTAGCACATCACAAAGAGATTTCGGAATTCTGGACCACTAGAACCTGAATCACATAAAGCAAAGCACTCACAATATTTGATCTTGACTTTAATGGTAGGTTCCCATTCATCATATAATTTTCCAGGAATTGAAATCTCTAATTGCAACTTTTCTTCTAAATCTTTCATCATCGCTTCTATAATATGTTTAGTAAAAGCTTTATTTTGTTCATAGGTATTGGGTGAATTTAACATGTATTGCAACAAAGAAATACATTCTATCAAAGAGCAACTATCATAATTAAAATCTTTGCAATCCAAAAGAGTGGGCACATCACTAGTTAAAGTTTTGACCTCTCTCCAACCCACTTTTATCAATTTTTTCAACAAGAATTTCACCCTCCGAATTATGAGGATGCTCTCTAGCTAAATTTGACTCTTCTTAAGTCCTATTTTCATCAAGTTTAATATTACTAAATAAGGAATCAATAGAAGAAACACCAATAATTTTAAGATCTTCATCATTTTTATGAAAGCAATCACTCGAAAACGATCTTTCTAAGAATTCTCTTTTAGCTCTAAGCACAGTGGTACGCTTCTTACTTTCATCCATATAAACATACAAAGCTTTAGTTGACTCATTAACATCAACCTTAGGTGGAAAGATTTTAATCTTGAGATTTCTACATCATGTGAAATTCTATCAATGCTTCTAGAAATATCATCAAGTTTACCCAATTTTTCTTCTATCGTAGTGTTGAAAACATTTTGACCATTGATAAATTCTATAATACTACTCTCAAGATCAGAGGGATTCCAATTATTATTGTAAGAAGAGTTACCATAGGAATTGCCATAATTATCATAGGAATTTCCGCGAAAAGGCCTAGGATTAAAGTTACCTCTATGAGCATTGTTATTAAAATTGTTTCGCAAGACAAAATTCACACCTACGAGATCACTATTTTGCTCAATCAAAGTAGACAAAGGCACATCATTGATATCAATAGGAGCATTTTTTATTAGCAACCAATTTCATAAGAGCATTAACTTTTCACTCAAAGTACTAATTTCTTCAACGGAATTGATCTTTTACTAGTAGGTGCTCTTTCGGTATGCCATTGTGAATAATTTGCCATGATATTATGTAGCAATCTAGTAGATTCACCCAAAGTAATCTCCATAAAAGTACCTCCCGCAACGAAATCCAAAAGATTTCTAGAAACAAAATTCAACCCCGCATAATTTTTTTTGTATAACCATCCATAGATTTAAACCATGAGTAGGACAATTTCTTAGCATCAATTTCATTCTTTCACAAGATCATGCAACATGTTCATGCTCAAGTTGCTTAAAAATCATGATTTGATTTCTAAGGGAAATAATTTTCAAGCGGAAAATACTTAGTAATAAAAGCATCTTTGCACTTATCCCAAGAACCGATACTATTACGAGGCAAAGAAGAAAACCAAAATTTTGCAAGATCCCTCAAAGAGAAAGGAAATAATTTCAACTTCACAATATCATTGTCCACATCTTTTTTATTTTATATATCACACATTCTACGAAAGTGTTTAGATGGGACGCGACATCCTCATTAGGAGTACCGGAAAATTGCTCTTCATAACAAGATTCAACAAAGCGACATTAATATCATAAAACTCCGCACTATTGGCGGGAGGAGCAATCGGAGTACTAATAGTATTGGAAAAATCACACAATTTGGTATTTTCTTGAGACATCATGATTACGCAAACAAGATTGCAAGCAAACAGGAGATCTAACGAGAAAAAGGCAAACAAATAGAAGGCAAATATTTTTGTGTTTTTTGGAAAAACATTTTAGAAGTGGGGAGATGAAAACGAGAGGCAAATGACAAATAATATAAATTGCAAGGAGAGATTTGTGATTGGGTACCTGATAGATGTTGATGATGTCTCCCTAGCAACGGCGCCAGAAATTCTTCCTGATTGCTTGTATTCCAGACCGACATTTCCCGAAGAGGAAAGGATGATGCAGCACAGCAACGGTAAGTATTTCCTTCAGTTATGAAACCAAAGTTATCAATCTAGTAGGAGAACCGAGCAACACTATCTAAACAGTACCTACACACAAATAAAAAATACTTGCAACCAACGCGTAAGATAGGTTGTCAATCCCTCCTTGTTATTGAGATAGACTAAATTATATGAGATTTGATAGATAGATTTGACAAAAACACAAAATAAATTAAATAAATAAAAAGTGCAGCAAGGTACTTTTGGGTTTTTGGAATAATAGATCTGAAAACAATATCATAGGAAATAGACTGTGACATCCCAAATTTTCAATTTGGAATGTTATACATAGAGCATCATTGCATATCATATTTTTTGTTGCATTTTTGCTTGATCCTAGAAATTCTACACAACTCAAGGACCCATGAAGAGAGTTGGGGATTTCGTTATTTTCATATTTGAGTTTTCTCAAATTTTGAAAAATAGGATCATTTGATTTTAATTATTTTATCTTCAATTATTTCTACTATCAAAATATGAGAGAGGGAATAAAATGACTTTCCCAAAATAAAGAAATAATGAAGATTTAATAATAAAATCAAATAAGATTTTATTTTGGAGTTTTCCACCTTTTTATTTGAATTTAGGAAAAATGCGCATTTTCCAAAATTGCATTTAGGCCCCAAATAAATGTTCATTTAGTCCGGCTTGATTTTAGAAGCCGGGGAAAATTTATTTCGGGATTTTTGGAGTTCGTTTAGTATTTCTTTTTATTTTTTTCTGCGTGTAATTATTAAAAAAAGGAGCGAATCGCCTCTGGGCCGTGCCCGAGCGGGACTCCGCTCGGGGGGGCACTATATAAGCGCCACCCCGGCGCCCCCCAGGCCCAGCCGCCGCCCACAGACCAAACCCTAACCTAACCCTCGCCCAACCTCGCCGCATGGCCGTCGCCGGACGCCGTCGCCGAACCTCGCCGACCACGACCACGCCGCCCGCCTCGTTCCGCGTGCCACCGGTTTTTTTAAAACCGGGCGGTTTTTATTTCAGTTTTTTTAGTTTCATTTTTTTATTAGTTTCAGTTTTTTTTCGGTTTAGGTTAAATAGAGAACGTTCGTTAGTTTTAACGAACGCATTCGTCAGATTAGTTTAGTTAACGAACGTCCGTTCGTTAACCCGTTCGTCGTTTTTCTTTTTCTCGGATTTAATTCGTGATTTTTCTGATCGCGATCCTGATCCGATTTTCGTTTTAGTATAAATTTTAGCTAGTTTATCTAATCAGGCGATTCAAGCGCCTAGAGTTTCGCCTCGAAACCCTCTTTCCGAATAACCTACTTAAACAAGTTTTTGCTTCTGTAAAATTTGACTTAGATCTAGATTAGTAAAACAAAGCTGTTTTCTTCCATGATTTGACTTTCGTTGTTTCGTTTGATTTGATTCTGTTTGCAAACCGGAGTTCTTAAGTTGAACTATCTGGTTAGATCTATTTGAGTTTTACCTGTGCATTAGATGAGTACTTATTGTATGCTTGTTTGTTTGTCTGCGATAGAATACCCGGAGTTCGCCGCATGTTACTTCGAGTCTCTAGGTTTCGCGGATCATCAGCAAGGCAAGTAACACTTTGATCATACCTCTTCTCATACCTAGTTTTTATGCATTAGATCTATCCTCAAAAACTTGCATGATTAGGATCTAATTAAATTGTGGGTTATGGGAAGTAGTTGAGGTAGTACCTATTACCTGTTTTATTATCAAACCCTTGGGAGTTACTTCTATGTTTGCTTATTATGCTATGCTATGCTAGTAGACGAGGAATGGGTGAGTGTATCCATGACATATGTGAGATTGTTATTTAATGGTTTATTTAAGGTGGCAACTTAAACACACATCTGGGTGGATTGAGGCACCTGGTTTCTATCAGGACTTGCCTGTATTTCTTCGGACCGCCACCTGTGCTCAAAGGGATCATGAGATTATTCAAACTAGAAACTTCCGTGTGCAGCCACAAGCCATTATGGGCTCTGGCATAGTTGATTAAGTTGTGCGAACTCTTACGGGTAGACTAGCAGATGTAGGGGTTGTAGGTTGGTACGGTCTACCCACATGTAAGGTGCTAGCGCTTCTGAAAGACTATGTTCGGCCATCCGCTTTCTCAAACACCATGTAGTGCGAGAAACCAAACGAAGGCGATCGAGTCTTGTGGGGAAAAGTGTGCAAACCTCTGCAGAGTGTATAAACTAATCATGGTTAGCCGTGTCCCCGGTTATGGACATCTTGAGTATCTAGTACTTGGATATCATGTGAATCTCATCATGTTACTTCTAATTAATATTGTTGGGTTTTTATGTGTACTTTAATTGGGATTGAGAATGTCACAACCATTCTCAATGTTTCACAACATCCATGATAGTTAAATAAATTTATTCCTTTGATAGGGAAAAATTGGCTTTATGCAAAACTGTAACCATAGAGCTTTCCACCAGCCATATATGCATGTAGTATAGGCTTATTATTCCATTATTCTCTATGTGTTACATTGCCAACATATTCCATGTGTTGGCCCGTTTTCGGGCTGCAACGTTTCATGTTGCGTACTTTTCGCATTTACAGTAAGGTGCTTAGGTCGTGGTTCTATACTCAGTGATGTCGTTGGAGTTTATGGACTCGCTTATTCTTCCAAGCCTTCCACTTTTATCGTATTAGTTGGCCTTAAGCCATGTTTAATTTATTAAGTTCTCTCTTGAGACATTCAATTGTAATAACTGTGTGATTGCTACTCTGTTATAAATCCTTCGAGTACTGTGTGTTGTCAACATTATTGATCCAGGCATGACACTGAGCACAGAGATCAGACTGTTTGAGGTCTGGTTGCTACAAAGATGGTATCAGAGCACACTCTTACTATAGGACACGACCATTAAGCTAAAGCCCTAGATCACTACTCTCTCTTCTCATTTCTAACTCCTCATCTTTTCTACTCTTTTAGGATGACGGAAGCGAGGATCAAGTTCACCCAGCCAGATGAAGATACACCCTTTGGACGACACCTGAAGGAAGTCACTAAGTACCTTAACATCGGATTACCAAGCTTCACCGGGACCTAAAATTCCACTTTACCCGAAGAAGAGCGCTGGAAGATTCAAGCTCAAGTTCCCGAAAGGACATTTGCGCCAATCACGGAGCCCATTGAGATTGTTTTCGATGCACCAACCTGGAGTCTGGGAAAGAGCATGGCAGCTCACATAACCATGGGACGCATTGGAGAAGTTTACAAACAAGACATCAAGGATACTGTCTACCAAATTTGTGGGCGCCGAGATGAACAATGGGAGATAGTTGGCACTAAGAAGGATCGATCCATTGCAGCTTTCATCCAGGAGTTAAACCAGCACATTCGACGCCAGGAGAACCAGATTTGTGCAGACATGATGGAGTTGAAGACAGCAAAAGCCAAGATTATCAAACTAGAAGGAGAACTGAAGGCCACTCGCAAGGACTACATGGAGGAGATTGTAGCTCTAGTGAGGCAAAACGGCGATCTTAAGGAGAAGATCGAAGAACTCATGGGAAATTCAGCACCCGGAGGAGAAGATGAAGATTGCACCTGTCCAGAGAACTACATCATCATCGACGACACCGATTACGATCCTAGTGATGATGATTACGAAGATGAAGCTGGAGCAGATATCATGGAGTCTTCATCGGAGCAGTTTTTCTAGTTGACCACCATAACAGTAGTAGATTTCCCCCATTTTATATTAGTTTTAGTTTCAGCACTTTGTAACGATAGATAGACCGTTGTATACCCTTGTTTGAATTGATTGGAGTGATATTTTGTGATTTGTCTCATGTGCATATGGGTAGTGTTTTCTCTTTAGACCTCATTCTATTCTTAACTCTCGTCTTTTCTTAAAACCCCTCAGATGCTCCGAGACGCGACCCCGGATTTGTTTTCCCGCCAGAGATCACTCAGTTGATTCAGCAGCAGAATGCCTTGATTCAAACATTGGTACAGAACCAAGGCAACAACAACAACAACAACAAAAACCCACCACCACCACCACTTGTTGACCATTTGACCCGCTTTCTTAATTTGAATCCGCCGGTGTTTTCCAGTAGCACCGAGTCGATTGTTGCAGATGATTGGCTCCGTAAGATAGGGAGGGAGTTGACCACTACAGGATGTACAGATGGAGAAAGGGTTAAATTTGCCGCACATTAGCTCGAAGGACCCGCAACAGCATGGTGGGATAATTTCTGACCACTTACAGTAGACACCTTTGTCACATGGGATCGGCCACAAGCTTTCCAGATCGCCCATGTTTCAAATAGGAGCTATGGCCATGAAGAAGCGTGAGTTTCAACTTGCGCCAAGGAGGACGGACGGTTGGCAAGATGTGGATGATTTCAAGATAGCACGTTATGCCCCAGATGACGTTGCTACGGATGCACTAAGGTGAGAAGTTTCTAGAAGGATCTGAATGATGAGCTGAGCATGCAGTTGATGGTAGCCACCTTCAATAACTACCAGGAGTTAGTAGACCGTGCTCTCATGATTGAAGGGAAGCGGCAGCAGATTGACTATCGCAAGAGGAAGTATGGATGGGGAAGAGTAACTCGAGCTCAAAGAACTTCGCTTTACCTCGAAGACAGGGAGGACAATTTCGGCATGCCCATGGAGGAGGTAGCTGGCACAACCATAATGGCACCAAGAATGGGAACGGGAATGGAGGAAGCAATGGACAAAACCGCACCAACCCGTCAACACCATCCAAGGTAGACCTGAGCCACATCACTTGCTTTAAGTGCCGCAAGATCGGGCATTATGCAAATGATTGTCCAGAAGGCCAAAATGGTAATGGAAGCTCAGAAAGAAGCCGAACCCTTTCAACAGAGGACAAGTGAACCACGTTACTGCGTGGAGGAGGTTGAAGCTCACCAGATGCGAATAGGTAAGTTTTTGGTTAAGTCATTTACTGCAGTTGTTCTTTTTGATACTGGTGCATCGCATTCATACATATCAAGGGGATTTGTGGATAAGTATAACCTACCAACCCAAGCCCTTAGGTCACCCATGCTAGTAACCTCACCCGAGCAAAGATACATGGCTAGTATATGGTGTGATCGACTGCCATTAAGGATTGGACACTATGTATTTCCCTCGGACCTAATAGTTATGGAATCCCAAGGATTGGATGTGATATTAGGCATGGATTGGTTATCAAAGTATGGAGGGAACATAGATTGCACCAGTAAGTCAATTTTGCTTACCACCCCAGAAGGGAGGAGAATCAAGTTTGTATCCATGAGCCGAGGAGAGCACATGTAAATTCCTTAACGGGAGTTGTGCAGGAGGAAGTACCGGTGGTAAGGGATTTCCCGGACGTGTTTCCGGAAGAATTGCTGTGCATGCCACGACAGAGACATTGAATTTCTGATTGAACTATCGCCAGCCTTTGGGCCGATATCTAAGAGACCGTATAGGATGCCAGCCCAAGATTTGGAGGAAATTAAGAAGCAGATTAAGGAGTTACTGGATAAAGGTTTTATTCACCCAAGTTCTTCGCCTTGGGGATCACCAGTACTTCTAGTGGAGAAGAAGGATGGATCATTAAGAATGGTTGTTGATTATCGAGGATTGAATGAAGTGACCATTAAGAACAAGTACCCACTACCGATGATCAATGACTTGTTTGACCAATTGCAAGGAGCTAAGGTGTTTTCCAAGATCGATTTGCGATTAGGGTACCATCAGTTGAAGATTCAAGAGCAGGATATACCTAAGACGGCTTTTACCACCAGGTACGGGTTGTATGAGTATACCGTTATGTCATTTGGTCTGACTAACGCACCTGCCTATTTTATGAACATGATGAACAAAGTGTTTATGGAGTTTTTGGATAAGTTCGTTGTGGTGTTCATTGATGATATTTTGGTTTACTCGAAGAATGAAGAGGAACATAAGGAACACTTGCGTTTGGTACCGAGAGGCTCGAGAGAACACCGGTTATATGCCAAGTTCAAAGAAGTGTGAGTTTTGGTTGAAGAAAGTTGGATTTCTCGGACATGTTATATCCGGAGAAGGTATAGCAGTGGACCCCACTAAAGTTGTCACTGTGACAAACTGGGAAGCGCCAACAATGGTTGGAGAGATCCGGAGTTTCCTTGGACTCGCAGGATACTACCGGAGGTTTATTGAGAATTTCTCAAGGATTGCGAAGCCTATGACAGAATTGTTGAAGAAGGATACCAAGTTCATTTGGACTGAGGAGTGTGAAGCTAGTTATCAAGAGTTGAAGAAACGTTTTGATACCTCACCAGTATTAATTCTGCCAGATTAGACCAAGGATTATGAGGTGTATTGCGACGCTTCACGAAGAGGACTTGGAGCAGTGCTTATGCAGGAGGGAAGAGTTGTTTCGTACGCTTCACGACAGCTTAAGCCTCATGAGCTAAACTATGACACGCATGATTTGGAGTTAGCAGCCGTAGTGCATGCGTTGAAAACATGGAGACATTTCCTCATTGGAAACCACTGTGAGGCGTATACGGATCACAAGAGTTTGAAGTACATCTTCACGCAGAAGGAGTTAAATCTCAGGCAGAGGAGATGGTTGGAACTCATCAAAGATTACGATATGAGATTACATTATCACCCCGGAAAGGCTAACGTTGTAGCAGACGCGTTGAGCCGTATGAGTCACGTCAACACCCTAATGACGAGAGAAATACCAAAGGAGTTAGCCGAGGATCTTCGAGAGCTATGTCTGGAAATAGTTCCGAGAGGCTATGTAGCAGCATTGGAGATTCAGTCAACTTTGATGGACAAAATCAGGGAAGCTCAGAAGACTGAAAAAGAGATTGCCTCTATAAAGGAGAAAATGAGCGAAGGAAAAGCAAAGGGATTTCGTGAGGATGAGCACGATACCTTATGGTTTGAAGACCGTGTTTATGTGCCCAATGATCCGGAGATTCGGAAGTTGATTCTAAAGGAGGCACATGATTCACCATATTCTATTCACCCAGGAAATACCAAGATGTATTTGGATTTGAAGAACACTTTCTGGTGGACCGGAATGAAGAAAGACATTGCAGAGTACGTAGCAGTTTGTGATGTATGTCAGAGGGTGAAGGCAGAACATCAGAAGCCAGCAGGATTGTTACAGCCATTGCCTATACCCGAATGGAAGTGGGATAAACTAGGTATGGATTTCATCACGGGATTGCCCAGGACTCGTTCAGGCTATGACTCGATTTGGGTTGTAGTCGATCGTTTGACGGGTTAGCTCATTTCATTCCAAAGAAGACTACCTACAAGAAGGCTAAATTGGCTAAGATATACATGACCAGGATTGTATGCTTGCATGGAGTTCCGAGGAGTATCGTGTCGGATAGATGACCCAGCTTTACCTCAAAGTTCGGAAGGCTGTAACGAAACTTTGGGAACCAGTGGAGTTTAGCATGCCTTTTCATCCACGCATGATGGAGAAACCGAGAGAGTCAACCAGATTTTGGAGGATATGCTTAGAGCTTGTGCTTTGGATTATGGATCAAGTTGGGATGACAACTTGCCATATGCTGAGTTTTCTTACAACAACAGTTATCAATCTAGTTTGAAGATGGCCCCTTTCGAAGCCTTGTACGGAAGGAGGTGCAGGACCCCGTTGTTGTGGGATGAAGTTGGAGACCGCCAGTTGTTTGGACAGGATTTGATTAAGGAGTCTGAACGGAAAGTAAAGTTAATTCGCGATAGGCTCAAGGTAGCCCAACAAGATGTAAGAGTTATGCGGACTCAAAACGCAAGGAGATGTAATACAAAGTCGGAGACAGAGTTTATCTTCGAGTATCGCCACTTCGAGGAGTTAAGTGTTTTGGTGTTAAAGGAAAGTTAGCGCCCCGATTTGTAGGACCATATCGTGTTTTGGAACGTATGGGAGAAGTTGCGTACAAGTTGGAATTACCCGAAGGATTGTCAGGAGTTCATGATGTGTTTCATGTTTCTCAGTTGAAGAAGTGTCACGCAGAGATGGCTGATATACCATTGAGAGATATAGTGCCACTGGAAGCGATTCAGTTGAATGATGATTTGACCTACGAGGAGAAACCAGTTAAGATTACGGAGTATGCCACCGAGTCACCCGCAAAGAAGGTCATTAAGTTTTGCAAAGTTCAGTGGAGCCACCACATTGAGGATGAAGCCACCTCGGAGCGAGAAGAAGATTTGCTTAAGGACCACCCTCACCTATTTTCTAGCCAACCCGAATCTCGAGGGCGAGATTCATCTTAAGGGGGTAGGTTTGTGACATCCCAAATTTTCAATTTGGAATGTTATACATAGAGCATCATTGCATATCATATTTTGCATTTTTGCTTGATCCTAGAAATTCTACACAACTCAAGGACCCACGGAGAGAGTTGGGGATTTCGTTATTTTCATATTTGAGTTTTCTCAAATTTTGAAAATAGGATCATTTGATTTTAATTATTTTATCTTCAATTATTTCTACTATCAAAATATGAGAGAGGAAATAAAATGACTTTCCCAAAATAAAGAAATAATGAAGATTTAATAACAAAATCAAATAAGATTTTATTTTGGAGTTTTCCACCTTTGTATTTGAATTTAGGAAAATGCGTGTTTTTCAAAATTGCATTTAGGCCCCAAATAAATGTTCATTTAGTCCGGCTTGATTTTAGAAGCCGGGGAAAATTTATTTTGGGATTTTTGGAGTTGGTTTAGTATTTCTTTTTATTTTTTTCTGCGCGTAATTATTTTAAAAAAAGGAGTGAACCGCCTCTGGACCATGCCCGAGCGGGACTCCGCTTGGGGGCACTATATAAGCGCCACCCCGGCGCCCCCCAGGCCCAGCCGCCGCCGCCCCGGCCCGCGCACCCGAAACCCTAACCCTAACCCTACGATCGACTTCGCCGCCGCATGCCGCCGACGCCGCCGAACCTCGCCGACCACCCGCCGCCGAGGTTTGCCGCTGCCTCGTTCCGCGTGGCGCCGGTTTTTTAAAAACCGGGCAGTTTTTATTTCTGTTTTTTTTGGATTTTTTTAGTTTCGGTTTTTTTATTAGTTTCAGTTTTTTCGATTTAGGTTAAATAGCGAACGTTCGTTCGTTCGTTCGTTTTAACGAACGCGTTCGTCAGATTAGTTTAGTTAACGAACGTCCGTTCGTTAACCCGTTCGTCGTTTTTCTTTTTCTCGGATTTAATTCGTGATTTTACTGATCGAGATTCCTGATCTGATTTTCGTTTTAGTATAACTTTTCGCTCGTTTATCGGAATCAGGCGATTCAAGCGCCTAGAGTTTCGTCTCGAAACCCTCTTTCCGAATAACCTACTTAAACAAGTTTTTGCTTCTGTAAAATTTGACTTAGATCCAGATTAGTAAAACAAAGCTGTTTTCTTCCGCCGTTTGACTTTCGTTGCTTCGTTTGATTTGATTCTTTTTGCAAACCGGAGTTCTTAAGTTGAACTATCTGGTTAGATCTATTTGAGTTTTACCTGCATTAGATGAGTACTTATTGTATGCTTGTTTGTTTGTCTGCGATATAATACCCGTGAGTGCGCCGTGATGTTACTTCGAGTCTCTAGGTTTCGCGGATCATCAGCAAGGCAAGTAACACTTTGATCATACCTCTTCTCATACCCAGTTTTTATGCATTAGATCTATCCTCAAACACTTGCATGATTAGGATCTAAATTGTGGGTTATGGAAAGTAGTTGAGGTAGTACGTATTACCTGTTTTATTATCAAACCCTTGGGAGTTACTTCTACGTTTGCTTATTATGCTATGCTATGCTAGTAGACGAGGATTGGGTGAGTGTATCCATGACAGATGTGAGATTGTTATTTAATGGTTTATTTAAGGTGGCAACTTAAACACACATCTCGGTGGATTGAGGCACCTGGTTTCTATCAGGACTTGCCTGTATTTCATCGGACCGCCACCCAGGCTCAAAGGGATCATGAGATTATTGAAACTAGAAACTTCCGTGCAGCCACAAGCCATTATGGGCTCTGGCATAGTTGATTAAGTTGTGCGAACTCTTACGGGTAGACTAGCAGATGTAGGGGTTGTAGGTTGGTACGGTCTACCCACATGTAAGGTGCTAGCGCTTCTAAAAGACTATGTCTCGGCCATCCGTTTCTCAAACACCATGTAGTGCGAGAAACCAAACGAAGGCGATCGAGTCTTGTGGGGAAAAGTGTGCAAACCTCTGCAGAGTGTATAAACTAATCATGGTTAGCCGTGTCCCCGGTTATGGACATCTTGAGTATCTAGTACTTGGATATCATGTGAATCTCATCATGTTACTTCTAATTAATATTGTTGGGTTTTTTATGTGTACTTTAATTGGGATTGAGAATGCTGTCAACCATTCTCAATGTTTCACAACATCCATGATAGTTAAATAAATTTATTCCTTTGCAGTAGGGAAAAATTGGCTTTATGCAAAACTGTAACCATAGAGCTTTCCACCAGCCATATATGCATGTAGTATAGGCTTATTATTCCATTATTCTCTATGTGTTACATTGCCAACATATTCCATGTGTTGGCCCGTTTTCGGGCTGCAACGTTTCATGTTGCAGACTTTTCAGACGACGAGTAAGGTGCTTAGGTCGTGGTTCTATACTCAGTGATGTCGTTGGAGTTTATGGACTCGCTTATTCTTCCAAGCCTTCCGTTGTTATCGTATTAGTTGGCCTTAAGCCATGTTTATTTTATTAAGTTCTCTCTTGAGACATTCGATTGTAATAAGTGTGTGGTTGCTACTCTGTTATAAATCCTTCGAGTATTGTGTGGTGTCATCATTACTGATCCAGGGATGACACTGAGCACAGAGATCAGACTGTTTGAGGTCTGGTCGCTACATAGACCCGGGGGCCGTAGATTTTACTAGTGGCTTCTCTCGAGAAAATAGCATATGGTGGGTAAACAAATTACTATTGGGTAATTGATAGAAGAGCAAATAATTATAACAATATCCAAGGCAATGATCATGTATATAGGCATCACGTCCAAGATTAGTAGACCGAAAAGATTATGCATCTACTACTATTACTCCACACATCGACCGCTATCCGGCATGCATTTAGTGTATTAAGTTCATGGAGAAACAGAGTAATGCAATAAGAACGATGACAAGATGTAGACAAGATCTATTCATGTAGGAATGGACCCCATCTTTTTATTCTTAATGGCAACGATATATGCGTGTCACTTCTCCTTCTGTCACTGAGATTGAGCACCGCAAGATCGAACCCATGACAAAGCACCTCTTCCCATTCAAGAGAAATCAGTCTAGTTGGCCAAACCAAATCAAAGTTTCGGAGAAGAAATACGAGGCTATAATAATCATGCATATAAGAGATCAAAGAAGACTCAAATAATATTAATAGATAGATCTGGTCATAAACTCGCAATTCATCGGATCCCAACAAACACACCGCAAACAGTCATTACATGAAATAGATCTCCAAGAACATCGAGGAGAACCTTGTATTGAGAATCAAAAAGAGAGAAGAAGCCATCTAGCTACTGCCTACGGACTCGTAGGTCTGTGGTAAACTACTCACGCATCATCGAAGGAGCACCAATGAGGACGATGGAACCCTCCGTGATCGTGTTCCCCTCCGGCAAGGTGCCGGAATAGGGCTCTAGATTGGATCTCGTGGTTCTGGAACGTGTGGCGGCTGGAATTGTTTTTCATCGACTCCCCTAGGGTTTCTGGAATATTTTGGTATTTATAGAGCTGAGAGGCGGTGGAGAGGGGCCTGTGGGCCCAACTACCCACCAGGGCGCGCCAGGGGCCTCTGGCGCGCCCTGGTGCCTTGTGGGCCCCATGAGCCTCCCCTCTGGTACTTCCGTGGCTCCCAAGTTGTCTTATGGGCAGAAAAAAATCTCCAAAAAATTTCGTGGCATTTGGACTTCGTTTGGTAGTGATATTCTGTGAAGTAAAAAGCAAGCAAAAAACAGCAACTGGCACTGGGCACTATGTCAACAGGTTAGTCCCAAAAAATGATATAGAGTTGCTATAAAATGAATAAAAAAGAACCAAGAATGATAATATAATAGCATGGAATAATAAAAATTTATAGATACGTTGTAGACATATCAGTGGTAGAGGTGCAGGAGGATCCGAGCATCAAGCTCGCCCGGAAGATCAACTTGACGACGTGGAAAAATCGTCTCATCAAAGCGAAGACCGTAAAGGAGGAAACACTCAAGAAGCACAAGGTCGGCGAAGGGCGTGCTGGTAGTGGTGGGCATGCTATTTGTGGACGTGGTGAAGGTCGCGGCCTGAGCCGTGGTGCCCAAATAGTGTCACCCACCGTACAGAGACCGCCATGGCCGGAGCATTACTAGGCTTCGCACTTCTACGCCGACAAGCAGTTCGGTAGGCAGTCCACGACAACCACCGTCGTGCAAGTTCCTTACAATGTCGATGTAAACGCGGTGCCGCTGCTCTCGGAGTGTTTGTAGCCACAGCCAGTCAGGACGCGGACAACGGACGAGGAGTAGATAGGTGCTCGCACGCTATTCGCTGCTATGCCTAAAGTGGGAGACCCGGCCTACGATGACATGGATAGGGAGATGTTCGACATCATCCACGACGGAGGTATACGTCAGGCGCTCCGACATCAAGGAGGAGAAAAAGGTGAAGAGGTTCAAATTGTTGGTGGAGGCGACCGAGAAGAAGCTCAAGGTTGAGGAGAAGGCCATGATCGAAGAGACGAGGGCCATGCTCGAAAAGAAGAAGGTGAAGATCACAATGGATGCGGAGGACGCCAAGATGTTGACCTTGATTTGGAGGCTTTGGATGCCGACGCAAGAATGTCGCGCAGGCCGTCCGCTACAAGATGTTGCAGCGGCAGAAAGATGAATTGGAGGCGGCGGACAAGGAGAAAATGGAGGCGGCGGAGAACAAGTCGGAGAGGCTGCCTACTCGGCAGCAACGACACCATGAGCGTGAAGGCTCGATTGCCGGTTCGGTAGGGCGGAAATCTTTTTTTTCACAGACAGTCGGACTGATATTTTTTTGTGATTTGACCAACAAGATATCTTCAAAAGTTAAGAATGTCGGACCTCTTGCCTTTGCCATCTTTGGCTTCTTTTTTTTTTTTTGCTTAGATTGGGATATGATGTTATCCACCCCCTGTCCCGCCGCGGTTTCCGTCTCCCGCTGCCTCCATCGCCGGTCCCTCTGAGCGATGTTATGCGGTTTGCGCGGCGTCGCGAGGGATGGGTTGCCGACGGGCGACGTGAACGCAACCTCGGATGCATCGGTCGGGGATGGGCTGGACGACGTCTAGGCCTCTAGGGCGGCGGATTAGAACAGGCGGCGAGGATGGGGAGCAAGCGTGATGGACGGTGAGGGTTCGGACGTGGGAAATGCCGGAGAGAGGCGGAAGGAGGGCGAAGAGTTTGGTAGACTTGATGCAATTTGTGGTGGGATAGACCTGTCTGGTCTGACGTGACAGACGCGCCCGGTCACGCCCGCGTCTTCTCATATCCACCTTACATTTAGATTGGATATGAATGATGATGGTCAGTTCGGGTGTTTAAGATCGTTTGAGAATTCATGTGGATCGGATTGTTTTACCGGTTGCTGATCAGGTTGTCCGCCCAGACATTCGAGGGGTGTTTGGGGTGCCCGATGCTCTTATCCGTGCGGAGGCATGCATGCACGCCGCACACTTTTCGATCAGTGCGCGCGCGCGAGGCAGACTGATCCACCGGCGCATGCGACCACACGTATGCGCGCATCGATCGCCCGACACGAAACCACTGTGCCGTCACAGAGCCCCTGAGCGCTGCTGCACCCGCCGACCGACGAGCACATGGAACGCAACGCGCGGGCACAGGATCGACAGGCTCACACTCGGAAAAAAAAGTTATTCTCTTGGTCTGTAAAGAACACCGCGCTCAGCTGTCCACGGGAGGAGGAGCTCAGCCAGCGCGCGGTGTCGACATGCATGGGACTGCATGCTGCGTATGCACGCCCTTTACCCAAACAATTAAGTTTTACAGTATACAACTCGATCGTGCTCGCACGTACGTATACAAGTATAAGGTGGACTCATCTGCGTATGCTGCCATCATTGAGGACTCCAAGTTTCAGCTTAAGATGTGGTTCTCGCATCTGAGGATCTTGTTTTGTAAACGTAGTGCCAATACTGTAGGGCATGAGCTTGCTTTATGTGGTCGCATATTTTTACAAAACCACATCTTAGAATGGGAGTATGATGTTCCAGCCCATGGCTGTTTGTGCTACGGGCGATTTGCCCCAGCACCGTTAAGTAACAAAGCAATGCCATTCACGTAGGCACAGTTCGGCGGCATCTGCATACAAGGCACAGTTCTAAAGGATAGTTCTCTCATCCATGAATAAAATGATTTGAAAGGCTTGGGCTCCTCCAAAAGTCAAGTTCTTTGCTTGGTTAGCTCTTCGAGATAGAATTTGGACGGCCGATATATTAGCAAATCGTGGATGGCCAAATTGTGACATGTGCCCTCTTTGCAAGAGGGTGCAAAAAAGCAGGACTCACCTCCTCTACAAGTGCCGCTACACGAGAAGGCTATGGTCTTTGGTCATTAACAAATACCACATTCTCGGGCTCGACACAAACACTTGGCCCTTGTTCAACACGGTTGAGGCTTGGTGGGCAAGTACTTGCGACAGCGCCACGCCATTCAGACAAGTCAAGGCATCCCTCACCATGCTTGTCTCATGGACTATTTAGAACAAGCGAAATGCGAGAGTGTTCAAGCAGAAGAGCGCGCCACCGACTCCATTGCTTGCCTCCATCACGACCGAGGCCAGCCTCTGGATCATCGCCTGTGCAAAAAAAAACTAGGGTCAATAATATTGTGAGAGTAATTCCCATGCCGTGTAATCGAGTTGCTCGTAACAAACTATATTCTTTCTTATTTAATGCAATGCTTGTAATCGAGTTGCTTGTAACAGTTGCCTCCGTTTCAAAAAAAAAACAAAGCAATGCTTTCCTAAAAAAAGTATTATGTGGTTTAGGATCTAAACAACTGAGATCCTCTTGCAGCCTACGTGCTTCTCCTCGCGGGGTGACGCAATGGGTGCTCATCCACGACCTCGACCCGTGCCTGCGTCGGCAGCGACGGCGGCGGCCACTCCGGCCGTACCGGCGCCCGGCTCCTTACCGCCCGCTGCTCCAGTTCCGCGACCGCCCTCGCCTCTCGCCGCCCGACCCACGACCTCGGCCCGCATCCGCGTCGGTCGCGGCGGCGGCCACTCTGCCCGTCTTTGGCGCGGCTGCCCGCCGCCTTCCGCTCCGGCTCCAGCGTCGGCTCTCGCCGTGGCCGCCCTACGCCTCCGCGCCGACCCAACCGTCCAAGGCGAAGGTGGCCCGTCGCCCTCGGGAAGGAGGCGACATCTTCGACTTGACAGAGCCCTCTCCGCTTCGTCTCGGCGGCGCTCATCTTGAATCGTCCCGGCGGCGCCCGACGCGTCCCCAGCCGACTTAGACATGGGGCGGCATGTGTCCTGGGCTTCCCTTGGTGACGAGGATGTTGACGATGAGGAAGAGGAGGAGTTGGCCCCATTGACGCCATCGGCTGCCAAAAGCTCTGTCCCGGCAGCTCAGCGTGCTGATCAGTGTGTGATGCCCGAGAGGGAGGCGACTGGAGGATGGCAAGATGTGCTGCCTCGGCGTGGCCGGCGCCGTCTGGAGTCGCCAACTCCGGCATTACCCCCTCGTCCCATTCCGGCTTGGCTCTTTGGTAGGTGTTGCAGATGTCTTGCTCCTGGTCATCGAGCCGCTGATTACACAGATCCTTGAGGTCTTGCCATTGTTTGGAGAAGCGGCCACTTGGCGCGTGGGTGTCACAATGCTTGGCGTCCATTCAGCTCACTTGCATGCCTTGCCATGCCGCCACGATCTCGCCTCGACACCGAGCATCACAGAGCTCCAACTCCTTGTGATGGTCCGATGGTATCCCAGCTCCCCTCCAAGGTGCTTCACCGCAGTCTGGCATCGGTCGTTTCGCTCCACGCTGAATCGGCAACCCCATCTCGATGTGCTGCTCCAATCCACTCTAGCTGCCCAGTGAACTCACAGTGCGGCGTTGGGAGCTTTCTAGAGCGGCGGAGGCTGCTCTGGGAAAGCTCTCTCTTGTCTTGGCTGTGTTGCAATTCGCTCCTGCGCCACATCCTCCTAGCGAGGTTGATGTTGGTGGCTCGGTGGAGAACAGAGTTGGGGAGCTCTATGGTTGTTTCTCCCCTAGAGCTATGGACAATTCATCGCCGTCTGCCTTACCCATTGTGATGTCTACCGATGAGGCGGGACCATTCCCGTGGTTGTGCCTCCGGTCTTTGCGGTGATGCCCGAGCTTCAAGTGTTATGTGCGAGCTACGATTCGCCTCTATCAGTGGAGCATATGATGGTGGACACGCAAGCAACCACGTGTGAGGGACATGATTCAACCTTGACATGTGAGTCGAGTGAGGTGAACTCGGTGCGCACTCACATGTGGCTTCGCACCCATTCCACCCCGCCAACGGATAATTCCAATGCTCTCTTTGCAAAAGAGCTTTGTGACTTGCTTGCTAGCGTGGAGACCGTTAGCCACAGGCTGGAAGGGCGATTGCTTGCCTCTTGACGGAACGACATTCAAGGGCAAATACAAGAAGAGTGATCGCCTCGATGCGGTATAGTGAAGGAGAAGCCACCAAGGTGCAAAGGCAAAAGAGTGGCGCCGCGCCCGTAGCTGCTTAATGGATGATTCCCGGTCCCTCGGCTCATCCTCATGGTTTGGGTCGTCATACGTGGTTTCGGTGTGGTCCACTATCTTTCGTTGGGATGTTCTTGTCGGGTTCAAAATTGTGGTGTACAAGCGTGAGGAGTTATTGCGTGTTAGGAGGGTTTGGCGGGTTGCACGAGTGCTTGTGGGGTCATGATTGGTGAGTAACACGATTATGGTCTGATTGTATCGGTTTTAGCCCGGTTTTCCGTACATTAACCGGGCAATTCTCTTCTTCTTAATTAATCGACGAGGCAATTCTTTTGCCTCCGTTTCGAAAAAAAACAACTGAGATGAACGCAAGCCGTAGCTCAACCAGATTCGTGCAACGGTTTCTGTACGTGCTGCTAGGGCCGGGGGAGAGATCGATGCGTATTAACTTGAACTGCCAGATTACCAGAGGTCTGACCACACGATAATGTATGGATATCCGACTTCCTGAGCACGCGCAGCTCTGCGGCTGTGCCAACCGTATCAGACATTACCAGACACATACATCCCCCATTAACTAGCCCAACATTGCACGTTTGCCGCAGCTCCGTTGCAGGCCCGGCGGATCGAAAACAAGCTAGTAGCTACGTCCGTATATGAGCAGGTAAAATAATGTTTCCGTACTTGGAGTGATTAGGTTGACAGAGAGCTACCGTTAGTACTATGTCTGAAGGAGGGGTCAGTTCGTTTATTGAGGACTAACAGCAGCCGCCATGAATTTTGCTGGCAGGCTTAAAAGAAACTTATTAATCTGGTTTTGTCAAACAATACATGGCAATATATATAGGCGTCGTATCCTGTGAATCCACATATATAGACCGACGTCGCGCATGCACGTAGTGAGTTAGCCTGGGCTGGTAACTCGGCTAGTTCATCTAATATTGTACGGTACTATTCTACCAATCGTCGGCGCTGGCCCTTCAAGCCGAGCAAGCTAGCTTATTAGCCACCTGACTCGTTACAAACACGTACAGGCACGCAGCTGCGTGCAGTTTTGGGCATGTCATTGTAACTACTATTGGGCTCACCGCGTGCATGGGACTTGCATGCATGCAGACCAGCAAATCACAGATGGATGCATGCATGCGCGACCCGTCCAGCCCGGGGGCTGACGACTCGTGCGCCGCCGGCCGGTCAATCGTCTGCCGGAAGCGCTAAACGCACAACTGCGATGTTTTGTGGCTCCAACGCTAGCTGGTGTAGTACTAGGAGTTGTGTACACGCACGCAAATGGCAAACCATGCATATGCATGCAATGCAATAGTAGGCCTCCCCCGCCGCGCCCACAGATTGGAGCAGCCAAGAGCGGAGCAGAGCCGATCTGAGCTCACATATCTGCGTGGGCATGCGTGCCCACAGGCTGCGCAAAGCTGGGCCAATGGGGGGCGGGGGAGTCGCTGTCTCCTGAAATCTGGAACTGGTACACTACAGTCTACAGTCGTCGAGAGTGCAGACTACAGAGCTCCAAAACTACGATGCCCCGGTCTCGCGTGTAGACGCTTGATGTGCGTCCAGGGCTCCAAGCAGAGCCAGCTATGCATACATACACGTATGTCCTCATGCGTGGAGGGTCGTGCATAAGTTTCGTGTGTATATTCTTTTTTTGAGAGTTAGTTTCGTGTGTATAGATATGTGGTAACTCATGCTATAGCTCTGTTGGGGCCACCGGTCGGGGACCCTTGAGCTGGTAGCCAGTCAATGTAACATCTCTTACTCTCTCATGCCATGGTTTAAAAATCAGACTAGACAATCCGGAGGGCAGGCAAAAATGGATCCATATCTATTATATAGTTCACCAGAAATACAAAGCACCTCAAATATAATAAATATTACATCAAGGTTCCCACACCGCAAAACAACCACAACTACCGTTAGATCGAGACGTCGAAAGCGCCGCTTCCCTACCGGAGCTGGCTTGACCTTGTCGATCGGGAACTCTTCGTGCCCCAAATGACAAGCGCCTCGAAACTGCAATCGTCGCCGTTGAACCCTTAAATAGATCTGAAGCCCCTGACATCAAATTTTGCCACACAATGAGAAACCCTAACCTCGCCGCCTCAAAGAGATGGCGGAAATCTACACCGTAGCTCTAGGGACTACGTCCAGAAAGGTGAACTCAAGGAGGATCGAAGCGCGGAAAGAAAACTCGAAAAAGAAGCAATGCTATCCGTCCGAGCACTGGACCTGTGGGGATTAAGAAACCCTAACCTAAAGTACTAACCGGAGCAGTGGCACCGGGATTCCCCTCCCCGTCACCGCCTGCCGGGGAGGCAGGGAAAAGCGCAGGCGAATCCACAGGCTCACCATTGAAGTCTGGAGAGGAGAGTTTACCCTATTCGCCAAAAGATAGGGAAGGATACGCTAGTTCTAGGTTTTAATCATGGCAGTCTGTTAAAACACGCGGACAATTCCCTCCATCGAACCACAAAAAGCCTCTCGAACCGGGCCGTTTTCATCCCTTGTCGCATGTAACCAGATGAAACACAAAACTTTTGCCCAATAACCAACCCACATCCAGAGATTGCTAATGGAGCTCGAGCTCCGTGGAGCTTGAAAATTAAAAAGTTTCAAAAAAAATCTAAAAAGATACACATGTACACTGGATTTTCTCCTCAAGTGACAAAGTTTCGTGATGGAATACATTATGATGTGAGCTACACATTTTAAAAACTTGTAAATTTGTTTTGTGAAGCTAAAATAACAACGTAATATCATCATGAAAATTTACACACTTGTAGACAACGTCCCTGTGTACATGTATATTTTTTAAAACTTCAAATTATTATTTTTGACTTGTTTACAATTTCGGACTACCTATTTGGTCTGGAAATGTAAGGATTTCATCCTATGTAACATTTGTCTGCTTACGCAAATACTAGCATTTTCTTTCTATCGAATCGATGACAAACCAAGCGAACCGGCGATCCCGCGGGTGAAACCCCAAACCGTTATACTCACCGTTTCAGTTGTTGGCCCTATTTTTTAAAAATAAGACCAACCCAAGGGCTAATCCTTGTTGGTTTTTATTTATAGGAGAAACTCCGTGAGCATCGCGTGTTAGAGCCAAGACTCGAACCCGGGTGGGCTGGCAGCTACCACAGCTGTCCAGCGAATGGGTCGAGGCCCCGTCGTCAAAAAAATGAGACCAACCCAAGGACTAATCCCCGCTGGCTTTTATTTATAGGAGAAACTCCACGAGCATCGCGTATTAGAGTCAAGGCTCGAACCTAGGTCGGCTGGAAGCTACCCCAGCTGTCCAGCCAAACGGGTCGACGCCCCGTCCTCAACAAAAAAAGGACCAACCCAAGGGCTATTCCACATTGGTTTTTATTTATAGGAGAAACTCCGCGAGCACCACGTGTTAGAGCTAAAACTCGAGCCTGGGTGGGCTGGCAGCTATCCTAGTTGCCCAGCCAACGAGTCGATGCCCTGCCCTCGTTGTTGGCGCCGTTTTTGAAACTACGCTCGTGGTTCCACTCCAAAAAAAAAATCTATGCTCGTGACGCATTGCAAACCAACGTAGGCGATGTAAATATCGTGGTGGTGATCGGGTGACAGCCCAGCCCCAGATGTATTGTACACGAGCAGAGGGCCTGCTGGGAAAGCAGCTGCTTTGGCAGCCACATGTCATCGTCCAGCTCTGCCTGTTTTGCCTCCCCCGGATCTCAATTCAAAGCCAAATCCAAACCCAAACCCAATCTAATCTTTTCCAGAGACCCACTCGAGTGGCCTCTCATCTGCATCGCATCGCCCCCTCTGAGACGCACGATCAAATATTTGCGAGTCAATTACACTGCTAGTGCCACAACTTGGCGTAAACGGTCACTTTGGTGCTAGAAGTTGTGGCGTACATCGAAGTGGTGCAAAAATATGGCTCGGGCGTGCAAATACGGTGATTATCCCGTTTGTATATGGAATCTGTGCTGACTAGGCGTGTGGACCCGCTGTCAGCGACTAGACCAAGGACAAGGGGCATGTGGGCTGTTTTTTTAAAATAACTCAGAATTTTTTTTACAAAATAAAAAATGGTATAGCGCCCAGGTTTCTAACCTGCGACCATCTGCAACAAAAGATGTGAATCTAACCACTATGCCATATGTTTTATACTTTCAACAATGGGTAACAACATATATATACCTTTGATACGCAGGTGGAGCTTAAATGCGCTGCAAATAGTGCGGCCCATTTGCACCAACTATTTTTTAAAGATATTTATAAAACGTAAGTAATAAAACTTATATTCACACATTTATGTGTTATAAATATACAACTAACACAGAAATATCCATATTAATTAGATGTTTTTAATATAATACACAGTTGTATATTTATAACACATAAATGTTTGAATATAAGTTTGTATCATGAGTAATATACATGATTGAATATTCAAATCAAAATTTTAAATGTTGGAATATGAATATTTTTTATTCTAGAAACATTGAACTATACAAATGTGCATATAGATATTAAAATGCTTGTATAATTGAAACAATATTTTTAGTTGTAGTTTATGAAATATTTGTATTATATAAAGTTATAAATTATTTATACTTCATCATGTCAATTATATAATAGTCGGTTGAAAATGTATGGCGGAGTGGTTTGGCCCGTATATGTTGTAGCAAGTGGTTTTGGGTTTGAATCCTGGCGGCACCTACTTTTCTGTTATTTATTTTTAACAGGCGGGACCCGCTGGTCACTGAGGTGAAGAATGCCACGTCTATACGGCCTTTAAAAAAATCAAAATTCCAAGGTTTATTTTGTGAAAATCAGGCCACACGCTCTTTCTTCTTAGTCTAGTCACTAACAGCAGGGTCCATATGCCTAGTCAGCGCACATTTCGTATACAAAACGGGATAAGCAACCGTATTTACACGTTCATGTTAAGTTTTTGCACCACTTCAATATACGTCCATAACTTGTAGCATTAAAATGACCATTTACGCCAAGTTATAGCATCATCAATGTAACTGACTCGATATTTGCCTGCATAATGCAGGCCGTCAGCCAGCCAGCCTATGCGGCGGGCGAGAACACGGGAACGTACGCACGGCATGCAGAGCGGCCTGGTGCATGCCGCAGAGCAGGCTCTCAAGTGCGCATCCATCCGTTGTCTACCCGCGTACGTCCTTTGACGCAGGTGCTGTTCCCCCCTGCTCCGCGCCGGACGAGCAAACGTACGTGCAGGAGGCACACCTGACACGCAGCAGTGCAGTGCAGCGCATAACTCGATCTGATATATTTACGTACGCGGTCATTTAATTTTTCACCTAGCTGGCGCTCCAGTGAACGTACGTGTGCCCGGTGGGATTAACTGAAGATGCGTGGGCAAAAAGGTGGATCGTTCCACAGTGGCGATCCATCTCCTTTCGAGACGTGTGTGGGGATCTCGGCGGGGACTGATTGGAGTGTGAAAATGGACAATACTGGCCCTATCTAAAACTTTAACACAAAATGACATTAATCTAAATTTTTTTCACAAAATGGCCTATTTCGCATGACGCCCGGGGATAGGGCGCCATGCTAGATAGCATGACGCTCCGGGCTATAGCGTCATGCTATTTGGCATGGTGCCCTAGGCCGGGACGCCATGCTACATGCCGCTACCATGGCGCCCTAGTCCGGGGCGTCATGCTCTCTAGCATGGCGCTCTAGCCCCGGGCGTCATAAAAAAAGGGTCATTTCATAAAATATTTTCAGATTAGGGTCATTTTGTGTTAAAGTTTTAGATAAAAGCTAGATTTGTTCATTTTCACGACTGGAGTTGCTCCTGTTCCGCAAAGTGATTCCCGGCACCAGCCCCAACACTAGTACGGTCGAAAAAGATGAAGGGGCCAGTGGCGCTCACCGCGTAGGGACATGCACGCACGGACCGTCCTGAGAGCACTGTGGACAATGTGTATACCTCCGATGGATGCGTGTTACCGAGAGGATCGCATTGGTTTTCTTTGGTAGCTAGCAGCACAGACACTGTGCCAGCATGCGTGAGGTGCACCGATAGATCGTTCCATGCATGCATGGCGGCACGCGGAACTGGGAGTTTTAATGTAGGTCGATGTTGCAAGCCGATGTTTGCATCACACGCTGGGGTCGTCGTCTCTGCGTTGCATGCATGCATGCGCACGTAGGTACGTACGTACGTCGGGCTCGCAGTCTGCAGCCGCAATGGCATCTTGGCCGGCCTTGGTCTGATCCGGCCCGTACGACATTGATCGCCATAGAGGGATAAAGGTGTACCGTGTACGTGCTGCTCGCTGCATGAGTTATATATAGGACCTGTGACAGAATCATCCTCCCTCGTTTCCCTTTTCCTTCTACTTTTGCATTTTCTCATTTCTCTCTCCTTTTTTGGGCTTACATAATATAGGGCAGAATGTCAATCTCACCGCCTCTTTTGATACAATATCATTGTGCTAATGTTTGGACAAAAGAAGAATCATGCGAAACGACAACTAATTTTTGTGACATATCTCGAGGTTTTAGGTATGAAAAAGTCAAACGCAGTTAGTAACTAATCTTTTCCATCTAGTGGATATATCAATCCCAAACTAGGCGGGCACTTTTAATTAACTACACTTTTAATTCCCTTGATGAACGTGTAGATCAAAACGGAGTTGTCCGAGGCTCCGGGCCAAGGGGAAGATATCGTGAGCAGAAAGAGTATGTGCAACTAGGCTAGCGCGTGGCGAGGCCTTAAGAACAAGAGAGCTTAAGCAGAAGCAAATCATTTGGGTTACATACATTGAAAAGGAGGGTATCCAGGAATCTGGTACCAGCTAGTGGGAAAACCTTCCTCCCCTTGATCTCCACCGGCGAGCCGTGAATTCGTCTCCCCTCCGTCTGCCACTTGGGCGGCCGGTTGCGGGAAGGAGAATCCTGGTGTCTCGACTCGCGCTAGTAGATAGGTAGGGTTCTAGTCCTCGCAAGGACATCGTTTGAACAGAAGGCGGTGCTCCTTCTTCGAGTCAGTTTTCCGGGCTTCGATCATCCTCAAGTTCATCCGTTGAGACGGATTCGACAGAGCTCCGGCGTAGATTCCTGCCAGCTCCTTGGGGCAGCGAGGTTAGGGTTTCTCGCCGTGCATATGCAACGGCTATATTTGGTGTCAGGTTCTCCTGATCAATTCAAGGATTCAACGGTGACGACTGCGGCTCCGTAGCGCCGGTCCTTAGGGGCACGTGCACGAAAACTTCCTAGCTGTCATCGACAAGGTCAGGCCAACTCTGATATGAGAGCAGCGCAACGACGCGTCGACGGCTCGTTCTGGTGACGATAGTGGTTGTTCGGTGGTCCATGGACCTTGATGTAATTTTTAATATGTTTGAGGTGCTTTGTACTTCCGGTGAATCTTTATAATAGGTCTGATCCTTTCCGCAAAAAAAAAAAGAGGGTATCCCTTGGCTTGTTCATCGGATGATGCACACGTCCATTTTACTGGGTTTGGGTAACATTATACTGGGACAGTAACACATGAGCGTACCAGTTTTTGTTGGCCTTTTCTCATTTTATTGTTGTTGCGGGTAGGCTTTGTTTTAGTTTGCTAAACTTCTTAGTCACCAAGGCGAATCTATTGCTTCCGCTTCGAAAGAAAGAAGAATGCTCAACTAAATGTGGGGGCAACCTATTCTTGTTTACCATGTAGAAAGTTTCATAACAAATGGGAAAATAATAATGAATTAACCACTTAGTGAAATTCACAACAATATGACCATTTACAGATGCAAGAAACAAATGAGATGCTTATCATTGTTGTTGTTGTTATTGTGGTGGTTGTTGTTGTTGTTGTTGTTGTTGTTGTTGTTATTATTATTATTATTATTATTATTATTATTATTTGGTTTTATTTTCCCCTTTTGGGTAGAATAGGATTTCATGTGTGTGTGAAATCACCATCACGTCGCCAATCTACTGCCTCTTGTTATTATAGGAAGTTGCCCACACATGCACATATCGCAAGCAGCCCTGTCTCCTCATGATGACAACTATAGAACAACGACAAATTCATAAATCTTACTAAATTCCTACTTAACACATCAATGGTTGTAAACATGAGCACTAAAATTTGAACCCGGCCTGGCGTAGAGTCCTACTCCACAACGCTAGCACCCAACCAAGAGGTGGATCTTGGGTCATATAGATACCTCATGCTTTGATTGAATAGAATCAGAACCAACATCTACCTGCTTCTAAAATTAAAAGTTAAAACATGCCTTCGCGGAAATCTGTAGACCAAAACTAAACCCAGCAGCCATAAAAAATGCCGACCGAGAAAAAAAAGTCTTTCTTTTTAACTACTTGCATAAACTTAAGATTTTTTTGTGCATTTTCTGCATGCCCAAATATATATATATATTTTTGAAACATCACTGGGGGCAAACTGCCCACCTGAATTTTACATTCATTTTAGCCGACATTCGGCAAATTGTCCAAGACATCGGGTTTACTTTGCCCGCTCGGATGAGTAGGGATCAAGGCCACATGCGGCACACTCGGGCAAGGCAGCGAAACGTTGCACCCAAGATTTTTAGATCTCCCTTAATGAAAGAAATTGAAGCTCGAGAAGGAATAGCACTATAAACCTAGTTCACTCTCACAGGAATAAGAAAGCACGAAAAGGTAATCTAGAGCATAGCGAATACCTCTAACCTTTCCTTGACAAACAGGTTCTCAAGCAGCAGTCAAATTGACTTCCCTGTGTGATGGAAAATCCCCCGTTTTCTATTCCTTTTAAAGCTGCTGATGCGATTTACAAATAATATGCGAGCAACGCCATCTGCGCAGCAGGAGACTACTACGGCAATGTTAAGGCCAGGCGTGGTCGCGAAAGACTTTGGCGTTGTTTATATTTTGATTCCTTCTGCATGAAATCATGACATAGTTCCGGTAGAGTAGGACCAAGAACAACAGAGGCGATCATGACAGATTTGAATTTCGGGGTATAAACACGCACATACAGATTAGAGGATAGGCATGAAAGTTGAAACATCAAGAAGGAGCTGATCCGGCCATGGAGTGCCATTCTTGGGCCCCATTTCAAAAGCCAATCCCAAGTTTGTTTTCTCCTAGCTGGCCGATTACTATGAGCCTGACCGTCCGTTGCATGCATGTGTGTCCGCCCAGTGCAACTGCAACCCAGAACCCACAGGATCATGTCCACAACCTATATCTACCCGGACACATGGGGCCTCTGAATTGATAAACACAAGCACCAACACATGGCGTCGTCCAGCTAAATTAGCTGGCATCTCCCTCCGTCGTCAGAGATCTGATCTCATGTGCGACGGAGCGCGCGCATACTTTGCTATAGGTAGTAGCTAAGCTAGCTGCTGCATTATTGCGACTCGATGGGTACGTGATTTCGATGTGCATAGTCGCCTACTGTCGAAAGCTTACAAAGTCACGCGTCAGTACTGATGCACTCGATACCACGTACCATGCTCCCATGTATTCGCGTCGGTCGCAACACGCCAACATGCATGTACAGCCGTGTGATCAGTAAATTATTCTCAAGTTGCAAGCGCCCGCTGTGGCTGTTCTGTACAGTACAACACTACTGTAGTCAAAGCAAGGTCAACTAGACTGGTGTGTACTGTATGCTAGCATGAACTTTAGTAGCTAGCATGAGCATGAGCGAACCAATAGCTCCCCGTATCGATCAGGTACAGTCATACAGACCACAGCTGAACTGAATTGTGACCTCAGAGAAAAGAAGGAGAAGAAAGAACCACTCGTAAAGCACATGGATTTCCTAGATCTAGAAGCACCGACCACTTGAACTACGAAATATTTAAGAGTAGAGATATATAGAACGTTGACCGAAGTCGCATCGTTCGCTTGCGTAACGCCCTCAATGCGTGCGAGCTAAAAGAGATACATCTTCAAAACATGAAGTTTACGTGGAGTAATGAGCGAAACGACCCAACCTTTAGCAAGTTAGATTCCTTTTTCTGCAATGAAGAATGAGACCTACACTTCGGCACGCACCTCCTACATGCTCTCTTCTCGTCACTCTCCGACCATTGCCCTCTCCTCCTCGCAAATGACAAAGGACCACCTAGGACCAAATCATTCCGCTTTGAAAACTTTTGGATCAAGATGCCCAGATTCAAGGAGGTCGTCAACAGTGCATGGAACCAAGAGGTGAACCTTGTAGATACTTACCACATCCTCTTCCACAAGATGAAGAAGACAAGTCAGGTGCTTAGGAAATGGAGCAAGACAATTTTTGCGCATTCGAAGGTACAAATACACATGGTCCTGGAGGTCATACTCCGTCTGGATGTGGCCCAAGAATGTCGTCCTTTGAGTGCAGAAGAGCTGGATATTCGTAAGAGACTCAAGCGCAAGGTGGTTAGCTTATCCATGCTCGAGCGTGCGCGGAAAAGGCAATGCTCGAGAATTACCAATCTCAAAGATGGAGATGCCAACACTCGTTTCTTTCACCTCCGAGTCAATCATAGAAGGCGCAAGAATTTCATTCAATGTCTTAGGCATAACAATGGATGGGTCACAGAGCATGAGGAGAAAATCCATCATCCAAAACCATTTCGCGGAGGTCACCAAGATGGGGTCACCCAGCAACATTGACATCAACTGGGATCACATCCCAATCCCCGCTTGCGATCTCTCTGACCTTGGGGCTGCCTTCACGGAGGAGAAGGTCAAGAAGGCAATCTTTGATATGCCAAGTGACAAAGCGCCGGGTCCGGATGGCTTCACCGTGTTGGGTTATGTAGCAGAAATTCAAAATTTTCCTACGTGTCACCAAGATCTATCTATGGAGAAACTAGCAACGAGGGAAGGAGAGTGCATCTACATACCCTTGTAGATCGCTAAGCGGAAGCGTTCATGAGAAGCAGGGTTGAAGGAGTCGTACTCGTCGTGATCCAAATCACCGGAGATCCTAGTGCCGAGCAGACGGCACCTCCGCGTTCAACACACGTACAGCCGGTGGCGTCTCCCACGCCTTGATCCGGCAAGGAGAGAGGGAGAGGTTGAGGAAGACTCCATCCAGCAGCAACACAACTGCATGGTGGTGATGGAGGAGCGTGGCAATCCCGCAGGGCTTCGCCAAGCACCAAGGGAGAGGAGGAGGAGGAGGAGAGGCAGGGCTGCGCCAAGAGGGAGATCGAATCGCGTGTTATGGGCAGCCCCTAGGCCTCATATATATAGGGGAAGGGGAGGAGGGTGCGACCTCTCTAGGGTTCCCACCCCTAGAGGGGCGGCAGCCCTAGATGGGATCAAGGGAGGCGGCCAAGAGGGGAGGGAGGGGCGCCCACTAGATGGGCCTTAGGGCCCATCGACCTAGGGTTGCCCCTCCCACTCACCCTTGCGCTTGGGCCCCTTGTGGGCGCACCAGCCCTTTGGGGCTGGTTCCCTCACACTTGGCCCACGCAACCTTCTGGGGTTGGTGGCCCCACTTGGTGGACCCGGGACCCTCCCGTGGTCCCAGACATTACCGATATCGCTCAAACTTTTCCGGTTACCAAAACAGGACTTCCCATATATAAATCTTTACCCCGGACCATTCCGGAACTCCTCGTGACGTCCGGGATCTCATCCGGGACTCAACAACATTCGGTAACCACATACAAGCTTCCTTTATAACCCTAGCGTCCACCGAACCTTAAGTGTGTAGACCCTACGGATTCGGGAGACATGTAGACATGACCGAGACGTTCTCCGGTCAATAACCAACAGCGGATCTGGATACCCATGTTGGCTCCCACATGTTCCACGATGATCTCATCGGATGAACCACGATGTCAAGGACTCAATCGATCCCGTATACAATTCCCTTTGTCTAGCGGTATTGTACTTGCCCGAGATTCGATCGTCGGTATACCGATACCTTGTTCAATCTCGTTACGGCAAGTCTCTTTACTCGTTCCGTAACACATCATCCCGTGATCAACCCCTTGGTCACATTGTGCACATTATGATGATGTCCTACCGAGTGGGCCCAGAGATACCTCTCCGTTTACGGAGTGACAAATCGATCTCGATTCGTGCCAACCCAATGCAGACACTTTCGGAGATACCGTAATGCACCTTTATAGCCACCCAGTTACGTTGTGACGTTTGGTACACCCAAAGCATTCCTACGGTGTCCGGGAGTTGCACAATCTCATGGTCTAAGGAAATGATACTTGACATTAGAAAAGCTTTAGCATACGAACTACGATCTTTGTGCTAGGCTTAGGATTGGGTCTTGTCCATCACATCATTCTACTAATGATGTGATCCCGTTATCAATGACATCCAATGTCCATGGTTAGGAAACCGTAACCATCTGTTGATCAACGAGCTAGTCAATAGAAGCTTACTAGGGACATGGTGTTGTCTATGTATCCACACATGTATCTGAGTTTCCTATCAATACAATTATAGCATGGATAATAAACGATTATCGTGAACAAGGAAATATAATAATAACTAATTTATTATTGCCTCTAGGGCATATTTACAACAGTCTCCCACTTGCACTAGAGTCAATAATCTAGTTCACATCGTCATGTGATTAACAGCGATAGGTCACATCGCCATGTGACCAACACCCAAAGATTTTACTAGTGTACGTAAACTAGTTCACATCATCATTTGATTTAGACTCAATGAGTTACGAGGTTTGATCATGTTTTGCTTGTGAGAGAGGTTTTAGTCAACGGGTTTTAGTCAACGGGTTGCGAACCTTTCAGATCCGTGTGTACTCATAATTCTCTATGTCATATTGTAAATGCGGCTTCCACGCTCCACTTGGATCTATTCCAAATGGTTGCTCCACTATACGTATCCGGTTTGCTACTCAGAGTCACTCGGATAGGTGGTAAAGCTTGCATCGACGTAACCCTTTACATCGAACTCTTTATCACCTCCATAATCGAGAAACATGTCCTTATTTACTCCAAGGACAATTTTGATCATTGTCCAATGATCCATTCTGGATCATTCTTGTACTATAGTGACTCATGGCATGGCACACTTCGATGCGGTACCTGACATAGCATACTATAGAGCCTATGTCCGAAGCATAGTGGACGACCTTCGTCCTTTCTCTCTTTTCTGCCGTGGTCGAGCTTTTAACTCTTAACTTCATACCTTACATCTCAGGCAAGAACTCCTTCTTTGACTGATCCATCTTGAACACCTTCAAGATCATGTCAAGGGATATGCTCATTTGAAAGTACCATTAAGCGTTTTTGATCTATCCTCATAGATCTTGATGCTCAATATTTCAAGTAGCCTAATCCAAGTTTTCACTTGAAAACACTTATCAAATAACCCTATATGCTTTACAGAAAATTCTACATCATTTCTGATCATCAATATGTCAACAACATATACTCATCAGAAATTCTATAGTGCTCCCACTCACTTCTTTGGAAATACAAGTTTCTCATAAACTTTGTATAAACCCAAAATCTTTGATCATCTCATCAAAGCGCACATTCCAACTCCGAGATGCTTACTCCGGTCCTTAGAAGGATCATTTGGAGCCAAAGATACCTTTAGCATCCTTAGGATCGACAAAACTTTCTGATTGTATCACATACAACCTTTCCTTACGAAGACTGGTAAGGAAACTCGTTTTGACATCCATCTGCCAGATTTCATAAATGCAGCTAATGCTAACATGATTCCGACAGACTTAAGCATTGCTACGGATGAGAAAATCTCATCGTAGTCAACTCCTTGAACTTGTGAAAAACTCTTCGCCACAAGTCGAGCTTCATAGACGGTGACATTACCGTCCACGTCCGTCTTCTTCTTAAAGATCCATTTATTTCAATGGCTTGCCGATCATCGGGCAAGTCCACCAAAGTCCATGCTTTGTTATGATACATGGATCCTATCTCAGATTTCATGGCTTCTAACCATTTGTCGGAGTTTGGGCCCACCATTGCTTCTCCATAGCTCGTAGGTTCATTGTTGTCTAGCAACATGACCTCCAAGACAGGATTACCGTACCACTCCGAAGCAGTACGCATCCTTGTCGTCCTACGAGGTTCGGTAGTGACTTGATCTAAAACTTCATGATCACTATCATAAGCTTCTACTTCCATTGGTGTAGGTGCCACGGGAACAACTTCACATGCCTGCTACACACTAGTTGAAGTGATGGTTCAATAACCTCATCAAGTCTCCACCATCCTCCCACTCAACTTTTCGAGACGAACTTTTCCTCGAGAAAGGACCCGATTCAAGAAACAATCCCTATTGCTTCCGGATCTGAATTAGGAGGTATACCCAACTGTTTTTGGGTGTCCTATGAAGATGCATTTTATCCGCTTTGGGTTCGAGCTTATCAACCTGAAACTTTTTCACATAAGCGTCATAGCCCCAAACTTTTAAGAAACGACAACTTAGGTTTCTCCAAACGGTGTCGTCTCAACGGAATTACGTGGTGCCCTATTTAAAGTGAGTGCGGTTGTCTCTAATGCCTAACCCATGAACGATAGTGGAAATTCGATAAGAGACATCATGGTACGCACCATATCCAATAAGGTGCAACTATGATGTTCGGACACACCATCACACTATGTTGTTCCAGCGGTATTAATTGTGAAACAATTTGCACAATGTCTTAATTGTGTGCCAAAACTCGTAACTCAGATATTCATCTCTATGATCATATCATAGACATTCTATCCTCTTGTCACGAAGATCTTAAACTTCACTCTGAAATTACTTGAACCATTCAATAATTCAGACTTGTGTTTCATCAAGTAAATATACTCAACATCTACCCGAATCATCTGTGAAGTAAGAACATAACGATATTCCTTTGCATGCCTCGGACTCATTGGACTGCACATATCAAAATGTGTTGCTTCCAACAAGTTGCTATCTTGTTCCATCTTCTTGAAACCGAGGCTTTTCAGGTCATCTTGCCCATGTGGTATGTTTTGCATATCTCAAGTGATTCAAAATCAAGTGAGTCCAAACGATCCATCTGCATGGAGTTTCTTCATGCGTATACACCAATAGACATGGTTCGCATGTCTCAAACTTTTCAAAAACGAGTGAGTCCAAAGATCCATCAACATGGAGCTTCTTCATGCGTTTATACCAATATGACTCAAATGGCGATTACCTGGCAGGTGGTACTATCATTACTATCTTATATCTTTTGGCATGAAAATGTGTATCACTACGATCGAGATTCAATAAACCATTTCTTTAGGTGCAAGACCATTGAAGGTATTATTCAAATAAATAGAGTAACCATTATTCTCCTTAAATGAATAACCGTATTGCGATAGACATAATCCAATCATGTATATGCTCAACGCAAACACCAAATAACAATTATTTAGGTTTTAACACCAATCTCGATGGTAGAGGGAGCGGGCGATGCTTGATCACATCAACCTTGGAAACACTTCCGACACATATCGTCAGCTCACCTTTAGCTAGTCTCCGTTTATTCCGTAGCCTTTTATTTCGAGTTACTAACACTTAGCAAATCAAACGGTATCTTAATACCCTGGTGCTACTAGGAGTATTAGTAAAGTACACATTAACATAATGTATATCCAATATACTTCTATCGATCTTGCCGACCTTCTTATCTACCAAGTATCTAGGGTAATTACGCTCGATGGCTGTTCCCTTATTACGAAGCACTTAGTCTCGGGTTTGGGTTCAACCTTGGGTTTCTTCCTTTGGAGCAACAAGCGATTTGCCGTTTCATGAAGTGTCCCTTCTTGCCCTTGCCCTTCTTGAAACTAGTGGTTTCACCAACCATCAACAATTGATGCTCCTTCTTGATTTCTACTTTCGCGGTGTCAAACATCGCGAATACCTCAAGGGATCATTATATCTATCCCTCGATATATTATAGTTCATCACGAAGCTTACGGCAGCTTGGTGGCAATGACTTTGGAGAAACATCACTATCTCATCCGGAAGATCAACTCCCACTCGATTCAAGTGATTGTTGTGCTCAGACGATTCGAGCACAAGCTCAACGATTGAGCTTTTCTCCCTTAGTTTGCAGGCTAAGAAAATCGTCGGAGGTCTCATACCTCTTGATGTGGCACGAGCACGAAATCCCAATTTCAGCCCTCGAAACATCTCATATGTTCCGCGACATTTCAAAACGTCTTTGGTGCCTCTACTCTAAACCGTTCAACCGAACTATCACGTAGTTATCAAAAGCGTGTATGTCCGATGTTGAAACATCCACAAACGACGTTTGGGGTTCAACACCGGGCGGTGCATTATGGACATAAGCTTTTTCTGTCCGCATAATCGCTACTATCAACTTTCAATTATATTTTCTCTAGGAACATATCTAAACAGTGGAACTAACGCGCGAGCTTACGACATAATTTGCAAAAGGTCTTTTGACTATGTTCAAGATAATTAAGTTCATCTTATGAACTCCCACTCAGATAAACATCCCTCTAGTCATCTAAGTGATTACATGATCCGAGTCAACTAAGCCGTGTCCGATCATCACGTGAGACGGATTAGTCAACATCGGTGAACATCTTCATGTTGATCGTATCTACCATACGACTCATGCTCGACCTTTCGGTCTCTGTGTTCCGAGGCCATATGCGCACATGCTAGGCTCGTCAAGTTAACCCCAAGTGTTTTTTTGTGTAAATCTGTCTTACACCCGTTGTATGTGAACATAAGAATCCATCACACCCGATCATCACGTGGTGCTTAGAAGCGACGAACTGTAGCAACGGTGCACGATCGAGGGAGAACACTTCTTGAAATTTGTGTAAGGGATCATCTTATTTACTACCGTCGTTCTAAGTAAACAAGATGCATAAACATAATAAACATCACATGCAATTATATAGTAGTGACATGATATGGCCAATATCATATAGCTCCATTGATCTCCATCTTCGGGGCTCCATGATCATCATCTTCACCGGCATGACACCACGATCTCCATCATCATGATCTCCATCATCGTGTCTTCATGAAGTTGTCTCGCCAACTTATTACTTCTACTACTATGGCTACCGGTTAGCAATAAAGTAAAGTAATTACATGGCGTTGTTCAATGACACGCAGGTCATACAATAAATAAAGACAACTCCTATGGCTCCTGCCGGTTGTCATACTCATCGACATGCAAGTCGTGAATCCTATTACAAGAACATGATCAATCTCATACATCACATATCATTCATCACATTCTTCTTGGCCATATCACATCACATAGCATACCCTCGCAAAAACAAGTTAGACGCGTCCTCTAATTGTTGTTTGCATGTTTTACGTGGCTGCTTTGGGTTTCTAGCAAGAACGTTTCTTACCTACATAAAACCACAACGTGATATGCCAATTGCTATTTACCCTTCATAAGGACCCTTTTCATCGAATCCGTTCCGACTAAAGTGGGAGAGGCGGCACCCGCTAGCCACCTTATGCACCAAGTGCATGTCGGTCAGTGGAACCTGTCTCACGTGGAAATGCGTGTAAGGTCGGTCCGGCCGCTTCATCCCACAATACCGTCAAAACAAGATTGGACTAGTAACGGTAAGCATATTGAACAACATCAACACCCACAACTACTTTGTGTTCTACTCGTGCAAAGAATCTACGCAATAGACCTAGCTCATGATTCCACTGTTGGGTTATGTAGCAGAAATTCAAAATTGTCCTACGTGTCACCAAGATCTATCTATGGAGAAACTAGCAACGAGGGAAGGAGAGTGCATCTACATACCCTTGTAGATCGCTAAGCGGAAGCGTTCATGAGAACGGGGTTGAAGGAGTCGTACTCGTCGTGATCCAAATCACCGGAGATCCTAGTGCCGAGCAGACGGCACCTCCGCGTTCAACACACGTGACAGCCGGTGACGTCTCCCACGCCTTGATCCAGCAAGGAGAGAGGGAGAGGTTGAGGAAGACTCCATCCAGCAGCAACACAACGGCATGGTGGTGATGGAGGAGCGTGGCAATCCCGCAGGGCTTCGCCAAGCACCAAGGGAGAGGAGGAGGAGGAGGAGAGGCAGGGCTGCGCCAAGAGGGAGATCGAATCGCGTGTTATGGGCAGCCCCTAGGCCTCATATATATAGGGGAAGGGGAGGAGGGTGCGCCCCCTCTAGGGTTCCCACCCCTAGAGGGGCGGCAGCCCTAGATGGGATCAAGGGAGGCGGCCAAGAGGGGAGGGAGAGGGAGGCCCACTAGATGGGCCTTAGGGCCCATCTGCCCTAGGGTTGCCCCTCCCACTCACCCTTGCGCTTGGGCCCCTTGTGGGCGCACCAGCCCTTTGGGGCTGGTTCCCTCCACACTTGGCCCACGCAACCTTCTGGGGTTGGTGGCCCCACTTGGTGGACCCCCGGGACCCTCCCGGTGGTCCCGGTACATTACCGATATCGCCCAAAACTTTTCCGGTTACCAAAACAGGACTTCCCATATATAAATCTTTACCTCCGGACCATTCCGGAACTCCTCGTGACGTCCGGGATCTCATCCGGACTCGAACAACATTCGGTAACCACATACAAGCTTCCTTTATAACCCTAGCGTCACCGAACCTTAAGTGTGTAGACCCTACGGGTTCGGGAGACATGTAGACATGACCGAGACGTTCTCCGGTCAATAACCAACAGCGGGATCTGGATACCCATGTTGGCTCCCACATGTTCCACGATGATCTCATCGGATGAACCACGATGTCAAGGACTCAATCGATCCCGTATACAATTCCCTTTGTCTAGCGGTATTGTACTTGCCGAGATTCGATCGTCGGTATACCGATACCTTGTTCAATCTCGTTACCGGCAAGTCTCTTTACTCGTTCCGTAACACATCATCCGTGATCAACCCCTTGGTCACATTGTGCACATTATGATGATGTCCTACCGAGTGGGCGGAGATACCTCTCCGTTTACGGAGTGACAAATCCCAGTCTCGATTCGTGCCAACCCAATGGACACTTTCGGAGATACCTGTAATGCACCTTTATAGCCACCCGATTCGTTGTGACGTTTGGTACACCCAAAGCATTCCTACGGTGTCCGGAGTTGCACAATCTCATGGTCTAAGGAAATGATACTTGACATTAGAAAAGCTTTAGCATACGAACTACGATCTTTGTGCTAGGCTTAGGATTGGGTCTTGTCCATCACATCATTCTACTAATGATGTGATCCGTTATCAATGACATCCAATGTCCATGGTTAGGAAACCGTAACCATCTGTTGATCAACGAGCTAGTCAATAGAGGCTTACTAGGGACATGGTGTTGTCTATGTATCCACACATGTATCTGAGTTTCCTATCAATACAATTATAGCATGGATAATAAACGATTATCGTGAACAAGGAAATATAATAATAACTAATTTATTATTGCCTCTAGGGCATATTTCCAACACACCGGGGCCTTCTTCAAGGACTGTTGGGAAATCATCAAGGGCGACATTATGAACGCAGTCAATCACTTCTCGAGCTTGCACACATCCAACCTTCATTGGCTCAACTCCGCAAACATTTCCCTCATTCCAAAGAAGGATGGGGCGGAATGCATCTCAGATTTCCGTCCCATTAGCCTCATCCACGCCATCGCCAAGATTATTGCTAAGGTCATGGCCTTGAGACTTGCACCACACATGCAAAACCTTGTCTCTAATGCTCAAAGCGCCTTCATCAAGAAGAGGAGCATCCATGATAATTTCACATATGTGAGAAGCTTGGCAAGGAAATTCCACCGCAACAAGACGCCGATGCTACTATTCAAACTTGACATCAAGAAAGCTTTTGATTCCGTGCGGTGGTATTTCCTCCTAGATCTTCTAAGGCAGTTGGGCTTCCCGAGCAGATTTCGTGACTGGGTTTCGGCACTCCTTTCCACAGCCTCCTCAAGGGTCTTGATCAACAGAATTTTTGGTGACCCAGTGAAGCATGGCCGCGGTCTTAGGCAAGGTGACCCGCTCTCGCCGTTGCTGTTCGTGCTGGCAATTGACCCCTTGCACCATCTCCTAAACAAGGCCACATCTCAAGGGCACCTCCATCCTCTCTGTGGTAGGGCAACGACCATCCATGCCTCCCTTTATGCTGATGATGCAACCATCTTTGTCAAGCCCATCAAGGAGGACATCCAGTTTTTTGCTTCTGTCCTGGCTTCCTTTGGAGAGGTTACCGGTTTAGTCATTAATTGTGCTAAAAGCAGTGTCGCCCCGATTCGTTGCGAAAGTGTTGATCTTCAAGACATTCTTCATGCTTTTCCGGCTGTCCGCATGTCCTTTCCAATGAGATATCTTGGACTACCATTATCGGTCAAGCGCCACAAGAGGATCCACTTTCAGCACCTTGAGGATAAGGTGGCTGGCAAACTCCCTCCGTGGCAAGGAAGACATGTCGCTACCGCCGGTAGGGCCGTCCTTGTCAAAGCTGTTCTCACTGCCATCGCCATTTACCACCTCACGCCGCTCGACATCCCAGCTGAGGTCCTTAGGAAGATTGATTCTATCCGTCGCGCCTATCTTTGGGCAGGCACCGACAAGGTTTCTGGTGGGAAATGCAAAGTCAATTGGGACCTTGTCTGCAAGCCTAAGAAGCATGGTGGCTTAGGTGTGCTCAACCTAGATAAGTATGCTAAGGCTCTTAGGCTTCGATGGCTCGGGTTCGGGTGGGAAGAGCCCACAAGACCGTGGATTGGTATGGGTACGCCACGCACTGATGAAGACAAGGACTTTTTTGCAGTTGCCACTTCCGTCACGGTTGGCAATAGGCATGTGGCCAAGTTCTGGAACTCCTCCTGGCTTGATGGCATGCTCCCACAGAACCTCGCGCCTGGCATTTTTTATCTCTCCCGAAGGAAAAACTGCTCGGTCAAACATGCTTTAACAAACAACACTTGGATCTCCCATATTGACTTCTCCAACGGTCTCACAGTAGACCACGTCCACCAGTTCGTCACACTGTGGGAGAAGATTGACTCGGTCACTCTGGATGAGGACGTGGAGGATTCCATTACTTGGAAGTTCACCAAGGATGGATCGTACTCGGTGACGATGACATGCACCTAGGGTAGGGTAATAGACCTGATCTAGACACCCATCCCAAGGACATTGCCCTACAGGCAATGACATTCAAAGGACAACAACATCTACCGACTGAAATCACCTCAAGGTGCAACTCACTCGACCAACGGCTTCACTCGACAGAGATATAATCATTCGACCATGTCAGAAACCACTCGGAGTACAGAAGATCTAAAGTCACTCTAAATGGCAACGGTCAGGCGTTCACTCCGTAGTCTTAATGGGCATTTATATGACTTTATTGCTGATGTTACCAGTAATGTCCCATCTTTATTTACATTGAACCCTATGTAACGGGGGATGGCTGGGGTCCTGGCGCGCTCTATATAAGCCACCCCCTCCTCTAGGACAAGGGTTCGCACCCCCTGTAACTCCATGCATAATCCAATCGACCAGCCTCCGGGCACCGAGACGTAGGGCTGTTACTTCCTCCGAGAAGGGCCTGAACTCGTAAATCTTGTGTGCACAACTTCACCGTAGCTAGGATCTTGCCTCCTCATAACTACCCCCCATTCTACTGTCAGACTTAGAACCACGACAGTTGGTGCCCACCATGGGGCAGGTGTCTTAGCGACTTTCCGGTGAGGTTGCAATTTTTCCGATTCCCATCATCATGGTTTCCAGCGATGGTTTGGCTGAGGGCCACGAGATCCGTCTCGGCGCGCTCGTCTTCGTTGCCGACGACTCCGCCTAGCTCCAGAAGGCCCCCTCAATGTCGAGACACTCCCCATCCGTGGGGCCACGCTCTTTCGCTCGTGTGTTCGCGGCGTCCTTCTGCGGCAGCCGTCGACCCAGTATCGGTTGGCTCCCGTGGTGTCTTTGCTCCCCGCTGTTCACTGTCGCAAGTGATCCGGTTGGTGGCGGCTTCAGCAGTGGGTGAAGCATGCGGTGGCGCGTCAGTCGGCTACCCCTCAAGTCACGGCAATCGAGCCCGACGAATCTCTCTATGGCCTGTTCGACCGCTCTCCGAGACCCTATCCGAAAGCGACAAAGCGACCTGCGGGCGGAAGTCCTGATGGTCGACACGCTGCACAGCCCGCCTTGTTTCCGTCACGAGGCGGCGGCGATGGCTACGGCGATCCGTTGCGCGTCCACGAGGAGTACCACCCCGAAACCCTCTCTTCCCAGCAGAGGGAGGAACTTCACCGCCGCAACATGGAGGCGCTCCGCACGCCCATTGTCGGAGAGACCTCTAAGGCTCGGGCCTTGGAGGCGGCGTGCCTGGCCACTTTGGCTGAGTGCACTCGACTGGAGAACCTTCAGCATGCGCTCGACGAGCGTGCTCGACGGCAGATCCCTGAGTCCAGTCGACGGCAGCGACAATTGTTCCCGCCTCAACCTCAGGTATACCGCACTCCGATTCAGAATCTCACAGCTGCAGCTCGTATAGCAGAGTCCATCCAGCCTTCCTAGTCAGAGGCTGGACGAGGTTTGATGCAGATCTGAGCGTTGCTCCGAGCAGCAGGAGAGAAAAACACATCAGTATCTCAGTCGCGTAACAGAATCCATAGCAGATCTGTGGTGGCTGACACAGTCCAGTCGGCTCACAGCCCTAGATCGCCTCCGCGGCATGGGGTACGTGGGCATCGCCAAGAGAAGAACTTGGGTTGGAACCACGAGCAGTACGATCATCGACTCGGCCGTGATGACCGCCGTCGAGTGCCTACGCCCCCTCCGAGGAGCGGATCATATGTGCCCTGGCATTATGATGAAAGGCGCCCGTACAGCAAGGAGTGGAGATTGCCAGTCGACCCCAGAGAGCCGGGATTTGATGCGAGGTCAATTCTGGTGCAAGGTTTGGTCGACAGAAATCGAGCACACAGAGACAGGCAAGACAGAGATCACCCGACTGGAAGCAGAGTGCATGTTTCTGGTCCCGAATGTTTTAGCATAGCCATCGAGCTGCCAGAGATCCCTCCCAACTTCAGGTTGGCATCGGAGTTAGTAAGTTCACTGGTGAATCGAAGCCTGACACTTGGCTTGAGGATTACCGAGTGGCTGTGCACATCGGTGGTGGAAACGATGAGGTAGCCATCAAGCACCTTCCCCTGATGCTTGAAGGGTCAACTAGAGCTTGGTTGAATCAATTGGCTCCGGGCAGTATATTCAGCTAGGAGGAGTTAGCCCGAGTGTTTGTCAGAAAGTTCGAGGGCACATGCAAACGACCTGCAGGGTTGGCAGAATTGCAACATTGTGTGCAAAAACCGAATGAAACTTTGAGGGATTGCAACATTGTGTGCAGGGTTGGCAAAATTGCAACATTGTGCAGACCTGCAGGGTGGACCACTTTGCATCACACAGTGGAGAATGTGTCTGAGCATCAAGCAGTTTGCGCCTTCAAGGAGGGCGTTCGGTATCGGGAGCTTAACCTGAAATTCGGTCGGACATGAGACATGACCCTGACTCGAATGATGGAAATAGCCACTCGGTACGCAAACGGCAAAGAAGAAGACAGACTCTGTAGCGGCAAGGGAAAACCAGTCGGCCAGGACACTGGAGGAGGTAATTCCAATTGGAAGCAGAAGCGCAAAGCAAAACTTGCCGGTCCTGGAGACGTTGCAGCCGCGACCCAAGGAAACTTTAAGGGAAAACCAAAGGGGCCCTGGACCCCCAAGAAGGTAAAAGATCAGGCAGGAAATGATGTGTTAGATTTACTGTGTCATATACACACCAAGAAGGATGAAGAGGAAACCTGATTTACCCCAAGCATACCACTCGATAGTGTCGACTCCTTATCTAGCAGCTCCGAGAGAAACAACCCAGGGAGAAAGAGAAGGAATCCGATAAGGATGAGGACAAAGAGGAGGATGATGGTTTCCCCAATGTCAATTCCACCTTGGTAATTTTTGCTGATGTCGAGAGCAAGAGTCGACTGAAAGTCATCAAGAGAGAAGTGAACATGGTTGCTCCGGCAACGACGACATATTTGAAGTGGTCACAAACTGCAACCACATTCGGGCCAGTCTGATCACCTAGCTCACGTTGCCACTCCAGGACGACAAGCGTTGGTAGCCGACCCAGTTGTTGGGGGCACTCGACTGACCAAAGAATTGATGGATGGTGGCAGTGATCTGAATACTCTCTACGCTGAGACCCTCAGAGGGATGGGCATTCCGATGTCCAAACTTAGTGAGAGCAACATGAGGTTCCACGGTGTCATCCCTGGAAAGAAAGCTGATTCACTCGGCCAGATCACTCTTGACGTGGTTTTCGGTGATTCAAAGAATTATCGAAAGGAGAAGTTGACATTTGAAGTTGTGGATTTTCAAAGTGCCTATCATGCTATTCTAGGCAGACCTGCGTACGCTCATTTCATGGCTCGACCTTGTTACGTGTACCTCAAGCTGAAGATGCCTGGCCCCAGGAGTGTGATCAAAGTCACTGGTAATCGGCAGAGAGCAGAAGAGTGCCTCCAGAAGGGCTCAAAATTGCCCTTGAATAAGTCCTTGGTGTACTTTGTTTGAGAAATAAAGGTGCCTTCCTTAGTTTGCTTGATTTGCAAACCAAGAAAGAACCTCAGTTCACTCATCATAGACATCTCAAACTTGTTTGACATTAGCGTTCCAAACTTTTCACTAAACTGAGGGTTAGTCGAACCAAATATGATATCATCAACATAAATTTGGCATACAAATTTATGAACCATTAACCCTTCTAGTGAAAAGAGTAGAATCTATCTTTCCAATCTCAAAGCCTTTTTCAATAAGGAACTTGGTCAAGCATTTATACCACGCTCTAGGAGCTTGCTTAAGACCATAAAGAGCTTTGTGAAGTTTGTAAACATGATCGGGTTTCTTAGGATTGACAGAGCCGGGAGGTTGTTTAACATAAACTTCCTCCTCAATTTCACCATTTAGAAAAGCACTTTTAATGTCCATTTGGTATAAAGTGATATCATGGTGATTAGCATAGGCAAGTAAGATCCGGATGGACTCAAGTCTAGCAACGGGGGCAGTTGTCTCACTGTAGTCCATATCTATGACTTGAGTGTAGCCTTGGGCGACTAGACGAGCTTTGTTGCGGACGACTTGACCATCTTCATCTTGCTTGTTGCGAAACACCCATTTGGTACTGATGATGTTGTGGTTGTTGTCGGGCTTCTCAACCAATGTCCACACTTGATTTCTCTCAAAGTTGTGTAGCTCTTCATGCATGGCATTTATCCAATCCCGATCTTCCAATGCTTCTTCAACCTTCATAGGTTCAATACTAGAGATGAATGAGTAATGTTCACAAAAGTTGGCCAAACGAGTTTTAGAGCGAGTGATTCTCCAGGTTTGGATATCGTTGTAGATTTTCTCGACGGGATGGTCTTTGGCGACTCTTGCACTACAAAAAAAATACACTTCCGTGATGATACATGTTTGTCACAGTAGGTCGCGTTTTTTGTCATGCATGTACATCCATGACAAATTTATGACAGAATCAAGATAGTCATACCGTCTTTGTCGTAGAAGTGTTCCATGACATTACCAAAATTATCATCACGGAAGTGTCCACTTCCATGACGATAAATCGCGCATCACAGAAATGCTTTCGTCAAGGGTGACCGACACTTGGCATCCACCGTAACGGAACACCGTTAAGCTATCGGGTCGGGTTTTGGATCCGATAACCCATTAACAACCCGACCAATGGGGATTTTCCACGTGTAAAATCATCATTGGTCGGAGGAAACACGTGTCGGCTCATTGTTGGGACAGATGTCATCCACTCATTGGATGTAAAGGCGCCTATGATACGTTGACACGTGGCATGGCCCAACAGAGGCCCATTCCTGTGAAAAGGCTGGCCCATTTGACTTGGTCAAAAGGTGATGGGCCGGCCCATGGAAAGCCTGTTAACGGCGTGTTCACATATAGCCCATTTACAGCCCGCTAACCCAAGGCCCGTTACGCCCTATCCGAATTAGGCCCAGTAGCGTCATTTGGGCCATCCAATATGATTCCAGCCCGTTTTCACTTCTGGCCCATGTATGGCCCATGACGTCTTTCGGCCCATATGAGGCCCTATGTAACTCTTGGCCTATTAACGGCCCGTGGTGAAACTGATCCGCAATGAACAGTGTATCACTTTAGACCCATTAATGGCCCGTGGTGAAACTGGCCCGTAATGAACAGTGTAGCACTTTATACCCATTAAGGGCCCGTTATTCAGTTGGGCCGTTCCCAGCCCATGTTATCTTTCAGCCTTCTCAGAGCCCATTTATTCTTGGGCTCATTTCCAGCATTCGTTTACTTACGGCCCGTTACTGTCATTTTCTGCTTGTGGGCCAAATTCAGCCCGTGGTTACAGTCGGCCCGTTTGTGGTCCGTTAATACGTTGGGCCGTTTTCATAGCGTCATCAAATACAGCCTATTAACGATGGCTCGTTATGGTCGGCCCATGAACGGACGATTCCAACTCTAGCCCGTTTACGGCCATAATGAGGCCTGTTATTGGCCCATGTTTGGCCAATCGATCATACGGCCCGTATAAGGCCCATTGATGATACGGCCCGTAGAAGGCCCATTGTTTCTATGGCCCGTAGAAGGTCCAATGTTTCTACGGCCCGTAGAAGTCCTATTGTTTCTATGGCCCGTAGAAGGCCCACTGTTTCTATGGCCCGTAGAAGGCCCACTGTTTCTACGGCCCGTAGGAGGCCCAGTGTCACTACAGTAAATATTAGCCCATGGTTATTGTGGCCTAGTTTTAAAAAACAGGTTATTGCAGCCACTAGCAAATCGCGGAAAAAGAACTGCACTAACTACAAGCAAACAAATAAACAAGACAACAAGGAAATAAATAAGCAAGCAACTTATGCTAGGCTATCACGGCTATTACACATATTACATCCACTGGGCATCAAAGTTCACCACCGGTGCAAATATAGGGAACACAACAAAGACATATAAACGCCAAGAAGCAAAACTAGTCCAGAATGAAACCACTTGAAGAGTTCAAGAAACAATATCACAGGTACCCATAACGGCGGCAAGATGCTTAGCAAGCTTATTAACTTTCTCTTGTTTGGCGCTTAAATCCTCCAGTATTTCATTGCACAAGAAAGTACGCATCTGAATTCTGCAGGCCTTCCTCGATCCTTGACTTCTTGCCGCAAAGACATTGGCCGATGCCTTTCGGCTTGTAGTTGGGACTGAAGAAGAAGCGAAGTGATTCGGCAGCGAGTTCGAAGAGCTTGTGCCGGTGATCGCCAAGAACTTTCGAACACTACATCAACGCAGGACCGTGGGGTTTTCTCACTTTGTCTACAAGATCGTTTTATCACCTTTCTTGGAGACCAACAGGGGTTGTCTCACTATCTTGAACCTCATCTGCATTACTTTCTCTACCATTGCATAGTGGGGTGCTCTTCTCCAATATTACATTTGCATACTACAAGAGAAACAAGCGAGACACATCACATGTTTAGCTTGTAGTATACCAAACTCATTTTGGTAAACCGGTTCGATAGTAAGGTGGACAGGATAATAGCATGAAACAAACATATATCTATATACTATGGTCACTGTATTGTCCATATCATTCTAGTTTATGTTCCCTAATCAAGATAGAGACACAGTTCAACTCATATATTTTTAAGACAGAGCAGCATATATAGAATATAAGTGTGAGAAACTACACATCATTGGCAGCACTTGTAATGTGCATCACATGAGAACATAACTGTTTATACAACTTAAACTGAAATTAGCATAGAGCAAGAAGTTAGAACAACAATCCTGTTAAAGAAATAGGTTTAAAACATACCTGTTGCGCCATTGGAGTTTCAATTGGATCCTTCAAATTCGAAAGTAGTTGGTATGAGTAAATAGAGTGATGCAACAACAAAGGAGTATGGACCATAGCTACGGAATCTGACCTAAGAACAGTTGCTCTTCTGCTTTAAACGTGGAGTTTGGGTTAGCTGTGGTGGTCTTCGTGCTTTGACGCTGCAGTAGCTTTACAAACTGCTCGTGTGAGGGTACTCTGTGGTGGACATGGTGCTTTGTCAACTATAAGTGGGTTCTTGTCCATTTGGGGTTGCGATTAGATGGGTTGTATCTGGTTCTCACCTGATTGTAAGTGTGCAATCTGGAAGAGTCTCGATTATGTGTGGTGGGGCTAGTTTGTGGGCCATTACAACCATGGTTCTATCTGCATCGACATGTAGCACTGTCTTTTGTGAAGAACGGGTTTTTGCTCCCTTAGATACTGCCATCACCCCTCCAATTCAAATGGGCGATAAACAAGAAAAGAAATTGAACATACAAACATTGTATGATAGATAGATGTGGTAATTCACATATATGTTGTCTAACCAAACATGACAAAGATGACACAATTTCACATATATGATGCCTAACTAAACAGGATAGCATGACACAGTTTCAGATATATGATGGATAACTTAACAGGATATAATGGCATAATTCAACATATGATGAGTACCTAAACAGGATGACATGACAAAACTATATGATGTCTTTCTAAAATAGGTTGGGATGAAATAATTCACATACATGTTGTCTAAGTATACAGGATGGCATGATATAATTGACATAATTGATTCATATACTAAGCAGCTGGCACTCGCATGTATGATCTCTAAACTAAGAAGATAGAATTCAATATTGTGCATATGATGTCTAAACTAAGCAATGCAAGACACCATATGCAACTTAGAGCATACACCTCAGGTGGGATATAGGACTTGTCATCTGTCTCTGAATCCTCCTCTGAGGAGCTCCCTGTAACCATCGAGATATAAGCTTCAACAGGTACCATTGCCCGCTCTAAAGACCTTGTTTTCACTCCAGATTTTTCCATAACTGGCTCAAATGGCTGATACACATGAAGAGTAGTTCAATATGCACAGATTGTCGACAAATGGAGTACGTAATGAAAAAAAAAGATGGCATGAGATAATTCACATATATGATGCCTGGCTCCATGGCGGTGCATAATTCACATATATGATAAGCGGGTGAAAAGCATGGCATTGCATAATTCACATATCGATATAGAAAGCAAGCAGGAGGCATTCACACAAAGCATGTCTAATCTAAGCGGATGGCATGGCAATGCAAGACACCATATGCATGATATGAGCAATATAACCCAGCCAAGTTAGAGCATGCACCTCGGGGGGATCTGTTGGTCATCTCTCTGAATCCTCCTCCGAGGAGCTATCTCAGAATCAGCAAGAAATCTGCATCGACAGGTAGCACTGACTGCTCAGAAGACCTTGTTTCAACTCCAGATTTTCCCATGACAGACTCAAATGGCTGATGCATAGGAAGAGTAGATGAATGTATAAACATTGTTGACAAATGGAATACATTATGGAAAAAAATATGGCACGATACAATTCACATATACGATGACTGGCTAAACAAGATGGCATTGCATGATTCACGTATATGATGCCTGGCTAAATAAGATGGCATTGCATAATTTCCATATACTCCCTCCGTTCCTAAATATTTGTCTTTGTAGAGATTTCAAATGGACTACCACATACAGATGTATATAGACATATTTTAGAGTGTAGATTCACTCATTTTGTTCCGTATGTAGTCACTTGTTGAAATATCTAAAAGACAAATATTTAGGAATGGTGGGAGTATGATATAGAAACCAAACAGGTGGCATTCACACAAAGCAAATCTAAACTAAGTCGATGACATATAAGATGTATAATGTAAGCAATGCAAGGCGCCATATGCATGATATGACCAACATCGGGATGCTGTGTTAGAGCAAACACCTCGTGTGGTAAACATGCATGGTCGGCTCATTACGAATCCATACGAGCAGTTATCTTCCTCTGGAATACAACTGAAATGCAGGAGAGGGGGCACTTCGCCCACCATGGAGCAGCGTCTGCATGACATTATATTCGCACACAACGGTCTTATGTTTTTCTCTACATGTTCAGTACGATTGTGTACAATATCTGACATGCATAATAAAAAAATAGTTAGATTTTGTAAGGCCTAAGGGGTGCATGCGAAAATCAAGACTGATGGTAACAAACGAGTGGATGGATCCAAAACTAATGATAGCAGGTAGATTATAGCTTCAGTTTAAAAAGATAGACAATGGATCATCTATTGTTTGTTGCCCACCCAACATGAACCACATAGAAGACCCAAGATGAACCAGATAGTAGACATATACTATACAATGCTGGCTCTATATGAGACCCATGGGCAATTCAAAACTCAAGATTGAACGATAAAGTAGCAGGTAATAATAACCGATGTATAACGTAAGCAAACACGAAAGATCGCGACCTCTCTTCGAGAACTGTCTAGTCCTCGTGTTCATCTGCTTTCGATCGATGATGGTAATGCAGTTGGCGTGGCTGCCGGCAACGGGGAAGATGACCTGAGGCGGTGAAAGAAAGTCTGCAGGGGGATCTCTGCTGCAGTGAACGCTTCTGTCGATGGTGCACCTCAGGTGGGGTGGATGACGGCACGTCAGGAGCAGGAAACGCAGGGGCAGGAAAAACACAGGAATAGGATAGGAATGCACGTGCAAAACAGAGCATTTGGAAACATAGGATTTCAGTCAACCTGGGTGTTTGGCTCACATAAATTGGAAGAACAGAGGAATGGAGAAACAAAGTGATGCGACGAGTGTACAACCTCTTTGGCATAGCCTTGTGGACCTCAGCATCATTGGGTTGGGCGTGGAGGATGGTGATGATGCTGGTGTACTTGTTGAGGCGGAGAAGAGGAACCGAGACCTCTGGAAGCGGCGCCGAGGGTATCGCTCATTGTGATGGACGGTTCCGTCGTTGGAGCAGCTCCGCTAAGGTGTCTGACGAGGCTGAAGCATGACAAGACAAACAACTTTAATCTGAAGTGGGACCCTAATATCATCGACAATAGATGATGCAAAATACATCACCAAAAGTGCTAGATGTAAACGCATCGGCCGCGCCACCTGACGCTCCGACAGATCTTTGTAAGTACTGTTCACTCGAACTTAATCAAGAAAATGAACTTCACAATCGAAAGTGAATTTTACTGTGGAAACTGATTGAACTAGTAAAAGAGCATTGCAATAGATGTTTAGGGCATTCGAGCACTCGTAGCAGAGAAGCAGTGATCTAAATCGCCAGACGCCGAAAGCAGGAACGCACTAGCAGAGAGCAAGTCGATGCAAGAGCACCACGAAGCGAGTGCTAAAGCAGCAACTCTGTAGCTGCCGGAGGTCGTGGCAAAGAAGAAGCAGTAGCAAGCGAGAGCAAGAGCAGAAAGCAAGAAGACGAACGAAAGTAGGAGCAAAGGCAACATGACCGACAAAGAAGAACAGAAAGCGCAGCATGAAAGCGAGAGCCGAGTACCGGCAGCTAGTGTCATAGGAAGTCGTCACGAGGAAGCAACGACATGGGGAGAGACGCCGTGGATGATGTGCGGCGACAGCGCCGTCGATGGAGACGCCATATGTCTTGGTATCGAGCACCGGCAGCCCCTGAGATCGAATAAAAGATAAAATGCAGCGGTGAGTGCAGAACCTCCTTGGTGGCGCCGAGTTGGCCTCGGCTTCATCGGAGGAATTGGTGAGGGTGCTGCGGTTCCGGTGGGGCAGGTCAAGACGGCGCTGTGGGGATTGAGGTGGCGCGATAGACGAGGCGAACATCGGGGCAGCTCCTTGGAGGTGGAGGACGGGGCGGCTGATCCGGCGGGACGACGAGATCGACAACAGATCCTCATCCGGTGCGGTGGATGAGGGACGGCGAGCAGTTGCGGTGGACGACATAGTAAGGGAAGAGTCTCCGGCTGGGCGGCGGTCGGGAGGCCGACGGAGGAGCGTGGGGTTTCACGGGTCTTGGCAGCCTCGGTGTACGAATGGGGGGGCGAAGAGGGAGGGGGGAGCCAAGCTTAGGGACACGCTTGTCCGAAATGTAGGGTAAGTTACCAGCGTACCCCCACCGGTTTTGACACCGTGACGTGGAGCTTCATTTCCGGCTGAGGGGTAGAAGGGGGATTTCGCGTGTCTGGGCTGCGGGAGCGATTTCGGATGAGGAGGGAGTTCTCGCGCGCGTCCAAATTTTGGGATAACAAGGCGCGGCGCGGGTTGAAGAAGCGGGAGTTTCAAAGCAGGTGAGACAAAAGATACTCGAGCTTGAAAATTTCGGGATAACAAGGTGCAGATTCCTTGTTCGGCAGGACAAACTTAACGTGTAAAAAAATCATACAAGATACAAGAGAGTCATGTCCCCTTTTACTATATTGCTATAGATGCCATTGCAAAAACTACAAGAAAAATGTAAAAAAATCGGGAGAACAAGATTACCCTGCACAGTACCAAATCGATTCGCACTTCCCTCAACAACAAACAAAAACAAATCAATTCCCACCAAAGAAAGAGTAATGTCCCTTTTTATATGATTAGAGATGCCATGATCTCGAATTTCAATTTTTGAATCCATGTTATGTTGAATTCGAATATATCATTAGGTGACCTTGCGGTTTATAATTGATTTAGTCGTACATTTTGATCTTCCATCATATATGAACATTTTACTCCACCATGTGAACATATATATTGTCGTCTACCATATGGACTAAATTTGAATCAATATTCCTTATTTGAATACGTTGTTGTCAAGTTATACAATAATTTAAATATTATCTTGATAACAAAAAGACATGCATATAGCAGTAATCATATTTCACTATGAAATACATGTACCATACGCTCTCCAATTCAAATATTTGTATCCATTTTATGTTGAATTCAAATCATAGTACATTATTGGTCTAGGTAGAGAGATGTTCGGGATAATCTAAACCCTGTTTTCATACATTATAATTTTTGGCTGAATTGGGACAAGTTTTGGTATAAGCCTCTTGCAAAACCGGAGATTCTCTCAACAAGCCTCATGGTTCCGAGAGGGAACGTATCACCTTTGTGTGCGAAACGATATACGCTGACTCCCCCTGATTTTATTTACAGAGGCAACATAGAACTATATGAGTGCCTTGTTAAATTTTGGAATTATTTCGGGTTCATTTGTCCTTTTATGCATTAATTGAGTTCGGACTTTTAATGTGCATAATCTAAATATGAATTGCATGCACATGCTCCGGTGCACCAAAGTGGGTTGAAAAATCACATGTGTGTCCTTGGTTGAATTTCTAGGTCCCATGGAAGAAATGAGAATGAAATTCAAACATCTCAAGGCGTCATGACTCTGCCGAGAACATCGAGAAACTTAGATTTTAAATTCATGTAAATCCAAAACTCGGTTGGAAATCATGAAACTTGGCATGGTGTCATGTCATGGCACTAACATGTTGTGGTAAAAAATTGGGCCGATTTGGAAGCTCGTGGTTCTAAGAGGGAACGTGCCACCTTTTAGTGTGAAACGATATACGCTGCCCCCCCCCCCCCGCCCTTGAGTTTCTTAACAAAGGCAACATAGAACTACATTAGTGCCATGTTAAATTTTGGAATAATTCCGGGTTCGTTTGTCGTTGTTTATACATTAATTGAGTTTCTGGTCATTTATTGAGCATAAGTCAGATTTGAACTACAAGCACATGCTCTCGTGCACCAAAGTTGGCTGAAAATCACATTTGTGTCCTCGGGTGAATTTCTAGGTCCCATGCAAGAAATGAGAATAAAATTAAAACATCTGGGCATCATGGCTCACGAGAACATTGAGAAACTTGGTTTTAAAATTCTTGTAAATCCAAAACATGTCTGAAAATCATGAAACTTGGCATGGATGTCATGTCATGGTACTACCATGTTGTGGTAAAAAATGGCCGAATAGGAACAGATTTTGGTATAAGCTTCTTGCAAACCGAAGCTTCTCTCAAGAAGGCTCGTGGTTCTGAGAGGGAACATGTCACCTTTGAGTGCGAAACGATATATGCTGTCCCCCTTGACTTTATTTACAAAGGCAACATAGAACTACATGAGTGCCCTATGAAATTTTGGAATTATTCCGGCTTCGTTTGGCCTTATTTACACATTAATTGAGTTTTTGGTCATTTAATGTGCATAATTCAAATTTGAACTACAAGCACGTGCTCCCATGCACCAAAGTTGGTTGAAAAATCACATTTGTGTCCTCGGGTGAATTTCTACTCCCATGCAAAAAATGAGAATAAGATTCAAACATCTGGGCATCATGGCTCGGTCGAGAACATTGAGAAACTTGGTTTTAAAATCATGAAATTTGGCATGGTGTCATGTCATGGTAGTACCATGTCGTGGTAAAAAAATTGGCCGAATAGGAACAAATTTTGGTATAAGCTTCTTGCAAATCGGAGCTTCTCTCAAGAAGGCTCGTGGTTGTGGGAGAGAACGTGTCACCTTTGTGTGCATAATTCAAAATTTGAAATACAAGCACATGTTCCAGTGCACCAAAGTTGGTTGAAAAATCACATGTGTGTCCTCGGGTAAATTTCTAGGTTCCATGCAAGAAATGGGAATGAAATTCAAAATTCTGGGCGTCGTGGCTGGGTTGGAAACATTGAGAAACTTAGTTTTTTAATTCCTGTAAATCCAAAACACGCATGAAAATAATGAAACTTGGCTTGGTGCCCTGACATGGCACCAAATTTGCAGTCCGATTTGTGAAGGCGCACACATTAACAATCAACAAAGTCATTTTGGAACAAGTGTTGTCACGTTACAATCGGAAACATAAGTATTATTGAAACCGTGGGCGTTCTACTTACTAGTACCATTTACGTGCATACGCTTCCCATTTTTTATTAGCTAGGAGGCGCCGTGCAGGGTAGCTATTTGAGTACGAGAGGCGTGCGATCAGACCCCTGCGCGTGCTTATCGGGAGGAGAGCCCTTTGACCTCCATCTGCCGTCCACCTCTCTCCCAAGGTCTCCATTAATGGCGCCCGAGCCTCTATTTAATGGCGTGGCTATGTCTCACTCGATCGAGATTTAAGAGAGAAAAGAAAATCTGAAAGCACGGATCTTGATGTAAGATCCGACGGACCTATATAGCATGTACTGCGACTTACAGCAAGACTGATGAATATATAAAGACGATTTTTATTTTTTTTATCAAAGAAGGGCTTGCCCCTTCCGATTTTTATTACTGAAAGCCACCACAATTCACAAGAAGTTCAACACAACTCCAGCCTAACACGAAGGACTAAAAGCTACGTACCAGATTGAAATCGCAACATCCCAAGAGGCCAACAAAGGCCAAACATCCGTGCTAGAACCCGACATTTCACAACCGACGAGACAATCCACATCCTAAACTGATTATTACATCAAAAGAAACCAGGAAACTGAAGGAAACCCAGTAGCAACTAGAAGAACAACAACGCCAGGGTCGCCACAGCAAGAGTTTTCTTCATTCCAGCCTCGCAACATTGATCTTCCACAGAAAGATAAGGACGATTAATTGTCTTACATAATTAGAAAGATAATTAAAAAAGCCACATGCGGCTAAGCCCGAAATACGGGCAAAAGAAGAAGGAAGACAAGGATCTGGCTCGCTGATCTCTACTTTCTTGATGCGTTGCTGCAGTCCGCGGGAACTTGTCGCCGCGGCGAGCGGTGATGAGCTCTTTCGTGTCCTCAAGACGCTGCTTGAGAACATCCACGGATTCCTCCACCAGCCTTTGGCGCTCGTTGCGGAGCATGTCATTCTCGTCCATAAGTTTCTTGACGATGACGCCGGTCCTCTTCAACAAGGCACTGGTCTCCTCCTGGTCTACGCACTTGGACGATCTTCTCCCTCGGCAGGTCGCGCCGCCCGGAGCCTCTCATTGCCCTCCCTTAGTTGCCGGATGACGCCGTAGCTTTGTTCAAACGAGGCTTTCACGTTGTCCTGCAACCTCGCCAAGCCGGAGATCTGATCCATCCGGGCTATGGACGATCGCATGCATGCGCTGTAATAGCCGCCGCCCGCGAGAAATTTTCCCGAGCGCCCGGCGCGAGGGACATCTCTGCTGCATTCGTGGCGGCGGCGGGACATCTTCGCTTCAGCATGGCGGCCGGACCAGTCTGCTGCATCGACGGCGCGGCGGGACCTCCGTGCTGCTTCAGCGGCGCGGCGGGACCTCTGTGCTGCTACTTCCGCGCGGCGGGACATGTCGGCTGCTCTCGCAGCGAGGCGGGACATCTCTCGTGCTTCCGCTTCCATGCTCGCCTCTCCCTGGTGGCAATCTCTCGACCCAGAACTCACGCTGGCCATGGCAGACGCAAGGGAAGGATGCTGAATGACTTGTTTGTTTTTGTGGATGAGGAGTTGAGGAGGAATGTGCAGTCATCTTGGCATACTAGTATTTATAACCGAGTACTAATACGCTCCTGAGTGGGAAACCGTTTAGGTTGTGATCGGTGTGAACAGGTTTGGAATTCAATATAGCGTGGTACTAATACGCTCCTAAGTGGGAAACCGTTTAGATTGTGATTGGTGCGAACAGGTTTGCAATTCAATATAGCGTGGAGTAATTTGGAATGTGACGAGACGCAAGCTCAAAATTTATTGACGGTTCTAGTTTCGAAGTGCGGCACTATTCTCGGATGGAGTACTTCTTTTTCTACTCCCTCCTTTCCGGTTTTATAGGGCTTATCTCAAAATTTTAGTTTTTCCATTTTATAAGGCTCAATTTGGTTGTTCCCCAACACATGTTCAGATTCCAAGGTGCATTAAATCATTGCATGCAAGTATTAAGAGAAAATTGACCAATGCATGTACTTTATGCATGCATGCATTGCAATTAATGCATTGATAAACATAATTTTTGAGAAAAACAAGAGCATTAATTAGGTGCTTTTGCAAACTACAAAAAATATTCCACCACTCACCATAAACCGGAAAGGAGGGAGTACTCCTGTGTACGTGCAATAACTGGCACCGTCGTATACATATCTTACGGTTAATGGGGCGTTCGACAGGAATAGCCGCGTGGCGAGCTCTAGCCTAGTCCTTTTTTCGGACGCATTAAACCTACCTCTCGGGACTTCTCGCACGCACCATCGTGCCACCCACAAAAACTTGTAGTACTCTGAGTTTAGTAGTACGTTATATAGGAAGAGAAGAGGTGCACGCACGCACTCGTCCTCTCAGACACGCGTCTGTTTTTTCTCGAAAAGGAGGATGATGAGCCCCGACCTCTGCATCTAGGAGTCACACACGCATCTATAGCTACGAATTGTAGTGTTCTCAACCATCCGATTGGCTCTATCATGGATGTACCTATATACTAAAACATGTCTAGATACATCTATATTTTGACAAATGGAAGGTATGTATTGTGGAACGGAGGGAGTGCTTGTCATCAAAATGGATAAAAAGCGACGTATCTAGAACTAAAATGAGTCTACATACATCTCCTTTTATCCATTTTGATGACAAGTAGTACTTCTTACCCAAAGGAACTTTATATTCAACAGACACAAAATATCCGTTCGACTGTTGGAAATTACTGATCTGATGTCGAAGTAATTGCTGCATCGCCACCAAAACCCACCATTTCTTAAGCTAAAGTAGACCAAGGTAATCCCTATATTAGCATATTACTAAGATAAACAGAAGGCACCGTCGAAACATTTAGGATGTGAGCTTGTTAATCTGAATGTGGAGGGACACAAGCTTAGCCCGGCCCGGCAGCTTGGGCGGGCTATCAAGAAGGTCAGCTCACTGCGTCGATGTCGCCGGGATCCTTGCTGCTTGTCACCTCCATTTCCACCTTGACGGCGTCGGTCGTGCCTTTGGGCTCCCCCGGCGGGCCATTCTCCCACAGCTTGGCCAAGTAGTGCGGCAGTGGGGACGCCCCCGCTCTGATGCAGACGACCGACACGGCGATAGACGCGCCGATGTCGAGCACGCCGCCGACCAAGAAAAACGCGCGGCGGTCCTCCTACGCGAACATCAAGAGCCGTGGCTCCGACAGTGGCACTTGCAGCTGGAGCACCTTGCCGTACTGGATGATGTGCACCGGGCATGGGATGCGCGGTGCTGATGTGGTGGTAGAGCGCGTGGCGGACGCTCAGAGCCGCAGACGGAACGGGCATTTGCGGTAGCGAGCGGACACACGCTCTGGTGATCGGGCGAGATTGTGGTAAGTGACGTAGAGCCCACAGCCTTCGTGTGGGCACTCCACCCTCACCGATGAAAGGACGGAGTCCACCGCCGTGTTCCGCACGTCGAAGCCACCGCCGGCTCGCACTTCTGGCACTGCCGCTGGTTCCCGGGGCGCTCGACGCGGCGGTCTGCGCAGGCAAGGTGCCCTCCCTTGCAATTCAGAAATCAATCCAACAACACATCAATCAAGAAACCTGCACCTTGCTCAATCAGCCGAACGGACGAGGTGTATTCGAACCTCATACACAGGAGGCGTCAAGGGGCGGAGGCACAAGGGGCAGTGGAGCACGGTGAGGTCCATCGAGACCTTAGAGAGCTCCATCGTCGGGTCCTCTTCCTATTCGGTCTGCATGATCTCGCCCTCCTCGTGCACAACCATCTCTCGACTTGGGCCCGGGTATTACAAAGCTTACCGTCACATATTTTATACTCCCTCCGTTCCTAAATGTACTCCCTCCGTTCGGAATTACTTGTCTCGGAAGTGGATGTATCTAGAACTAAAATTACGTCTTGTAATTAATGCATCGGTAAACACAAATTATTGAAATATATCGAGTGCAGTGCTTTGATGTGTCGCGTCAACTCGTACATCAACAAGAAGTTTGATTATCCTCTCCCTCGCGGACTTAACTGCACCTTCCTTTGGCTGTATGACAGGTTGGCTACACACTGCCGGGCCCACCTGTCATACACGCAAAGACAGGGAGCGCCCCTCCTCGCCCATGAGCGTGGTGCCTTGCAAGAATAGGAGAAGCTGCTACACGCTCTCCCTCCCGCACGCGGTGGACATGCAGCAGTTCAACGGTGCGGATGGCTGAAGCGTACTGTAGTACTCCTCCAGTGCAGTAGTACACCATCATTATTCGACTTCCCGAAGAGGCGAAGAGCCAAGCGCAGCCCTGACGCTTGTGTGGCAGTTTCATGTGTAGAGTAGTCTAGATAGCATGTACCGTGCCTGTAAGCTTAAAATATTTGGGGCCGGCTCCATGCTATGTGGCCGTCTCAAAGTTTTTTTAAAATTAAAATAGTCTTCTGGCCCTACCAGTCACCCTGGTGATTGTAGTTTGCACGCTCATCTGGTCAAGACAGGAATATATATTTTAATTTGTTTTTTTTTCGAAAAGGGGGGACTCCCCGGCCTCTGCATCAGAACGATGCATACGACCACATATATTTTTATTTGTGGTGGGTAAATGTTAGAGGTTGCAGCAAATATGTTGTACACTGCGGGTCTTTCAGCCAAGTTTAGAGGCAAGCATGTGGGGCCAGTGCTATGATGTGTCGCGTCAACTCGTAGAACGAGGAGAAACTTGATTTTACTACATGCCTTCTCCCTCGCCCATGCGCGCTGTTGCTCGCAAACGAGGACAGGCTTTTGCTTAGTTGTACTTCTACAACAAGCTATCCGTCCCGCTCACGGTGGACGGACATGTAGTTGTGGATTCGACACTGTAGAAGCAGTAGTAGTAACATCATTGTTCGTCTTCTCGAAGAGGCAAAGAGCCAAGCGCAAACCGAACGTTGCAGTTGCAAACATTTGAGCACGCATATAGCCAGGCTCTTGCATGAGACAAAATTGCTATGTGAGCGCACTATTGTACTAGTACATACAACTACTTGCTAGTATAGCCTCAGAAACCGTAAAGGACTATTTGCCCTTCTAGAGATTTCAACAAGTGACTAGACTACACCGAGACGGAGTACATATGGAGCAAAATGAGTGAATCTGCACCGTAAATAAATACGTACTAGTTCTATCGTTTTCCTCTCCGAGGTGCACAATATTGAGTATACTGACTAGTCTCTTTTTGACACAGTACAGACGCAAGCGCTCATATACACGCGCATACACTCACCCCTATGAACGCACACACGCACGGCACTATCATCTTGAAATTTGCGAAGTCACCATAGGCAGCTCGTCGTCGACGGGTCCATAGGTGCTTGAATGCCAAGGAGGAAGAGGGTAACGGTTCCCAAGACGTTGAACGGTCAATGATGCATCCTTAATTACATGCAGAGGGAATTAATTGGAGAAACAGACTAGAGCCAGCACGATGTGAATGCAACAGAGTTTGCACTCTCATATAATAAAGGCGCCCCACCACTCCAATCCATCTACTACTTCCAAGTCTCTGCGCAACACTGCTCACTCCAATCCAACACCAAGTGACCAGAAGCCACAACCACCTTTGGAGGCGATGGACGCGAGCGGCAGTCGGTTGTGCCAAATCATCCAAGGCGCCGGCCTGCGGCCACCGCACAGATGTTTCGAGACGGTCTTTGGCGACCGCAGCATCGTAGCCCTCGACGCCCGGCCGCCCCTCGCATGGACGACATGATGGTCAACTCCATCCGCAAGTTCACCGCCGTCAAGAAGCGCCATGGACGACCTTGCCGATCTTGGTCGACCAAGGCCGTGGCTCCTCATTGCCTGCCACCCTCATCGGCCTACATGGTGACAAACTCTTTCAAGCCCCGGTGACCCTCGCAGTGCCGGAGGTCGCGACGAAGAATGTGCACCTCGAGGCGGCGCTTCGCCAGCGCCGCCATGTAAGAAACCGTCGACACCGCACATCCACGTCTACGAGGAAATAATCTACATAGGCCACTACAAGACAAGCGAGGACAGAAAAGACGTTGGCCTTCTTCCGGTAGCTAGAATCTTTGGACGCCATTGTTCGTAAGCACGTCGACCTGGCCACGAAAAGCCGCTGCTACTTAGGCGCTGCTCAATGGGCCGGGCGCCTCGAGTCGAGGAGGTGGACGTCGTCGATGGATGCATCTCTTCTTCTTGCCTCCTGTAACCAACACTGCATCGCCTCGTGGCCTTAATGTTTTATTAGTATAGTACTCCCTCCGTTCCCAAATATAAGTCTTTCTAAAGATTCCAACAAGTGACAACTACATACGGAGCAAAATGAGTGAATCTACACTCTAAACTATGTCTTCATACATCTGTATGATGTATTCCATTTGAACTAGTATCTAAAAAGGCTTATATTTATGAACGGAGGGAGTATATGGCATTTTCTATTCCAGCCGTAATGTTTTCACTGTGAGGTGGGGCCGCAGTTGAGCAAACCCACCCCACCCACCGGGCGTCGGCCGACTTTAAAATTAGAAGAGAGAAACGAGGGAGGAGAGCTAGGCATGTACCGGACGCTGTTGTCGAGATGGGACTCGTGTTTATAGAATAGGAGTCTTGAGCACTCGTGCCACTTTTTTTTGAGGGAAAAATTAGTCGTATGTCTAGTACCACTAGTTGGGTGCGTCACGACCTATAGCTATCATCACTTTAGGTCTCCTTTTGAACCCATGCCACGCTTCACAAGACATATTTTTTCACGCATTTATCCTCCTATATGTACTCCTAGGCTATTTCCATGTGCTCCCATTCACGACATGTGGGACATAGAGCATCCGGTCGTAGTGCATGCACGACTCGGAGCATATGCCGGGGTACTTTACATTTCAGACCTCACGAATTACATGCAAACCCCCCGCAGAAGAATAAATAAATCACTGAATTACTACATGAAACCAGATTATTTTCGTGGAAACCGTATACGTTCATTAAATTTTGGACATAACACGTTTATAAAAATGACCGGACCTAAACCAGTCTAAGGGCCTCTTTGATTTTCCCAAAAAAGGGCCTCTTTGATTCGCAGGATACCGAAAACACAGGAATGGGCAAAGTATGATGGCGATGAACCGAGACGAGGAGAACTCTAGCTCGCTTAGAGGTTAGAGTTAGATTCTAACCTGAACTAACTCTAAACCAAAGAGGTGTATGGATGGCAGGGTTAGATTGACAATAAATGCTCTATCTCAATCATTTGACTACTTTGGACCCTATTTTTAGTCGACTAAAATAAGTCCCTTGGATCCAAGCACCCTCTTGGTGTGGCCGGCTCTTCTGTGGCCTCCTCCCGCTCACAATTGACATAAACGAACCATCTTTACAAATCAAGCATGCAAAACATGATAATTTTTACTTTGTCCATACAATGAGATATCCCACTTAAACATACAAGTCGTCAATCAAGCTTCACAAAATAAAAAAACACTTCATGAAACAAAGAATGAGCTAACTCATCACGGAAGTCGTTCACGATAGGGAGGGAGCCCGGAGCCCCTCACGCACCGAGGGAGGAGCTCGCCATCGCCGCTCTGGAGGAAGGCTCTGTAGAGCCCAATCCCAGGAACCCCTCCGGCCCTTGCGAGTTAAGCGTCGACGCCGACACTGCATGGGTAGTAGGGCCGCTTGCCGCCGACTGGGAACTTAATCTTTGGGCCTCTAGAAATAAAGAAAGCATGTAACTAAAATACCTAGAAAGGTGAACTGAATCTTTGGGCCTCTAGAAATAATGCAAGCCTGAAACTGAAATACCTAGAAAGGTGAACTGAATCTTTGGGCCTCTAGAAATAATGCAAGCCTGAAACTTAAATACCTAGAAAGGTGAACTGAATCTTTGGGCCTCTAGAAATAATGCAAGCCTGAAACTAAAATACCTAGAAAGGTGAATTGAATCTTTGGGCCTCTAGAAATAATGCAAGCCTGAGACTGAAATACCTAGAAAGGTGAACTGAATCTTTGGGCCTCTGGAAAGAATGCAAGCTTGAAACTGAAATACCTAGAAAGGTGAACTGAATCTTTGGGCCTCTAGAAACAATGCAAGCCTGAAATTGAAATACCTAGAAAGGTGAACTGAATCTTTGGGCCTCTACAAATAATGCAAGCCTGAAACTGAAATACCAAGAAAGGTGACCTGAATCTTTGGGCCTCTAGAAAGATTTATTACCTCCTCAAGCAGCATCAAACAATTGCATGCGTGCACCACAAATCAATAGAAAGTTTGATCAGGATCTACTTTTCCAAATCAGAATTAGCGCTAGAGCAAGCAAGATCAATGATATGGTCGTGAGACAGAGAAGGAACGAACAAACTCACCCCTCTCGTGGCCTCCCTGGTAGATGCGCCGCCGCCGGCACATGACAGAGGGAGAAAAACAACTGGTGAAGGGGGAGCGGGGCGACCTTCGAAGGTCGGATGGAGAGGGCGGCCGGAGTAGGGCGGCGGAGGCCGGAAAGAGAGGGCGACCGGAGGAGATAGAGGGCGGCCCTATGGGGAACAGAGAGGAGTCATGCGAGAGGGGGGGGGGGAGCGATCTGGTGCGGGCAGGTGAGATTTTTTAGTTCTCTTTTAGGGGGCCCGAGGATAACTAACCCAATTAGAACCTCTCCACCGGGCTAGTTTTTTAGCTGGGTTAGAGCAAACTAGCTCAACTAACCCCTCTTGTTTCAATAATTTGAGGCTATTTCAACCCAAACTAGCTCTAACTCAGGGATCCAAACAAAGAAGAGTGTTACTGTACATGCTACAGTGTGGATTGTAGCACATTGTTTTTTATGGCCATATCACCACATTGTTTTCTACTGCTGGTTCACTGGGCTACCGTGGTTCACACGGCTGGTTCACTGGGCTGCCGTGGTTCGCACTCCTCCAACCTGAGTTGTACTCCCTCCGTTCCTAAATATAAGTCTTCGTAGATATTTCACTGTGGACCACATACGGATGTATATAGATGCATTTTATGTGTAGATTCACTCATTTATCTCCGTATGTGGTCCATAGTGAAATCTCTCCAAAGACTTATGTGTAGGAACGGAGGGAGTAGTATATATACCGCATCATTCTTTGCTCCTTCTTACTACTCCGACATGTGGGAGAGTCAGCATCCGGGTCGACGTGTCATGCACCAGATTAGAGCGCTGGAGCGGAAGGGGGCATCACCCCGGTCGGGCGCCCGATAATTCATGACTATAGTGAGTGGTCATATCACAAGTCTTTCCAGCAAGATGCGCTGTCAAATCGCACAACCCCACTCGCTCACCCTCCTCGCCTCTCTGTCAAACCGCCTCTGGGAAAAGCGCCAGCGTCTTGCCGGGAAAAGCCCCGCCCTCAACTTTTAACTACGCGAAAATAGTTTGATCTTGTTTGTTCTATATAAATACAGTACTTACTGTATGTTTATTGAATGGAGGGGCGGGGAGCACAAATGTAGTAGTAAGTAGGAGTCGTAGAGTAGTCACCTTAAATAGAGAGTTTCTTTTCTTTAATGCCACGTACACAAATTGAAACGCTTGTTGTGGAGAGAAAAAAGGTAATCACTCCACTATATATGGACGCAGGGGCCTGAGCGCTTGCTTTACTAGGGTTATTCTCTTCATTCTCTCATCCTCTCCAGATATAAACAAGACAGCGGTAGCGACATTTTCTCTCTGCTCACCGCTGGTCACAGATCGGCCGGATCCTTCGGCGGTGTGTGTAGAGGACTAAAAGGTGCATCGCTCACAAGTCATCATCGCCGAGGGAGGAAACCCACAGCTTAGGAGGGGCCCGATCCTCCGCTGCGGTCGTTCTCTCCGACACAACGCCGGCTCGGGAGGTCCTCCGACCCTTCTTCCTCCCTGCCGTATTGTCCGCAGATCCGACCTGCCGCTGCCGACATCCCGGCGACCCTCAGGAATAAGTTCTTCGAAAGGGGCCTTGCTCTACTGCCCCAGCTCCCCACGTGTCTGTATGTGCATGTTTTTCCACTCCCATCAGCTCTTCCAAAGCCACCTAAATTTTTAGTATTATTAGAGGTAAAGGTACTTCATGCATTCGAATATAGGGCTTTGTTCAAACAACGAAGAAAGGGGGGAAAGTTGTAGCATGAATCTAGGACTTGATTCAAAGAGGAAATAATATGGTGAAAGTAGTAGAGACCGGGTACCCAACCGGTCTCTTGGTTGAAAAGGGAAATAATGGGAAAACACGGTACAAACTGGATAATGAACAGATCTATTATTGGTTGAAAAAGGATAGAAAGTGGCGGTGGTGGACAAGTCAACAGAGTATGTCCAGGATTAGATTTGCTGCCATCACATAGTAAAAGGTCTCCAGGATTAGATTTGCTGCCCTCACATAGTAAAAGGTCTCCAGGATTAGATTTGCTGCCCTCACATAGTAAAAGGTCTCCAGGATTAGATTTGCTGCCTCACATGGTAAAAGGTCTCAGGATTAGATTTGCTGCCCTCACATAGTAAAAGGTCTCCAGGATTAGATTTGCTGCCCTCACATAGTAAAAGGTCTCCAAGATTAGGTTTGCTGCCCTCACATAGCGTGAACAAGCTCGGCATCACCACTTTATGCCTCCATGTAGGTACATTGTGCCGACAAGGCCCACCGTCGCATGCCCTTATACCAACCTTTTTCCCTTGTTAATGTAAGGCGCATGTAAAATGAAGTGATCACTGCTTCATTACCTTAGGGACATGTCTAACCCGGTGTTATTGTTAATCTAATGACTCTAGTGATAAGATGCAATTAAAGCGTGTTACAAATGGCACTCTGCTGTTTTCCCCAAAGTGTGATAAGTAAGTTGCTCCTTTATTCTCTTTGAGTGTCCTGGTGTCCCCACGGTCCCATGCCCTTAAACCAACTCTTTAGCTGCTGTTGATTTACTGTGTCTGATAAACAAGCAATGCCACCATTAAAGTAATCCCATATCTGAGGAATCTCATTGTTGATCGTAATGCTTCTGGTAACATGAAGCATTCCTGACGTTTTAAAATTTCTACTGTCCTTGCGTGATTGCCATGAACATAATTAAGATGCTTCTTTTCATTTTGTATATGTTTCAGTATATTCTTATTGACCAACAATCTGTTTACTTTCTATCATTTTGTGCAGATAGGGATATCCATTTCACCTTGTTGCTATTGTGACCTTTTGGTGAACTGCACAAAACACTTTTTTGGAATGAGTGTCATGTGCAGTTCAACTAAAATGTCACGTGGGCAACATCTCTCAATTTTGGTGGAACTGCACAAAATGGTGATTGGAGTTTCCAAAATCTCCGTCAAGTTCTTTGGTAATCTCGTGCAACATTTTATTAGCCTTTGCAAGATGGAGCCGTCCTTTGTCACCACAATGGCACTTTATTTTAGTGGAACTGCACAAAAGGGTAAGAAAATTATAGTTGCACCTTACATGAGCCGGACAGCCAACCTTAATGTTCCTCAATTTTAGTGCAACTACTAAAGAAGAACCTTGACTCACAAGAGCAAGTACTTCTTGCTAGCTGAATGATGCAATCTTTGCTTCATTTCAGGTGAACCGCAGAAAAAGGCACATGAATTGAATCATGGAACTCCAGGCAGACCTCATCCTAGTGGAGCTGGAGGTTGAGTTCAAGGAGGCCGCTATTAAAGCGAAATCATGCTCTCCTGTCTCCTTGTTTGTGATGTGCAAACATGCTGTTTAAACGGGAATACTCAACTACAGATGTTGTGACGGTCAAGAGCATTCGCCAAGTTCTTCGATTGTATGACATGGCTAGCCAAGATGGATTTAATTCCGATATTCACTTTATCAAAACGCTCTAATGGGTTGGTTTTCTGAATCTTGCAAGCTGGGAATCAATGAGATGTGTAGGCATCTTTGTTGTACTTATTATTTGAATCTTATTTGTTGGTTCTGAATCTTGCAAGCTGGGAATCAATGATATATGTAGGCATCTTTGTTGTACTTATTATTTGGATCTTATTTGTTGGTTCTGAATCTTGCAAGCTGGGAAACACGGCATGATGATGCAGAGGACAACAACCATAACAAACAGTTCAAACCTGGTAGTATTATCTTTGTGAAAGTGCGACAAATGTGCTGATCGTGTGCGTCCTGAGAATAATAATTCTTATCGTTGTGCATGTTGATCCCGTGGCACTGATAGAATGAGCCAATGCATTGCTTGTTTTAAGTATAAATTTCTATTAAAGCTAATTTAATTTAAGTAAAGTGACCTCTAACTCCTGTTATTACAGTACCAATACAGATCCGCTCGTGAACCGACGTGTGGCCGGAGTAGGTTTCTTAATGGTGGCGTTTGAATGTGCCGAGGGTGCATCTTCTGCCGGGCATGCAGCGGACGAGGGAGGGGTAGTAACTGTTGTCGCTTGTACACACTCAGCTTACTATTGAATCCAGTTCCCCAAGAGCTGAAAAACGAACTGCCGCCGCCGCCTACACACTCGTTCACTCGAAGAGACTCCAATGGTGATCCGAGGGGTCAACCTGCTGGATATGGAATTCAACAAGGATTTAGTTCGCCATTCATTCCTATGGCTGCACCAAGTTGAATGTGATGTACACCAACGATACAGACTCGGTGAAGCTCTACCTCGCCTCAGTCCTATGGCTGCACCAGGTTCTGGAGCATTCGCCTGTTTCATCGGCAGCGCCGACTGCACCTTTGCCACGGTGGAGAGAAGGAAGAACGCGATGATTTGGCCATCTGGTGCAACAAGCTTGTCGACATCCAGAAGCAATACAAGATCATCAGCAACGGGCAGGAGAAGGACTCCGTGGTTGACCTCACTGAGACCATCATCGACCCCTGATACGCCAACATGAAAGAAGACGACCTGAACACGTGGGAGGTACCTCTGAATCTAGCCTACATAACCTACGCGACCAAGGACGCATACGCATGCTACGACATGTACAGGCAGATCTTGGACATGAGGGCGTGTCTGCTTCCCGTAACCGATGAGTACACGGACAGCCGCAGCGTCATGATCAAGCGTGCCAGGAAGGTCTAGATGTTGTACTTTATCTGTTTATAAGCACCTTTATCATCTGAGTGTTTCATGCATTAGCCTATGTGTCGTAATTATCTGTTTTGTCCGAAATATTTCTTTTAAGAACCCATTAACCTGATTGCTTTTTTAGTGGCTATTTGCTTATGTATGTAAACTAGTTCACTTGTCCGTAAAAAAAAACTAGTTCACTCGGCTGCCGTGCTTTGAATCTCCTTCCTCCGAACATATTCCTCTCCTCAGGTGGACCCAGCAGTTCTCTGAATTTTCTCCCACTTTCTCTTTCGATGTAAACTGAGTTTTCTCCTAGTACTTTCCCCTAGAACCAACTCAACTGTCCCACGTCTAGCCTAAAAAATAATAATACCCCACGTACTATTAACTCATCAAATTAAAATGATATTTCATTTCGTAAGTTGAAAGTTCTTACAAAATAATAATAATAATTGTTTATATATAACTTGCCAAGTTAACTCCTAGTGATTGCGTACATAAGCTTGCAAAGATTTTACTGACGTGCAATCATGTGTTTATGTTTTATAACATTTCTTCGTCTAGCCCAACATGATATTTTCACCCAGCCCAGCAAGTCCACGGATTTCAAGAAAAATGCAAATGGGATTTAAGCGGGCTGCATAGATGCTACATCATTGTTTCACCCAGCCCACCAAATGGACTAAAAACAAACGGATTTGGGTGACATGTTGGCGATGGGTCGAAGTTTAAGAAGGCGTTGGATTTACATCCAACGGCGGCATTCTTCTTCAATATCTCGTCTTCTTCCCCAGCGCTGCCGTAACCGCTTTGCTCCAGCCTTCGGCGTCAGCGGTGTTGTTTTGCGCTCCTCGGTAACGCTACCCCGCCGACGAGTGCCATCCCCCACTTCGCACCTCCCGTTATTCTCTGCCGAGTGTAGGCCCACCCGCACCCGAACCAGTCAAGTTTCCCACTCCTCTCCGTCTGCGACTCCACTGCCGCGTCTTCCCCATCTCCGGGTCGTTCCAGTCTGGGGCCTTGCCGTCGTCCACCGCCTCGGTGCGCTCGGCGCGGCGTGGTCAACATATGAGAGTCATCGGAAGAGGACTGTACGTGGAGAGCCTGACGGCTGGGACCGCGAGGTCCATGGTCGAACGCAAGGAAAGTTCCTCCTTATTACGCACTGTACGTGGGAAGGGCTTCTGTATTTTGTGAAAAAAACGTCCCCCCCCCCCCGCTGACAGGTCGGACCCACCAGCTATATCTTCGCACGCAAGGAAGTGCCTCCTTATTACACACCAAAAATTGAATACCCCCTGCTAGCTGGGACCCACCATAGTGGGTGGCTGACTTATGGGCCTACTAAGTTGACGAGGACGGAGGGCTTTGTCAACTTAGTCAACATGAATGATTCTAGCTCTAGTGACCGTACGATGTCCATCCAACGGCCATAGTGCTTCTTCAACCTCTGGTCTTCTTGCTCCAGCCGCCCAAAGCAGCGCCGGTCATGCCACGTGCTCCTGCCTCTCGTGGCCGACTGTGATGCCGCGGAGGTCTCACCGCCCCCTACTACTCCCACCGCTGGCCCAGGGTATCCCTCTACTCACCCACACCCCTTGTTATTCTGCAGGCGTCGGCTGACCTCACGCCGCTGGCCGAACAGTGAACCCTCGTACTCCTCTCCACGTGGGCATCCACTGCCACGTCTTCCCCGGCTCCGTGTTGTCCCCTTCCTAGGCCTTGCCGTCTTCCACCGCCTTGGTGCTCTCGGCGCGGCGTGGTCAATATGGTCAACGACCGACTTCCATCGGAAGAGTACTGTACATGGAGAGGCTAACAGCTGGGTCCAAGGCCACAGCCCAGTTTTTTTGTTATTTGCCAAGTAAGTCGCTTTGTCAGGCCTGTTGGGCTGCAAATCTTTCAAGACGAGGAGAGCTTCATTCGGCTGGCCGAGAAAATGGCCTATCAGTAATGAGAAATGGGCTGTACATTTTTAAAACACATCAAACCGGCAATTAGTTTCAAATATCTTTTTTTCATTTCGAGATTTTAAATTACATTAATTTTTATGCGTGGAGAATTTGTTGGATTTTATATTGATATACATTTATTTTTAAAATCAGTTTGAATGTGAGTCGAAATTTCGGGATTAAAAACAGTTCGGACCGCACCGAAATATGCAAAATTTCGTATAATTTTTTAACCGTGGCCACAATATGGGCTGTAATCTATACCTACTATTAAAAGGAGGTGATATTCTTGGTTTCGTCCCGCTTTGTTTGGTCCCGCTTCAATTAATTTCACGTACGCTTATTTGGTTTTGTTACTTGCCACCCGTTTTGGCCCAACGAAGAAAGCCCACCTGGCGGCAAACTGAGGCCCATGTCCGAAGAGCTGGCAAAAAATCAAATTACCGATGGGAGGGTTCGATCTCATAACCTGCCAACCGACCACACACAGTTTGTCCAACTGACCCAGCTAGAGATATGAGAGTTTTTTTTTCTCCCGTTGCAACACATGGGCCTTTTTGCTAGTGCTAACAAAAAGAATATGGGCTCCAAAAAATACCTTAAGAATTAGCAAATGGGCAGTAAATTATTAGAAATAATGGTAGATGGGTTGTATGCTGTTTTCCACTGATTTGAGGCTTTCCTAAAAAAAAGGTTGGCGACAAAGCGTATTTGTTGGATGTCCATCCAACACCGCCGTCGTCTTCATCAATCTCTCGCTCTTCCTGCTCGGCCCGCTCAAACAAGCGCTTGGCGGACTGCTCGCTCCTCCTCCTCAAGGCCGATTGTCTGCCCTTGAGTCTCATCGCCCCACCGTACTCCCCATCGCTGGCCTAGCCATCCCTCTACTCACCCTCCTCGCTGTTATTCTCCGTGACAGGCAGACGAACCAGTAAACCCTCGTCTGAGTCATACTCCTCCGTGTGCGAAACAAGCGCCAAGTCTTCCTGCCTTCGTGTCGTTTCCCTTCCTAGGCCTCGCAATCGTCCACCGCCACAGTGCTCTCGGCCTTGGCCTGGTCAACGTGGTCAACGACCGACATGCATCTGAAGTGGATCAGACGTGGAGAGGCCGGTGGGTCCACGGCCACACGCAAGGAAATGCCTCCTTATTACGCGCCAAAATAATGATTCCTCCACGACATCGAGGGACCCACCGAAAGGGCCTCGTATTTCCGCGAAAAAGCGTTACCGCCGTTGGCAGCTCGGATCCACCGGCTATATCTTCCTTGCGCAAGGAAGTGCCTCCTTATTACGCAAAAAAATGAATACTCCCCATGTTAGCTGGGACCCAGTATAGTGGCAGGCTGACTTGTGGGCCTACTAAGTTGACGGGGACGGAGGGCTTTGTCAACTTAGTCAATATGCACGTTTCTAGCTCCCGTGACCGTACGATGTCCATCCAACGTCCGTAGTGCTTCTTCAACCTCTGGTCTTCTTGCTCTAGCCGCCCAAACAGCACCGGTCGTGCCTCGTGCTCCTGCCTCCCATGGTCGGCTGCGATGCGACAGAAGCCTCACCGCCCCTACTACTCCCACCGCTGGCCAGGCTATCCCTCTACTCACCCACACCCCCTGTTATTCTGCGACGACGACGACCTCACACCGTAGTGAACGGTTGAACCATCGTACTCCTCTCTGCGTGGGCATCCACTACCGCATCTTCCCCGGCTTCGCGTCGTCCCCTTCCTAGGCCTCGCCGTCGTCCACCGCCCTGGTGCTCTCGGCGCGGCATGGTCAACGTGGTCAAGGAATGGCTTCCATCGGACGTGGACTGTACATGGAGAGGCTGACACCTGGGTCCATGGCCGCAGCAAGGAAGTGCCTCCTTATTACGTGCAAAATAACTATTCCTCCACCTGAAAGCGGGGAACCACCAGACGGGCCACCGTATTTCACGAAAAAAATGTTTCCCCCTGACTGCTGGGACCCACCAGCTACATCTTCGCACGCAAGGAAGTGCATTCGGGCAAAAAAAAACGATTCGCCTCGACATTGCCGGGACCCACCGGCAAAATCTTCGCGAGCAAGGAAGTGCACGGCGGTCCGGGACCCACCTGGTCGAAGCGTATGTAGGGTTGTCATTACGGTCGTGAACGGTATGCGTACATATCGGATTAGTAGGCGCCGCAGTCGTAAGTAGAGCGCGCCGCACGTAGCATATATACGCATACATACTGGTGGCGAGGGTGCAAGAAAGAAAATCTGACCACGCGTCGCATACGCGGGCAGGTCTCAACGCCTACTCACGCATATGTACATGGCTGGGTCGGAACAGAGAAATAGCATCGTCGTCGTGTTCATGGGGAGCCAACCGGATGGGTCGGAATGGAATGCGTGGTCGTGTTCATCGGGAGGGCTTGGACGGAACAGGCGATGGAAAGCGAGGCTGGCGTGCCGCTGGCGGAGGAAGCGGCCTTGTGTTCGTCCGGCCACGCTCGAACGGGATCTGTTGATCGGGAGGGGCCTGGCGTGCCGCACAACGAGGAAGCGGACCTCCCACCGTCAAACCGGGGTCTGATGTCCGGAGGGGTGTGGCGATCAAGAAAGCGGCGAAAATTCATAAATGAAAATGAAGTAGTTAATGGGAGGGCTACCGTACTTGTGTTGGAGCTCTACGGTAGAAATGGGGGTCCTGTTGATCGGGAGGGGTGTGGCGTACCGCAAAACGGACGAAACGGACTTGTGTTGGAGCGCTACGGTCGAAATGGGGGTCCTATTCATCGGGAGGGGTGTGGCGTACCGTAAAACAGGACTCCATGGGATACTGTTCATCTCCACCGTCGACCTCCTCCACCCTCCACGGGCTACCGTCGACCTCCTTCAGCCTCCACCGCGCGCTACTCCACCGGCTACTGTTCAACCACCCCTCCACGGGCACCCCTCCACCGTCTACTGTTCATCCAGCCCTCCACACCACGGGGTCCTGTTCAACCACCCCTCCACGACCACCCCTCCACCGTCTACTGTTCATCCAGCCCTCCACACCACGGGGTCCTGTTCATCCGGAGGCAACACCACCGCTCAATGTTCATCCAACCCCCCCCCCCCCCGCAACGCTCACTGTTCATCCAATCGATCGGGTTGATTAGCGGCGGCGAAGAATTGCTCCGCCGGGTTCGATTAACAGCCATCAATCAATCGCTCGGGTTCGATAACGGCGTAGCCCTCTGATTGGAATCGCTCGGGTTGATTAGAGCCAACGCATACCGCTTTTACACTGCCTTTGCGTGTACGAGAGAAAGCACGCATCGCTCGACCCCGACCTCCCAATCGTAACACTGCAACTCCCTGAAATTTTCCTCCCATCTCGCTTCTACCACGGTTTTTTCCGTCATGGACGGCCCAAAGAATGTCATGCAGCTGCGTCTCCGGCCCGCCCAGGACGAAAAGCCCATTTTCTGTCATGATTTTTTATCATAGAAGTAGGAGCCCACCACATCTATGATGATACCGGGTTTTGTCACAATTATCATCATAGAAGTGTCATATATATGACATAAATTTTTTCGTTCGGCCCAAAATGTCACGGATGTGTCTTTTTTGTAGTGATAGCTCATGATGTAGCTCCCTCGCTTATTTTTGATATGTTCCTAAGAGAAAAATAAGTTGAAAGATGATAGTAGCAATGATGCGGACTTGGTCCATGATCCTCGGAGGATTATCCTCATTGCGTTTACGTAAGAATTATGTCCTTGATGCACCGCTAGGTGACAAACCTATTGCAGGAGCAGAATCAGACGTTATGAATGTTTGACAAAGCTCGGGTATGATGACTACTTGATAGTTTATAGTGCACCATGCTTATTTATAGCTTTAGGAACCGGATTTCAAAAACATTTTGAACACCACGGAGCATATGAGATGTTCCAAGAGCTGGAATTGGTATTTCAGACTCATGCCCGAGTCGAGAGGTATGAGACCTCTGACAAAGTACTTAGCCTACAAGATGGAGGACAATAACTCAACTAGTGAGCATGTGCTTAGAATGTTTGGGTACTACAATCGCTTGAATCAAGTGGGAGTTAATCTTCCAGATAAGATAGTGATTGGCGTAGTTCTTCTAGTCACTATCACCAAGTTACTAGAACTCCGTGGATGAACTATAATATGCAAGGATAATTTGAAATGATTCCTCAAGCTCGTGATGCTGAAATCGGCATGAAGGTAGAAATCAAGAAAAGCATCAAGTGTTGATGGTTGACAAGACCGCTTAGTTTCAAGTAAAAGGGCAAGGGAAAGAAAGGGAAACTTCAAGAAAGAATGGCAAGCGTTGCCACTCCCATGGAGAAGCCCAAAGCTAGACCCAATCCCTGAAACCGAAAAGTGCTTTACTACAAAGGAAATGGTCATCGAAGTGGAACCTGCCTTTAGATACTTAGCGGATAAGAAGGATGGCAAAGTGAACAAGGTATATTTGATATACATGTTATTGATGTGTACTTTCATTAGTATTTATAGCAACCCTCGTATTTGATACCGGGTCCGATTGCTAAGAGAAGTAACTTCAAAGCGGAGTTGCAAAATAAATAGAGACTAGCCAAGGGGCGAGGTGATGATGTGTTGGAAGTGATTCCAAGGTTGATAAGATCACCATTGCACACTCCCTTTACCTTCGGGGTTAGTGTTGAACCTAAAATAAATGTTATTTGGTGTTTGGCGTTGAGTATGAATATGATTGGATCATGTTTATTGCAATCTGATTTATTCATTTAAGTCAAAGAATAATTGTTGTTCTATTTACATGAATAGAACCTTCTATGGTCATACACTCAATATAAATGGTTTATTGAATCTCGATCGTAGTGATACACATAGTCATAAATATTGAAGCCAAAAGATGCAAAGTTAATAATGATAGTGCAACTTATTTGTGGCACTGCCGTTTAAGTCATATTGGTGTAAAGCGCATGAAGGAAAACTCCATCTTTGATGGGGCTTTTTGGAATCACTTGATGCTTGTCATGAATACATTGTGTATGTGTGTATATTTGTGTCACAGGTCCACTTCACTAGTTCCTCTACATATAGTTGAGGTTGTAGCCCCCTCTGCACTCATATATACGTGTCGGGTGCACCGGATCAATGCATTGTGTTGCACTGACCTATTCTTTTCCCTTCTACATAGTATGGCTTTTTAGGTTTCTTTCCGCTTCCGGCCACCTTGTATGCGCCACGTCTCCTCCGCCTCCGCCGGGCTGCCATTCCGGGCCCTCTACGCGGTTGCGCCTCCCGCATCTCCCACTGCTCTCACGCTGTAGCCTTGGCTACCGCAAGCCACCGAGATCGATCCTGCTCGCCTTGCTGAGCCGCCACGGCCATAAGCCCGATCGATCGTGTTGCATGCACGTTGCTTGATCGATCCCGCTAGCCAATTGCTTGATCGATCACGCTAGGCCTGCACCTTTAGTGCGTGCCGCCTACCTTAATCTCTCTTCATCTATTCTACTACTACTACACCACGGTGCTACTTCTTTTCCTACAATTTTACAAGCATAGTCTATCATCTACTAGAGTTCTTGCCGGCACGCCGCTTCGCTCGTCTGGCCCGCTTAGCTCTCCAGCCAAGATCATCGCGCGCATTCGCCAGATCGTCCGAAAGCGCCTCTGCCGCCCGCGCCCGCCGTGGTCCGCATCCGGCTTTACGCCCTTGCCGTCCGTATGCCGCCGCCCGCCACGATGTCTTCTCGCCATGTCGTCTCTTGACTACATGTAAGTGGACACGCCGGATCCACTTCACCATGCCGTATATTTTTCCGAACCAGACCCATCCGGCCCTACTTTCAACAAATCAGGTTGCTTGACAATCGCCGCTGATCTGCGCTCCGCGGCTTTCTGCCGCATACGCCGATGGTCGCGGCCATGCTGGCGCCCGCTCACTGCTCAGACCCTACGGTGGCTTATTCATTGCCGGTCTCCACCGGACACCACTTCCTTTGGTCAGCATACCAGACTTTCGGCCCCATCACTGGGCGCTTGGTACACATGGACTCGGTAGCACAAATGCCCATATGACATCTCATCCCCAGATACTCTAACCTCCTCCACTCCGGTTCATACTCCTCACTTTGCATCACTGCTGTAACGGTTCCTCCTTACCTATCACACATGTTGGTCGTGGCCGCTTCCTTCCACATCTCGCACCTATCACTATGTCCGATGTTCTTGTGTCTCTGGTTTAGTTACTGAACCTTGTATCCGTTAAATGCGTGCCTTGCAAGTGAGAATCCCATTACCGCTGAATTTGATGATGTCGGTTTTCTCGTGAAGGACGCCCAGATTTCGGATGGTCCTTATCGGTGTCAAAACGGCGGATCTCGGGTAGGGGGTCCCGATCTGCAAGGCCGAGGCTGATGTTAACAGGAAGCAAGGGACACGGATGTTTACCCAGGTTTGGGCCCTCTCGATGGAGGTAAAACCCTACTTCCTACTTGATTAATATTGATGATATGGGTAGTACAAGAGTAGATCTACCACGAGACCGTAGAGGCTAAACCCTAAGAGCTAGCCTCTATGATGGTATGATTGTAATTGTGATCGGGCCTTCAGGATTCTCAACCTCTCCGGTTTATATAGACACCGGAGAGGGCTAGGGCTTTACTATGGAGTCGGGTTACAAGGAAGGAAATATAATCTCGGATCGCCAAGCTTGCCTTCCACGCCAAAGGAAAGTCCCATCCGGACACGGGCGAAGTCTTGAGTCTTGTATCTTCACGCTTCAATAGTCCGGACGCTGTATACGTTCCAGCTGTTCGGATACTCCCTAATCCAGGACTCCTCAAAGTAGCCTCAACCAGGCTTCAATGATGATGAGTCCGGCGCAGCCTTGTTTTCGGCATTGCGGGCGGGTTCCTCCGGTCGAATACCCCAAAGTAATTATCGAACACTTAAACCGTGTCCGGATCCACAAGATGGTCTTCGCACGGCATAAACTTGATCTGCTGGCAGTCCTCATGCATCGTGGCCTGGTCCAATGCAAACCGGTGTTTCTTACCCCATGACGACTCACATTACGAGGTGGTTTTATTACGCGTACCATCGGGGTAGAGATCGTGTTCCACTCATTACAGGATTTTTCCATCAATATGGACGCACGCAACCCCACGACGGCCGTTGGTATAACTCCGTGTGTTCTTAGATAAGCCTCAAACGGTCACTCCAGGGACTCTTGATATTCATCCCCTTTATAAAAAGCCGTCGAGGCCTATGCCTCTTTTCCACTTTCCTCGCGCCTTCTTGTACCTCGAGTTCTAACACCCGAAACCTAAGCCTCAACACCCTAGATCCGCCGATATGTCCGGATCCGTCCCTCAAGGCCAATGGGTGGCCTCCTCGATCCAGAGGACGAAATTACGAAGCAAGTTTAGGGAGGTCGGATGCACCGAGCGCCGACATCCAACACAAAGCTTCCTACATCCGGGCAGGTCATCCCCACACCGGAGCCCTAATGAGCAAGGCCATCTTGTCCCGACTTTCTCCATGGGCCCGGGCTTCACCCTCGATCCCTTTGTGAGGGGGGCTCATGTTCTATTATGGGTTGGATTTTCACGATCCGCTCCGGATGCTATCCTCCATATCTCGCTGCTCATTATCATGTAAAAGGCTTTTCTCCACATTACCCCACACTTCGCTTATGGCTCAAGACCTTTAATGTGACGCCAAGATGATCGAGGCGACATGCGGAGTGCGGAGGTGTCGAATAAGCAGAAATGTCGACGCCCCATGGCTGTGAGGGTTCTTTCCCGGTAAGTATCCGATGTATGGCAACGGAGGTGGTTTTACGCCACGGCTACCCGAGAGGCATAAAGTGGGTGGCTGCCCCGAGTTTCTTCGGGCCCTCCGCCGCAGTTGGCATCTTGACGGACGTGGGACGGAATTGGGGGCCTACCGGTGATATACTGCTGCCGCAGTAATCGCATCTCGAGCTGCTTGAGAGGGACATTTACCTTGTCAAGATAATGCAAGTGATGTTAACTGACGGATGTTGTCGTGCGGTTAACGCCGCCTCTCCGGATGTGGGAGTTCAATCCGAGGGTCCATGGGATCGTCAAGCACTTCTTCGCTTGAAGCTCAAAGAGATGTGCAAATTATTCTTTGGACGGAAGAAGTAAAGTGTCCGGCACCATCGAAGATGCGGGCCTAAGCTGCAATCGCCTAGATACCCAAGTAAGTAAACTTGATACCGACACCGTGTTTTGTATTTGTCGTAATTGTTTATTCTGAAAATCATCCGCTGCCCGTGAATGGCTCAGCAAAGGCGGATGTAATCAGTGTCCGGCGCCACTTCCGGTTGGCTCGCCGCCCCACCATGGCCAAGATGCTCGACCGGTACTCAGCGAGAATGCCCTCGGGAAAGACAAGGGAGGAACGAAGAAACCGAACCCCATATGCTACGCATCCAAACTGGGGAATTGTTACTTCCCCAAGGAGGATAGTCGGAAGGAGGCTAAAGCCTTCTCCGCCCTTGGAAGAAGAGGGCCGCCTCAAAAGATTTGGAGGCGCAGATGCCCAAATTAGGGAAAAGACATCCACAGGGGGGTCTTGCCCGACGGGCACCCTCACCGCACCATGCCCTCCAAGCCGCCAGCCCTCCACCGAGCATGTAAGTTAATTTTAATTCAAGGTACTGCGCTCCACCTAGATCAATAACCAGATTCGTCTTTCACAGTCCGCTAGCAGCCCTTCTCGATGTAGTTCGTCTTCGGGGGATCTTCCTCCGGAGATGATGGAGAGCGAGACCCCACCTACCTCTCCGGCTCATGAAGCGGGCGACACTAAGGTGTCGTCACAGAGGAGTCCGGATCTGCCGAAGACGGAAGCCAATGTGTCAGCCCCCCTGAGCCCGGAGCGTTTGGCTCCCACAAGGAGCGATGGGGAGGGTCCGACATGTTAGAAGATGTCCGCCGGACGTATCGACGGGTTTACCATCTTGGAGCGAAGCTGCACTTCTTGAGAGGAGCACCGCTGATTAATGAGTGCGGTGCTCAAGAAGATTTAAATCCGCTACAAGCGGTTTGAATGAAGCGTTTACAAACCGCCAGGCTTTGAGGTATGTAGTGAAGAATACACTAGTTTTGGCTGTGAGGCGCGTGTTAGGTGTGCTCCATATAGATAGTAGCCCCTGAGACTCTGGTTGCCCGCCCTAGGCGGCAAACGGAGGATCATAAATTAACGACAGACCTTTGTAAATATGTGCAGGTGCTGCTTGGTCCGCCGCCGACCATTCCGCTTGAAGTTTCCGAACTGACTAGGCAGATTCGATCGATTGATGCCGATATCACGCTGGTGAACGAGCGGATGGACGAATCACAAGGTATGTGCTTTGCCTTCCTTTGTATAGGAAAATACGGAGGCGGCATGGTATTAATGTAATATGTTCGGACTGCAGATGGTGCTGCTGCCGTGGAGGCCCTTAGGGAGGAGCTTGCTCAAGGCAAGGAACAAGCTCGTTAGCAATGTGGCTGCCCTAAAGGCGTCAAGAATTGAGAGCTGAACAGTTGCTCATCTCCTGAGCGAGGAAAAGGTAGCCAAATGGTTGTGGAGTTAAAAATGCTCTTGATCGGGTATGAGCTCCTTAAAAGGAGCATAAGGATAGTTTGGCCGAGCTTTGGACAAGGCACGTAATGCCACCAAGGAAATACGTATCGCTACCAGAGGTGCGCAGGAGGAACTTCAATGTGCCGTAAAATCGCTGACTGGAGGCTCCTTTACTTGCTACGGACGAAGTTTTTCGATCCAAAGTACGCCTCGGATGGGCTGAGTCCTCCGCGGACGGCGTATGCGGATTTGGCAAAGAGTACGGCCGACCGCCAAGTTTTTCGAGGATCGGGGTGATAAGGAAGTGGAGAAGCTTTTCCGTCGCAATTCAATGCTCCCACTCGCCCGCTGCCGTTAAGTGACAAGATGACTGGGTGAGCGAGGCTTCACATGTGCTGTCCGTCTTGCAATGCGGTCTGTGATAGACCATCTTTGGTCGAAAGGGCCTAAGCCGGGGCCAGTTACTTTTGGCTTGGTGCAGCAATTCCTTGGGGCATGTGCCTCGGATCGATGATGCCATGAGGAGGTCGGCGTCCATAGAGGGTGCACGAATGGCTCTTGCCTGCGTTAAAGCCTATTGATTTTAAGTTATGGAGGCCACCATTATAGTGACCCAAGATCCGGCGGGGGGGCAATATTCGCCGAAGCACTACTTGGCGAGTCACGCGAAGGTGCCCGCCTAATAGAGGTTGATCTTTCAAGAATGTCTTATCTGAGTGATGAATCAATTATTGTAAGAGCAATGTTATTTTGGTTTTAAGGCTATATTTATACTTTTTGCCCGAAAGTATTGTTGTGTGTCCTCAGCGGCCGCTTATATATATGTATATATGAATGTGTAATCCAAAGATAGCTGTCGTTTCAGCTTCTACGCAAACAATGCGGGGTGTTCGTAAAAAATATGCTTAATCACACTTGATCCAACGCCTTGGTCCGTGAAGGAGGTGATCGCACGCCTAACTAGGCAACCGGACTATATAGCTGTAACACTTTCGCCATTAGCCATGGGAATCTAATGTTGGGGCTACTATGTAGCCCCTGGTACATTCGCGATACATCCCGAATACACAGCGAGGTGTACATGACCGGGAAACGGTCCTTCACTAATGCGGAGGGATCCTAAAGATTCCGATAAGTCTTCGAGTGGTTGAACATTCTCTCAGTATCATGACGATCAGTTTCGGCTTTCTCTACCGAGGTGCTCGTCCGAATAACTGTGGCACAATCGCAAGTAGTTCTCCTTTGGCCACCTTAGCTGATAATAACGGAACATAAGGCGGCAAACCCAGAGCCGCAAACCCAACATTTGACCAAAGACATGATTCGGAAGACTGTTGCATATAAGGCCAAACTGCGGACGCCGAACACTCCCCAAGGTATTCGGACTTTATAATAGTCGATGGGCTCAAGAATGCCCATTCATTATAAACTTTGTGTTTCAGTGCACGTGCATTAACTGTCACATCGTGGCGAGATGCCAAAGACGGCAGATATCCTCTGTAAGGTATGGAACCCATGGGATGGTTAAACAACAAGAGGCAATAGAAAAGGTTTACACAGGGCTTAATCTAAAGAGAAACACATTGAACGGGGCCTGCGCACATCTCGCGCCTTTTGTCTCCGCAGCCAGTATCCTCGAAGGTATCGCGCGAAAGCGTTGTCATCAGAAAAAGGAAAACTCGCAGGGGAGTACAACGTAAGTATGCGATGGATAAAAGTGTAAGCCATTGGCCTGCCAATAAGGTTGAGCCAAGTGTGGGGCTTTATTAGGTAATTATAGCCCCTGGTATCCACTATAGGATTACATATATGGTGCATGTCGGCGTTCTGGGAACGGGGGTCCCCAGACTTGCACACCGCCGACTCAAGGGCGTGGCTCAAGAGGAGGCCCAAAGACGGCCCATCCCTCATCAACACAAGCTCAAGACCCTCGCGAGGCCAAGCCTCATGGGCGGATTTACGTGAAACTTCCTCGTGCACAGCCTCGTCAGGCTGGCTCGCGAGGAGGCGGAGGGATCAAGGCGGGGTACCTCACGAGGTGCCCATGACGCAAGCCATGACGACCAAGGGCGCCAGGCGGGTGCCAGTCCGCACAGTGTCTTCCTTTCCTCTTTGGTGCAAAGGGACCAAGCGCAGGCGAGAGCATCAAGCAAAGGCATCCATTTCGGTGCAACAAGACCAAGACTGTCAGAACGGCGGAAGGAAGTCATTGTGGAGCCCAAGCGAGGCCACCACCAGAGCCTTTGTGACGAGGACCAACTTTGTCGGGATAAGTGTATCAGATGTTCCCCTTCAAAATGGCCAATTGTTGGCGCCCTTCCCGCTCAATATTTGGGAAGAGGCCCAGGGCCTTTGCCTATAAATAGGACTAGCCACCCACAGAGTAGGGGGGGGCGAGTGATCTGATCTGATCTGATCGGAGAGAGAGAAAGAGAGAGAGAGAGAGAGAGAAGCGACTGAACTCCTCCTAGCAGTTCATCGCACCAGCTAAGAACAGACCCTCGCGAGGGTGTTCTTCCTTGTATTGTTCATCACCGTCAGCCGAAGAGGCAATCCACCACACCACAAACTAGAGTAGGGTATTACACCACAATGGTGGCCCGAACTAGTATAAACCCTGTGTTTCAGACCGAATACCTTAGGGAGTGTTCGGCGTCGCAAGTTTGGCCTTATATGCATCAGCTCCGAATCATGTCTTTGGTCAAATATTGGGTTTGCCCGGCTCCTGTGTTTTGCTGCCTTAAGTTCCGCTCTATCGGCTAAGGCGGCACCAGAGAAACTCCATCGATTGACAGTTCTCGGTTCGGCCAAAGGCGAGCACCTCAAAGATGAAAGCGAAAACTAATCGTCATGATATAGCGTGAGACCGGTCAACCACCGATGACCCGCTGGAATCTTTAGGATTCCTCGCATTAACGAAGGGCCGCTTCAGGCCAGGCACACACGCCCAATTCGGGTGAGCGCGGTGCCCCTAGGGGCTATATAGTAGCCCCACCGCCAAACTCCTATGGCTAAGTGAAAGTGATAAAGCATTATAGTCCGGTTGCCTAGTTCACTGCGCTATCACCTCCTTAATAGGACCAAGACGTTGGATCAGAAGTGTGAAAATGCGCTTTCGCGAACACCCCCACATTATATGCGTAAATTTAAGCCAAGACTGCCATCTTTCAGTTATATACATATACATTAACGGCCGCACATGAGGTATTTTAATTCTTGAAGGCACAAGTATAAAAAACTTTTATATTCCCCCGAAACATTGTTTTATAATAATACATGTTATTCGAACATAATATCCTTCGAGCACTGCGTCTCTATTAAACGAGCGCCTGCGAACTTCACGAAAATAGTGCTCGGCGGTACTCGGCTCTGTCCGAATCTTGGGATGCAACAACGATGGCATTCATCTCCGCCCAATATGTTTTGACACGGGCAAGAGCCATCCGCACCCTCTATGCACGCCGACCTCTTCATTGCATTGATATGCGGCACCGCGCAAGGAATTGCTGCAACAAGCTAAAATAACTCTTCAGCTCGGGCCTTTCCAGCCAATGTATGACTCACGACATACTTCATGGCGAGTCCCGGATAACCTATTCAGCTCACCACGGCCGCCAAACGATCGGTTAATGGAAGTGGGCGCTGGATTGTGGCTGCGACCAAAAAAGCTTTTTCCACTTCGTGATCCTTTTGATCTCGGAAGTGTTAGACGCGTCCGCTGCACTCGCCGTCAAGTCCAGATAAGTGTCGCCGCACTCCACGTACCGGTCCAACGGAGCATATTTAGGATCCCCGAACTTCATCCGTAGCATAAAGGGCTTTCCGGCCGCGATATCTACGGCCCGGCGTAGCTCCTCCTTGATAGCTCTCATCGCAGAGCGAGTATCCTTGGCCTCGATAGTGGCCTTCTCCAGGTCCTTTTGTTCCACCCGATCTTCTTTTTCAAGAAGCTTGCAGCGGTCGGCAGCATTTTTCAACTTCACAGCCATCCCAGCCATTTTCCTTCTTGCTTCGGCAGTGAGCAGCCTGTTCGGCTTTCAGCTCTTCAGCCGCCTTTAAGGCAGCCACATCGCTTTTCCTGGCCTGCTCCTTGGCTCGGGCAAGTTCCGCCCGAAGGTTCTCCATGGCAGCGGCACCATCTGCATCAAGCTTCCACATGTTGTAAGATACGGGCATCAAGCTCCTCTTACGTGTGTCTTCGAGAAATTACATACCTTGTGCCTCGTCAAGCCGCTTGTTGACAAGCGCGATGTCAAAGATTCGCCACGTCAAGTTGCCGCTTTAGCTCGGCAAATTCATCGATCCGGCTAGCCACGAACATTTCGCCACCTACATACGAAGGCGACATATTATACACAGGATTATGATCCTCGGTGCTTGCGTCATTTTTGATAACGCACCGAGTCTCAAGGGCTACTATCTACACAGGCGCATCTTATATATGCGGAACTCAAAAATTACACCATTTCGCGTACCTCAAAACACCGGTAAACTCCCCGACGGCCTCGTACAACCCGCTCTCCGCTGGATGAAATCCTTTCAATCACCGTACCCATCAACGCACGGTGTTCTTCTCGAGATAGACGCTCACCAAGCAGATCCTTCAGCTCCTCGACCATGCACCAGACGGTGCCGGACTCGTCTGATGGCCTTTTTTCGAAGGCCGGACACGGAGGAGCTTTGGGGGCTACACGACGCCCTCGGCCCTGGCCGGATTCGGAGAAACCTCCGTGGCGACACCTCGTGGTCGCCTGCCGCAAGGCGGCACGGGCAGGGGACGCGTTCCGCCTCCATCATCTCCGGACGAAGAACCCCCGAAGATGAGCTCACGAGAAGGGCTGGGATCCGAACTACAAGGTAAAATTCGGTTATCTTCCTCGTAAATAGAACAGGGATGTCTCTCATTTTAAACTCCCTCTCTACTTACGGCTCGGTGGAGGGCTGATCCCCTTGGGGGCATATCACGGCCGAGGCATCCCCGACATAGGACCCTCTGACGAAGATTTCTTCCCCCGCTTTGAGACCATGGTCTCCGGGTCTTCAGAGGCGGTCCTCTTCTTCCCCTAGATAGAGGAATTCTCGATTCCTCCTTTCCTGACAGCCTCCTTCGGGGAGGCGGTAGCTTCCTTGTTCCCCCCTTCGCCTTCTTTCAAAGGCGCAACCTCCAGCATCCTGGTTAACACGGGATCCGGCGTGGTCTCGTGGAAGGGGGTCGACACTGATTAGCTTTGCTTTCTCTATCCACTCTGTTTAAGGGACAGCTCTTTTAAGGGCAATTTGATGATAAATATACGAATAAGCGTTAATAAAGATGCAGGGGCTACTTACTTGAGTATCAGGGCGATTGCACCTCAGACCTCGCCCTCGGTCGAGTCCGGACACATTGCTTGTGATCCGAAGAACAATTTGTACATCTCCATGGGCGTTGCTATGCCCGTAAAATGTTGGAGGCTCGTGGTCCCTCCGGATTAAACTCCCACAGGCGGAGGGTGACGCTTGCAGGGCGGTGCGCTGAATCAACATGACCTGCGTCACTACGACCAGATGGATGTCTCTTTCTAGGAGATCTCGAATGCGGCCCTCGCAACGAGGGCACGCCCTGGACGGCCTCTACCAAACTTCTTTATTGACCCATGACACTAGGCGTGGTGGGGACCAGCCGAAAGCAGGTGTGGCGCCACCCACTTGGTGCCCCTGGAGCTGTGATATAAAACCACTCTCGTTGCCATAAGCTGAACTCCTCTTGAAAAAGAGCCTCGGGCCATGGAGCATCAGCATTCTTGCTTATAATAAAGACACCTCCGCACTCCAGCGTGCCCTCGATCATCTTGGCTCTACTTTGAAGGTCGTAAGCCACAATCAAGTGAGGACTAATACGGAGGAAGGCTTCAAGACACGACAATGAACGATGAGATGTGGAGGATGGACTCGGAGCCAAGTCGTGAAATTCCAACCCATAATAAAGATGAGCCCCCCTCACGAAGGGGTCCGTCGGAAACCAAGCCCTCAAGGAAGTGAGACGCGAACACCACGCTCTCACCAGGCTTGGGAGTGGGAATAACCTGCCCTTGAAGCAGGCAGCCTATCTAGATTTCACCGGTAGAATACCTGCATCTCTTAGCTTTAGCACATTTTCTTCCAGAATCGGAGGAAGGCATCCACCAAATACGAAGGTCGGAACCGGACATCATCGAAGGTCCGAAGCGCCTGAATCTGGAGCTTTGGGTGTTGGAACTCAAGGTGAGAGGCGGATTTGATTAAAGGTTAAAAGAAAGGAGTCGAGCCTTGGTCTCTTTATAAAGGGGTTGAATACCAAGAGCCCTCCCCGTGACTGTTCGGGACTCGCCTTCGATGCAGGAGACATACCAACGGGCACTGTCGGTGTCAAAACCGGCGGATCTCGGGTAGGGGGTCCCGAACTGTGCGTCTAGGCGGATGGTAACAGGAGACAAGGGACACGATGTTTTTTACCCGAGTTCAGCGCTCTCGATGGAGGTAAACCCTACTCCCCGCTTGATTAATATTGATGATATGGGTAGTACAAGTAGATCTACCACGAGATCGTAGAGGCTAAACCCTAGAAGCTAGCCTTCCATGGTATGATTGTTGTTAGTCCACGGACTAAAACCCTCCGGTTTATATAGACACTTGGGAGAGGGCTAGGGTTACCAGTCGGTTACAATGGGAGGAGATCTACATATCCGTATCGCCAAGCTTGCCTTCCACGGCAAGGAAAGTCCCATCCGGACACGGGGCGAAGTCTTCAATCATGTATCTTCATAGTCCAGGAGTCCGGCCAAAGGTTATAGTCCGGCTATCCGGACACCCCCTAATCCGGGACTCCCTCAGTAGCCCCCGAACCAGGCTCACTGACAGCGAGTCCGGCGCGCAGATTGTCTTCGGCATTGCAAGGCGGGTTCTTCTCCAAATTCCGTGTACCGTTGAATAGTGTCCGGCTCCTTGTGAATATTGCGCTCCTTGGCTTAGGTATTGCCCAATAATGGCCATCTTCCACGTGTCAAACGAATGCAAAGCTAGGGTGTTTTACATTTACCCCCTAGCTGCACAAATGAGTTGTCTATTAAAGAGACCAGGATTTAGATCCGAATCACACCATCCTCCTTCATAGCATTCATCGGAGCGCATCCACATGAGATCCATTCCATCATGGCCAAATAACGCAGCTCCTCCTCTCGCCCTCCCAGCCCTCGGCCTGGAGATTGGGAGAGATGCTCTGTCCAAGACATGTGAAGCTAGTGACGCCCAAGCCAAGGGGTTTCTCCCCAGCCTACATGGTCCCGTTCGAGCCGGGCTTGCCACCTATAATGGTGCAGAGCAAGCGGAGAGCATCCCCGATCCCTCCAAAGGAGAGCGGGTATGCCTTGTCCCTTATTTGATAAGAGGGCTCGGATTTCCAATTCATCCGTTTCTCTGGAGCTCACAGGAGTTCTACGGCCTCGGTTGCACAACCTTACACTGCCTCCATATTGCATATTGCGGGCTTGTCAGCCCTTTTGCGAGCTGTTTTTGGGCATCGAGGCTCATTTCCCGCTGTGGAAGAAGCTGTTCTGCCTTGTGCCCCGTTCTTAGGAGGGGTCGATATATCAAGTGGGCGGAGCCGAACTATGGCGCATCGCCGGGACCGGATATCTTTTCGGAACCCCAAAGAAGGCGTCCGAAGACTGGCCTTCAAAATGGTTTAATATAGAAGATGTCCCCCTGCCGAACCCTATTCGGATCGGCCTCCCTGAGTTCGATAATGCTCCTTTGAAGAAGCGCCTAAGCTGGCGTCCACGGAGCCCTCAGAAGGAAAATGACAAGGACGTCCTTTACCTGATGAGCCGGATAAGGTTGTTAGCTCATTCCGGACTGACCATGATCGAGGTCATGGCCACATGCATTATGCGGGGGGTGCAGCCGCTTCAGTATAGAGCCCACACCATGTGGGACTACAACGGGGAGGACGACGCCACCCGGTGCGGCCGTAAAGGACCGGAATCGGTTGCGCTCTAATAAAAATCTTGTCCGCTTTGTACAAGGGAGAAGAGGAGGAATTTCTCCGCGTCAATCCACAGGCCGGATTTTCTATGTACAATCCCCCAAACTGGGTAAGCGGACAGTTCTTTTTGCCCATCCGTTCCATATTCCCGTGGTTAAGTATCTCATCTTGTGATTTTGACGCAGGAACTGCGCCAGGCCGTAAAGGATATAAACAGCCTTCCTCCACAACCCGAGGATCCAGAACGGTCCCTCGATCCGGCCTCCCAAGAGGATCCGGACATATCCGTGGAGCTGATCGATGGGGTATTTTACCAGCGAGCATCGACAATGCCTTGGTGGCTATTATGCCCGATTATCCTGACTGCTCCCGCCTCACGTGGTAAGAGACCGAAGTCTCAATACTTCAAGATGATCCGTCCGTGCTTATTTTTGATCACCGTATACCAATGGTGTTTCCAGATGGGAGGATCTTGAGGCGAATGCCGAGCCTCGCGCGACTAGCCAACAAGGGACCGCATGAGGGCGGCGGGGCTAAAAAGACACGCAGTCCGGGTCGAGGCACCGCGCCGAAGCAAAAGAAGGCTACCGCCTTTATTCCAAGGTATTCTTATGATGCATACTAACGCCCGTGCTCTTTTTAGGAAAGAGGGCTCGCCGGACTATATCCGAGAGGTTGCCAATCAGCGCCTCCACCAGCCAGGTGCTCGAAAGCCAGTCCAGGAGGCGAACACGAGGCGCAAGGCGTCGGACGCCTCCGACAGGAGGATGCGAACAAACCGTCCGGCTACCAATTCCGAGGTGGAGAGTGCCATGAATCACTGGCGCCACGGACAGTTCTTCATAGCGCTTGTTTCTCCCAAGAGGCATTGGATGCCTTCAACTCGGAGATGCATACCTCCGTGCCGCTCAAAATGGTCTAACCAGGGGCCACGGAGCAAAGGTGTAAAAGACATACTGGTGAGAAAATTTGATGGTTATATATGTCAAGAGCCTCGAGACTTGAAAGCAGTTAGAATAACTGATTTAAGGATCATTTGTTATGCAGGATCTTACGAAAAAGAATACCCAACTTGTCCCAGAGCCGGAAGAGTGCAAAAGCCCAACTTGAGGCCGCACTAGCCGCTGGCAGGGGAGGCCAAGGAGACCCCCTACGGTAATATATGCTTCAAAGATAAGTATCTTGTGAAGTGCGGCATGTGTGCAAATCGACAATAACATTGCAGATGTATGGCGAGTAGATCCGGACAAGCAACAACTCTTGCGGCGGTTAAAGGTCGGCGAGAGCGTGCTTCTGAAGGTGAGGGAGGAGAAGAATAATCTCCAAGATGCCAACACCCAGTGGGCGAGGAACTAAAGGATGTTCGTGCCCAACCGCCGGACTACTGTTAAGGAGAATCGGTAACTTCGACGCGGCATGTTCAAGAAGTGCTTGAACGAACTTTGAAAAAAAGAGTTCGGCGAGGAAGTCGACTAACAGAAGTTATGTCTCAGAGGTATGCTCATGTGGAGTCGCCCCGCATGCGAAATGCCCGTTCTACAGGTGACCTTCTTCCCGAAGTCTTACAATCGCACGAACGAAGTTCGGCAAAGTATCAAAGGCGCCGCTTGTGCCTTGTGGCCATCTGGCTCTCATGCCCGAAGGCCTTGCAGATCTTGCGAGAGAGCTTAAGGGAGCGCAAGCGGCGCTTCCGTTATGGAAGATATCAGCCTGCCGTCAAGGCGCCAGGGAGGCTGGACCATGGTGAAGACGCTGGTACACGAAGGCTGACCCAAACCACATGGCCGAGGTCGGACTGTGGGGCCCGATGGGAAGGAGATCCCCGTGGAGCTTAGTGTACGGCCAGGTAGAGTTGGCAGCCAAATATTCCCAATAGGATCAGTAAACTAGACAGCTGTTGGATGGTATTGAAGAGGAATATGCCCGATCCAAATTGACTATGTAATTTAAGATGACATGTAAAAATGCCTTCTAGCCGGATTGTAGATCGTTTGTCATGGCGGACCTTTTTGCTTCAACCTCGGGACCCAATAGTCCTGAGTGTGTCCGAATACCCTCTCGGTTATGTAAGAACCGGGCATGCATGGAGACCAGCGTAGGGTCGTTAGTGCTTGAGCAGACAAGTGCCCAACTAGTTATGTTATATTACATGGTTAGTAAGAAACATCTTCCGGGGAGAATAGTTCCGTTAGGGGTTCCTTTCCACGGGAGGCATGCCCTAAAGTGCATGTCCGGACTGCTAAAAAAAGCGTAAAAGCATCCAAGGCGGATAAATAAACAAGTGAGAAATCATCTTTAGTTCACCGACCGAATATTCCCTTAAGAACGCTTAGCTTTCGGCTTCACCTACCGAGGTACACATCCGCTGACCAGCGGTAAGAATAATCGCAGAGGTGCTCCCTTTACCGCCTAGCCGAACAATCGGGAGCGTAGGGGTAAGCACATGAGCCAGCAAACCCAGCTTGGCCAAAACTTAAGTCATATCGATGCATATAATGGTGAATAAAAGGTACATGCGAAGTGTGACACATGTGTTGGGCATGAAGCCCGTATAAATAAGCTTACATTAAAGAAGCCCCTGTATAATGAGCGGATGTGGCGTCAATTGTGTGCAAACAAGGCGCGAACGAGCCCCTAAAGGCTGTAAGAGAAAAGGAGGGAGAAGGAGAGAAATAAAAGACAGCTAATGTGTAAAAATAGACAGAGGAAGGAGACGAACACAGAGTCCGGCGCTAGGCGTAGAATCTTCGGAGACGGGCTGCGTTCCATGGGTTCGGCTCGAGTCGGTTATCCAATGCATCTCGCAGACGGTATGCTCCACCAGTCAGGAATTGGTCAATAAAGGGACCTTCCCATTTGGGCTTGAGTTTGTCCTTTTTCTTGTCCGGCAGGCGTAGAACTAACTCGCCAACATTGTAAGTTTTGGCCCGTACTTCTGCTTTTGGTATCTTTGAGCTGCTGTTGATAAAATGCGGAACGGGCTTTTGCCACGCCACGCTCCTCCTCCAAGGCGTCCAAACTGTCTCCGCCGGTCGAAGTTCGGCTTCTCTTTCTTCGTACATGCGCACGCGAGGTGAGTCATGAATTATATCGCAGGGCAGAACCGCCTCTGCGCCGTAAACCATAAAGAATGGTGTGTATCTGGTGGTGCGATTTGGCGTGGTCTGCAGCCCCCAGAGTACAGAGTCGAGCTCCTCTACCCAGTGCTTGTTAGATTCCTTGAGGGACCGCACTAATCTGGGTTTGATGACGCTCATGATTAGACCATTTGCTTTCGCTTTCGACTTGACCGTTAGTTTGTGGGTGATAGGCTGAAGCATAGTCGAGCTTAATGCCCATGTTTTTGCACGTAGTTTGACCTCGTCGGCCGTAAAATTCGTGCCGTTATCAATTGATGATCTTTGTGGGGGGACGCCCGTAACGGTGTACGACCCTCGATATGAAGTCTATCACCGGGTCCGGATTGACCGTCTTAATGAAGCTTGGCCTCTATCCATTTGGTGAATTTATCCACCATGACCAAAGAGGGTATTTTTGCTTGTGGGTTCCTCCTTTAAGGGTCCAACCATGTCAAGCCCCGGACCGCCAAGGGCGGTGATGGGTATAGTTTGGAGGCGGTGGGTGGCATAAGGCTTTGGTTAGCAAAGAGTCGGGCAACCGACGCATCGTTGGACTAAGTCCTGCTTTGCCTGACGTCGGCCAATAAAATCTGTCGGAAGGCCTTGCTTACAAGGCCCCTGGGCTGCGATGTGGTGCCGCCCGAGTCGGCATGAATTTCAGCCAGAAGATTCCGCCTTCCTCTTCGGAGATACACCTTTGAAGGACTCAGGTGGTGCTTTTCTTATAAAGCTCTCCCTCATGGACTTTATAGGCTTTTAGATCGCAAGCACTATGCGCGTGCCTCGCTTTTGGTCCTCGGAAGTTCTGCTCGTTAGGTAGGCTAGGAATGGTTCTGTCCATGGGGCAATGACTGCCATTATTACGTGAAATTTGGAGATGTTACTTACGTTGGCGAGAGCCTCTGTTGTGTCGAGAATGTTGATTGTCGAGGCGGTGCGGTTGGGTCCGGGCTGTTATTTCCGGATTCCCCTTCCCATAATATGGATGGCCTGAACAGCCTCTCCAAGAAGATGTTGGGGGGGGACGGCATCGCGCTTTGCGCCAATGCGTGCCAAGAAGTCTGATGCCTGATTGTTTTCCCGAGCTATATGGTGAAATTCGAGCCCCTCGAACCGAGCTGACGTTTTTAGGACGGCGTTGCGATAAGCTGCCATTTTCGGATCCTTGGCATCAAAGTCTCCATTTATTTGGGATATCGCGAGGTCGTTCGAATCCCCGCACACCTCTAGGCGTTGAATGCCCATGGAGACTGCCATCCGGAGACCATGTAGACGGGCCTCATATTCGGCTGCTTTGTTGGAGTCCGTATACATTATCTGGAGTACGTGATGAATCGTATCTTCTGTTGGGGACGTCGTAACGACGCCAAATTGACCCAGACCAGCCAACATTTTGGAGCCGTCGAAGTGCATGATCCGGTTGGAATATGTGCCGTACTCTTTAGGGAGTTCGGCTTCCATTCGGCGGCATTTAAGTCGGCCAAAACTTGCGACTTAATAGCTCGCCGTGGCTTATAGGTTATGTCGAGCAGGGAGGAGCTCAATGGCCCATTTGGCAATCCGGCCCGTCAGCGTCGCGGTTGCTTATAATATCGTTAAGAGGTACTTGAGGCTACCGTTATTGAACACTCTTGAAAGTAGTGTCGCAGCCCGAGATGCCATAAATACCGCTGTGACGCTTATCTTTTGATAATGCGGGTACCACGACTTGCATGGAGTGAGGACAGTGGACACGTAGTAAATCGGCTTTTGAAGGGGAAGAATTTGTGTCCGTCTGCTTCTCGTTCGACGACGAACCTTGCGCTTACAACTTGATAAGTTGCCGCAATGTATAATATCATCGGTTATTTGATGTTAGCGGCGGCGAGGACCGGGTTGTTGTTGCCAATATGGCTTTTATTTCTTCGAAGTCCGGCCGTGGCGGCATCCGTCCCACTCAAGTGTTCGATTGCACCGGAGGAGGCGATAAAGGGTAATGCCTTTTCTCCTGTTGGAGATAAAGCGGCTTAGAGCCGCCATGCATCGAAATTTTGTATTTGTTTGAGGTCCTTTGGGATATCCAATTGTGACAGAGCTCGGATCTTGGCCGGGTTTGCTTCAATTCCTCTACGGATACAATGAAGCCCAAGAGCTTTCCTGGCCGGGTTTGGTACGAAAACGCTTTTTTTTCGGGTTAAGCTTGATGTCATATGTTCGGAGGTTGTCGAATGTGAGCCTCAAGTCGTCTACTAGAGTTTCGACATGCTTGGTTTTGACGACCACGTCATCTACGTATGCCTCCACCGCTTTTGCCGATCAGTTTGCGGACATGTTCCGAATCATGCGCCGATATGTTGCGCTGGCGTTTTTAGCCCGAAGGGCATTGTGTTGAAGCGAGAATGGGCCGTATGGGGTGATGAATGCCGTTACGGCTTGGTCTGGCTCTCGCCATCTTAATTTGATGGTAGCCGGAGTATGCGTCAAGGAAACACAATGAATCGTGTCCTGCGGTAGCGTCGATAATTTGATCGATGCGGGGGAGGGGGAAGGGATCCTTTGGGCAAGCCTTGTTGAGGTCCTTGAAATCGACGCATAGGCGCTTAGGATTTGTCCTTCTTTGGTACCATCACCAAGTTTGCTAGCTTGATCCGGATGTTTTATATCTCGATGAATCCGGCCTCCAATAGTTTGGCTAGCTCCTCTCCCATGGCTTGTCTCTTAGGGTTCGAGAAACGCCTTGAAAGGGCCCGCTTGATCGGCTTGAATCCTTTTAGGATGTTTAGGCTGTGCTCGGCCAGCCGGTGTGGGATTCCTGGCATGTCTGAAGAGTGCCAGGCAAAAATGCCCCAATTTTCGCGTAGGAATTCTCGTAGTGTGGCATCTACATCAGGGTTTAATTGCGCCCCGATGGAGGCCGTTTTTGTAGGGTCCGTTGGATGGACTTGGAATTTGACTATTTCGTCCATTTGGTTTAAAGAGGTGGACTTGGATCTTTTATCGAGTATCACGTCGTCCCTATTCACCGTGGAGCTTAGCGCGATCAGTTCCTCGACCGCTAGGGCTTGGGATAGTGCCTCAAGGGCCGGTCAAGGCTGTCTTATTTTGGTAGCGAGTGCTATGTCGGTCACTAGCAAGAGTGATGATTCCGTTGGGCCCGGGCATTTTGAGCTTCATGTACCCGTAATGGGGTATAGCTTGAAAAATTGTAAATGCCTCTCGCCCTAATAGAGCGTGGTATCCACTGCTGAACGGGGCCACTTGGAACGTGACCTCCTCGGACCTGTAATTATCCGTGCCGGTCAACACCACATCCGGTGTGATTTTTCCTGTCTGACAGCGCTTTCCCCCGGGGATTATTCCTCTAAAGGTTGTGCTGCTTCGCTCAATGCGGCTCCGATCTATTTCCATTTTTGAAGAGTTTCCTCGTAAATGAGGTTCAATCTGCTGCCACCGTCCATGAGTACCTTGGTAAGGTGAAAGCAAATCCACTCTTGGACTGAGGACCAATGCGGTGGTGCTCGGGCTGTTCGGAATTTAGGTTCATCACCGGCATTAAAGGTAATAGCTGTGTCCTCCATGGGTTTGTTATTGCTACTTGGTAGATTTCGGCAAGGCTGCGGGTGTTCGCTTTTAGCATATTATTTGATCACGAAAGTCTCAAGACTATTAATACCGTCTTGGTATCCTTGGGCTAGTGCTCGTGGATTGTGGAGTTAGAAGCTCTTCGCCACTTCCGGCCACCGCCGAGTATCCAACATGCTCTAAGGCTATGAGTTGGTGTGGCGCCCTCTGTACTATGAATTTTATAGGGTCCATTGAGCCATCCCTCCAGTACGGTTCCATGCCCTATAGAGGGTTTTTGCTTTTTGGTGTTTAACCCAGGTGCCTGGCGATAATGCACCCTTTTATTTTGGACTGGGGTTGTATTCAGGGCCGGATTGTCCCACCATTTTATTTCGGTTTTCCAGGCGCTTTCCATCGCACAGTACTTTCGTACTATGGACGCCAAGTCAGCGAAGCGTGTAACCGACTCCATGTAAACCATAGCCCTTTCCGGTGTCTATATAAACCGGAGAGGTTGGTCCTTAGAAGGCCGATCACAATTACAATCATACCATCATAGGCTAGCTCTTAGGGTTTAGCCTCTACGATCTCATGGTAGATCTACTCTTGTACTACCCATATTGTCGGTGTCAAAACCGGCGGATCTCGGGTAGGGGGTCCCGAACTGTGCGTCTAGGCGGATGGTAACAGGAGACAAGGGACACAATGTTTTGACCCAGGTTCGGGCCCTCTCGATGGAGGTAAAACCCTACTCTGCTTGATTAATATTGATGATATGGGTAGTACAAGAGTAGATCTACCACGAGATCGAGAGAGGCTAAACCCTAGAAGCTAGCCTATGGTATGATATTGTTAGAATCCCACGGACTAAAACCCTCCGGTTTATATAGACACCGAGAGGGCTAGGGTTACATGAGTCGGTTACAATGGGAGAAGATCTACATATCCGTATCGCCAAGCTTGCCTTCCATGCCAAGGAAAGTCCCATCCGGACACGGGAATGAAGTCTTCAATCTTGTATCTTCATAGTCGAGTCCGGCCAAAGGTTATAGTCCGGCCATCAGGACACCCCTAATACGGGACTCCCTCAGCACGCGATTGGGTTACCCACGCCGTATTGATGAGAATCCGGAATAAGGGGACACGATCTCCGCTCGACAAGACGTGCCAAAGGAAACCGCCTCGCTAAGTGCTGTTGAGGTGGGACAAAAAACGATTGAATAAAGGCTTGGCCGTGGTGTGATGTCACACCTGGAATACGCCACAGGATGGATTTGTGTAAATATTATTCTCTCTACGGTGGTATGTGGAACTTATTTTTGCGAGCGGACACTACCCTTGTGTTCAAAATCTTCTATGAAGTATTCGGAGGAGGAACACGCCTTGCAATGCCGAAGACAATCTGCACGCCGGACTTCGTCGCCATTGAAGCCTGATTCAGTGGCTACCGAGGAGTCTGGATTAGGGTGTGTCCTGATGGCGGACTATAACCTTTGGGCGGACTCTACGGACTATGAAGATACAAGATTGAAGACTTCGTCCCGTGTCCGGATGGGACTTTCCTTGGCGTGGAAGGCAAGCTTGGCTACATGGATATGTAGATCTCCTCCCATTGTAGCCGACTCTATGTAACCCTAGCCCTCTCCGGTTTCTATATAAACCGAAGGGTTTTAGTCCTAGAGACGAACAACAATCATACCATAGGCTAGCTTCTAGGGTTTAGCCTCTCGATCTTGTGGTAGATCTACTCTTGTACTACCCATATCATCAATATTAATCAAGCGGAGTATGGTTTTACCTCCATCGAGAGGGCCCAACCTACAGGTAAAAACATCGTGTCCCTTGTCTCCTGTTACCATCCGCCTAGACGCACAGTTCGGGACCCCCTACCCGAGATCCGCCGGTTTTGACACCGACAATATGGGTAGTACAAGAGTAGATCTACCACGAGATCGTAGAGGCTAAACCCTAAGAGCTAGCCTATGATGGTATGATTGTAATTGTGATCGGCCTTCTAAGGACCAACCTCTCCGGTTTATATAGACACCGGAAAGGGTTAGGGTTTACATGGAGTCGGTTACAAGGAAGGAAATATAATCTCCGGATCATGGCTTGCCTTCCACGCCAAGGAAAGTCCCATCCGGACACGGCCAAGTCTTGAGTCTTGTTTCTTCACGCTTCAATAGTCCTGACGTCAGACATACCCGGCTGTTCGGATACCCCTAATCCAGGACTCCCTCAGTCCTTCACCATTGTGATAGTCCTGACGAGCTCTATCCGGTGCACTCCTCCACCACCGCCTCCACCACCCCAGACGCCCTCGCCGCGAGTGTCGACCTTTGGCATGCTCGTTTGGGACACCCGAACTCCACCACTTTGCGTCAAATACTTAAGAGTTTTTCATTCTCATGCAATAAGATCGACGACCATACTTGTGAGGATTGTCGTCTTGGCAAGCACGTTCGTCTTCCCTTTAGCGCATCTACCACTATTTCCACTTTTCCGTTTCAGTTATTGCATAGTGATGTTTGGACATCCCCGGTTGCAAGCAACACGGGTTACCTGTACTATTTGGTGATCTTAGATGATTTCTCTCATTATGTGTGGACATTTCCTCTTTGTCGCAAGTCCGATGCCCTTGCCACACTCACCGCCTTTTATTTCTACGTCACCACACAGTTCGGTCGTCCTATCCTTGCTTTACAAACTGACAATGGAAAAGAGTTTGACAACACCGTTGTTCGTAACCTTCTAGCCTCCCACGGCACTATCTTCCGCCTCACTTGCCCCTACACGTCCCAACAAAATGGTCGTGCCGAGCGTATCCTTCGCGCTCTTAATGACTGCGTCTGCATGTTACTCTTTCACTCTAACGTGCCTCCCTGGTTTTGGCCTGATGCTCTTGCCACCGCCACCCTCCACATTAACATCCGCCCGTGCCGCCCATGCTGGAACTATGCCCCTCACCATCTCCTCTTTGGTGCGCCCCCATCTTATGATGGCCTTCGCATCTTTGGTTGTCTCTGCTATCCTAGCCTCACCGCCACCGCGCCTCATAAGCTTGCACCTCGCTCAGTCGCTTGTATCTTCCTCGGCTACCCACCTAACACCAAAGGATACCGCTGCTACGATCCCGTCTCACATTGTGTATTCACCTCCCGACACGTTTACTTTGATGAGACGGTGTTACCATTTCAGCACATACCTCCCGTCGCCCCGTCGCCGCCGGCCACCGGCAGCCCTCTAGCGACCCCGTCAGGTGGACGGCCCCGCTCGATTCTCCGACCGTCCCCAGGCTTCGGCGGTCCTCCCGCCGTGGGACGAGCTGCGACTCGCACCCCCATGATGTCCTCGCTGACTCCGTCAGGGGCCTCGGCATCGCCTCGCCACAAGACATCTTCACGGCAGCGGCTGCACACCGGCCTCTTATTTGGCATCTTCGTGCCGGCCGCCCGTCGCCGGTATCTTCACTGCCACCTCGGCGCGCCCGTCCACACCGGGCTGTCTCGGCCCGGCCCCGCCTCTCAGGCGCCTCGCGCAGCGCCCCCGCCTCGCCCGCCCCCCATGCCTCGGGCGCCGCTTCTTCACCAGCCTTCTCGCCGGCGACTTCGCCGGCTTCTTCACCGACCGCCTCGCCAGTCGCTGAGTTGCCATCTCGCCCCGTCACTCGGGCTCGAGCCAGCGACGAGTATCTTCTCGCCGCCTCCACCACTGAGTCGTCACCCATCCCTACGTCCGCTCGTGCAGCCCTTCGTGATCCTCACTAGCTTGCTTCGATGCAGGAAGAGTTCGACGCTCTTCAGCGGAACCGTACCTGGACACTGGTTCCTCGGCCTTCTTGCGCCAATGTCATCAACGGCAAGTGGGTCTTTCGCAATAAGACCCGCTCGGATGGTACACTTGAGTGCTACAAGGCTCGCTGGGTGGTCCGTGGTTTTCGGCAGCGCGCTGGAGTCGACTTCACCGAGACGTTTTTCCCAGTTGTCAAACCGGGCACGATCCGCATACGATTCTCGGTGGCAGTTTCCGAGGCTGGCCGGTTCATCAGATGGATGTCTCCAACGCCTTTCTTCACGGCCATCTTGAGGAGCAGGTTTACTGTGAGCAGCCGACCGGTTTCGTTGACGCATCTCTTCCTGGGCATGTGTGTTTGTTGTCCCGGTCTCTCTACGGGCTCAAGCAAGCACCTCGCGCCTGGTACCAGCGTATCGTCGGGTTCCTTCAGACACTGGGCTTCAGTGTCACTCGCTCGGATGCCTCGTTGTTTGTCTATCACCGCGGTGACACGACAGCATATTTGCTCCTCTACGTCGACGACATCATCTTGACGGCCTCCTCCGCAACCCTTCTTCAGCAGATTACTCTCCGGCTGCGTGATGAGTTTGCCATCAAGGACCTGGGCGCTCTACATTATTTCCTTGGCATTGAGGTCGTTCGGCGACGGCTTCTTTTTCTTCATCGCCAAGTATGCGCACGAGCTACTTGAGTGTGTCGGCATGCTCAACTGCCACCTGTTGCTATTCTGTTGACATGAAGGCTAAGGTTTCGCTCTCGAGGGCTCTCCAGTCGGATGCTCCGTTTCACCGTCCATTTGTTGGTGTTTTCAAAGATCTCGACTCTCACCCGGTCAGATTTATAGTATGCTATTCAGCAGGTGTGTTTGCATATGCACACCCCTCGTGACTCCCATTGGACGCTCGTGAAGCGGATTCTCCGTTACATCCGCGGCACGATGGCTTTTGGGCTTACTCTCACGGCGTCCACTTCTCTGGAGATGGTGGCCTACTCCGGCCGGGATTTGGGCTGGGCTGCCCCGACACCCGCCGGTCCACCTCGCTTCTGCGTTTACCTCGGTCCTTCACTCGTCCTCGTGGTCGCTCAAGCGACAACCCACGGTTTCGCGCTTCAGCGCCGGAGGCTGAAATCTTAGCCGTGGCTAACGCCATCACCGAAAGTGCACTGCCACGACAGCCATTTGTGAGTTGCATCATGACATCTCCCAGGCTATAGTTGTCTACTATGAAAACGTTTCTGCGGTGTGCCTTTCCGCCAACCCCCTTCATCATCGCCGGACTAAGCACATTGAGCTGGACATTCACTTTGTGCGTGAGCATGTGGCCCTTGGACATATTCAGGTCCTCCATGTTCCGACTGCACAACAGTTCGCCGATGTGATGACTAAGGGACTGCCGACTTCCACCTTCGAGGAGTTTCGTTCCAGTCTCTGCGTCTCCGGCGCCGCTTCGACTGCGGGGGGTGTTGAATACATTGTGTAAGTGTATATTGTGTCTTGGGCCCACTTCCTAGTTCCTCTGTATAGTTGAGATTGTGGCCCCCTCCCACTCATATATATACGTCTTGGGTGCACCGATCAATGCATTGTGTTGCACAGCCTATTCTTTCCCTTCTACACTTGCGAACCATGCCTCATGGGCAAGATGACTAAGACTCCATTCTCCGGAACAATGGAGCAAGCAATCGACTTATTGGAAATAATACATCTTGATGTATGCGGTCCGATGAGTGTTGGGGCTCATGGCGGGTATCATTATTTTCCTCGACCTTCACAGATGATTTGAGCAGATATGGGTATATCTACTTGATGAAACATAAGTCTGAAACATTTGAAAAGTTCAAAGAATTTCAGAGTGAAGTGGAAAATCATCGTAACAAGAAAATAAAGTTTCTACGATCTGATCATGGAGGTGAATATTTGAGTTATGAGTTTGGTATTCATTTGAAACAATGTGAAATAGTTTCGCAGCTCACGCCACCTGGAACACCACAGCGAAATGGTGTGTCCGAACGTCGCAACCGTACTTCTATGGTGCGATCTATGATGTCTCTTACCGATTTACCACTATCGTTTTGGGGTTATGCATTAGAGACAACTGCATTCACGTTAAATAGGGCTCCATCTAAATCCGTTGAGACGACACCATATGAACTGTGGTTTGGCAAGAAACCTAAGCTGTCGTTTCTTAAAGTTTGGAGTGGCGATGCTTATGTGAAAAAGTTTCAACCTGATAAGCTCAAACCCAAATCGAAGAAATGCATCTTCATAGGATACCCAAAGGAGACTGTTGGGTACACCTTCTATCACAGATCCAAAGGCAAGATATTCGTTGCTAAGAATGGATCCTTTCTAGAGAAGGAGTTTCTCTCGAAAGAAGTGAGTGGGAGGAAAGTAGAACTTGATGAGGTAACTGTACCTTCTCCCGAATTGGAAAGTAGCTCATCACAGAAAATCGTTGTCGTGATGCCTACACCAACTAGTGAGGAAGCTAATGACAATGATCATAAAACTTCGGATCAAGTTACTCCTCGTAGGTCAACGAGCACGCCCGCACTGTGAGTGGTATGGTAATCACATTACGGAAGTCATGTTACTAGACCATGACGAACCTACAAACTATGAGGAAGCGATGATGAGCCCAGATTCCGCGAAATGGCTTGAGGCCATGAAATCTGAGATGGGATCCATGTATGAGAACAAAGTGTGGAATTTGGTGGACTTGCCCGATGATCGGCAAGCCATTAAGAATAAATGGTTCTTCAAGAGGAAGACGGACGCTGATAGTAGTGATACTATCTACAAAACTCGAATTGTCGAAAAAAGGTTTTCGACAAGTTCAAGGTGTTGACTACAATGAGATTTTCTCACTTGTATCGATGCTTAAAAGTCTGTTCGAATCATGTTAGCAATTGCCGCATTTTATGGAATTTGGAAAATGGATGTAAAACCTATATTCCTTAATGGATTTCTTAAAGAAGAGTTGTATATGATGCAACCAGAAGGTTTTGTCGATCCTAAAGGTACTAACAAAGTGTGCAAAGCTCCAGTGATCCATCTATGGACTGGTGCAAGCATCTCGGAGTTGGAATGTATGCTTTGATGAGTTGATGAAAGCATATAGTTTTATACAGACTTGCGGTGAAGCCTGTATTTACAAGAAAGTGAGTGGGAGCACTACAGCCTTTCTAATAAGTACATGTGAATGACATATTGTCGATCGGAAATGATGTAGAATTTTCTGGAAAGCATAAAGGAGTGTTTGAAAGGAGTTTTTCAAAGAAAGACCACGGGAAGCTACTTACATATTGAGCATCAAGATCTATAGAGATAGATCAAGACGCTTGATAAGTTTTTCCAAGGAGTACATACCTTGACAAGTTTTTGAAGTAGCTCAAAATGGAACAGTCAAAGAAAGATTTATTGCCTCTGTTGCAAGGTGTGAAGTTGAGTAAGACTCAAAGCCCGACCACGGCAGAAGATAGAGAGAGAATGAAAGTCATTCCCTATGCCTCAGCCATAGGTTCTATAAAGTATGCCATCTTTGTGTACCAGACCTATTGTATACCCTGCCCTGATTTTGGCAAGGGAGTACAATTTTGATCTAGGAGTAGATCACTGGACAGCGGTCAAAATTATCCTTAAGAGGACTAAGGAAATATTTCTCGGTTATGGAGGTGATAAGGAGTTCGTCATAAAGAGTTACGTCGATGCAAGCTTGGACACCGATCTGGATGACTCTAAGTCACAATCCGGATACATATTGAAAGTGGGAGCAATTAGCTAAAGTAGCTTCGTATAGAGCATTGTAGACATAGAAATTTGCAAAATACATACAGATCTGAATGTGGCAGACCCGTTGACTAAACTTCTCTCACAAGCAAAACATGATCAAACCTTGGTACTCTTTAGGTGTTAATCACATGGCGATGTGAACTAGATTATTGACTCTAGTAAACCCTTTGGGTATTGGTCACATGGCGATGTGAACAATAGAGTGTTAAATCACATGACAATGTGAACTATTGGTGTTAAATCACATGGCGATGTGAACTAGATTATTGGCTCTAGTGCAAGTGGGAGACTGAAGGAAATATGCCCTAGAGGCAATAATAAAGTTGTTATTTACATTTCCTTATATCATTATAAATGTTTATTATTCATGCTAGAATTGTATTAACCGGAAACTTGATACATGTGTGAATACATAGACAAAACACAAAGGTCCCTAGTATGCCTCTACTTGACTAGCTCGTTAATCAAAGATGGTTAAGTTTCCTAGCCATAGACATGTGTTGTCATTTGATGAACGGGATCACATCATTAGAGAATGATGTGATGGACAAGACCCATCCGTTAGCTTAGCATTATGATCGTTGAGTTTTATTGTTATTGCTTTCTTCATGACTTATACATGTTCCTCTGACTATGAGATTATGCAACTCTCGAATACCGGAGGAACACCTTGTGTGCTATCAAACGTCACAACATAACTGGGTGATTATAAAGATGCTCTACAGGTGTCTCCGAAGGTGTTTGTTGGGTTGGCATAGATCAAGATTAGGATTTGTCACTCCGTGTACCGGAGAGGTATCTCTGGGCCCTCTCGGTAATGCACATCACTATAAGCCTTGCAAGCAGTGTGACTAATGAATTAGTTACGGGATGATGCATTACGGAACGAGTAAAGAGACTTGCTGGTAATGAGATTATGCAACTCCCGAATACCGGAGGAACACTTAGTGTGCTATCAAACGTCACAACATAACTGGGTGATTATAAAGATGCTCTACAGGTGTCTTCGATGGTGTTTGTTGAGTTGGCATAGATCGAGATTAGGATTTGTCCCTCCGATTGTCAGAGGTATCTGGGCCCTCCCGGTAATGCACATCACTATAAGCCTTGCAAGCAATGTGACTAATGAGTTAGTTACGGGATGATGCATTACGGAACGAGTAAAGAGACTTGCCGGAAACGAGATTGAACTAGGTATGATGATACCGACGATCGAATATCGGGCAAGTAACATACCGATGACAAAGGGAACAACATATGTTGTTATGTGTAAGTGCATCTAGTGCCCCTTAGTGATTTTGGTGTATTGAAGACTTATAGGTTAAGGGACTAATGTGTTTATGAGTGTACACAGGTCTATAAGTCTATGAGGAGTTTGATATTTACAGAGAAAGTCGACCCCTAAATATGAGGTCTTCGTCTGAAGACTTTGGATTTCTGAAGACTTTCTGAAGACTTTGAAAGTGAAGAAATTGGTGTGACCTTGAAGACTTGGTATTCATTCGAGGAACATGGAGCATGAAGACTTTTGTTTTCTTAGTTTAATTTTCTCTTTCTTGAGTCATAGGAAACACCGTACTGTTAAAGGGGGTCGAAGAAATACTAAGGAAAAATTTCCAAGTGATGCTCAACTCAAAATCCTACACCTACCAATCCTTTCGAGTGAAGCCATTGGAAATCTCATACAGTTCACCATATTCTTCAAAGGATGTAGACGAAGTTCTTCCGGTCTTTGAGGAATTTGTTCTGACTAAGGTGTTAGGAATTCGCCAGTGCGGATTGCCTACACAGTGAGGAACATGATAGCCTTGAGGAATTTGAGCCTCAAATTTCCGATCGTTGCTGTGCTACACGCCAGCTGTCCCAAAATATCTACCCACCTAACGGTCATATTATTGAACGGCATTTATGTCTTATCATGTCGGGCTGCTCCCTAGGCTATAAATAGCTGCCCCAGCTGGTTGGCTGCTCCGAGAGAAATTGACACTTGTCATTGAGAGCATCCCATCCTCCGAGGACTTTGAGCGAAAATCATCAAGTGAGGAAAACCCAAACCCAAACACCTACAAACCCAAAGTGATTGAGCATCATCAAGAGATTGATCCTGCGTGGATCCGACGCTTGTTACCTTTGAAGACTGTGGCTTCTTCCAGACGGTTAGGCGCCATGGTCTAGAGCATCCAAGAGGAATTGTGGATCGTCGAGTGACCGAAGTTTGTGAAGGTTTGGAAGTCACCAAGACTTACCATGAGTGATTGGGCGAGGTCTGTGTGACCTTAGCTCAAGGAGAATACGGTGAGGACTGTGGTGTCCTCGTGTTTAAATACCTAGCCGCTCCAACCAGACGCATAACCGAGACAACAGCTTGAACTGGTCTACCAAATCATTGTCTTCACCAAGCCATCGGGTTCTATTTCCTCAACTCTTTCATTTCCTCATAACTGTGTTGTGCGCTTGTTCATATTTGTGTTTGAAGACTTTGACTGAAGACTTTCTTGATTTCCTCAGTTCAATTTCTTCAGTCTATTTGTCTTCATCCTGGTTATCCTGTGATTACGCTTTCTGTACTCTGTGCTTGTCTTCATTTCATCATGATGACCATGCTTGTGTTCTATTATGTTTACTTTTGAGTACTTATTCCGCTGCAAGTAGTTCTTCTCTAAGTAATTTCCTCATCGGCAAATTCCTCAGTGAAAAATTCATAAAAATCGCCTATTCACCCCCCTCTAGTCGATATAACACACTTTCAATTGGTATCAGAGCAAGGTAGTCCCTTGTTCTGTGTGATTTTGGTTTAACCGCCTGGAGTTTTAGTTATGTCGACCACAGGAATGAAGACTGTGTCATGCCTCATCTTTGACGGTCACGAGTATCCCAAGTGGAAGGCCATGATGAAGAAGCGCCTCATGGCGATGAACAAATGAAATGTGGACCGTCATCGAGATTGGTCCGACCGATCTATGCAAGATGGCGGAAGCTGATGACATTCGCAAGTACACTCTTCTCAATCTCACGGGCGAAGGACGCCATCTCGCTTCCTATCTGTCTCAAAATCAGTTCAGGAACATCATGCATCTTGATCATGCGAAGCTTATCTAGGACCGTCTCTCTGAGGTCTATGAAGGTCATCGAACTCGTCATGATCCTTGGTTTGAGGATTTCAAGGAATCTCTCAAAGCGATGACATTTGAACCAGAATCATCATCCTCTTCATCATGCCTTATGGCAAAAAGTGCCGAGGTAACGGAATGCTACCTATCTGAGTCTAGTGATGATGAATCTGGTGATAAATTTGGACCCAGTTATGTCAAACTTGCTTCCCTTGCCACTAAACAACAAAGAGCTTTGGAAAAAGTTCAATACATGCTAAATAAGAGTGATGATATGTTGGGTGAAGAAATGGATCAGTCGAAAGCTTTGGCTGAGAGTCTTCAGTCTAGGTTTGACAACCTTCAAGGTCATCATAACACTCTCTTATCTAATCATGAGAAGCTTTCTTATGAATTTCTTCAGAGAAAGCAAGATCTTGAATAGCTAAGAGTGAGTTATGAAGATCTTCGAAGGAGCACGATTCATTACTTGCTCAACAAATCAAGCGCTTCTCGTGAAGAATTTGTTCCTCCATGCTTTAAGTGCATTGAACGTGAATCTGTAATTCTTCACACAATGTTCAAATGCATCTAATGCTACAAATTCTTCAATTGTCTCTCGCTATCACTAATTCCTCAACCGAGGACATTGCTAGTATCACCGATGATCTTGGCTGAAGGAATTGTACATGACAGGCATGTACAAAAGCCTCAAAGGGCATCAGACTCTTTGCGATGTGCTTAAAAAGCAGATCCTCAGCAGGAACCCTAGGAAAGAGGGTATTGCCTTTGAGAGGAAACTCAATGTCGATGGTACATATTGGAAGCCTGAGCAGTAGCCCAAAACCTCATGGGTTGCTGCAAAGGGACCTCCAGTTGATCCATCCAATTTATCTGGCTTTACATGTGAATCTTCTCATTCTTCTGATGAATCATTTGACTCCAACTATAAACTCTTCAAAAATCAGAATGGTGAAGTATTTGCTAGATATGTTGGCACTAACTGCAGGAATAGTTCCCTATGAAGAAAATCTGGGTTCCCAAAAGGTGCCTTTGAAAGTCTTGGTGAATGTCCTCATGATGACACACTGTGAAGAATAGGAACCCCGGATCAAATTCTTCATATGGACCAAATTCTTCATATGGATCCAAGTCCTCATACGGACCAAATTCCTCACATGGATCAAATTCCTCAAAAGGATCAAAGTCCTCATATGAATATCTTCGTGCTAACAACTCTGTTTCGTAGGGAAGAGCTAAGGGCTATGAATATGTGCATTGTTCTTCAAACCATTATGTTCATAAGTCCTCGAAGAATTTCTCTGCTTATTCATATGCTTATCCTAACTCCTTTTATGTGAAACGAAATGGACTAGCTTCTATGCCACCTTTCTCGTATGGAGCTCGCAGGGTGATGAACTCTTTGCCACCCCTTCAGATGTGGGTGGTGAAGAAAAAGAACTAATCTCTTATGCAGGGTCAGGTCTCCAGACGTGCACAAACGTTTGAAGAATTTCTTTGGAGACCTGAAAATTGCACGATAGGACGCAGGCTAATCATGAAGAAATGAACTTTCATTTCTCACGTCCTCATATTGCTTTATACATCTACATTGATTGATGAAATTGATCTCGATGAATTGTGATGTCATATTCTTCACGATGAAGTATATGAGTTCGTAAGCTGCACTAATTCATCCGCAGGATGATCAACCCAAAGCCACCGAGTGGGTCCTCGATAGTGGATGTACAAATCACATGACCGGTGACAAGAATCTATTGATGGATGCTCCCTTATCTCCATCGCATCCGAAGCATATCATCCTCACGACAAAGGCAAAAGTCGGTATTGGGTCTAGGTAAGGTTGCGATCTCAAAGGATCGACACATGGACAAAGTCATGCTTGTCGAGTCCTTAGGATACAAGCTAATGTCTATCTCAATGCTTTGTGATCTTGATATGGTTGTTGTCTTTGGCAAGTATCGTTGTGTTGTGGTCATGGAAGCTGACAATTCCAAAGTCTTCGAAGGTTTTAGGAGAGGAGACTTGTATATTGTTGATTTCTATACAGGACCACAACCAGCCGTGTGCCTACTTGCAAAAGCTTCGTATATCGGCTATGGCATCGACGACTTGGTCATGCAGGCATGAGGAATTTGCACACGCTTGCGAAGAAGAAGCATGTCATTGGCATCGAGAATGTCAAATTCCTCAAGGATCACTTATGCGGAGCCTGTGAAGCTGGAAAGATGACCAAGGCTAAGCATCCAGCGAAGACTATCATGACTACTACTCGTCCATTTGAATTGCTTCATATGGATCTCTTCGGTCCTAACCATTATTCTGCAGTTTCAAATGATGCATCTCAATATGGCTTTGTTATTGTTGATGATTACTCTCGATACACATGGGTACACATTGTTACTTACAAACATGAAGTGCGGGAAGTCTTCAAATGATTTTCCTCGAGGGCTTCAAGCAACTTTGGTGTGAAGATCAAGCACATCAGAAGTGACAATGGAACTGAGTTCAAGAATTCTGGTCTTGATGACTATCTTGATGAACTTGGTATTACTCATGAGTTATCTGCTCCTTATACTCTTCAGCAGAATGGCGTCGTGGAGCGCAAGAACAGGACTCTTGCTGAGATGGCTCGCACTATGCTTGATGAATACAAAACACCTCGTCAAGTTTGGATTGATGCAATTGATATTGCGTGCCACATCATCAACAAGAGTATATCTTCACAAATTCTTCAAGAAGACTGCCTATGAACTCCTCAACGACAAGAAACCCAATGTGAGTTATTTCAAAGTCTTGATTGCTAAAATGTTGGGTTAGAGATCCTCATCACAACTCAAAATTTGCACCAAAGCACATGAAGGTTTTATGCTTGGTTACGGAAAGGACTCAGACACCTCTGAGTCTTCAACAACGTTCTTCACAAGGTTGTTGAAACTGTAGATGCGGTTCGATGAAACTAATGGCTCGCAAAGAGAGCACCTACCTTCTGTGATAGATGAACCAAAGCACCGAGGAAACTATCAAGTTCAAGGCTACTAAGGATGTCATTCCGACCGAGGAATCATCAAGAATTCATTCCGTAACGTGAAGAGCGTCGAGCTAATGCACCTGAAGAAAATGCTGAAGAAAATGGTGCTGAAGAAAATGTTGATCAAATTCCTCGACGACAACCAGCTCATCCTCGCGTTGCCAACGAAGTGCAGATTGAGAAAATTATCAGCGACATCAACATTCCAGGTCATCTCACACGCTCAAGAGCTTCACATTTATCTAACTTTTGTGGGCACTTTGCTTTTGTCTCTATCACAGAGCCCACTAAGGTAGATGAAGCATTTATGGAGCCTGAGTGGATTCAAGCTATGCAAGAAGAATTACATCAATTCGAGCTCAACAACGTGCAGGGAACCGGTCAAACGTCCAGATCCTCGCAAGCACAATATCATTGGCACAAAGTGGATCTACCGCAACAAGCAAGATGAAAATGGCCTTGTGGTGAGGAATAAGGCACGGCTAGTAGCTCAAGGCTACACACAGGTTATGAAACTTTTGCACCTGTTGCTAGACTGGAGGCTATTCGAATATTACTTGCTTATGCTAACGATCATGATACTCCCTCCATCCATCTATATAAGGCCTAACCCCAAATTTCAGTTTTCCATCTATACAAGGCCAGATTAGATACCCAGTGTGTCTCCCTTTTAATTATCCCTAGCAAGCCGTGAGCCCTTCTTGTGAAATCGTGCTAGATGCCGCATTAAATTGAATGCATGCAGAAAAGGGATGAGAGGAAGTTGCATGCGAGAGGTTAATAGGGAAGGAGGTGAGCGGTCTAGGCATTTAAAGGAGGTTGCATGCAAGATTTACACTGCGCCCAAAATGTGCTCCTCCTTTTGCACACCTGCCTTGGTATGTGAGATTCAAGGCCCTGTAAAAATGGATGGAGGGAGTATCACTTTATATCAAATGGATGTGAAAAGTGCATTCCTCAATGGTAAGCTTGAGGAAGAAGTATATGTAGCTCAACCCCCAGGTTTTGAAGATCCAAAGCATCCTGACAAAGTCTTCAGACTCAATAAGGCCCTCTATGGCCTCAAGCAGGCCCCTCGGGCGTGGTATAATACTTTGAAGGAATTCCTCATGAAGAAAGGCTTCAAGCCCGGTTCACTCGACCCTACTCTTTTCACTAAATCTTATGATGGTGAACTGTTTGTGTGCCAAATATATGTTGATGATATATCTTTGGCTGTACTGACCAACGTTATAGTGATGAATTTGCCTATATGATGAGTGAAGAATATCAAATGTCTATGATGAGAGAATTGAAATTCTTCTTAGGTCTTCAAATTCATCAACAGCGTAATGGCATATTCATATCTCAGGAGAAATACCTCAAGGATGTACTGAGGAAATTTGGCATGCAAGATTGCAAAGGCGTCAAAATTTCTATGCCCACAAATGGCCATCGTACCTTGATGAAAATGGTATTGACTTCGATCATAAGGTATACCACTCCATGATTGGTTCTTTATTGTACTTATGTGCATCTAGGCGGATATAATGCTTAGTGTTCGCATGTGTGCACGATTTCAAGCTACACCAAGGAATCACACCATAAGGTCGTGAAGCATATTCTTTGATATCTAGCTCACACACCAACACTTGGATTATGGTACCCCAAGGGCTCGGCTTTTGATCTCAATGAATATTCTGACTCTGACTATGCTGGTGATCGTGTGGACCGCAAGTCAACATATGGTACATGTCATTTCCTCGGACGATCTTTGATCTGTTGGTCCTTGAAGAAACAGAACTGCGTATCACTGTCTCATCATGAAGCTGAGTACATTGCTGCTTTGGTTCTTCTTGTGCTCAATTGTTGTGGATGAAGCAAACTCTCAAGGACTACGGCGTCAGCGTGAAGAATGTGCCTCTCTTACGTGACAATGAGAGTGCCATCAAGATTGCTCACAACCCGATTCGGCACTTTCAAGACAAAGCACATTCAGATTCGTCATCATTTTCTTCGTGATCATGTGTTGAAGGGCGACATTTCTATTGAGCATGTGAAGACTGAAGACTAGCTATCCGATATCTTCACAAAGCCCTTTGATGAGAAGAGATTTAGCAAGTTGCGGTGTGAGCTAAATATCTTAGAATCTTCGAATGTTCTTTGAATAGGACACTCATCCTAACACTTATGCAAAATTGATGACTTAGATGTGCAACACATGAAGAAACGTTTTTCTTCAATCAATGAAGAATAACACTCTAAGTGTGAAGAAATCAACGAAGAATTTGATTCTCAGAACCCTACGACAATTGTACGCGGTGTCTAAAATCATCATTCTTATACGGTGGGTCACGCCACCACCAAAAGTTGAAAATCTTCAATTTGAGTTTTTCCTCAGTTTTGAAATTCCTCAGTTGTTCATGTTCTTCAACTTTGCATTGTCTTCACTGTTTCCGTCGTTCTTCTTCATTGGCTATATATATATATATAGGACAACACTATTCTAATTCCAGGATTAGAATAGTTATTTGGATCACAGCACCGTGTATATAGGAGCCGCGGTCGTCTTTCCGAACTCCACCAAAAAAGAAACCATCATGTGTCCCGCACCTCCCGCGCCTCGATCCCCAACCCCCACCCACCCATCGGGCGACCTCCCCACCCACCGCCAAAGGTTCGCTCCGCCCCGGACCCTATCCCCGCCAGAGGTGCCCCGCCCCACCTCTCTCGCACCTCCGGCACCCCGCCACCGCCCGTCAACACTGACATGGGAACGTCCCCAATGGTGGCGGGGTCGACGCCTCCCAGTCGGCTACCATCGCTGTTTCCTTCCGGTGACCTCCCGCCGCCCGCGTTCCCCTCCCGGGCAGGCGCACCCGCCCTCCCTCCGGCCACCCGCCCAGCCTCCCGGCCAACTCCATTACCGCTGGGCACCGCTCCCTATCCCGACCTCTCTCACCGCACCGGAGCAGGATCCTCGGTAGCACGACGCGACATGACGCACGGGCGTGCCTGTGTCTTCTCTGCTCATGCTCTTTTTTCTTTCCGATGCAAAAGGCTATGGTCAAGTTCATGGTGAGAACTGGTTGTGTTCTTCCTCATGGCTAGAGCTCGTCCGTGATGTAGGAGATAATTGGAGCCCCAACCGTGTGGTCTAATTCATCATGGGGCTTCGGAGCCACTTTTTGCGATTCAACATTGGTATACTTTAGAAGTTCATCTACTAACTGATCGAGGTGTTTCCATCTGCCTCCCCGCCGTGATCTTAGTACGTGACCTGCTCTGGCACCTCTGATCGACCTTCCCCGTCATCTCGTGCTTGAACATGTGAACCTCTGCTGCTCCATGTAAATCTGCCTGCTGCACTACTCGGTTGCTCTATGTTGTGCCCTTTTGCTGGTTGAAGTTGTTGTTATTTGCTAGCTTTGCCATAGGCTGCTGCACTTGGAGCTTGAAATTAATTTCATCGGTTATGTGCGTGCTTGGACTGACAACATTAGGCCATAGAAAAAATGGATGCTCCTCGACTACTAATTCCATGGCTGCCTCGGCTCTACTCGCTCAAGCGACGATAACTCTGATGTTTGTTTCTACAATATTGTTTGCAAGTCAGTATTGTTGGTATGGATGCTTCTCTGTTGTCATCTTATAGTATGTTAAAGAAGAATCATGAATGATTGGGTCTACATCTGCATAAAAGAGAGTCCCTTTCCGAGTTTTGATTCGTTAATTAATTTCATATGTATGTTGTTAAAAAAGAATTAACCGTGTAGAATGTGAAAAACTGAGATTAGAGTTGTATTTTTTCTGCTGAATTTTTTCACCATGTTTCTTGGTTATCAAGTAAGTGTTCTTTCGTTGTTTTCATCAATTTCCTAATTAATGGAAAAGCTTGATGCGACTGGCGTCCAGTGTTGTGTACTGTGCTCCTGCTCTCTAATGTACTATCTGAAGCTTGTACAGCGTGCCAGAGCAAAAAATGGGAAGGCACTAATCTGAAGTTCAGATGTGATAAAGAAAGAAGTCGTGCGATCTGGGATCTAGTGATTTTCCACGAGGTAAGTTGCAGCAAAAACTCTGCTTATATTTAAAATTTGGGAAGTATCAGACTAGAATAGTTCCATCGATTTCAGTGAATGAGCAGCATGTTTATGAACATTTCTTTCTCACCCGCAGCTATGGCCCCTTTCCCTGATGCATAAACGCGGACGGCCGCCCTGCAACATACCTCTTTCTCCCGCTGCTCCAGCAAGCAAGCTCCCAACGTCGCACCTCCAGCCTGCGACCTTCCCTTCTGCCACACCTCCACCGGCCGTTGCTACCTCCCGACCATATGAATGGCGTTGCCGAAGTCCACATTGTACTACACCAGCAGGACGACTCCTACAGGTCGTGCCAATCGTCTTTCTTCCACCGTCCATGGTCGCCATCGCCGTTAAAGTTATACTCGATCCATGTGTAATATGTTTGCGGTACGTGCTTGATGCATTCGATCGCCTCACGCAGTGCTCCAGGGAAGTAGCTGGAGGCAGGAGCTAGCTGCGCACTCGCTGATTTTGGCATAGCCTAGTGGTTGTTAACCAAGCTAAGCAGGTCATGTTTGTGTCAGCTAGAAGTACCAGTGTGAGGCGTTACGTAGAGCTTGAGGGTTTGACTGAGTTAGACGTACCAGGATGGGAGATGCGAGTGTTCTTTACTTGTGAGTTTATTATAATTGTTGTCACCGTGTCTTCAGGGACTACTACTAACACTGTATTGATACTGTAAAATAAAATAAACATGTTAATGTTCAATTATGACTGACTTAAAAATATATTCAGTTGATCAGACTTAAAATAGAGCAGTTTGATGTACATATACATATTTTTGGATATTCTCCGTTTCTAATAAACAAACCAAGAAGACTAAATTAAAAAAAGCAGAGCGGTCCGACGTTTATTTTAAAAAGATTAGTTTTTCATGTTCATAAAAAATAGAATAACATCAAATAAAAAATAATAAAGAACTTCAATGTGTACAAAAAAGGATTTATCCATTTAAAAAAAAAGAGAAGATTACTTTCGCAACCATCGGCGCCGCCCCTCATCCCCCTCCCCGACCATCGACGCCATCCCTCACTAGCACTCCCTTCCTCGTTCGTAAAAAATATATGATAAAGGATTGTCCCCATTTCAAAAAAAGAACCAGAGGTTCAAAGTTAAAAGTAGAGAAGTTCACTATTTATTACAAAACCAAAAAGGTTAAACTAAAAAACAGAGCAGTCCAAAAGGATTATAAAAAATAGGTTTTCATCGATACAAGAAAACTTAGAAGTTCAAATTTAAATAACGGAGAAGTTCATTGTTTATTAGAAAATCAAGAAGGTCAAATGAAATAAATAGAGCAGTACATATTTTATATATAAAATGGGTTTTCTTTGTTTCTTTAAAAATCTGGAAGTTCAAATTTAGATAACAAAGCGGTTTAGTATTTATTACAAACTAGGATTTTCCTCCTTACTTAATATTTAACCAAGGAGTTCAAACCAAAAAAAAGGGAGTAGTTCAAAATTTATAGAAAAAATGGAATTTTCTTGTTTTCTACAAAATCTAGAGGTTTATATTAAGAAAATCGAGAAGTTCAATGTTTATTACAAAATCAAAGAAGGACGAATTAAAAAACCAAATAAGTCCAAAAAATTTATAAAAATGAATTAAAAGAACCAAAATTTTCCTAAGAATAAAACTAAGAAGTTCAAATTAAATAATAGAGAAGGCCAAAGTTTATAAAAAACTCAATTTTGTGCTCGGGGGAGCAAAAACAAATAAGTTCAAATTAAATTAGCAGAGCAATTCGAACTTAATACAAAAACATAATTATCCCATGCCTAAAGAGTAAAAAGCCAAGAAGTTCAATTTTTTTATAGAGATCCGTTCGAACATTTGAAAAAAAAATTGGTTCTATCAAGTTTCTTAAAAAAACATATTTATTTCTAAGAAGTTCAAAGTAAAAAAGAGAGAAGTACGAAGGGTAAAAAAAAGTCAGATGTTTTCTCCTTACTAAAGAATAAAATGAAGAACTTCAAACCTAAATAAAAAGGAAAAACTAAAGAAAAATCAAATTAAAAACCAAGAAGTTCAAATTAAAAAAACTCAGATTTTCCCCAATACTAAAGATTAAAACCAAGAAGTTCAATTTTAAAAAAATGAAGTAGTTCAATGCATATTAAAAACTCAATGTTTCTTGTTACTAAATAATAAATCAAGAAGTTCAATTTTTAAAAGTAGAGCAGTTTGATATTTATTTGAAAACTCAATTTTTCCGGTCACTAAAGAATAAGACCAATAAGTTCTATTCGAAATAATGAAGAAGTTCTATTAAAACAAACCTATAAGTTCATATTTAAAAACGGAGCGGCTCGATGTCTCTCAAAAATTAGGATTTTTTCGTTACTAAAAGAAATAAAACCAGAAGTCCAAATTAAAAAGATGGAGAAGTTCGATGATTATAGAAAACTCAGATTTCCCTCGTTATTAAACAATGGAAAACAAGAAGTTCAATTTTTTAAAAAAAGAAGTTCAACTTTTTAAAATAGAGCGCTTCAAAATTTCATAAATAAGATTAAGAAAAATACTAGGAAGTCCAAATTAAAAAGATGGAGAAGTTCGATGATTATAGAAAACTCAGATTTCCCTCGTTATTAAAGAATGGAAAACAAGAAGTTCAAAAATTAAATAACAAGAAGTTAAAATTTTAAAAATAGAGCTTCAAAATTTCATAAAAAAGATTAAGAAAAAACCAGGAAGTCCAAATTAAAAAGATGGAGAAGATCGATGATTATAGAAAACTCAGATTTCCCTCGTTATTAAAGAATGGAAACAAGAAGTTCAACTTTTTAAAATAGAGCGCTTCAAAATTTCATAAAAAAGATTAAGAAAAAAACCAGGAAGTCCATATTAAAAAGATGGAGAAGTTCGATGATTATAGAAAACTCAGGTTTCCTTCTTTATTAAAGAATGAAAACAAGAAGTTCAAAAATAAAATAATAAGAAGTTTAACTTTTTAAAATAGAGCGCTTCAAAATTCATAAAAAAAGGATTAAGAAAATCAGATTAATATCACGTAACCGAGAGAAGTTCAGATTGATAACTGCCAGAAGTTCACGTACTACACGGTGTGCATTTTGTATTAAAAAGGAATAAAAAAGCAAAGTCTAAAAGTTTGTTGTTATAAGTTCAAGTCCTGCGTCGGAGAAAGTTAAAAAAATTATTGGAGAGAGGTTTATACAAAAGGAATATCATTTGTGTAACACGGACGAATGGATGAGAAAATTACAAACGAAAATACGTCACAGAAGTTCAACGTGAAAGCAGCAGGAAGTTCGACTACTATAGTGAATGAATTTCAGCTGAAAAACTTTTAAATCGTCGCGAGTATGAAAAAACGATCAACACGAGAAAGTTGCGTATTCACAACAACTTTCCACCGGTATATCACTTGCTCAATTCCGGTTAGTGTTCCGGTGAATGGACGGAGAGCTACGGGCAAAAAAAGCACGTGAAAAACAGAGTGAAGTTCAAGTAGACATGCCGAGAAGTTTAGGTTCTTCACGCGGTACATTTTCGAAGAACCCGTTTCGCGATAAAGGCAGAACGAATGATCTCGCCATTTTCGAAATTACTTGAAAACAAATAGGAATCATAGAAAACCATCAACATGAAAAAGTTTCACATTTTCCTTAGCTTTTCAACGGTATATTATTTGCCCCATTCCGATAAAGTTTGTAGAAATTACGGCAAAAATATGTTTTTAGCTATTTTCAAAATAGACTTAAAATAGTAAGGAATTGGGAGAAACAATATATACCAAAAAGTTTCGCATTTCCTAAAGCTTTCCAACGCCATATCATTTGCTACATTCGGACGTACGGTTAAAACATTAGCTAGAAAATACGAACTCGGTGCAACTTGTACCGTTTTATAAATCACTTTTAAACCATTGAAAATTAGAAAAAACTTTTAACATGAAAAAGTAGCGCATTTTCATAAATAGCCGCTCTACAACCACTAGTGGTTGGTTGCTCCGAGAGAAACCTGACACTTGTCATTTGAGAGCATCCCATCCTCCGAGGACTTTGAGCGAAAATCATCAAGTGAGGAAACCCAAACCCAAACACCTACAAACCCAAAGTGATTGAGCATCATCAAGAGATTGATCTGCGTGGATCCGACGCTTGTTACCTTTGAAGACTGTGCTTCTTCCAGACGGTTAGGCGTCATGGTCTAGGAGCATCCAAGAGGAATTGTGGATCGTCGAGTGACCGAGTCTGTGAAGGTTTGGAAGTCACACAAGACTTACCACAGTGATTGGGCGAGGTCTGTGTGACCTTAGCTCAAGGAGAGTACAGTGAGGATCGTGTGTCCGGACCGTGTGTCCTCGTGTTTAAATACTTAGCCGCTCCAACCAGACGTACAACCTGAGACAAAGAAGCTTGAACTGGTCTACCAAATCATTGTCTTCACCAAGCTTACTGGTTCTATTTCCTCAACTCTTTCATTTCCTCATAACTGTGTTGCGCGCTTGTTCATATCTGTGTTTGAAGACTTTGACTAAAGACTTTCTCGATTTCCTCAGTTCAATTTCTTCAGTCTATTTGTCTTCATCCTGTGTTATCCTTTGATTACGCTTTCTATACTCTGTGCTTGTCTTCATTTCATCATGATGACCATGCTTGTGTTCTGTTATGTTTACTTTTGAGTACTTATTCCGCTGCAAGTAGTTCTTCGCTAAGGAATTTCCTCACCGGCAAATTTCTTAGTGAAAAATTCATAAAAATCGCCTATTCACCCCCCCCCTCTAGTCGATATAACGCACTTTCATTATGCGGTTTGACCAATAAAGATCTTCATAGAATATGTAGGAGCCAATATGAGCATCCAGGTTCTGCTATTGGTTATTGACCAGAGATGTGTCTCGGTCATGTCTGCATAGTTCTAGAATCCATAGGGTCCGCACGCTTAACATTCGATGACGATTTGTATTATGAGTTATGTGATTTGATGACCGAAGTTTGTTCGGAGTCCCGGATGAGACCACGGACATGACGAGGAATCTCGAAATGGTCGAGAGGTAAAGATTCATATATAGGACGATGGTATTTGGACACCAGAAGTGTTCCGGGTGATACCGGGTCACTGGAAGGGGTTCCGGGCAACCCCTGGCAAAGATATGGGCTTAATGGGCCAAGTAAGGGAACACACCAGCCCACAAGGGGCTGGTGCGCCCCCTATAGGGCCAGCCACGTGGGGAGAAAGGGAAAGGAGAGGAGGAAAAGAAAAGTATGAAGTAGGACTCCTACTTCCTCCCCCCCCCCCTCCTTCCTTTCCCCCTTGTCCAAATATGGCAAGGGGGGGGGGGACGAATTGGACTAGGGGCCCAAGTAGGATTCCTCCTACTTCCTACTTGGGCGCGCCCTAGGCTACCTCCCTCCCTGTCCCTCCTTTATATACGTGGGGAGGGCACCCCTAGAAGGCACATCAAAGTTTCTCTTAGCCGTGTGCGGTGCCCCCCTCCACAGTTACACACCTCGGTCATATCGTCGTAGTGCTTAGGCGAAGCCCTGCCGGTAACTTCATCATCAAAGGTCGCCACGCCGTCGTGCTGATGGAACTCTCCCTCGGCTCAACTGGATCAAGAGTACGAGGGACGTCATCGAGCTGAACGTGTGCTGAACACGGAGGTGTCGTACGTTCGGTGCTAGGATCGGTCGGATCGTGAAGACGTCCAACTACATCAACTGCGTTGATAAACGCTTCCGCTTTCGGTCTACGAGGGTACGTGGACACACTCTCTCCGCTCATTGCTATGCTTCTCCTAGATAGATCTTGCGTGATCGTATGATTTTTTTTTAAATTACTGCATTCTCAACAGTGATGAGGAAGATGAAGGTAGAGGCAAGAAACCTAGGGCATGAGGGGCGGGAGGCGGTGGCGGGGTCGTGCCTCGTGCGAGAAGGGCGGATTTCGCTAAAGAAGAGGAGGTCGACGTCCTAAGGCGGCGAGGGCTCCTCGCGTTTGTGTGAGGCAATTGGTGAACTGGGGAAAAGCCCAGTGTATCAAAAATGTTGTAGGGATTTTTCGAATCTAGCATGGCCAAAATTAAATAAACAAAGCATTTTCACTATCAAGAACTAATATTTTAATTATTTTGGTACATAAATATATTGTTATAGATACGTTTTTCAAACCTATTTTTAGATATTACAAAAAGATGTCCCAAAAGTTTGCTCCATCTCAATCCCTAATCCCAATAACATTTGTTTGTGCGTGTGCGAGGGGTTGGGGGCCGTTCATCTTGTCATCCGTATCCTCACTTTTCATGCTAAGCTCGTCGCGTATCTCCGCCTTCCAAGCCTCCTCTCTCTATTGACACTTCTCATAGCCAAACCCAAGCCCATGGTCGTTGTCGTGTTATACCACATCTCCACGACACGTGCCTGGCCACTTACACCTCTCAAGCATCTTCCCACGCCCCGGTACATCTCCTCTGAGGCTCCTGGCCACCTCCAGTGTCCGTGTCACGCCGCCTACTGTGGCCTCGAGCGTCAATTATGCCGGGAATCAGGCCATGACACATCTTCACCTCCCTTCGATGTCGGTGGTGAGCTCCCACTGGGCACTGGCAACCGTGTTCTCCAACGGTGACATACACAAGGTATTCGACGAAATGATCTAAAAACATTTTTCATACAATAACATTAAAATATAGTTGAAATGAATTCTTTTTATGTAATATAATATGACGTGTGATAGAAAAAGTAATTTGGGAGTTAGTTTAAATGATATGTAGATGGCATGGCACCTTATATGTTTAGGAATTGCAAGTCTTTTTTAGATCGAAGGAATCATAAGTTTTTTTCAATAAAGGGGAACGTCTTCTTGTACTGAAGGCCGGAAATAAATACAGAAAAATATAAGCATCAAAGTTTAAGTCTAGGACCACAGTGTCTTTCTAACCTTGTAATCACAGATTGGTGAACGAAACTACAAATTTTTTTTAAAAGAAAATTACAAGTTTTGGAAGTAGAGTTTTAGTCGAATTTTAGGGATGGGTCAGAGTTGCTATTAGTCTGGAGCGTCGTGGAGGAGTGCGAGTCCGACCGCACCGCGACCGAAATAGATCCAGCTCTTGCTGCTCCTCGTCCGTCTTCTTGGCCGGGAAGAAAGGAAGGGAAAGGAAGCGGCGGAGACCAGGCGATGGCGGCGCCGCTGGAGTTCCTGGAGGCCCAGGGCTCGACCCGGCCGGAGCTGGCGGAGTGGTACGCCGCCCTCGCCGACCTCTACCAGCGGAAGCTCTGGCACCAACTCACCCTCAAGCTCGACCAGTTCCTCGCCCTCGCCGTCGTCCAGGTCCGGTTGACTCGATCCGCCCCTCCCTGTCCCTCCCCGGTAGTTAGTATCATGTAGCGCGGTTTGATCTGCTTTTAGGGTTGAAGGAGACGCCCTTTAGGCTCCCTGTTAGGCGAGGCGCCCCTGATCTCCCGGGGAAATATTGCCGCCCTGATTGGGACTTTGGGAGTACCTAGTTGTTGGGAGTTGATGCCAGTGAGGCTAGCTCCCTTTGGCCGAAGGTAGCTGATAAACTGGCTGATGCCAAGTTGCCAACACTCTCCCTTTAGGGTGTCTTGCACAAAACTGCCTGGCTTGCTTCAGTTCAGAGCAGCATCTTAATTCACTCCGTTAATTTGTTAATTATGTATGCTACGACCTGCACTTCGTTATGCCATGCGACCTGTGATTCACGGGTCGTCTGATGAAGATATTGAGCATTTTTCTCATGTATGTATTACAAATGTCACGAGTCGTATACTGAAGATATGTCCAAGTACCTGCATGTTTTGGTTCAATCTATTAGCGCAAAAATCTGAAGAAGTATAATCATAATATTTTTGTTGCCTACTACAGCAATATGTCACAGATGTACATGTACCATATTTTCTGTTCTGAAAGTTACACCATGATTCCTGAAATACTTGCATTATTCTGATCTGCCGTTTGGTTGGTTTCTCGAGATATTGCTTTCCATGTCACGGGGCTTATCACCACTGTGTGGTCTTTTCTTTTTGTACAGGCGGGTGATGCTCTGATTCAGCTGTATACTCATTTCATCTCTGATTTCGAGAGCAAGATCAATCTTCTTAAATTTGCTCACTTCGCGGTAGTAGTTTCACGCCAGTATTCAGATAAAGATGCCGGTATAAGCTATCTTGAAGGCGTAATTTCGAAGCTGCATGATACCAAGGAATCACGGGTTGAAGAGCCCATTCTGTATGTGAAGATGCAGATTGCAAGTTTTCTTCTTGAGAAAGGGAATCAAAAGGAGTGTAAGAAACTGGTAGACGAGGGGAAAACCACTTTGGATAGCATGGACGATGTTGATCCTTCAGTACATTCGACCTATTATTGGTTATGTTCTCAGTACCATAAAGTGTGTCAAGACTATTCTGAATTCTATAAAAATGCTCTTCTCTATCTTGCATACACAACAGTGGAGTCACTTTCAGAACCATTCAAACAGGTATTGTTTGCTTACCTGCTCTTTTCGGCATGAAAAATTGGATTTGATGGTTGCTGTTTCTGATTCCAACAATTACCTGCAGAACCTGGCATTTGACCTCTCACTTGCTGCTTTATTGGGTGACAACATATACAACTTCGGGGAGTTGCTTGCCCATCCAATTGTATGTCCTTATACTTATAATTTATATGTGCCTTCATCTTTGTTGTCTGGTTACACTTTACTACTTACTCCCTCCGTTCCATAATTCTTGTCGATTTGAATTAAAACCAAGACAAGAGTTATGGCATGGAGGGAGTACGTGATACCCATGGCTACCCCTGTAAAGAGTTAAATGTAGGCTTAGTGATGCTTGAATTGTTGAGTGACACATTCTTGTATAAATATTTTTGATTGCCCATTCTGCTTGCAAGCATGTATACTTAATTCATATTTGAACAAAAAGGAGGATGAACAGTTACATTTAGCTCCCGATCAGACTAGCAGGTCATAAAGAAGTATGTATTTTTAGTTTCTTGTAACGAAACCATGTTTATTTTGCCTTTTTGGTTATCTCAAGGGAGTGTTGGTTCCATGTTTCTATCCATGTTCCTATTTTATGTCATTGTGTGAGCTTACATTCAACTGAGCTGGTCATCCTTGTTAGTTTTTTTGTTATCTTTGCTATATTTTGCCTTTGACAAGAGCAATTTTTGCCATTAGAATAGAGCTATTGATTTTAAAGCTGGGAATTAAGGGGCATTCTGTTGAAATATCTGGAATTCAGTGTTGAAATGAATCGTGATTATATTTACTTTGTGTGGTTCAATTTCTTCATTGAAAATTTGAAGCTGGTGGTGACATTACAATTGATGGTGTTAGCTGTGAAATATTTGGCTTAACTAGTGTCAGGCTGTTTTTCAGCTGTAGTGCCTCCTTTGTGCATGATTTTGCTGACCAGCATGCACCTCTAATTCCTCTTGCGGTTACCATGTAGATCCATAGCCTTGTGGGAACATCGGTGGAGTGGATTTATCATATCTTGCAAGCGTTCAACTCTGGCAATCTAGCGTCCTACCAGGAACTCTGCAAAGTTCACGCCGCTGCTTTGAGTGCGCAGCCTGCTTTGGTACAGAAGGAGAGGGAACTTCTTGAAAAGATCAATATCCTTTGCTTGATGGAAATCATTTTCAGGTAATTCATGTGTGGTACAATTCAAGCTAAGATGCTCATCGATGTTACCCCTCTGTTACTATTCAGAGCTAAGCTTTGTTCCTAACTGTTTTTATCCATTGCAGTCGGGCATCTCAAGACCGTACAATCCCTTTGAGCACTATAGCTGAACAGACCAGGCTCTCAGTTGAAGATGTGGAGTATCTACTAATGAAGAGCCTCTCTGTAAGTCTAAAGCCCCTTTCTTGTCGCTGTAAAGTAGTTCCAACCCTTGTTCTAATGACACTTATTTGCTTATAAGTGGAATGATGACACCGTTACCTTTACAATTGTAGGCTCATCTTATCGAAGGCATTATTGATGGGGTCGACGGGACTGTCCATGTTTCATGGGCGCAACCGAGGGTCCTTGGGATCGACCAAGTGAAATCCCCTGCGTGACCGCTTGATACCTGGGTCGGGAAGGTGCACACTACTTTGTTATCTGTCGAAGCCGAGACACCCGACCTGGTAGCTTCGTGATGTTCTTTTGGTCCCCTGTTGAACGATGGCTGTGACCTTACACAAAGTGAACAGATGAATTTGAAATTTGTATTGATTCTTAGGCTGCAATCTCGCAAAACCTAGAAAGATTTGTTTGTAAACATGATGATCAGTCTTGTTTTGTTTTGACGTGGAACTCACTGTATGTGCAGTGGCTCTTTCCTGACACACCAAATGAAGTGAAATCTGGTTCTTGTTTGCGTACAAACCCTCTCGATAGCCTATCATCTAATATGGCAGTCTAAGAGCATCTACAACCGGAGCCCTCAAATTTGCCCTAAATGTTGGGTGGCCTGCTCGGTCACTGACCGGACGCAAAAACTGCACCGAACCGAACCTTGCGCTCTAGGTGTCCGACAAAATGTCTGAGGCGGTTTTTTACTCTTTTGGTCTTTACTTGTAGGTCACCGATGGATTCATTGCGGAATAATGGCTACGTTGTGGAATGATGGCTATGGAAACAACGACCTTGATGAATATGATGGCTATGGAAACAACGACCTTGATGAATTCATATTCAACGAGTTCATCGCCTCATCCGATTCGAACGATAGAGATGCTAAAATGATGATGATGATGATGATGAGCATCCGAGAGGAGATGGAGAAGGCAGAGGAGCACGTCCTAAACTTCAAGGGCTCCATGAGGGGGCGGAGAGTTATTTCCCATGATAGTTTTTATAGTGCTCGAATTCTATACGGACTACTTCATGACGGACCCAACATATCTTGAACTTTTTTTCAATGTCGCTTGAATGAGCAGAAATTTGTTCCTGCGTGTAGTGAATGCCATGGAGAGGGATGATGATAACTTCAAGCCGAGGATGATTGTTGCGGACAACTTTCTTTCTTTCCTCCACATAAATGCAGGACTTCTCTTAGGATACTTATGGGAAGGCTGCAGATGCAAATCTTGAAATTCAAATGGGAGAGAGCACGGTCCCGAGACCACTTGCAATTTGCATGCATTATGGTGAAGGTGTTTGGAGCAGAGTACCTGAGAGAGCCAGCTGTGGAGGACACAGAAAAATTGTTGGCAATTGAAGCATCAAGAGGATTCCCTGGTATGTTGAGTACGATTGATTGCATGCACTGGCAATGGAAGAACTACTCAAAAGGTTTGCGTGGGCAATACCAAGGTCACGTCAAAAGCCACCATCATACTTGAAGAAGTGCCATCGAAGGACTTGTGGATTTGGCATGCTTTCTTTGGCACGTCAGGTTCTTGACATCAACGTGCTCCAACGATTTTCTTTATTCAAGAGACTTTGTGATGGGGAAGCTCCATCATGCAACTACCTTCAACGGGCACAAGTACAACATGGGGTACTGCCTTGCTGATGCTATCTATCCTCAGTGGATGGTGTTTGTCAAGATCATATCCGATCCACACGGAAACAAACAAAGCCACTTTGCAACATGTCAAGGGGCAGCTAGAAAGGATGTGGAAAGGGCATTTGAAGTTCTCCAAGCTCGTTAGGGTATTGTTCGTGAAGTTGCAATGACGTGGGAAGCAAAGACACTTTGTCAACTCATGACATGTTATGTGATCTTGCACAACATGATTGTCAAGGATGAGGGTGAAGGGGCAGCCCACACACATGATTTTGACAAGCCCGATGTTCGGGTTCGTCTCCCGGAACAAGAGGCAGAGCATGCCAACTTTCTCGAGATGAATGCATACCCACAAGATCAACAGGTGCATATACAACTTCTGAATGATCTTGTGGAGTATATGTGGGTCCATCTTTGGCAGTGAATTTTGCATTTAACTTATCAATTATGCACTAGGAACAATAGTCCAGTTTAAACTATGTTTGAATTATGTATTCTTAAGTATGAATAATTTTTATTTATTTGCACCTGAACTATGTTTGGCCAAAATAATCAACGTGCATGTGTTTAAATGTATTTGATGTTTTCAAAGTAGGGATTATGATTGCAAAATGCATTATTTGGTGTCCGGTCACTTTCCGCGCAAACGTCTAGACACGTTCGCAGACTGGATTAGGCAATTTCGGTTGTAAATGCTCTAACACATGTAAACAAGTACCATAACAAAAAAATCACCGAGACTGCAGCACTGGTCGGACCTTTTTAACACGGTACAATTATAGACGCTCATACATACACACATACACTTATCCCTATAAACGGACGCACACATAACCTAGCCCTGAGCACCTTCGAGAGACTGAGTCGACACATTATCTTAAGATTGACGAAGTCACCACAGACACCTTCTTAGTCGACGGGAATGTCTCCTCTCACTGAACGCACATCGCCGAAAGACCTGAAATAAATCTAGAAAAATTGCAAGCACCAATGTCTGGGACTTGAACTCTGGTGGGTTAGGGATATCACTATGCTCTTAACCATCCAACTATAGGTTGGTTCGCTCACTGGCTAGAACATGCGGACACACGGAGGAATGCAAAAAAAAAAAACAACGAGACTCCAACCCGCATAACACAACATCGGTGCGCCGCAACACGACCAAAAGCCGGGAAACATCAACGTCGTCGACCTTGCAGTACAGCTCCTCCTCGAACACGCCGAGCTCCCGGTCGTAGCACCGCTTGCCACGGCTACCGACGACCGCACTTCTTCCATTGACGCTCCTACGGGGGCACGAGGTGTAGCACCAGAATTCACAAATGTCTGGCTTTTCCGGTTTGTAATATTGACATATTGTAAACCTTGTCCTTGCAGTCCGGCGTGCGATAACTCCCCGCGATCCTCGACAGAGGATTCGCTGGACACAGAGGTGATGGCTAGCATATCTCTGCCGCCTGCTCATTCAGTCTCACCCAGGGGTGATGACGAGGTGGTGTCCGAAAAGACCTTCTTGGGCCGGGGGAGGTTCCGGAGATCATCGGGGTGACACCCCAGGATGACCCCTCGGACGCCAGACACCTAGGGGGAAAAGCCCCCATGGGGACTGGTGATGGGGCCCGAATTCCCTTCGGCCCTCAACCGGATACCATCCCGGAAACCTATATAGCTCCGGGGTCCAGCGAACGGCATTCCCCACCATGAGGGGGTGTACCTGTTCCACCGGTGACCTCTGTCCAACCAGAGGCACCGGATAATCTGCTGGAGGCGCTACGAGGCGCCTCTATCGTGGATGAACATCGTGTCCTTATGGACATGGTAATAGAGAAGATTCAGTCCGTTAAAAGCGGACTGACCGAAGCCTGCACTAGCCTTCTAACGGGCTTTGAGGTAAGTAATGTGATTATAGGAAAAATATCACAGTATAGACAGTAGCCCCTGATGCTCTGTTTGGTGTACGGGAAGAAAAAGCCGAACAGAGGATCAAAAAATCGCAGGAGTCTAACATAAGTTGTCTATGTGAATAAGCAGGTATCACTCCAGGCTGCCATTGCTCATGTTGCGGAGGTTTCGGGACTAAAGCAGAAATTGGAGCGGGCCGAGAAGGAGCTCGGCCGCGTGAAGAAGCAGTTGGAGGATAGCCGAGGTATGCGATAACCTGTGTGTACATTTCGAAAAGAAATGAATAGTCCCATTGGACTAAAGTGTCATAAACTTTATTAGGGGCCACGGCCGAGGTGGCAGCCCTGAAGAAGGCGCTAGCCGAGGCTGAGGATAAAGCGGCCAAAGAGCGTGTCTCACGCGAGAAACACGAGGCCCGGGTTGGCGAGGCGCAGCAACAGCTCCAGGGCGCGATAGAGAGATTTGAGGCCCTGGAGCGCGATTGTAAGGCGCAAGAGTCCGAATTGGTGAAGGCTCGCCAGAGCGCTCAGGATGCGCGAGCCGAAGCCCAGAGTGTCCTCCAGGAAATCGAGATGGCCAAGAGGATTGCGGCAGGTAAGTTCTTCACCATGCAGAGCAAGCGTGTAGAGGCAACGTCCCTTGTACTTATCCTGAATTTTGGTTTTCGAGGGCATTTATGGTCTGCCACATAGTGTGCCGGATGCGCCGAGCATTATAGAGCCGAGGAAGGGATGTCTACGGAGAAGCTGTTCTGATCCCAATATCTAGGATCCGAACATCCGGTGCCCTTCAGCGACCAGCTGAAGCAGTTGGTCAAGCTGCACAGGTTGGCAGAGTTAGCCATGAAGGACTTTATAGTCCTGCTGTGGCATGCCGATCCTATACCAAGCAGCTACTTCGGACTTGTGCAGCGGCTTGTGAGTGCCTGCTCATGGCTCAAGCCGTGAAGCGCCGGTCTGTATTGAAGGTGCGCCAGATGCCTTTGCCCGCGTCAAGTCGCATTGGGCGAAGCTGCATGCCAAGCAGCTGATGACCGAGGGACCGCCGGAGGGCAAGGAGCATCGTCGACCCGAACACTATTTTGATGGTGTCCTAGAGGGGTCCCGTCTTGCGGCGGAGCAATGTTCAAAGGATATTATATTCCCATAGGAACATGTGTACTATCTTGCCCTGTAATATGGAACAAAGATGTTATGTAGTATAATGTTTATGATTTTAAATTTTACCTCATGTGCAGCCATTTATTAAATCTGAGGAATGACCAGTCGTCAGCTTCTGCCCCCACGTAGATAGTACGGGGGTGTTCGGGATAAATGTAAACACTCTTTACTCCACATTCTGTTCCTTAAAGGAGGTGTTTAGTGCAACGAACGAGGCAATCAGACTATGCGGCCTTTACCGCCCCCACTTAGCCATAGGAGTTTGACAATTACTAAAGTTGGCGAAGCCCTTGGTGTTCGGAAGGCCGAATTAGGGGCGCCATACACGCCTAATCGGAGGAACCGATTCTTCGCAAGAAGCGGGAAAAATCTCCAACGATTTAGAACCTCACGAACAACTGACCGGCTCTCGCCGCATCATGACAGTCAATTTTCGGCTTTCTCTACTGAGATGCTCATCCGGAAGAACCGGGACACAATCGCAGTAGTTCTCCCTTTACAACCCTAGCCAATATAGCGGAACGTAAGGTAGTAAGCACAGGAGCCGGGCAACCCAACTATTGACTAAAGACATGATTCGGAGCCGACGCATATAATGCTATAAGTTCGGGGTGCCGAACTATACTGTAAAAGTGTTCGGACTTTTATTGCCGTGATGCGGGGTGTTATTAAGCCCCTGGCGTATTAGTACGTACCATGGTGTACGTGTGCAATGAGTAATAAATACTGAGGTGAGGAAACGGAAAAATGAAGTAATGGGCTGACGCCACCATTTATTCACCGTTGTGGTGTAATCAGTACGTCAAGGCGTACTTTGTACAAGTAATGCGATAAGCAAGTAAGGCTATTGAAAATGCCGTAACCAAGGGTGAGCTGCGTGTGGGTATGTAAAACAAGTATAGTCATTATTTATTAGAAACCACCTGAGGGGTTCCCTTGTACGCCAGAGCTCCTTGCCTCCTTGGCGTGTTCTGCCAGCAGGTTGTCTGTATAGCCCTTGAAAAGAGAGGAAGACATGTACAAAGAAAAAGCAGAAACGTGCGAATCCCAGGGTCTATCAAGCCGCATCGTGGATTGCGAGCGAGTTGTGCCTCCACAAGACCCCATGAGTGCGTAGTTTGAATGCGGTACTAATACCATTGCCTCGTCGGGCCGGGACGGAGGCCGAATTTGCTAGGATCGGCTCGTGACGAGCCGAGCTATCCTTCCGAGTGTAGTCCGGACCCTCTTAATGATGTCCAGGGGCTCGCAAGAACCGAATTATAGTGTTGCTTGAGAAGGCCACTCTGTACTTCTGCTGCTAGAGGCGGTGGTGCGTTCCTCTTGTATGGAGGAGCATTCCGTATTTCCATTTATCGTGATGACTCTCGTGGACCGGGCATTTTTAGCTTGAGATAAGTATAATGTGGCACCGCGTTGAATCTAGCGAATGCGGTTCGTCCAAGCAGCGCGTGATAGCCGCTGCGGAATGGGACGATATTGAAGATTAGTTCTTCACTTCAGAATTTATCCGGGGAACCGAATACTACCTCCAGCGTTATTGAGCCCGTACAACGGGCCTCTACGCCTGGTATGACTCCTTTAAATGTAGTCTTCGTGGGCTTGACTCGTGAGGGGTCAATGCTCATTTTACGTACTGTGTATCCTGATAAAGCAGGTTGAGGCTGCTACCGCCGTCCATTAGGACTCGAGTCAGGTGGAATCCGTCGATGATTGGGTCGAGGACCAGTGCGGCTGAACCGCCATGCCGGGTGCTAATTGGATGGTCTCGGCGGTCGAATGTGATCGGGAATGATGACCATGGATTAAATTTCGGGGCGACGGGCTCTACCGCATAGACGTCCCTGAGTGCGTGCTTGCGCTCCCTTTTGGGAATATGTGTAGCGTATATCATGTTTACCATTTTGACTTGAGGGGGAAATTTCTTTTGCCCCCCGGTGTCCGGCTGCCGGGGCTCTTCGTCATCGTCCTCGCTCTGTGATTCCCCTTCTTTGTTTCTGCTATTTACCTTGTTGGCTTGTTTAAGACCCGGCAATCTCTGTTAATATGGTTGGCCGGTTTGCCTGGGGTGCCATGTATTTGGCAAGGACGGTCGAGTATGCGGTCCAAGATGGATGTGTTTCCACTGCTCCTTTTATAGGGCTTCTTTCGCTGGCCGGACTTGGAGCCACTGAATCCGGCATGAACTGTTGTGTCATCGGTGTTATCGCCATTGCTTTGACGTTTGTTTCTGTTGCGCCGGAGCTTGCCGGTGCTATTTTTGGCCTTGGAGGGGCTTGTTTCGTTGGCCGTGTTTATACTTTGAGCCAGCCAACTATCTTCTCCCGCGCAAAAGCGAGTCATAAGTGCCGTGAGGGCTCCCATGGACCTCGGCTTTTCTTGGCCGAGGTGGCGGGCGAGCCATTCATCCCGGATGCTATGCTTGAAGGCTGCCAAGGCCTCGGCATCTTGACAGTCAACGATCTGATTCTTTTTGGTTAGGAACCTAGTCCAGAATTTTCTGGCTGATTCTCCAGGTTGTTGAACTATGTGGCTTAGATCATCGGCGTCTGGTGGCCAGACATATGTTCCTTGGAAGTTGTCTAGGAAAGCTTCTTCCAAGTCTTCCCAGCCGACAGAATTTTCAGGTTGTTAAGCCAGTGCCGAGCTGGCCCTTTGAGCTTGAGTGGGAGGTATTTAATAGCATGGAGGTCATCTCCTCGAGCCATGTGGATGTGGAGGATGAAATCCTCGATCCATACTGTGAGATCGGTTGTGTCATCGTATGATTCGATATTGACGGGCTTGAATCCCTCGGGGAATTCGTGATCCAATACCTCGTCCATGAAGCAGAGAGGGTGTGCGGCACCTCTGTATCGGGCCGCGTTGCGACGTAGCTCTGATGGAGTCCGTCTGCGGCATTCGGCCCTGGCGTGGTTAGGTTTGTCACGTCCGAATAGGTAGCCATCGTCGTGCCTTGAGGCACGTCCGCACGATCCGTAGATCGATCTTGTATGTCCTGCTTTATTGTCCAGGGTCTGCCGAAGGTCGTATGTGTGACCCCGAACTCTTTCATCTTTATTTTTTCAGGGTGGTGGGGCAGGCTGTTGTTCAGCCTGAGTTTTCGCTTTATCCCAACCGCGGGGTGGCCAGTCGGCCACCCTGTCTCGAGCACGTGGTGGTCATTCCGCATTACGCGAGGGAGATGTGTGCTCCGGTGCTTCTTCGTCGAATTGAGGTAGCAGTCTGCGTTTGGGTAGCTCTTAGGCTGGGAGCTTGAGGCCGTATTCTTGGCGGTCGGGACATCGATCCACATCACGAGCAGATCTTGTTCGGCTTGAAGCTGCTGCTTTCTTTTTTCGGGCTCCTTGCGGTGGCTATGAGCTGAAGCTTAAAGCGCTCCTGCTCCACAGGGTCCTCCGGCACGATGAAGTCTTCGTTGCCGAGGCTTGTCTCTTCCTCGGAGGGTGGATGGTAACTATCGTCCTCCGAGTTATCTTCTGTAGCCTGTTCATCAGGGTTATCTTTCTTGTTGTCATGTTCCTCCTGTTAGGATGCCGCACCGACGGGGTCTTCATTGTTTTCAGCGTCACCCGGACTGCTATTATCTCCGGTACCAGTGTTGCCATCCTTTGAGCGACGGGGCTTAGAACAGCGTTTGGGGCGCCGACGCTTGGACTGCGTCTCAGAGGGTCTGTTCATATCCGGCTCTTCTTTGTCGTCGCCAGATCCTTTGGGTGTATCAACCATGTACACGTCGTACGAGGAGGTGGCCGTCCAACGTCCAGTGAATGGCGGGTCTTGGCCTTGATCATTGTCGGCATCATCGTCCATACCTATGATGTCTTCGGAGCCGTAGTCAAGCACGTCGGTTAAGTCGTCGACGGTGGCTATGAAGTGGGTGGCAGGTGGGAAGCAAAATTCCTCATCATCCGCCTCTAGCTCAAACCGAATATAGTTCGGCTGTGAGTCTTCCTCCAGGGTCAAGTTATTCAAAGAATTTAGTACGTCACCCAAAGGCGAATCTTTGGAAGATGTCTCGCGGGCGCTAAATTGAAAATCGACAACCGATCCAGCTCGGTGTCCGCAGTGTATCCGGTCCCGAGCGTAGCCGGAGACGAGTCCGGGGTTCCGTTGACGCAAGCATTGCAGGATGTCGAGTCCGTGTGCGGCTCCAACGCCGCGGATTTTATGGCCTCGGAGGGCGCGATCTGCTTTGGCTCCAAGGCCGTTGTAGCAACAGGATCCATCTCCTGGGTGTGATCCGATGATAGATTTGAGTCAAGTTCATCGGGGAGAGGGGGAGTGATCGCTGCGGTCTCAAATCCATCAAAGATCAAGTCTCCACGGATATCCACGACGTAATTCAAACTTCCGAATCTGACCTGATGGCCAGGGGCGTAGCTATTGACCTGCTCCAGGCGGCCAAGCGAGTTGGCCCGCAGTACGAAGCCGATGAACACAAAGATTTGTCCGGGGGAAAAGAATTCTCCCTGAACGACGCTATTGCCGGCGATTGGAGGGGCCATCGAGCCTTACGTCGACGACACAGTGGAACTCTCAATGAAAGCACCAATGTCGGTGTCAAAACCGGCGGATCTCGGGCAGGGGGTCCCGAACTGTGCGTCTAGGATCGATGGTAACAGGAGACGGGAGACACAATGTTTACCTGTGTTCGCCCTCTCTATGGAGGTAATACCCTACTTCTTGCTTGATTGATCTTGATGAATATGAGTGTTACAGAAGTTGATCTACCAGGAGATCGTAATGGCTAAACTTTAGAAGTCTAGCCTATGAGTATATGGTCATGAATCTCCCCTGTCCGGACTATGCTCTCCGATTTATATAGACACCGGAGAGATCTAGGGTTACATGAGGTTGGTTACATAGGAGGGAATCTTCATAATAGGTCGCCTAGCTTGCCTTCCATGCCAAGTAGAGTCCAATCCGAACACGGGCATAGTCTTCGGTCTTCATGTCTTCACGGCCCATCAATCTGGCCCATGGATAACAGGCCGGACTAGGACCCCTTAGTCCAGAACTCCATCACACACCAGGCGAAGTGGTCGCCGAAGGAACTCCGCCAACCCATGAGTCACCACTGCTGCCCGACTTGCCTCTGCTCCACCTCAAGGCCTCACTGTCGTTTGGCCGGAGTTCTTGTGCCGGTGAGCAGCACCAGTCGCGTCCTTCCTTCTTTATTCTCCTCACCTTCCCTCCTCTCTACTCTGAAACTCTGTTTCGTTTTCTTCGTGCAGAGACCCGAGCCGCCACCATCGCCCTCTGCTTCACGCTGCCTCCCGCGCCTCCCTCTCCCGTCTCCGGTCAGATCCATGGCCCAGGGAACGGATCCGCAGCCGCCCGTTGCTCCCGCACCTCCGCCGGCCTCCACTGCCCGCGCCATGCCCCCGCGACCCCTCCTATTCTTTGTCTGCTCTGCTCTGTCGAAGGCAGAGCGCCCATGACTCGTGCTCGTCAGATCGACCCGATCTGGATCGACTTCGCCCGCTTGGGCCTCGTCCCCACAAGCGCCAAGGCCCATCCCGCGTCCAGCTGCCTCCTCCACCGACCTGGGGCCAAAGCCCATGGTGAGCGCCCTAGCAGCCTGCAGATTCGGCCCGATGAATGTTTTTTTTCCTCTGTTGCGATTTTAGCAATTATTTCAGAGACTGCAATTTTACAGAAAAACCCCTAGTGTTCATGCATCTAATAACTAATTAACCATGCATCATATGTAAATAATTTATATATGTAAAATGCTTAGAATTTCATCTAGTTTCACAATATGCCACTTTCATACATGCTAAAATGTCTAAATGTTCTGTTTGATTTAATTTGCTCAAATAGCATGATAAAATGATTTATTTCATAACTAATTAACCGTAGCTCCAAATTCAATAAAATTTATATGTAAATGGGGTGGAAAAGTCCCTAGTTTAACATGGTGCACTCATCTTGCATGTTTAACAACTCTAAAATATGGTTTAGGGCAGAACAGTACCAAATTCGAAATATGCATATGGGGATTTTCCAAAATTGTTGTTTGTTGTTTCCGACCCCATTTAAATTGCCTAGATAGGTAGCTTTATTATGCTTCACCGCTTGCCATGTTTAATAAAATTTAATATTGTTGTGTACATAAATGAGAGTGAACTAAATATTTGAATGTGATGTATCGTCAACATGCATCTTGTTACATGTTGAGCTCCACTTAATTTGTAGTATTGTTTGTTGCACTTTGTCATGCCATGCATATTTAAATCAGACATGCATCATACTTGATTGTGCATCATGCCATGTTTATGTGATGGTTGTTTACCATGATGTTTCCTTATTTCTGGTTGCGCTTCTCCTTGATAGTTCCGGTTACGTTGCGACTGTGAGGATTCGTCAGACTACGTCTGTTTGTCTTCTTCATGGACTCGTTCTTCTTCCTTGCAGGATCTCAGGCAAGATGACCATTACCCTTGATATCACTTCTATCTTTGCTTGCTAGTTGTTCGCTCTAACGCTATGTCGTGCTACCTACCACTTGTTTATCATGCCTCCCATATTGCCATGTCAAGCCTCTAACCCACCTTCCTAGCAAACCGTTGTTTGGCTATGTTACCGTTTTGCTCAGCCCCTCTTATAGCATTGATAGTTGCAGGTGAAGTTGAAGATTGCTCCATGTTGGAACATGATTATGTTGGGATATCACAATATCTCTTATTTTAATTAATGCATCTATATACTTGGTAAAGGGTGGAAGGCTCGGCCTTATGCCTGGTGTTTTGTTCCACTCTGGCCGCCTTAGTTTCTGTCATACCGGTGTTATGTTCCTTGATTTTGCATTCCTTATGCGGTTGGGGTTATGGGACCCCCTTGACAGTTCACTTTGAATAAAACTCCTCCAGCAAGGCCCAACCTTGGTTTTACCATTTGACTACCTACCACCTATACCTTTCCCTTGGGTTCTGCAGACTAAGGGTCATCTTTATTTTAACCCCCCCCCCCCGGCCAGTGCTCCTTTGAGTGTTGGTCCGAACCGGGCAACCTGCGGGGCCACCTCAGGGAAACTTGAGGGCTGGTTTTACTCGTAGCTTGTGTCGGTGTCAAACCGGCGGATCTCGGGTAGGGGGTCCTGAACTGTGCGTCTAGGATTGATGGTATCAGGAGACGGGGGACACGATGTTTACCCAGGTTCGGGCCCTCTCTATGGAGGTAATACCCTACTTCCTGCTTGATTGATCTTGATGAATATGAGTGTTACAAGAGTTGATCTACCACGAGATCGTAATGGCTAAAACCCTAGGAGCCTAGCCTATGTGTATATGGTAATGAATGTCCCCTATCCGGACTATGCTCTCCGGTTTATATAGACACCGGAGAGATCTAGGGTTACATGGAGTCGGTTACATAAGAAGGAATCTTCGGTCGCCAAGCTTGCCTTCCACGCCAAGTAGAGTCCAATCCGGACATGGGTACAGTCTTGGCCTTCTCGTCTTCGTAGCCCATCGGTCCGGCCCAATAAATAATAGGCCGGACGCTCGAGGACCCCTTTAGTCTAGGACTCCTCAAGAGCCCTGAACTCCGCTTCAATGACGAGGAGTCCGGCGCGCAGATTGTCTTCGGCATTGCAAGGCGGGTTCCCTCCCTTCGAAGTTCGGAATAGTCTTCGGATGTAGTAGATATGTTCGGACTTGCGTATATATAATTGCAGAAAATACAATATTCCACGAGTCTGATTTGTTGACAATCGCTTATGACACCGCATCACGCCTGCCTGACATTATTTCCAACCGTTGGTCGGCACATCGCCCGCGTCTCGGACGCGGTTTTATCGGCACGTCTTGCCAAGGCGTAGATCGTGTTCCCTTATTCACGGGATTTTCATTAATGCAAGCGTGGGTAACCCAACCGTTCTCGGGTACAACTCTGCGGGATAGGTAAGTTTCGAGACCAGTGTAGATACGCTTAGTATTTGGGGTCTTTATATAGGGTCCTGCACTCGTCTTCTTCCTTTTGCGCTTACTTCTTCCTCAACCCTAGCCACCCCAAGTTCCAACCCTCGGGTTCCCATCGACACCAGCCCTAATCATGTCCTGATCCAGCCGTCAAGGCCGGTGGGTGGCTTCTTCTATCACAGAGGAGGATATTGTGAAGCTCCGCGCAGCAAGGTATCTGACCCCAGAAATCCTTCATCGGCTTCCTGCACAGGGGCAGGTCGTTCCTACCCCCAAATCCGGCGAGAGGGTAGTGTTTGTGTCCCACTTCCTCCATGGGTTAGGGTTCGCGCTTAACCCCTTCGTCCGGGGGCTCATGTTATACTATGGGCTAGACTTTCACGATCTGGCCCCAGACTCTATTCTCCTCATCTCGACATTTATCGTCACGTGTGAGGCCTTCCTCCGGACTCCTCCGCACTTTGGTTTATGGCTCAAGACCTTTGACGTGAGGCTGCAGTGGCGAGAGGAGGAGTAGGCGAAAGTCTTGGCAGCGTCACTATAGGTAAGCTTGCCAACATGGGTTTGGTTTGAAGGATCTTCGCCAAGTCTTCCGACCTATGGCAGCAGGGGTGGTTTTATATCAACGAGCCGCGGGGCTCCAAATTGGGGGCTACGCCAGCGTTCCGACCCGGCCCTCCAATTCATCTTGCTTCATGGATCAATAAGGGACTGGACTGGGGATCTGTCAATGAAGTGCAGATTCTGCAAGGTCACATCCGAAGCCCTACCGAGAAGGGCATCGGTCTTGTGAACGTCGTTCAAGTAATGCTAGTCCGCCGGACCCTTCCATGTCAGCGGCGGCCTCTCCGTATGTGGGAGTTTAATCCAGAAGGGCGGCGGCCTCTTCAGCACTTCTTCGGCACCAGCACGAAGGAATGTGGAAATTATATTTCGGGGAACGAGAGCAATGGCCGGACACCACCGAAGACATCGGCCTTGACTGCAATCATCCGGACACCGCGGTAAGTACTCAAACTCCGAACACCTTCCATTCAAGCATCTCTTGACAAGATACAGAACAATCTGTCCCTATACAGGACTGGATAAAGAAAGCGGTGTTAATCTGGTGTCCGGCGCCCCTTCCCGAAGACTCTGCGACCGCCCTGCTGACAAGGATGCTGATTACGACACCGCAGTGTATCTGCAGAGGGGGGCGAGAGCGGGGAGCCCAGAGGTGATGCCCGCCCTGAGGACGAATCAAATGCTGTGTTCGGGGAAACCGAAATCCTTTTGCCCGAGGGCAAAGGTGCAAAGGAAGCTTTCCGTGGCAAGAAGAGGGCCGCTTCTGAACATCAGGAGGGGAAACCTTCCAAGAAAGGGAAAACGCCATCGTCGGGCGGCTTGGGCCGGGCAAGCGATGTTGATGTAGAGCTTCATGATGAGGACGAACCTCTGGCCAAACCGTAAGTGCAGCAGGGTATTTTAATCATACCTCATTCCTTTCTTATTACTGAAGTAATCCTCCGACGTATATACGTCCTCGCAGGTTAACGCCTGGTGTTTCTCAATCGTCTTCCTCCTCGGGAGACCTTCTTCCAGAGATGATGGAGAGTGACACGCCTTCTCCCGCCTCCTCGCCCAACAGGGCGGATGGTTTAGAGGTATCGTCCCGGGGCTCCTCCCGATCGACAAGTAGTGCAGAAACGAAGAAGGCGTTACCCGAAGGTGGTGCCTTCACACTCTGTGGTTCGGGATCAAGCATGATGGCCCCGAACTATCCGGTTCATAGCCGGAGATAATTCTGGAGGCGAGTGGGCGGATTCCTTCAAAGGAATGCCGCATTCCGGCGGCGATTTCCGGAGACCCAGGAGCGTTGGAAACGCTAACGGACATGCTGCGACAAGCGTCCATTTCGGAGGAGCACCGCGCCTTGATGGCTATGGTGGTCGACAAGGTTTTATCCGCGCAGAGCGGGTTGAACGAGGCCTTCACGAGCCTTCTGAGGGTTTTTGAGGTTTGTGATGTAACTTTGCCAATTGAATGATATTGACAGAATGCACCTGTTGTATATGCAGTAGCCCCTGAGACTCGGATTGCCTTCCGAAGGAAGCGATCGGAGGATCAAAAAGATATGATCAGTTACTAACCTTGATTTAACTTGGTATACAGGGTACCTCCCCTCCTGCGGCTACCCGAAATACGGAAGTGGCCGAACTGCAGCGAAAGCTAGATATTGCAGAGGATGATATTGCATTGATCAACAGGCATCTTGACGACTCGCAAGGTACATAGTTCGAGCATTCCTTACACCAATGTTCTTGTAATGTAGGCCTGACGCTGAAAATGGTTTTATATGAAATATGCATGATTGCAGATAGTGCTGCCACCGTTGAAGCTCTTCGGGCGGAGCTAGCCCGGGCCAAGGAGCAGGCCCGGTGTAGTGATGCGGCTGCCGAGAAGGCATTGGCTTATCTAAGAGCCGAACAGGCAGCTCGGCGCCGAAGTGAGGAGAAAATATCCAGACCGGGCGCTTGAATTGAAGAATACTGCCAGCCGCTGTGAATTCCTTGAGAAGGAGAATAAAGTCAACATGGCTGAACTTGATAAGGCCGTACGAGAGGCGAGTGAAGCTCGGTCTGAATCTAGGGCAACTCGTGAAGAGATTCGGTAGGCTAAGGAGATAGCGGCCGGTAAGCCTTTTTTGCTTCAGACTAAGTTTGGCGATCCGGACTATGCTCAGCTAAACCAGGTCTGCAGTTCTCCGGCCAAATTTTTATACTTGCCGAAGAGTTCTTCTGATGCGACGCAATTTTACCAAGCACAAGAGGGGTATGCAACGGATAAGCTTTTCTGGTCACAATTTGGCGCGTCAAAGTGCCCTCTGTTGCTAAATGAACAGATGTCCCAATGGGCCGAGCTTCATAGGATATACGGCGACGCCATGAAGAACGTCATAATCCGGTTGTGGCCGAGTGATCTTGTTCCCAAGAGCTATTTTGGCCTGGTGCGGCGTCTTGTCGATGCGGTGCCGCTTATCGATGCTATGAAGCGGTCGGCATGCATTGAGGGTGCACGGATGGCCTTTGCCCGAGTCAAGACATTCTGGGGGAAGATGAAGGCCGTCGATGTTGCGGCGAAGAGTCCGCCCAAGGGCAAGGACCGTAATGAGCCGGAGCATTATTTTGAAGACGTCTTGGAAGCCGCCTGCCTGATAGAGGGTCAATGCTCGAAGAACATAATGTTCGAGTGAGGTGTATTAGAGTTGTAAAAGACAATTTTATAATTGATCCATTTTATATTTTTGCTCCAAAGCTTGAATTCCTCCCGTGCGGCCGTTTTTAATATAATCTGAAAGTTTTCCAGTCGTCGGCTTCAGCCCCATCGTAGGAAGTACGGGGGTGTTCGGAAAACATTTAATCACTCTTTATCCAACATCGTGGTCCGTAAAGGAGGTGATAATGCAGCGAACCAGGCAATCGGACTATAAGGCGTTAACACTTTCGCTTAGCCATGGGAGTTTTATGGTGGGGCTATGACATAGCCCCTGGTATGTATACGGCGCGTAGTGCCTTACATATGTTGATCTAAAAAAGATCTGTCGTGTGACACGGAGAATCACTAAATATTCGAATAGGTCGTCAAGTGGTTGACCAGCTCTCGCCGCATCATGACAGTCAGTTTTCGGCTTTCTCTACTGAGGTGCTCATCCGGTGTAAGCCAGGGCACAATCGCAGTAGTTCTCCCTTTACTAACCTAGCCGATAGAGGGGAACGTAGGGTAGTAAGCACAGGAGCTGGGCAACCAAACTATTGACCAAAGACAATGATTCGGAGCTGATGCATATAAGGCCAAACTTGCGACGCTGAAGTACGCTTATAGAGCTGTTCGAACTTTTCTTGGCGACTGCTTTGTTCCCATACCGGCCCCCGCAAGTTATACCGAGGCGCGTCTTGTAAGGCAGCCGTTACGGCCGGACCATTGTAGAAAGAGCATGAAAGATTAGTTCGGATAAAGTTTACTGGGAGCGGAGCAATATGCCAATGATAAATATATATAAAGAGTAAAAGCCACAACCCAGCTATTTGACATGCTCGGGGTTGGCAACAGAGGAGAAGGGCATGGTACAGGCTCAAAAGAAAGAGTGCGGTCTACAAAAGCTTATTTTGGACCTCCTCTCGCACGCTCAAGGCCGCCGCCTGGCCCTCGAGGAGGAATCCTTAATGGGAGTGGCCCCTTAGGTGAGTATGCGGATCCGAACTTCGATAGAGTCTGATGTAGATGCTGTCCTGATGGTCACCTGTTTTAAGAAATGATAAAGAAAAATAAGAATGACGGATAAAAACGTTACGGGGATTCTTGCAGGGTTGTCCATATTGTGCTTCCGCCGATGCCCATGGTATCTTGAGTGCGTAGTGATGTACGCGTGGTGTAAACTTTGCCAGTACAGTAGGTGGGTGGCGGAAGCCGAACTGCTATTTCCGTTCTGGGAGTGGTCGAACTTCAGAGGGAAAGTGTTTCTGGCCCCTGGTGTTCGGCTGGCGAGCCGATCCGTCGTCTCTATCGCCTGGTGGCCTCCTCCCCTTGTGATCGGTGTTGAGCTTGCTCGCCTGCTTGAGGACCCAACAGTTTACATGGTATGATTAGCTGGCCTATCAGGGTGACCGTGAATCTGACAAGGTCGGTCCAATATCCTGTCAAGGGTGGATGGTCCATCTGGTTTGCCTTTAGTGGCTTCTTCCATTGACCGGGCTTCGGATTGTGGAATCCGGCATTCACCGCTGTGTCGCAGATATTACTGCGCATGTTGTGTTCGGTTCATCGTGGCTTGCCGTTGCCGTCTCGAATTTCGGAAGTGCCCGGTTCGCTGGCATTGTTGCTTTTACGAGCGAGCTAGTTGTCTTCTCCCGCACAAAAGTGAGTCATTAGAGCGGTAAGGGCTGTCATGGACTTGGGTCCTTCCTGGCCGAGGTGACGTGCTAGCCATTCATCCGCGACGCCATGTTTGAAGGCTGCGAGGGCTTCTGCGTCCGGATGCTACCTCTTGAGCACTGCGTTGGATTTCCCCGAAGAGGAGAGGATGATGCAGCAAAGTAGCGTAAGTATTTCCTCAGTTTTGAGAACCAAGGTATCAATCCAAGAGGAGGCTACGCACAAGTCCCTCGTACCTGCACAAAACAATAGCTCCCCGCAACCAAGGCGATTAGGGGTTGTCAATCCCTTCACGGTCACTTACTAGAGTGAGATCTGATAGAGATGATAAATAATATTTTTGGTATTTTTGATATAGAGATGCAAAGTGAAAAGTAAAAGGCAAAGTAAAAACAAAGCAAGTATTAAAGCGATGGAGATTGATATGATGAGAATAGACCCGGGGGCCATAGGTTTCACTAGTGGCTTCTCTCAAGAGCATAAGTATTCTACGGTGGGTGAACAAATTACTGTTGAGCAATTGAAAGAATTGAGCATAGTTATGAGAATATCCAGGTATGATCATGTATATAGGCATCACGTCCGAGACAAGTAGACCGACTTACGCTTTGCATCTACTACTATTACTCCACTCATCGACCGCTATCCAAAGATGCATCTAGAGTATTAAGTTAAAACAGAGTAACGCCTTAAGCAAGATGACATGATGTAGAGGGATAGATTCATGCAATATGATAAAACCCCATCTTGTTATCCTCGATGGCAACAATAATAACACGTGCCTTTGCTGCCCCTTCATCACTTGGAAAGGACAATCGCAAGATTGAACCCAAAGCTAAGCACTTCTCCCATTGCAAGAACTACCAATCTAGTTGGCTAAACCAAACGGATAATTCGAAGAGACTTGCAAAGATAACCAATCATACATAAAAGAATTCAGAGAAGATTCAAATATTGTTCATCGATAATCTTGATCATAAATCCACAATTCGTCGGTCTCAACAAACACACCGCAAAAAGAAGATTACATCGAATAGATCTCCACGAGAGAGGGGAGAACATTGTATTGAGATCCAAAAAGAGAGAAGAAGCCATCTAGCTACTAGCTATGGACCCGAAGGTCTGAGGTAAACTACTCACACTTCATCGGAGGGGCTATGGTGATGATGTAGAAGCCCTCCAAGATGGGATCTCGTGGATACAGGAAGTTGCGGCGGTGGAATTAGGTTTTTGGCTCCTCTTCTGATCGTTTGGGGGTACGTAGGTATATATAGGAGGAAGGAGTACGTCGGTGGAGCAACAGGGGGCCCATGAGGCAGGGGCGCGCCCTGGGGGGGCGCCCCACTCTCGACCGTCTCTCACATTTCTTGGAGTAGGGTCCAAGTCTCCTGGATCACGTTCAGTGAGAAAATCACGTTCCCGAAGGTTTCATTCCGTTTGGACTCCGTTTGATATTACGTTTCTTCGAAACACTGAAATAGGCAAAAAACAACAATTCTGGGATGGGCCTCCGGTTAATAGGTTTGTCCCAAAAATAATATAAAAGTGGAAAAGAAAGCCCAATATAGTCCAAAACAGTAGATAAAGTAGCATGGAGCAATAAAAATTATAGATACGTTGGAGACGTGTCGGGCATCCCCAAGCTTAATTCCTGCTCATTCCGAGTAGGTAAATGATAAAAAGAGAATTTTTGATGCGGAGTGATACTTTGGCATAATTTCAATGTAAATCTTCTTAATTGTGGTATGAATATTCAGATCCGAAAGATTCAAGACAAAATTTCATATTGACACAAAAATTATAATACTTCAAGCATACTAACTAAGCAATTATGTCTTCTCAAAATAACATGGCCAAAGAAAGTTATCCCTACAAAATCATATAGTCCTGCTATGCTCCATCTTCCCCACACAAAATATTTAAATCATGCACAACCCCGATGACAAGCCAGCAATTGTTTCATACTTTAAAATTTTCAAAACTTTTTCAATCTTCACGAAATACATGAGCGTGAGCCATGGATATAGCACTATATGTGGAATGGAATGGTGGTTGTGGAGAAGACAAAAAGGGAGAAGATAGTCTCACATCAACTAGGGCGTATCAACGGGCTATGGAGATGCCCATCAATAGATATCAATGTGAGTGAGTAGGGATTGCCATGCAACAGATGCACTAGAGCTATAAGTATATCAAAGCTCAACAAAAGAAACTAAGTGGGTGTGCATCCAACTCGCTTGCTCACGAAGACCTAGGGCATTTGAGGAAGCCCATCATTGGAATATAGAAGCCAAGTTCTATAATGAAAAATTCCCACTAGTATATGAAAGTGACAAAATGAGAGACTCTCTATCATGAAGATCTTGGTGCTACTTTGAAGCACAAGTGTGGTAAAAGGATAGTAGCATTGTCCCTTCTCTTTTTCTCTCATTATTTTATTTGGGCCTTTTCTCTTTTTTTATGGCCTCTTTTTTTTCGTCCGGAGTCTCATCCCGACTTGTGGGGGAATCATGGTCTCCATCATCCTTTCCTCACTTGGGACAAATGCTCTAAAGAATGATGATCATCACACTTTTATTTTTCTTACAACTCAACAATTACAACTCGATTCTTAGAACAAAGTATGACTCTATATGAATGCCTCAAGGCGGTGTACCGGATATGCAATGAATCAAGAGTGACATGTATGAAAGAATTATGAATGGTGGCTTTGCCACAAATACGATGTCAACTACATGACCATGCTAGCAATATGACAATGATGGAGCGTGGTCATAATAAACGGAATGGTGGAAAGTTGCATGGCAATATATCTCGGAATGGCTATGGAAATGCCATGATAGGTAGGTTTGGTGGCTGTTTTGAGGAATATATATGGTGGGTGTATGATACCGCTAAAAGTGTGCGGTATTAGAGAGGCTAGCAATGGTGGAAGGATGGGAAAAAGTGCGCATAATCCATGGACTCAACATTAGTCATAAAGAACTCATATACTTATTGCAAAAATCTAGAAGTTATCAAAGAAAAGTATTACGCGCATGCTCCTAGGGGGATAGATTCGTAGGAAAAGACTATCGTCATTCCCCGACCGGCACTCATAAGGAAGACAATCAATAAATAAATCATGCTCCGAGTTCATCACATAACGGTTCATCATACGTGCATGCTAAGGGAATCACAAACTTCAACACAAGTATTCTTTAAATTCACAACTACTCAACTAGCACGACTCTAATATCACCATCTTCATATCTCAAAACAATTATCAAGCATCAAACTTTTCTTAGTATTCAACGCACTCAAAAGAAAGTTTCACATATCTTGAATACCAAGTATATTAATCTTAAGCAAATTACCATGCTATTAACGACTCTCAAAATAATCTAAGTGAAGCATGAGAGATCAATAGTTTCTTTAAAACAAATCCACCACCGTGATCTAAAAGATCTAAGTGAAGCACTAGAGCAAAAATTATCACGCTCAAAAGATATAAGTGAAGCACTATGAGCAAAACTATCAAGCTCAAAAAGATATAAGTGAAGCACATAGAGTATTCTATCAAATTCCAATTTATGTATGGCTCTCTCAAAAGGTGTGTACAGCAAGGATGATTGTGGTAAACTAACAAACAAAGACGCAAATAATACAAGACGCTCCAAGCAAAACACATATCATGTGGTGAATAAAAATATAGCTCCAAGTAAATTACCGATGGAAGTAGACGAAAGAGGGATGCCTTCCGGGCATTCCCAAGCTTTGACTTTTGGTGTCCTTGGATTATCTTGGGGGTGCCATGGGCATCCCCAAGCTTAGTCTCTTGCCACTCCTTGTTCCATAATCCATCAAAAGAATTTACCCAAAACTTGAAAACTTCACAACACAAAACTCAATAGAAATCTCGTGAGCTCCGTTAGAGAAAGAAAACAAAAGACTACTTTAAGGTACTGTAATGAACTCATTCTTTATTTATATTGGTGTTAAACCTACTGTATTCCAACTTCTCTATGGATTATAAACTATTTAACTAGCCATAGATTCATCAAAATAAGCAAACAACACACGAAAAACAGAATCTGTCAAAAACAGAACGGTCTGTAGTAATCTGTAACTAACGCAAACTTCTGGAACTCCAAAAATTGTACCAAAATAGGACGACCTAGACAATTTGTTTAATGATCAGCAGCAATTATAATCAGCATTTTATCACGTACTGGTGATTTTTAACAATTGTTTTCATGAACAGAAAGATTCTGGAAATTACAGCAAGATCAAATAACTATCATCCAAGAAGATCCTATAGGTCTAACTTGGCACAAACACTAATTAAAACATAAAACCACATCTAAACAGAGGCTAGATGGATTATTTATTCCTAAACAGAAGAAAAAACAAAAAAAACTAAAAATAAAATTGGGTTGCCTCCCAACAAGCGCTATCGTTTAACGCCCCTAGCTAGGCATAAAAGCAAGGATAGATCTAGGTATTGCCATCTTTGGTAGGCAATTCTTCAATGAGGCATCTATCGTCCTTAGAAATTTCTTTGTTTCTAGTAATTATCAAACTTTTAGGCACAAGATCGAAAAATTCATTTGTAGCGAATGGTTCCTTAATGATAGCAAAAAGATTGGGATGAACACTTATAGATTTAAGATCCGCAGTTTCCTTACTAGATGATTCACCCTTATTTTTAGGAACATACATAAGCTTGGCAATTTTAGTAGGAGGGTTTGGAGTATTTTTTATGGAAGAAAAAGCGGTTCCCAAGTTGGTAATAATACCCTCAAGTTTATCGATTCTAGTGGAATCTAGATTTATTTTCTCATTAACCATGGGTTCTTTATCCTTCATATTTTTCAAAGTCATTCCTACCTTAGATCCATATTGGGTAATTTGATTATGGATCTTTTTATCTAGATTTTCAACTGATTCAATGGTGGCAACTTTGTTTCAATAATTTCAAGCCTTTGCATAACATGCTCCAAAGTTAACATAGTTCCATTAACCAAAAGAGGTGGTGAGCCAAATAAATCTATCAAAGCATTATAAGAATCAAAAGTATGGCTACTCAAGAAATTCCTCCGTAATGGTATCAAGGATATATCTATACCAAGGATTAGCACCCACGTAAAAATTACGAAGAAGAACTGAAGTAGATCGCTTCCTCGTTAGATCTATTTTGAGCATTGCAAATTCTATACCAAGCGCTCTTTTAGATTTTCTCCTCCCTTTGCTTAAAATTTAGAACTTCATTCTCGGGAGATAACGGAGAGGATATGGGACTAGTCATGACGACAAGCAAGCAAACTAACACACGAGCAAACAAAAGGCAAGCGAGAAAAAGGAAAACGGGAAAAAAGAGGAGGAGATTGGGAAAGAGAGGGCGAATAAAACGGCAAGGGTGAAGAGGGGGAGAGGAAAACGAGAGGCAAATGGCAAATAATGTAATGCGAGAGATAGGGATTGCGATGGGACTTGGTATGTAGACTTTAAAGGTGCCAGAAGTGGCTTGTTGTTAGGAGTCCAAGTCTTGACTTGCTCTTGCGTAAGCCTCCCCGGCAACGGCGCCAGAAATTCTTCTTGCTACCTCTTGAGCACTGCGTTGCATTTCCTCAAGAGGAGAGGATGATGCAGCAAAGTAGCATAAGTATTTCCCTCATTTTTGAGAACCAAGGTATCAATCCAAGAGGAGGCTACGCACAAGTCCCTCGCACTGCACAAAACAATAGCTCCTCGCAACCAACGCGGTTAGGGGTTGTCAATCCCTTCACGGTCACTTACGAGAGTGAGATCTGATAGAGATGATAAATAATATTTTTGGTATTTTTGATATAGAAATGCAAAGTGAAAAGTAAAAGGCAAAGTAAAAACAAAGCAAGTATTAAAGCGATGGAGATTGATATGATGAGAATAGACCCGGGGGCCATAGGTTTCACTAGTGGCTTCCCTCAAGAGCATAAGTATTCTACGGTGGGTGAACAAGTTACCGTTGAGCAATTGACAGAATTGAGCATAGTTATGAGAATATCTAGGTATGATCATGTATATAGGCATCACGTCCGACACAAGTAGACCGACTCCTGCCTCGCATCTACTACTATTACTCCACTCATCGACAGCTATCCAAAGATGCATCTAGAGTATTAAGTTAAAAACAGAGTAACGCCTTTAAGCAAGATGACATGATGTAGAGGGATAACTTCATGCAATATGATAAAACCCCCATCTTGTTATCCTCGATGGCAACAATACAATACGTGCTCTCGCTGCCCCTTCACACCGGGAAAGGACACCGGAAGATTGAACCCAAAGCTAAGCACTTCTCCCATTGCAAGAACTACCAATCTAGTTGGCCAAACCAAACGGATAATTCAAAGAGACTTGCAAAGATAACCAATCATACATAAAAGAATTCAGAGAAGATTCAAATATTGTTCATAGATAATCTTGATCATAAACCCACAATTCATCGATCTCAACAAACACACCGCAAAAAGAAGATTACATCGAATAGATCTCCACGAGAGAGGGGGAGAACATTGTATTGAGATCCAAAAAGAGAGAACAAGCCATCTAGCTACTAGCTATGGACCCGAAGGTCTGAAGTAAACTACTCACACTTCATCGGAGGGGCTATGGTGATGATGTAGAAGCCCTCCATGGTGGATGCCCCTCCGGCGGAGCTCCGGAATAGGCCCCAAGATGGGATCTCGTGGATACAGGAAGTTGTGGCGGTGGAATTAGGTTTTGGCTCCTCTTTGATCGCTTGGGGTACGTAGGTATATATAGGAGGAAGGAGTATGTCGGTGGAGCAACAGGGGCCCACGAGGCAGGGGCGCGCTTAGGGGGCGCCCCCACCCTCGTGACCGCCTCATATTTCTTGGAGTAGGGTCCAAGTCTCCTGGATCACGCTCGTGAGAAAATCACGTTCCTCAAGGTTTCATTCCGTTTGACTCCATTTGATATTTCGCTTTCTTCAAACATCGAAATAGGCAAAAAACAGAATTTCGGGCTGGCCTCCTGCTAATAGGTTAGTCCCAAAAATAATATAAAAGTGGAAAATAAAGCCCAATATAGTCCAAAACAGTAGATAAAGTAGCATGGAGCAATCAAAAATTATAGATACGTTGGAGACGTATCACCGGACAGTCGACAATTAGGTTCTTTTTGACTAAGATCCTAGTCCAGAGCTCCCTGGCTGACTCGCCGGGCTTCTGGACAATGTGACTTAAGTCATCGGCATCTAGTGGCCGGACATATGTTCCTTGGAAGTTGTCTCGAAAGGCGTCTTCCAAATCTTCCCAACTGCCAATAGAATTTTCTGGCAAACTGTTTAGCCAGTACCGAGCTGGCCCTTTAAGCTTGAGAGGTATGTATTTAATGGCATGAAGGTCGTCTCCACGAGCCATGTGGATATGGAGGAGGTAATTCTAAATCCATACCGCGGGATCTGTTGTTCCATCGTACAATTTGATGTTAATTGGTTTAAACCCATCTGGAAATTCATGCTTCATTACCTCGTGAGTGAAGAAGAGAGGGTGTGTGACTCCTCTATGTTGAGCCACACTATGAAGCACCTCCGGCGGACTCCGTTTACGGAGTTCGGACCGGGCATGGTCAGCTCTGTAGTGTCCGAATGGGTGACCATCATCGTTGGTCGGGGTGTATCTCCGTGATCTATGCATCGATCTTGTGCGCCCTGCTCTATCCTTCGGGTCTTGGTTGATGTCGCAAGTGTTCCCTCGAGCTGTTTTTCTCTTGATTTGACGGCCGGATGTGTTGGTATGTTGCTCGCCGGGCTGTTGTTTGCTTGTCCGGACCGAATCGCGTGGCCGCCCGCCGCATTGTTCGGTGGTGGTGTGGGCTGCCACGTCCTGCCGTCGAATTGAGGGAGCCATCTATGTCGGATGTGGGGTTCCGGCAGACCCTTAAGGTTCGAACTCTGGGGTGCGCAAGAAGATCTCTCCCCTACCGATCTACGTCCGATCGCCTTGTGAGATCTAAGCTGCAAACAATGAACAACACAAGGGACACAAGATTTATACTGGTTCGGGCTACTGCTAGGTGTAACATCCTACTCAAAGGTGTGGTGTGGTGGATTGCCTCAAGGGCTGATGATGAATAAGACAAAGGACTAACAGCCTCATGAGAGTTGTTCTTAAAAGTGCGATGAACTGCTTGGGTGAGTTCGATCGCCTCTCTCTCTCTCTCTAGCTAGGGCTCTATCAGATGCCCTCTACGGTGGTGGCTAGCTCTATTTATAGAGGCCCTGGTCCTCTTCCCAAATATTGAGCGGGAAGGGTGCCAACAACGGCCATTTTGAAGGGGAACATCTAGTACAAGTTATCCTGACTAAAGTTGGTCTTCGGCTGCCAAAAGCACTGGCGATGACGCCGTCTTGGGCTCCACGGTGACCTTCCATCCTGCCGCTCGGCCCACTGGTCTTGGTCTCGCTGTAATCGAAATGGCAACCTTATGCGTGATGCCTCGGTACTCCATCGCCCTGTGCTTTCCCCTTTGCACCAAAGAGGAAACAAGGACATCGCACAGTGCCGGCGCTCACCGGGTCTCGATCGTCATGGCTTGCGCCACGAGCACCTCGCGAGGTACCTTGCCTTGATCTCTCCGCCTCCTCATGAGCCCCGCTCACTGGCGAGGCCTCTCCCGAGGAAGTCTTAGGTCGCCCGCCTCATGAGGCTTGGCCCCTCGCGAGGGTCTTGAGTCTTGTGCTGATGAAGATGGGCCGCACCGGGCCACCACTTGAGCCACGCCGCAGCCGCAGTGAGCAAGTCCGGGGACCCCTGCTCCTGAATCGCCGACAAGAGCCCCGGGGCCCAAGGCGCGCCGGACTTGGCTTAGCGGAGAAGCTGGCAAGGCAGTGAGCGCTGGCCCCATCAGCTCATGCGGCCTTGGGCGCAGCGTGGTGGTTTATTGGACGTATGCCTCCGGCTTCCCCACGCTGCCTCGGCAACCGCCGACTTGACAAGTCCTGCATGCTGAAGTGGGTCATGATTACCTGCGATCGTGGAGGCCGACGGTTGGCTTCCTTCCGGTTATAAATGCGGGAGGGCGCAAGCCTCCGCTGTACATCTCCCTCCTTGCTTCTTTCTTTCTCCCCATCCCAGCTACTCGCCATCTCCCATGGCGCCACCGAAGAGGTTCTCAGCTGGAGAGAAGGGAAAGGCTCGCTGGGAAGGGCCGACTCTCTCCGCCAAACGCGACGTAGGTCAGCCCACACAAGCATCCTGTGGCCTCCGCAGCGGCTTCCCCGCGTCGCAGCGGGCGATCCCTCGCTGGCGATGGGTGCCTGGTTGTCGAGGGAAGGCATACAGGCTGCAGCGGGCCTGTCCAGCCGCTGCTCCACTTGAAGGAGGTGCTGCAGGAGTTCGTCAGTGGTCGGGCGGACCCAACCAGCACTTGGCTCCAGCCTTCCTCGCTTCTTTTGCAGTGAACTTCCGGCCGGGCGCCCGGCGGCCTCGCTTCAAGCGGACGGTTGCCGCAAAGAAGGTTCTCCCGGGCTTTTGAGGTCTCCATCGCTGAATGTGGCCTCGACCATTGGCCGGCAAACGCTTGCCCGCCAAGACGTGGCTCGAGCCAGCGGTGCACCCTGCACTTCAAGTTCGATGGCGACGCCACCCTCTATGTGAGGGTTGTCGGATTTCGGGTTCCGGCAGACCCTCTAGGTTCGAACTCTGGGGTGCGCGCGGAGATCTCGCCCCCTACCTACCTGCACCTCGTCGCCTCGCTAGGATCTAAACTACCAAGGAACAACGCAAGAGACACAAGGTTTATACTAGTTCGGGCCACCATTGTGGTGTAATACCCTACTCTAGGGTGTGGTGTGGTGGATTGCCTCGGGCTGATGATGAATCAGACAAGGAAGAACAGCCTCATGAGGGTCTGTTCTTGGCTGGTGCGATGAACTGCTAGGGGGAGTTCAGTCGCTTCTCTCTATCTCTCTCTCTCTCTCTCTCTCTCTCTCTCTCTCTCTCTCTCTCTCTCCTCGCGGTTGGTCTCTCGATCGATCGGATCAAGCTAAGATGAGATGTCCGGATCTCTCCGATCTCTCACTCTCCCGTGATCTCTCACTCTCCCCCTCTACTCGTGGGTGGCTAGTCCTATTTAGGGCGTGGAGGCCCCGGGCCTCTTCCCAAATATTGAGCGGGAAGGGCGCCAACAATTGGCCACTTTGAAGGGGAACATCTGCACACTTATCCTCGACTAAAGTTGGTCCTCACTTTGTCAAAGGCTTCCTGGTGAGTGACGCCTTGGCTTGGGCTCCACGATGACTTCCTTCCCTGCCGTTAAATTCTGACGGTCTTGGTCTTGTTGCAATCAAACGGGTGCCTTTGCTTGATGCTCTGCTTTGTGCTTGCCCCTTTGCACCAAAGAGGAAATGAGGACATCAAGGTTGGCTGGCGCCGCCTCGGGCGCCTCTTCTTGGTCATCATGGTTATGGCGTCATGGGCACCTCGTGAGGTACCCCGCCTTGATCTCTCGGGCCTCCTCGCGAGCCAGCCTGACGAGGCCGCGGCTTCAAGGAAGCTTCCTGCTTGCCCCGCCTCATGAGGCTTTGGCCCTCGCGAGGGTCTTGAGCTTGTGCCGATGAAGATGGGCCGTGGCCGGGCCACCCTTGAGCCACGCCGCAAAGCCGTAGGCAGGCAAGTCTGGTACCCTCGCTCCTGTAACGCCGATAGTAGCCCCCTGCCCAAGGCGCCGCCTCGACTTGGCTGAGCAGTAGAAGCGAAGGGCAAGTGCGAGCGCCGGGTTCCTAACAGCCTACTGACCTTTTGGGCGCCGCATGGCGGTTGATTGGACGTGGGCGCCTTTAGCAATCGCCGCTGAATCGACAAAAAAGTGCGGCACCGTCCCAGGCTTTGCCTCCTTTGCCTCCTCCTGGTCATTGCCTGGATCCCTTTCTGCGCTTTTCCTTCCCCGGTCCGTGCCTTGAAGATGTCACCTTGGCCTTGGCCCCACTACCGAGTGAGCCGAGGCGCTGTGGTCCCTGTTTTCCTTAGGGCGCTGACGCTGCCCTACCATCACGTCTACCTTCGCGATCCCGACGCCGACCTCGGCGAGCCTGGCTGGAGCCCGGTGAGCGGGCGAGCGCTGGGCACGCCGAGGGCCATGAAGGGTCGAGCGGAGGCTCACTGGCGGTTCCCGACCTTCAAAGACCAAGTCAAGCCGGGGCGCTGTGGATAACCCACAAGTATAGGGGATCGCAACAGTTTTCGAGGGTAGAGTATTCAACCCAAATTTATTGATTCGACACAAGGGGAGCCAAAGAATATTCTCAAGTATTAGCAGCTGAGTTGTCAATTCAACCACACCTGGAAACTTAGTATCTACAGCAAAGTGTTTAATAGCAAAGTAATATGATAGTGATGGTAACGGTAACAAAAGTAAAGACATCAGAAGTAATGTTTTTGGTATTTTGAAGTGATTGTAACAGTAGCAACGGAAAAGTAAATAAGCGAGAACCAGTATATGGAAAACTCAGAGGCACCGGGTCAATGATGGATAATTATGCTTGATGTGGTTCATCACGTAATGTGATCATAACATAGGGTGACACGTAACTAGCTCCAGCTCATCAATGTAATGTAGGCATGTATTCGTAAATAGTCATAATGCTTATGGAAAAGAACTTGCATGACATCTTTTGTCCTACCCTCCCGTGGCAGCGGGTCCTATTGGAAACTAAGGGATATTAAGGTCTCCTTTAATAGAGAACCGGAACAAAGCATTAGCACATAGTGAATACATGAACTCCTCAAACTATGGTCATCACCGGGAGTGGTCCCATTATTGTCACTTTGGGGTTGCTGGATCATAACACATAGTAGGTGACTATAGACTTGCAAGATAGGATCTAGGACACACATATATTCATGAAAACATAATAGGTTCAGACCTGAAATCATGGCACTCGGGCCCTAGTGACAAGCATTAAGCATAGCAAAGTCATAGCAACATCAATCTCGTAACATAATGGATACTAGGGATCAAACCCTAACAAAACTAACTCGATTACATGATAAATCTCATCCAACCCATCACCGTCCAGCAAGCCTACGATGCAATTACTCACGCACAACGGTGAGCATCATGAAATTGGTGATGGAGGATGGTTGATGATGACGACGGCGACGAATCCCCCTCTCCGGAGCCCCGAACGGACTCCAGATCAGCCCTCCCGAGAGAGGTTAGGGCTTGGCGGCGTCCGTGATCGTAAAACGCGATGAAACTTTCTCCGATTTTTTCTCCCGAAAGCCAATATATGGAGTTGGAGTTGGCGCCGAGGGCATCCAGGGGGCCCATGAGGTAGGGGGCGCACCTGTAGGGGCGCGCCCCACCCTCGTGGGACAGGGTGTGGGCCCCGGTCTTCATCTTGGCGAGGATTTTTATTATTTATTATAAGATATTCCGTGGAGTTTCGTGTCATTCCGAGAACTTTTGTTTTCTGCACATAAAACAACAAAGATGGCAATTCTGCTGAAAACAACGTCAGTCCGGATTAGTTCCATTCAAATTATATAAGTTAGAGTCCAAAACAAGGGCAAAATTGTTTGGAAAAGTAGATACGACGGAGACGTATCACGCTGCCGGTCCTGAGGCTTCTCGAGGCGAACCCGCTCACAAGAGTTCGCCTGGCCAACAAGTGACTCCTTTGTGGCTCTGCTCGCTTTCAGCCTCCTGCAACATGCATCATGCCTCGGGAGGCGTTTAAACTTCATGCGTTTGGTGTTGTGACAACAGTTATGGGCTGTAATATTTGCTTTGAATTCCTTGAGATTTATGCGCTTTCCTTCCTACTTGCTTATGTTCTATGCCAACAGAGCCTGCCTCAAGCATACCTCGGCCGCCATTAGCCCCGACTGGAAACCAGGACGGGACCAAGGAGTGAGGGGCTACGTTACAAGTTAGGCTCCTGAGTCGCGATGCTCAGGAGTCCCCCTTGGCGCACAAACAGCAAGTAGGGAGGTGAGATGCATGGGTGAATTTACCATTTTACGTCTGCAGAGCCCGGCCCCGAGCATACCTCAACCGCCGTTAGCCTTTCGGAACTAAGGAGTGAGGGGCTACGTGACCGCTTAGGGCTCTGAGTCGCGATGCTCAGGAGTCCCCTTGACGCTCAAACGGCCTTCGTACCTTGGCTCCGCCGGGAGGGACGTGGCGACGAACTAGGCCCGAGGGCCCGGCTGGGTGGCGTGGCGTCTGGGCGTGACCCAGCGTAGCCTCGTGCCGAGCCCCTCAAGGCTGCACTCCCGAGGGAGGCGCTGCGATGAGGCCAGACATTGAGCCTGGGCTCCCCGAGGTTGATGCGCCGGGGCCACCTCGCTTGTTTATCACCAGCCATGAGCATAGCGCTTCCAGATGTGTACGGGCATAGCCGCCTTGGCAAGTGTCGCCACCAACAAGGAGCATGGTGCTTCCATCGGTGCGTGAGGGGCTCCTCCGGGAGGAGCCTGGGCGCAGGGCATGTACAGCCCCGACACGTGGCCTGGGTACGGTAGGGCTCGACGAGGTGTCTGGGCACCCGTGAGCCAGCATGGGACTCACGGGGCCCTACCTCAAGGCGGGTTGCGCCTGCAATCGGGCCTTAGCTTGTGATGTGTTCCTGCAAATTTGGTTAGATGCCGACGCCCACGCCCTCCGTCCCGCCTCGAGCTGGGTCTCAACTGCCGGCTGGTATGCTGTGTCGCGATGGCGTGGACAAGGCCAGAGGGTGAGGGCTGGAGAGCCAAGAGGAGCCCATGAGTCGCGATGCTCGTGTACCCCCTTTAACGTGCAAGCGGCCGACATGAAGGAAGACAGGGTGCCATGGACAGGCATCAAATAACAATCATGATGGGTCGAACGCATGACCCGAAATAAACGCGAGAGGGGTACATGCCGCTGGGTCTGGCCCGAGCGACTTGGGGATGATGCAGCCCGAGGGGCGCCCCCAACAAAGTAAGCTAGGAACATGAAGTAAAAGGGATACATGCCGCAGGGACGGACCCACGCGGCCTGGGAATGATGCAGCCCTGGGGGGTGCTCCCAGCTGGAAATGAAACTTGAAGGATGTCACCTGATAACGTTGAAGACGGCGATGCCAAGTAGCGGGCGCCGTGGCTGCGGAAGCCGATCTTTCACGAGCCCCTGTGCCCAGGAGCCTCGGAGGCCCGGAGGCGCCGCGGCTCCTCGCGACCATCTCCATCTCCGCCAGACTGCGGAACGCTCGCCTCTTGAGCCTCCAGTGATGCTCCCCATGAGGCGCCGCACGCGGCCAAGGTTTGGCACGCCTGTAGGGCATGCGAACGTAGCTGCGTGGTGGACTCTTCGCAGCCGCTTCGCGTGAGAGGGCCGTAAGCGCCTCGAGAGGCGGCTCGTTGAGCCCTGCATGTCGATGCAGACGCGCAGCCCACCATCCTCGCGCTCGATGGGGAGCTACGGGCGGTAAGCGGCGGCTACCACTCATGACTCTTGACTCCTGCAGCCTCGAATGATCTCGGCCGACGAACTCCCGAGGGTTTGGCCCTCCTTGCCTCGCTCCTTCCCGAGGGAAACGTGCTCAAACACGCCTCCAAGTGGTGCCTGCGCCTCCCTCGTGACCTTAGCAAGGTCGGTGGCCCTCTAGGAGAGAGCCCGAGCCTTGCTTGAGGAGGGCGCTGGCGCGCTTTCCTATGCGATGGAAGGAGGTGCCCCTGAACAGTGCAGACTGAGGGGCCTGCCTCCCGAGGGGTCGGGCCCGGGCGATGTCTTCTTCTTCTTGGGAGCAGTCTCGGGAGCCTCCGCCTCCCGTGATCCGGTCTTCAAGTGACGCTGCTTGAAAAGTTTGCTCCAGAGAGCATACTGCCTCTCTCTTCACAAGGCACCGTGATGACTCCGCCGCTTCCTCGGCATCTTGAGGACGCTAGCCGTGATGAGTCACGGCCATGAACTTGGCCGTGAGCTGGGTACCCGGGATGGCATTGTATGGCAGGCGAATCTGGGCGACATCGAAGTCGATGAGCTCGGTGCGGTAGTTGTCGCTACGCTCGAAGCGTTACTGGAGGCGGACCTGCCCAATTGGAACCGTGGAGCCATCGGTGACTCCAGAGAAAGGCTTGGTTGGCTGAAGCTGATTGTAAGGCACTTGGAGATTGTTGAATGTCTCTACGGACAGGACATTGAGCCCTGCTCCGCCATCGATGAGGGTCCTGGTGACTTGCACGTTGCTGATGATTGGGGAACAAAGCATCGGGAGGACTCCGACTGTGGGCTGCCAAGACTTGAGCTGATCTCATTGAAATGAACGTGATGGTGCATGCCGACCACCGGAGAGGGCGCTGCGGCTTCAAGCTTGGGGAGGACTGCATTCACTTCACGGGCGTAACTGCTTGAAGATGCGTTGAGAGGTCGGGGCTTGAGCTCCGCCCAGGATGCAAGCGATCGCGCTGTGGCTTCCCTGGAAGCCCTGCACCCCCTCGCCCGATGATGGTCCTCGCTTTCTCCTTGGCTGTGGCGGTAGAGGAGGGAGGCTTATGCTTCCTTGCAGTGGCGATCCTCGCGAGGCTGATCCCTCCAGCCTCCCTCGCAAGGCTGATCCTGCCAACGATCCTCGCGAGGTCGGTCACACCACCCTTGGCGAGGGCCACGGTCTTCCCAAAGATCTGCGTGCCTTCCTCCTCCTCAGCCGTAGCCTCGGTCGCTGCGGCCGGGGAGTCGACCGATTCTCCCTTCTCGCACGGCTCGGAGCTCTTGACATTCGCTGGTGTTGTGGGTGTGGAGGTCATGGTACACACAGCATCGCTGCCCTTGGAAGACTCAAAGGATCTCTCGCCTTGCTTTGGTGTCCGGTTCTCACTGCGAGCATGGTAGCCCCTTGGCGCTTCACGCCCTTGGCCTTGGGCTTCTTCTCTTCCGGTCTCAAGGGCTTGCAGCTCGAGGAGGGAAAGGCGTCCTTCCTCAGCCCTGGGCGCACTTGGTCGCTAAGTTGAACAGCTCCAAGGATGTGCATGATCTTCATGCATCGCCAACTCCTCCTTCATCTTAACGCCACGCACACCGGCCGGAGAAGGCTGAGATGATGGCCTCCTCGGGTCACCTTGGGAATCTTGAGGCGGCGTTGTTGAAGTGCTGGATGTATCAGTAGGGTCTCCCCGGCTGCTGCTTGATGCGGCGATGTCGCCATTCAGCAGGGAGGCCGATCACGAGTACCTTGGAAGTTGGCGGCGAAGCGGGTGCGCATCTCGGCCCCTGTGAGAGGAGATCATGCCGGAGCTAGGTTCAGACCCAGTGCGGGGCCCGGCCCTGAGTGCCATGGGAAACCAGTTCGCCATGACCTTCTTCGCCCCTGCTGGGCGGCTTCGATGCTCAGCTCAGAGAGCTGGAGGAACTCCGCAGGTCGGCCGTGCTGCCGTCAGAAGCGAGGGAGGCAGGTCTGGCTTGAACTTGCCGGCCACGCGACACAAGGCAGCTCGGTGGTGAAGGCGGTAGCCTGCCGTGGGCTACGGGAGGCCTTTGGTGACGAAGAGCCTGGTCTTGCGGGTCCCCATGCGCTGCCGCTGGGAGCAGCGCTGGGTCTTGGGCGGCCGGAGGCAGAGCTGTCGTGACGAGCCGGTGCAGGAGCACTCGGGCAGCTTCTTGGGGCGAGGGACCTCTTGACAGCTCTGCTTGCCGTGTGTTGGCGCCGACGGAGTGGGTTCCGGCCGGCCACGCGCCTGGGGCCAAGGCGCTTTCTTGAGGGGAGGCGGCCGAGGCGCCTCGAGTTTCATCGCCACGCAGGGCGGGGCGTGGTGCAGCCGAGAAGGACGGGCGCTGGGGGAGCCTATGCGCGCGCGACGAAGCTCGGCGACGCGGTCGAGCCACTCTTCAGACGCTGCCGACAGGCGGTAGCGCAGGGAGCTCGCTTTGCCGCTGGCGAGCGCAGCTCGAGTTTCGCGGCGCGCTGGAGCGCCGCGAGACGAAGAACCAGCCGGCGGCGAAGGAGAAGCGATACGGCCGTCTCGCCTCACGGACCGACGGATCTGGGACGATGCTTGTTGCTCGTTCCCCGCTGGGCCGGTGGCGGCGCTGACGGCGAAGCGCATTTAGGAACGGCGGGGCGGCACGACGGGGCCGCTCGGGCGACGCGGTAGCGTAGAGCGTTTCGAGCGCCGGGCGCTGGGCCCGACGAAGGCTCGACATTGATGCGATGGGCGGCGAAGAACAGGGCGGCGGAAGATTTAATTCCGCGCACTTCTACCGGGCGCGCCAAATGTCGGATTTCGGGTTCCGCAGACCCTCTAGGTTCGATCTCCGGGTGCGCGGAGATCTCGCCTACCTACCTACACCGCACCTCGTCGCCTCGCTAGGATCTAAACTACCAAAGGAACAACGCAAGAGACACAAGGTTTATATTTAGTTCGGGCCACCATTGTGGTGTAATACCCTACTCTAGTTTGTGGTGTGGTGGATTGCCTCTCGGGGCTGATGATGAACAAGATACAAGGAAGAACAGCCTCGCGAGGGTCTCGTTTGGCTGGTAATGATGAACTGCTAGGGGGAGTTCAACCGCTTCTCTCTCTCTCTCTCTGCGGTTGATCTCTCGATCGGACTGGATCAAGCTAAGATGAGATGTCCGGATCTCTCTTCGATCTCTCACTCTACCAGATCTCTCACTCTCCCCCTCTCTTCCTCTGTGGGTGGCTAGTCCTATTTATAGGCGGAGGCCCTGGGCCTCTTCCCAAATATTGAGCGGGAAGGGCGCCAACAATTGGCCACTTTGAAGGGGAACATCTGGTACACTTATCCTGACTAAAGTTGGTCCTCGCCTGTCAAAGGCTCTGGTGGTGACGCCGCTTGGGCTCCACGATGACTTCCTTCCTGCCGCTATGACGGTCTTGGTCTTATTGACAGAATCAAACGGGTGCCTTTGCTTGCTCTCGCCCGCGCTTGCCCCTTTGCACTAAAGAGGAAATGAGGACATCGCGCGGCTGGCGCCTACCGCGCCCTTTGGTCGTCATGGCTTGCGCCATGGTCACCTCATGAGGTAACCCGCCTTGATCTCTTCGGGCCTCCTCATGAGCCAGCTTGACGAGGCCGTGTGCTCGAGGAAGCTTCCTCGTCGTCCGCCTCAAGAAGGCTTGGCCTCGCGAGGGTCTTGAGCTTGTGCTGATGAAGATGGGCCGTGCTGGGCCACCCCTTGAGCCACGCCGCAGGCCGCAGGAAGGCAACTCTGGGTACCCCCATTCCCAGAACGCCGACAAGGGTGTTCGGAGAAGACGGTCGCCGCGCTGGGTGCTGCCCCGAAGGCGATGATCGGGATGAAGATGATGGCAGGCGCGTGGTCGGCGGCGTTCGTGGCTCGCCAAGCTTCGGCGGCTCTCCTTCTGACAGCAGCTCCTCCACGTGGTAGTCGCGACCAGCCTCCGCGCCACGCCGCCTTTGAGGGAGGTAACGGGTCAGTCCTGGCCGCCGGCGCCTCGGTGAAGCGAGAGGAGTCCGACCGAGCTCCGGGAGGCGAGACGAGCCCTCGCCATGAAGTTGGTGCCGAGCAAGCCGTGCCTATTTTGCTTTTTCTTCCTTCCCCAAGCAAAGAGAAAGTAGCGAGGGGCCCCGTGGGGGTGTGCCGGACTGCTGTCATGTTAATTATCATGTTGTTTCCGCTATTTCTGTGCTGTGTTTTGGTGCCGCATGCCCGCGTGCAGGAATTACTTAGCTCGGGGGAACTTGCCGCGGTCTTCGCTTCCCGAGGCTGAGGCCTCGCTGTGTGACGGTGTCCTGGACTAGGGGGTACTCACCACATCATCTCCCGATCTGTTAGATTGGGCCGAGGACCCCCATGGCCATATACTCATGGGCCAGTCCGGACAGCTGCCACATACAAGGAAGATTCCACAAGACTTGGCGATCAAGACAAGGACTCCTCCCCATCATGATTCGGCTAGGACTCTTGTTATCCTAGGCCTCGGTGCATTATATAAACCTCAGGATCGAAAAGTATGTCCGGAGGGGGTGATTAGACTACTTGACCAAATAAAACTTATCCTTTTCCCCAATTTTAGTCTTTGGCAGATTTTAGCTATCTTAGCACAAGTCAAGCAATCTTAACACAATTCAAGCAAGCATGCAAAGAGTATATGAGCAGTGGAAAGTAAAGCATGCAACTTGCAAGAATGTAAAGGGAAGGGTTTGGAGAATTCAAACGCAATTGGAGACACATATGTTTTTGTCGTGGTTCCGATAGGTGGTGCTATCGCACATCCACGCTGATGGAGACTTCAATCCACGAAGGGTAACGGCTATGCTGAGTCCACGGAGGGCTCCACCCACGAAGGGTCCACGAAGAAGCAACCTTGTCTATCCCACCATGGCCGTCGCCCACGAAGGACTTGCCTCACTAGCGATAGATCTTCACGAAGTAGGTGATCTCCTTGCCCTTACAAACTCCTTGGTTCAACTCCACAATCTTGTCTGGAGGCTCCCAAGTGACACCTAGCCAATCTAGGAGACACCACTCTCCAAGAAGTAACAAATGGTGTGTTGATGATGAACTCCTTGCTCTTGTGCTTCAAATGATAGTCTCCCCAACACTCAACTCTCTCTACTTGGGATTTGGATTTGGTGGAAAGAAGATTTGAGTGGAAAGCAACTTGGGGAAGGCTAGAGATCAAGATTCATATGGTAGGAATGGAATATCTTGGCCTCAACACATGAGTAGGTGGTTCCTTCTCGTAAACAGCAAGTTGGAAGTGTAGGTTTGTTCTCGATGGCTCTCTCCACGAATGAAGAGGAGGTGGAGGGTATATATAGCCTCCACACAAAATCCAACTGCTACACACAACTTGCCAAACTCGGTGGGACCGAATTGATAAACTCGGTCGGATCGATTCAGCAAATCTAGTGACCGTTAGGATTTTCGGTGGGACCGACATGCAACTAGGTAGGACCGATATGGTTAGGGTTTGGGCATAACGTAATCTTGGTGAGACTGATTACACAAACTCGGTGAGACCGATTTTGGTAATAAGCTAACCAGAGAGTTGGTCAGGTAAACTTGGTGGGACCGATTCGCTCTTTTCGGTGAGACCGAAATGTTACGAAAGGGAAACAGAGAGTTTACATTGCAATCTTAGTGGGACCGATCGCTTCATCTCGGTAGGACCGAAACGTTACGTAAGGAAACCGAGAGATTATAATCCCATCTCGGTGAGACCGAGATCCCTATCGGTGAGACCGACGGTTGCCTAGGGTTTGTGGCAGTGGCTATGACATCTGAACTCGGTGGCGCCGGGTAGAAAGATTCGGTAGGGCCGAGTTTGACTTTGGGTTTAGGTCATATGTGGATATGAGAAAGTAGCTGAGGGTTTTGGAGCATATCACTAAGCACTATAGAGCAAGAAACTCATTAAGCAACACCTCATCCCTCCTTGATAGTAATGGCTTTTCCTATAGACTCAATGTGATCTTGGATCACTAAAGTATAAAATGTAGAGTCTTGAGCTTTTGAGCTTGAGCCAATCCTTTTATCCTTAGCAATTTGAGGGATCCACTTTTCTCATCCATGCCATGCCATCCATTGAGCTTTTCCTGAAATATCTATCTTGGAATGATGTTAGCTCAATGAGCTATATGTTGTTAGGAATTACCAAAACCACCTAGGGATAGTTGCACTTTCAATCTCCCCTTTTGGCAATTGATGACAACATATAGATCAAAGCTTCACAAAATGATAATAAGAGTGAAAACATTGTCTCTTTGAGAAGTATGTGATAAGCAAGAGCTCCCTAAATTTGTGCATAGTTTAAGATTTGCTTTGGACTGCAAATGCACAAGCAAATTAGGCTCATGGATAACTCTTCCATGTCACATACATCTTGGTGGAGCGCTCAAAATGATAATGATTAAATACATGCACTCATCACCAAGCAAAATGAATGATCATATAGGGATAAGAAAGATAATATCATCCAACAAGCATAATTGTAGCATATGATCAAACACATGATCATCCGGTATCACATGTATATAATGTATCTCAAACAAGCAAATAAAGTTTAACCACCAAAGCAAGAGAGAACAAAAAGCAACACTCTCTATCGAAGCCTATGATCTATACAATTGTCTCCCCCTTTGGCAACAAGTTACCAAAAAGTTCATAGAAAATGCATAGTACTAACTCGACTCTCAGGCTTGATCTTCTGGTGGTGGAGTAGACAGGACCCAAGGACGAAAGCATCAGTTGATGTAGATGGAGCTGGTGGAGTAGGTGCTGGAGCTGGTGGCACTGAAGCTGTAGCTGGTGCAGATGAAGTGGCTCTGGTATCTGTCACTGCACCGCAGCTGATCTGTGGAGCTCTAGGCACTCGCAAATGCATCTGTGGTTGACTTGCCCTTCCTCTCCCGCATGTCATCCTCGGTCAGCTCAACAACAGACCTGAATCTCGGTGACCTTTATATCCATGTCATAGAACTTCTGCTCCATGATCCTCTCCAAGCTCTCCCTGGTTTCGAAAGTTAAGGTGGCCAACCCCTTCTCAATCCTTAGAGTGGATGCAATCAAGTAGCCAAGTTGATCTTGTTTGCTCTCCAGAAGGTAATCGGGATGCCTCTTCCATTGTTGGCATCTTGGCAGCCTTTTCTGCCCTCTTTGCCTTCTCCTTTTTTAGCCCGCGGCTTGCAATCGAGGATGGTTCATCTTCATCCATAACCACTTGGTTGTCCTCGAAATCTGGATAAATAGGCATATGCTCCTTATCCAATAGGTATGTGCTCGTGCCCATCTTGGAGTTTATCGTCACCGGATCTGTGGGGCATATCCACAACTTCTTTTCTGGTCAGCAACTTTCCTTTTGATAGTCTCAACTATAAGGCTCATGACCTTGAACTTCTGTGGCGCATCAAATATATGTAGCAAGTTTATTGCATGGCCTCTGATCATCCTGTGATCACCGGACTTTGGGCAAGAGAGTGTGCCTAAGGATCCAATTGATTGTAGGCAGTCGACGACAAGTGTTTCCACCGATCCAAACCGTGAGTCTCAAGATCTCGCTTCAGAATCTCTTTGTACATACGTGCCATTGTGTTATGATCCATCTTTTTCTTGGCATAGACAGCCAAGTCATCCTCTTCCTCCTTAGGTGCATTGACTGATTGGCCCATTCCTCAATAGTTGATTGGTACCTTGTACCTTCAGACATCCATACTATCCTCGCCATCCGGATAGAAGTGGGTTGTGGAGTAGAATTGCATTATGAGCTCCTCATTCCACTTTGTGAGCTTCGCCCAACAAAGTCTGCAACTCCACAAGCACCAAACTATCATACACACCAGGATAGTGTTCCTCATTCTCCTTTATGTAGGTCCAATCGACCCACCTCATGTCACACACTATAGGCTTCTTGTCCAACAAGATTATCTCATAGAAGTCCCATTGTTCCTTTGTGTGGAACCTGTAATCAACAAGAGTCCTTCTTCCGTGGCATATGGATCTCACTCTCTCCATAGCCTCAACCCTGAGTCTCTTCTGATCTTCATGTTCTCAGCCACAGGATGAGCATCATTGTGGTCTGGAATCTTTGGCTACAACTTTCTCAGGATTTGCTCTTCATCATCTTCTTCTTCAAAGAATAGCCAGGTCTAGAACCGGGCCTTGTTCTTCTCACCCAGTGCATATGTTCCCCGGTATTCCTCTTTGGTGCACTCTTTGGTTTGGAGGCAGCTTTGGGTGCTTCTTTGGGCTTTGATGATGCAGCCTCGACTTAATAGCATCACCCATAAGCTTCGAGCCTTGGGTGTTGTTGGCAGCAACCTCTTCTTCTTCCTCTTCTTCCATCATGGAAGGCTTTCCAATAACTCCTGCCATGGTCTTCTTGACCCTTTCCTTCCTTTTCTTCCTTCCAGCAGCCTCTTTGGGTTTGGATTTCAAAGATGCTTGAGTGAGGCTCGGCTTTAGACATGGGTTGTCTTCCCTACCGGGCCTTTTGATCTTCGGACTGCTTAACTGCAGCCTGAGCTATACTCCTTTTGAGAACCTTTTTCTTTGAACCGGCCTCATCCTCATCTGCCACATAATCCTCATCCTCAGATTCCGAGGTTCTCCTTCCTTGTCTGGTGGCAGCTTTTGGGCAGGTTGCTGGGTGCTTCAGCTTCCCTCATCCGAGCTGCTAGAGGGAATAGTGCCCTCACTCATCTCAATCTGCCTCCGACTTGTTACGCTGTCACTCAGTCGACATGTTGCAAACACCGATCGCAGACTCGTGAATAGGTATAGATGAGATAGAGTGGATGAGCATCACAAAATACGGAGATTTTTGCAAAAGAATGAGTCAAAAACTTAGTTTTAGTTTTCCACAGAAAGCATTTCGGTTCAACCGATTTGCAAACTCGGTGATACCGAAGCAGCTTTTGGAACCTAAACTAGTGAACTCGGTCAGACTGATTTGCAGTTCTCGGTCAGACCGAGAACCACATGTGCAATGGCTTTGGCCGAATCGGTGCAACCGAGTTCTGCAACTCGGTGGGTCCGAGATGGTTTCGGCGGAAACCTAACCCTAAATTTTCAATTCATCTCTAATCTATGGAGTGTTTTGACTGGATAGAGTCGTTTCAATCGTGGCAAGAATCATGATGAACACAATGTGCTAGGAATCGTATGGGGATAGCACTGTGATCGAGTCCATACCCTAGATCGGCGATGAACTCGCTTACAAAGGCAACGGCGGGGATGAATTCCGCTGACGGCGGCAGTAGACCAAATGACAGGAGGCGGTCCGCATAAGGAGGACGATCCGGAGACCCCAGGAGGCAAGAAAGCGAGCTATGTGCGGGATAAGTGGTTCGAGAGAAAGTTTCCAAATTTTTCCCGTGAGTATATATATAGCTCGACGCCGCTTTGTGACTGAGTGGAACAACTTCGGTGGCACCGAGATGCATAACTGGATACATACAACAACTCGGTGTGACCGAAGTGTTCAAATCGGTTGCACCGAGATTGAAAAACTAGATCGACTTAGTGATCTCGGTATGACCGAAATGGAAGAATCGGTCAGTCCGAAAAGCACAAAGAAGTTTTGGAAGTTTAAGTCTATGACGAATCGGGGACTCCGAGTGCTCCTCACACAGAGTGGTTCGAATCTGACTTGATCAAATTTTGTGATGTAGCATGAATAGAGTTTGAGACAAGAAGAGCATAGATAGCTAGAGAAGGTTCTTAGGCATTCTTGTCCATCCACTTGGCCAAAGAAAAAGAAACCAATCAATCAAAACCACAAGTGGATGTCCTCGAATGAGTAAAATATGCAACCAACATGCTCACACAATAAAATGACAAATGAAATATGTGACAAAGCATGCACAAATAATTCTAGCATCTATCAAACAATTGGCGATGACTAGGTCATCTATATATGAGTATATTGACTTAGGAGTCAAATGAGAACATTTGATCATAGGTTATCCTCATCGTTTAAGCTCAAGTGGGGTTACCACTTTTACATAATGCATTGTTGTGTTCACACCATTAGAGTTGCTTTAGCTCAATTCTTTAGAGTAAAGCTCCCCTAGATGTGAGATCCCCCAAGAGGGATGAACTAACCTTGGATTTTGTCGATGATGACTTCATGTAGGTGTTGAAGATGTGGATGCTCAATGTTGATGAAGATCATTTGGAGCAATCCTTTTGGAGTGAGTTGCACTTTCAATACCTACACGGGTTAGTCCCACAAGGAACAAACAAGGATATCCATAGACATAGAGTGATGCACACATAAGATGATGTCTATGAGAGCATTAGGTTACCTTGTCCCTTGTCTTACCAACAAGAGGGTTTGTGACTCCTTGAACTAGTGCAAGATGTGGAAGTTGATTGCACTCGTTGTTGCCAAAATGATGTGAGTGAAATATGTTGGCGGAGTCACCCTCAAGAACTCTCTAGTTCTTCTTCTTGGGATCCACATCATCTTGATGGGAATCCTTGGAGTTGTAGTCGTACTTGATGAAGTAGAACTTGTCGTAGTCTTGGGAACCCACTTGACCAAGGCCTTAGGAGCTTCTTCAAATGCATCAATCTCCTCTTGAAGCTTGTCCTTGCCTTTTTGCTTGTGGTCTTGTGGTGGAAGATCATCTTGAGCTTGTGTCCCTTTGAAGGAAGTAGGATCATACTTCTCTTGTTGAGGAACAAACTTCGGCTTGGGATATTGATCTTCTTCCCACTCAACTCCATTGGCATTGAACTTTCGCTCAAATCCAACACCTTGATTCTTCCGGTGCCTTCCTTGCTTAAGTGCATAATTTCCTCAAATTGCTTACTCACGCAAGGCTCTTGTAAACATATTTCTCTATAATTCCCTTCAATAAGCTATTTTCTTGCTCAAGTGTAACTTGGCTAAGAGAATCATTAGTGGAATCAAGAGAACTACTAGAAGCAACAACATTTGATTTAGCATGATTATTGTTACTACTAGAGGAAGAATCCTTCTTGTTTTTTGTTAGTGGATTTGACTTGGAGGCATGTAAGTAGATAAGAGTAAACGCTTGGCAATGTAAGAAGAACTTTTCTTACGAAGATCATCATTGATTGCTTTTAAGAACTCATGCTCTTGCTCAAGATTGAGCTTTTCAAAGCATAACTTCTCATGAGTCCTTAAAAGTTCTTGATGATCTTCTAAGATAGTTTCATGAGCTAACTTAAGAGTGTTTAGTTCTTTAGTTAGACGCTCAATCTTCTCCTTATCATTGTCATTCATTTTATCTTGATTAGCATGATTAATTAACGTTTCATCATAGTATTCATCACTAGAGTTGTCAACAATTAAATCATCATCACCTAGCAAGTCATCTTCATCACTATTGAAATCAACAAACTCGGGGTGTGTTACCTTCGGGCCTTTGGCCATGAAGCATCTTCCAATTCCTTCATTTGGTGAATCAAATATGTCGTAGGAGTTGGTTGACACAAGTGCTAGACCGGCAACACCTTCATCTTGGGTATATTCGGAGTCGGAGTGATAACTTCTCTCGGAGTGATTGTCGGAGTCGGAGCCGGATACCCATTCACCAACATGAGCTTGATGTCTTCGTTTCGTGTAGCTCCTTGATGACTTTTCCTTCCTTTCCAAATCCTTGCTTCTCCGTGAGGGTGTTCGTTCATAACGATCATCTCTACTCCTTCTCTCTTGGTGGTGATTCTTCTTCTACTTCTTCTTTTTGGAGAATCTTCTCTTCTTTTGTAGGGTGCCGTACACTCATTTGAATAGTGTTCGGTCTTCCACAATTGTAGCAATAACGCCTCCCGACTAGAAGATCTTTTGTCATTGTAGGACCTTTGACTTGGAGCTTCTCTCTTTGCTTCTACTCTTGTAGAATTTGTTGAAGTTCTTCACCATTAAGCTCAATTCTTCATTGAAGGTTTGTTTCTCACTTGATGATGTGGGGGCTTCACATGAGGCTTTGTAAGCACCACTTGACTTGTTGTGAAGTTCCTCCTTATGCTTGAGCGACATGTCATGAGCAACAATTCTTCCAATGACTTCCGTTGGCTTGAGATCTTTGTAATTGGGCATCATTTGAATCAATGTGCATACGGTATCATATTTTCCATCCAAAGCTCTTAGGATCTTCTTGATGATGAATTTGTCGGTCATCTCTTCACTTCCTAAGCCGGCAATCTCATTTATGATAAGAGCAAGCCTAGAGTACATTTCAGCGACACCTTCACCATCCTTCATTTTGAACTTGTCAAGTTGACTTTGGAGCACATCCAACTTGGATTCCTTGATGGAGTCGGTACCTTCATGCATATCAATCAAACTATCCCAAATTTCCTTTGCATTCTCAAGACGGCTGATTTTGTTGAATTCTTCAGGGCACAATCTGTTGAAGAGGATATCGCAAGCTTGAGCGTTGTATTGCAGCATCTTCAACCCTTCCGCACTAGCTTCATGGTTCGGTTCTCTCCCATCAAAGAATTCACCTTGCAATAATACACACAATAGCCCAAACGGCGGGGTTATGTCCAAGAATATGCATTTTTCATCTTATGCTTCCAACTAGCAAAATTAGTACCATCAAAGTAAGGACCTCTACGGTGATAATTTCCCTCGCTAGACGCCATACTCTCCTAGGTTGTGAAACCAAGGCTATGACCACCAAAAGCTATGAAAATCAAAGCAAATGGAGATCAAAGCTCTGATACCACTTGTAGGATTGAAAGTATGTCTAGAGGGGGGTGATTAGACTACTTGACCAAATAAAAACTTATCCTTTTCCCAATTTTAGTCTTTGGCAGATTTTAGCTATCTTAGCACAAGTCAAGCAATCTTAACACAATTCAAGCAAGCATGCAAAGAGTATATTGTAAAACTAGAATATTGGGGGCAACTGCTCGACACCCTTGGGGGGTGCGGCTATCTCATTATATATAAGTACCAAAGGGTACAAGTACACGTACAACACATATACACAAGTCTACGTATCCATATCTGAGTCCTAACACCCTCCTCAATCTTAACTGTGGCACGAAGTACAAACCAAGTTAAGATTGCGCCTGCAGACCTACAAGTCGTGGTTGTGGAAGAGGCTTCGTGAAGATGTCACAAGTTGATCCTTTGATGATTTGAACTTGATGCTAAGCGCCTTCAGGCAACACGCCTCGAACAAAGTGATAGTCAACCTCAATATGTTTTGTTCGAGCATGAAACACCGGGTTAGATGATAAGTATGTAGCACCAATGTTATCACACCAAAGCCTTTGGAGAGTGAGCTGAAGGAACTTCGCAACTCCCTCAAAGAAGGACTCGAAACCTAAATGATCTCGGTATCGCATCAATCGCTTTGTACTCGGCTTCGTGTCTGCTGCGAGACACCGTAAATAGCTGCTTGCGAGCATTCCAGTAATCAAGTTGGGACCAAGAAACACCGCATACCCCCGTGGATCGCCGGTCATCGGGACTACCAGCCTACCAAAGATCGAGAAGGCCGAGATCTCATAAGACGGCGGCGACGCCGGAGAAGCAAACCATGAGATGCGATGAGGCATAGCAGAATGCGCTTCACAGCCGACCAATGGGATGTCGTGGGCGCATGAAGAAACCGATGTATTAACGATTGACTGCATAAGAGACATCCGGGTTCCGGTGATAGTAAGATATTGCAGGCCTCCAACAAGATCATGCGGTACTCGGTGGCATCATCGGAGGAGAGAGGGTCACCATCAAAAAGTGCATAACCCGATCAAGGGCGTATATAGGAGTAGCGACAGGTTTACACTGCAGCATACCAAAGACGACGCAACAAATCAGAGCGTGCATTTCTTCCGAGTAAGAGTGACTCCAGAAGACCGTGACACCTCCTGCACCAAGGAAGAAGTGCAGAGCACCGAGATCCTTGACAAAGCAAAATCACCACTCAATGCAGCCGGAAGGCGGTCTGCCGCTTAATCCGAGGAACCGATGAGAATAATATCATCAACATAGACCAAGTAAGTACATCGTAACCTCGTGGCGTTGAAGAAGGAACAAGTGATGTGTCGTGATGAAGGAATGAACCCAAGTGCTCGCAGAAAACCGAACCAAGACGTGCATGCTGCACGGGAGCCCGCTAAGACCATAGAGCGCCTTAAAAAGACGAAGGAGATGAGTAGGACGTGCAGGTGATCAACAAACCCGGTGGTCGACGATATAAACCTCCTCCTCCGTAACTCCATGCAAAAAGCTGCTACGCACATCAAGCTGACGGAGAAACCATCCTCGAGTAACAAAGAAGGGATAGTAGCGCATTTAAATGGTAGTGAGGCTTGATAACCGGATCGAACGTGTCTTCATAGTCAAGACCATACCTCTGTTTGAAGCCCTTAGCCACTAACCTTGCCTTGTAACGCTCAATGGAGCCATCAAAGATGCCGCTTAACTTTAAACACCCACTTAGAGTCAATGATATTGACCCCAGACATTGGAGGAACAAGCTGCCAGGTGTCATTCTTCAGCAATGCTTGAAACTCCTGTTCCATCGTGGCACGCCAGTGGGGAATGCCTAGCGAAATTGAAAGTGGCGAGGCTCAAAGAAGTGGGATCCGCGGCAGCATGAGCCATGCATCGCGGCAGCCACGCAACAGTCCCCATCGGTCCGGATCTTAGGCCGAAAGACACCGTCCGATCACAAGGCAGGTTGAGGAGCAACAGGTTGTGGTAATGACGGGCAGGCATGATGCAAAGCGACGAAGAAGGCGACTTTCGAAGTCGCCAGGCTCACGCCGGAACCACTGGGCGCCGGAGGCGGGCGGTGTGGCGCCCGACACGGCCACTGCCGCCTGTGCCCACGCCGGAGCCGCTGAGCGCTGAAGAAGGCAAGCACAGGGTGACCGCCCATCGGGAGCCGAGCCGCCCAGCGTAGCTGGCGTGGCTGGCCCAGGAGCAACCTCCTGCGAGGACGCTTTCATGAGCTGGGTCGGGCGATGCTCAGCGAGGCAGCCATGACGCAGCTCTTGCGGGTTGCGGTGTGCCGCCCGATATGCATGCCACATGCATCGCGATCGTCTCTCCCTGGGACGCCAGCGCCTAAGGTGCTTGTTCTTCAAGGAGCTTGAGACGAGCGCCACGGCCAACACCTGCACATGGTTAGGGAGCAACATGGAGCATATGCAACATCCACAAATTGATCAGCAGAGGTGTGGTAGAAGAAGTTGCCTGGCATAAGAGTGATAGACGATTCGAAGTGCACGAAAGGGAAACACATTCTCATCAAAAACAACGCCACGAGAAATGTAAACGCGATTGGTGGGAACATGTAGGCATTTGTACCCTTTGTGAAGGGAACTATACCCAAGAAAACGCACTTTTTCAAATCAAACTCTAGCTTATGTTTATTATATGGACGCAAATGAGGCCAACAAGCACACCCAAGACTTTGAGAAAGGTGTAGTCCGGGATTTCATTGAGCAAGAGTTCAAGTGGGTTTTCATATTCAGTAGAGTCGTGAAGGAAGCCTATTGAGTCAAAAAAAGCAGGCGGTGGAGAAAGCATCACTCCGTAACCTAAAAGGTACGGAGGCATGTGCTGCTAACAAAGTGATGCCAGTTTCTACAAGGTGACGATGCTTACGTTCGGCGGTCCCATTCTACGATGTGTATGGGGGCAAGACACACGGTGTGTAATCCCAAGCTTGTTAAAGAACGAAAGTTAAGGTTGTGGTATTCACCCCCGGTCGCTTTGGACATGAATAATTTCCGGCGTAAGGAGACGCTCAACATGTGCTTGAAATTGATAAACACATCAAACACATCAGATTTTTTCTTAATAAGATAGAGCCAGTGTAAACCGATCAGAAGCATCAATGAAACCGACATAATAATTATGGCTACTAACAGACGCTTTGGGCATGACCCCATACATCGGAAAAAATAAGCTCAAGAGGATGTTTCACAACACGACTAGACTCGAAAACGGAGTTGGTGACTCTTGCCTCACGACAGGCATCACAAATAGTTTCAGTAGTTTTATTTGACACAACTGGTAGCTCATGACGATGCAACACATGACGGACTATGGGAGCGGCAGGATGACCAAGTCGCGCGTGCCAATGTGTAGGCGAGACACGAACACCAATCGAACGCCTCGAGGAGAAAACTCGCATGGGAGGTGCGGTTGGCGTCAAGTGCATACAAGCCACGGTGAAGATGACCGCTAAGCGTAACAGCCCTCGTGTCCCGATCCTTGATAAAGAAAGCGAAAAGGGTGAAATTCAGCAAGGACATTATTGTCACGAGTAAGTTGTGGAATGCATAACAAACTACGTGAAGCAAAGGGAATACGAAGGATGTTAGACAAATGCGTTTTCGTGAATTGTGTGCAAGAAGGGATGCCTCGACCAACATGGGAGATGCGCATACCTGCTCCGTTAGCGGTGTGCACCTGATCATGACCGCGATATGGCTCTGGACCGAGAGCTTGCTCATGTCGTTGGTGAGGTGGTTGGTAGCTCCCGTGTCCATGTACCCACGAGGGATCAATCGAGTAGGATGGAGTACGCGTGCTCATGACCCACCACCGCAGCGTCACTTGTTTTTCATTCCCTTGCCATTGTTGCCGAGGCCAAGGAAATCTTGCTTGTAGCGGCGATGACAGCAGAAGCCACGCGTGGCGCTCAATCCCACACAACCGGCACGCTCACGAGCACCACAATCGGGCAGCAAGCCACCGACGCGATCCCCGTGGTGATGGACGGCGGCTCCCCGTGAGGGCTGAGAAGTGCCCGCCGCCTTGGCAGGAGCGACGGCCTCGCGATTGCCACGGGTTGCGGCGTTAGCGCAGAGGCAAAACTCGGAGTAGATCGACGCGCTTTGATGCGCTGTTCATGACCAAGGAGCCGCCAAGATACAGCCTTCCCGTGGCGGAGAGGCGCCGCGCCCGTGCGGACGTTCTCAATGAGATTGTCATAGTCATCATCGAGGCCATTGAGCACATGAGTGGTGAAGTCCTCATCTCCAAGGGGCTGGCCAATGGAGGCCAGCGTGTCTGCAAGTCCTGACATCTTGTTGAAGTACTCCGTGATGGTGAGGCCTCCAAGCTTGGTCTCCCCCAACTCAGTGCGGATAGAGTGAGCACGCGCCTGAGACTGAGAGGCAAAACTGTTGTGAAGTGCAGACCAAGCCTCTCGGGATGTCGCGCGAAGATGACAAGCGACGACACGCCGGAGTCAGCGAGGACCGGATGGCCGTAAAGTATCGCTGGTCTTGGGCCACCCACACATGATGAGCGGGGTGATACGGCGGCGGACACGGATAGAGCCATCAACATAGCCCTCCAAGTAGCGACTCCCAGGGAGAGGTAGAACCTCCGCGCCCGCCAGATAGGTAGTTGTCCGGTGTAAGCTTCACCGAAGAAGATGCGAGAAATTAGAACGGCGATGGCGCCGAGCATAACCCGCATGGGGACCCATGTTCTGCCCATCATGGGGAGCGAGGGCCAAGGACGCCTGTAGCTGTGGACGGAAGGGGCATCGACCGAACCAGCGTGGCCACCAAGACACGGGCGGTGCGGGCGCCGTAGGGTCAGCTTATAGCGACGCCGCTACCATCTGTGACGGCGGAGGCATCGGCTAGGTAGGAGGCACTCGGTGGCGCTGGCGCCGTAGGTTGGTGCAGGGGCGCAAGACCACGGAGCTTAGGTCGGGTAGCGCCATAGTAGGGTGGAGGGGCTCAGAGGTTGGGGAGCCGCGAGGCGCGGTGCAGGCGATTTGCGCGAGAGGGCGGCGGCGCCAAGGCGAAGGTCGAGGCGTAGGCGCCACCAGTGGCAATCGGCGGCCGGGCATGCTCGCCCGCTTCGCCTTGCCTTACCGCCTGCCGCAGATGGCTTTCGGGCAGCGACGGCCGCCGCCAAGCCGTATGCATGGGGATGCGAGGAAGGGCGACGAGGGAGCGACGAGCGCCCAGCATAGGAGAGGAAGCCGAGGCGGGCAAGTGAGTGCGCGTGGAGGCCATCGAAGAATGGCTGAGCATGATCGGCGGAGGCGGCGGCGGCAAGAAGGGTGCAGCGGAAGACGGGAACCCTAGTCTCGATACCATGTAAAACTAGAATATTGAGAACAGCGACTACTTTCGACACCCTTGGGGGGTGCGGCTATCTCATTATATATAAGTACCAAAGGGTACAAGTACAAGTACAACACGTATACACAAGTCTACGTATCCATATACAGTCTAACATATATGAGCAGCAGAAAGTAAAGCATGCAACTTGTAAGAATGTAAAGGGAAGGGTTTGGAGAATTCAAACGAAATTGGAGACACAGATGTTTTAGTCGTGGTTCCGATAGGTGGTGCTATCGTACATCCACGTTGATGGAGACTTCAACCCACGAAGGGTAACGGTTACATGAGTCCACGGAGGGCTCCACCCACGAAGGGTCCACGAAGAAGCAACCTTGTCTATCCCACCATGGCCGCCTCCCACGAAGGACTTGCCTCACTAGCGTAGTAGATCTTCACAAGTAGGTGATCTCCTTGCCCTTACAAACTCCTTGGTTCAACTCCACAATCTTGCTCTGAGGCTCCCAAATGACACCTAGCCAATCTAGGAGACACCACTCTCCAAGAAGTAATAAATGGTGTGTTGATGACGAACTCCTTGCTCTTGTGCTTCAAATGATAGTCTCCCCAACACTCAACTCTCTCTCACAGGATTTGGATTTGGTGGAAAGAAGATTTGAGTGGAAAGCAACTTGGGGAAGGCTAGAGATCAAGATTCATATGGTAGGAATGGAATATCTTGGCCTCAACACATGAGTAGGTGGTTCCTTCTCGTAATAAAGAAGTTGGAAGTGTAGGTTTGTTACGATGGCTCTCTCCACGAATGAAGAGGAGGTGGAGGGGTATATATAGCCTCCACACAAAATCCAACCGTTACACACAACTTGCCAAACTCGATGGGACCGAATTGATAAACTCGGTCGGATCGATTCAGCAAATCTAGTGACCATTAGGATTTTCGATGGGACCGACATGCAACTCTGTAGGACCGATATGGTTAGGGTTAGGGCATAACGTAATCTCGGTGAGACCGATTACACAAACTCGGTGAGACAGATTTTGGTAATAAGCTAACCAGAGAGTTGGTGGGAGTAAACTTGGTGGGGCCCCGATTCGCTCTTTTCAAAGGAGACCGAAATGTTACGAAGGAAACAGAGAGTTTACATTGCAATCTCGGTGGGACCGATCGCTCATCTCGGTAGGGATCAAACATTACGAAGGGAAACAGAGAGATTACAATCCCATCTCGGTGAGACCGAGATCCCTATCGATGAGACCGATTTGCCTAGGGTTTGTATCGCTGGCTATGACATCTGACCGAACTCGGTGGCGCCGGGTAGAAAGATTCGGTAGGGCTTTAGTTTGACTTTGGGTTTAGGGTCATATGTGGATATGAGAAATTAGCTGAGGGTTTTGGAGCATATCACTAAGCAATCAGAGAGCAAGAAACTCATTAAGCAACATCTCATCCCTCCTTGATAGTATTGGCTTTTCCTATAGACTCAATGTGATCTTGGATCACTAAAATATAAAATGTAGAGTCTTGAGCTTTTGAGCTTGAGCCAATCCTTTTATCCTTAGCAATTTGAGGGATCCACTTTTCTCATCAATTTCATGCCATCCATTGAGCTTTTCCAGAAATATCTATCTTGGAATGATATTAGCTCAATGAGCTATATGTTGTTAGGAATTACCAAAACCACCTAGGGATAGTTGCACTTTCAAAACCGAGGCCAGGCTAGTCGATAGATATACAACAATCATACCATAGGCTGGCTTCTAGGGTTTAGCCTCTACGATCTCGTGGTAGATCAACTCTTGTAATACTCATATTCATCAAGATCAATCAAGCAGGAAGTAGGGTATTACCTCCATAGAGAGGGCCCGAACCTGGTAAACATCGTGTCCCTTGCCTCCTGTTACCATCCACCTTAGATGTACAAATGGGACCCCCTACCCGAGATCCGCCGGTTTTGACAATCGACATTGGTGCTTTCATTGAGAGTTCCGCTGTGGTGTTCGATAAAAGATCGATGGCTCGCTTGCATCAATCATGACCTCGGCATCTTCGTCACCAGCTCGACTGGTCACCTTGGTTCGCCAAGGACCGCGCCCTGCCTCCGATCGTCATGTCCGGATGAGGGCCTTCATCAGCATCAACTCCGGTCTCTATCAAGATCATGGAGGAATCATCCAGGGAGCCCGGGGGCTCAACGTTAACATTGCCCTCGGGCAGCCGTACTGTTTTTTTGGATAGCGGACTTGTGTCCGCCGTCACCGCCTCCTCAAGTGTCATTTTAATGATTGCTTCGGTGGAATTGTGCGGAATTGAGTCTATAACAACCCTGGAAAATTTCATCGAATTCCGATGGACGAATCTCTGGCAATCTACGATATACCGGAGCCATGTCAAATTTGGACGGGAATCTGGATGAGTTTAGGGCGTGGTGTCCAGCTTCTAGCTCGGACATCCTTTGGAAGATCCAACCGTTGGTCGGCTGCGGAATTCCTATATCTACCACCCCTCAAAATTTCAGCTCGATCCGACCGTCCAACTCCGGAACCTTCCGATTAGTGCATCACTTTTCGGATCTGTTTTCTACGCGAAAACGAATTCGACCCGAGTTCGTCTTTTTTATGAACGGGATTTCGGACATCCTTTTTGAAGGAGGTTTTGAATGGGGTATTTTGTTTTGTTCCCGAACACATCCTACTAACTTTAAAATCTTTTGAACATAATCTTCACCATCATGCCGGTGTCAAACCAGTCCGCAATATCGCTTCCAAGGTTGCCGACCCGCGCTTAGACACGCCGTCGCTTTGTCGAGCCGAGCTCAACTTCTTCGGATCATCATCTCGGCAAGCCGTAACAAGAGTTTGGCATTGGCGGCGATAAATCATCACCAACATCGCCGCCATGGATTACATGGAGCGGCACACCGCATCGCCGCGACGGTCGCTTCATCAAGCCGGGCGCTGACCACGCCACGACCTGCATTGGCGGGCCGCGACCGTTGTTTCTTCAAGCCGGTGTCCATCACGCCGAATTTCCACTTCGACTCATCGGGTCGACAACGAGGCTTCGGCATCTCGGCTGGACCGGGGCTTCGCCATCTCTTCATCAACCTACTCCGGAGACTTCGCGCCACTAGCCGACCAGCTCCATCACGTTAGCCGGACCGAGGGCTTTGCCTCGGCGAGCCAATCCTTTGCCAAAGATCGCCATGCCGCCGCTTTATCGCCCATCGTGCAATGGGTGTGCGGATCGAGTCCCAATTTTGGGAATCACCTTCCTTCGATTGCTACAACAAATAAACTAGGTGCTATTAATCCTAGTATTTTTTGCTTGTTTGGGTTCATTTTTTCCGGCGAATTATTACTCGGTTTGTCCATCATATGTACACAAGTCTGTCAAATGGTGGCCGATTAACGATGGTCGCATGGTGGTTCGGCCGGGCTTCAGACATAGTTCAGCGTAACGCCGAGATCCGAACTCGGACCCGATTCGAGAATTCAGACTTTGCCACGCCTTCACCGGCACACGTCAATGCATTCGTGCATCGACATTGACTTCGGCGCCAGGCCATATTTCTTTTATTACTCACTTTGCATAAATTATTTATTATGCATCAATTTTTATTTTTAATTCATCATTATTACTATTATCTCCGGTTTGCACTATTTTTTGTGCACAGGAAAATGATCCAGCCGGACTATATCCTTTAAGGCCACCTCGTGACCGGGTTAGGGGATGGAACCTTGTCCCGCATCAAACTCGGATCAAGGCCATCATCAATACCGAACACATTAACCAGCTAAGTTGCCTTCATGCTCAAAGTTTTAAAATTTTAACTTGTGTTCGACTCGACCAAGCATTATACTTTTTTGAAAAAGTTGCTTTGTAAAAATTTCCTTGTCCAAACTTTGTTTGTGATTTTACAAATTCAAATACCCCTGACATTACTTTGGGGGGCTCCCCTTGTTGGAGCTTTTCCTCTTGCATATGATTATACTTGTACGGGCTTCGCTCCTTGTTCGTGTATTACGCCACAATATGCACCATATTGACCTAAGTGATTTGCAAGCTGGGTTGCCTTGCTCTCGTGTTTACCCCTCACGCTCCTGAACATTGTTCGGCTAGGGAGTAAAGGGAGCACCTCTGCGATTGTCACGATCGGGTCACCCGAGCCGGACCTCGCATCGGTGAAGCCGAAAGCTAGCGCCTTACTGTTTTCAATTATGGCTTTGCACACAACGGAACTCATGAGTACAAAAATCTATTGCACAAGTCTCATATTAACAATGAGCACCAAGAAAAGGTATCGGTGGGGTACTATTTTCTTCAAGATGCTTCTTACACTTTATCGCATATAGCATAAGTTCCCGAGCACGCTTTTGTCCGTTACAGCCTTTATGACCTGATTGGGTTCGGTTATCTAAACACCATCGATATTCTCGATGTGGAGTACATAACACTTTTTGGTCCTCGATCAAGAGGGAGAAGTTTACGGTCGGTTAAGACGCTTTTAAAGTTCGAAAGTGAACAAAGATATGATATTAGTACTTCGCACATACAATCATTATACATAAAATTCTTTTACCCAAGTCACCTCGGGGCTCTTAAATTTATGTGAGCTGTTTTATAATAAGTGTTCTTCTTCTTAGTCGTTGCAAAAGTCTTTTTCTATCACTCCTTTTTTTCGACGCGTAGTGCGCGGTCAATAGTCGGGCACCTAATTTCTCTCTCAAAGCCGCTTAAAGTTTGCTAAACTGGCCTAACGAGAAGTACTCCGCCTTGGGATAGGAGGTTGAAGCCGAGGGTGACCACCCGCTTGAAGTCTTGAGATAGGATGTGTCATGTTAAAGCACGACAAAAGCACAATTTTTTCTAAGACCAATTTTCTGATTGGCACCGAACAATTGATTTAGTTCGGACGTCAAGTTTTTCCTGACGTTTTTTTGGTTTTCCAAGCCTGTGGCACTTTTAAACTATTTGTGCGTTTCCAGCATTAGTCTCGCAGTGCAACGCCGGACACCTTTAGGGATTCGGCAAAAACATTCTCGGATATTGCTTTATATGCATCGGTTTCGAATTGTGTCTTCGGTCAATAGTTGGGTTGCCCGGCTCCTATGCTTGCCTCCTACGCTCCGCTTTGTTCGGCTAGGGCGCAGAAGAGAGAACCAATCGTGATTGTGCTTCCAGCTCGCATGGTTAAGCACCTCGGAGAAGGCCGAAACCGATCCGTCACAATAGGCATAAACCGTCGCCGATCCGATGACTATGTTGAATGACGGGTCGTTCATAACATTGGTTGAAGTGTTTACGGCTTTGACCTCGGATGTCGCCGAACACTAACAGGGGCCCATAGCTAGCTTCCCAGCTTTAAAGCTCCTATGACTGCGAAAGTTATAAAGCCCGCGATATCTGATTGCCTCGCTTCGCTAACACAACCGCCTTTCGGGCACCGAGACGCCGGCTAAGGGTTGCTTTGTTAGTGCGGAACACCCTGTGTAGTATCTACCAAGGGCGTAGAAGCACGATGGGCCACTTTCAACCGATAATAGGTCACAATGGAGTCAAAATAATGATATAAAAGTACTTGGATACATAGAATCATTACACACAACTGTGATTTTACTCGATATCGATCCTTAATTCGCCACCCGTGCCCACATTAAGGCTCGGGGCTACCGGGCTTCGTGCTCATTATTTATAAATATTATATAGGCACATCGATCCTCGATCTGTGTTGCCACCCGACCAGTGTCTTGGGGGCTACTGCATTGTTTATTCAACGCAGAGAATTCAAAGTGCTCAGTGTTTGGCTTGACCGAACTATGCGCATGCATGTCTTCGGACAATAATAGGTACCATATGGACCTATCCTCAAGGCCAAGCTAGTATATGGCGGCGACTTCTCACGACCCTCTCGTGGGGGCCCGCTCACGATCACTATTATCTCTAATATATTACAAAGGCGCTTTTATTCCTATGTATGTTGTCGAGTTAGGAATTGATCCTCGTGCCGATTTTCACAGATCGACCGAGTCTCTGTGGGCCATCGAACAGCAGTTTTTATGCTTGCCTTCAGTGCATCTCGGGTTTTAGATCGTTACACACCTTGAGGGCTACCGGATATACATCGGCAGAGAATAAACCGCATCATTAAAAATATTCACAAAAAATCAGCTCATGGGCTCCGGTGGTGCACCACCTTGGAAGCAGCCCCAAGATAAAGCTCGGGCTCTAGCGGCTAGCTCCACAGAGGGCATTTCGCATTAAGCTCGCCAAACTCCTTCAACTTTTTTGGACCAAGATGATCTATGACTTCTTGGATATAGTCCGCGTTGAGCTGGACACAGTCCGGCGTTGGAGCTCGGATACATTTCGGCGCTGGAGCTCGAAGAAGTCCCGACATTGGTGCTCGGCTGCAAAGATACCTCGAATGCAGTCCGGCGTTGGAGCTCGGATGCAAGAGGAATCTGCCTCCCGAAAAACTTCAAACCCGAGGTATGGCATAAAAATAACAAGGCATTGATAAAGGCCGGAAACTTTAAGGGGCTCCTCGGATACCCGACGTGTAAACTCTTCGGATGCACTTCAGCGATCCTCAAGATCGAAGATGAGATTTGTTGAACCACGATTTCACGACGCATCAAGATGAAGAACAGTTCGGAAGAATCGAGGAGCTGCTCCTAACTTGAAGACCGGTTCAGGGGCTATCGACGGTGTCCCTCGGACTAGGGGTACTCACCACGCCATCTCCCGATCCGTTAGATTGGGCCGAGGGCCCCATGGTCAGATACTCATGGGCTGGCCCCGGACAGGCCGCATACAAGGAAGATTCCACAAGACTTGGCGATCAAGACAAGGACTCCTCCCCACCGGCGTATTTGGCTAGGACTCTTGTTATCCTAGGCCTCTGGTGCATTATATAAACCGAGGCCAGGCTAGTCGATAGATATACAACAATCATACGATAGGCTGGCTTCTAGGGTTTAGCCTCTATGATCTCGTGGTAGATCAACTCCTGTAATACTCATATTCATCAAGATCAATCAAGCAGAAGTAGGGTATTACCTCCATGTAGAGGGCCCGAACCTCGTAAACATCGTGTCCCTTGCCTCCGTTACCATCCACCTTAGATGCACAGTTCGGGACCCCCTACCCGAGATCCACCGGTTTTGACACCGACATTGTGCGCCTCATGTCCTGCAAGGATTAGTCAGGAGTGGTAACTTCCGGTCTCGGTCGCGGAGGCGACCGACTTAGGTCATGTGTTCGTGTCGCGATGCCCGTGGGGCACGGACTGGGAGGGGTGCTCCCGTAGTGGACTTGGATAGGAAAGCCTCACACGATCGGGGCAGAAAACACTCGCGAGGGCGCTCACAGAGTCTCTCGCAAGACTTGCGCGAGAGAAAATGAGGCAAGTAGGTGAAAAGGCAGAGAGTCAGAAGTCAAGGACGACAACAATTCCAATAAAACTTCAAATAGGGACGAACAAGCCAACTGCAGAAAGCAAATGAAAAAGCCGTGTCCAGCACCTAATCTAGTCTTCGACATCTTCTCACCAACGCGGAGCTAAGTGCTGCCACTGGTCGTGGGTGGGAGCCCCCGAGGCCCGAGGGCGGCTCTCCGGAGACTCCGGGGTGTGTACAACCCCAACTCATTATTACGTGAGAGTGTCACGGGCGGCGAGCTTCACAGGCATTGGCCTTCTTCATGTGCTCCGGCCTTTCTCGGGAAATGAGCTTCACAGGTATTGGCCTTCTTCTGCTGTGCACCGGCCTTTTTTTTTTTGTCTGCCTAGCTTCACAGCGCTGGCCTTCTTTATGTGCTCGGGCCTTTCTTCAAGGGTAGAACTTCCGGAGGTGCCGGATGTTCCACGCTCGGGATGGGCACCCCTCCCAGTCTCCAAGCGCGGCGTTGTGCCCAGAGACATGAACAACCTTGAACGGCCCTCCCACATGGGCGAGAGCCAGCAGCCCTCCCGGAGAGCACCCGTCTGAGCACGAGGTCACCTACCTCGAGGGTCCTGGGGCGGATGCTGCGGCAATGGTACCGCCACAGTGTTTGCTGGTATCTCGCAGCCCGAAGCGCAGCCTCCCGACGGTGTTCCTCCCCTAGCACGAGGTCCACCTTCGCACGGCGCCCCTGCCGTGTTTGCCGAAGCTGTGACTCAAGGCAGAGCGATGCCCGACCGGAGGAAGGACCGCCACGGCCATAGACGAGGGAAGAACGGGTTTCGCCATCGACTTGGTAGCGGTAGTACGGATGGACCATAGCACGGATCGAAGCTTCGTCGTGCCAGCCCCTCGCCGCAGGCCTCCAGCCTTCTTCTTGAAGGTTCGAGTTTTGAGGCCTTTTCAGGACCTCCGCTATGGCCGCCTCAGCTTGCCGTTGCTCGAGGGTGTGCCACCGAAGCGTAGTATATCTCAAGGCCCCAAGGTTAGCACAATATGTTTTGAAGAGATTGCTTTGGTGAACCGCGAACTGCTTGTCGGTGATGATGCGATTGGGTACCCCAAACCGGCTCACGAGGCCCCCGATGAACTTGGATCGCCGAGCTACCGGATGGTGCGGACTGCTTCCACTTCTGCCCACTTTGTGAATTTGTCAATGGCGACGAAGGTAGCGGTAGCCTCGGCGCCCGAGGAACGGGCTAAGGATGTCCACCCCAAATAGCGAATGGCCACGAGAGGGAATGGTCTCAAGGCCCCGAGCTGGCCGGTGAATCTGCTTGATGGAATTGACAGTTTCACAAGCCTTCACCAAATTTCGATTAGGCCGCTGCTTGAGTGCTGTTGGCCAATAGAAACTGGCTGCGAAATGCCTTGCCGACGAAAGTGTGCGCCAAGACGAGTGGTGCCCGCAGCCTCCGCCGTGGAATGTCTCACAAGAGCTCTTTTCCTTGCTCCCTAGAGATGCAACGTAGGGTAACGCCATTCGCCGCCCTAGAGAGCTCTCCGCCTTGGATGCAGAGGTCGTGGCTCGCCGCGCCATGCCTGCCCAAGGCCTCCTCCTTTTCCGGCAGGATCCCTTGCACCAAGTAATCCTTGAACTTCTGCGGTCCAACATCCCTCCCGAGGCTCCAAAGGCCAGGAGTGCATGCCTCGAGGTCGGGCCACGGCCGGGCTCCGAGGCAGGCGGTTGAGGGAGCTCCTCCCGAGGCTGTGCCGGTGCTCGATAGTGATGGTGCCACCGGCGTTTAAAGAGTCGTTCTTCAAGACGCCAGCCTCTGGGCAACCGCCTGGAAGCCTTTTTGGCGGCGTCATCGCCTCTCTTGATTGGTGCCATGAGGCACATGCCGCAACTCCAACCCCCAAAACTGCTTTCTCCATCCTGCGGACCTCCGCGAGATATGCTTCCATGTGTCTGCCCTTCTGCTCAGATACCTTGTTGGAGAAGTTGACGAGGAGTTGTGGAATCGCCCTTGATGGTGAGGCGCTTTACCCCAAGGAGACTGTGCAGCTTTCAGCCCGCCATCGTGCCCTCGGGATTCTGCTATGTTGTTGGAGACCTTTTCTCCATGCTGGAAGAAAAGTTGAACGGCATAGTAGAGCTTGTCCTGAGTAGGAGATATGAGCATTGCGCCAGCCCCCGCGCCATGTCGGGAGAACGCCTGTCAAGTACATGACCTACCGTCCAGCTGGTGCTTTGCTTCTCGGGAAAGCGACTGTCCTCGCCCGCTGGAGCTCCTCGTGCCTCCGCCTATTCGCCACAAAATCTGCAAGCTGCTCCTTTGATGACTCGTCGGTCGGTGCTGAATTCCAAATCAAACGCTTGCAACCTGATGTTCCATTCAAAGCAACTCTTCCAGCTGAGTTGGGGCTCTCGAGTACCCTTTCCAAGGGGTATGCTGAGACGACCTTGATGGGATGGCCTTGGAAGTAGTGCCAGAGCTTGTGTGAAGCCACTAACAGCGAGGAGGAGGAGTTTTTGGGGCATGGGGTACCGCGCTACCAAGGCCCCGTGAGCACCGTGGCCGACGGGCGCACACAGGGTGCTCGGCTAAGGTTGAGGGTGCAGAAGAGCCCGCTGCCTTCCGGAGGTTGAGGCGCCTCAGACGACGGAGCCCCAGCCGCTTGGTCGCCTCGCGAGGCTTCCTCGCCTGGGTGCATCCCGCCGAGGCTGATCCTTATCACGCTGGCCGTGGTCTTCGCGAGGCTTTCTTGGCTTTGCTCGCTTCGCCAGGGCGGTGGCTGGCACGGCCTTGGCCTCGCGCTCCTCTCTAACCGGGCCACCAGGCGCTACCGGCATGGTTGGGGTGGCTGCAAGGTAAAGCACCAAGGGCTCCGAGGGTGTGGAGCTACCATCACCGGGAGGGCTGGTAAGGTACTTCTTGAGATCTTGAATGCCTTGTCGGCCTCTTCACCCATTTGAACGGGCCTTCTTCTTCATCACTTGAAGAAGGGCAATGCCCGCCCCCAAGCTTGGAGATGAAGGCCCCAGTCATGTTACACGCCCGGTGAGCTCAGATTTCTCGAGGGTCTTCGGCGGACTCATGTCTCGATCGCCTTGACCTTCTCTCGGGTTAGCCTCGATGCCCTGGTGGGACACAAGGAAGCCCAAGAGCTTGACCGAGGGGACCTCAACACGCACTTCTCCGGATTGAGCCGCAGATCCACTTCACGTAGGCTCGCATGGTTTCTTCCTGTGTCCTCAGATCGTGGTTTTTGGCCTCCCGAGACTTCACCACAATGTCATCGACGAAGCTTCAAAATTGCTTTCTCCTGAGCTGCCGCCCAAGGCGATGTGTGTGTATCACCACCGAAGGTCGCCCAAGGCTGCGGTACAACCCAAAATGGCAAGGTGTATAGCAAAGTACACCCACACGGGGTCGAAGGCCGCTTTTCCACGCCTTCTACCGCCATCTTGATCTGGTGATAGCCCGAGAAGGCATCCAGAAGCACAATAGGTCACACTGGCGATAGAGTCGACGATCCGGTCGATGCGAGGGAGCGGAATGGATCTCAAGGGCAGGCCTTGTTGAGGTTGGTGAAGTCGACGACATGCGCTCCTTTCCTCCCTTTTTTGGCACAACAACAGGGTTGGCCAGCCATTCGGGATAGCGGACCTCGTGAATGATGCCTTGCCTTCTGCTTCACGGGGCGCATGTTGGGGGACACGTTGAGATGATGCTCAATCACATCCCTTGGGACCCCTGCCAGCTGATCAGTTTCCCACGCAAACACCTCCTTGTTTGCGCGCAGGAACTTCACCAAGGCCTCCTCCCGCCAGTGGTCGAGGTTGGCGCTTATGGCGGCGGCGGCGCCAGTGGATCCATCCTCGCCGACCGGGTACCTGCTTGGTCTCCGCCTTTGTCTTGGGTGAATAGCTGCTTCTTTCTTAGCCGGGCGCAGCCCTTGGGCTCGAGGGTATTCACGGGCGGCTGCGCCACCGCGGCCGCCTTGAAAGTAAGCTTGAGCGCCGCAGCCGCATCCCTTGTGTCTCCGGAAAGGTAAGGACGCCACGCTTCCCGGCATCTTCATGAGGTTGTACCGGGTGAGTCGCCGCCATGAACTCGGCCAAGGCTGGGTAGCTGGCGATGGCGTTATCTGAGTGAGGGGATGGGGCGGCGTCGAAGTCGATCAGCTCCGCACGGAAGTTGTCGGGTGCCAAAGGTCACCGGGAGGCGGATTCGCCCTGTGGAGCCGGTGGAACCGCCTCGACGCCCGAGAAGGGCTCTTGGGTTGAAGCCGCCAGAAGTGGCACGTGAGGAGGCTGAAGGCCTCCACCGAGAGCATGTTGAGGCCGCACCACCGCTGGCGAGGGTCTCGTGACGGCCACCGGCAGATGGTGGGGTGCATAGCATCGGACTGCGCCCAACAAAGCGGTGTTGGAGGGGTGATCATCCGAGTGCTGAAGGTCAAATCTGCCTTGGGTGCCACCTCAGCCCGGGGGGTTTCACAGCGCTTGAGGACGGCATCGACCGCGGACGAACGGCTTTGACGTGGCGTGCTCAAGGTGGTGCTCGCGATCCGCCCAGATGGCTGCTATGACTGGGGTGCCGGGCAAGAAAGATGATGGGCGAGGAAGAGGTTGGCGCAACTCCTCCTAGGAGGCTACTGAAGCCACCGCAGGTGGAGCAGCCACATGCGGGACGCCGGTGAGGGCTATGGGCAGCCGATTCGCCATGACCTTGTTGCCGCCTCCGGCTTTGAGGACGGCTTCTTCATATGCTAGCAGAAGGCCACGGGTCGGCCGCCTGCCAGAGCGCTGGGTGGCATGTCCGGCTTGAACTTGTTCGGCCACATCGCACTCTATCGCAGGCATGGGGCCAGGCTCTGAGCCTCGGTTTCAAGGCCAAGGCCACAAGAGTGAGCGAGCGCAAGGCTATCACACCATGAAGGCAAGAGTGGTGGCCGATGGGGAACCGGTCGACGGAAGGGAGAGCCCCGGCGCACTTCACCGCACGACATAAATGTCGGATGTGGGGTTCCAAGCACTTTAATGTTCAACTCCTGCGCGTAAGAAGATCTCTCCCCTACCGATCTACGCCCCGATCGCTTCGTGAGATGTAAGCTGAAAACGATGAACAACACAAGGGACACAAGATTTATACTTAGTTCGCCCACTGCTGTGGTGTAATACCCTACCCAAAGGTGTGGTGTGGTGGATTGCCTCAAGGGCTGATGATGAATAAGATAAAGGACGAACAGCCTCGCGAGAGGTGTTCTTGAGTCAAGCGATGAATCGCTTGGGTGAGTTCGATCGCCTCTCTCTCTCTCTAGCTAGGGCTCTATCAGATGCCCTCTATGGTGGTGGCTAGCTCTATTTATAGAGGCCCTAGTCCTGTTCCCAAATATTGAGCGGGAAGGGCGCCAACAACGACCATTTTGAAGGGGAACATCTAGTACAAGTTATCCTGACTAAAGTTGGTCTTCGGCTGCCCAAAGCACTAGCGATGACGCCTGCCTTGGGCTCCACGGTGACCTCCATCCCGCCGCCCGCTGATCTTGGTCTCACAGTAATCGAAAATGGCAACCTTTGCGTGATGCCTCGGTACTCCACGTCTGTGCTTGCCCCCTTTGCACCAAAGAGGAAACAAGGACACTGCACAGGCCGGCGCCCGCCTAGTCTCGATCATCAGGGCTTGCGTCACGAGCACCTCGCGAGGTACCTTGCCTTGATCTCTCCGGGCCTCGCGAGCCTGCTCGGGCGAGGCCGCCTCCCGAGTAAGTCTCAGGTCGCCCGCCTGCGTGAGGCTTGGTGTCGGTGTCAAAACCGCGGATCTCGGGTAGGGGGTCCTAACTGCAAGGCGTCTGGGCGGATGGTAACAGGAGACAAGGGACATGATGTTTTACCCAGGTTCGGCCCTCTCGATGGAGGTAAAACCTACTCCCCGATTAATATTGATGATATGGGTAGTACAAGAATAGATCTACCACGAGATCAGAGAGGCTACACCCTAGAAGCTAGCCTATGGTATGATTGTTGTGTCTATGTCGACTAGCCTGGCCCTGGTTTATATAATGCACCAGAGGCCTAGGATAACAAGAGTCCCAGCTTAATACGCCGTGGGGGAGGAGTCCTTGTCTTGATCACCAAGTCTTGTGGAATCTTCCTTGTATGCGGTAGCTATCCGGATCGCCCATGAGTATGCAGCCCGGGGTCCTCGCCCAATCTAATCGATCGGGGACGACGTGGTGAGTACCCCCAGTCCAGACACCGTCCAAGAGTCTCCCTAAACCGTCTTCAAGTTAGGACGCCTCGATTCTTCTCGAACTGTTCTTCATCTTCGCTGCCGGTCTTGAAAACTGGTTCAACAAATGTTCTCATCTTCTATCTTGAGGATCGCCAAATGCATTCGACGAAGTTTACACGCCGGCATCCGAGGAGCCCTTTAAGTTTCCGCCTTTATCAATGCCTTGTTATTTTATGCCACACCTCTGGTTCAAGTTGTTCCCGGAGGCAAGGTCCTCTGCGTCCGAGCTCTAACGCCGACTGCATTCAAGGTATCTCTTGCAGCTCGAAAGCACCAATGCCGGACCGCTTTCGAGCTCCAACGCCAAATGTATCCGAACTCCAACGCTGGACTTTGTCCAAGCTCCAACGCCGACTATATCCAAGATGTCATAGATCATCTTGGTCCCAAAAGTTGAAGGAGTTTAGCCGAAGCTTAATCGCCGGAAATGCGCTTCTAAGGAGCCAGCCACTTGCTTCCGAGCTATATGTCGAATCGCTTCCCGAGGTGGTTAAGCACCGGTCATGGGCTGATTTTTTGGTCAATGTTTTTATTGATGCAATTTATACTCCGACGAGATATATAGCCAAGAGTTCTCAAGGTGTGTATCGGTCTAAAACCCGAGATGCACCAAGGATGACATAAGACCGCTGATCCCAAGAATCACCGAGACTCAAAGTTGATTTGCAAAATCGGCCCGAGGATCAAGTCCTAGCTCGCGTAATACTTCGGGACACAAAAAGCGCGTGTTCAGTCCTCAAGACTCAGGTTGGGTGCGGCCGACCAACCCGAGGATCAAAATCTCCTCGGAAATTGTATTGCACTTAAAATTTTCGCATAGAATGTGCAATGCAAGTAGCCCCGAGACACCGGTCGGGTGGCAACACTGCATCGTGGGATTGATGTGCCCTTTAATATTTGTAAATAATAAGCCCGGGTTAAGTAGTCTCGAAGCCTTAATGCGGGCACAGTGGGTCGTATTAAGGATCGACATCCATAGTAAAATCACAAATTATGTGTAATGACTCAATGTATCCAAGTACTTTATGTAATCAATGCTCGGATCCGCATTGTACAAAAACTTTTGTCAATCGACCATCGGCTTTCAACCTCCCTCGGCCAAGAATCGAGGAGTGTTTGTCCTACTTTATAAAGCCTTTTATGAGGGCAAAAGATTTACTACAAACAAGGCAATCTGCCATACGGTTTTATAAACAAAGGTACGCAGAGAGATATGTTATATTGCTGTTTGACATAGGAAATGTCTTCCAAAGAAAATAGTCACGCTATCAGTTCCTTTCTTTGGGTTGTCATGCTAAGCATGGTCATGAAACCTCAGCTCTAATGTAAGAGCAAAATATTGAGGATTTAGTTTGGGAGGCCGGGCCATTAGCCCCTCGTGAGTGTTCAAGCCACCAAGGTCAAGCCGAAACACTTCGCCAATGTTATGAATGGCCCTTCATTTAATATAGTCATGGATCACGACCAGTTTACACCTATTGTGACAGTTTTCGGGCCGCTTTCTCCATCGAGGTGCTTGACCATGCGAAGCTGGAAGCACAATCGCAAGTGGTTCTCCCTTTTCACACCTAGCCGAACAAAGCGGAACGAGGAGGCAAGCGCAGGAGCCGGGCAACCCAACTATCGATCAAGACACAATTCAAACCGATGCATATATAGCAATATCCGAGAATGTTTTTGCCGAATCTCTAAAGGTGTCCTACAAGGTAATCATGCGAGACTTGTGCTGAAAACACACAAATAGTTTAAAAGTGCCAAAAGCTTGAAAACCAAAAACGCCAAGAAAAACATGACGTCCTAACAAGATCAAGTGTTCGTGCCAATCCGAAATTGGACTTTAGAAAAAAATGCTTCGCCAGGCTTTTTAACATGACACATCCTATCTCAAGACTTCAAGCGGGTCACCTACGGCCACAGCTTCCCATCCCGAAGGTGGAGTACTTTCATTAGGCCGCTTTAGAAAACTAAACTCTAGCGGTTTTGAGAGAGAAATTAGGCCCCCTACTAGTGACCGTGACACTCATGTCGTAAAAAAGGAGTGATAAATAATAATAAAAACTTTGCAAACGACTAAGAAGAAAAACACTTATTATAAAACGGCTCAAATAAACATAAGAGCCCCCAAGTGACTTGGGTAAAAGAATGATTGTATGTACCAAGTACTTATATCATATCTATGTTCACCCGAACTTTATACGATCTTAACCGGATCACGGCTTTCTCCCTCTTCGGCAAGGGCCAAAAGTGTTATGTACTTCACCTGTCGAGAATATCGACGGTGTTTCCGATAACTGTGCAATCAGGCCATAAGGCTGTAATGCATAAAGAGCGCCAAGGAACTTATGCTATATTACTTAACAGAGTGTAAGAAGCATCTTCAAGAAAATAGTACCCCACCGATACCTTTCTTCGGTGCTCATTATTACTATGAGACTTGTGCAATAGATTTTTGTACTCATGAGTTCCGCTAGTGCCGACCATGATTGAAAACAATAAGAGCGCTTAGCTTTCGGCTTCACCCACCGAGGTCGAGCTCGAGGACCCGGCCGTGATAATCGCAGAGGTGCTCCCTTTACTCCCTAGCCGAATAATCGGACCGTAGGGTAAGCACAGAGCCAGCAACCCAGATTGCAAATCGCTTAAGTCAATATGGTGCATATTGTATGAATACACCTAACAAGGAACGGCCGCATAAGTATAATCATATGCAAGAGGAAAAAGCTTCATGAAGGAAGCCCCCAAGTAAGCGGGTATTTGAATTTATGCTGGCCACAAACAAAGTTTGGACAAGGAAAATTTTACAAGCAACTTTTTTCTAAAAAGTATAATGCTTGGTCGAAATAACACAAGTTAAAAATTTAAAACTTTGAGCATGATGGCAACTTAGTCCGGTTAATGTGTTCGGGTATTGAGACGCGGTCCGAGCTTGATGCGGACAAGGTTCCATCCCCAAGCCGTCCCGAGGTGGCGGAGCAAAGAGCTCGGCACTCCAAAGTGGTGACATAGCATACCAATGCAGGACGGCAAGAGCGATGCCAAGTCCCCCGCATGGGGTAATGAAGTGTCGACGAAGCCCTGCCCGTACCGAGGTGACGCTTAAAGGATATAGTCCTACCGATCATTTTCCCGTGCACAAAAAAATAGTGCAAACCAGAGATAATAGTAATAATAATAATAATAAATCGCTGTATAATAAATAATTTATGCAAAGTGAGTAATAAAAGAAATATGGCCCGCTACCAAGTCAATGTCGGCGCAAGGCGGCGTTTGATGCAAGAAAGGCATGGTAAGCATGCGGAATTGCTGTGTCGGTTCCAGTTCGGATATGGCATTCGGGCCGGACTATGTACTTAAAACTGACCGAACCACCATGCGACTGTCAGCATGCGGCCACCATTTGATAGACCCGCTGCATATGATGGACAAACCAGAGTAATAATTGCTGGAAAAATAAATCCAAACAAGCAAAAATACTAGGATTAATAGCACCTGGTTTATTTGTTGTAGCAATCTGAAGAAAGGTGATTCCCAAAATTGGGACTCGATCCGCGACACCCATTGCCTCGACGGGTGACGGCATGACAATGCCGACAAGGGTTGGTTTCGCCGAGGCAAAGCCCTCGGTCCAGCTAACGTGATGAAGCCGGTGGGCTAGTGACGCCCAAGTCTCCGAGTAGGTTGATGAAGAGATGATGAAGCCCCGTCCAGCTTATCATTATGAAGCCTCGTGTCAGCCGATGAGTCAAGCGAGGTCGGCATGATGGACACCAGTTTGAAGAAGCAATAGTGCGGCCCGCCGATGCTTGTCGTGACGCGGTCGATGCCGGCTTGATGAAGCGACCGTATGGGCGATGCCGGTATGCCCGCCTCCGTAATCCGTGGGGCGGCGATGTTGGTGATGATTTATCCTTCGCGATGCCGGACTCTTGTGCGGCTTGCCGAGATGATGATCCAAAGAAGTTGAGCTCGGCTCAACAAAGTGACGACGTGTCTAGCGCAGGTCGGCAGCCGTGGAGCAATATTGCCGGACTGGTTTGACACCAGCATGATATTGAAGATCATATTCAAAAGATTTTAAAGTTAGTGGGATGTGTTCGGAAACAAAACACAACACCCCATACAAAACTTCCTTCAAAAAGGATGTCCGAAATCCTGTTCATAAAAAAGATTTAACTCGGGTCGGATTCGTTTTCACGCAGAAACATATCCGAAAAGTGTTGCACTAATCGGAAGGTTCCCGGAGTTTGGACGGTCGGATCGAGCAGAAATTTTGAGGGTTGGTAGATGTAGGAATTCGCAGCCGATCAACGGTTGGATCTTCCAAAGGAGGTCCGAGCAGAAGCTGACACCACGCCTAAACTCATCCGGATTCTCGTCCAGATTCAATGCGGCCCAGATATCCGAGATTGCCAGAGATTCTCCATCGGAACTCAATTTAAATTTTCCAGGGTTGTTGTAGACTCAATTCGCACACTCCATCAAGCGATCGTTAAAACGACACTTGAGGAGGCGGTGGCGGCGGATACAAGTCCGCTGTTCAAAAATAAAGACGGCCGCTCGAGGGCAATGTTGACGTTGAGCCCCTGCTCCCTCGGATGATTCCTCCATGATCTTGATAGAGATCGGAGTTGATGTTGATGAAGGCCCTCATCCCAACATGACGATCGGAGGTAGGGCGAGCCCTTGGTCGAACCAAGGTGACCAGCTTGAGCTGGTGACGAAGATGCCAAGTCGCAGCTTGATCTCGCAAAGCAGCCATCGACCTTTTGTCAACACACAATGTAACTCTCAATGAAAGCACCAATGTCGGTGTCAAACCGCGGATCTCGGTAGGGGGTCCCGAACTGTGCAGGCATGGATGGTAACAGGAGACAAGGGACACGATGTTTTTACCTGTGTTCGGGCCCTCTCGATGGAGGTAAAACCCTACTCCTGCTTGATTAATATTGATGATATGGGTAGTATAAGAGTAGATCTACCACGAGAGCAGAGAGGCTACACCCTAGAAGCTAGCCTATGGTATGATTGTTGTGTCTATGTCGACTAGCCTGGCCCTGGTTTATATAATGCACCAGAGGCCTAGGATAACAAGAGTCCTAGCCGAATACGCCGGTGGGGGAGGAGTCCTTGTCTTAATCACCAAGTCTTGTGGAATCTTCCTTGTATGTGGCAGCTGTCCGGACTGGCCCATGAGTATGCGGCCCTGGGGGTCCTCGGCCCAATCTAACTGATCGGGGGACGACGTGGTGAGTACCCCCTAGTCCAGGACACCGTCGCTTGGCCCCTCGCGAGGGTCTTGAGTCTTGTGTGATGAAGATGGGCCGTACTGGGCCACCACTTGAGCCACGCCGCAGGCCGCAGGCAGGCAAGTCTGGGGACCCCTGTTCCCAGAACGCCAACAATCTACCCTTGGGGTGGCTTTTGCCTGGGCTACTAAGGTCGTATTCCTTGGCGGCCAAGACCTCAGTCCATCTATCATTGAGCAAATCTTGGCTTGCTTGAAGCTGCAGCTGCTTCCTCCTTAGGCTCCTTGGTAAAGGGCTATAAGTCATGCTTGAAACGCCCTGCCGAGACGCCTTAGGCACGATAAAATCCTCGTTGTCGAGGATCTCCTCTTCCTGAGAGTGGGAGATAATTGCTATCCTCTCGAGTCTCCATATGTTGCTCGCTCATCGTGGCTGTCTTGCCCGCCTTTCATGTTCCTCCTGCTCGGATCCTACCTCCACAGTGGTCTCATCGTCCGGAGTGTTAACTTCTCCGGTGCTGGTATTATTTGCCCTGAGCATCGTGGATTTAGAGCGCGCAGGCGCCGCCGGTGTTCGCATCGCGTGAACCAAGAGGTTTATTCTCGATCGGGTCCTCCTTGTCGCCGCCGGAAGGCGCCTGTGGGTGTGTCTATCATACACACGCTGCATTCATGAAGTGGCCATCCCGCGATAGCGGTAGTGAGTTTCGCCTTGCCCCTCATCGTCGTCCATACCGTCGATGTCTTCGGGTCCGAGGTCAAGCATGTTGGTTGGGTCTTCGACAGAGGCTATGAAGTGGGTGGCGGGTGGGAAGCAAAATTCTCCATCATCAGCCGAAAGTTCGAACCGAACATAGTTCGGCGACGAGTCATCCGTCAGGGATAGGTTTTTTAATGACTTTAGTAGGTCGCCCATGGGCAAGTGTTGGAAGACATCTACGGCGCTGAACTCGAGAATCGATAATCGATCAAGCTCGGTGTTCGCGGGAGCGCGCGGTTCGGAACTCGCAGCCGGATACAAGTCCGGCGTTCCGTTATCATAGATGTTGCATGAGGCTGAGTCCATATGCGGCTCCAACACCGTGCCTGTGGGATATACCTCACAGATGACCCGGCCGAAGTATGACCTGCCGAAGTATGATTCGATTGATTGGCTTGGCAACTCTTATTTCTTTGCATAACTGGTCTAAGTCACTCCATAGTCATAATGGGTTCTGTTTCCAATCTTGTCTGAGCATCTTCTGTTTTATCTCATGATGTTCGCCTCTTCCTCCTGTTGTGATGCGCTGCCTCGCGACCAAGTCCTCACACCAAGGACATCCGCCGTGACAATTCCATGGTGGGCGCTTAATCTGCCGTGGAATTGTCACGCAGATGTCCTTAGTGTGAGGACTTAGTCACAGGCCAACGATCTATGTGGTAGCTTGAGAGGGTTGGGCGGAATCGAGAGACGCAACATAGACAAGGATTTAGACAGCTTCGGGCCCCGGGAAACATCATTCGGTAATAACCCTACATGCTGTTTGTGGCTAGGTCTCATTATGATCATGAGGGAGTCAGCTAGTTTCCAGCTCTTTGTGTCTAGCCCTAGAGATTGTTTCTTCTTGCCTGTCCCTCTTTGGGGAGCCCTGCCCCTCCTTATATAAGTTAGAGGGGTAGGTTAAATGTGGAGTCCTAGTAGGACTAGGACTAGTCTATCTTCTGTTACAAGTTGAATACATGTCCTGGTCTTGCTTCCTCGTAGCGAAATATTCGGCCATCCCTTTCCTCTTAAGCCGGCCCATCATAACATGAGCCGGCCTTCCGGGCCTTGGGCCTAGTCTTCTACCTGACCCGCCGTTAGAGCCATCTGTGACTCGCCAGGCTCGTGAGTCGCCACTCCGGCGGGTTACCAATGAAAACGCCAATCTCGGCCGGGTCATACCGCGGGGTATATCCCCGGCATTAGCTCCCAGTTTAATTTGGATTTATCCATGTTAAACTGATCTCAGAAAATAAACACAAGAACAAACTTGATAGGTTGTGCTCCGGTTAAATATTTTCCTAACCGCACCGATCATCTTTAAGTCCTTTTCATTTCCTCCTGGATGCATATCAAGATCTTATAGCAAATCTCTTTTAACAGATATGTCCAAACCTTGCCAATGCAAAAAATCCAGGCACTTCTAAAAAATTTGGGTCAATAAGCCAGCTTCATAACCAATTGGCTCTTGTAGAGAAATATTATAAGAAATAATCCATTTGAGTCGGCCTTCAATGCTCTGACTTGACAAAAATATTGGTCTTGAAATATTCAACTGATATTCAGCCGGCTTAAAGATGTAGATCTTGCCGATTTATGATTGCCAAAATTGCCAGTTTGTAAATATTGATGGCACCGTGTCATAATTGTTGCTTACGCCGGGTCATAATTGTTGCAGACACCGGGTCAATCTGGTTTACTCAAAACTGAGAATTTGAAGATTTTTCTCCTTTATATCCATAATACCTGTAGCCCCCAAGTCTTGAGCAGAACAAAGTGATGATTTGAGACTTGTTTCAATATAATTATTGCCACTTTGAACAAATCCATGTTGTTCATCTCAGTCACTAGTAAAAACTGAATACTCCATATATGTAGCCCCCAAGTGCCGGGTTATTATGCAATAATGAGCAGGGACTTTATAGTATGATCATGTAGACTTGAACAGCAACGTGTAGCCCCCAAGGGCTAGCTCAGTAAAATATAACTGAGCTGGGACTTTGTATATGATTCATTGATAATAACATCATATGATGTAATCTCCACCATGGGGCTTGAACCCACGTCCACAAGGTTAAGAGCTTTGTATTCTACCAACTGAGTAGTGGATTTTTCAATATAATGCATTAAGGCTTGTGTACCTTGAATTTTCGACAGGAGCAATTGGTAGCCCCCAAGGGCCGGCTCATCTAGAATGTGATGAATCGGGTCTTCAATAAGTTGAGCAAAAAATGACTTTGCATTAGCCCCCAAGTGTCATGGTACATGTTGGCAGTGACATGGGACTTGCATATTCGATGTAATATCAATTTGAATAATGTAGCCCCCAAGTACCGGGTCGTAAGTCAGCCGACTGGGACTATTCCTCCATTGTAGAATAAATCATATCCATTGATAAAATAATAGCCATTGCGCCAAAGCGACTTTGAATACCTCATCTGTTGATAAGTAAATCCGGAGTTTAAATACCCGGCGGCTCTTGGCTGATCGCGATTTAATACGCCTCCATTGTAAGCCGGAATTTTTATAACCCGGCGGCTTATAGCCTTTGAGAAAATCCAGAACGGATAATCATTTTGAAGCATCAATTTTAATGATGAGCTTGGACTTAAGCATTTATATAAGTCATAGTTCTGCAAATCCTGTGATAGTGAATCGTACTGCCGGCTTATGATACCTGTGCAGTAAGGGTGATAACCCAATCTTTAGAAGCCAAAACTTCCAAATGTTTATGATTGTCATATACTGGTGACTTATCGTCCAAAGTCAAGCCGGGTTAAATAGAAACCACTCATATATGCTTCAGATATGATCAAAAAAGCTAAGTAAAAACCAAAAAGTTGCTTGCAAAAAGACTTTCAAAAAAAATTTGAGGCTTCTTATTCGAATACGATCAGAAAACCGTTCCAAAGGGGTTAAGCTAAGATTCGAATACGACCATATAGCCCCCAGTGGCTTTGGTGTTGCCGATCAAGAGGGTACCAACAGCTATGTTCTCTTCAGTTCGAATACGACCTATGTTTGAACAGGAAGCCCCCAAATGACCTTGAGAGTTGTTTAACGACGCTGATTCGAATACGATCCACGTCGGACCCAAAAGGGGTTGAGCTATGATTTGGATACGATCAAGAAGCCCCCTAGTGGTTTTGGCGTTGCCGATCAAGAGGGTACCGACAGCTATGTTCTCTTTGGTTCGAATACGACCTATGTTTGAACAGGAAGCCCCCAAATGACCTTGAGAGTTGTTTAACGACGCTGATTCGAATACGATCCACGTCGGACCCAAAAGGGGTTGAGCTATGATTCGAATACGATCAAGAAGCCCCCTAGTGAGTTTGGTAGTGTGCCGATCAAAAGGGTACCGACAACTATGTTCTCTTTCGTTCGAATACGACCTATGTTTGAACAGGAAGCCCCCAAGTGACCATAATAAGATAAGCCATAAGGCAGGATACCCATGTTTGAACCACGCATCATGGAAGCAAGCTCTCTTTTGGCAACCCTTAATTTCTTTGAGAACTCGAACTTGCGAGAGATTAATTCTTTTTGAACCGGAACTTTAAACCGGATTTGTAAGCTTCAAAACTTTGTGAGAGATAAATTTACTTTGAACCGGATTTGAGAGGTTCAAAGTTTTGTGAGAGATAAATTTACCTTGAACCGGATTTGAGAGCTTCAAAGCTTTGTGGTAAATAAATTTCCCTTGAACCGGTTTTTAAACCGGATATTAAGAACTTCAGTGCTTTGCGGGAGAGAGATGTCTCTTGAACCAGATTTTAAACCGGAATCTTTATTTTGAACCGATAATTTTCTGACGGCCTTTAAATTTTCATCAATATGGCGGTGTCCTCCGGAACCGGGTATCATTCCCTCTAGTGACCCGGAGCTCCCGAGTCATGTCATTGTAGCCCCCAAGTCTTAAGACTACTCGAGGAGTTGGCTTGAGACTCTCCATATTTGACCGTGATATAAACCGGTATGAGTCATTCAACATCTCAAAGGATATAACTTGTCCTGCATCAAGAACTTGCAAGCGAGTAATTGCTCTTTTTAAAGAAAGCAATATATAATATAAAATATACTGGATGGATTTCACCTGATGCGTCATGTCAGTAATTATCACCGCGGAGTTGACGATCACCATGGTGAAGCTGAAATCAATTACAGCCGAGTCGGCCGCGATGTTGTAAGCCGGTGCGGACGAGCAAGTTGTCCTCCTCATTGGAAACCGGCGCAGACGCATGAACCGGCCGCGAGAGCGGACGGGCGAGTCATCCGTGGCATTGTAAGGCGGCGCGGACGGACAAGTCGGCCGACATGTTGATGCAAAACGGACCGCAACACACATGTCCGTGAAGCTGTGCAACACAGCCGGACGTGCATCCATGGTATAATGGCATAAACAATTATCCTATGTAAAATTGTTACAGGGCAGAGTAGTTATTCTTTGACAAAAAACATTAAATGTTTAATAAGATAAGTTCAGATAGATATCACCTGATGTTTGTGAATGACAGATTATCTATATGCCGTGTCAAAGGCGGCTCAATATAATTTCGGCGGTTCAAGCAGACCAGTGACTCTCGGCGGCTCAACACAGTAGAAGCAGCTCAACGCGGCCCCGACGGCTCAACATAGCAGCGAAACGGAGGCATCACCAGGGCGGCGGCTCATAAACTGCAGCGGCAGCGCAGTTGAGACGGTGGAGGCGGCAATTTGAATAGCTTGAAACTGACGCGAGTCGACCCAAGGGCAGGCGGCGGTTCAACGTGTGACGTTTTAACGCGGGACGGCTCACGAAACTTCTTCAGTCCCGGCGACACGGATCGCAGGGTCCCGGCGACTCAAAGAAGCGATACGGGTCATGGCAGAGGCGGCTCACACCGCAACGGCAGGTTGATGTGTGCTGGCGAAGCGCAGTAGCAGCAGAAGGGCTCAATACGGAACGAGGCCGACGCGGCTCAACGTGCGGCGCGCTTGGCGGGCCATGGCAGCAGCACGAGCAATCTGCGGCGGATCACGGTGAAGGCGGGCTGTCATGGCACAGGCGACGACTCCGCGGTCGGCGTCTCAAGAGGCAGGCAACCGTAGTCTGTTTTCCGGGTCGTAGTCATCACGGCGACTCGGCGGCGAACAGCCAAGACTGCCTGCTAGTCAGTTTTCCGGGTTGTAGTCAATTTGATCATCCTCATGCAAGCCTTTCTCCAGTAGTCCTTCACGTGATGGATGATGGTCCTTTTTGGAGATTGCGCCATTGTACCTTTTAGTTAGCACTAGTAGTAAGCCTTTGGAGAGCAACTGCCATGGAGACACGGGACAGCTGGGTCGCTACGGAAAGTCTCAGACGCGACAGCTTTAGTAGCGGCCTTGGCCCCTGAGTTTGGTATATACATATATATTAATTTTTCTGATCTGGTCTTCGGGTCCTCGAAGAGTACGACAATAGTGCAAATCACTTAGGCTTTTGTGATGGCACATCAGTCTGATTTTGTATTGTACTAGTGCAATCCGTACATGGCCGGCTTGATTTCCTTTTTCTTGATCCACTTGAACATCCTCTCAATCGATGTAGCAGCTGTGCACACACATGATCCATCGGCGGCTGTCGCAATTTTTTTCTTGCTGCAACTGCAGCATACGCACGTGCAATCGGCGACGTGTGCGCCTGGGCCTCCGGCCATGCTCTTTATTTCTTATTTTGTACAATGACGTGGAGTAGTACCAGCAGCTATGGTTTGGAAGTAGTATAATTAGCGGCAACAAAACACGCAGATGTCGGCGCTGCTGGTCAAACCGAACACCGCCTTTGGTATTTAATCCAATATATCCTTTGGTCTACGAATAGTATTCGGACCATCGCGGGATTTCTTGACCGTCTTAGATTGGCAATTTGCGGCGGTCCATGAAAACGATATGGCTGGCGGATTATTACGGCGCCTCCGGCGGCCGTACGCGGCCCTTAGCTCTTGTTCTGACCATGTAGAATTAATCACAACTCTGATCATAAACAATGAACACGCCTGCTCTGCCAAAAAACTGTCCCATGACGGATCATCTTGCGTGATTCTTCCGCGCCGGTTCTTCTTCATCCGGCTAATTCACAAACTTCTCGAAACCCAGGTAAAGATCCCTCCAAGAACTCAACACCACCGTGCGCAGGCCCCACGGTGGGCGCCAACTGTCATGGAATTGTCACGGCAGATGTCCTTAGTGTGAGGACTTAGTGGCGAGGCCAACGCATCTATGCGGTAGCTTGAGAGGGGTTGGGCGGAATCGAGATACGCAACATAAGACAAGGATTTAGACAGCTTCGGGCCTCGGGAAACATCATCCGGTAATAACCCTACACGCTGTTTGTGGCTAGGTCTCATTATGATCATGAGGGAGTCGCCGGTAAGCCGACTCTTTGTGTCTAGCCCTAGAGATTGTTTCTTGCTTGTCCCTCTTGGGGTGCCCTGCCCCTCCTTATATAAGTTGAAGGGGCGGGTTACATGTGGAGTCCTATTAAGATTAGGACTAGTCTATTACAAGTGGAATCCTAGTCTGCCCCCTTAAGGGAAAACTCCTTATGCCTTTCCTCGTAAACCGACTCACCAGAGTATAAGCTGGCCTGCTGGGCCTTGGGCCTTGTCGTCTGTCTGATCCACCCACCGGGTCTCCAGTGAGTTACAATATCCAAGCAGGTTACATGTAAACTGCCATGTCTGGGCAGATCGCCAGTGAGTCGCCTAGCTTCAGCCGGGTCTCTAGTGAGTCGCCAAGTCCGGCCGGGTCATACCGCGGGGTATATCCCCGACACCGCGGACTCGGTGGCCTCCGATGGCGCAATTTTCTCCGGCCTTAAGGTCGTTGTAGCAACAGGAACCATCTCCTGGATGCGATCCGGTGACAGATTTAAGTCATGTTCATCGGGAGGAGCGATTGCCGCGGTCTCGAATCCAGTGAAGATCAAGTCTCCACGGATGTCTGCGACGTAATTCAGGCTTCCGAATCTGACCTGATGGCAAGGGGCGTAGCTGTCGATCTGCTCCAGATGGCCAAGGGAGTTGGCTCGCAGTACGAAGCCGCCGAATACGAAGATCTGTCCGGGAAGGAAGGTTCCTCCTTGGACAGCGTCATTGCCGATGATTGAAGGGGCCATCGAACCTTTCGTCGACGGCATAGTGGAACTCTCAATGAAAGCACCAATGTCGGTGTCAAAACCGGCGGATCTCGGGTAGGGGGTCCCAAACTGTGCGTCTAGGATCGATGGTAACAGGGGACAGGGGACACGATGTTTACCCAGGTTCAGGCCCTCTCTATGGAGGTAATGCCCTACTTTCTGCTTGATTGATCTTGATGAATATGAGTGTTACAAGAGTTGATCTACCATGAGATCGTAATGGCTAAAACCCTAGGAGCCTAGCCTATGTGTATATGGTAATGAATGCCCCTATCTGGACTATGCTCTCCGGTTTATATAGACACCGGAGAGATCTAGGGTTACATGGAATCGGTTACATAAGAAGGAATCTTCGGTCGCCAAGCTTGCCTTCCATGCCAAGTAGAGTCCAATCCGGACACGGGTACAGTCTTCGGCCTTCACGTCTTCGTAGCCCATCAGTCCGGCCCAATAAATAACAAGTCGGACGCCCGAGGACCCCTTAGTCCAGGACTCCCTCTGCTTGACCTATCCGTTGTGCCCTGACAACGAGATATGTGGAGCTCCTATCGGGATTTGTCAGCACATTCGGGCGGCTTTGCTGGTCTAGTTTTACCATTGCCGAAATGTCTTGTAACCGGGATTCCGAGACTGATCGGGTCTTTCCGGGAGAAGGAATATCCTTCGTTGATCGTGAGAGCTTATGATGGGCTAAGTTGGGACACCCCTGCAGGGTATAAACTTTCGAAAGTCGTGCCCGCGGTTATGTGGCAGATGGGAATTTGTTAATGTCCGGTTGTAGAGAACTTGACACTTGACTTAATTAAAATGCATCAACCGCGTGTGTAGCCGTGATGGTCTCTTTTCGGCGGAGTCCGGGAAGTGAACACGGGTTTGGGTTATGTATGAACGTAAGTAGTTTCGTGATCACTTCTTGATCACTTCTAGCTTGTCGACTGCTATGCTGTTTCTCTTCTCGCTCTTATTTGCGTATGTTAGCCACCATATACGCTTAGTGCTTGCTGCAGCTCCACCTCATTACCCCTTTCCTACCCATAAGCTTAAATAGTCTTGATCTCACGGGTTTTGAGATTGCTGAGTCCTCGTGACTCACAAAGACTACCAAAACAGTTGCAGGTGCCGATGATACCAGTGCAGTTGATGCAACCGAGCTCAAGTGGGAGTTCGACGAGGACCTTGCTCGTTACTATGTTTCGTTTCCTGATGATCAGTAGTGGAGCCCAGTTGGGACGATTGGGGATCTAGCATTTGGGGTTATCTTCTTTTCATTTGGATTTGACCGTAGTCGGTCTATTGATGACCCACAAGTATCGGGGATCTATCGTAGTCCTTCCGATAAGTAAGAGTGTCGAACCCAACGAGGAGCAGAAGGAAATGACAAGCGGTTTTCAGTAAGGTATTCTCTTGCAAGCAATCGAAATTATCGACAATGTATAGTTTTATGATAAGGTAACTTGTAACGGATAACAAGTAATGAAAGTAAACAAGGTGCAACAAGATGGCCCAATCCTTTTTGTAGCAAAGGACAAGCCTGGACAAACTCTTATATAGAGAAAAGCGCTCCCGAGGACACATGGGAATTATCATCAAGCTAGTTTTCATCACGCTCATATGATTCGTGTTCGTTACTTTGATAATTTGGTAAGTGGGTGGACCGGTGCTTGGGTGCTTCCCTTCCTTGGACAAGCATCCCACTTATGATTAACCCCTATTGCAAGCATCCGCAACTACAAAAGAAGTATTAAGGTAAACCTAACCATAGCATGAAACATATGGATCCAAATCAGCCCCTTACGAAGAACCTCATAAACTAGGGTTTAAGCTTCTGTCACTCTAGCAACCCATCATCTACTTATTACTTCCCAATGCCTTCCTCTAGGCCCAAACAATGGTGAAGTGTCATGTAGTCGATGTTCACATAATACCACTAGAGGAAAGACAACATACATCTCATCAAAATATCGAACGAATACCAAATTCACATGACTACTTATAGCAAGACTTCTCCCATGTCCTCAGGAACAAACGTAACTACTCACAAATCATATTCATGTTCATAATCAGAGGTATATTAATATGCATAAAGGATCTGAACCTATGATCTTCCACCAAATAAACCAACTAGCACCAACTACAAGGAGTAATCAACACTACTAGCAACCCACAGGTACCAATCTGAGGCTTTGGGACAAAGATTGGATACAAGAGATGAACTAGGGTTTTAGAGGAGATGGTGCTTTGGTGAAGATGTTGATGGAGATTGACCCCTCCGATGAGAGGATCGTTGGTGATGACGATGGCGATGGTTTCCCCTCCGGAGGGAAGTTTCCCAGCAGAACAGCTCTGGCATGAGCCCTAGATTGGTTCCGCCAAGGTTAGCCTGTGGTAAGCCGGTGTCCTAAAGCTTGCTTATGATTTGTTCCAGGTAAAAGACTTCATATAGCGTAAGATGGGCACGGAGGCTGCCAGGCCCACGAGGTAGGCGCCCGCACCCTCGTGGATGGTGGGTGGCCCCTCCTGGTACTTTCTTCGCTCGGTATTTTTATTAATTCCAAAAATAACTTCCGTGGAGTTTCAGGACTTTTGGAGTTGTGCGAGAATAGGTCTCTAATATTTGCTCCTTTTCCAAATTTCGTAATTCCAAATTGCCGGCATTCTCCTCTTCATGTAAACCTTGTAAAATAAGAGAGAATAGGCATAAGTATTGTGACATAACGTGTAATAACAGCCCATAATGCAATAAATATCGATATAAAAGCATGATGCAAAATGTACGTATCAACACCCCCAAGCTTAGACCTCGCTTGTCCTCAAGCGGAAGCCGATAACGAAAAATATGTCCACATGTTTACAGATAGAGGTGTCGATAAAATAAAATACGGACATGAGGGCATCATGATCATTCTTATTGCAGCAACATATATGGATATTGTCATATGATTTCTTATGCTCACGTAATAATCTATTCACAATGTCAAGTATGAATCAGAAACTTCATTGAGAACTAAACAACTATGATCTCGGTCATTGAAGCAATTGCAATTTATCATAACATCGGAAAGAGTCAATATAAGAGCTTTTCAAAGAAGTCCACATACTCAACTATCATTTAGTCTTTCACAATTGCTAACACTCACGCATAATACTTATGGGTATGGAGTTTTAATCGGACACGAGAGAAAGATAGGGGCTTATACTGTCATTGCCTCCCAACCTTTTACCTCAAGGGTAATGTCAACAATAATGATTCATGCTAACTTACATCCAATTGGATATATATATATATATATATATATATATATATATATATATATATTCTTTCCAACACAAGGTGTTTGCCAAAGGATAAAATATAAAAGGAAAGGTGAAGATCACCATGACTCTTGCATAAGGTATAAGACAAGAATAAAATATAGGCCCTTTGCAGAGGGAAGCAGAGGTTGTCATGTGCTTTTATGGTTGGATGCACGAAATCTTAATGCAAAAGAACATCGCTTTATATTGCCACTTGTGATATGGACCTTTATTATGCAGTCTGTCGCTTTTATTGCTTCCATATCACAAGATCGTATAAAGCTTATTTTCTCCACACTAATAAATTATACATATTAGAGAGCAATTTTTATTGCATGCAACATGACAACTTACTTTAAGGATCTTACTCAGTCCATAGGTAGATATGGTGGACACTCATGGCAAAACTGGGTTTAAGGATATTCGGAAGCACAAGTAGTATCTCTACTTGGTGCAAAGAATTTGGCTAGCATGAGGGGGAAAGGCAAGGTCAACATGTTAGATGATCCATGACAATATACTTTATTTCAGATGTAAGAAAACATAACCCATTATGTTGTCTTCCTTGTCCAACATCAACTCTTTAGCATGTCATATTTTAATGAGTGCTCACAATCATAAAAGATGTCCAAGATAGTATATTTATATGTGAAAACTTATCTTTCTTTATTACTTCCTATTAATTGCAACGATGACCAAAACTATGTTTGTCAACTCTCAACAACTTTTATTCATCATACTCTTTATATGTGAAGTCATTACTCTCCATAAGATCAATATGATCTCTTTTATTTCTTTTTATTCTTTCTCTTTTCTTTTATTCCCTCATGATCATAGCAAAATAATCAAGCCCTTGACTCAACACTAATCTTTATTATATACAGCTCACGGACTCGATTACATAGAAGGATCATAAAGCAAAACTCAAAGCTAAATCATACTAAAACTTTTATTCTACTAGACAAGATATTACCAAAAGGATCGAACTAAGAAATACGGTAAAAATAGGAGTGTGATGGTGATACGATAGTGGGGCACCTCCCCCAAGCTTGGCAGTTGCCAAGGGGAGTGCCCATACCAGATACTCAGTTCTCCTTTGCTGGTGAAGGAGATGGTGGTGATGATGGATAGTCGCACATCGGACGTAGGAGATCCTCCAATTTGCGAATAATGCCCTTGAGTGCGGTGATATGCTTCTTCAACAAAATATTTTCACGTGTGAGACACTTATTTTGTATGCGAGCTAACTCAATCATCTTGAAAGCTTCAATCTCTGTTGGGGTAAGAAGATTGTGATGCGGTTGGAGGATGTCTTCATCTTCTGCTGCCGGGACTTGGTCCTCCATGGCCTTCTTGATCCCATCATCCTTGTTGATCTCCCCGGGTTCTTCTCTCTTCAGCTCTATCTTCATTAGCCAAGCATCATTGTCATCATTGCTGGAGGAGGGGGACGACATGATGCCTGGGCTTAACAAGTCTGACAGAAAACAGCCCGAAACAAAAACAGAGGATATTTGTGTGGTACAGTGGTCAAAACCTTCAGGAGATTATATAATGAATTTTTACCGACCAAAAGAAGTATCGTGCAACAAAACGGAGTCCGGAGAGCACACGAGGTGCCCACGAGGCAGGGGGCGCGCCCTCCACCCTCGTGGATGCCTCGAGTCCTCTACGGACTACTTCTTATTTTCCTATTTTCTTAAATATTCCAAAACGGAGAAAAATTGCCATTAGAACTGTTTTGGAGTTGGTTTACTTACCGTACCACATACCTATTCCTTTTCGGAGTCTGAAACATTCTGGAAAGTGTCCCTTATGTATTCCTCCGGGGTTACGGTTTCAATAACATTAGTTTCAACATTTATAGGATTACCCGAGATATAATATTTGATTCTTTGACCGTTCACCACCTTTGGATTTGTGCCTTCGAAGTTGTTGATTTTTATGGCACCGGAACGATAGACCTCCTCGATAACGTAAGGACCTTCCCATTTAGAGAGAAGTTTTCCTGCAAAAAATCTTAGGCGAGAGTTGAATAGCAACACATAATCACCTACATTAAACTCACGCTTTTGTATCGTTTTGTCATGCCATCTTTTAACCTTTTCTTTAAATAGTTTGGCATTCTCATAGGCCTGGGCTCTCCATTCATCAAGTGAGCTAATCTCAAATAACCTCTTCTCACCGGCAAGTTTGAAATCAAAATTGAGCTCTTTAATGGCCCAATATGAATTATGTTCTAGTTCGAGAGGTAAGTGACATGCTTTTTGATACGTCTCCAACGTATCTATAATTTTTGATTGCTCCATGCTACTTTATCTACTGTTTTGGACTATATTGGGCTTTATTTTCCACTTTTATATTATTTTGGGACTAACCTATTAACCGGAGGCCCAGCCCAGAATTGTTGTTTTTTGCCTATTTCAGTGTTTCGAAGAAACGGAATATCAAATGGAGTCCAAACGGAATGAAACCTTCGGGAACGTGATTTTCTCACCGAACGTGATCCAGGAGACTTGGACCATACTCCAAGAAGTAACAGAGGCGGTCACGAGGGTGGGGGGCGCGCCCCCTGCCTCGTGGCCCCCCTGTTGCTGCACCGACGTACTCCTTCCTCCTATATATACTTACGCACCCCAACAGATCGACACGGAGCCAAAACCTAATTCCATCGCAGCAACTTTCTGTATCCACGAGATCCCATCTTGGGGCCTGTTCTGGAGCTCCGTCGGAAGGGGATTCCACCACAGAGGGCTTCTACATCATCATCATAGCCTCTCCGATGAAGTGTGAGTAGTTTACTTCAGACCTTCGGGTCCATAGTTAGTAGCTAGATGGCTTCTTCTCTCTTTTTGGATCTCAATACAATGTTCTCCCCCTCTCGTGGACATCTATTCGATGTAATCTTCTTTTATGTGTGTTTGTTGAGACCAATGAATTGTGGGTTTATGATCAAGATTATCTATGAGCAATATTTGAATCTTCTCTCAATTCTTTTATGTATGATTGGTTATCTTTGCAAGTCTCTTGAATTATCCGCTTGGTTTGGCCAACTAGATTGGTAGTTCTTGCAATGGGAGAAGTGCTTAGCTTTGGGTTCAATCTTGCGTGTCCTTTCCCAAAGGATGTATAAGGCAGCAAGGCATGTATTGTATTGTTGCCATCGAGGATAACAAGATGGGGTTTTTATCATATTGCATGAATTTATCCCTCTACATCATATCATCTTGCTTAAGGCGTTACTTTGTTTTTAACTTAATACTCTCGATGCATGCTGGATAGCGGTCGATGAGTGGAGTAATAGTAGTAGATGCAGGTGAGTCGGTCTACTTGTCTCGGACATGATGCCTATATACATGATCATACCTAGATATTCTCATAACTATGCTCAATTCTGTCAATTGCTCAACAATAATTTGTTCACCCACCGTAGAATACTTATGCTCTTGAGAGAAGCCACTAGTGAAACCTATGGCCCCCAGGTCTATTCTCATCATATCAATCTCCATCGCTTTAATACTTGCTTTGTTTTACTTTGCCTTTTACATTTCACTTTGCATCTCTACATCAAAAATACCAAAAATATTATTTATCATCTCTATCGGATCTCACTCGTAAGTGACCGTGAAGGGATTGACAACCCCTAATCGTGTTGGTTGCGAGGAGCTATTGTTTTGTGCAGTACGAGGGACTTGTCGTAGCCTCCCATCGGATTGATACGTTGGTTCTCAAAAACTGAGGGAAATACTTACACTACTGTGCTGCATCATCCTCTCCTCTTCGGGGAAATCCAACGCAGTGCTCAAGAGGTAGCAAGAAGAATTTCTAGCGCCGTTGCTGGGGAGGCTTACGCAAGAGCAAGTCAAGACTTGGACTCCTAACAACAAGCCAGTTCTGGCACCGTTAAAGTCTACATACCAAGTACCCATTGCAATCCCTATCTCTCGCATTACATTATTTGCCATTTGCCTCTCGTTTTCCTCTCCCCCACTTCACCCTTGCCGTTTTATTCGCCCTCTCTTTCCCAATCTCCTCCTCTTTTCCCGCTTGCCTTTTCTCGCTTGCCTTTTTTGCTCCTGTGTTGGATTGCTTGTTTGTCGCGATGGCTCTACCTAGATTTGGTGATCTTCACCTTAAAAGGTTAGAGGAGATCGAAACCAATGTCAGGAAATTTATGGTTTTGCAATTTGAGCATAATAATTTCTTTAGAAACGAGATTAAGGAACAAAAAAGGTTTTATGAGTTATATGAATAAAGAGCTCGATGATATGTCTAAAGAATTTGATGGTATAAGATCCCAAATTGCTCGTCTTGAAAAGTTGACCGCTGAAATTTCGGATATGCAAACTACCTTAGTCAATAAGATGGCCGCTAAACCGAATTCCTATGAAAATCAAGATGAAGATCTAAAAGTTATTGATGTGTCCCCCATTAAATCTTTGTTTTGCAATATGAATCTTGATGAAACTGAATATAATCTTCCTCTACCTAGAAGGCGTTCCAAAAATTCGAAGTATTTAGATCTTGATGATGAAATTGATGAAAGTGGGATTGAAAGAAATAAAAACCTAGATGTTGCTAAACCCACTATATTGGATCTCAAGGAATTTAATTATGAAAATTGCTCTTTAATTGATTGTATTTCCTTGTTACAATCCGTGCTAAATTCTCCTCATGCTTATAGTCAAAATAAGGCCTTTACGGAACACATTGTTGATGCCTTGATGCAATCTTATGAAGAAAATTTGAGTTGAAAGTTTCTATCCCTAGAAAACTCTATGATGAGTGGGAGCCAACTATTAAAATTAAAATTAAAAATTATGAGTTTCATGCCTTGTGTGATTTGGGTGCTAGTGTCTCCACTATTCCCAAAACTTTGTGTGATTTGCTAGATTTCCGTGACTTTGATGATTGCTCTCTAAACTTGCATCTTATGGATTCCACTATTAAAAAACCTATGGGAAGAATTAATGATGTTCTTATTGTTGCAAATAGGAATTATGTGCCCGTAGATTTTATCGTTCTTGATATAGATTGCAATCCTTCATGTCCTATTATTCTTGGTAGACCTTTCCTTAGAACGATTGGTGCAATTATTGATATGAAGGAAGGGAATATTAGATTCCAATTTCCCTTAAAGAAGGGCATGTAACACTTTCCTAGAAAGAAAATAAAATTACCATATGAATCTATCATGAGAGCCACCTATGGATTGCCTACCAAAGACGGCAATACTTAAATCTATCCTTGCTTTTATGCCTAGCTAGGGGCGTTAAACGATAGCGCTTGTTGGGAGGCAACCCAATTTTATTTTTAGTTTTTTTTTTGTTTTTGCTTCTGTTTAGGAATAAATAATCCATCTAGCCTTTGTTCAGATGTGGTTTTATGTTTTAATTAGTGTTTGTGCCAAGTTAGACCTATAGGATCTTCTTGAATGATAGTTATTTGATCTTGCTGTAATTTCCAGAATCTTTTCTGTTCACGAAAACAATTGTTAAAAATCACCAGAACGTGATAAAATACTGATTCCAATTGCTGCTGATCATTAAACAAATTGTCTAGGTCTTCCTATTTGGGTAGAATTTTTGGAGTTCCAGAAGTTTGCGTTAGTTACAGATTACTACAGACTGTTCTGTTTTTGACAAATTCTGTTTTTCGTGTGTTGTTTGCTTATTTTGATGAATCTATGGCTAGTGAAATATTTTATAATCCATAGAGAAGTTGGAATACAGTAGGTTTAACACCAATATAAATAAAGAATGAGTTCATTACAGTAACTTAATGTCACACCCTGATTTTCATGCCACAACACTTAAGCTAATAAATCATGATAAATTGTGGGTTGACAAAAACTTTTGTGTGTTTTGGTCTTTGCTTGATTTGATTTTTGTCTGCTGTTGGCAAATGCTCTAAAAATCAAATATATCCTCCAACTCTTATACTCCTTCTACTTGATCCAGAGACCTTGCCCAATGATCATGCCATGTGTATAGGACATAAAAATAATTTCTTACAAAAATAATTTGGCCAAATAGTATTTTCAAAATTTTGTTTTCCAAAAACCACTGAATTGAGTTTTTCACTGCAAGTACTTAATTAAGGGTATTAAATATCATTCCCAAAATATATTTGACTCCTATTAGATATATTATAACCATAAACCCTAAAAATATAATTTTAAAAGTTACTTTCCTATTTTATTTAAAGGCTTTTTCTTTAGGCCAGAAATGGTCTTTAATAGGTTAAAATTATTTAAAGCTTTAAAAATATTTGGGAAAAATTAGGAAGACTCAATGGACATATATTTTCCATATATAAGAGTTTCAACACATGGTCATGTTCACAATATTGGTCAAACTCCTCAAAACCCTTTACGGATATTTCAAGCTTTTGAAATATTTACAAAGGAAATATTCTCCAAAAATTCCAAGAAAATTCTAGCATGTCACATATGACAAGTTTGATGATCTTGACAAGTATCATGTCATGGAGAATAGTATAACCCTATGAAACCCCCTCAAAACCATTTCTGTCCATTTTGAAGTTTGAGCAACTTTACATTGCCAAACATGTCCAAATGTTCTCAAACCTTGTGAACATGCTCAAATGGTCTAATAATTCATCTAGACCAAATGGGACAAGTTGGAGAACAAGTTAACTTGATCAAAGTGCCCCAAAACCCTTCCTGTCCAGAACCAAATTTGAACAACTCTACATTGGAAACTTTCTCCTTTTGACCTCAACTTTTGTGGACATGTTCAGAACCTCAAATGATGACACTACACCAAGTGGTGCATCAAGAAGAACAGATATGCATGACTAAACCTTGGGAGGTCCATTTCTGTTGATTTCTAGGGTTTGCAAAAGTTGCATTGGCAACTTTGCCCAAATGGACTCAATCTTGGGGAAACCTCTTATTTTATCATACCATTTGACCCTGTCAAGCCTTATGACAAGAGGAGTTCATCTTCTTGCCCAAACCCACATCAAACACCTTCTGGCAAAAACTCAAAATCCCTGTTTAGGCCCCTTCCACTAATCTCCATGAGCTGAACTTTTTCCCACGGCCTCACCTGCTCCTCCTCTAACTCCTACATGCTTTGCTGCCCAAGGAGCAATGATTAAGGGGAGGCAGAGACCCATTTTCTTCTCTAGACAGCAGTTTTCCTCCCATTTTCTCACCTCTCTCTCACTCCTGCCACGTCCCAGAGCATCCAAGGCCTCCTCCCCCCTTGTTTATTCCTCCTGCAGACGCCAGACGCAAGTGGCCACGCGAGGACGCGGGGAAAAGCCACTCATGCCGGCCAAAGACGCGCTCTGGAGCACGCTACCGTGCTCCCGACCGTTGACACCGCGCTCCCGTCCACCTCGGGCCGCCCAAGCGCGCCAGTCGACGCGCCTCGGCGTCCGCATCACGCCAGCAGGTCTCCCACTTGCTCCCGTGCCCTCCTTCGCTGCCTCAAGGCGTGCAGCGCCGCCCAGATCAATCGCCACCAAGGCCCCCGGCCCGCCAAGACTCGCTCCTCTCTTCCTCTCTCTTTCCCCGGTCAGACCACGCCTGTGAAGACCCCGACTGAAACCAAGCCCTCCTGTGGCCTCCAAATGACGGCCACGGCCTCACCAAGACACGGCCCCATGGTGCACCTCGCCTCTTCTATTTAAAGCCACCCCGAGCCCCCCTCTCTACTCCTTTGGCTCTCTCTCCTCCTGCACTCTCTGGACCAAGCCATCCCTCTTCTCGTGCCCTCCTTGCATGTCCATGGCCGGAGCAAAGCCGCTGCCTCCGCTTAAATTCGCGCGCCACCTAGTGCCCCTCCTCCCAACCTCTTTGTTCCAGAGCAAAGACACCAAGACCACCGCCAACTCTCCTCGCAGACATCGGCCCTTCCTCCCGTGCTCGCCTCGCTGCCCAAAACACACCGGGCCTCGTCCGCCAGCCAAGACTGCTTCCACCCGGTGCCTCTGGGCAACCGTGCCACCCACGGATGGACGCGGCCGGCCCCTGAGCACGCCGGTGGGCAGAACGTCACCGGAGACGCCCTGTAGCGCCGGCAACCGGCGTCGAGCGCCTCCTCTGCTTCCTGTCGCACCAGCGCGGGAGGTGGAAGACGACCTGTTCTTTGGGGCTCAGACGTGCCGACCCAAAGACGCGGGCCCCTTCGCTTTAAGTGGAGACGACTGGCAACACGCCTCCGGCGTGGACCCTGCGCGTGTGCTGCTGAGCCGATGGGCCGGCCCAGTTGCGCCTCGGCGCTAAACCCCGCCCGGTGCTCGCCGCCGCCGCCGGATTTGGCCCATTTAGGTAAATCCCCTTTCCTTTTTCTTTTTCTGTAGACTTGTAAAATCCATAAACAATTCAAATGGACTCCAAATTTGATGATTCAAATTTCTAGTGACTCTATAAATCACGATCTACCTGTTGGTGCAACATGCACATTTTTCCAGAGATCTTTTCTTCACAAACATTTATCAAATCTTGTTTTTCCTATTTCTCTGATGAACTTTAGAAAATCACAGAGAGCTCAAAATTGATCCAAATGCCATGATTCAAATTCTAGATGTTTCTAAGTTCATAACTTAGTTTATGAACATTTTTCTTAATACTTTCTGTACCCTACAAAATAATGAGCCATATCTTCATATTTGTCACCATTGCAACTTCATAGGAAATTCATTTGAACTACAAATCCAGTGAAACCAACTCCTAGATGCTTCTAAAATTATGGCTTGCTAAATGGGTGCCTCTGCTCATTTTAAAAATATATATTTCTGTACACTTCTTGCAAATCCACAAATCCCTTGATTCCATTATATTGAAATATTCAGGGATATCCATTGATCAAATCCCATTGAAACCACTTTGGTCATACCTCATATGACCAAAGGTATCCTAGAAAAGTCCAACTTGCAATTTTAGAGCACTTATATTTTCTGCCTTATTGTGTTGCTTATTGTGATTGTTTCCGACGATTAGTTGACGAAGTAGACGGATTATTTGAGAAGGACCGTAAGATTTCAAGACAGCGATGAACCGTGCAAGCAGCCCTTTGACCATGACGAACCCTTTTTATCATAGTACCATTTCTTTCCGTGATTGTTGAATGCATGATATCTTGAATGGCAACCTTGCTAGGTTTGCCTCCGTTGCATGCCCCGTTGATACTTGCATTATTCATGACTCTAACCTTGTTTAGATTTGTGTTGGTGGGTTGTAGAAATATGTTATAGTTGTTGGCTGAGCAAAAAAAAAATGGGTCGGAGTTATGCATGGAAAGAAACAAGTGTGGTTTGACATGCTTGCAAATAGCCCAGTGGGTGCCACTAATGCCCCTGGGAGATGATGATGAACTAGGTCACTACTTGGTGGAGAGGTAGTGCACCGAGGCTTGATGAAAGTGTTGTTTACAGAGACGGATTAGATTTAAGATTGTCTACCGTCCCAACCAAACATGTACAACCACACTACCCCTTATGGGACGGGCATTATTGACTACCTAGTTCGTGCTAGCATGGATGCTGACATTACAGGATTTGGAGTGACATGGTCACTCTCGGACGGGTCGATGCTTGGATAGGCGGCCATGACTGTTTTTGTGGCACCGGACACACCGCTGGTACCCGTGCATGTGAGATGTGATGAATATGGGAGTGTGGCTCCACCAAATTAAATTGTGAAAATGTTTGGAACGGGGGCTGTTACCAATCGAGTGGACTCTATGTTGGTCACGACTAGGCAAAAGGTAGTGATCGGGTGCTTACCCCGGGTACTTAAGGTACCGCGGGTCGTGGATGACACGGAAGCTTCCCGGATCTTGTGGGTAAAGTGTGCAACCTCTACAGAGTGTCAAACTATTCGAATAGCCGTGTCCACGGTCAAGGACAGTTGGGTGGTGCTGCTTAGACTATGTCCATATGTTTCTGACAAACAACACAGTTTGGCGATATTGATGATGCGATTCATGAGGGAGTCACGATGAGCTTGAGCATGAGTTGTTTATAACTCTTTCTTGATGTTGATGTCTGTAACCTCCTGATACTTGTTGCAGACACATTCATGTCTTTGATAAATGTTGATCATACTTGCATGAGAAAAACTAGCTTTCCGCAAAAAAATGCCAATTCGGCAGCAGAGCCTTGCATAATTATTTTTTTATCACTCTTGGGTTGCTTAAGTAGTACATTCAAAGTACTCATTGGCTTGCCACCGGTTATTTTATTGGCCAGGGCATGAAAGACAAGACATCTTGAAGAGTTCTTTGGTGACGATCGTGAGAGCTTGGATGCTTTCCTCAAATAATGCCCGTAGGGTTAAGGCGGATGGCATGGGTCCAAGTTATCGACGAAAGATTCCCGCCATGATGATATACTCAAGACTTGACCATAATGGTCCTACATGTGTAAAACGGTATGTATGGATGTAAGACTCTTGTTATTCAGCTTACGTGTGTTCAAAGTGAGCATTGATCTCTGGGATCATTGTACACGTGCATTCGATGATCACGACTTATGAGTCGGGGTCCCCACAGAGCTAGTATCAGAGCCATCCTGACTGTAGGAAGCCTTACTTAGCATGGTCTTTAGTTAGGGTAAAATATTTCCAAAACTACTACTAGTTTTCAAAACTATCTATACTTCTCTCCCCTTCTCAGTTTTGAACACTAAGGTATACTTTCCTTATTGATCTCTTCCCTTCAAAACCTTTGGTCGCTAGAACCCTTATGCCCCTAACCACTGGATTCCTTGTAAACCTCGAGGATAATCCAGAAGGAAGATGCATTGCCAGACATTCACCCACATCTCCCGAACACAAGAAGACGATACCAACAGAAGATACATCCTCGAAGAATGAGGACATGAAGACCCAGGAGATGGTGACACCCTTGACACTGCCCCAAGATGACGCAACCCTAGCCTACGATGATCAGGGCATAGGATATGCAAGATAATGATATACATCGCTAATAGAGTAACCCTGTCACTACCGTTGCTGTATCGGCAACCACCGGTGGACGAGAACCTAGCCATTTGGTCCGCCTCACTATAGTGAGCAGGAAAACGGTTCTCTTCGTCCCCCGCTCTTGGTATCGATGTTGTCATCAACGTAACTGATAGGTTGGACCTCTATTATGCCTTGTTAATGTCATTGCATAAATGATTGCTTACCCGAAACCCTTGATGCCTTAAAAGGCAAAAGGGATCGTCATGATTAAGATGACAAAAAAAGGCCGAGTCAATGCCAGCTACGAGGAGCCACCTTCACCCCATCACTTCAACAGGCGAGAAGTTGTTGGAGACTCTTCAAGATCAACCGGGATCGTTTCATCGAACAACTACAAGAGACGTAGCAACACACGAGGAAAACACGGAAGGCAAGACGAGGCACAAGGCACGACTATAGAATCCGAGAACCCCTAGGGTAGGATGAGTCGTGTACCCCTATCTTGCGCAATCGAGTCCATATGATGGTTCGAATAGAACCATGAGTGTGTGTTGCTTGTTTTTATTTGTTGGTGTTTTGATATCAGTCACTCTTTTTGCCCTAGGCAATGAGTATGCGACAATATCACCTGCCTTATTTTGTTGTTTGTTTTTGGCCCTTCGGCACTTGTTTGTTTGCGCTTGCACCATAGAACCCCATTTAGGCAACCCACCTCCTCTATGCTACTTTTCCCTCTCATCTCTCTCCTCAACTAAAGACCGGCAAGACAATCTACACTAAGGATTACGCCTCGGCAACCGACTAGCAATGAAGACTTCGCTACAACCTCCACGATCAATCGCAACCCCGTAGAATTATGATTTAACCCTTCAGACTAGAGACCCATTCCTAGACCCTTCGAGACTTCACAAGATACCCCAGCTCGAATCCTTAATCATGTGCTTGACCTACAAATTACAAGAAAACCAGTTAAGCCTCAGTAACCTTGCACAACACTGGGTTCATTATGGAACTAGTGGACGTAATGAGCCAGCACATTGTCATCCTAATATAGCACAAGAATTGACGATGCCATAGGAAAGACCAGTTTGAGGATATAGGAATAGAGGACAAATGACTTGATGAGTTTATATCAATGACTTGAGGAATCATCCGAGACTATTTGGTGGATTATGAGGTTTTCATGTTGGTAGATGAACTTGGTGGGGTCAGTTAATAGAGAGGCATGGCTCCCATTGCCCCCGGGTAAATTGGATTTAGTGGGACAATTATGATCGCAAGCTAAAAAATTCTTGGAAGTATAAGGATTTGACTTAGCCAGGGGATATTGGAAGGAGATAGATGATATTACGATAATGACTTGGGGAAAAGTGAAGAAATTCTCGTTGGACACAAGATTTGGATTTAAATAGGTGATCCTAGTGGAGTATGGATGCAAGAGTAATTTTACATGGTTCGGAGTAAATTGGATTTAGACTGATGATCTTGATCATGATACCATGTTTCTCGGTGGACAATAAACTAAGAGATTGGATTAATTGTCGGGGTTGATTTAGGGATCTATATAAGCTTGAGGTTGGAGTTTACATGACAACGATAATGGAAATTGATGGACTGACTATGGCAAGGTAGCCCTTTCAAGTGTTTGGGGATTATAGGGACCTTAGGAGATCATGTGGAACACCATTGGAATTGTAGAATTAAATGGATTATGTAGTGATTAATGGAAGTTAATGGGCTGTTGGAGTTGATTCATAGGAAGGAAACAAGATCTTGGAGTGGCTTACGACGTGTTTCCTTAGGATAGAAATGCTTTATCTTAGACCTTGGAAGAATAGGTTGAGCACTTGGATTGTCACGTTCAAGCTCAGCAGCTTGTATATTCTACCCATGGATTTTTAGGGGTAGACATACATATGAGTTTGGGGATTGTAGACATATATGATTTTGTTACGCCTCCTCTCGAGAGTCATGAGAAATAATAATAGCATGAGTAATGATTGGAGCTGACCTACACGAGTTGGTGCCTTCGGAGGTATAAGGTGAACTGTTTGGAGGACTAGATAGAACAATTGGCATCTCAGGAACTGTGCTCAAGGATGGGATGACAAACATTCACTCGCACACCAGAATCCTTGAAACCCTTACGCCTTACCAAGCCACATCATGGTCGGATCATGACCTTGGGCCTTGACTCTAGGTCGAGAAGACCCTACCAATACTCAACCGTGACCACCACCGATACCCCAACCTATACCCTATGTACCCCGTGGGCAACTCTTCACGGAGTACTCGAACAGGCTGGTCGTCATCGTTACTTGATGACATGCTTGTCTACCCGAAGAAGGACGAAGAACCGCTCAGCTAGTTAAGGAACATCTGAAGACCGCCATGACAAGGAGGAAGAACTATATCAACCACCGTCGTCAAGGAGTGAACTTCCTCAACGAAGACTAGGTGTATGCAAACCACACCTCTCAAAGGCACCAAACATTTCCATGACAAGGAAGCTCACACCAAGATTTATCGGCCTCTTGAGATCACTCTAAGGTTTAACAACCCTCTCCAAGGTCAATCGCAAGACGAGAAATAGACGGCTACGGCTAGAGTTACCACTGACTCACCCACTTTGTGCACAACGCTTTTTCCACATGACACCACTCCTAAACGCGTTTCCAACTTCCTAACTAGCCCGGTCTTTGCAAGGACATTGACCAAGAACCATCGACCCCTAGCCCAATCTACCCTACCACGAGCTACCCATTAGCAACCTGGGTCAAGAAGAGCGTCATACAGAAAGCCACACCATCAAGTACTTCAAGCTCAATGGAGCACTACACGGAAGCAGAAGCAACATGAGGACTTGAAGACTACCCCAGATCCAAGTTTCTGTATCCTTCTCCGCACCTAGTCTGGGAATCTCGGGGACGAGATTCTTGTAAGGGGGGTAGGTCTGTCACACCCTGATTTTCATGCCACAACACTTAAGCTAATAAATCATGATAAATTGTGGGTTGACAAAAACTTTTGTGTGTTTTGGTCTTTGCTTGATTTGATTTTTGTTTGCTGTTGGCAAATGCTCTAAAAATCAAATATATCCTCCAACTCTTATACTCCTTCTCCTTGATCCAAAGACCTTGCCCAATGATCATGACATGTGTATAGGACATAAAAATAATTTCTTACAAAAATAATTTGGCAAAATAGTATTTTCAAAATTTGTTTTCCAAAACCCCTGAATTGAGATTTGCACTTTGCAAGTACTTAATTAAGGGTAGTAAAGATCTTTCCAAAATATATTTGACTCCTATTAGATATAGGATACCCATAAACCATAAAAATATAATTTTAAAAGTTACTTTCCTATTTTATTTAAAGGCTTTTTCTTTAGGCCAGAAATGGTCTTTAATAGGTTAAAATTATTTTAAAGCTTTAAAAATATTTGGGAAAAATTAGGAAGACTCAATGGACATATATTTTCCATATATAAGAGTTTCAACACATGGTCATGTTCACAATATTGGTCAAACTCCTCAAAAACCCTTTCTGGATATTTCAAGCTTTTGAAATATTTACAAAGGAAATATTCTCCAAAAATTCCAAGAACATTCTAGCATGTCACATATGACATGTTTGATGATCTTGACAAGTATCATGTCATGGAGAATAGTATAACCCTATGAAACCCCCTCAAAACCATTTATGTCCATTTTGAAGTTTGAGCAACTTTACATTGCCAAACATGTCCAAATGTTCTCAAACCTTGTGAACATGCTCAAATGGTCTAATAATTCATCTAGACCAAATGGAACATGTTGGAGAACAAGTTAACTTGATCAAAGTGCCCCAAAACCCTTCCTGTCCAGAACCAAATTTGAACAACTCTACATTGGAAACTTTCTCCTTTTGATCTCAACTTTTGTGGACATGTTCAGAACCTCAAATGATGACACTACACCAAGTGGTGCATCAAGGAGAACAGACACGCATGACTAAACCTTGGGAAGTCCATTTACATTGATTTCTAGGGTTTGCAAAAGTTGCATTGGCAACTTTGCCCAAATGGACTCAATCTTGGGAAACCTCTTATTTTATCATACCATTTGACCCTGTCAAGCCTTATGACAAGAGGAGTTCATCTTCTTGCCCAAACCCACATCAAACACCTTCTGGCAAAAACTCAAAATCCCTGCTTAGGCCCCTTCCACTAATCTCCATGAGCTGAACTTTTTCCCACAGCCTCACCTGCTCCTCCTCTAACTCCTACATGCTTTGCTGCCCAAGGAGCAATGATTAAGGGGGGGCACAGACCCATTTTCTTCTCTGGACAGCAGTTTTCCTCCCATTTTCTCACCTCTCTCTAACTCCTGCTACGTCCCAGAGCATCCAAAGCCTCCTCCCCCCTTGTTTATTCCTCCTGCAGACACCAGACGCAAGTGGCCACGCGAGGACGTGGGGAAAAGCCACTCATGCCGGCCAAAGACGCGCTCTGGAGCATGCTACCGTGCTCCCGACCGTTGACACCACACTCCCGTCCACCTCGGGCCGCCTAAGGCGCTTGATCGGCCGCCTCGGCGTGATCACGCCAGCAGGTCTCCCACTTGCTCCCGCGCCCTCCTCTCGCCCCTGCGCCGCGTGCCCGAGCGCCACCCGCATCCGCCAATCGCCACCGCGTCCCTGGCCCGCCTCGCACTCGCTCCTCTCCCTCTCTCTTTCCACAGTGCGTCAGACCACGCCCAGAAGACCCCTGACTGAATCCAAGCCCTCCCACGGCCTCCAGCCGACGGCCTCACCTCTGCAAGACGGCCCCATGGTGCACCTCGCCCCTTCTATTTAAAGCCACCCCGAGCCCCCCTCTCTACTCCTTTGGCTCTCTCTCCCTCCCGTGCACTCTCTGGACCAAGCCATCCCTCTTCTCATGCCCTCCTTGCATCTCCATGGCCGGAGCAAAGCCGTCGGCCTCCGCTTAAATTCGCGCCACCTAGTGCCCCTCCTCCCGACCTCTTTGTTCCAGAGCAGCACCGGCACCACCGCCAACTCTCCCCGCACATCAGTCCTTCCTCCCCGTGCCTGCCTCGCCGTGCCCAAAACACACCGCCGGCCTCGTGCGCCGCAGCCAGCACCCTGCTCCACCCGATGCCCCTGGGCAACCCTGCCACCCACAGATGGACGCGGCCGGGTCCCCTGAGCATGCCGGTAGGCAGAACGTCACCGGAGGCATACATGGCCAGAGCGACACATTCTGGGGGCTCAACGTCGGCGACCCGGCGGGCCCTCCGTTTAAGTGGAGACGACTTGGCAAATCGCCTCTGGCGTGGACCTGTAGCGTGTGATCTTTGAGCCGATGGGCGGCCCGATTGCGCCTCGGTGCTAAACCCCGCCTTGGTGCTCGCGCCCGGATTTGGCCCATTTAGGTAAATCCCTTTCCTTTTTCTTTTACGTAGACTTGTAAAATCCATAAACAATTCAAATGGACTCCAAATTTGATGATTCAAATTTCTAGTGACTCTATAAATCATGATCTACACATTGGTGCAACATGCACATTTTTTCAGAGATCTTTTCTTCACAAACATTTATCAAATCTTGTTTTTCCTATTTCTGTCATGAACTTTAGAAAATCACAGAGAGCTCAAAATTGATCCAAATGCCATGATTCAAATTCCTAGATGTTTCTAAGTTCATAACTTAGTTTATGAACATTTTCTTAATAGTTTCTGTACCCCACAAAATAATGAGCCATTTCTTCATATTTGTCAACTTTGCAAATTCATAGGAAATTCATTTGAACTCCAAATCCAGTGAAACCAACTCCTAGATGCTTCTAAAATCATGGTTTGCTAAATGGGTGCCTCTGCTCATTTTTCAAAAATATATTTCTGTACACTTCTTGCAAATCCACAAATCCCTTGATTCTATTATATTGAAATATTCAGGGATATCCATTGATCAAATCCCATTGAAACCACTTTGGTCATACCTCATATGACCAAAGGTATCCTAGAAAAGTCCAACTTGCAATTTTGGAGCACTTATATTTTCTGCCTTATTGTGTTGCTTATTGTGATTGTTTCCAACGATTAGTTGACGAAGTAGACGGAGTATTATGAGAAGGACCAGAAGATTTCAAGACTCCGATGAACCAGGCAAGCAGCCCTTTGACCATGATGAACCCTTTTTATCATAGTAGCATTTCTTTCCGTGATTGTTGAATGCATGATATCTTGAATGGCAACCTTGCTAGGTTTGCCTCCGTTGCATGCCCCGTTGATACTTGCATTATTCATGACTCTAACCTTGTTTAGATTTGTGTTGGTGGGTTGTAGAAATATGCTATAGTTGTTGGCTGAGCAAAAAAAATGGGTCGGAGTTATGCATGGAAAGAAACAAGTGTGGTTTGACATGCTTGCAAATAGCCCAGTGGGTGCCACTAATGCCCCTGGGAGATGATGATGAATTAAGTCACTACTCGGTGGAGAGGTAGTGCACCGAGGCTTGATGAAAGTGTTGTTTACAGAGACGGATTATATTTAAGATTGTCTACCGTCCCAACCAAACATGTACAACCACACTACCCCTTATGGGACGGGGCATTATTGACTACCTAGTTCGTGCTAGCATGGATGCCGCATTACCAGTGACGGGAGTGACAAGGTCACTCTCGGGACGGGGTCGTGCTTGGATAGGCGGCCATGGCTGTTTTCACAGGGCACCGGACACACCGTTGGTACCCCCGTGCATGTGAGATGTGATGAATATGGGAGCGTGGCTCCACCAAATTAAATTGTGAAAATGTTGGCACGGGGGCTGTTACCAATCGAGTGGACTCTATGTTGGTCACGACTAGGGAAAGGTAGTGATCGGTGCTTACCCCGGGTACTTAAGGTACACTGCTGGTCGTGGATGACACGGAAGCTTCCCGGATCTTGTGGGTAAAGTGTGCAACCTCTGCAGAGTGCCAAACTATTCGAATAGCCGTGTCCACGGTCAAGGACAGTTGGGTGGTGCTGCTTAGACTATGTCCATATGTTTCTAACAAACAACACAGTTTGGTGATATTGATGATGCGACTTCGTGAGGGAGTCACGATGAGCTTGAGCATGAGTTGTTTATAACTCTTTCTCGATGTTGATGTCTCAGAACCTCCTCGATACTTGTTGCGCACATTCATGTCTTTGATAAATGTTGATCATACTTGCATGAGAAAAACTAGCTTTCCGCAAAAAAATGCCAATTCAGCAGCAGAGCCTTGCATAATTATTTTGTTATCACTCTTGGGTTGCTTGCGAGTACATTCAAAGTACTCATTGGCTTGCCACTGGTTATTTTATTGGCCAGGCATGAAAGACAAGACATACTGAAGAGTTCTTTGGTGACGATCATGTGAGCTAGGATGCTTTCCCAGTCAGAATGCCTGTAGGGTTAAGGCAGATGGCATGGGTCCAAGTTATCGACGAAGATTCCCGCTGCGATGATATACTCAAGACTTGACCATAATGGTCCTACATGTGTAAAATGGTATGTATGGATGTAAGACTCTTGTTATTCAGCTTTTGTGTGTTCAGTGAGCATTGATCTCTGGGATCACTGTACACATGCATTCGGTGATCACGACTGATGAGTCGGGGTCCCCACACTTAAAGTAGTCTTTTGTTTTCTTTCTCTAACGGAGCTCATGAGATTTCTATTGAGTTTTGTGTTGTGAAATTTTCAAGTTTTGGTTAAATTCTTTTGATGGATTATGGAACAAGGAGTGGCAAGAGCCTAAGATTGGGGATGCCCATGGCACCCCAAGATAATCAAAGGACACCAAAAAGTCAAAGCTTGGGGATGCCACGTAAGGCATCACCTCTTTCGTCTACTTCCATCGGTAATTTACTTGGAGCTATATTTTTATTCACCACATGATATGTGTTTTGCTTGGAGCGTCTTGTATTATTTGTGTCTTTGTTTGTTAGTTTACCACAATCATCCTTGCTATACACACCTTTTGAGAGAGCCATACATAAATTGAAATTTGATAGAATACTCTATGTGCTTCACTTATATCTTTTGAGCTTGATAGTTTTGCTCATAGTGCTTCACTTATATCTTTTGAGCGTGATAAATTTTGCTCTAGTGCTTCACTTAGATCTTTTAGAGCACGGTGGTGGATTTGTTTTAAAGAAACTATTGATCTCTCATGCTTCACTTAGATTATTCGGAGAGTCGTTAATAGCATGGTAATTTGCTTAAGATTAATATACTTGGTATTCAAGATATGTGAAACTTTCTTTTGACTACGTTGAATACTAAGAAAAGTTTGATGCTTGATAATTGTTTTGAGATATGAAGATGCTGATATTAGAGTCATGCTAGTTGAGTAGTTGTGAATTTAAAGAATACTTGTGTTGAAGTTTGTGATTCCCTTAGCATGCACGTATGGTGAACCGTTATGTGATGAACTTCAGAGCATGATTTATTTATTGATTGTCTTCCTTATGAGTGGCGGTCGGGGGCGGCGATGGTCTTTTCCTACCAATCTATCCCCCTAGGAACATGCACGTAATACTTTGCTTTGATAACTTCTAGATTTTTGCAATAAGTATATGAGTTCTTTATGACTAATGTTGAGTCCATGGATTATACGCACTTTTTCCCATCCTTCCACCATTGCTAGCCTCTCTAATACCACGCACTTTTCACCGGTATCATACACCCACCATATATCTTCCTCAAAACAGCCACCATACCTACCTATCATGGCATTTCCATAGCCATTCCGAGATATATTGCCATGCAACTTTCCACCGTTCCGTTTATTATGACACGCTCCATCATTGTCATATTGCTAGCATGATCATGTAGTTGACATCGTATTTGTGGCAAAGCCACCGTTCATAATTCTTTCATACATGTCACTCTTGATTCGTTGCATATCACGGTACACCGCCGGAGGCATTCATATAGAGTCATACTTTGTTCTAAGAATCGAGTTGTAAGAAAAATAAAAGTGTGATGATCATCATTCTTTAGAGCATTGTCCCAAGTGAGGAAAGGATGATGGAGACCATGATTCCCCCACAAGTCGGGATGAGACTCCGGACGAAAAAAAAGGGGCCATAAAAAGAGAAAAGGCCCAAATAAAAAATGAGAGAAAAGAGAGAAGGGACAATGCTACTATCCTTTTTACCACACTTGTGCTTCAAAGTAGCACCAAGATCTTCATGATAGAGAGTCTCTCATTTTGTCACTTTCATATACTAGTGGGAATTTTTCATTATAGAACTTGGCTTGTATATTCCAATGATGGGCTTCCTCAAATGCCCTAGGTCTTCGTGAGCAAGCGAGTTGGATGCACACCCACTTAGTTTCTTTTGTTGAGCTTTCATATACTTATAGCTCTAGTGCATCCGTTGCATGGCAATCCCTACTCTCTCACATTGATATCTATTGATGGGCATCTCCATAGCCCGTTGATACGCCTAGTTGATGTGAGACTATCTTCTCCCTTTGTCTTCTCCACAACCACCATTCTATTCCACATATAGTGCTATATCCATGGCTCACGCTCATGTATTGCGTGAAAGATTGAAAAAGTTTTGAAAATGTTAAAGTATGAAACAATTGCTTGGCTTGTCATCGGGGTTGTGCATGATTTAAATATTTTGTGTGGGAAGATGGAGCATAGCAGGACTATATAATTTTGTAGGGATAACTTTCCTTGGCCATGTTATTTTGATAAGTCATAATTTCTTAGTTAGTATTCTTGTAGTATTATTTTTTTTATGTCAATATGAACTTTTGTCTTGAATCTTTTGGATCTGAATATTCATACCACAATTAAGAGGATTTACATTGAAATTATGCCAAAGTATCACTCCGCTTCAAAAGTTCTTTTTTATCATTTACCTACTCGAGGACGAGCAGGAATTAAGCTTTGGGATGCCCGATACGTCTCCAACGTATCTATAATTTTTATTGCTCCATGCTACTTTATCTACTGTTTTGGACTATATTGGGCTTTATTATCCACTTTTATATTATTTTTGGACTAACCTATTAACCGGAGGCCCAGCCCAGAATTGTTGTTTTTGCCTATTTCAGTGTTTCGAAGAAACGGAATATCAAACGGAGTCCAAACGGAATGAAACCTTCGGGAACGTGATTTTCTCACCGAACGTGATCCAGGAGACTTGGACCCTACTCCAAGAAGTAACAGAGGCGGTCACGAGGGTGCCCCCCCCTAGGGCGCGCCCCCTGCCTCGTGGGCCCCCTGTTGCTCCACCGACGTACTCCTTCCTCCTATATATACCTACGTACCCCCAAACGATCAGAACAGGAGCCAAAAACCTAATTCCACCGCCGCAACTTCACATATCCACGAGATCCCATCTTGGGGCCTGTTAGGAGCTCAATGGGAGGGCATCCACCATGGAGGGCTTCTACATCATCACCATAGCCCTCCAATGAAGTGTGAGTAGTTTACTTCAGGACCTTCGGTTCCATAGCTAGTAGCTAGATGGCTTCTTCTCTCTTTTGGATCTCAATACAATGTTCTCCCCTCTCTCGTGTAGATCTATTCGATGTAATCTGCTTTTTTGCGGTGTGTTTGTTGAGACCGATGAATTGTGGGTTTATGATCAAGATTATCTATGAACAATATTTGAATCTTCTCTGAATTCTTTTATGTATGATTGGTTATCTTTACAAGTCTCTTCGAATTATCCATTTGGTTTGGCCAACTAGATTGGTAGTTCTTGCAATGAGAGAAGTGCTTAGCTTTGGGTTCAATCTTGCGGTGTCCTTTCCCAAAGGATGTGAGAAGGGGCAGCAAAGGCACGTATTATATTGTTGCCATCAACGATAACAAGATGGGGTTTTTATCATATTGCATGAATTTATCCTCTACATCATGTCATCTTGCTTAAGGCGTTACTCTGTTTTTAACTTAATACTCTAGATGCATGCTTTGGATAGTCGACGATGAGTGGAGTAATAGTAGTAGATGCAAAGGGTGGAGTCGGTCTACTTGTCTCGGACGTGATGCCAATATACATGATCATACCTAGATATTCTTATAACTATGCTCAATTCTGTCAATTGCTCAACAGTAATTTGTTCACCCACCGTAGAATACTAATGCTCTTGAGAGAAGCCACTAGTGAAACCTATGGCCCCCGGGTCTATTCTCATCATATCAATCTCCATCGCTTTAATACTTGCTTTGTTTTTATTTTGTCTTTTACTTTTCACTTTGCATCTCTATATCAAAAATACCAAAAATATTATTTATCATCTCTATCAGATCTCACTCTCGTAAGTGACCGTGAAGGGATTGACAACCCCTAATCGCGTTGGTTGCGAGGAGCTATTGTTTTGTGCGTGGTCACGAGGGACTTGTGCGTAGCCTCCTACTGGATTGATACCTTGGTTCTCAAAAACTGAGGGAAATACTTACGCTACTTTGCTGCATCATCCTCTCCTCTTCGTGGAAATCCAACGCAGTGCTCAAGAGGTAGCACTTTTCCATAAACCATTTTATACGGAGACATACCCATAGGATTTTTATATGCAGTTCTATAGGCCCATAATGCATCATAAAGTTTCTTGGACCAATTCTTTCTAGATCTATTGACAGTCTTTTGCAAAATTAATTTGAGCTCTCCATTACTAAGTTCTACTTGACCACTAGACTGCGGGTGATATGGAGATGCAATTCTATGATTAACATCATACTTAGCAAGCATCTTACGAAAAGCACCATGAATAAAATGTGAACCACCATCGGTCATTAAGTATCTAGGGACTCCAAACCTCGGGAAAATAACTTATTTAAGCATCTTAATAGAGGTGTTATGATCAGCACTACTAGTTGGAATAGCTTCTACCCACTTAGTAACATAATCAACAGCAACTAAAATATGTGTATACCCGTTTGAGGAAGGAAACGGTCCCATATAATCAAAGCCCCAAACATCAAATGGTTCAATAACAAGTGAATAATTCATAGGCATTTCTTGACGTCTACTAATATTACCAATTCTTTGACATTCATCACAAGACAAGACAAACTTACGGGCATCTTTGAAGAGAGTAGGCCAATAAAAACCGGATTGCAATACCTTATGCGCAGTTCTATCTCCAGCATGGTGTCCTCCATAAGCTTCAAGTGACACTTGCGTGAGGATCATTCCTGTTCATGCTCAGGTATACAACGTCTAATAACACCATCTACTCCTTCTTTATAAAGGTGTGGGTCATCCCAGAAGTAATGTCTTAAATCATAGAAAAACTTTTTCTTTTACTGGTATGTGAAACTAGGTGGTATAAATTTAGCAACAATGTAATTAGCATAATCAGCATACCATGGAGCAGTACGAGAAGCATTTATGACAGCTAATTGTTCATCAGGAAAGCTATCATCAATAGGTAGTGGGTCATCAAGAACATTCTCTAACCTAGACAAGTTATGCACAGCAGGGTTCTCAGCTCCCTTTCTATCAATAATATGCAAATCAAATTCTTGTAGTAGGAGAACCGATCTAATAAGTCTAGGTTTAGCATCTTTCTTTTCCATAAGATGTTCAATAGCAGCATGATCAGTGTGAACAGTTAGTTTAGAATCAACAATATAAGGTCTAAACTTATCACAAGCAAATACAACTGCTAAAAATTCTTTTTCAGTAGTAGCATAATTTCTCAGAGCCTTGTCTAGAGTTTTACTATCATATTGAATAACATTTAATTTCTTATCAACTCTTTGTCCTAGAACAGCACCTACAACATAATCGCTAGCATCACACATAATTTCAAAGGGTAAATTCCAATCAGGTGGTTGAACAATAGGTGCAGAAATCAAAGATTTCTTAAGTATTTCAAATGCTTATACACAATCATCATCAAAGACAAAAGGAATATCTTTTTGTAAGAGATTAGTCAGAGGCCTGGAGATTTTAGAGAAGTCCTTAATGAATATCCTATAAAAACCGGCATGACCAAGGAAACTTCTTATAACTTTAATGTCCTTGGGACACAACATCTTTTCAATAGCATCAACTTTAGCTTTGTCAACTTCAATACCTCTTTCAGAAATTTTATGCCCCAAGACAATACCTTCATTTACCATAAAGTGGCACTTCTCCCAATTCAAGACAAGGTTAGTTTCTTCACATCTCTGCAAAACTCGATCAAGGTTGCTCAAGAAATCATCAAAAGAAGTTCCATATACGGAAAAATCATCCATGAAAACCTCAACAATCTTCTCACAAAAATCAGAGAATATAGCCTTCATGCATCTTTGAAAGGTAGCAGGTGCATTACATAAACCAAAAGTCATACGTCTATAAGCAAAGGTATCGAAAGGGCAAGTAAAAGTGGTCTTTTCTTCATGCTCTTTTGACACGGGTATTTGAGAGAAACCAGAATAACCATCTAGAAAGAAAAAATGTGTATGTTTGGATAATCTTTCTAGCATTTGATCGATAAAAGGTAAAGGGTAATGATCCTTTTTAGTAGCTTTATTTAATTTGCGGAAATCAATTACCATTCTATAACCTGTAACAATTCTTTGTGGGATCAATTCATCTTTATCATTAGGAACAACAGTAATACCTCCCGTCTTAGGGACACAATGGACATGACTTACCCACTGACTATCTACAACGGGATAAATAATACCTGCCTCCAGAAGCTTTAGTATTTCTTTCCTTACCACTTCTTTCATCTTAGGATTTAATCGTCATTGGTGATCAACAACTGGTTTAGCGTCTTTCTTCAATTTTATTCTGTGTTGGCATAAAGTGGGACTAATGCCCTTAAGATCACCGAGAGTATATCCAATAGCAGCACGATGCTTCTTTAGAGTTTTCAATAATTTCTTTTCTTCATGCTCTGAAAGGTTAGCACTAATAATAACAGGATATATCTTATTTTCATCAAGATAAGCATATTTAAGAGTATCAAGTAATGGTTTAAGCTCAAACACGGGATCACCCTTGGGTGGAGGAGGATCCCCTAGGATTTCAACAGGCAAGTTGTGTTTCAAAATAGGTCCATGTTTAAATAATACTTCATCTATTTAGCTTCTTTCATTCATATACATATCATTTTCTTTGTCTAGCAATTATTGTTCTAAAGGATCATTAGGAGGCACGGCAGTAGAAGCAAGACCAATAATTTCATCTTTACTAGGCAATTCCTCATCACGGGGTTGTCTATGAAATTTAGCAAAGTTAAACTCATGAGACATATCCCCCAAACCAATAGTAACAACATACTTTTCGCAGTCTATCCTAGCATTAACAGTATTCAAGAAGGGTCTACCAAATATAATGGGACAAAAGCTATCTTGTGGAGAACCAAGAACAAGAAAATCAGCATGATATTTAACTTTCCCACACGAGACTTCAACATCTCTAACAATCCCAACTGGTGAAATAGTGTCTCTATTGGCAAGCTTAATTGTAACATCAATTTCCTCTAACTCAAAGGTGCAATATCATGCATAATTTCTTTGTATAAGGAATGAGGTATTGCACTTGCACTAGCACCCATATCACATAAGCCATGATAACAATGATCTCCTATCATATAGCAGAAGATGGGCACCGGAGGCCTGCCAGGGGGCCCACGAGGTAGGGGGCGCGCCCAGGGGGTAGGGCGTGCCCCCCACCCTCGTGGATGGTGGGTGGCCCCCCTCTAGTACTTTCTTCGCTCAGTATTGTTTCTTAATTCCAAAAAAACTTCCGTGGGGTTTCAGGACTTTTGGAGTTGTGTAGAAGAGGTCTCTAATAGTTGCTCCTTTTCCAAATTTCGTAATTCCAGCTACGGCATTCTCCCTCTTCATGTAAACCTTGTAAAATAAGAGAGAATAGGCATAAGTATTGTGACATAACGTGTAATAACAGCCTATAATGCAATAAATATAGATATAAAAGCATGATGCAAAATGGACGTATCATCTATGTGTGTGTATTTTGGATGGTGTATGATTTACTTAAGTATCGTGTGAAGTGGCGATTGTAAGCCAACTCTCTTTATCCCTTTCTCGTTCATTACATGGGATTGTGTGAAGATGACCCTTCTTGCGACAAAACCACCATGCGGTTATGCCTCTAAGTCGTGCCTCGACACGTGGGAGATATAGCCGCATCGTGGGCGTTACAGATATGCACGTCCCCAACAATAAGAATATCATATTTCTTCGTGACAGTAGGAAGAGGAAATTCAAAACCTCCAATAGTAATCGTTGGAATTTTTCCAATAGAATTGATAATGTGGACTTGAGGTTGTTTCCTCGGAAAGTGTACCTTATGCTCATTACCATTAACATGAGAAGTGACATTGCCTTTGTTGCAATCAATAACAGCCCCTGCAGTATTCAAAAAGGGTCTACCAAGAATAATAGACATACTATCGTCATCGGGAATATCAAGAATAACAAAGTCCATTAAAATAGTAACGTTTGCAACCACAACAGGCACATCCTCACAAATACCGACAGGTATAGCAGTTGATTTATCAGCCATTTGCAAAGATATTTCAGTAGGTGTCAACTTATCTAAATCAAGTCTACGATATAAAGAGAGAGGCATAACACTAACACCGGCTCCAAGATCACGTAAAGCAGTTTTAATACGCTTTCTTTTAATGGAGCAAGGTATAGTTGGTACTCTACCGGATCTCCAAGTTTCTTTGGTATTCCACCCTTAAAAGTATAATTAGCAAGCATGGTGAAAATTTTAGCTTCCGGTATCTTTCTTTTATTAGTAACAATTTCTTTCATGTATTTAGCATAAGGGTTCATTTTAAGCATATCAATCAAACGCATACGCAAAAAGATAGGTCTAATCATTTCAGCAAAGCGCTCAAAATCCTCATAATCCCTTTTCTTGGATGGTTTAGGAGGAAAAGGCATGGGTTTCTGAACCCATGGTTCTCTTTCTTTACCGTGCTTCCTAGCAATAAAGTCTCTTTTATCATAACGTTGATTCTTTGATTGTGGCTTATCAAGATCAACAACAGGTTCAATTTCTACATCACTATTATTGCTAGGTTGAGCATCAACATGAACATCATCATAAACGTTATCACTAGGTTCATGTTCATTACTAGATTTCTGTTTCAGCATCAGAAATAGAAATATCATTGGGATTCTCAGGTGTGTCAACAACAGGTTCACTAGAAGCATGCAAAGTCCTATCGTTTTTATTTTTCTTCTTCTTAGAAGGACTAGGTGCATCAACATTAGTTCTCTGGGAATCTTTCTCAATTCTCTTAGGGTGTCCCTTAGAGTACAAAGGTTCCTGAGTCACTTTACCCCCTCTAGTCATAACTCTAACAACATTATCATTTTTCTTATTATTTAATTCATTGAGCAAATCATTTTGAGCTTTAAGCACTTGTTCTACTTGAGTGGTAACCATAGAAGCATGTTTACTAATGAGTTTAAGTTCACCTTTAACTCTAGACATACAATCACTCAAGTGTTATCATATAAGCATTGCGTTTCAATTGTATACCAACATAAGCATTGAAGTTTTCTTGTTTAACAATAAAATTATCAAACTCATCTAAGCATTGGCTAGCAGACTTATAACGAGGAATATCACCTTCATCAAATCTATAGAGAGAATTTACCTTTACTACCTGTGTCGGGTTATCTAGACCATGTATTTCTTCAATAGGTAGTAAATTCTTAACATCTTCAGATTTAATACCTTTTTCTTTCATAAATTTCTTTGCCTCTTGCATATCTTCAGGACTGAGAAATAGGATACCCCTTTTCTTTGGAGTTGGCTTAGGAGTTGGTTAAGGAAGTGTCCAATTATTTTCATTACTCAACATATTATTCAATAGCAATTCAGTTTGATCAACAGTTCTTTCCCTGAAAACCCAACCAGCACAACTATCCAGGTGATCTCTGGAAGCATCGGTTAGTCCATTATAAAAGATATCAACTATTTCATTTTTCTTGAGAGGATGATCAGGCAAAGCATTAAGTAATTGGAGAAGCCTCCCCCAAGCTTGTGGGAGACTCTCTTCTTCAATTTGCAAAAAAATTATATATTTCCCTTAAGGCAGCTTGTTTCTTATGAGCGTGGAAATATTTAGCAGAGAAGTAATAAATCATATCCTGGGGACTACGCACACAACCAGGATCAAGAGAATTAAACCATGTTTTAGCATCACCCTTTAATGAGAACGGAAATAACTTAAGGATATATTAGTAATGGATTTTTTCCTCATGAGTAAATAGGGTGGCTATATCATTTAATTTAGTAAGATGTGCCACAACAGTTTCAGATTCATAGACATAAAAAGGATCAGATTCAACCAAGGTAATTATCTCAGGATCGACAGAGAAATCATAATCCTTATCGGAAATACAGATAGGTGAAGTAGCAAAAGCAGGGTCATACTTCATTCTAGCATTCAAAGATTTTTCTTTCAGCTTAGCTAATAATTTCTTAAGATCATATCTATCATTGCAAGCTGATACGTCTCTGTCGTATCTACTTTTCCAAACACTTTTGCCCTTGTTTTGGACTCTAACTTGCATGATTTGAATGGAACTAACCCGGACTGACGTTGTTTTCAGCAGAATTGCCATGGTGTTATTTATGTGCAGAAACAAAAGTTCTCGGAATGACCTGAAAATCAACGGAGATTATTTTTGGAAAATATAAAAAATACTGGTGAAAGAATCAAGGCCAGGGGGCCCACACCCTGGGCACGAGGGTGGGGGCGCGCCCTACCCCCCCTGGGCGCACCCCCTACCTCGTGGGCCCCCTAGAGCTCCACCGACCTCAACTCCAACTCCATATATTCACGTTCGGGGAGAAAAAAATCAGAGAGAAGGATTCATCGCGTTTTACGATACGGAGCCGCCACCAAGCCCTAATCTCTCTCGGGAGGGCTGATCTGAGTCCGTTCGGGGCTCCGGAGAGGGGAATCCGTCGCCATCATCATCATCAACCATCCTCCGCCACCAATTTCATGATGCTCACCGCCGTGCGTGAGTAATTCCATCGTAGGCTTGCTGGACGGTGATGGGTTGGATGAGATTTATCATGTAATTGAGTTAGATTTGTTAGGGTTTGATCCTAGTATCCACTATGTTACGAGATTGATGTTGCTATGACTGTGCTATGCTTAATGCTTGTCACTAGGGCCCGAGTGCCATGATTCAGATCTGAACCTATTATGTTTTCATGAATATATGTGAGTTCTTGATCCTATCTTGCAAGTCTATAGTCACCCACTATGTGTTATGATCCGGCAACCCCGAAGTGACAATAATCGGGACCACTCCCAGTGATGACCGTAGTTTGAGGAGTTCATGTATTCTATGTGTTAATGCTTTGGTCCGGTACTCTATTAAAAGGAGGCCTTAATATCCCTTAGTTTCCATTAGGACCCCGCTGCCACGGGAGGGTAGGACAAAAGATGTCATGCAAGTTCTTTTCCATAAGCACGCATGACTATATTCGGAATACATGCCTACGTTACATTCATGAATTCGAGCTAGTTCTGTGTCACCCTATGTTATGATCATTACATGATGAACCACATCCGCATAATTCTCCATCATCGATCCAATGCCTCTGAGATTTTCACATATTGTTCTTCGCTTATTTACTTTCCGTTACTCTTGTATAATCACTACAAAACCCAAAAATATTACTACGCTACCGTTCTTGTTACTATCATACTACTCGCTACTAAATACTTTCTTGCGGATATTAAGTTATCCAGGTGTGGTTGAATTGACAACTCAACTGCTAATACTTGAGAATATTCTTTGGCTCCCCTTGTGTCGAATCAATAAATTTGGTTTGAATACTCTACCCTCGAAAACTGTTGCGATCCCCTATACTTGTGGGTTATCAAGACTATTTTCTGGTGCCGTTGCCGGGGAGCATAGCTCTATTCTTTGAGTCACTTGGGATTTATATCTGCTAGTCACTATGAGGAACTTGAAAGACGAGAAAACAAACATTTATCCCTCAACTACGAGGGGAGGTAAGGAACTGCCATCTAGCTCTACACTTGATTCACCTTCTGTTTTGAGTAAGCTTGCGACACCTAAACCTGCTCTACTATTAATTCTGATATGTCGCATGTTATTGATGATGCCACTTCTGCTATGCATGATACTTATAATGAAACTACTTCTATGCTTGATACTACTGTGCCACTTGGTGAATTTCCTGATGAACAACTTGCTAGGGATAGAGAGAATGAAATTATTGAAACTGATAATATTGATGAAAGTGATGATGAAGACTCTCCCAATAAATATGAATTACTTGTTGTGCCTGAGGGCTATTGTCGGTGTCAAAACCGGCGGATCTCGGGTAGGGGGTCCCGAACTGTGCGTCTAGGCGGATGGTAACAGGAGACAAGGGACACGATGTTTTTACCCAGGTTGGGCCCTCTCGATGGAGGTAAAACCCTACTCCTGCTTGATTAATATTGATGATATGGGTAGTACAAGAGTAGACCTACCACGAGATCAAAGAGGCTATACCCTAGAAGCTAGCCTATGGTATGATTGTTGTTCGTCCTACGGACTAAAACCCTCCGGTTTATATAGACAACGGATAGGGTTAGGGTTACACAGAGTCGGTTACAATGGTAGGAAATCTACATGTCTGTATCGCCAAGCTTGCCTTCCACACCAAGGAAAGTCCCATCCGGACACGGGACAAAGTCTTCAATCTTGTATCTTCATAGTCTAGGAGTCCGGCCAACGGTGATAGTTCGGCTATCCGGACACCCCCTAATCCAGACTCCCTCGGTGGCCCTCGAACCAGGCTTCAATGACGACGTAGTCCGCGCAAGCATATTGTCTTCGGCATTGCAAGGCGGGTTACTCCTCGAATACTTCATAGAAGATTTTGAACACAAGGGCGGTGTCCGGATCTGCAAAATAATTTCCACATAACACCGTAGAGAGAATAATATTTACACAAAATCAATCTGGCGGCGTATTCCGAAGCGTGCCATCACGCCACGGCCAAGTCTTCATTCGAATCGTTTTCACTGTACCACCTCAGCGCGTTTAGCGAGGCGGTTTCCTTGGCACGTCTTGTCAAAGCAGAGATCGTGTCCCCCTTATTCCGGGATTCTCATCAATACGGACGTGGGTAACCCAACCGCGCCATTTAATTTACGGCGCTTGGGAGATAAGCGAGTTTTACCGGGCTGGTGGGGGCGCTTAGTTGCGTCCGCCCATATAAGGGGATAAGGATCCACCTTTTTCCATCTACGCCTCCTTCCTCCTTTGCTTATCCATTCCTGCGCACTCGAGCTCCAGCCCAAGTCCGCACATCCCTCCTCAACCTTCTCCAGCCATGTCCGGGCGGGAGGCAAGAGGATGGCCTCCTCCGCCACGGAGGGGCACATCGAAAAGCTGCGGAAGCCGGATACTTGTCCGGCGACATCGCTGTCGGCTCCCCAACAAGGGGCAGCTCATCCCCACCCCCTGTGCCCCATGAGAGGGTGGTGTTCCTCACCCACTTCCTCCGCGGACTAGGTTTTCCACTTCACCCATTTATGCAGGGGCTCATGTTCTACTATGGCCTAGATTTCCCGATTTGGCCCCGAACTTCATCCTCAACATCTCGGCGTTCATCGCCGATGTGCGAGGCCTTCCTCTGCATCCAGCCCCACTTCGCTTATGGCTGAAGACTTTTAATGTCAAGTCAAGGTAGTGGGGCGGCCGCCAAGCGGAGTGAGGAGGCGCCATGGTGGGTCGGATGGCCAACGCCCTATGGCTCGAGGCTCCTTTGTGGAGACAATAAAGGGGTGGCAATCGGGTGGTTCTACATCACCGAGTCATGCTGACTCCAAATGGGCGGCCCCGAATTCCGATCTGGCTTCCCTACGGCTCACGTCATGGAAAGAGACGGGCACGGACGTGGGGTGATTCGGAGAGCTGTCCGGACTCCAAACCCACGTCCGAAACCTGGTGGACAAGAATCTCAAGCTTGTCAACGTAATCCGTGTGATGCTCATCCGCCGGATTCTCCCATGCCCGGCTGACGGGCCTTCAATTTGTGGGAGTTTGATCCGGCCTGACACGAACAATTTGAGCCGGCTCTTGACACTCGTACGAAGATGCCCGGAAGGTGTTGTTCAAGGGCGCCAAGCTCCGCATCCGCCATCAAGATCGCAGATTCAGCTCGCAGCGTCAAGCCAGCGAGGTGAGTTATTTTACCTTTACGGGACTCTTGTTTTTCATAGTGCGACTCTATGTGGGATCTAAAACTCCCTAACCTTTTGACAGACTGGCTGAAGACGCCCGTGACAGATTAACTGTCCGCCCCCTTGCCGGAAGACGAGCGGACGCTTCGATTGACGGGCTGCTTGGTTCCGCACCTCACGTGGTGCCGGAGAAGAAGGCCAAGAAGAAGGCCACGGGAACTCGAAGGAGCTCCCGGCGCCAGGTGTTGTCGGGCTCTGAGGCGGAATCCTCTCCTGAGGACGAGGAGGAGGAAAAAGAAGCCTCTTCCCCAGCAGGGGGAGAGAAGAAAAGGAAGGACGCCCCGACTGGGGAGGCCGGAGGGTCCAAGAAAGGAAGGTCCCTTCCTCCGGACTTCTCCACCAACGCCCGACAACGATTTAGGAGGAGTGGCCACCAAGGGCCAAGCCCTGGCAAGATTGTAAGTGTCCAGGACTGAATAGCTCATGACTTTTTATTTGTCGACAGTGTCTTCTAACGCCGAATATAACCATGCAGTCCGCCAAGGACGAAGCTTCGCCGCTTTGCCGAAAGCAGCTCCTCGGATTCATCGGATGTGAATAGCACTTCACTTCCGACCGCCTCCTCTCCTCGTGACGCAGAGCGACACCATGGTGGAGTCCCAAAAGAGGCCCAACCGGGAGGAGGTGGTCTGGAGGCGCCAAAGGCGACCTCCCGGACTCCGGGCGCAAAGGGGGCAAAACCCTAGAGGCCTCTATGTCCGGCCCTGTGTCGGACTCCGTCCCGGACCCTGCAGTGGTTCCGAAGTCCGGCAGGCGGCCCCTTCGTAAGAAGGGCAAGACTGCGACGCCGGTGACCTCCGTCCAACCGGAGGTACCAGATAGCTTTCTGGAGGCGCTTAACGGCGCCTCCATCGACGAGGAGCACCGCACTATCATAAGTGCAGTGATCCAGAAAGTTCAGTTCGCCAAGAGCGGGCTGGACTGAAGCTGTACTCAGCCTTCTAACAGGCTTTGAGGTAAGTTTAGAATATGTAAAATATTACCGCATAGGCGGTAGCCCACGATGCTTAGTTCAGTGTTCGGAAAGAAAAGCCGGACTGAGGATCTAAAAAGATATACGCAGGAGTCTAACATAAGTATGTCAATATGGGAATGCAGGCTGCGCTGCTGACCTCTGCCGCACTGACTGCGGAGGTCCATGCGTTGAAGCAGAGCCTCGAGCGGTCCGAGAACGAGCTCGGCCTTGCCAAGAAGCAGCTCGAGGACAAGGAAGGTGAGTAATACCTTATTAAAGTAATACCTTATAGAAAGGATTTGGTTGCAAAAATGACAGAATAACGTGGGTATTGTAGGGGCCCACGAATGAGGTGGCGACCACGAAGGAAGCAGTGTCCACGGCCGCAAGCAAAGCGGCCGCAGAGCGCACCAAGCGAGAGAAGTAGGAGGCGCGGGTGGTGGAGGTGCGGCAAGAGCTCCAGGCTCTCGTGGAAAAACACGATAGTTTGGAGCATGACTCGAAGACTAGAGAGTCCGAGCTCGCCTCGGCTCTTGAGAGTGCCAAAGCTGCTAAGGCCGAAGCCCAAAAAGCCCTCCAGGAAATTGAATCATTAAAGAAGATAGTGGCGGGTAAGGCATTCTTTATGCAAAGCAAGCATGTAAAAGTGAATTATCTATTACTTACCCGAATCCGGAGCTCTCCAGGAGCATTCGTATATATGCCCCATACTGTAATGCGATCTTGCTGCGTTCTCCGCCGCCCGAGGAGGGGAGCTCGACGGAAAAGGTGTTCTGGTCTCGATATCGAGGCCGGACATCTGGTGCCCCTGAGCGACCAGCTGAAGCAGCTGGTCGAGCTCCACAAGGTCGCCGAACAGGCCATGAAGGGCCTCATAGTTCGGATGTGGCCTACGGAGGCCACGCCTGGGAGCTACTTCGGGCTAGTGCGGCGGCTGGTGGGCCTTTGTCCATGGATTGAAGTCATCAAGCGCTCCGTCTGCATTGAAGGTGCCCGTAGGGCCCTTGCCCATGCTAAGGTGCACTGGGGCAAGCTGGACGCTAAGAAGCTTGTGAAGGACGGACCACCACCGGGCAAGGAGCATCGCAAGCCTGAAATGTATTATGAGGGCGTCCTGAAGGGTGCCCGCCTTATAGCGGTGAATGCTCCAAAGATGTAATTTTTAATAGACTCGCATTTGTTATCCTCAGACGCTGAAAACTTGTTCATATGCGCTAAGCAACGCTTGTGAATTTAAAATATTACCTTCTGTGCGGCCGTTTATCAAATTTGAGAGATGGCAAGTCGTTGGCTTCAGCCCCCATGCCACGAGTGCTGGGGTGTTCGGGATAAACTTGAGTGCTCTTGTTCCCATTCTTGGGTCCTTCGAGGGAGGCGCTCAACGCAAAGAACAAGGCAACCGGACTATAATGCTTGAACACTCTCACTTAGCCATAGAATTCTATAATTTTAAATTTAGTGAAGCCCCTAGTATTCGAAGACCGAGTTCGAGGCGCTATCCACGCCTTTGGCGGACAATGCTGACTCCTCGCTCTAAGCGGCATAAGTCTTTAGGGACCCGAAAAATCCTCTCGAACAGCCGATCGGCTCTCGCTCTATCATGACGGTCAGTTTAGCTTTCTCCACCGAGGTGCTCAACCCAGCTCAACCGGGCACAATCGCGGTGGTTCTCCCGAGCGCTACCTTAGCCGATATAACGGAACGTAAGGTACCAAAACATGGGAGCCGGCAAACCCAACTATTGACCCAAGACATGATTCGGAGCCGATGCATATAATGCTATAAGTTCGGGTGCCGCACTTGTGAAAGTGTTCGGACTTATCACACCATATTTTTGGGGTACTTAAGCCCTCGGTGTATTGACCGTACCAAGTTGTACGGGTGCAACATGTCATAGATGAACATATATGGAAAAAAAGGAATGCAATATTAAGCAGAAGCTATGTATTGTCTATTCAAAAGATACTGCGATGAAAGCAGAACGATACAAATATTGCGATAAGCAAGGGATGGGACTATTTAACATGTCCCCCTCTAGGGGTAGGCTGCGGGATGGTATGTAAAACAGGTATAATGCTCGTAGTAGCGACCACCTGGACATTCGACGTAGCTTTCTGTTTCCCTGGCTGTTGCATCGTGAGTTCGGCAATTCTAGTCTTGCCGGGAGGCTTACGGAAAGCGGAGCCACGAAAGTAAGAGAAAAGAAGAAAGAAAAGAATGACACAATCGGGGCCCACAGTGCGGTTGAGCCGCATGCTGGCGTGCCGTGGTCGTGCCCCTCCTTATGCCCATGGTATCTCGGGCGTAGTTATGTACGGCGTAATCTTGGCTCGCTTCGCAATTTCGCAAATTTGGGGTTGGGGCCGCATTGCTACTCTGGCGATGCTCGGGCGTGCCGGCGGTCTTGTTGTAGGTTACTCCAGGCGCACTTGACGGTGTCCGGACGTTTAGTAGTCGGACTCGAGAATTGCCTTAGAAGGCTGCTTTGTACTTCCGCCGCCAGGGCCGCCGTATGCTCCTCCGTTCGGAGAGAGCGTTCGGTGTTTCCATTGACCGTGATTACTCCTCGAGGGCCTGGCATCTTGAGCTTGAGGTATGCATAGTGCGGCACCGCATTGAACTTTGCAATGCGGTTCGTCCGAGCAAAGGCGTGATAGCCGCCGCGAGCAGGACTATGTCGAAGATTAATTCCTCGCTTCGGAAGTTATCCGGGGATCCGAAGACCACTTCGAGTGTAACTGAGCCTGTACAGTTGGCCTCTACACCTGGTATGACGCCTTTAAAAGTCGTTTTTGTGGGTTTAATCCTTGAGGGGTCTATGCCCATTTTGCTGCTTGTATCTGGTAAAGCAGGTTCAGTTTGCCGCCGTCCATCGAGGACTCTAGTGAGGTGAAATCCGTCAATGATTGGGTCAAGAACCAATGCGCGAATCCGCCGTGGCGGATGCTAGTGGGGTGGTCCCTTGATCAAAAGTGATCGGGCAGGAGGACCACGGGTTGAACTTTGGGGCGACTGGCTCCATCGCATATACGTCCCTTAGTGCACGCTTCCGCTCCCTTTTGGGTATGTGGGTTGTGTATATCATGTTCACCGTCCGCACTTGTGGGGGAAAGCCCTTCTGTCCTCTATTTTTCGGCGGTCGGGGCTCCTCCTCATCATCGCTATGCAGCCCCTTGTCGTTGTTTTCGGCATTTAACTTGCACTGCTCGCTTGAACACCCAACAATCCCTGTTGGTGTGGTTGGCTGGTTTTGAAGTGCCATGTATCCGCACGAGCGATCGAGTATTCGGTCCAAATTGGACGGGCCCCGAGTATTTCTTTTGAACGGCTTTTTCCACTGACCGGGTTTAGAGCCTCTGAATCCGGCATTGACTATCGTATCTTCAGCATTATCGCCGTTAATGCGGCGCTTGTGCTTGTTGCGATGCGACCTGCCATTGTTATCCTTGGTATCCGAACTACCAGGGTTTTTGGTCGGTTATTCTGCGAAACTAGCTGGCTGTCCTCTCCCGCGAAGACGCGGGTCATGAGTGATGTGAGGGCTGCCATGGATTTCGGCTTTTCCTGTCCTAGGTGCCGGGCAAGCCATTCGTCGCGGATGTTATGTTTGAAGGCTGCAAGGGCCTCTGCATCCGGGACAGTCGACGATTTGATTTTTTCTTGGTTAAGAACCGTGTCGAGAATTGTCCGGCCGATTCATCCGCTGCTGAATTATGTGGCTTAGGTCATCGGCGTCTGGTGGTCGCATTACATATGTGCCCCGGAAGTTATCAAGGAATGCGGCTTCGGTCTTCCCAACAACCAATTGATTCTCTTGGCAAGCTTGTTGAGCCAATGCCGAGCTGGTCCTTTAAGCTTGAGTGGGAGGTATTTGATGGCGTGTAGATCATCACCATGGGCCATGTGGATGTGAAGGAGATAGTCCTCGATCCAAACCGCAGGATCTGTTGCGCCGTCGTATGATTCAATGTTTACGGGTTTGAAACCCTCGGGATTTGATGATCCATTACTTCGTTCTGTGAAGCATAGTGGGTGTGCGGCGCCTCAGATATTGGGCTATATCACGGCGCAGCTCAAATGAGCTTTGTTCATCGTGTTCGGCCCGGCGAATTGCAGTATCCGGCGTGACGGTTGTCATCACGTGTCGTGGGGCGCCCGCGCGATCCATAGATCGAACTTATTTGCCTTGCCTTGTCCTCCAATATGTCTCGCAAGTCTGGCGCATTTCCCCGTTGCTTTGAACTTTTCGAGCGACGCCGGGGTGCGGCTTTAGTGGAGGGCCTAGAGGCCTCTCTGTCGCGGCCACGAGGTGGCCGGTCGGCCGCGTCATGCGCTGGTGATGTAAGTTTGGGTGCTTCCTCCTCTAATTGGGGTAGCAGCACTGCGTTTTTTTGGGTAGCTCTTGGAGGGCGATCGAGTTCAGTACTCTTCGCTTTGCAAGGACTTGATCCATCTGTCGCCTAGCAAGTCTTGGTCAGCTCTAAGTTGCTGCTGCTTTTTCTTGAGGCTTTGCTTGCCGTGGCCATAAGCCTCGTTTAAACGCCCTCGTTTCAAGCGGGATCCTCAGGCACGACAAATTCGTCGTCGTCAAGGCTTGCCTCATCTTCGGAGGGAGGCATATAATTATCGTCCTCTACCTCTCTGTCTACCACTCTATTATGAGGGCTGGCTTCTCCCTCCTCCTGTGCTGAATCCTGCTGGAGGGGGTTGTCTTCAAAGACTTGTCCAGGTGTTATTATCTCCCGTGGCCGGAATCACCGCTTTTTGCTGTGGCGGATTTAGAGCGGCGCCACGACGCCTTGGCGCTTGGGTTGTTTCTTGGAGGGGTCATCCTCTGCTGTTCCATCGTCGTTCCCATCTTTTGGGATGTCCACCATGTATATGTCGTATGACGAGGTGGCCTTCCAGTGCCCTGTAAGCGCTGGTTCTTGGTCGTCCCCCGCATCTTCGTCCATACCGTCGATGTCTTCGGAGTCGAAGTCGAGCATGTCGGTTAAATCATCGACAGTGGCTACAAAGTGGGTGGTGGGTGGGCGTTGAACTTCTTTGTCGTCCTTCAGCATATCCCAACCTTCCCGACCGTAGTCCGGCCAGGGCTCTCCGATAAACAGAGAGACTTTAGTGAATTGAGGATGTCGCCAAAGGGCGAGTGCTTTTGAAAGATGTCCGCGGCAGTGAACTTCCATAACCGGCGCCTATTAGATTGATCTCGAGCGGCGGGCGCTGGAGGGTTCGGAGTCCCGGAGAGGAGTCCGGCACCTTGGAGTCACGGTCTTCGCAAAGCGACAGGGATGGAGTTCGCTCAATCGTCAGAGAGATCGTGGCCCCGGCGATGTCCAGCCACTCGCCCTCGATCGGGCGGAGTCGGCTCCGAGCTAAGGGTCGGAGCGGACGCCGTGCGCCGCCTCAGGGCAATCGCTCGCGGCGAGCCAGATCGCACCCATCGAGACAGGCGGCACGCTTGGTTGTGGCTCGAATCCGTCGAAGATCAAGTCTCCGCGGATGTCGGCCGTGTAGTTCAAACTCCCAAATCTGACACGATGGCGGGCGTAGCTTTCAATCTGCTCCAGATGGCCAAGCGAATTGGCCCGCGGTGCAAAGCTGCCGAATATGAAGATCCGTCCGGGGAGAAAAGTCTCACCCTGGACCACTTCGTTGTTGATGATCGAAGGAGCCATCGGGCCTCAAGGTGACGACACAGAGGAACTCTCAATGAAAGCACCAATGTCCGTGTCAAAACCGGCGGATCTCGGGTAGGGGGTCCCGAACTGTGCGTCTAGGCGGATGGTAACAGGAGACAAGGGACACTATGTTTTTACCCAGGTTCGGGCCCTCTCGATGGAGGTAAAACCCTACTCTGCTTGATTAATATTGATGATATGTGTAGTACAAGAGTAGATCTACCACGAGATCAAAGAGGCTAAACCCTAGAAGCTAGCCTATGGTATGATTGTTGTTCGTCTGACGGACTAAAACCCTCGGTTTTATATAGACACCGGATAGGGTTAGGGTTACATGAGTCGGTTACAATGGTAGGAGATCTACATATCCGTATTGCCAAGCTTGCCTTCCACGCCAAGGAAAGTCCCATCCGGACACGGGACGAAGTCTTCAATCTTGTATCTTCATAGTCCAGGAATCCGGCCAACGGTGATAGTTCGGCTATCCGGACACCCCCTAATCCAGGACTCCCTCAGCTATGTTATGGATGAAGAAACTGCTAGAGACTTTCTTGCTTGCAATGATAGGAGTGATCTTAAGAAATTATTAGCTAAGCTTAAAGAAAAAACTCTGAATGCTAGAATGAATTATGACCCTGCTTATGCTACTTCACCTATCTTTGCTCTTGATAAGGATTATGAATTCTCTATTGATCTGATATAGTTACTTTGGTTGAGTCTCGATCCTTTTATGGCTATGAATCAGAAACTGTTGTGGCACATCTTACTAAATTAAATGATATAGCCACCTGTTCACTAATGATGAGAGAACTTCGCTACTTTTATATCCTTAAAATATTTCCGTTCTCATTAAAGGGTGATGCTAAGATATGGTTCAACTCTCTTGATCTGGTTGTGTGCGTAGTCCCCGGGATATGATTTATTACTTCTGTGCTAAATATTTCCCTGCTCATAAGAAACAAGCTGCTTTAAGGGATATATATATATATAATTTTGTGCAAATTGAAGAAGAGAGTCTCCCACAAGCTTGGGGGAGGCTTCTCCAATTACTTAATGCTTTGCCTGATCATCCTCTCAAGAAAAATGAAATACTTGATATCTTTTATAATGGACTAACCAATGCTTCCAGTGGATAGTTGTGCTGGTTCTGTTTTCAAGGAAAGAACACCGGATGAAGCTGAAATTTTATTGAATAATATGTTGACAAATGAAAATAATTGGACACTTCCTAAACCAACTCCTAAGGCAACTCCAAAGAAGAGGGGTGTTCTATTTCTCAGTCCTGAAGATAAGCAAGAGGCAAAGAAATCTACTGAAAAGAAAAGGGTATTAAAGCTGAAGATGTTAAGAATTTACCTCCTATTGAAGAAATACATGGTCTTAATTTACCGCATGTTGAAGAAATATATGGTCTTAATCCATTACCTATTGAAGAAACTCATGGTCTTGATAACCCGACACGGGTAGTAAAGGTAAATTCTCTCTATAGATTTGATGAAGGTGATATTCCCCGTTATAAGTCTGCTAGCCAATGCTTAGATGAGTTTGATAATTTTATTGTCAAACAAGAAAACTTCAATGCTTATGTTGGTAGACAATTGAAACACAATTCCGATATGCTTGAACACTTGAGTGATTATATGTCTAGAGTTAAAGGTGAACTTAAAATCACTAGTAAACATGCTTCTATGGTTACCACTCAAGTAGAACAAGTACTTAAAGCTCAAACTGATTTGCTCAATGAATTAAATAGTAAGAATAATGATTATGCTGTTAGAGTGGCTACTAGAACTGGTAAAATGACTCAGTAACCTTTGTATCCTGAAGGCCGCCCTAAGAGAATTGAGCAAGATTCTCAAAGAACTAATATAGATGCACCTAGTCCTTCTAAAAAGAAGAAAAAGGAAAACGATAGGACTTTGCAGGCTTCTAGTGAATCTATTCCTGAACCACCTGAGAATCCCAATGATATTTCTATTTCTAATGCTGAAACACAATCTGGTAATGAACATGAACCAAGTGATAATGTTAATGATGATGTTCATGCCCAACCTAGCAATGATAATGATGTAGAAATTGAACTGCTTTGCTGATCTTGATAACCCACAATCAAAGAATCAACTTTATGATAAGAGAGACTTTGTTGCTAGGAAGCACGGTAAAGAAAGAGAACCATGGGTTCAGAGACCCATGCCTTTTCCTCCCAAACCATCCAAGAAAAAGGATGATGAGGATTTTGAGCTTTCTTTGAAATGATTAGACCTGTCTTTTTTGCATGTCACGATTAACCGAGTATGCTCAAAATGAATCCTTATGCTAAGTATATGAAAGATATTGTTACAAATAAAAGAAAGATACCGGAAGCTGAAATTTCCACCATGCTTGCTAATTATACTTTTAAGGGTGGAATACCAAAAGAAACTTGGAGATCCAGAGTACCCACTATACCATGCTCCATTAAAAGAAATTATGTTAGAAGCTGCTTTATGTGATCTTGGAGCTGGTGTTAGTGTTATGCCTCTCTCTTTATATCGTAGACTTGATTTGAATAAGTTGACACCTACTGAAATATCTTTGCAAATGGCTGATAAATCAACTGCTATACACAGCCGGTATTTGTGAGGATATTACTGTTGTGGTTGCAACCGTTACTATTTTAATGGACTTTGTCATTCTTGATACTCCCGAGGATGATAGTATGTCTATTATTCTTGGAAGACCCTTTTTGAATACTGCAGGGGCTGTTATTGATTGCAACAAAGGCAATGTCACTTTTCATGTTAATGGTAATGAGCACACGGTACACTTTCCGAGGAAACAACCTCAAGTCCACAGTATCAATTCTATTGGAAAAATTCCATCAATTATTTTTGGAGGTTTTGAATTTCCTCTTCCTACTGTCAAAAAGAGATATGATATTCTTATTATTGGGGATGTGCATATCGGTTGAGGTAACATAGTGTTATTCTAAATTTCTCCGGTTCCATGTTATTCGGACTGAGTTTGTTAACAAGACCTGATCAACCTTGTTAGTGGATTCCTTTTGATGAGCATGAGATGGATGAAGTTAGAAGGCACAACCTTTTGTACCCTTCTTTTACTTTTTTGTTATTTAGTGGAAATAAAGTAAAAATGGTATTTTTCTGTCTGTTTTCTGAATTATCCGTGCAATATAAAAATACCCCAAAAATAAAATTTCTCCAAATGCCCTGCCAATTTAATAGGATTTTTTCTGAAATATTTGAGAATATTTGGCACTGAGAACATAGTGGGGAGTGGCACTGCCACGAGGTCCAGGCGCGCCCACCCCCGGGCGCGCCTCGCCTCGTGGGCCCACGGTGGCTCCCCTCCACTTATTCCTGCACCCACACACTTCTTCTTCCTCCCAAAAAAATCACCATCCAGCTCAAGCACGAGTTCTAGCTCATTTTGCTGCAATATTCGATCTCCTTGCTCAAAGCACCTCTCACAAAACTACTTTGGGGGATTGTTCCTTGGTATGTGACTCCTCCATTGGTCCAATTAGGTTTTGCTCTAGTGCTTTATTCATTGCAAATTTGTGCTGCCTAGGTGACCATGTTCTTGAGCTTGCATGTCAAATTTATATGGTTCCAAGTAGTTCTAATGCATGATATGAGCTCTGGGCACTTGTATGAGTAGTTGCTATCAATTTTGTTGAGCTTGGTTCACTTTTATTTGAAGTTACTAAAAATTTCAGAAATTTTTCAGAGGAAGAAATATGTTTAGGAAAATGTAACAAGGTGGTCCTTCAAGGAAGCAAGGACCCAGGCTTGCAATGCGTGATGCTGATGAAGAACCACCAAGGGACGCTCCAGTACGGGCGTGTGAATGGTCTTCAGAGGACTTCATGGATCAAGCAGGAATCAAAGAAGAATTAATGCATATATGCGTAACGCTGATCTTGTGAGCTTCGAGGCGAGATAAGTGTCGTTAGTACCACTATCTCACTAGTTCCTTTGTGAGGAGGTTTGAATTTTCATCTTCACGAAATTCTCAAACTGTCCCTTGCTTTGATCTTTTATGAAAATTCTTATAGTATGGACTTAGAGGATTTTACCACTGCTTGCAAACTTCCACAATGGGGTAGTACTAGTGAGCCTTGCAAATCTAAGTTTAGAGATTTTCTTGCTAGTATAACTGTGGGTGAATCTAGACACATAGCACAAGCTACCATAGGGAGCATTCATTTTCCTGCTATACATTATTTTGCTCTCTTCATAGGTAGGTGCATAAATGGTAAGGATGAAGCATGTCACATGTGTGTCCACGACCTCGGTATTCTCGTGGAGTGCTTTGTGTTAGGAGATAAACATTATAATTTGGGAGCCATTGTTGCATGTAGGTTGCATCATAATAGATTTAATGGAGATTTCTTTGGTGGAATTTATGCAACCTTGTTTAGCTAATTTTTCTTGGTGTAACCATACGTGAGGATGATATTGAGTTGCCTCCTGCTTATTTAGATTATGAGGCTATGGTTTGTCATCGTTTTGTTGAGAGGAACGATCAGTTCCTCGATCCGACTAATCTTTGACAGATGACGCACCTATCACGTCGCTCTCCTCGCTTCTACTTTCTTTGACTTTCGGATAAAGGGAGATATTTTATAACCAGAGAGGAGGCGGATGAGTATAAGAGGAGGGCTGAGATAGCTCGCCTCCAAGCCGCAGCCCACGATGCAATGACTGCTGCATCTCAGTATGACCCCAATTACAACTTTGGATATCCACCAGGCCAGCCGTGGCAATAGACGAACTTAGGCCAAAAGCCTAAGCTTGGGGGAGTACGTATTTCTCACCGACATTACATTCATGTTCACACACTCATTGCTAGTTGTCGGTGTTCATACTTTTTCACTGTAATATCCATGCTGGTTTATTTTACTTTCTATGCTTTCTTCTTGTGTGTTTGAAAAACCTTAAGAAAGCCAAAAAAATAGTAGTAGCTTTTAGCTAGTTTATTTTTCTTGCTTGTAGTAGTAATATTTAAAAGAAAACCCAAAAAGATTTCCTGTTCTTCTTTTTCTTGTTGGGAGCTTTCCCGTGTAAATAGTTTCATTTCTTTTCTTTTCTTTGGGGGTCGATAGGAGAAGACCATGATGAAAATGTTGAAGTGGCTCTTATAAGCATTATTATTGATTTAACCAAGAGCCCATATTGCCTTGTCTTCTCCTGTTTATTGAATGCTTTCATGATTCCGGCTTAGTCCAATGCACGTGCACTATTATTTTTATTCACACCGTTCGATCGTGCAAGTGAAAGGCAATTATGACGTATATATGATGGACTGATTGAGATGAGAGAAGCCGGTATGAACTTCGACCTCTCTTGTTTTTGTAAATATGATTAGTTCATCGTTCCTGATTCAGCCTATTATGAATAAACATGTTTGCAATGACAATTAGAGATTATAGTTGCTTATGCCATGTTTAATTAACTAGGAGTTTATAATGGTTTACCTTGCGGGTCAACATGCTATTAAAATGGTTGTGATGTGGTATGATGGGGTGGTATCCTCCTTTAAATGATTCAAGTGACTTGATTTGGCACATGTTCACGCATGTAGTTGAAACAAATCAACATAGCCTTCATGATATTTATGTTCATGGTGGATTATATCCTACTCATGCTTGCACTCAATGTTTATTAATTTTAATGCATGTTCATGGTATTTGTCGCTCTCTAGTTGGTCGCTTCCAGTATTTTTCTAGCCTTCACTTGTACTAAGCGGGAATCTTGCCAGCATCCAATCCCTTAAACCCCAAAGTTATTCCATATGAGTCCACTATACCTTCCTATATGCGGTATCTACCTGCCGTTCCAAGTAATTTGTATGTGCCAAACTCCAAACCTTCAAATGAAATTCTATTTTGTATGCTCGAATAGCTCATGTATCAACTAGGGCTATCCATATCTTCCATGTTAGGCGGGTTATTCTCAAGAGGAGTGGACTCCGCTCCTCACTCACGAGAAAATGGCTAGTCACCGGGATGCCCAGTCCCATGCTTTATGCAAATCAAATCAAAATAATTGCAAACAAAACTCCCCGGATTTGTTGTTAGTTGGAGGCACTTGTTGTTTCGAGCAAGCCATGGATTGATGCTTGTTGGTGGAGGGGAGTATAAACTTTACCATTCTGTTTGGAAACCGCCTTATAATGTGTGTAGCATGGAAGATATCGCCATCTCTTGGTTGTTATGTTGACAATGAAAGTATGTTGCTCAAAAATATTATTTATCTCTATTTCAAAACCGAGCTCTGGCACCTCTACAAATCCTCGCTTCCCTCCGCAAAGGGCCTATCTATTTACTTTTATGTTGAGTCATCACCCTCTTATTAAAAAAGCACCAATTTGAGAGCACATTGTCATTTGCATTCATTCTTGTTAATTTATATTGGGTATGACTATGATTGGATCTCTTTTACCATGAATTACAATGTCTAGTCGGTCCTTGATCTTTAAAAGGTGCTCTTGCATTTATGTTTTGCGGTCTCAGAAAGGGCTAGCGAGATACCATCTTGTAATATCATATCATGATTGTTTTGAGAAAGTGTTTTCATTCTAGATTTCTTATTATTTCTCGCTAGTTGATTATGCCATTGATATGAGTAAACATGAGAACTAAATGTTACTGTGAATATGGTTAATTCATAATCTTTGCTTTGAAAACTTGAATGCTGGCTTTACATATTTACAACAACAAGAGCAAGCGAGTTTGTAAAGTTTTTCTTTATCACTTTCGGTTTGTCAACTGAATTGCTTGAGGACAAGCAAAGGCTTAAGCTTGGGGAGTTGATACGTCTCCGTCGTATCTACTTTTCCAAACACTTTTGCCCTTGATTTGGACTCTAACTTGCATGATTTGAAAGGAACTAACCCGGACTGACGCTGTTTTCAGCAGAATTGCCATGGTGTTATTTATGTGCAGAAGCAAAAGTTCTCGGAATGACCTGAAAATCAACGGAGATTATTTTTGGAAAATATAAAAAATACTCACAAAAGAATCAAGGCCAGGGGGCCCACATCCTGGGCACGAGGGTGGGGGCGCGCCCTACCCCCTTGGGCGCACCCCCTGCCTCGTGGGCCCCCTGGAGCTCCACCGACCTCAACTCCAACTCCATATATTAGGGTTTGGGGAGAAAAAATCAGAGAGAAAGATTCATCACGTTTCACGATCACGGAGCCGCCGCAAGCCCTAAACTCTCTTGGGAGGGCTGATCTCGAGTCCGTTCGGGGCTCAGGAGAGGGGAATCCGTCGCCATCGTCATCATCAACCATCCTCCATCACCAATTTCATGATGCTCACCGCCGTCGTGAGTAATTCCATCGTAGGGCTTCTTTGGGCGGTGATGGGTTGGATGAGATTTATCATGTAATCGAGTTAGATTTGTTAGGGGTTTGATCCCTAGTATCCACTATGTTACGAGATTGATGTTGCTATGACTTTGCTATGCTTAATGCTTGTCACTAGGGCCGAGTGCCATGATTTCAGATCTGAACCTATTATGTTTTCATGAATATATGTGAGTTCTTGATCCTATCTTGCAAGTCTATAGTCACCTACTATGTGTTATGATCCGGCAACCCTGAAGTGACAATAATCGGGACCACTCCTGGTGATGACCGTAGTTTGAGGAGTTCATGTATTCACTATGTGTTAATGCTTTGGTCCGGTACTCTATTAAAAGGAGGCCTTAATATCCCTTTGTTTCCATTAGGACCCGGCCACGGGAGGGTAGGACAAAATATGTCATGCAAGTTCTTTTCCATAAGCACGTATGACTATATTCGAATACATGCCTACATTACATTGATGAATTGGAGCTAGATTACATGTCACCCTATGTTCTGACTATTACATGATGAACCGCATCCGGCATAATTCTCCATCACCGATCCAATGCCTACGAGCTTTTCACATATTGTTCTTCGCTTGTTTACTTTCTCGTTGCTACTGTTACAATCACTACAAAACCCAAAAAAAAATACTTTTGCTACCGTTACCGTTACTATAATACTACTTGCTACTAAATACTTTGCTGCAGATATTAAGTTATCCAGGTGTGGTTGAATTGACAACTCAACTGCTAATACTTGAGAATATTCTTTGGCTCCCCTTGTGTCGAATCAATAAATTTGGGTTGAATACTCTACCCACGAAAACTGTGCGATCCCCTATACTTGTGGGTTATCACAAGCAAGAAAATCTCTAGCAGTTTCTTCATCCATAACATAACCCTCGAGCCTGCACAAAGCAGTAATTCATATCTAGGGGAAGAATCTTCATCATCACTTTCATCAATATTATCAGTTTCAATAATTTCATTCTCCCTAGCCCTAGCAAGTTGTTCATCAAGAAATTCACCTAGTGGCACAGTAGTATCAAGCATAGAAGTAGTTTCATCATAAGTATCATGCATAGCGAAGTGGCATCATCAATAACATCGACATATCAGAATTAATAAGCGAAGCAGGTTTAGGTGTCACAAGTTTACTCAAAATAGTAGGTGAATCAGGTGTAGATCTAGATGGCAGTACCTTACCTCCCCTCTTAGTTAAGGGATAATTTTTGGTTTTCTCGTCTTTCAAGTTCCTCATAGTGATCAGCAGATATAAATCCCAAGTGACTCAAAGAATAGAGCTATGCTCCTCGGCAACGGCGCCAAAAAATAGTCTTGATAACCCACAAGTATAGGGGATCGCAGCAGTTTTCGAGGGTAGAGTATTCAACCAAAATTTATTGATTCGACACAAGGGGAGCCAAAGAATATTCTCAAGTATTAGCAGTTGAGTTGTCAATTCAACCACACCTGGAAGACTTAATATATGCAACAAAATATTTAGTAGCAAAGTAGTATGGAAATACTTGATAACGGTGGCAAAAGTAACAGTAGCCGTTTTGTAGTAATTGTAACAGTGGCAACGGAAAAGTAACTAAGCAAAGATCAATATGTGAAAATCTCGTGGGCATTGGATCGGTGATGGAGAATTATGTCGGATGCGATTCCTCATGCAAAAGTTATAACATAGGGTGACACAGAACTATCTCCAATTCATCAATGTAATGTAGGCATGTATTCGAATATAGTCATACGTGCTTATGGAAAGAACTTGCATGACATCTTTTGTCCTACCCTCCCGTGGCAGCAGAGTCCTATTGGAAACTAAGGGATATTAAGGCCTCCTTTTAATAGAGTACCAGACCAAAGCATTAACACTTAGTAAATACATGAACTCCTCAAACTACGGTCACCATCGGTAAGTATCCCGATTATTGTCACTTCGGGGTTAACGGATCATAACACATAATAGATGACTATAGACTTGCAAGATAGGATCAAGAACTCACATATATTCATGAAAACATAATAGGTTCAGATTTGAAATCATGGCACTCGGGTCCTAGTGACAAGCATTAAGCATAGCAAAGTCATAGCAACATCAATCTCAGAACATAGTGGATACTAGGGATCAAACCCTAACAAAACTAACTCGATTACATGATAAATCTCATCCAACCCATCATCGTCCAAGCAAGCCTACGATGGAATTACTCACGCCGCGGTGAGCATCATGAAATTGGTGATGGAGGAAGGTTGATGATGACGATGGCAACGATTCCTCTCCGGGAGCCCCGAACGGACTCCAGATCAGCCCTCCCGAGAGAGATTAGGGCTTGGTGGCGGCTCCGTATCGTAAAATACGATGAATCCTTCTCTCTCATTTTTTTCTTCCCGAACGTGAATATATGGAGTTGGAGTTGAGGTCAGTGGAGCTCTAGGGGGCCCACGAGGTAGGGGGCGCGCCCAGGGGGTAGGCGCGCACCCACCCTCGTGGACAGGGTGTGGGCCCCTGGTCTTGATTCTTTTGCCGGTATTTTTTATATATTCCAAAAATATTCTCCGTGAAGTTTCAGGTCATTCGAGAACTTTTATTTACGCACAAAAAAATAACACCATGGCAATTCTGCTGAAAGCAAAGGATCCGGGTTAGTTCCATTCAAATCATGCAAGTTAGAGTCCAAAACAAGGGCAAAAGTGTTTGGAAAAGTAGATGTGATGGAGACGTATCAGCTGCCTACAAGGCAATAGCATTTTTCAACAACACAAAAAAGTGTTCATTTCATACATCCACTCTCTGTTTATACAATCTGCATGGCAACCATGATGTTGAGCTTGTGGCAACTACCAGCATAACAGGATGGCAACTACCAGCATAACAAGATGGCAACTGCCAGCACAACATGATGGCAACTAACACAGATAGATGGCAAATCTTTTCCTTTCATTTCCCCTTCAACTTGATGACTCGAGGACTCTACATTAGCTTCTTTCCAACATAGCATGCTGGCAACTGACATATTTTCTTTTTAATTGTGTATAGCAGCTTATGTACATTGATCGTCTTGATCTGTCCACCGTCGACTTTACTGGGATAGGAGGCCCGCCGCCTCCACATAAGTTTGCTGTCTCTGCGTGGACGTACGATGCTGTCAAGGATGTGCTTGCGCTGCAGGATAAGCGATACGAAATATGGGAAGCTGCAGTTAGATTACGCCTCCTTTCTTGCACGACATTCTTCAATTTCGATATTGCATAACATATGAAAAAAATCCCCATACGGCAACCATCATGTGGCTAACAAGAGATAAATACCTTGTTAGCCATGGATGTCTCACAAGATGGCACCCATTTCGGCGCCACCACGGCAACTCCGCCGTCCGTGCTGGAACTTCTTATTTCTCCCTCTTTTTTTGCAATACATGAATTGTTAGTCACTGTTCCTTATTGTCTCTCTTATATCTTAGTTGTTTTTGATGATTTCCAGCTGATGGCCAAGCATGTTATAGACTACAGCGTGTTTGGTGGGCCTCAAAACTTTGGCAAGTGGATGGATGTGCATTCAGCTCCATCTTGTCTATTTGACGAGGTAATCAAGGATGTTTATTTTGTTTTTGAATTTGTTTTCCTCTTCTTTTTTGATATATCCCTATGGTTGTTTTTGGTTATTTGTTCTTACGCTTGTGACTCTAATATGGTTGGTTCTTGTTACTTTTTTGTTTCGATGTGATGCGAGGGCACCTGTTGAGCATCTAGTTGGACAGTTTGCTTCCGGCATGACCAGCTTGCTTGGGAAGTTGGTTGAGGGTTGGACGACACTCAATGGCTCTGACAGCGACGCGGTTGTGAGGCAGTTAAAACCATTTTTTGAAGAACGGACACATCGGCCAACTGGTTGCCGTGGCCGGTACGACTACAACAGCTCCCAGGAGCTCCCTGACACGCAAGATGAACTAGATGGAGATGCTGGTCTCGACAAGGACGATGATGACGACGTGGAGAATGTGCAACATGAAATCGACGACGATGAACATGTTGGAGTTTGTGTAGGTGGTAAGAAGGACAAGGCTGCACCAGATGTCCCCCCACCGGAGAAAGTCATTGAACGGACATTTGCGAGAGACAAGGGGGTGTCGCCCTCAAAGAGGGGCAGGGATCCAGAGGATGTTGGGCAGGGCTCTGTTGGCAAGAGGTCTAGGAACGATCCCGTATCTGCTAGGAGGAGGTTTGACATCTATTTAGTGTTTTGTTTGTCTCTCATTTTTAACAGACCTACCCTTTTTTCATTGTTTTGCTAAGCACGGCATGATTTTTGTGTCTCACGCGTGGTACCCTTTTTTGCCATTTTTTCTACGTGCAGTGAGGCAATGGTGGACGGCGATTCTGAAGAAACAAGCACCAACGCCAACCCGTGTTTCTGCTCGATTGAACAAGGGTGCTCCCGCTACTGGTGACACCCCTTCAACTAGGTCGTCTCCTCGTACGTTGACGTCCAACACTGGGGATCATGTCGTGTTGGAAGACTTGAGGAAGACAATCAAGAAGTAGGTTCTCCCTGTTTTTTCATTGTCACAGTGCTATATTTTTGCTTGATACATTCTAGATCATACACAACCTTTTTAGTTTATACATTTATGCGGCAACTACCTGTCTGCTTTTCAATGTAGTTGTCCAGCTTGCCACCGCGAACTCACGCCATCAGTCCCACATGGCAACTGCTGTTTTCTCATGATCTATTTTTTGCTGCATGGCAACTCCTGCTTGTTCTGCATGGCAATTGCTAACTGGGCCACATGGCAATTCTTATTCCACTTACATGGCAACTAGCAGCTTTCCACTGGCTTCCACCCCCCTACATTGTCTTGTCTGCTCATCCATACCTTGTTCTCAAATGGCAGCTCTGGCACATCACACATTTTTCATTTTAAGATGACTACCATGGTAACTACTTTATTCAAATTTTTATAGTCTTCATGTGCTTTCTTGCAGGGTGAAGAAGATTACTACACGCATGACCAAACAGAACCCTAGAGACCCACTCGAACGCATTCATTCAAAGCTGTCGACAAGTGGCAACTCAGATGTTCGTGAGGCGCCAATCGACAAAACTACTGCTGCACCATCCACTGTTCCCACTAGCTCTGATGCAAGCGGCCGGCCATCTCCGCCGGCTGCAGTATCTGCAGCTACAACAAGTGCATCCGTACATCTGGGAGTGATGAGTCAGTATCTGCTAGGACTGCTGAGATATCGCCCACTTTGCTGACAATGAGGGATGCTACTGTGACCCATGCCACCCGATCAGCAAGTGTTGAAGTGGACGCTCCCGAGATCAACCTAAGCAAGGAAGATTCCCGCCATCCTCGAGCATGTCTGATTCCAAAGGGCCTGGCCGGTGGCACTTCAAGGCCCACAAAACAAGGGGCTGCGGCGACAATTCGAATGAGATGCCATCCACAGGTGAGACTCTTGGCACAACAGCTACAGCTTACGGTGGTTCGAGAGGTTGCTTTCTGACAGATTATGCGAGCTGGTCTTCCACCTAGGCAGCGTAGCCCCCGCAAGCAATCTGCAGACATGCCCAACGCACCAGATGTAGCTAGGAGTAGCAAAGATGACTCTGGTTATGTGCCTACGTCCACACCGTTCCCACCAGCTGCCAAAAGCAATGTTATGGAGAAAATGGAAGTCCGGAGTACAAGCGACGCAGTGGCAAGCCAGCACGGCCATCGAAAGGTGAACGTCAGAATCGGTGCGTCTTTACTGCCGTGGAGAACCCGGCTTAAATCTGTGCACTTCTAGGCTCCCGATCAACATTGGTGTCCCATACAACCCAAACAAGAAGATTGGCAAGAAAGTTGCGGTTGATACATTTGGCGGACGCCCGCCCTACTAATAAGCCCGATGGTGCTACGGCGGATGAGGCGTAAATGTTTGTTGATCTATCACCACGGATTCCGAAGCAACTTGCTCGCGATCCGGCTGGTAGGGAGGAGAGGCACCTAATGGCCTTCACCCCACCGAGTTGTAGCCTTGGCATCGATCACAGTCAAGATGAACCAATGGTGCAAGATCCTATGCCAGTTACCTTTGCTTTCCCGCCAGGCATGGCCCCAATGATGGCGCAGCCAATGGCTGATGGCAGGAAGGATGTGAAGTTTGCAGAGATGATAGTGCAAGGTACATTTTTTGTGTGTTTATCATTTTTTTTCTACATTTGTTTAGTCTGACGTTTGTCACAAGCTTTTTTTTGTTTCTCACTGGTGATGGCAAATCTCATTTGATGCACATGGCAACTGGAGTTCCTGCAACATGGCACCTCTGTTGTTGTCATGTTGCAATTCCATTCGCCAAGCACATGGCAACCGGAGTTGCTTGCAACATGGCAACTTCCAGTTCAATGTACTTGGCAATCGCGATTATTGCCGCATGGCAACTACATTCTTGATACACATGGCAATCGGAGTTGTCTCCACATGGCAACTCACTATTTTTGCACCTACATTTCATATTTTGCATCCTTTTTTCATAATAACTTGTTTGTTCCCAAGCACCCTAACCCACTGTTTGATCCTTGCAGCCACCCCTGAGGAGATTACGCCGTCACGAGATGAAGCTTACCGCAGGATTGAGGAGGCAGCATTGCAGAGGAGATCCTCACGAGGACAGGGGCAATCAAGTTCTAACATGCTCACGAGTCGGTATCCGAGGATACCGCTAGAAGTGCCACCCACAGTTACGTGAGGCGACCAGGTAGTTCACACACCACCCGTCGATGACTATGAGCCCGAAGTCAAGGCCACAAAGGAGTAGAACAATCTGTATGATATTGTCAAGCGTTTTGGAAATGCGAGGTCCAACAGCAAGTACATGAAGGAGCTGAAAGTGTAACGTCCACACCACATAACCCCTCAATTGTTTTTCCCTTATTTTTTTCCTTTTTGCTATTCCAGCCATGCTTTGTTTATGTTTTATTTCTATTTTTTACTTAGTAGACATGATTCTTTCATGTTATATCATTTTCATACAGCTCATGTCTGGACAGAACCAAAATCATACAATGTGATGCGGCGTCGTCGACTTTGGGTGATCTTGCCCGAGTCTGCGTGAGGCCACCTTCGGTAAAATGTCGAAGAATTTAGTTGCGTGTGGGATTGACTTCATCAACGGGCATATGGATATTTGTCCCACAAGGCGATCATGCGATGCAAGACAAAGGTGGCCTACAAAATATGGGATGATGACTTCCACCACAAAATCCTGAGGAAGCATTTTGCCACGCGCGGTGATTTCAAGCTCACACTAAAGAAATGTGTGAGTGGTCCTTCTTGTTTGCACATATCTCTTGCATTGTATGTTTTTGTCAGTAGTTGTGCTTCACATGTGGGCTACACACTGTTTTGTGACAGATGTTTCATGTGGCAACAACTGCCATGTAAAATAAGTTTGACTGCTTTTTAATGCAACTTTATGTGGCAACTTCAATTAAAATACTGGGCAACTTTGTTCATACATGGATGGCAACTTCTTTTAATTACACATGGCAAATAAACATTCTATGTGGGTATATTTTTTGGACACTTGCACCACACGACCCACATGACAAGTGTGGTCACCACTACGCGATTTGCCTTGACCTAAAGAACCAACGATTTGAGGTGCTTGATTCAATGCGTTCAGAAGCTGATGCAAACCTTACTACAAATGCTGAATTCTTCATCAACAACCTCAAAGAGACATGGAACCGCTACTCTGAAAACTCAAAAGGTCCAGATCGGTCATTTCCCAATCGAGTATGTCGCGACTCACGAAGCAAGGAAACCAGTAATTACTTATCTTTTTCCATGTGTCCTCCACACCAATCCTAAATCTTTTTGTCACCTACTTGCATTGAAGTTTATGATTTTTTACATTCTCTTTAGTTGACACGATTCTTTTCTTTATAGGCATGACTATGACTTTCTACATCTCGGAATACCTTGCAAAGTGGGAAGGGCCGACGGTCCTTGTAAATACACGGTTGCAATGGTAGTTGAGCTCGCATAAAATATACACATGGAACTAGTTGATGAATGAAGATTTCAACATCGCACAAAGACACTGCAGAGTTCACAGAAGGAAGTGTCAAGAAAGCCAACAAGAAGTACAAGTGATCACATGGTTCTCCATACCACACGCCCACCTTATATTCTGTGGCTGAGGAATGTAAGGTATCAACTTTGTTCTTTTAAAACTATGTATGTGTATTATGTCATGACTGCATCTCCTCGTAGTCTAGTATATCTCTACTCCTAATGGACGAGTTGGTTGAATAGTCCCCCCACTTTCGTCTGGTTTTTTTTCAACCGGTTTTTTTCGTCTGGTTTTTTTTCCATCAAATTACCCCCCCCCCAACCCCACCCAATCGAACCCAGCCAGAACCTACCCACGCAGTAGCTAAAGAACAAATACTTGTCCACATCAGATCGCCTCGACGCCGATCCCCATGCCCCATACCTCTTACGCCAATCCCATACCCATTGCCGATCGATCTTCGCAGTAGTGATGCGATCACAGACTCCACAAAGACCGCCGGGCCATTGAACGACTTGGCCGGTCTGCCGCCACGCTTGCAGATCATTGCCGGTTTGGATCACGCATCGCCACTTTAACGTGCGATCGGGCGACCTGACATTTGCTTCAACCCTGTGTATGAACACATGTTTTGTTTGTTTGTTATGTCTACGCAGTACAGACTGTGGCGATCCCGATGGACTCGTGTTCAAACTAAATCAAGCCATGCCGGACTTCTTTTTTCCACCTCTGCCACGCTACCGCTTCGGACCTCAAAATCAAACTCCCTCTCGTAACTAATACAAGACCTTTTAGGTCACTACTTCCGTGACCTAAAAGGCCTCATATTAGTTTACAAAGGATGTACCTCAATCTAGATAACATGAAAAATACTTTTAGTAATTGAAATGTTGAATTGCCTGACGTAGAAATAAACAATCTCCCATCCAGAACTCCTTGGGTATCATCTGAATTGGTTATCCTTCCTAAAAAATATTAACGATCAACTGAAACATTACAACATAGTTGCATCAATCAATACCTTGTCAGCTGGATCACTTGTTTCACGTAAAAAATACACCACAACTTCATGTGCCCACGATATTTGAGGTTGAGGGTCCTTGAGAGTAGTTTGTGAATCAATTACGGAGAAGGATTCCAGAGTGATTTTGACTGGATTTTGACCGGATTCCAGAGTGATTTGGAATTTGGGATTAATACATGTCCGTGACGGTATACATTAGTAATGAAACAATTCTCTACTGAAAGAATCGGCAAAGTAGAACTTGTGACGCTTCATTATGTCCCTCCAAACAACCTTGATGGATATCCTTGTCGAATAGCACAACCGCATATGAATCAATTAACACAAAGAATGGGAAGATAAATAATTATTACGAATAGCAAAGAATAGGTAAGTTCACATGAAAAATAGGTCACCTTTCTAAATTCTAAACTCAGACAATAGCAAAATTGTAGCTTTGTGATCTTAATGACCTTCATCACCGCCTTGCAATCAGGATGAACAAGACATCTTAGCATCTTGAATTCTTAACATGTATCCAGCAGAGTCAATTTACAAAAAATGGAAAGTAGCAAAGTCCAGATTGGACATGTCTTTCTATTTTCATATATATAGCAAAACTCATAAATCTGTAACAATCACTCGTATAATTTGGATTTACGTACAATAGGAGCAGGCCTTAGTAATCTTATTGGTATTTCACGTGATCTCGCTTGCAAAAGTCGGTTTACAAGTTTTGCTATATACCTAGTCTATTGGACATGTCTTTTTTTCAAGAGTTACATATGGGGACTCCACCACGCTAAGAAGCGGTAGACGAGGCGACTTCATCACATGTACCTCCGGTATATGTTCACCTATAAATTGTGCTACACAAGTCAAACATATATATGTTCAACTATATATGTGTTGCAGGCCCGATGGAGGGACAAGTGTTGTGACTCTAACGAAGGGATTATACCCGTGGCGATGATGTTGACAAAATTTACCCACGTAGTCCGGGTATAAGGTTTATTTTTATCCTTTTTAATTGAAAAATCATACCTAACTGCATTTGGGCACAACCGATTCTAATGTATCAACATCTTGACTTCTAGGAGTCCATATTACTCCCTCGAATCGGATGATACTTGAGACCGATGGTGATAGCACATATGATACTCTGTATATATCTACCTCCATATATATGTTCACCACATATTTTGTTATATATGTCAAAACACCATCACAGAGATCTTGCAGTCTGATGGAGGCCAAATGGTGACGACTCTAACGTATAAGGGTTATACACTCGAGTCGACGATGTTCACAAGAATTACCCAAGTAGTCCGGTATTAAGGCTGTGCATATATACGATATTGCTTTTATGCTTTTATGTGATAAATCATACCCTAATGCATTTGACAGGTAATGTATTCTAAAGGATCAAGCGTGTGACTTGTAGGAGCCCATATTACTCACTCGGACTAGATGATTCTTGAACAGGCCGATTGTGAAAGGACATATGTTCATCAACCTTCCCATCTGATTTCGGGTAAGTATTATGTTGCCGAAAGGTTAAGACCATGTGCCTGCAACTTTGCCTTATTTTGGTCCAATATATATTTATGTTAACATGATGCGACAACCCTCCAATCTCATTCCTATATAATGTAGATTCGTTACGCTCTCGATGTCGACAAAATAACTAGGTAGCATGCAACGTGATGCTTGGGAAGAGAGGTCGCATAATGTTCCACGCCATCCTCACAGGATATCACTAATGCAGATCAACCATCCTCTGTGGGACCTTGACGAAAAAAAGAGAGTTGATAAAATCTCGAGGCGAACCGCTTATAGAAAGAAACAAGAGGAGGCTACCGTCAAGCAACAAGATGAAAATCATTCGCCCTTACGATATCGTGTAAGAATGCTTTATGGGAAGGCAATGCGATGATATTATATATACTCCCTCCATTCCACAACATAATGTGATTATCATTTCACATCTTGAGATATGTTGAATGTGGGTGGAGTTACCTCTCGATATTGTGGCCTTGGGATAATTAAGCTACAATAACCTCACCAAATGATGCCACGTCACCTCGACATTCTTTATTTGTTAATCAATGCGTAGTTCAAAACCGATTCAAAATTCAAATTTAAAATAAAGTCAAACCAAGAAAATTTTCAAATGTCAAAACTAAAAGTACAAGCGGTGACAAATAAAGCATAGGTAATTATGGTGAAGAAACCACCCTTTTATAAAATGTTTGAATGCTCTAAAATGATTTAAGCAGTAGCTAAAACAACTAAATAAATGCCTTTTGTATTTTATAAAATACTAAACTATTTTATTTGGGGGTTAGACCTTTTTATGACCGAGGTATAACTAGTAATAATAATTTAGGTGCAACTTTTATGTTTTATAAAACTAAAATAATATAAATCAAGTAGAAGAAGAAAAAAATAAGAAAAGAAAACACAAATTTATAAAATACTTAAATGCCCCGAGTTGAATAAAAATAGTGAAAGAAAATAAATAAAAGAAAAAGATAAAAGCAGAAAAACAAAAGACAAAAAAATAGGAGAGAAACCCACACTCTTGGGCCCGGTGACCCAACAGCTCAATCGGGCCACCACCGAGCCCCGGCCGCCCACCCCACACTCCACTCCCTTAACTCCCTCTCACCAGTCCACCAACCGCCACCGACACTTCGGCTCCCAAAATATCTCCTCCTCCTCTCGATTGATTGGATCGAGGGAGGAGGTGCCATCACCGACGCCGCCCCGAGCTCGCCGCCACCTCACCGGACTCCTTCCCATCAAGTCGCTCGTCTCAGACCTCCACCGAGCACGCCGCCTTCGCTCCCTACTTCCCTCATGAGCCACGCCTCTCTCTTCCCAGCCACCGTCATCCCGTTCTCCGCCGCCACTGCTTGCATTCTTGTGCCGCCGCCGCTTCGAAGCTTCGCGGCATGCCAATATGGCTTATCGCCTCAAACCGGCCAACCCATTACTGGCGCTCTTCCTCTCTCGTTGCCGTCGGTTCGTGTGACACGCCACGGGCCACTGCCGCCATCGCCTTGCAGCCACGCTACCACACGTCGTCTGTGGTCGCCCACGCCGGCCACTTTCACATGTTTGCCTCGGTTGGATTCGCCGCGCGCCGGTGTGCCGCCGATCGTTCATGTCTTGGCGTGCAGGCCTCACAGTGGACATGCATACTGGGCGACGCTCACTTTCGCCACGTGGCACACTGACCCGGCCACCTCGCCTCGCGTGGTGCGCTGAGTGCGCCCACACGCCCGTAACTTGACTGCTAAACCCCGGCCACTGACTAGGGGGCCCCGCCCCAGAACGGTTTCAAAAAAAAAGGAATTAAAAAAATAAAAATAAATAAATAAATAAATGGATAAATAGATAATAATAATATATAATAAGTAAATAATTAATATTAAAATTAATTAATTAACTAAATAATTAACTTAACTAATCTTGTTTAGTTGAACTAATTAAACTTGATTAACCTAATCACTTAGGTTAGTTAATTAATCGATAGGTTAATTAGCACTCAATGACAAGTGGGTCCCATTGGACCCTGCGTCGCCAGTCGACCAGTCAATGGTCGACATTATTTCTTGACATCACTTTCGATGTCTTCTTGTACGCGTCATCATTTACTAATGCGGATAATGTTGGATTTAAATAAATAATTAAATAAAATCAAAAATGATTAAATCTTTAGAAAATCATATCTTTTAATCCGTAACTTCGGTTAAAAATATTTTCAACATGAAAGTTGCTCGAGAAACGGCGAGGCGATTCCGGATCATGATTAAACTCCGCTCGTCCGCCACCCCCTAACCTATCGAACTCGCAACTTTCCCCTCTGGCTCCTCTCAAAAGCCTTGAACACCGGAATACTTCAGGATGCTTCCCCTTCAATTCTGGCATCACCTCATCTGCCGTTAGGGCACTTCTAACACCGTTACTTGTCTTGTCATGCTCGAGATGCATCTGTTTGCATGGTATTCATTGTTTCTTCCCCTCTTCTCTTCGGTAGACTACGAGACCAGACGTCAGCTACGCCTGATTAGACTACGGAGTTGGCGATGACCCCTCTCTCTTGCGAAAGCAACCAGGCAAGCCCCCCTTGATCACGAGATATCGCCTATTCTACTCTATCTTGCTTGCATTAGAGTAGTGTAGCATGTTACCTTTCGATTAATCCTATCTTTGCATAGCTTTGTCCTTGCTACTATTGTTGATACCTTTACAATCCTACATGCTCGAGGTATAGGATGCTAGTATTTCCATCGTGGCCCTATTTCATTCTTGTCCGTCTGTTTGTGCTATACTATCGGGCCGTGATCACTGAGGAGTTGATCACGTGTATATACTATATACTTATACATGATACATGTGGTGACTAAAGGCAGGGTCGGCTCGTAGGGAGTGCCCGTGAGTGGATCTTTTGAGGCGGGAATGACGAGGCGGAGTTGAGACCGCTTTAGGAGAGTGGTGGGCACAGCCTACAAATCAGCGTCTCATGGATACTTAACACGCTAACGAGATCTTGGTATTTGATCGAGTTGGGTCGTTGACCTTATACTTGCACTAACCACGATGGGACAAGATATGGGCAACGGCGTCGTGGTATCACCGAAGCATTTCGGTGATGTCACGGCCCGAAGCGGCCGGATTGACCGAACGCCACTAGAGCTAGATGCGCTTTGTTGCTTGTCACATAGCGTCTTGAGGTGTGCTAAGGGCGATGGGCCCGGACCCACCTGCGCTTAGGTTTGAGGCCGTCTTTGACCTCTCTGTTGAGCCTAAGTAGGAGGCTGCGGCGTGTTGATCTTCCGCGGCCCAGGGCATGACCCGAGAAAGTGTGTCCGGCCAAATGGGATCGAGCGTGTCGGGTAATGTGGTGCACCCTGCAGGTGATTTATCTATTCAATAGGGCCGTGATCTTGATGTAGGGCGACTTGGAGTTGTACCTTGACCTTATGACAACTAGAGCAGGACATTTAATAAAACACACCCTTCCAAGTGCGAATATAACCCGGTGGTCGCTCTCTCTCGTGGTTACGAGGAGGGGATCACGGGATAGGATTATGCTATGTCACGATGCTACTTGGAGGACTTGATCCACTCTCTTCTACATGTTGCAAGGCGGAGGCTGCCCGAGCGTAGTCTTCAGCCGGGATTATATCCCTCTTATTACGGCATTACTCGCGATTCGGTCACTGATATGGCCCTTTACACATATATCCATGCATATGTAGTGTAGCTCCTTGCTTGCGAGTACTTTGGATGAAGTACTCACGGTTGCCTTGTTCCCCTTTTCCCCATGCTACCTCTACGGATTCTTGCGACGAGCGATGGAGCCGAGGAGCGAGCATGCACTGCCGATGGCGACTACTACCTGGAGGCGCCTACTACTACGTGCGACCGCATGATCGGCGACCAGAGGTAGTTAGGAGGATCGAGCGCGTGAGGCTGCGCCTCTTCGTCTGTATCCCGATTTGGGCTAGCCATCTTATGGCAACTTGTTTAACTAGCACATTGTCCAGCCCTCACACACATTGCGGAGCTCTCGCACTTTTGACCCTCACGCATGACAATTGACGGTGAACAAATAGATCATGATCCTACGGTGATGTGGCCCCACATACATTCGCAGAACAATCAAAACCGAGTGGTACATATCCTATCAACCATCATCTTTCATCATGTAATCATTCATGATATATAAATAATGATTCGATGATGTTGTAGGTGCATACTAAGCAGAACCTTCGGTGATGGTGATGTACATGGCAACCTCATCGAAATCAATGTGCACCTACAAAATCTTGACCCGGCAAGCTTGCTGATCCCAAGAACAATAGCGGATAATGGAGTAGACGGAGTCATGAGTCGAGGCCCAGGCGTGGGAGGAGAAAGCGAGCTTGCAAGGGAGGTTTAAGCGGCAAAGAAGCGTCAAAGAAAATTGGTAAACAAAAACATGTACGCAGTCTGCGTGGTGAGAGGAATGCTCTACTGTTCGATCGGCGTAATGAAAGGTTTCCAGGTAGGGTGATGACCCCAACTGCCAAGTCCATCTCGATACTGGAAATGAGCTCAAGCTGAATGACCTCTAGTAGTGGAAGCACACGGTGCCTCGACCTCATCTAGCACGCGGCGAGTACACGATCGAAGTGAAGGTAACACTCCCATCCTTACTCTCCTTGCGTCCCCGAGACTAAACCCTCATTTATTGGTTTACCTTTTGAAGCGAGGGAGCGACATGGGCGCTTACCTTAGTCGCCTCATGAATGATAATGTCAACCACGATAGCCTCTTTGATGATGAGTATTACCATTTCTTTGGTGAAGGTATGTACACCCACTTGAGCAGCTCGTTTGAAATATCACACTAATTATAAACATTGTTTGCAGGCTCGAGATCTTTGATGACATGGAACCTGACGAATTGGAAGACTCCAAGTCACAATACCTATGTTTCGACCATGATCCATTGGACTATGTCTACTCAAACCTCCAGGACCACACATATCACGAAGCATGCCGCATAAATTGCGATCCTCGCAAGGCCAAGAAGTTTGTGTTCAGGCCGGGATACTGTAACGCGTCATAGGCGAGATCCAAATGAAGCAACCGGAGCCCATCCCGGAGCTAATGAGGCTTTGGTCTAGCATGGATGCGGACTCAAGGCATTTTCGGAGAACATACGGTTCTTCAACGGCCACTTCTCCTTCACAACCCTGGCGTCGGCCTTGATGAAAGCTACACAAACATGAAGTGCAGGGTGTACACATTAGGCGCACGGCACCATCTACCACAATGTTCATTCCTTTCGCCAACATCACGTCCGTGATATCTACAATTGTACTTCTCTTAATGGCGACCCGGGCCTAACCCGCCATGAAAGGTCGCCATCGAGCAATTAGACCAAGATATCGCCGGAAAGTTAGTGGACATACTCGGGAAAACCCATTACTCGGCCAGTGATTTAGGAGTTTGGAGTGCGCCTGAGACAACCTCGGCGATTGCTGTGATAGACCTCGACATGGAGACTAGACCAGCGGAAGTATAATAGACCTCTGTCATCAGGTCATTTTGCAATTTGGGTGGAGGGCAATCGACCTAGCGAAGAGGTTCGATCGAGCAAGGATTACACTTTGCGGGAATGACAACGGAGAGGCACCCACGATATACATGTGACGGTGGCTCGTATGACCCTCTCTCTTACCCACTCTTCTGCAGGGGAGCTCGGTTGGCACCGAAACTTCCTAAACGTGATGTCCCTTGGCGGTTGTGCAACAACCAAGAGGTAGAGGTGATGATGGTGATGATGAGGATGCGGTAAGCCTTATGTGTATACATCGTTTAGATGAATTGTATACTTCTCATATGAATCATAATGTCGCGTTACTCATCCATGTGCGGAGGGAATAAGGTGTTATGCGTCTCGGTGAGAGATTACTCTGTTACATGCTCGGACATGACACAGGATATTCAATCCCATACTCTGTGAACACGATTGCTCTCCCGACAATGGGGGTGGACATGTACATCAAGATTGAGAGTTGTAGGTTGAAATGGTATAGGAAGAACTTTACAAAGATCCGTGCCGAATTCCTGTATAAAGGAGTTGTTGATGTAATTACATCCGGGAGACGACGCAATGTTGTTAGAGTAAGGATAGTGCTCCTGGAACGATACCCGGTGGCGACCGCGACATGAAGCGGAGGCATATGGATGCCATGGCAATTGTCCATACCTACGGGAAGCGACATCTTCTTGACCATGACCTGCAACCCTAAGCGGGAAGAGATAACAAATGAGTTGTTTCTGGCGAATTGCGCCAAGACCCGACTGATCTTGTGGCTCGTGAGTTCCATGGCAAGATAGAGGCTATGTAAGAGATTTTGTTAAACAAGAATATCCTGTGTGTTGTTGTCGCACATGTATAAGTAGTCGAGTTACAGAAGAGGGGCCTCCACCACGCACTTTTTGTTGATCATGCATTACGCCTTTATAAGCTTGTCGTTCCTGAAAGGAGGCGATCTGACCGACTCATTTCTGCAGAGCTCCCTTAAACAAGCAAAAGTATCCACGAACTCCACGCCTTGGTGGTGAAACATATGATGCATGGACCATGCGGTGCTCTCAACCCCAAAAATGTTTGCAGCAACAAAAGCGAGTGCAAGTCGCGGATACTCATATCAGTTCAATGAAAACACGGCCGCAGGCAAGGACTCATACCGCATTTATCGTCGTCGAGATAATGGTCGGCGAGGCTAAGGTCCCGGGGTAAAATGTTGGATAAGGATGGGTTTGTGCCATATAACCCTTACCTTCTGCGGATGTTCAATTGCCACATCAACGTTGAGGTTTGCCCAAAGATAAAGGCCGTCAAATACCTTTACAAGTACATATACAAGGGCCATGATAGGGCTTCTTTCGGCATCGACCATTGAGGCCAGACGCCGATGGTAACATTGATGAGATCAAAGGATACGAGAAGCGAGGTGGGTTACTCCTCCGCAGGCGGTGTGGAGGATATTTGGCTTCCCTTATGTGCGCGATGACCACTTTGTCCTCACAGCTTGCCTCTTCATCTCTCGAATATGCACAGAGTGGCATTCAATGAGCAAGCTTCACTTGGCCAAGCGCCTAATCGCCTACGAGAAAGCTTCCAAATCCATGTTGACAGTATTTCAAAGCTAACCAAAACCATCCGTGGGCTAGGAATATATTATACAAGGATTTTCCTGGATGGTTCACATGGCAGAAGGGTAAGAAGTATTGGAAAGAGCGGGTGGAGCGTTATCAGATAGGTCGAATTGTGTCTGCCAATCTCCGCGAGGGGAGCGATACTATCTGCGTGTCTTTGCTAAACCATGTTCAGCGGCAAAACATCCTATGAGGACACACTCCGCCACCGTGGACCCGGTAGGCTATGCGGGGAGCTTTAGAGATGGCCGAAAGGTTGGGACTCATCGGCGAGATAACACATTTCAATGTTGTCTTCTAGAAGCGAGCGTTAGGGCGATGCCATGTTCGTCAGGCAGGGCTCTTTCGCAACAATTTTGGTGCCTTTGTGAGCGAGGCGGCGTCGGGCGTGGTTTATGGGATAGGCACGCTAAGCCTATGTCGATGACTATCGGCGATCACACACGTGCCTGATTGAGGTGGAGCAGTTTGTGTTGCTTGACATTAGGGTATGTTGCGGTCCATGGGCAAAGACATAGCCGATTTCGCTCTTCCATGCATTGATAATGACCGCGTCAATTCCAACCGAGGGCGAGGCTGTAGAAGTGATCGAGGAATCCGCGTCGATTTTGACATCAACGACACTAAATTGGCTTCGTCTGCTAAAATCGAGAGCAAAGGGTTGCATCTGACGAGACACTAGCTTACATTGAAGCAGCGGTGATGGGGGTTAATGTTCTTTGTTGATGGGCCGGAGGTACAGGGAAGACCTTCTGTCTGAGAACCTTTGCTCGCCAAGGTTCGGAGCGAGGAAACATCGCTATCGCTATCTGGCGACATCAAAGGCGTCGCCGCTTCTATCATGCTGGGCGGGGCGCCGCCGCTCGAGTAGTTCAAGATCCCACATTGAAGAGATGCGACGATGAAGCGCCTCATGCACCTTCACGAAGCAGTGGTACCGCCAAGCTCACGAGGATGGCCTCATTGATGCACTATGGGGCGAGGCCACCATGACTAAGCAACGGCTGTTTGACCCGGTCGAGGCAACTTGAACAATGACATCATAGCGACATCGTGGGAAGGCAGGAATGAGCACCCTTTGGAGGAAAACTATTGTGTTTGGCGGGGACTTGAGCGAGTGCTTACGGTGTCGTCGGGGAGGGTCCGGGGTCCGGATAATCGATGCAACCCTCAAAGTTCATACACACCTCACGGAAGGGTATCGCGCCGACTAAGGCTCATCATCAACCACACGAGGGCTCATAATGACAGCACTTTGGTTTTTGGCGATTGACATTTACAAGGAGTAGGCAATGGCGCCAGGGAAGTTGATGATCAAGAAACATCGACTCCTGAAGATATTTGTGTGCCATCTGAGTGCAAGGGTGGCGACGCAGGAGAAGGCATCAATTGACCATGTGTTTCCTGTGGACTAGATGACAACATGTCCGTCCGAATTACATGACTTCACAGCAGCACTTAATCCTCTCCACCCTGGCTGACAAGCGTCGACAAGATAAACATACTTGCGATGGTAGGCGTTTTTCCGGGAGAAAAGTAATCTACCATAGCTTGTTGTGATCTTGAGAAGGCGACCCGTATGGCTACTCGCTCCCGGAAGTTCCTAAATGGATTGACTCCCAGCCCAGGCTCCGGCACTCCGCATGCACTCAAGCTGAAGCTCAACCGCTTCTGTCATACTTGAGGAACATTGATCCGGCTAATAGTGCGTAACGAGACGTGAGGCTTGTGGTGCTAGGTTTCCGGAGGAGCATCATCGTGCGCAGTAAATCGTGCTTGGACGACACGCTTTTTGGTGGAGGTTTTCCTTCCTCGAATACCCCTATGCCTGCCCCTCGTGACGACATGTTTCCATTCAAGTTCAAGAGGAAGCAATTTCCCAGCAAGGCAGCTTTGCTAAGACGATTAACAAGGCTCAGAGACAGAACTGATTCCGATCGTTGGGCGTGTACCTACCTAATCAGTGTTCTCTCATAATTGACTCTATGTCGCATTGTCTCCGAGAGCCAATAGCGAAGAGAAACATAAAGATCCTCATTGAGAAGGAGAAGGAGAAGGAGAATGGCAAGAAAGCAAAGCGATAAATCAAAGAAGCGAAAAAAAGACACGCCTTGTCCTTCACAGACCTTGATGAAGAACATCGTGCATAAGGAAGTCCTTCTGATTTGAAATCCGGCTCTCTTAGATATAGCGAGGATTTACTCTTATGCTACATATAATTTGGTGCTCTTGATTGTTCTTGTACTGATATCTATCTTTCGATGTAACCAATTGAACTTTATTATGGCTTATACTACAAGTCAAGTAATAATATATTGCCTCGAATTTGAGACTTTGCAAGTTGCCAAATTTTCTTTGTATGTGACATTATTTTTTAAGTTTTCTTTGGTCAGTTTTGCTTATGTATATTATTCTTTTTGTTGCTTGTTTTGTAATCAATCATCTACTACATCTAAAATCCTTCGGCTCTGTTTTCACTGCACAAATATTGCACAATCGCCTGGTCACTCATTGTTGTAAAACTAGACTCCTTTGGAGTGTTCTACATTAGAGAAATATTTATAGTCACATTCGGACCCCCAAAGCGAGGTACGAGACATTGTTATTTATTTATTTATTTTTGCTATGTTATTTATTTCCCTTAAAGCGAATAACTCTGGTTGCTTGATCATGATAGGAGACTATCTTTTGGTATTAGAACTTCTGATTACACCAATGGGTTATTTGCATCTCAAGTTAAATTAGTCATTGTTAATCAACAATGAAATGTGGCCGAATTAGTTCTTTGATAATTGATGGTACAGAATGAAATGGCGGCAATTATATACCAGCTGGATTAATGAATGCAATTGGTGAAAGCGAGGATGATATACCACAATGGATTGATATTCTGATTGGACCCCAAATACCTCCTTCGATTTCTTTTTTCCAAAGGGTGCGATCTTGGACCACCACACCAATATCGAGAAACTACATCTTTATATTATTTATCATATATGTGGAGGTCTCGTATATTCTCTTATTTCCCCTATATTTGAATTTTATAATCCCTTACTTTTCAATACATATCTGGACATTGGTGGGACAGAATGTAGAAGCATAAAAAAATATAGACTTCTGGTTGAGATTAATATGCACCTTTATTACATCCAGGGGATAGGGTTTTGGAGAATTTTCATCCGACTTTGAGTTACTTTCTCTACGCCGTGCCTTACGTAGAAAAAAAAGTAGTAGACTTTCAGCGACCAGATTTGTAGCTTTTGTAATGGGGAGTGTGAATGTGTATCCATGGGATGTATAAGAATATGCAAATTCAAAAAGAATACATTCAGAATAGTCAAAACTGAAAATTGTGCAAATTGAACTGACCCTTTCTGCAAGGCTATGGCTGTCAGTTGCTTGACCTTCTTGCCCTCACATGGATGAAACCTTGCTTTTTGGTGGTGGAGGATTTTAACCAACAGCCTGTAGTAGTATTTCTTGAATTAGCTTCAGTATCTTTTCAAACTACCACTCTCATCCACTGGACCTATGTGCCTTGAAACACTTTGCTTCTGTATCAGTCTGCACATTAAGATTCCAGTGAATTAAAGCGAATTAGGACAGACGGGAGAAAGAACAATGATCACTTGCTCTCTGCATAAGCTGTGCTGTGGGCATTTTTCTTTATTACTAGAATATAACAAAAATATTGTAAACCACCTTCTCGCCTGCCAAGTGAAACAACTATTAAACTGTCAATCAGCTGCCTTTAACTTTTATAAGTGGGAACAAAGATGGCACCACTAAAATCAAATATCACATATGACAATAATGATAGCTTGCAGACCATCACGAATATGATGCCTGCTAAAAGTATCACAGTAGGTTATCATGTTTATACTCAATCTATACTGCACTCACTGGACGATTTATACTCCCTCTTCAGTTATAAAAAAATACAGTACTCTGTATTCCCGAGTACTTTCATTGCAAACAATAATATTACACGAAAATATCACAAATATATTAACTTTGATGTTACTAATTAGGAAGAAGGTCATTTCTACTGAAACCACAATGACAATGTCAATCCCCCTTCTAGAGTTGTTGCAGATCAACAGCTGCTGTGAGTACAAGAGAACTCTCCTCCTATCTGCAAAAGATCAAAGCAGTACAAAGCAATACATTTTCTGAGTATATTTTCATATTTTCCAGAGTACTCGAAGCAAGATTACTGAAGTTACTGAAATTTACTTCAAGCAAGATTACTGGAGTAAAACACGCTCTACTATGTTTACTGAAATTTTTACTAAAACTGTGCCCACAACTACATCTCCTACTCGTAATCTGTACCTCATACGCATACCAAAATAAATTGCACCCCTATTCCTAATCTAGAACCAAATCTGAACCTTAAAACGCACGGAGCAACCATATGAGTAAAGGGGAGGGGACATGGGAAGCTCACCACGCGTTAAGAGATGCTGGCGAAGAGGAGCATCGTCGAGCAGGATATCCTCGAGCAGATGTACGTCGTCCGAGCAGGATGTCCACGGATGCCGTAGGAGACGAAGCGCGAGGGCGTACACCCCATGCAGCCAGAAGCCGTCGGCGACTGCTCACTCCGCTACTTCTCCTCACAGCACCATCTTCAAAATTCAGAACCGCCTTGCCTCCACTCCTCCACCATCTTCCAGATGTGCTCTTTTACTCCTCCCCAACTAATCCTCATCGCGGGGACGTCCAGACACTTCAGATCCAGTTTTCACATGGGTACAACTCTCCAGCTGCTCTTCGCCTCCGCTTTGGTAACAAAAAACAATCTTGTGGCGACCTCGCTGGTGCAGGCGACGCGGGTGAGAGGGAGCTGGCGAAGACGTGTCACAGGAAGGCGGCGGCGGCGACGCGTGTGGGGTGGAGGCGGAGCGTCGACGTCGATGCGGGCGAGATGGCGGCGGGCGACGCGAGCAAGAAGAGAGGCGAGCAGCGGCGACGCGAGCAGCCGAGCGAAGGGCGAGCTTAGGGGATTTGGACGGAGAGGAGAGTGGGGAACGAGTGGAGTGAAGCAGAGTGAGCCAGCGAGGGAACCAAAAATTGAGAAACGGACAGATAGTTTCTATTACCTTTGTTCCTGAGGAATACTATAAGTATATGTGACGAGAAATGAACGTGGATTCTAAACGCAGCTTATAAAAAACTTTACGGAGGGAGTGTATGTTCATATATTTATATAGAAATCAGCAGTATCCAGTTTTTATTGCAAATGAAAAATGTGTTAGTCTGACTTTTGTTCTAAGATATTATATATATTTCATTTAATGCGAGATATAAAATACTCTTTGTATTTCTTTATATATGTTCCACTTTTGTTCACTCAAAGATAAAAAGTGATGGATTCCTTAATGATGTTTTAGAAATACTCATGCACGTCAAGACCGACGTATGATAATGACGGGCTCGAGGCGAGACACAACAAGCAAGAGGTGCATACACCACTAATTCTTATTTATATGTATGAAATGAAATGAATTCCTCTTCATTCTTTTGTGTGCTAAAAAGAAGAAAGTTAGATTCAGCGATGCCCCTTCCGCTTTCGAGCATGCACTCCGATTATGTTATCCAAAAGGTGTATTTTTATATGATTATTTTTTCAGGACATGGGAGAGATAAAGATGTATTCTAACGGCGTTGCAGAAAAAGAATCCATCGACAAGGATTACGAGACGATGTAATAGATTGGAAGGGGACGAAAGGTTTGAAGTTTTTTACTAAATACACAATGACATTTAAAGAAATTGCAGGGATTTGTCTGGCTATTTTGTTTTTCATTTTGTATGCTCTCATGAACAGTAGAAAAACTGGTGAAGTTGGAATTTCTTGCTGGGTGAGTATTGTCCGATTCTAAGGTGCGCTTTTACTAGAGACCTTCCACGGCTGGAAGTATCTCAAGTGTTAACTACATATATTTGCTTTTTGCATGATAGGTATATGAGTTGAGAAAGTAGTTTTTATTATACTTGCTCAAACACATCATCATGAATGAAGTTAAAGAACACTTTTTACTTGATATTGTGCGGAATTTCTTAAAGCAGCGATCAAGCTAGATCTTTTAATAATTTATAACATATATTTTGAGTTAGGTCATCATTTTATATGTATACATTTGTCAATTTGCATTTTTGTTTATCGGTTTAAAATTACAAGTGAAAGTGGACTGGTGTCAATAATTATGCAATTGTGACCATATTAATTATACTCTACCTGCAAAATTTAACATGTGCATTCTATCTTTATATAACATTCAGCCAAAATATTTGGTATTGGTAATGACTAACATACGGTAATTCTAGTAATAGTGGTAGCGTGTGAGTGACATTGAATATTTTGTAGTATATGTGGATGTTGAACCTACTTAGGTGTGACAGCTTAACTACATTTATGTTTCAGTACTATTATGTTAAACTTTGTGGTTGGTAGTACCAGTTGGGTTGTTTGAATGTTCATCTATGATGGCCTGAAAACGTGGCAAATATATAGTTGATCGAACACGGTTAGTTGAAAGTAATGGATTACCTGTTTGTTTAGCTTTTGGGTTTTGCATTGCTAACTACATCGATTAGCATGGTAGTTCATAAGCTTCATTACCTTGCATTTTGCACTGCGATTGTTTCAACTAGTTTTTCATAGTATGCACACAATACAATATGTGTGGAATAAAATCGTTGACTGAAAATGGAAATCTAAGCATTATGGCAAATTCAGTTACTCTAAAATAACATTGGCAGATTAAGGTATTGACATAACATAGCAGATTCAATAGACATAACATGGCAGATTTAGTACCACATATTGCGGAGCAATTGTAGTCATTCATTCATGGCATTTATTTGAAATTCGATGCCCATCAACTTGGGTCATTTTCCCATCTTTTAAAATCTAGAACATCTACCTTACAAAAATGTCCACCCAACACCCAAATTCTGGGTCCTCCAATGTTGCTAACTAGGATGCCCGTCCTTTCTTTGTTTTCTTGTGTTTTGCTTGAGATCTCCAACCCACGATTTGTATCTCTCCACCTCTTTAGGACACCCTTTTGTAGCGATGGAGCAGTGTAACATCCCAAATTTCTAATTTGGAATGTTATACACTAAGTCATCTATGCATATCATATTTTATTGCATCCTGCGTTCAGTAATCCATCGAAATCCTAAGCAACTCAAGGACCCTCCGGAGAGAGTTGGGATTTTCTGATTTTCCATTATTTAGAATTTGTATCAAATATTGGAAAGCGAGGATTTTGATTTTAATTATTTTTCTCTCCGATATTTCTTATTAAAATAAATGAGGAGATAATATGACTTCTCCAAAACAATTAAAATATTGGAGAGGAAAAACTGTTAAAATCATTATTTGGATTTTTATTTGATTTTATTTGGAATTTTATTTGCCCTAGAAAATTTGCCGCGTTTTAAAATTGCATTTTACGGGCCAAGAAATATGTTCACCTCGTCCTAATATTTTACATTTAAGACGGTGAAAATTTTATTTTGGTATTTTTAGATTTTATTTATTTTTCTAGGATTTTCTAAGTTTGGCGTGAATTTATTAAAAAAACTTGCTTGAGCGCCGAGCCTTGAAGGCCCGGCCAGTCGACCCGCCTCACCGCCGCCTTCACGCCTTGGCCGCTGCAGACGTAAAGGCTTGCCGACATGTAGAGGCCCGTGGAACTCCTTCAGGAAGCGTACCTTACCTGACCACCATGAATCCCATCCGCCACGTCTATATATTAAATGTGTACGCGTGTAGCAACTGGCCGCCACTCATAAGACCACTTCCCACCAACTACACACTTGGCAGACATGGAGGACCTCCCAGGTACCATCGCCGGTTTTTAAAAAAAAAACCACTTGATTTTTAAAAACCCTAGTTCATTTTATAGAATCGGTTTTTATTCTCCGGATTTTATTTATTTAGCGACGTTATCAATTCGTTAGATTCGTTCAAGCAAAACGCGTTCTTTGTTTGGTTTCAGTTAACGAGCGTTACGTTCGTTAAAAGCTGTTTACCGATTTTCTTTTTATCAGATTTATTCCGCGATTTTTCCCTGATCGCGATTTGCGATCCGATTTTTTGATCTCAAGTATAACTTTTAGCTCGTTTATCGGAATCGAGGCGATTCAAGCGCTTTTTGGGAGTTTCATCTGAAACCCTCTTTCGAATAACCAACTCAAACTATTGACTTTTGTCTCTGTAAAATTTGACCCTAGTGCAGATTAGTGGTGGACGGACGGATCTTATTCGCTTCGCCGTTTGAGTTTTAGATTTACTCGGTTTGGTTTGGTTTCTTAATGCGAACCGGGGTTCTTAAGTTGAACTCCGGGTCAACCCTCTCTGAGTTGAGTTTGCTTGTGCATCTTTGCTTGTTGCTTATGTATGTTATTGTTTGCTTGCGATGGAGATTCCCGGTCTGCGAAGCGTGTTACTCACTGGTCTCTCACAGGATTCCACGGATGATCGGCGACAAGGCAAATAACACTTTGATCATAATCTTTCATACCCGGTTTTTATGCATTAGATCCAATCCTCAAACATTGCACTTGATTAGGATGTCATTAACTTGTGGGTTGGGAAGTAGTAGTTGAGGTAGGGAACCTATTGCAACTGTTACTATCGAAACCCTTGGGAGTTACTTCTCGCTTGCTTATTATTGCTACTGCTTTATGCTTTCGTGAAGCGTGGATTGGGTTTGAGTGTATTCCGCCTGACAGATGTGAGATTGTTAATTAATGGGTTCAACTTAAGGTGGCAACTTAAAGTACATCTGCAGGTGGATTAGAGGCACTGGGGAACCCGGTGTTGCTGTCAATTTTTGGAAATCCGGGGTACGCGTGTGATCTTCCTATGGACCGCCACCAGGCTCAAAGGGAACTGAGATTATTCATGCTAGAAACTTCCGTGTGCAGCCACAAGCTATTATGGGCTCTAGCATAGATTGAGTAAATTCGTGAAGCTC